>CM028129.1:244255500-245611500 GCA_016271365.2 Neoceratodus forsteri | reverse complement strand
GAAAGCCACCTATGGCCAGTGGCATCCAACTTAGCTGAGGTCTGCACATAGGTCAAAGATTATTGTCAGTTTTTACTAGTATTTTAGCCCCATACAAGTACTCATGGAATTGGTCAACAATAGCCCACTTCAAAGCTAGGAACTCTAACTTATGTACAGGATAGTTCTTTTCGGATGGGGTCAGGCTTCTACTGGCAAAGGCCACTGGTCTCAGGCCATTCTCGTGTCTTGGTACAACACAGCCCCCAACCCTTGCAAGCTAGCATCAGTGTGCAGGACGAAGGTTTTCTTGGATCGGCATAGGCCAGCACTGGAGCATGGGTAAGTTGATATATGATCTCATGAAAAGCAGTCTCACAATCAGGGTCCAGCGGGCCCCAAATACTTCACTCGGATGAAAATACACTCTTTCAGTCTTGAGGACGCTGACTTTTGGTATTTTTGTGGGTTGGGGATACCCTGAGTAAGGTTAAGTAAAGGGCGGATCACTCTTGAATAGTCCTTGATGAAGCCTGATAATAACCACAGAATCCCAGGAATCTTTGCAGTTCTTTTAGATTTTGGGCTGTGGCCAGGTGGTCAAGGCCTCAACTTTACTTGGGTCAGTCTCTATTCCTCGGTGGATACTATGTGTCCCACATACTTTACTGATGTTTGAAAGAATTGACACTTATCAATGGACAGTTTAAGGCCAAAGTCCTCCAGTCGGTCCAATACCTTAAATAATCTGCTCTCATGTTCCTCCAGTGAGCTGCCAAACACAATAACATCATCTAGGTATACCAGGCACTCTAGTAAGTTCATGTCCCCCACTGCACGCTCCATCAATCGTTGAAAAGTGGCCGGGGCACCTGAAATCCCTTGAGGCATCCTCATGAATTCATAGAAGCCAAGCGGACAGATAAAGGCCGTCTTCTCACGGTCCTCTGGGGCCATCGGGATCTGTAGTACCCACCTGGAGATCCAGCACAGAGAACCACTTGCTCCCGCTTAGGCAGTCCAAAGCATCCTGAATGCGGGGCATTGTGTACTGATCAGGATAGTCCGCGGTTTAAGGTGCGATAATCACACACATCCTTACTGTTCCATTCTTTTTCTCACTACCACAATGGGGAAGCATAAGGGCTTCTGGATTCTTGTATTACACCAGCAGCTAACATCTCTTGCAGATGCCGTCTCACATCATCTATGTCAGCAGGTGCCAGGCGTCGAGACCTCTCACGAAATGGTCTTTCGTCATGCAGCGGATATTGTCAGCTCCTTGCACGCATCCTACATCCCATTCCTTTAAAGAAAACACCTGGTCTCTCTGGGCAAGCTTCTCACTGATCCTCACTTTCCATTCAGCTGGCAGTGGGGAGTCGCCGAAATCAAACAAGTCAGGCGTTACTCTGTCATTCTTCCTTGAACTCTTGCTGCTGGGTGGCACTGCAGTGTCTGCACAATGCACATTAGCCAGGATGCAACCTCTGTTTACTCGAATGTCTCTTTCAGACACATTATGAACTTGGACCATTACCCTTCTGGCATAACGGGCAAAATACTAGGCTTGACCAGCAGTCCCTCTGGCAATTTTCCATCGCCTGGTGCATCCAACATTAATATTTTATTCTTAACATCCTTTCTGATACGGACCTCTCCCTGTAAGGTACACTGGGCATTTGGCGCCAGGATCAGAGACTCAGGATCCTTCTTCCATACAATTCCGACCGGTTCCTCTGGTTCTGTTTTTTCAGCATCTCTCTGTGCCTCATAGGCCTTCTTAATTAAAGCCGGAACTCTTAAAGCTCTACTAGTCTTTGACCCCTGTTTTTCATAACACAACTGTGCCAGCCTTCCGAACATATGAGCATTTGTTCCAATCAACAAAGGACACCATCATACGTCCAGTGGGGGACACACTAAGGCTAGGGTCTCTACTTGTTCGCCACTCCAGCCACGGAGGTGGGAAAGACAGCCAAATTGGATATACCCGAATAGGTAGGCCTTCCCACTTAACCCCCATACATGCAGTCCTTCTAATGGTTGTAAGGGTACGCCTGACAAATGCTTCTGATACCAATCCTGGAACATAATTGTCACTTGGGAGCCACTGTCTAATACAGCTCTTGTAGACACTCCATTCACCTTTACAGTGGTCTCCATGGAGGGACCCACTATTCTGGACCAGTCTGGAGAGGCGGTAGTGGGGGCCTGGGCAATTGACCTTGCCACAAGGACGTGAATTAGCATTTTGGTGCCTCACTGGGATCATGTCGTGGCACCTCTTAACCACTGATTTCTTCTCCAAGCCTCCTTGTAGCCTATATGCAACTTTGTCAGTGTCTTTTGGGACTGGAATTTCTTTTCATGTGCCCATCTTTCCCACAATTATAGCAAAACATACTTTCTGGAGTTTGAGCTGGCCGAGGCGCACACTGGGAGCCAGGGCGGGGTATTACTAACTGGAAACCTGGGTGCCATCTCTGTCTGCGGCGTGATAAGCATTTGGAGACATCTCGTCAGTTTCTCCACTTCCATGGTCAAGGAATTGAGTTTGGAGCGTTATCAGCAGGAGATACATGGGTGGGTACCCCACCCCATAGCAGATGCAGTCGGATATAGGTCAGGGCTGTACTTGCAGGCATGGCCCTTCATAAAGGGACTGTTTTTGAATTCCTGGATCTCTCTCAACAGTTCGCCCCATTGTGGCATATCTTTTCCTTGTCAGAGCACTCATTGACTGTCAACCTCTGCCCTGAACTTCACTTGATGGGTCACCTCAGTCACTGGGTCGAGCCACAGCTGTTGGTGCAGGTACCTCCCGAGGTCGCCTTTTCTCAACTCCTCGATTTCTCTCATTAACTCATCATAGGAGGTGGGATTCCAGTCGATTTGCTAGGTGAACTGAAGCAACAGCAGTTCTGAGAAGGGGGCAGACTTAAGGATTCTGTCCAGTCTGGTTCGGTCCAGTTCAATCGCTGGCAAACTACCCTTTCTGAGGCATTCTTGCAACAATTTTTCCAGCCGGAGACATACACAGACAACAACTCCCTTGGTACTGTTGTGCATTTCTTACTCCACCATAGGTCCTCATCAGAATCTGGGCTCCCATACACATTCTCCAAGGCCTCAAGATAGGCCTGTGCAGTCGCTTCAGGGTTACTGGCCCGTTTAGCACGGATGGTAGCCAGGGCAGGACCTCGGAGGCTCTCACACCCTCTTTGCTTTCGCCTTCCGAGCATTGCCATTCTAGCACTTGGGGCAACATAGTCTATCCAGGTCTCCCAGTCATCCTCCCCTTGGGGGTGGGAGGGTGCCAGAGAAGATCCTCAACCTTCGTAAGAGTTGTGACTAATGGCAGGTGCAGAAATAGGAGTCTGCATTGGTTCAGCCACCATTACGGGCACTGGAGCAGGAGAGGGTGTTGGGAGGAACACCCTGGTGGCAAGAATAGTTTCTTCAAGTCCTCCACAGTTTTCCCTCTCCCAGCAACCATTCAGCAAATTTCTCCTCAAAAGTTTCAGATAGTGGTGGGGGCTGATTCCCCGGTCTTACTGTCCTTAGTTATCACTCTCCAAGCAGTGAGGGCTCCTCTGGGGTAATGGTCTGTGGCACTTTGGAGCTATCTATGGGATCCTTAAACTCTACTAGGGCCAGGAAAGTGTGGGTGAGCAGATTAGCGTGCCGACCCACCACCACAGGGTTTTGTAAACCTTCCACCTTGGAAAGTACTCCTGCACAGTGTCCGTATTGATACCCAGGGGATGTCCAGGATAAGCATAGCATTTTGGGGTCGATCTCCTCCCCAGTACACCACTCCACCAGCGGTGCACAGCCACTTCTGTCGGGGTACCCATATTTTCTTAACAGTGGTTCTAAATATGGCCACTAGAGGACACACAATCCAGCGGTGAGCCTCCAAGATGTAACCCCTAGATGGCGCTATCCCAGGGGCTACTACCCCGCCTGTGATTTGCCACTAACAGGTTGAGGGGCCTGGATCCAATGGCGGGTGCCTCCACCCAGAGGTCAGGGTTTGCAATAGTTAAACTAACTTGGTCACAGCCTCTGGGGACACTGCAACCCCCCTTTCTTCCCACTAGTGGCCCACACAATATATCAGAATTACCTTCACAGTATACACTTACCCTAGGTCTGGTTCCGCACTGGGACCTCCTGGAAATGAGATACAGTGCAACAATCACAGTACAGTACTTTAACATAGACAAATACCTCAGGCAATATAACTTTGCTGAAACAAGCAGCTCTGATTTATTTAGGGGATATAACAAGGACAGGGGAAATCAGGTTAATTAGCTTATCACTCTAATAATCTACCTATGGCTCTGTGCACAGGCCTATCCTATCAGTTACTGTCCTGGGTACCCAAGCCCTAGTGGCTAGTCCAAACCGTGGCAGCTGGTAGGGCCCTTTCACAGAGAGAAAGGAGAATTAAACAGTCAGCAGTACAGTAATTCCATTTGGATTTAATGTGGCAATTCAACAGGAGCGACCCTGAATTAGTACTCACGACCTCCAAATAAGATAGGGTCCTTCAATGTCAGCAGGGCTCACTTGAGGTACACAAACCTCTTCACACATCCATATAAAAGAAAGCACTATACCAGGCAGGCTGCATCTGTATCCCGATCGCAATTACTGCACAATACCGGAGAACACACAGCAGATTCAGTTCCTGACAGACCGAGTGCAATTTTCAGCAATTCCTCCAGTCTTCTACAGGGTGAGCCTGGTTTCTACTCTTCAGAGATCCTTTGATTCTTTTCACAGGACGGATTCAGTCCTAACAAGCTGTTACACAAGCTGCAGACCGGAACTCTGGGCCTATACACGCTTTTGACTAAAACTGCACACTGAAAAAGCACAGGGCTCCTTCCTTCTTCACTGCCAAAGCTCAACTCAAACTCCAACTGACAAAACTGGGCACTTCCTTTGAGTTCCTCCCAGTTCTTGACTGGATTGGCTGTCACTCACAATAGACTGCTGCTGTTGGTCCAAAAGGCACTGAAGTCTAAACTACATCTCCCAGAGTCACTGCCCATACAATCCTCTTGTGGCTGGCTCAGATTATGAGTCCAAGTTCTGATTCGGCCCAAGGCACCATTTTAGAGCTAGCTTACCCCACACTGATTGGTCCAGTTCAGCAGTTCAAAACTAGAATGGGAACTAGCAGACACAGTTCTGACTGCAAAGAAAGCAGGTTAGACAAACTGTAATTTCATTATTACTCTAAATAATTTCTGGCAAACAGTTACATCTTTCAGATAGATTCCTTTGCACTCTAGTGACTGCAAAATGAAGTGAATTGCAGCAGCTTGAGTGGTACTCAATCAAAGAAACACACAGTCCCCCATACAAACTAATTATGTCTGCAAGCAGACAGCTCTTAAAGAGACAGTACCAGAGGTTCTAAAAACACTCACTGATAAATGGCTTAAATGCCAAACACCATTCAGGCTTGGAGCATTCAAGCAAGCTCCTGGAAGTCTTTTGGGAACCCCCATTTGCAGGGGGGTTACATTGGCTACTCTCAACATCTGTAGCCTCCCATGCAAAATTGACACCCTTAAAGCCTGGGTCTCACTACACATCCCTGACATACTCTCTGTCATGGAAACATGGTTGTCTCCCAAAATACCTGACACTGCTGTTGCCCCTACCTGGTTATATAATATTCAGTTTGGATAGGTCCTCCAAGCATGGTGGTGGCTGCACCATCTGTCTAAAAAACTTGCTAAAGGGCCTGGCCTTACCGACAGCAGACGTTGATTGCCCAGCACAGGTGCTAGCAATTGAAGTGCTCCTGGGGACACACCACAAGACACTCACAATACTATCTGGTTACATACCCCCCAAGGACCCAACTCCTGGTCTCCACAAAGTCCTGGACTACCTGTGAGCCCAAGCTCACCTTGCTGAGGCCATAATTCTAGGGGATTTCAATATAAACTGGCTGTCAGCGGCCACCGTCCTGTAAAGGATGTACTGTTGGCTCAGCATCTTACTCAACTAATTAGATGCCCTACTAAAATTAACTATAAAACCGGGTCAAGCACCACCCTTGACTGGATAATCTCAAATTGCTCAGAACGTATCTGCAATGTAACTGTACACCCTGACTCATTCAGTGACCACTCCCCTGTCACCTGCAGCTGGTCTAACAAATTTCATGCCCCCCACCCCAAACCGTTTTCAACAGAGTGCTAAGATGAGGCCATCTGGAACTTCAAAACAACACCTGTGCTTCCAGCACTGATCACTACTGGACTCCGCTACTGATATTAATGTAGCACGCCAACATTTTATCAAGGCATTCAATGCCGCCTGCGACATACATGCTTCTCTCAAGAAAATGAAGGTTCGTGGCACTGTGCATCCGTGGATTACCCCTGAGTTAATAGATAACATGAAAAAGAGGGACCATCTCTGGTACCGTGCCAGATCATCTGGTAAGCTACAGGCTCTGCAAGCCTATAAAGCTGCAAGAAATGCCTGCACGCGGGCTATTCGTCAGACAAAAGTAAACACCATAGGAAACGGCTGACCAATGCTTGGGTTGACAGCAGAAAATTCTGGTCAGACATCAAAGATATAATTGGAAATGACCCAAAGACTCCACCTACTATACTAAACATGGATGGTACCCCCATCCTTGACCCAATCAATATTGCAAATACCTTTAACGATGCTTTCACTGACCTAAGCAGTGTCCTTCCGAGAGATTTCTGTGATGTCACCACTGAGGAGTCAGAGTATTATCCTGAGAACAGGGCCAATGAGCACCAGCCATTCTACTTTTAGAAGGTATCAGTGGCCCAGGTAAAGAAACTACTGAATCCGGTACTGGGAAAGTCTTGACATAGTGGGGATTCTCTAGACCTCAAGCTAATTGCACTCACCCTTGAGGAAGTACTCACATCCATTACAAAGATACTTAACCTCTCTCTCTCTTACCCTATCACAGTTCCCACAGTTGTGGAAAACAGCCCCTGTTACACCAGTTCATAAGTCTGGTGACCGCACCCTGCACAGCAACTGTAGGCCAACATCAATCCTCCCTCCCCTTTCCAAAGTACTTGAGCGAACCAACTTGTGGATTACCTCAATAAATACTTCCTCCCTTGTCAGCAGCAACATGGCTTTAGGAAAGGACACAGCACTTCTTGAATTTACCGCCTTCTTCCAGCATTCAGTTGACCAAGGCAGTCTAGTAGGTGCAGCCTTTATAGATTTAACAAAGGCATTCGACATGGTTAACTACTCACTCCTTCTCAAACAACTCACTGAAACCGGTCTCTCCCCTGTCACACTGCCCTGGTTCAAAAGCTATCTTGGTGACAGATCTCAGTGTGTGAAGATATCCAGTGTTGTCTCAGAACAGAGGCCAGTACAATCTGGTGTACCACAGGGATCCATTCTAGATCCACTCCTGTTCAGCACCTTCCTTAATAACCTGCCATCTGCATGCCACCTACGAACCCTGCTCTGTGCAGATGATGCTGTCATCTTTGCAAGCCACTCGGACAGAAACCTGCTTGAAACCAGTCTACAATATGGTTTCACGGAAGTTGAGCACTGGTTTAGCAAACATAAACTGGTACTGAACTGCAATAAGACAAGTTATGCTGTTTTCATCCACCCGCAGTAAACACAGAGTGCACCAACTTACCATCAGAAATAACCAAGGAACCCCCCTCGAACAATTACAGCGCTTCCGGTACCTTGGGGTTACCCTTGATAATCACCTTACCTATGCTGCACACATCGAGAATGTTGCTAGGGCCCTCAACACTAGAATTGGTCTACTCTATAGACACAGAAGGAGTCTAACCTCTGATGCTCTCAAACTAGCAATTCATAGTTCGATGCTGTCAATCATTGATTACGGCCTAGTCACTCAGAAGGCTCACTGTTGCCTTCAACAAGGTCTGTAGACTTCTAACAGGCACCTCCCATCTCACCCACACTTGTGAGCTCTATGCTCAAGCTGAGTGGCTCCACCTAACTGTGAGAATTAAGTTAGGTGGATGCCTTCTTACAAAAAAGGTGCTCCTAGGATTCATGCCACCTGGAGTGGGATGCCTCCTTATCAAATCTCCCAAGACCCAACACACATGCACCTCTTCTAGGGAGCTTCTTCTAGTCCCGAGGTGCCGGACTTCTCAATGTCAGTGCTCCTTTTTCTTCAGAGCACCTTCCTGGTTCAGTGGTCTGCAGTTCAAACATCAGTTCCGACAACACCTCCTAATTGAAAACTCCTGTGATTGCATCTCCTAACTTCCAGGCCCCCATTTTTCTTGCTCTCTCCTCTGCTGCACTCCCTTGCATCCTGACTACCCCTCCTGCTAGCCCCTACTCCCCTTTACCTACCCCAATTAGCATCTGCGACAAAGCTTTTTGGCTGTTACTTTCTCCCCCCTTGAACTACTAACTCATGTCCCTCCTTGTATAATTTCTTCTCTACTTCTCCTTTTTAATGACACTGCTGTTTTGAAATGTATTTTAGTGTTGTTAACATCTGTGTTTTAAGTATTTTTTGTAACTCGTCTGTCACCCTATATCTGATTGTTACCCCTTCCTGATGATGTGGAACCTTTGTAAATGAGTTGCCTGGCACTTAAAGGTAATATGTAATCCTAGATTGAATAACTAAAAAAAATTAAAAAAATCAGGTGGTATTGTTAGACTCACAAAGGTGGATGGGAGATCATAGAAAACAACAAGGACAAGGCTGTAATCCTCAACAGTTACTTCTGCTCTGTATTCACTGAGGAGGAAGGATGCGGACCCAGCAATGCGGCACACAACAAGAAAGGATTCAGAATACACTTGGGTCCCTTTACAAAAGAAAGGGTCCTAAAGGAACTAGAGAAACTCAGTACTAACAAGGCCATGGGACTAGAAGAAATTCACCCTAGATTACTAAGCGAACTAATGGACGAGCTGTCAGCGCCCCTGGCTGATCTTTTCAACCTACCATTCAAGCTGGGGAAGGTCCCCCGAGATTGGAGGAAGGCAGCAGTTATTCCTCTGCACAAAAGCGGAAGCAGGGAAAGTGCAAACAACTACAGACCAGTGAGCCTAACCTCAGTTGTGGGCAAAATAATGGAAACCCTGCTCGAGGAGAGGATCATATCTGTTCTAGAAGAAAACAACAAATCAGACACAAAACAGCATGGCATTACAACAGGACGGTCATGCCAAACCAATCTGATAGACTTCTTTAACTGGGTGACTAAAATAATAGACCAGGGAGGAGCAGTAGACATAGTATACCTGGATTTCAGCAAAGCCTTTGACTCGGTCCCACATAGAAGGCTACTCAACAAACTGGACAGAATGGGTTTAGGACAGCAAGCAGTGAAATGGGTAAGTAACTGGCTCACTGGAAGGACACAGATGGTACTTGTAAATGGCTCACTTTCAGAAAAAAGAGGAGTAGATAGTGGAGAGCAGTGCCACAAGGATCAGTACTCAGTCCAATCCTATTCAATATTTTTATTATTATTTTTTATTTTATTAAACTCTATTGTAACATAACTGAGGGACTAGAGGTAAAGGTGAGCTTATTCGCAGATGACGCAAAAATAAGCAATAGGGTAGACACTCCAGGTGGGGTAGAAAAGATGAAGGCTGACCTTAAGGCTCTGGAAAAATGATCAGAAACATGGCAACTAGAGTTTAACGCAAAAAAATGCAAGGTCATGCACCTAGAAAGGGCCAACCCAGGAGAGGACTACTTCCTGGGAGGAGTACTACTGGAATCTTCCAAACAGGAAAGGGACCTGGGAATAGTTATAACGGATGACCTAACGATGTCCAAATAGTGCGAAGAAGCGGCACTACAGGTGAATGGCATATTGGGCTGCATAGGCAGGGGGATCAACAGCAGAAAAAAGGAGGTCATCCTGCCACTCCATAGATCTCTGGTGAGGCCGCACCTGGAGTACAGCATACAGTTCTGGAGACCACACCTAAAAAGGATATCAACAGACTGGAGACAGTGCAAAGGAGAGCTACAAAAATGATACACAGCCTACAGCGTCTGCAAAACCTGAACATGTACTCCCTGGAGCAGCGGAGGGAGAGGGGAGACATGACTGAGTCCTACAAGTTCCTAAATGGAATAAACAAGGTGCAGGTTGAGGAACTGTTCCAAGTCAGAAAGCACACAAGAACTAGGGGGCACAACATGAAGCTGGAGGGGGCAAATTCAGAGGTAACGCACGCAAGTTTTTCTTTACCGAGAGGGTAGTGGATGCATGGAACAGCCTTCCTCAGGTAGTGGTGGGTGCAAAAATAGTGGTAGGTTTCAAGAACGCTTGGGACAGGTACAAAGGCACCACCACACTGACTAGCAGTTAAGGGAGGGCGGTAGGCCTGTGGGCAGACTAGATGGACTGTTTGGTCTCCTTCTGCCATCACTTTCTGTGTTTCTGTGTATGGTTACCAACAAATACTGCTACTTTAATAGGCTTACATCAGTAGAACAAAATGGTAAGTATCTGGCAAGTTCACTAGGTTGATCACCAAACCTTTTAAGCACCGTATCAAGCCCTTTCCCCACTCCTCCCCCCCAAAAAAGTCTCAAACTCTTAAAATGTAAATTTCAGTTCCCTGTGCTCCTTTTCCAGCCATGAATGCAGCCACAACTCCCTCCTTATGTTTTCATTTCAGATTCACTCCCTTTGGTAAGGTTCCACAGCACTCACAAAAAAGTGTACTGCTACCCCAGTACCTCTCCCCAAATGTGTTATCCCACAAAAATGTGTACCTCTGCCCTTGTAATTATTCCAAAACATTCCCACACACCTCTCCCAACTTAAATTTCTAACTCTTTCTTGACCCATTCTTATAACCTGTACCCTTTTCTCACACACCTCCTGTATACTCACCACTACACCCCTCGTAAAATGTATACTTCTGCGCTTCTCAAAAATTCTGCATGCCTGCCTAAATCTGCACCCTCGCCCTTGATATTTGTACTCCTGTCCTGCACCCTTACCAATATTTGCACACTGACCCCCTCACACCCCTCCCAGAAATAGCACTCCCACTCTACTGAATGACATTTGTACCCCATCCCCACACACTCAAGATGTGTGCCCATCTGTGCAGCTCCCACATTCATACCATACATATTTCCCCAAGCATGTGTACCCCCACCCCTTGACTCCTGAGACTTGTCCTTACCTGCACAGATCTCCCAGACCTGCAACCTTCCATAAGTTTGCCCACCTCCACCCCAACACACAAACACCACACAAAATCTGTACTTCCTACCCCACTTCCTTTTTAAAAAAATTACATTTTTGGGAGGGATGCAGGGGTACAAGAACAACTTTTGGGAAGTGTGCAGGGGTATAAGTACCAGTTTTGGGAAGGGGTGCAGGTACAAATTTTTAAGGGGTGCAGGGATAACAGTATAAAATTTTGGAGGGGTGCAGGAGTGGAAGTACAAATTTTGAGAGGCGCAGTGGCAAGTACAAATTTTGGAAGGGGGATCTAGGTGTACAAGTACACATTTTTGGAGGGGTACATGGGTGCAAGTGCAAGTTTTGGGAGGGGGCGCAGGGGCAAGTACACATTTTGGAAAGGGTGCAGTGGTGCAAGTAGAAATTTTGAGAGGGGAGCAGGGTGCAAATACAAATTTTGGGAGGGGTAAGCAATTGTGGAGGGGGCAGGATACATACATTTTGGGAGGGGTAGGGTAAGTATAAATTTTGGGTGGGTGGGGTAAAAGTACAAATTTGGGGAGGAGTGCAAGTACTGATTTTGGGAGTGGTGCAAGTACTATTTTTTGGAGGGATGATTGGGGTAAGTACAGTTTTGGGGAGGGATGCAGCGATTGTAGTACAAATTTCAGGACTGATGCAGAGGCACACATGCAAATGTTGGTTAGTGCATGTTCAAATTTCAGAAGGGTTGCAGGGGTCAAATGCAAATTTTGGGAGGGGTAAGTACAAATTTGGATGGGGTACAGGTGGCGTTCATTTTGGAGGTGTGCAGGGGTAAATGCACACATATTTGGTGGTGTGGGCTAAAGTACTAATTTTGAGAGAGGGATATAGAGGATGGGGTTCATATTTGGATGGGTGCATGAGTTAAAGTGCAGATTTTGAGAGGAGGGGTAAAGGTAAAAATATTGTGAAGGTGCAAGAAAAGAGATGCACATTTTGGGAAAGATGAAAAGTACTAACATTGGCAGAGCACTGGGTTGAATTACACATTAGGAAGAGGTGCAGGACGTAAGTAAATATTTTGGAAGGGTTACAGGGGCTGGCAGTACAAATTATCGGAGGAGAAGAATCCATTACAGAGAATGTGCATGCGTATTGAGGGTGTGATAGAACCTCAGCAAATGGGGTGAATAAAAATAGAACTGTAGTTAGGGCGGTTAGTTAGTTAGTCAGTCAGTCAGTTAGGGAAAATGGGGGAAAAATTACATGACCTGATGAAGTTTGGGCACCCCTTCTTGTGTTTAACATTGTCCCCAAAGTTTTACTGATTAACCTGTGAAAGTTACTAGATATTTAATATATTATATAATGGCAAGAATCTTTCTAACAATCTGATTGGTCAGTGAGCCCTAGAGACAGTGATGTCATCTCTGCACATCAGTGTATCTAGTTCTGGCACACACGTGACCGTTTTACATAGATACATACAGTAGATACATAGACAGTGTCGGCAGATAAGGGCCTATGGCCCACCCAGTCTGCCCATTTGAGCTTGTAAGTTCAGTTTAAGTTTTCCAAGAAGTCTGTTGCCCCTTATCTAATGGATAAGCTGCAGATCCTAGTTAACCAACAGCCTACTTCGTCCTGCTCCCACCCCCTAGAATTACCCTGTGACTGTCCCATGCATTCTAGAATTCCACCACTGTTTTTGACTCCACAACCCTCTCTGTGAAACAATACTTTCTTACATTACCTCTGAGCAGCCCCCCCATCTTCAGATTGTGCCCCCTTGTTCTTGCACACCTCTTTTTCTGAAAGATGCTACCCTCTTGGACTTTGTTGATTCCCTTTAGGTACTTGAAAGTTTCTATCATGTACCCCTCTCCCTCCTTTCCTGGAGGCTATACATATTAAGCTCCTTAAGTCTCTCTCTCTCTCTTCATATGTCTTCTGGTGCAGACCCTGCACCATTTTAGTTGCCCTCCTCTGGACTGCCTCCATCCTGTTTATGTCTTTGCGGAGAGTGGGTCTGACCAGCTGTCTGTACAGAGGGATAACAACTTCCTGTTTTCTACTGGTGATGCCTCTCACTATGCATCCCAGTATCCCCTCAACCCTCCTTAGTGCCCTCTCACTTTGCTTGCCCACCTTTAGGTCATCTGATATGACTACCCCCAGGTCCCTTTCCATTTTTGTTGTTGTTAGTATCTCACCCCCCCATTGTGTACTCTTCCCTTGGGTTTTTGTTTCCCAGGTGCATTACCTTGCACTTCTTAGCATTGAATCTAAGCTGCCATACATTTGACCATTCCTCCAACCTTGCCAAGTCCCTTCTCATCCTTTCCACCCCACCTTGTGTATCAACTCTGTTGCAGATCTTTGTGTCATCTGTAAAGAGACATACTTTTCCTTCCAGTTCCTCTGCATTGTCGCTTATAAAGACATTGAAGAGGACCGGTCGTAGTACTGAACCCTGCGGAACCCCACTAGTGACCCCCCTTTCTTCAGAGTTGACTCAGTTTACTATTACCCTCTGTGTCCTGTTCTCCAGCCAATTCTTTACCCAAGCTACCATCCTGGGACCCACTCCCAGGCTGGCTAACTTGTATATTAATCTTTTGTGTGGGACTGTGTCAGATGCCTTACTAAAGTCTAGGTAGGTCATGTCCACAGCCCCTCTATTAGATTCATCTGACATGACCTTCCTGCTGTGCATCCATGCTGCCTTGGGTCTTCTGGCCTCCAGGTACTCGACAGTTCTTTCCTTCAGAAGTGATTCCATCATTTTCCCTGATCACTGAGGTTAAACTAGCAGGTCTGTAGTTTCCTGCTTCTGCCCTGCTCCCACTTTTGTGAAGTGGAATCAAATCTGCCCTCCTCCAGTCCTCAGGTACCACCCCATCCTCCCATGATTTGTTAAACAGGGTAGTCAGTGGTGTCACTAGTTCTACCCTTAGTTCTTTTAGAATTCTGGGATGAATCCCGTCAGGCCCCATTGCTTTTTCCACCTTCAGTTTTAAGAGTTCTTTCAGAACCCTTTCTTCTGTAAATGGGCTGGTATCAACTCCTGTGTCCAGAGTGTTTTTATTGTTTGGTTTAGGTATCTCCCCCTCTTCATTTGTGAATACTGAGCAAAAATATTTGTTTAGTATCTCTGCCTTTTCATAGTCACCCTCCCCTTTATTAAGTCTCACTATCCCTCCCTTGGTCTTTTTTCGTTCCACACACTGTGCTGTACTTACTGATTGGCCGCCTGTTTCACAGTCAGGCGGGCACACAGATTCACTTCTAAAGTGTAAGATCTGGGAAGAAAATTGGGAAATTCTCTCCCTTCAGCTTCTGTTTCTTTGTAGAAAACCGGGAACAATCACCAAAGATTCTTAGATACCACTGCATCCACTTCACCAAGGGTGTAACTACTGATACTCCAAGTACACCATGGCGTACCAAGTTTAGTAGCTGGGGGTAGCGAACAAGCTGGCCAGCACTGCTCTGCCCTCTCTAGTCCATTGCATTTAAATATCTTTGTTTGGCTTTGCATGCTTTTTCTTTTCTCTTTCAACTTTGTTTTTGGGTGGCAGGGGGTGGCACAGTGGACCACGGACTTTGAAGCTGAAGGTCTCAATTAGGTCCGAATGGTCCACCTACATAGTGATTGGCTGCGGCATCTGGTAGGGGATGTGGCAAGTCTGGGGAGGTTTAATGCCCCAGCAAAATTAGAAGTCATACTATTAGTTCAGGTGTATTGGGAGCGAGAGAAGCAGTAGAAGAACTGGTGTAGCTGTTTTTTGTAGAAATGTATTTGTTAAAATTGCTATGGGTTCCCCTCCACATTCTTAACCAATATGTCAGGCTACCTATTCTTTTTCCATTTGATGGATCCTAAAAATGGAGTGTTATGATGTTTGTCATATGTAATGATACTGGTTTTTTTTATTTTTTATGCATTATTGATATGCAGTAAACAAAGTTAAAAAAAAAAAGACCTTAAGGAAAAGTATGTCATTCTTGTTTAAATAACATCACTACTCACCCATGAGTCTACCAGCTGGTCTGAAAAATTCTGAGGGCCTTTCTGTGAAGCAATCAAATAAGACAGGCAATAAAAAAGTATTTATGCATAACAATTACAATTTCTGCAGTTTATTTGTAATACATAAGGCCTGGTTCTTCTTGTATTGGGGAAAATAGTTAATTTTTAAAATATTTGCATTTGATCTTCAAATTTACTGTGGTTCTAAAAAAACAACAAAAAAAAAAAAACAGTGTCGGACTGGCTGGACTTGACCACGTGGCATCTACAGTAGATACAATGGTGAGAGAGATAAAGAAGCCGTGAGAGACTATAACAAATAAACAAAACTACCATATATAACAATACTTAGCTGCACTAAATTTATAAATATTAGCTGTCTTTTAAGTGAGTGAGTGGGTTTTTGTTGAGGATTGAAGCAGGGTATGTGAGAAGACAAAGGCGCCAATTATGGTACAGGCTAAAAACAGCGCACCACTAACTGTGTGCCACCAGTCTAGCAAAGCACCCATAGAAAAACAGTTCCATTAATTGTATGTCTCACGACACTGCTTATCAAAAGTGAATAAAAATAAAGTTTAAAAAAAAGTTTATGAAATTGATCGAGTTCATGCAGACTCTCAGGCTGCCACTGATACCATGATGTTTTGACATAAAACGACTTGGTAATGTGGCCTGAGAGTCCATATGAACTCAATCGTACACAGCCTGATTTTTATAGAACTCTGTACACTTTGCTGGAAGTCTGCTTGCACCTGGTGTAACCATTTAGTGCTTCACTCCCAGTCTTACCTGAGGCAGGTAAGCTGAATTCCTAAAGGGCCAACTGAAATTGCACCACAGAGACCAAAAAAAAAATTTCTGTCAGCCCATTGGCACAGCGGTAGAGCTACTGCCTGTGATGCTGGAGATCCAAGTGCGGGAATGAGCGTGGGTCACTGAGAGCTGGTCGGGGGGAGGAGTATTGAGTGTCCCAGAAGATACCCTCCTCCTCCGGGGACACTTTGTGTTCCTGTATCGACCTGGACCTATTCTGTGAGCATCACAAAACAAACATTGCAAGGGTATGTCACAGGGTGCTCCTGTGAAGGGTTTAGGGTCCCAAGTTAATATACATAAAAATGGGAAATGTTTATTGTTCCACAGTTAGGCTGTTCGGTTTGAGTGGGGGCTGTTTCAAAGTCCGTTAAGGTAAAAGGCAGCCGCTATAATATTTAAATGTTTATTAATTATTTTTCACCATATCAGGAGCATAGTAAGCCCTCTGTTAAATAAATGGAAAGATGTTATGTTAAAATAGTACAAAGAAGCCTTGTCGCGCCCGTTGGTGTTTTAGTGGGTTTATTTTGGAAAAAGACAGTGGGGAATTTTTTGGGCGTCTTCTTGTTTATTTTGTGCCCTTCTCCTACTTACAAAAAACGTCCTTTTGGAGTCATTTTGTTAAAGGAATTAATTTGACTCTGTGAAGATGAAGACGCCTATATTGCGTTTTCTCTTTGTGGTAAACTGTGCAAGTAGGGCACTTGCCTACTGTACTTCAATGGTGCTGATTTTTTAAGTCCAGACTTCTGTCCCGAATTCCCTTCTCGATAGTGCGGATGTAAAATGCTCTGTGAAGATATACAGAGTTGCAGCGGTTTTAAACTACCGCTTATAAAGCTGTATTGTGGTCGCTTAAGTTTGTAATTCTATGGAGAGGAACATATTAGGATAGCGTATGCAAACATGAGCCAATTCTCCTGCGCTTTTTGGTGAAACCTTCCTTGGTAAATTAAAAATGAAAGTTTAATTGTGGTTATGAGTGAATCTGGGACGGTTGTTTTGGGTGCCTTTACAGCAGTGAAACCATTTAAGTGTTTTCGTATGTCCTGATATGAGGTGTTCCCGGCTTTGCGTGGAATGTGGAACGTATGTCGGTTTTGGTTGTGACTCTTAAGAAGGAGGAAAGTAAAGTAATGGTAATAAGAATTCTTTCTGATTCCTAAAAATCCCCTTTTTATTTGGCCTGGGTCTCGTTTACAGATTGTCTGTATGTAGACTGAATGGATGTCCGAGTCGATTAGAGCCGCACCCCATTGAAGTGTCGGCTTGCATTTTTGTAGGGAATGTCATTCGGTTGTTGGTGTTGCCTGGCACTGTTTTCTGGATAGTTTTGCTCCCTCCTTATGTTTTGATAAAAATCCTTGGTTTTGTTCTGACATTACGGCTTTGTCTTATAGAAATAAGCCACTGTGTTACTTTTCGATAGTGCGAATATTCGCACTATCGCAAAGTTATTTACCTTTAAACTTGCCCCTAAAATGAATTATATTAGTCAAAGCATAATCGTTTTGTGTTTTACAAACCTTCTGGAGGTAGAGTGGGGGAGGTGTGGAGTTGATTCTGGAACCTCTTTGGGACGAGGGTGTTTGTGGCATTTTGAGGTTCTGGGTTCGGTTCCTGCCGGCGTCTTTGTTTCTTTTAGAAGCCGGCCGGCCTCAGCTGTATTCCTTATATTAAGTATAGGAAGGGGAGGTGCTTTCAGTCGCTAGAATTAATATTTAAAAACTTCTGTAAAGAGTATAATCTACTGGAATATCTGTAATTATTATGCTACATCAATTTAAAAAGATATTATTTTTGTAAATAAAATAAACAGTTGGAAAATAATGATTTAGAGTCTAAAGCAAGATGCTGGGGTGGAGTTAAAGGATCACATGACCCCTTCTGGGTATAAAATCAGAATGTCTGATTTGAGATAGAGATTTCGTTTGCTGTGGGTCTGGAGGTATGCTCTGGATGCTGTCGAAAAGTGCTCTGAGGAGTTTTGATAAATTGTGTTAATTCCTGCTCTGAATTTGAAGACTTACAAATATCAGATTATGCCATTTGCTGTAATGTCTGCTGTCCGAATGGAAGTGTAAGATGGAAAAAGTACTGTACCTTGCTGAAATTATCCTGTTGTAAATAACGTCTGGAAAATAATTAATTAAATCTGAAATATTTACAAGGAATGGTGATACATTTTTCTATATGACTGCCCACATACACTTGCGCCCTATCACAGGGTAGTGAAACTGGCAGAGAGTCTGAAATGTAACAGCAGATTATACTGATACAAAACTTGATCACGTCCCTTCGCCTTCTGTGAAAAAACAGCTGGTTCAGATATATCAGTCATTGCGAACACACGCGCAAATCACACAGATAGGTCCAGCTCTATACAGGATCAAAGAAAAACTGAAATAGTTTAGATAGTGATATAGGGACAGAGTCTGATTGTGAAGGGAGTGCATGATCAAACCCAGTGACAGTATGAATTATCTGTTTTTTATTAGATCCAGAAGCAAATGATTTGATACCTTTTAATGGACCAACATAGATGTAACAACAAGAACAAAGTGCTCTAGCTTTCGGACCAACCAGTCCTTCTTCAGAAGCTGTTTTTTATTATTCACTCAGCATTGCATCTCACCTCTCACCTCAGACTGTGTGCTGAATATGGCAGTAATTAGCAGGCAAAATAACAGTCCAGCAGCAGTAAGGCATGAACTTTGTATGAGAGAGTATAGCTTACGCTGTACAAGTGAACACTTTCACACAGCTACATCTTGAGCAGGCTTGTCCTGTGCTTGCTTGTGTTAGAAACTGCTGGCATCTCAAGAGGCACGTGTGCATTGGGGCAGTGCATACTGTACAGTGATTGAAGATGGGATTAGTGGCGACCTGCTATGGTGACAGTTTTGTTAAAATTAGTATACATTGTTTGCTACTTTTGAAAACTAACTGCAGAACAAGTCAAAGAAGAGTCAGAGACACAGTTTAAAATCAATAATCGTTCATTACAAAGAGGGGAAAAAAACTGCTTCAACTGACCCCTCCCTTTAACTTGGGCTGGGGCAGGGCTGCTAATTCAATGCCTTTGAAGCGGCCAATGCTGCCGACTCTGTTTGGGTATTATTTGCAAGCAAAGTTAAAGCAAGTGTCACAGCTATTATTGTTTGCAAATGGTAACTGAACAGAGTTGACAGCATCAGCAGCTTTAAAGAAAATAGTGCGGCGGGGAAGGGGAAGGGAGGATGCAACCACACTGTACTAAATGGAGAGGATGCAGAGAGATGTAATTCAGGTCCACTCCATGGAAGGAGACCAGCTGTGCTGTGTTTGCAAACATTCCAGAGCACCCTTTCTCTACTGACATAATTACAATATGTCGGCATAGCTCTGCTGTGCAGCCATAAAAAGGAGGAAGGCTAGTGCTAGGATATTCCAAGACACTGTCTCAAGTTCAAGAGGCTAAACTGGCTGTCTCTCAACTAGCGAGGTTAGGATTGCAAAGAGTATTGGGGGGTATGTAGGGAGGGTAAGCACTAAAAACGGGCAAATGGCAAGGGTGGGAGCAGAAACAATACTGGGCACAGAAGGATAAAAGCAGGATTCCGGGATGGTGGTCTGTATAAAGGACAGTTGTCTTGGCAATAAAATTGGTAAATGACAGACTGTGTTATCAGAGGGGCAGCTCCCCCAAAGCACAATTGAAGACAGACAAGTACAGTTTTCCCCAAGAAGAGGAGATGTAGCCAGACTGAGACCTGGACCCAGGAGAGCCACCAACCAACTCCCAACACCTGCAAAGGTTACCTAATTATTTATTTATTACTTTATTTGTTTATTTGGCTTTTGGTAACTGGGTAAGTGCACTAGACAACAGTGTGCCTATTTTCAGGTATGACCCAGGAGATTACATTTCACAAGAACAGATAACGATCTCCAGAACAGAATATGATTCACAAGGCACAAACACAAGAGCAGGATACAGTTATATGTATGTACATCAATGGCAATAATGGCACAATTCAAAATGCTTCAATAGTGGTACATAACATTTCACAAGAGCATTTGAAAGCATGGTGCATGGAGAAGGGCTACTGCTGCACTGGGGACTGGGGACCAGCCTGGTAGAATTTTAAGACCTCCGGCACAGAGGAGAGGAAAAAACCCTATAAAGGAAGACATTTCTAGAGATCCAAGGCTTTGGTTGCATTCCCTCCAGGCTAGGCAGAGAATTAGTAATGACTCAGCTACTGCAATTTGGAAACCCAGTTTAGTGGATGGTTTTAGAAGAAGGGCTCTCTCTCTAGCCCTCTAACGGGAACATCATGAGGGTGTTACAAGTCGATCTCTGCATCTAGAGAAGGTTCCTCATGAAGAAGCCTCTCACCCCACCCCACCAGTAAGGCAAGAAGCAAGAGAGCAACGTCCGCTGAAAGATACTCACCAAGCCTCTGACCGAGGAAAGCCTAGGGAGGAAGTCAAACCCTTGAGGGGCAAGGCAGAAACTTGAGCCCTTGAGGGGCACAGAATCAAGGTAGTTGTACTGTCTTCACCTTTGAGGGGCAGATGAATGGAAGTAGGTAGGGTTCAGGTGAATCTCAGGTGGTCATAGGGAGGAACAGCCATCAAGGTTGCTGCTGACGTGGTCTGCACAGCTAAAGGAGCCACTGTGGATGTAAAGGCCCCACCCTTAGGTAGCTGAACTCATAAGTACCGCATAAAGAGGTGCCGCTGAGTCAATCTTCATGGCTAAAGTTTTCCCAGAGTGTAGAACATTCTCACCTGAAGGGCAGAAAGAGTGGACCCCGCCTGAGTTGAGGAACCCACCCTTAAGATGCGGACATCACAAGAGCAGAGTGAGACTATCAGTCTTCAGGGCAGGGGAACTCTGGAAGCCATGATATGGTTAAGGTTGGCATTTGTCCATGTAGAGTAGTGGGAGAAAGATGGTGAAGCCTGATGGATGCTCAGTACATAGTAGAAAGAAACTCAGCAAGGCTGAATGACTGATTGGAGACAAACAACGACTGAGGCATGCTGACCGAACATAAACTGAAACCGACTGAATACATGTCTGACCTATAGGGATGGATTTAAAATAAATGGCGACTGTACACCAACCAGTTCCAGAGGAAGATAGTGAGAATTACTGGTTGTAAATGTAAGCCAGGGAGGCTGAACACTTGTGCTGAAAAAATGGGACTAACAGTGGAAGGTGAAGGCTTGCTGCTTTGACATGTCTGAGGGGTGGCACATGCTGCAGGGAAATAAAAGTACCTGAATGTGCTGGGAGGTTGGGTATTGGAGCCCAAAGTATAGTGGAACAGGAGTGAGCCACGTGTGTCAGGGTGTTAAGTCCCTTGGGTGGCAGTAGGGAGGAGGGGCCCGGGAGAAGCATTCTAGAACCATGGCTTCCAAAAGAAATTCGGTACGAGACGAATGAGCAGGACGACTACCAGCTAGTAGAACTGCAGCACAGCTTGTTCTGTTCATCTGCAAACTCCTGAACTCCCGGTCCCCTGGGGTTACTAGAATCCCATCAGTGTCAGTGCTAGGTAGGGAAGGCAGCTGGTGAATAACTAGTTAAATAGATTTTTACTTGCTCCCTCTCTGTTTACTTGGTCTCAGCTGAGAGGAGAGAGGTGATGTCATGTAGAACTCTCGCGGCAGCATAAGCCACGGTAGCTAGCTGTGAATGGGGAGTTTTAGAACCTTCAGGAGTAGCTGAGTGGAGTTCAGTGTAAGCAGTTGGAGGAGTGAAGAGCTGCAGTGTGGGCTCTGAGGGAAGAGCCATTTTTCTCACCCTAGTGCTGAGAACCATCTGCCTGCCTTGTAGAAGTGGCGGAAACTGTCTAGCAGGAGTTCCTGATTCTCTCATCCCCTGTGAGATAAGAAGGACTGCAGAATGGATCCGAGGGGCAATCCCTTGACTTTAATCCAGGACATTGAAGCTGCCTGTTTGTGTACAACCGTGAGTAATCTGACTTTGGATATCCCAGGAGGAATGTACCTGTGCCTGTTTTCTTTTGGGGGTGTACTCTGACAAAGGGATTTATACACCAAGTTCTGTTCTGTTGAGACTGTTCTCATGCCTTTCCTAAAGTTGCCTGACAATCATGGAGTCCCCAGAGAGACTTAGCACATTGTACAGAACTTTCACTTACACTCAGAAGTAGTGTGTTTCTAATGTTAAATGTGAAATTCATTCCAAGATGCATAATTCTACAGTTTGCTTAAAGTTTGAGGTGTAACTCTGAAAGAATGGCTGGGTATGGACTGAGGAAGCAAAAGATGGGAATTTCCCATCTGGAGTGACCAGTTCAGCACTTTGGGTTCTGTAAGGGTGCCTACTTATTCAGGACATGGTGGCCAATGCCTGAAGTGAAAGTTTACCCCCTGGTGTGGATTGTACTAATTTTGAGCACCAGTGGGCTCCATCGTGGCCAGTTTTCATTGGCAAACATCTAAATCCTGTGCCATGTAGGAAAAGTTCTAAGTTTTGGCCAGTGCCACTAGAAGAATTTGTGTGCTCCATTGTGACCAGTGCCATTAGAAGGGATGTGTGTTTCAGCTGAGGCTTTGTCACTGAAAAGGGTTCGAAGTCCTGTGCAATATGGCAAGTTTAGAATTTTTGTCTGCTACAGATGTGCTCTGCATTGCCTCGTGCCACGAAGTGTAAACCCTTGGGGCTCCACCTTTGTTTTTGTGTACCAACTTTGTAATAAAGCCACACTCTAGAACCCCAACCTGGTATGGACAATCTTGTTACTGCTTCCTGTGTGGAATTACTGGGTACCCCTCTAGAAGTTCAGACCTAGTATAGCCCTAGCAAGAGTTCTCTCCTCAGGACCTGGGTTTAGTAATGGTCATTTTGTCTGCAATACTGTGCTTTGTACCCCAACCCCTCTCTTTTCCCTAGACAGAAAAATATGGGAGGTGTGCTTACTAGTTAAACAAGTGACCGGTGGGGGTTACATGTAGTTTTAGGAGGGTGAGCAGCAATGGGAAATGCTGTCAAGATGAGCGCTGTTCGAGCCGTCCTGCACCAGCAAGAGCTGAAGGAGCAAGAGGGCCAAATGGCACGGTCAAGAACAGCTGCAGACTACACAGGAGGAAAGCCGTGTGGTGGCAAAGGTACGAGGGGAGCAGGAGGGAGAAGCAGCCATGTGGTCACAACAGAAAGTCAGAATGTCCAAAAGATGCTTTGACATGCACAAATTTAACTGCACCGGGGGGAGGGCATGGTGTGATCAGCCATTGTCCCTCTGAACTACAAGCAAAGCCTTCCAAATATATAAATGAAAAAAGGAAGACAAAGGAGGGCATAGAAAGACTGAAAAGTGGGGGCTCTGCATAGGGGGAAGGAGTGATGAAAAGCTATTGATCACATAGGGTCAGTGGCCACATTCAATGTATAGAGCCTACAGGCTGACTGAATGGGCCTAGTGGTCCTTATCTGCCGACAGTTTCTGTTTCTATGAGGAGGATGAAGGGAAGGCATAGTGAACAAATACTTCAGCTCAGTCTTCACAGTGGTAGGAGGGGTCCACTTCCAGAATGTAGCAGAAAACCAGAAGGGGCACTTAGAAGCTGGATGTGGGGTAAACTCTTTTAACACCTCCCTCAAAGAGCCCCTCCTCGCATCGTCCACCTGTCGCTGCCCCGACAGGCCCACTCTCCTGCCCACTCTCTAAATCCAGCTGCACATCCCTCCGTGTAACCTGCACTTACCCCACCTTTTACTTTCCTCCCGCATGCAACTAATGCTGTAAATTATGTGTTTACATAATGTACCATTTGGTTCCTGTGCCTTTGCACTCTAAATACAATGTATACATTATATTTTCCCTTGACCTGTTCTTGTGCCTCTACCACTGTAAATACGATGTATATATTATGTATTCTTCTCACCAGTCAGTAACCCTTTACCTGTTATTTCCAACACTGGGCATTTGTGAAAACTAGCATTTTTGCTCACATACCTTCCAGTATACAAATAAATTAAACTGAATTAAACATGGAGCAAAAGGTGCTCAAAAGGTTAAAGGGGCTAAAAGTAAACAAATCACTGGGTCCAGATGAGTTGCACCCTAGAGTTCTGAAAGAGGTGGGACTATAGCTGGCTGCAGAACCAAGCAGACGTACTCAGCTGCTGCCTGGAGAAGGAGGGTGGTTCCGGCAGACTGGAAGATGGCAGATGAGGTACTGCTCCACAAGAGTCCTCCTCCTTTCTCTCCTCCTTTCAATCTGGCTTTGTGCATTCCACAGTTTCCTCCCTGTTATGAGTCACTGACTCCATCCTGAAGGGTTGAATCAGAGTCAAGTATTGGCTGCAAATTGACTATACCAAGGTTTTTGACTCTCTGACCCAACCCATCCCTCACTTGACAAATAAAAAGCTGCTGGGCTTTTTTTCTCTGCTCTCAAGTGGTTCTGTTCCTGCCTCTCCAGCTGAAGCCAGTCGGTCATAGTAGAGGACTCCTTCTCGTCTCCCCTCCCCATCACCTCCGGTGTGCCACAAGTTTCTATTCTGAGCCCAATCCCCTCCTCAGTTTTCATAAACAGCCTCCCCTCAACCGACATTCATATGCATGCTGATGGCACTGTCCTTTTTGCCATCCGAACCTCACATCCTCTGCTGGAAAAGTCCATACAATGTGACTTTGACAATATTTTTATTTATTTGATTTTCGGAGATATTTTCAGCGCCGGTTTTGTGCCAATCAGCTCTCCCTTAATGCCATAAAAACAATCTCCATGCCATTCAAAACCCACCAGTGGATTATTGGGTTTAGCTGAACCTCTGTTTTCAAAACCCTTCGTGACACCCCCCTGGAGACAGTCCCCTGTTTCAAATGCAGTACGTTATGGCGTGTGGCTAGACAGGCATCTAAACTTCCTGAGTTCACACTGATGCCCCATTAGCAAAAGAATTACACCCCAAACTTGGTGCCCTTCACAGGAATAAATCAGAGGCTAGACTTTCAAAGCTGTTGTAACTCCCGCAGCTGTGGGGGAAAAAAATGGCACAAGTGGGTTTCCACTTGTGGAGCCACAGTTTGTTTTTTTCCCGCAGCTGCAGTGTTTTCAAAAGTGGATCTGGTTTGTGACTGGCTCCATGGTTTACAGCAGCTTGTGGCCTTTTTTTTGGTGCAGCTGCAGTGACAAGTTATAGCTGGTGGGGCCAGGCATAACATCCCCTGCAGCAGCGTTGGCCGAAAATGCCAACTTCCGCAGCTGCAAAGATTTCTGACCGCAGCTCAAGTTGCAGTGTGGGACTTAGTCCCACTTTGTGTTGAAAATCTGGCTCTAGGGTGCTAAATATTTTTGGTGGATCTCCCCATGAGTCAAACGTTCCTCTACCTATGTTCCACAATGGTAGACCATTGAAGATGATCTATGCAACTGACAAGGAATCTGTCTGCAAGCGCTCCCTTACACTACTTATGCGTCCTTACCAACTTCCCTCCGAGACACCCCTATAGGCACTTCTGTAATGATTTGTAGTCAACTAAAATGGATTTAAAAAGTTCCATTGTGTAACCCTCTCGACTAGCCTTTATGGTTAAATCCTAGTTTCACAATTCTGGGAAAACCTCTTCATAAGGACACTTGGCAGTATAAGAGCACAACCCAGGTCTCCCATCTACTCCACAGTCAAATTTGGATTCCTTTTGCCAACCTTCGTCAAACTTATGGGTTGGACTCCAAGGATAAATTTTTTACTGCTAAATTAGTCATTTATTGCAGAAGAAGACTGGTGCAGCCCCATCCCCATGTCAACCTAACCATACTCTGGTCAAGCCTGGGTGCCTTAGCATTGACTGACATGCCATTTCCACCATCTACTAGGCCCTTTCAGTAGCCCTGGTTTTATAGATATGCCTCCCCTCGAAGTACTCGTCCCAAGCCTTAGATTGGAGACTGGATATCTGGCAATGGCAAAGGCTTCGCCCTATCAGCCCCCCAGCTCACCCATCAATGCCAGCTCTACTCTAGGCTGGGCTGGCTCTCCCCTAGTAATCACTGATCCTTTGTTATGTGCAACTTTACTGACAACATCATCCGATTAGCTACCCCTCTGGCACTTATTGAGCTGCTCCAGCCACCCCCCGCTATCGGCTGAGGTCCAGTGACTTCCATGATCCCTAAAACCCGTTCCCTTGCAGGGGATCGCACCTTTGCAGTCCTTGCCCCCAGAGCCTGGAACCTTCTCCCAGCTCATGTTAGAGCTGTCCCCTCCCACAGATGCTTCAGGTCCTCCCTCTGTGGTTACCTAAAACAAGCCTCAGACTGCCTTTGCTCTTAGCT
Organism: Neoceratodus forsteri; assembly: GCA_016271365.2. NCBI lineage: Eukaryota > Metazoa > Chordata > Ceratodontiformes > Ceratodontidae > Neoceratodus > Neoceratodus forsteri. Next base: position 245,585,160 of record CM028129.1, on the reverse strand, counting down.
GTTCCACCCTCCATGGTACACCAGTGCCCCGTCTATGACCGAGTGTGGGCTTAGGCCTTCTGCCCGCCTTTGCTCCTAGCTCTCCCACCCTCCACGGTGGGCAAAGTGCCCTTCTATTGATTGATTGAGTGCTCCATTAGTGCTCGCCTCAAAATTGCCCCGCTGATTCTTTGATTTGCCTCCTTGACTGCCTCGTGGGACAGTCTCGCCTTAATACTGTATTTGTATTATATTTGTTCTCTCGATGGTACCTGTCTGTAACTTGTTGATTGCTGCTACCTTGTCCCTGTATCTGTATATTACCTGACTCCTTGGACTTCACCTTGTTGTTTGCTATTACCCTGTCTCTGGATTGTTATTGCCTGTACCTTTGTAATTCTCCCGGGTTGCACCTGAAAATGGCACTGGACTGTCTAGCGTGCTTACCTGGTAAACAAAAGTTAAATAAATAAATTTGGTACAATATATATTGTTACCTTAAATATGGTCACCTCTTTGAGAATCCAATAAAGTTTACTAAATTAAAAAAAAAAATAAGACGGTCACTGTTTTATCCAATTTAAAATTGTCCACACCATTTATAGTACCCCTCAGAATTCGCACAGATGGGGGCTGCTGAATTCTCCGATATGCACAAGCTACAGTGATGTGGAGGGCACCTTGTTACAAATTCTCTGGGATTGCCCTAAAGCCCAACTTCTTTGGTATCACATACAGGAGGCATTGGACCCAGTTTTAGGACTTTTTGAGGCTTTCACCAAGGAACAGTGTCTCTTGGGATTGGACATACAGGCATTAGTGGGTGCCAGATGCAATCGCTCTCTCTAATTTATTTCCTTATCCTTGTGCCCTCGCCAACCCCTTCCACCCCTGCCCATACATCATGTCTTGACCTATCAACTTAGAACTTCTAGTATTGCAAATGTCCCTGTCCAACTCACTCCTATAATTGAAACTGCATTTGATCTACTCTTCAGTCTCCTTATCTACCTCAATCCCCGCCCTGAAAATGTTATGATTATAAATATGTATGTTATGAATATGAAAACTATGTATATAACCTTTTACCAATTATTGTGTACATATATCTTCATTGTCTGTACTTAATTGCTTTGTTTTTGACCTTGTGTGATGCAGGTCCACCTTGTAAATGAGCTTGCTTAATGGTGTTTGCCTGGATAAAGATTTGATTGATTGATTGATTGATTGACTTTACACTTATTACTATGGCGACTAAAAATATATCTTTAGGCACTGGATGGACCAGACCATACAATCCTTCGCTGAATGGTACAGTGAAATGTTGGAGATGCTTCGAGTGGAACGTACACTGGCATCTATGTGACATTGTTTTCAGTTGTGTATCAAGCACTGGGCCCCCTTGGACTCCTGGCTGTCCACCTTAGGGCACTCATCTCCTCTTTAGGTCTCTGTCTCTTGACTTCTTTACATGCTTACGGTCTCCCCTGACTGCTCCAGGGCTTGGTTTATTTGGGGGTGGAGGTTTGGGAGGGAGAGCGGGAAAGCGGACTGGATCTCTTACATCCATACTTGTGCTTTTTGCCCATCCCAGTTGAATCTGATTGTATTTTCAACTTTTCAATGAAGTTTACTTAATAAAAAAAAAAAAAAAGAAAATCCAGCTCCATGTCTACCACCCCTGATCTGATATGAGATCTTTCTCAAAATGATCCTCCCGTTTGGCTGCGTGGATGTGGTGTATGGAGGAGCTCCCAAATTCATGTTAGCCAGACAAGATCCCATCTTTCACCCCTCTAATTTTGCTACTGGTTCTCCTCCTCTTACTCATCATTGTTCCCGATACCAGTTCCTCTCTCTTCCATCCTTATCTTCATGACGCACATCCCACTGTGCTTCCTTTCTCTCAAAATTCTGGTTTTCATCCTTACCCTTCTACCTATTCTACTGTGGCACCCTCTACCTATTCTCTTCACTCACCTAGCCGTTGTTCTTTCACTGTTCCCCGCTGCTCTACATCCTCTGGCCAGGCCTCCTTCTCCGCTCGTCTGCCCTCTACCTGGAACTCTTTTCCCTCTGCTCTCAGACTTGCGCCCTCCTATCTCTTTAAAATGCTACTGTGTGATCACTTTTTTCCTGCTTGTACCCGTCCCTACTTAGCCAGTAACTGACTCCAGCCTGATCTCGTCAGTCAGTGAAAGCCTTACTTAAATGTTGCTGATATTGCAGGTGTTGCTGGTTTTGCTGAATTGTTGTTACATACTGTTGTTATTAGCAGCTCTCTGTTACCATGTTTGATTATATACACCTCTTACTGATTTGTTATCTCTACTACTTGTAATATGTATTCCCCCGGTTATGCCTGGAAACGAGTTTCATCTCACTGCACCTTTCCTTTTACCAGTTTTTAAATAAAAACCAAAAATAGTGGGGTCAGGGATGACCCTGGGAATTACAGGCTGGTTAGCTTGACCTCTGTAGTGGAGAAACTGTCAGAGATAACCATGATCAGGGGTAAGGGGCAGCGGACTTCTAGAAAAACGTAAAGGGAACTTACAAGCGCAAATGGGCAGACTGTGTGGGCCATAGGCCCTTATCAACCGGCAGTGTCTATGTACCCATGTATTATTATGAAGGAGCAGATAATAGATTTCCTAGAAACAGTTGTGCACTAGGACAAGATGCAGTGAGAATTTGTGAAGGGAAGGTTGTGTTAGATCAGGGGTTCTCAAATGGTGAGGCCAGCCTCCCTGGGGAGGCCCCAACCTGTTCCAGGGGAGGCTCAAGCAAGTCTGAAAAAGCACTGTATTTAAATTTTGAGTTTTATATATTTTGTGTGATGAGATGATGCAAACTGAAAGAGGATAATAGTAGGTGAATTTAATGTATTTATTTACTAATAGATGACATGGGAAGGTGTATGAGCCAAGGCTCATTTCAGGTGTACCAAGGGAAAGGCAGGGAGTGAATACATTTCAAAAGGTAACTGCAGAACCATCAAGAAATACACAATGAACAATAGTGCAAACAAATATTAACAATAAACTAATAATGAGAGGTGGTAATCGATCAATTTTTAGACTGATGGTAGAACAGCACAAATACAAGGGTTGAGCATAGAAGTGCTAAGAGCAATAGCAGGAAGAAGCAAAGTAATCCCAAAGAGGTTGCTTAGGAACACGAAAGGAGGGGGAGAGGCAATGTAGAAAGGTTATTCCATATAGAGAGGAAACGGAGAAAGTAGTCTGACCCATGAAAGTACTGCAACAAGGGTAACAATGGTTCAAGAAGAAAATAGCAGAGTAATGAGGGTTGGCCTGTGGGGGTTACAATAAGTTGAATGATAATGTTTATTTTATTTATTTGTTATTCAGATAACACATTTGAGCACAGGAGCTCTTTTTCAAAGGTTCCATGTCGGGATAAGACAAAGAACTGAATGTGAGCCAAGTACTCAGAGGGGTTTCAATTTATTCATGGAGTACCACGCAAAGTACAGTACATTATTTTTCTTTGGGGAGGTCCAAGATTATTTCAGTTTTTGGGGGAGGCCCAAAATCTTTTCCATGGATTTGGGGAGGCTCACTGTGACAAAGTCTGAGAACTATTGTGTTAGATGAACCATATTGACTTATGTAACTCATTGTCTCATATTGACTTATGTAACTCAGCATCACAAGGGTAAATAAAACTGGGGGGCACTGTGGAGCCCGAGCATAATGGCTGCTTTCAGTTAGAACTTCTCAACTGAATACATTAATTCCTAACAAAAATGCTGTTTTTTTTAGCCTCAAAGTTTGATTACAGCTCACTCTATATGGAGCTAAAGTGTTGCAGAAAAAGGTGGGGAATCCTCACAAGGAAAAGACCACAAGTGAGGGAGCTAGACCAAAAACTCGCTCTGGAGTGCCATCCATGTGGTCGGCCCAGGGCTGCAATGCTGAATAAGGGAATACACCGCAGGAAAAGACCCTTCAAACCCTTGGACTCAAATTAAACAGGTTGATTGCATCGGTCTCTGGTCTGTCGGACAGATTTGATGCTTTAACTAACCAAGTGGCAGGGATTGAGGCCACAGTGGAGTCGGTACAGGGTGCATCGGCTGAAGCTACAAAACAGGCCGATGCAGCTATGGACGCTGTCATAGTGGTAATCCGGGAAATTACACACCTGAAAACCCGCCTGGAAACACTGGAAAACCAGGCTAGGGCTGCAGACCTTAGTATCCTGGGATTGCCAGAGGGATGTGAAGGTGATCATCTGTTGCTCTTTGTCCAAGAGCAGCTTGTTCAGCAACTTGGCGAGGATGTCTCTCCGGCCCAACATATCAAAATGCCACCAAGCTACTCCTAGGGGCTGTCCCAATAACCGGAGCTCTGACAGGCGCCATAGTGACGGACAGGTTGGGCAAATTAGAGATTATGTTGCCACTGGCCCGTCAAAAGAAGACATTACTGCAGGACAAGAAAGAAAGTTGGCTGTTCCCCGACATCTGATACGCGACTCGCCAGAAAAGGAAAACATTCGATGGTACCACCAGAGCTATGCTGCGGGAGGGACATATCTCTCGTGGCCTCATCTTTCCAGCTAGGCTCCAGATTGCATACCAAGGCAAGATTTTTTGTTCTCAGACCCCAACAAGTCTTTGAAGTGGGTCCAGCAGCATACAGTGGTTAAACCTAGGGAAGTGGACCAGGATGAACCCTCGTCAGACGAGGACGAAGCTCCATGAAGATTTTTGGGCCAAGCTGTTTCTGTTGAAAGTTTGTGGGGCCTAGACTGCTTCAAGGTACACTATTATTTGGACTGCCAGAGACATTGTTTGTATACAATTTAAAACTTGGAGTAGTTTATGTTTACCCTGATGGAAATTTCAATTGAAGTAAATTGAGTTGCTGTTCAAAACCAATGTTTGGATTTAGCGTTCGCCCACTTAGGGGAGCTATTCCTTGTTGTTAAATATATAAATATATTTTTTTATTATTAACAGCAACAGCTTGGTAGGGCCATATATTATGGCTAACCCTACAAGTGTATAATGTTTGGCTTAAAGTAATAATCCAGCACTGTTTTTTCTAGAAATGTGTTATGTGGAGAATCACTTGGAAGCATTACCTACAATATTAATTTGAACATTGGCTGATATATTCAAAGGGGTTGCACCTGGAGCAGCAGGGTTGCACCAGCGCAACCTCAGAAATGCGCCCCGGGGCAATATTCAAAAGGGGGGATTGCACAGCACAATTCCCAATGCACCGGGGTGCTAAGATAATGTATGCTGCACATCTCCAGGGGGCTTGCCCATGCATATACGGCACATCCTGATATTCAGCCTGGGATTTGTGGTGCATTTGCTGGCACATCCCAGAGATGTGCCGCATACCTGGCACAAAGGTGAGCCCGTAAAAAGTGGCTCAACTGCTAGCCACCCACAGGCCACTGTATTGCAGGGTGCAACACAGCAGCCGCCAGCCGTGGGTGGCAACACCCCCAACACCGTGCACAAGCACCCACAATAGTCCCTGGTAGTCTAGTGGTACCTCCCTCCCATTCCGTACTTCTGATTGCCCATTTTGTTAACAAATATATTTCCATGGTAGTCTAGTGGTACCCCCTCCCCTCTTGTAACCCCAATCGCCTGTAATGCTGATTACTTAATGTCTCTGGTGGTCTAGTGGTTCCCCCTCCCTGCCTATAACCCTTTTCACAGTAAAACATGTAAAACCATATTCCCTGGTAGTCTAGTGGTACTCCACCCCCACCCACACAGGACCCCCGCCCACCCAGCTTCCCCACATCGACAGGCAGCAAACCCACCATTATAACTCCTGCCGAATGACAACTACAGTTTCTGTTGCAAGATCATTGGTCCACACTGTTGACCAGTGGCTTGCAGTGCATACTGTAACAGTCATTCACAACTCTGTGTATGAAGTCATTCATTCACAAAGTTGTGAATGGCTATTAGTATATACTGCAAGCCTGCTGGTTCACAGTGTGACCAATGAGCTTGCAGCAGATACTGTAAGTTGTCACTGCGGGCAGCCTGGCGGTATGTGGTGGGTTTGCTGCCCACCCATGACCGGTGGGTGGGGTTGGGGCTCTGTGTGGGGGGAGGGTGGGAGCACCACTAGACTACCAGGAATGGGGTTTTACTTATTTTACTGTGATTGAGGTTACGGCAGGGAGGGAAACCATTGGACCACCAGAGACATTAAGAAATCAGCATTACGGGCGATTGGGGTTACGGGAGGGGAGGGGGGTACCACTAGACCACAAGGAAAATATATTTGTGAACAAAATGGGCGATCGGAGGTACGGGAGGGGAGGGAGGTACCACTAGACTACCAGGGAAATATAATTTTATACATAATGGGTGATTGGAGGTACAGGAGGGGAAGGGGGAACCACTGGACCTCCACTGACAGCACTGCATGCTGTGCAGCGCACCAGGTGCATTTCGTTGGCCAGCCTTGCACAACACATGCAAATTGGGCCATAATGACATGCAAATAGCCCCATTTGTGCGTTGCATGCATAATGGCTCCATTTGCATATTCGGGTCTGAATATCTGGATATTGCGTCTGGCGCATCTCGAGTTGCGCTGGCACATTCACATTCCAGGTATGCAGACCTGTTTGAGGGTTGCGCCGGCGTATTGTATTTGCGCAGTGCGCATTATGTGATATATTCAGAAGAGATGCACCATGGCACATCTCTTTTGAATATATCCCTTTGTTGCTCCGCAACCACTTGCGCCATTGCCAGGCGCAATTCTGAATATCAGGCCCATTATGTACATATACTTGGATTAAGTGGGGTGGATATCTCCCTTCCCTGGTGGAGGAGGACTATTGGAACTTTGGTGCAAGACATTTTATGGGCAATAAATCCACACAGCTCATGGACTCTTACGCAGCTTACATTAGGACTTTTATTACAAGCTATGCATTTTTCTTTTCCCCCCTCAATGATGTATCTCAAAGCATTTGACAAATCTATTGATTTTATTAAGAGGAGTGGTGCCCTCATGGCATGTATATCATGATGTACCACAGTTCAATGCTCGTGTCTTAACTGTATGTTTGTTTTTAATAACAGTAAACAAAGTTTAAAAAACAAAGACAGGCTGTGAACTTCCTGTATCTGGATGTCATCCAGGCCTTTAATTCAATGTCATACAATAGGCTTGTCAGGAAGGTAGGGGTGCTAAGCAGGGTAGGTAGATGGTCAGCTAGGTAGTGGGGGAGGACATAGTGCATGGTGTTGAATGGAAAGTATTCCGGGGGGCTAGGGAGGTGACAATTGGGGTCCCACAGGGATCGGTCGAGGGTCAGGTACTCATTATAATGTTTATTTTCAAAGCGGAGGAGGGTATTCCGTGGAAAATGTGTCTCTTTGCAGGTGGGATGAAACTCTGTGGCAGGGTGGGCAGTGATGAGGGGATGAGGGGATAAGGGGCATGAAGAAGGGCCTCGAAATGCTGAAGGAATAGCCAAGGATCTGGCAACTAACATTCAATGCTAAGAAGTCCAAAGTGATGCACATAGGTAAAAAGAATCCTAAAAAGGTTACTGGATGGCGGCTTAAGGGTGGAGCAAACCTCAGAGGAAGGGGACCTAGGAGTTTTCTTTAGCGATAACCTCAAACCTACAGGCCGCTGCAGCAAAGCATATGGGAGGGCCAGCTGGATGCTGGGGTGCATAGGCAAGGGGTTTACCAGCAGGGGGTAGGTGGTGATTCTTCCATTATATAGGTCCCTGTTCAATCTGCATTTAGAGTACTGTTTGCATTTCTGGTGTCCTCATCTGAAAGGGCTCGTGACCATCGGAAGTTGGTTCAATAGAGGGCAAGGTAAATGACAGAGGGGCAACAGGGGAAAACATATGATAAGCATCTCAGTAGCCTGAAAATGTACTCACTGGAATCCAGTAGTAAAAAGGGGGATGTGATAGAAATGTTTACATTTTTAAAGGATACCTAAATAACATTTTGACAACAAACTATTCAAAACTCTGACTCTATAGGTGACTAAAGGAAAGACTGCTGTATTCATTAAGGCTAAAACTACATATATATGTAATTACCTAAATGTGGTTCCAGAGCATTTGAATATTGTAAAATCAGCCTTCTAATTTCAAAAAAACTGACTTGCTTCCTAAAATGGCCGCCAAATGTGTTATGTGATGACATCATTTGAGCCAAAGTCAGAAAGATATATGGCTCTCTGTAGTGCTAACTAGTTATTTTTCCATTTTGTATAGAATTGTTTCACCCAAAAGGTCAAAACCATATGCATTATTTTGTATAATACACATGTTAGGCTATGGTTCTGTTCATTTTGTCTATTTTAACATGCTGAAATTATGTTTTAATCCAACCGACTTTCTCTGGCAAACCACAGTGCAGTACAAATCTTTAATAACCTGGTGGTCTAGTGGTTATGGTGGATCCAAGATGCTACAGTGGGGGTGCTGGGGTGGTGTGCATGCTTAATATGCACTTTTTAACATTTTTACTAAACCTTTATATTTTCTGCTGTTATTCTTTTCTAGTACATTTTTAACAGAAGCTACAAATGTAATCCATAGTTTGAATGTAAACATTTGTACAATCAATAAATCAGACTTCTTCAATAAAGTGAAATGCAGCAGCAGCACGCAAGTACATTACTGTGTGTGTGGGGGGCTGCAGCCACACCCTTCATCACCCCCTAGAGTCACCACTTTTTTGTAGCAAAGTTCTTGTTCAGTCCAATGTTAGAGTTCATACTTTCTTGAAAGTCAAATATATGCTTGTCTTGTCTTGTCTTCTTTTTCCATGGTAAATAATAATAATAATAAGAATCCACATTTATATAGTGGTTTTCATACACACTGTATCCCAAAGTGCTTTAGAAGCAATACTAGACTGGTAGTGAAGTGACTGAACATGTAGTGGCAGCCATTTCATACATTAATACCCACACATAGCTTTGGACAATTGCATGAACTTGTTTTATGGGAAGGGGAATGTTGGCCAGGACAACGGGGTCAGGTAGTGATCAAGGTGCTGGCAGCCCCACATCTTATTTCCCACAGTAATCTGCTCATATTTCTCTCCTTCTGTCTTCTTCTTCCCTGAATATAGCAGTACCTTGCAAGAGTGGCCTTCTCAGTCCCCCTCTGGTATTCATTCGTCCCTATTCCTCCTCACACCGAAAACTGGTGAGCTCATCACCCTTCTGCATCATGAATGCAAGTAGTAGAGTCCCCGTTTTATTTTGACATATCAAATATAAACATCTCTTTCCAGTAAGCCAGGCTCATAGCAACAGGGAACAAGGGGAATGATGGGCTTTCCTATCCTTAAAATATCTAGGCTACCTTTGATTAGGCACTGCTAAATGACGGATGTGCACATCATCCAATAGTGCCTAATCATAGGTGGCTTAGATCTTACATGGGTAGGAAAGCCTATTTTTCCACTTGTGCAATGCAGCTATCAGCCTGGCCTACCAGAAGATCATGTTTATTATTAATATGTAAAAATAACATGGGAGACTGTGCTAACCACTTTCATGATGCAGAAGGGTAGTGAACTCACCAGTTTTTGGTGTGGGGTGCAGGTGAGAATGAATGCCAGAGAGGGACTGAAGAGGCCATTCCAGCAGGGTATAGCTATATTCAGGTTAGTTGAAGACATGAAGGGGGACGTTGAGCAGATCACTGTGAGATCTGAAATGTGGGGCTGCCAACATCGTGTTCACTACCTGACTGTGGATGAGAGTAGCCAGCAATGACAAGTACTCAGAGTGGCAGGGCTGCACCTAAACTGTTACTTGAATTCAGTGTAGGGAGATTACCCTCAGGTGGGGGTGGTGCTGACGTTTGTTAGGACAGTATTGAGGGAGTTGTGTATAGCTCATTCAAGATTTGGAAGGGTGGTAGCCAGAAAACTCACATTGCAGAGTAGAGCACAAAAAAATACTGGAAAAGAATTGCTGGGAACTGTCCTGTGGGGTTCTGCAGATCTCAGGTAAAGGAGTAGACTGACAATGGAAGTCGGGTGGATTTGCTCAAGGTATTAGTATGCCTGTCCTGCTAATAATATCGTTACCCATTCTAAGTGCAGCCCTTATGAGGGCATAAACAGCAGTTTTTCTGATGGGTCATGATGCTTATTGCTTGGCCCTCCAGGAAGACGTAACTGTTGGTTAATGAGGTGGGAAAAAAAACACAGCAGGGGAACTGTACATACTACCGTCACTGTGCAGAAGGGTGGTGATCCACTCAATGTTTACTGTGGGAGCAGAAGTCAAACACTGAGAATGTGGACTGCAGAGTGATTTGGGAGGCATTTTTTCACAGTGCCAGCAGACGAAGCATATCAGAATAGGTGTGCACAACTCTCTGAGGTACAAGATTACAATCTGAGGCATGATAATCCTCTTCATGAGACCGTAAACACATATGCGGCACCAGGCAGTACTAAGGACAGGGTAAGGATAGTGGGGTGTTCAACAGAAGGCAGGCTAGGTGCAAGGGGTTCACATGGGAAAAGAAAGTGGATTAACAAGAGAGCATGAGCTTTGGAACTGAACCAGACCAGTAGTTTGCTCTGCGACCCTGAGCAAGTCATTACACTTCCTTGTACTCCCAGGCCACACCTGTAAACAAGCTTTCAGTTTAGTGTGTCTCTCCTGGCTAACAAAAAATAAAATTCAGTGCATCACATAACCACTAGATCATCAGGTAATTGAAGTGTTGTACTGTAATGCAGTTTGCCACGGAAAAAGTCAGCTGGATTGCAAAACATTTTCCACAAATTAAAGTAAACAAAATGAACAACATCATTGCCTAACGTGTACTGATCAAAATAATCCACGAGTTAATACATGGTGTTGATCATTCTGGTACAACAATTCAAAAGAAAGAGTGAAAGAAGAACTAGTAAGCACTATAGATATACATGTGGGTCTCTGTCTTTGGCTCAGATTATGTCATCATGACTCTTCATTTAACAGACTTGGCAGCCATTTTAGGGAGAAACCAAGGCTGTTTTTTGAAAGTGAAAGGCTGATGTTTACATTTTCCAAAAGCTATGAAAATGCATTTATTTTATTTACATAAATGCAGTTTTACCATAAATGTAAACAGCAGCCTCTATTTTACCTTGTTATGAAGCCAGATTTTGGAGTTTGCAGTTTTAAAAAAACTGCTTGTTTAGGTACCCTTTAAGGGGATCAGCAGAGTGGATTGCCATGAGTTGTTCAGGGTGTGTGAGAAAACAACGAGGGGGCGTCATTTTAAGTTGGCAGAAGAAAAATTCAGGAGGGATGTGAAAAAGTATGTCACTGAGCAAGTGGCGGACAGGTGGAACTGCTTGCCCAGAAAAGCAGTTAACACAGGGACTGTGATCAGATTCAAGAGAGGGTGGGATGTTTGGGGATGGGGCAGTGGATGGGCAGAGCTCAGGTGCCAATAAACCAAGCTTTTGCCTAATCTCAAGTAACACCAGGTGAGTTATGTCTGGGTAAGAATTTTAGTCAGACTGGATGGGACATTGGTTTGTTTCTTCCTGCAACTTTCTTAAAGGAAAGCGGTCTGTATCAGTAACACCCCACCTCCCAAAGGATTAGCCCCCCCAATTAGGCTTTTCTGCTAGAAAAAAACAGTTTTTTACATGGTAACTTACTTTCTAGGGACATGGATATGTTGTTCATCCACACTGTCTGGCAGGTATCCTTGCCGCTTTAAATCTTGCCGGAAGGTCTTCAAGCTGGCTCCTCCCACCCACCCGGGTGGTAAAACTCTCAGCTCCGCCCCATGACGCCAGATCTTCCTTACCGCTTGGAAGCTCAGGTTCCCTCCTTAACGCTCTGCATATAAGACTGGTTCCTAATTCTTCGGTTTTCCGAATTTAAGTTTTGCATTATAGACTTCGGTCTTCTATCCCTCGCGGCTCCGATGGACAAATCGACTCCCGGTTTTTGGAGATGCCTTTGCGGGCAGAAGATGTCTCGGACGGATCCGCACTCCACGTGTGTCTACTGTTTAGGCCTTGAGCACGACCCGCAGGCTTGCGACCTGTGCTCTTCCTTCTCAGCCTACGTCCTCGAAGACCATGCTGCCCGTTTACAACTGGGGCGCCCTGAGAAACGTTCTCCTCCGGTGAAGTCAAAAGAGGCCCAGTCGGCGGTTTCCGTGGCGGCGGGCTCGGTGGATCAGCTAGAGCAGATGATCGCCCTCGAAGAGGAAGCGGCGCGGGCCGCATCTTCCTCGACCGCGGCTTTTATCCCGCTCTCCCTGGGTTCCTCTTACACAGCTTCCTTTAAGGAGTTGTCTGTCCCTCCACTCAGAGGAGAGGGACCAACGCCTGCTGGACCTTCTTCTCGGTCCAAGAAAAAGACAAGGGTAAGTCCCTCCGTCGACGCTCTTGGGCGCGGAAAGGTCCTCTCCCCGAAGTTGTCGGCCATCGACTCGGTCGATCGCTCAGTTCGCCACTGGTCTCACGGTGTCCCGTCAGGTCAGTTGACCGAGACTCCGCCAACGAAGTCGAGATCTTTCGACCCGCTGGATGGGTTGTCAACCAGCAAGCCAAAATCCTCTCACCGGTTCCCCGGTGGGAGTTGGAGATCCGTGGGCTTGCCAGTGCCTCCGGTTCCAGAGCCTCGGTGAACCTCCGAGCGAGGGAAGCCAGTTCCACCCGTCCCTCCCGCACCGTCCTCGGAAAGGCCGAGGTTCTCGGTCTCGGTCTCGGACTTCTTCATGGTCCAGCCCATCCCGCCGTCATAGGTGGTCTCGGTGTCGGCACCGCGGTAAGTGGCGCCGCCGCTTGTCCTCCTCCTCGGATGAGGGAGGCTTGACGTAAGTTACGTTGACGATCTGAAAACCTCGTGGCAACTCCTTCTGACGGGAACAAGCGGCGCGCCGCCTTCCCCGCCATTAAGTGGCTGTCACCGGAGCGCAAACAACCCTCGCCTTACCTGAGGAGCCTGTTCCCAGGCCGTTGTTCGCCAAACCAGCTGCTCCACCGATTCGTGGAACCTCCGCCCACAGCCGCTGTTTGGGGCTCCGACCAAGAACTCTCGGTCGGCTCAGGGTCTGCCCTATAGGCTGTCGGTCACCCTCACTCCCGACGCCTCTGTGCAGGTGGAGGGTGGTCAGGCCCGAGGCAGCTTTTGCGGACTCTTCTGAGTCCGCAACGATTCCTCCCTTTTCTCCAGGTGAGTGGACTTGAGTCCTCTGGAGGTCAGTCGCTGGACGACAGCCCTCGTCCTTCCTGGGTTTGCTTGGGTTCATCTCAGAGTCCACCGGGATGCAGCTCAAGCCCGTATCCAAGCGGCCAAGTATCCTCACGGAGATATTGGACCGAGGGATTCCCACGGAGGCCTTCCTGTGGCTGAGGCCATTGTGGGCCCGGCTCTGAGCCTGGCAGTGCCTGCTTCCTGCTCCTCGCGCTTTGGCCAGGATGGCTAGGAAGTATGCGTCCCTACCAGTTCCTGTCTGGTTTCTCGAACATCCTCAGCCGAGGGGTTAGTTACCGACAGCGTTTCTGCGCCAGAAACGGCCGACTGGACAAACCTCCCGACAAGGAGTCCAAGAAATTGGACTATGCCGGGCGAAAAGTCTACGCTTGTGTCCTCCCTTGGCCTTCGTCCAGGCCAGCTGGCCGTGCTTATGGTACATTTCTCCCATGCCCTGTTGGGCTCCTGGAGCGAGGTAGTCCTCATCTCGGCTGACCTGCAGACCCACGGTTGGGCAGGTGCGGGACCAGGGCAGGGCAGTGGCCAAGCAGCAACTTCAGACTGCTCTGGACATTGGAGACTCATGCGCCAGGTCAGTCGCGCAGCAGGTGGCTATGCGCCATCGGGCATGGCTGAGGATATCCACCTTCACAGCGGATACCCAGCACAATTGGCGGATGTCCCTTCCTGGGACCGACTCTTCGGCCCTGGAGTGAAGGCCACCTCAGAGGATCGAAAAGTCCAATGCCACTTTGACTCGGGTCTCATCTGCTCAGAGGGACAAGGGCCGAGACCGCAACCCAAGCCCTTTCGTCCGTCTGCACCTGCGGCACGTCCGGCCCAGCAGCATCAGGGCCAGCAGGCTCACGCTTGGCGTCCCAAACCCAAGCCCGCGGCTTCCTCCTCCAGGAAGCAGGGAGGTAAAGGCCCTGGAGGTCCCTCGGCCGGTCCTTCCTCCAAGTCTGCCCAGTGACGGGCTGAGGGTGTCGCCCCAACCCCGTCGCTCACTCCCAGGTGCCCCTGAGGCGGCTCGCCACTTTCTTTCCGCCTGGTCCGTTATCACCACAGACCGGTGGGTGTTGGAGGTGGGAAAGGGCCTGCCTCTGGAGTTCGAGCAGGCCCCACCCTTCAGAGCCATCGCACTGGGGGCCTCGGGTCCAGATCACAGTCAGCTCGCCGAGCCGACATCGCCTCCTCCTCGAGAAGGAGGTGATAAGAGAGGTGGCGACCTCCTCAAACCCGGAGTTCATGTCCAGGTACCTCCTGGTCCCGAACGGACGGGGCTGGCGCCCATTCTCATCTACACGACCTAAACAAGTTCCTAAGGTCTCGAACCTTCAGGATGGTCACTGGCTCAGATAATACCATCCTTGGAACACAGCATGTGGTTCTGCTCTCTGGACCTTCAGGACGCATTCTTTCATGTCCTATCCGTCATTACATCAGAGGTTCCTTCGCTTCTCGAGCGGAGGATCCTTTCGAGTTCTAAGCCATGCCTTCGGCTTATCTCCAGCTCCCAGGGTCTTCACCAAATGCATGGCAGTGGTGACAGTACTCATGGCGCCGAGGGTCCAGATTTACCCTTCCGGATCGACTGCTGATAGCAGCCCCTCCAGACAGGAGGTGGAGGTGAGCGTCCAGAGATCTGTCCCTCCAGGTTTGCTCCTGTGTCGGCCTCCTCATCGAGGCCAAGTCGGAACTCTCGAGCCGGCAGGTGATTCTTTTCATCGGGCAGAGCTTGACTCTCTTCGATCCAGGCACGGCTCCCGCGGACAGGGTCGAGGTTTTTCTCCTTGCCCAATCATTTCTGGTTGGGCACTGCGCCCGCCTGGACTTCCCGCGCCTGGGTCTCATGGCGGCCTGTACCAGCATGGTCCGCTAAGGCCTGGAACATGCGCCCCTTCAGTGGGGCTGGCCAGCCAGTGGTCCTGTTCGCTGCGATCCATTGACCAGCTAGTGACGGTGACCTGGGGATGTGGAACGCTCCAGTGGTGGACCGCTCCATTCATCTGCAGGAGGGCATCCCGCTTGTCCGCCTCGGCCGACGGTCCCATCGACTGAATCGCCTGCCTCTGATGGGTTGGGTGCCCATCTGGGGAACACTGAGCGCACGGCCTCTGGTCACAAGGGAGTCCCGATGCCACATCAACCTGCTGGAGCTCCCAGTGGTCTGCCTAGCTCTCACCGCCTTTGCTCCGTTTCTTCGGGGTCAAGTGGTCCGGGTCCAGATGGACAACACCACGACCATGTACTATCTAAACCGCCAGGGCAGGACGCGCTCCATGCTTCTATGCAAGGAAGCTCTCCGCATCTGGTCACTCGTGCGCAGCCTGGAGGCGGATCTCCTAGCTATTCATGTGGCAGGAGCCTCCAACACCCCTGGCCGATGCCCTTGTCGCTAGGACTCGCGCCCCACTAGTGGTCTCTCCTGCCGGAGGTAGTATAAGATCTGTTCTCCCATTGGGGCACACCTCCAGGTGGACCTGTTTGCCTCAGGGAGAATGCAGGCTTGAGGCTGTTCCATGCCCGCCCCATCAGCAGGGATCGCTGCAGGGGATGCCTTCTCGAGGCCATGGACTCCGGCCCTTTCTACGCCTTTCCCTGTTCCCTTGATGCATGAGTGCTTCTCAAAGAAGGAGGGACAAGGCACAGGTGATTCTGATAGCCCCAGACTGGCCTGCCAGTACTGGTACCCAGATCTCCTCAGCCTCAGCTCCAGGCTCCCGAGGCAGCTTCCAGCTCGCCCGGACCTGCTTCAGTCAGTCAGGGAAGGTATTCCATCCGACCTTCAATCCCTGCACCTGACGGCCTGGTTCCTGAGCTGCTAGAGTTCTAGGCCTTGGGTCTTTCCGACGAGGTCTCAACGTAGTTGAGGCGTCCCATAAGAGTTGACTAGAAAATGCTACGCTCAAATGGAAGAGATTTTCCATTTGGTGCCAGGCAAGGGCCTGACCCTTCCTCCTGTTCCTTGGCGAGCATATTGGACTACCTTTGGTCCCTTTCTCAGCAAGGGCTTGGGTCGACGACCCTTAAGGTGCACTTGGCAGTCATCTCTTGCCACTGGCGTGCGCAGGAAGCAGTCGGTGGCGAGGAGAAGGTGGTCTGCGCTTTTCAAAGGCCTTGATCACATTTCCCTTCCGGTGCGAGAACCTCCACCTCCGTGGGATCTACTGCTGGTACTGGCAAAGCTCATGGGCAAGCCATTCGAACCAATGCACAGGTGTGAACTCTCTCACCTGTCGTGGAAGACCGCCTTCTTGGTGGCTATCACGTCAGCCAGAAGGATGGGAGAGCTCCAGGTGCTCTGCATCGAGTCTTCTTACCTGGTCTTCCACAGGGACAAGGTTGTCCTGCGCCCCCACCCGAAATTCCTTCCGAAGGTGGTGTCGGAGTTTCACCTTAACCAGGTGTTGACTCTGCCGGTGTCCTACCCCAATCCACACCTCGGAGGTTAATATAGGCTCCTGACTCTGGACCCTAGAAGGCGCCAGCATTATAAGGAGCGACGGCTGAAATTGGAGAGGTTCGCCAGCTGTTTGTCACTTCACGCTGAAGCCACACCTGGCAGACCTGCAGCCAAGCGGATGATAGGCAGGTGGGTCACCTCCCATAGATCTCAAGCAGGTTGGCAGGCATGGAGCTCCCAGAGGATAAGAGCTCATTCTCACCCGCCATACTGCTGCATTGGTGGCTGCTTCCAGGACGCCCTATCCAGGAAATCTACAGGGCTGCTACCTGAAGTCAGCACACACCTTCATCACCCATTACCACATCGACCTTGAGTCACGCCCGGGATGCTGGTTTTGGGGCCTCGGTTCTCCAGTCTCTATTCCCTAAGTAGGGGTGTGCGCTTGCCTCCCTCCTCCCGGAGAACTGCTAGGAGTCTGCCAAACAGTGTGGATGAACAACATATCCATGTCCCTAGAAATACAGGTTACTCACCTGTAACAGGAGTTCTAGGAATGGTATATGTTGTTCATCCACACGACCCACCTGACCTCCCCGGCTTCGATGCACAACCTGAGCTTCCAGCGGGCCAGATCTAATGTCATGGGGCGGAGCCGAGAGTTTTACCACCTGGGTGGGTGGGAGGAGCCAGCTTGAAGACCTTCCGGCAAGATTTAAAGCGGCAAGGATACCTGCCAGACAGTGTGGATGAACAACATATACCATTCCTAGAACTCCTGTTACAGGTGAGTAACCTGTATTTATTTTACTTCAGAGAAGTCCACGATACTTAAACATGGTGGATGGTGCGTGGCTCCATTTAGTGTGACAGTGTGGCACTGCACCACTCGCTTCAATACAAATGTACTGAAGCTGGCAGTGCGCCCCACACTGTCACACTAAATGGAGCCACGACCGTCTGGCTATGTGTAGGGATTACGGACTTTTCCAAAGTAAAATAAAGTAAGTTACCACGTAAAAAAAATGCTTTTTTTCTAGGAGAAAGGGCCAATCGGGGGTTAAAGCTTTGGGGTGGGGTGTTACTGATACAGACTGCTTTCCTT
Organism: Neoceratodus forsteri; assembly: GCA_016271365.2. Taxonomy (NCBI): domain Eukaryota; kingdom Metazoa; phylum Chordata; order Ceratodontiformes; family Ceratodontidae; genus Neoceratodus; species Neoceratodus forsteri. The sequence continues at coordinate 245,567,441 of CM028129.1, read as the reverse complement.
TAAAGCAGCAGTGCAGTGAAATAGGGGAAAAATTGACTCTACCTTTTTTCATTATAAAATATGACAGGCGTCTTCCACTGTGATTTGGTGGTAAAATGTTCTAGTTCCATCAGTGTTAATTTAATTTATTTCTCAAGAAAAAAGATGACTGCCACATTTTGCTTAGAAATACCATTGTAGACGTGGTAAGGGTTAGGATTGAGAAAATTAAAAAAAACTCATGGTGCACAGTGTGGAAGGTACCTAGAAAGGAGATTTAACAGGTATACTAACTTTTTTTTATTGTTGAAAAACTGTCTTTTGGGAAAAAACATTTTTGTTGCACTGCTGCTTTCAATTTCTGTGAAAACACAATATTTGTTACATCTGCTGTAGCTGCTTGTCCACACCTGACATCAGGGTTTAGTTTATGTCATCACAGTCTGCTGCTGGGGAGGTAACTATTATGTTATAAACAGAATTATAATGACCAGTACAAAGAAGCAGCCAGAGCAGATAAAATCTAGTGTACAGTGATTTTTTTTTTTTTAAATTATGTTTTTTGCTGCCGACTGGTGGACCATCGGTCTGGCTTTTCAACTGCCCACCCATCCCCAGAACTGACCTCTACCTTCCAGAGTGCACCCTGGCTTGCCCTCCCCCCCCAGGCAGTGATGCAAGGGAAGGACTCCTCTACTCCCAGACAAATGCATGAAACTGATCCGGAGGGGTCGAGAGCCTCAGACGACTGCATGGGGCACAGTGAAATGGACATCATCCATTGCTTGGCCTGGACGGTTTTGGGGCTAAGTCCCCAAGGGGGGCGTGGTGTGCAGTGACATGTGGCGCATGGACGAACGTCTGGAAGGCCCCCCAATGTATTCAGGCTTTGGCTGTCTGTCACCCCTAGCCTCTACTAGGGGTCATTAGAACACCGGGTGCTTCCCCACCCCCCACCCCCGGAGAAGGAGAGCCATCTGTAGGACACTGAATCTTCACCCTCCCCCCCAGTCATCCCTCCGACTCCCAGGCTTGCTTCTAAACCAGGTCACTCAAGGCCAAAGCTATAGCGCTATCACAAGGCTGGGGACCAACAGTGTACAGTGATTCTGTCTTCATGCAGCTGTCCTCAGTAATAAAGAAAAGAAGGGAAAGAATTACAGGAAATATATGAAATAGAAACAGAACCATACCTAAAGCCTACATTTTCCGAAGTTTTCCTAATGGGCCAGGAGCCCTGTAAATGCCACATAAGAGTCTGTAAGTTTTAAAAAAATTTGGAAGCCTCAGATATATAGACTAACCTCAGGTTTGTACCCTGTATGACATAAATTAGAGCACGAAGTAGGACATGAAGCAATTTCTCCTTCTCAAGGACTCCTGACAACTCATGGCTCAAGCTTGGAAACCTTTCCTGATTAAGCCTTTCAAATTCTCTGCCTTGTGCCTCTCCTCAAAGAGTCTGAAATTGCCATAGAAACAAGGAATGGCATTTATTATTATTACAGACGTGTCCTTTGTCGGTCACCATGACGACCGAAGACAGGAATAGAAAGGGCACAGAGAAACTGGGCACCCTGGAAGGCATAAACGTGTCATCTGCTAGGCTGGTCCAGTGACCCACTGTCACTTACAATAGCAGTCAGTGCTGCATACGGTATGCTTCTCTGAAAACTGCCTGTGTGGTGGCAGTTGGGGGTGGTGGTAATCCTGCCGGGGGGATTAGTGATAAATGCAGCAAAGTCTCTCAGAATTTAAGAACTATGCTTGCGTTGGTGCATAAATGTCATTTTGTCATGGAGGGCAGCTTACATCTCCCTGCTGAAATGCCACTGTGCTACTTTGTCAGAGATTTTGCCCATTTGTCTATGCAAAGCTATAGGAAGATTGTGCAGTTTGAAAGAGTGTGACAGTATACCCTTAATAAAGAATAAGGCTTTCAGAGACATTCACTTTTATTTTTGTGTAACTGTCGCCCCACTCCAGTGGCCCAGTGCTTCCCTGCCAGGGACCTGAGTTTGTGAGTGGATTCAGGGGCTGACTGGCTGTCCCGGGGAGTCCCACCACTATAGCAGCCCTGTTGGTGGGCCTGGAGTCTTACTTCTCTACAGAAAGGACACTGCATGCATGCAAGGCTGTTCCAGGCACCAGTTGGTAGCATGGGGGAGGAGGGTGGATGGGAGGAAAAACTAGGGATGGAAACTACCCCGACTACCAGCAAAATGACAGTCACCTGTGCACCTGGACTCCCCTCCATGGATCTCCACTGGTAACATAGCAGAAGGAGCAGCTGAGGGGATTGGGTGGTAGTCAGGCAGACGGCCTGACAGGGATGAGGAGAAAGCAAGCAGAGGGAGAAAAATAATATGGGAAAACAAATCACAACACCAAGTTTCTTTTTTTTTTTTAAACTTGAAGTTTATTCGTTTTTCCGTGATGGAGAATCCCAAAAGGGAGTATAGAAAAACCTTTCAGTTTTACAGTATCAAAAATATGACGTCCTATATAGTTTCATCAAGATCTTGCTGTCTAAAGAGAAAAGAGCCTAATGTGAGTCGGAGGGATTGCACCATGGAAGTTGGGTTGCCTATCATGGTGGGGGAAACGCGTTGTGAATGGTAGCGATAGCCATGGTACGCTCAATCCCACATCGGTAAACTGACATAAGCTGAGCAGAGCTGTAGTTGCTGGAGGAGCTGTGAGCTGTGTCCTGGGGGCCGCATCGTCGGCGGAGGAGCGTCGGCAGTAAGGAGCGCTATGGAGGCTGCACAGGCAGCAATTGGAGCATGCCAGGGCAGTGGGCTTTCTTGGTGGCTGCAATCGGCGGCGGGCCAGGGCTGGAGCAGGGCTGCTGGGACGAAACAGGCTGCAGCAGGAGCGGGCCAATTGGAGGGCAGGATGCCGGATTTAAAAACGTGCCTGCCCGACAGTACATCAGAGGAGCTATTGGGAGCCACCCACCCACACTGGCCCTGATCTCTATTAAATAGCCGGTGGGGGAGGAGTCGGGAGATAGGAGTGGCCTGCCTAGTAAGGGGACGGTGGCCTGAGACAAATTTCAGTGGATGCTGGACTACCACCTTGTAAGCTGGGTAGGGAACTGTTTTAACCTAAATTGCATGCTGTGTGGGGGATTGTCTAGGTGTAGGCAGTGGTAGTACTGTAGAACCACTTGTAGCTCTGACCACTGGGTAACCCGGTGGGGTTGTTTTGACCTAAAAGGACTGCTATGATGATGAGACCACACATCGCTAGAGCAAGCATCTTTGGGAGGGTGGTTGGGTGCGCAGGGTGTGGTGCGGCCATGATACTGGACCTGGCTTGGAAGTTTGAGAGTTGCCCAGTATGCTGCCAGCTGGCACAGCTTAGGGAGGAGGTTGGTGAAATCAGGAGGCAGATGGTGGTTTTGAGGGGAGGACGGGGGGCAGATTGGAGGAGTAGGGGGCAAGAGGTCACCTGTGTGACAACATCAGGTGCTGAGGTCTCCCACATTGGCGGGAAGTAAAGGGCAGTGCTCACATTAGGGGAGGAGTGAGGGGTACTCAGGGCCCATGGGGACCCTGGTGGGGGGGCTCAAATGGCGATGATTTCCAAAGCAGCAGGCAGGCAGGTGCCTGGAGGCATCTAAAAAGGACTGATATGGGCAGAACAAGGAGGAGGCTGTGGGTATGGACCAGGGGGCGTGGCAGTTGGGGAGGTGCAGAACGTCAATGGCATGATAGCAAGCAGGAAACAAAGTAGGCAAACGGTTAGGGCAGATGGCTTAATCAATGGTGGGGACAGGAATACAAAGAAAAATACTCGGGTGGGGGAGATGATGCCCAGGACAGGAGCGGGGGCAGAAATAGTGAGGGGGGTTACCTTTGACACCCAAACTGTGCGAGGAGCCAGTTGGGGGAGAGACCGGGAGAATGGGAACCGGCAGGGTGAGCATGGAGGCAAGGGGGAGGTTAGGGTACTACTGTTGGGGAACTCCATGATAAGAGGCTTCCAGTGGGAGGGACGGGAGGGTAAAACCTGTCCAATAAAAAACAAATGCCACCCAGGCCTGACAGTGCACAAGGGCAAGCATGAGGTGTATTCACTGGGAAAGGAAGGTGGGGGTACCCTGGATATACTAGTGCACCTGGGTACAAATGACATAAATGGAAATAGTGAATTAGAGATACAAGTGAGATTTCAAGAGTTGGCCAGGGTATGCCTTTCCATAGGTTGTTCGATCTCCTTCTTGGAAATCCTGCTGGTGCCAAGGGCTAGTGGGGAGAACAAGCAGAAAATTAGGGAGATAAATCAGTGGTTCAGGGAGTGGTGTGAGGCAAGGGGGTATGGCCTTGTGGGGGACGGGGGGGGGGCAACCCGGGAGGATAAGAGGCTGTACACTAGGGACAGGCTGCACCTTAACTTGGAGGGAAGGGAAATCCTAAAGCTGAAACTTGCTGGGTTCATCAGTGAAAGGTGGGGTTTAAACCTGTGAAGGGGGAGGGACCGAAGAAGGAGCTGTTCTGGGGGGTATGATAAAGGAGGGACGTGGTCTCAAATCCCTTAAGAGGCTGGGGGAATATGGAAATAGGCCAACAGGTAGGGTAAAGGAGCTGCTGACAGGGAGCTCAGGGGGGAAGGGAGGAGGGGAAAGGGGTGGTCCTGATAAATGCCAGGAGCTTAGGAAATAAGATGCCTGAGCTCCAAGCAATGGTAGTTGAGGAGGCAGTAGATGTGTCAGCAGTCACTGAGACCTGGGCCACACAAGGGCATGAATGGGACCTAAGCCTGGAGGGCTACACAATGTTTAGAAAGACAAGGGGGAGGGAAAGGGGGTGGTGTGGCACTGTTACTCAAAAATGACATAGGTATTGGAGGGGTGGATGAGGTGGGGGGAATGTGGAGGCAATTTGGGTCACCCTGCTGATGCAGGGGGGTAAGAGAGTAAAGGTCAGGGTGGTATACAGACCCCCGGCACTGGCGGAGTCTCTGAAAGAGAGTTTGGTGGCAAATGTCAAGGGCCACTGCAGATTGGGGAAGAGATGGGTAGTGGTAATGGGGGACCTAAACATGCCAGAAACAGACTGGGGGACTATGACGTCACCAATGGCCAAGGAGCAGAGGTTGCGAGATGTCTTCCAGGACATGTTCCTAATCCAGCAGGTGGGTGAGCCAACTAGGGAGGCCAGGGCACTGGATGTAGACCTGGTGAACAGTGACCAGTTTAGGGGCCCAGAGATGAGGGATCCGTTGGTGGGGAGTGATCATGCCACAGTCTGGTTCTTCCTGGACCTGAGGGGGAGGAAAGACGCACAAAGACGATAGTAACTGACTCCAGGGGTGCAGATTTCAGGGAGATAGGAAGGATCCTCAAGGATTGTTTGGACGTGATAAGGCCGGACATGGATGCTGACAGCAGGTGGGAGATCATTAGGAGGGGAGTACAGGAAGTTACCAGATCCTGCACAAGAGAAAAGTGAAAATTCGTTAAGGCCAGAAAACCCTGCTTGTGGACCTGGGAGGCTCAGGAGGTGGTGAGGGACAAGAAAACGGCCTATAGGCACTTGTAGCGCTCAAGGAGTGAAAAGGATCAGGGGGAGTATGAGCTGATGACCAGGAGGGTCACCTAGGTGGTGAGAGTGGCTAAAGTGAGGAAGGAGCAGTCCTTGGCCAGGGAGATCCGGAGGGGACAAGGGGTTTTAGATACGTGGAGGAAAAAGGAAAGTGAGGGGCAGATCAGCAGGATAAGGACGGGGAGGGATGGGCACAGGAGGCGGGGAGCAGGCTGAGGTTCTAAATGAGTACTTTGGCTCAGTTTTTACGGGGGTGGAGCAGCTACGCCATGCGGGGGGGAGAAGGGGCAAACCGAGGAAGGGAGAGACACATAGAGATTGGGGCCTTGACGGGTCTGAGGAACGGGAGTGGCCACCGCAGACAAGTGTGGGGCTAGCAGTACGGGGAGCAAAGGGGGAGGATGTGGAGGTTGAAATCCTGGTAGAGAGAGTGTGGGAAGCCCTCAGGTTCCTTTCGATGAAGCACCTGGGCCGGATGAGATACATCCCAGGGTGCTGAGGTAACTGGCTGATGTCCTGGTGGCCCCCCTGGCGGAGCTTTTCAACATCCCTCTGAAAATATGGTGGGTACCCCAAGACTGGAGGGTGGCCCATGTCGTGTCTATCCACAAGGGGGGATCAAGAGAGGAGGCAGGGGAATTACAGGCTCGTTAGACTGACGGTGGTGGGCAAGGTGATGGAGGGTATTGTCAAGGAAAGGCTAGCGAGGTTACTGGAGCAAACTGGGTATCTGGACAATAGGCAGCATGGCTTCGTCCCGGGAAGATCATGTCAGACAAACCTTGTGGAGTTCTATGACTTGGTGACAAGTGCCCTGGACCAGGGTAGGCCAGTGGACGTCCTCTTTCTAGACTTCAAGCAAGGCATTTGATTTGGTACCCCATGACGGCCTGCTGGCTAAGCTGGAGGAAATGTGGGTGGGGATGCAGTTGATAAGATGGATAGGGAATTGGCTGTCAGCGTGTACCCATAGGGTAGTGGTTGGGGGGCTAGCCTCATCTTCAAGGAGGGTTACTAGTGGGGTTCCCCAGGGGTCAGTGCTGGGGCCACTCCTGTTTAATGCCTATGTCTCAGACATAAGGAAGGGTATCAGGCGTGAAATGAGTCTCTTTGCAGACGACTCAAAGCTGGGTGCCGTAGTGGATGAGGAGGAGGGGAGGGTGACCCTGCAGGAGGACCTGGAGGCTCTGGAAAGGTGTCCAGGAAAATGGAAACTGAAGTTCAATGCAGGGTTCTGCACCTGGGAGTCAGAAATCCAGGCCAAGGGTATACCCTGAGGGAGACACAATACAAGTCCCGAAGGGTGAGAGGGAACTGGGGGTGGTGGTGGATGCCAAAATGAACAACTCAGAGACCTGTAGGAGGGCAGCAGCAAAAGCAGCTAGGATGCTGGGATACATCGCTAGGGAGATTACCTCCAGAAAGGCGGAAGTGATCCTTCCTCTGTATAACTGCTTGGTTAGGCCACATATCGAGTATTGTGTGCAGTTTTGGAGACACTTAAAGAGGGATATTGCACTCCTGGAGAGGGTCCAACGGAGGGCAACCAAAATGATCTGTGGCATGGGGGAGAGGACCTACAAGGAGAAGCTCAAGGAGCTCAACATGTACACCCTGGAGGAGAGGAAGGACAGGGGGGACATGATAGAGGTCTTGAAGTACATAAAAGGGATTAATAAGGAGAACCCAGTCGGGGTGCTCCAAAGGAAGGAGGTAGGGGCAGCGAGAGGACCATGTGTAAGCTGGAAGGGGCAGACTCGAGGAAGAGGAGGAGGTGTTATTTCACTGAGAGGGTGGTTGAGCCATGGAATGCACTGCCCAGGGGGCTGGTGGAGGCGGAGACTGTGGACGAGTTTGAGGGGGATGGGACAGGTACAGGAGGAGGTTGAAATTGACGAGGTCCAATACAGGGGGAACATCTGGGACTGGGGACAGTGTAACCCAAGGGGGAGGGGAGGACAGCGAAATTGGCCCCTAGTGCAGGTGCTGACAATCGAGCAGACTCAAAGGACCATTAGGCTTCCTCTGCTGGCATTTTAGTATGTTAGTGTGTTAGTATGGTATTTGTGTAATAGGTTTTGACCTTTACCAAATCTGTATACAAGAACTGATTAGGAAAAAAAAACCTTGCAATATGCACCTCTACATTTGTGTTAACCTCGAGCAGTACTTGAACAGTTTTGCTTGTGGTTAACTGTAAAGACAAGATTTGGAACCATATTAGTATTTGAGGCCTTCTTTGTTAACCTAAGTCTTGGTACAAGCAGATTGCTCAGTATGGGAGTTCCTTCTGTCTCTTCCAAATCTAAAATGAAGGGCAGTCACCAGTGATTGAAACGATCCTGTTTGCAAACAAAGTTTCATCGCAGTTTTTCCCATTTCTAGGAGTTTATTTACACTGCAGCTGCATTCTCCAGTATGTGACTGATGGGTTGATAGCTCTCAATCATCTACAGGGTAGACCCCAGTCTACAAAATAGCACCAATTTGACTGCCTCTTCTGCTCTTTTTTTTTTGCCTTATATTTTTATCCTCTGGGCCACTCCTGGTCATCCACTGCTTCGGGCAACCAAGCCAGCCCTCCACCCACTGTCTTCCCCGTCACTGTCCACTGCCCCATACCACGCCGTAGCCCCAGTCAACCCAACGTTTCCCTTCATCGGGGGGGAGGGGCCCTCTCCCATGGTCATGACCAGGTGAGGAGACTTTCTTATACGAACTTACGAAGAAGTCAGCAGAAGAAGGCCATTTGGTCCATCAAGTCTGCTCGTATTGCAGGGTCCACAGCTTGAGCTAATGTCCCTGCCCTCCATCCCTCCCAACTCCTCCTATCCTCCCTACCCATGATCCTTACTTTCCCCATATGCCTATCCCAGCCTCTCTTAAAGCTGCCCACTGTCTTCAACGAAATGACCTCTTCCGGCAGTGCATTCCAAGTGTCCAGCACCCTCTCTGTGAAGAAGTGCTTCCTGACCTCCCTCTTAAACCTCCCACCCTCCAGCTTAAGACTGTGCCCCCTAGTGTTATGGTTACCACTCAGCTTAGAGAGACTCTCCTTATCAACATCATTTATCCCTTTCAAGCACTTGAAGGTCCTAATCTTGTTCTCTCCGTCTCTCTCTCTCTCTCTCTCTCTCTCTCTCTATCTCCTGTCTTCCAGGGAGTACATATTCAGTGCCCTCAACCTCTCCTCATATGCCCTACCTTACTGACCCACTATCATTTTTGTAGCCCTCTTCTGGACCTTCTTCAGCAGGTTAATGTCCTTTTTGAGGCATGAGCACTAGTACTGAACTCCATACTCTGGATGCGGCCTTACCAGTGACCTGTACTAGGGTAGTATAACCGCTTCTCTCCTACTACTGATCCCCCTAGATATGCATCCCAGCATCTTGTTTGCCTTTGCTGCTGCTTTCTTGCACTGCGTGGAGTGCTTCAGGTCACTAGTGATCATCAATCCCAGGTTCTTCTCCTCCTCTGATGCAGATACTTGGACTCCACCCAGGTAGTACTCTGTCCTGGGATTATTGGCTCCATTATGCATAACTTTGCATTTCTTGGCATTGAATCCAGGCTGCCAGATCCTGGACCACCTCCCCAGGTTTTCCAGATCTTCTTGAAGGTCCTGTATCCCTTCAGCTGTGTCTACTCTCCCGCACAGCTTGGTGCCATCTGTGACTAGGCACATTTTGCCCTTAATGCCATCCCCAATGTCTTTGATGAAGACATCGAACAACACCGGCCCCAGTACAGAGCCCTGTGGGACCCCACTGATTACCTCTGTGGTACCAGATAACTATCCCCCCACAACCACCCTCTGAGTTCTGTCCCTCAGCCAGTTTCCACCCATCTAGCCATCTTTTCCCCAACCCCAAGATCCTCCAACTTCCTGATCAACCTTTTGTGGTGCATTGAGTCAAAGGCCTTGCTGAAATCAAGATAGAGGATGTCTACTGCTTGGCTTCTGTCTACTGTCTTAGTGACACAGGAAAAAAAGTCAGATTCATTTGACATGATCTCTGGCCCCCCCCACCAATGAACCCATGTTTCCTCACATCCTGGAGACCATGCCCCTCTAGATATTCCTCCAACCTTTCCTTTAGTATGGTCTCCATGAACGCTCCCACAATGGAGGTCAGACTGACCGGTCTGTAATTCCCTGGGTCATCCTTAGGTCCGCTTTTGTTGAGGAGCACTACATGTGCTGTTCTCCAGTCCTGAGGTACCACGCCTGACTCTAGTGAACTATTAAATAGATCTGCCAGTAGCTGTGCCAGCTCCTTTAGTACCTTTGGATATACTCTATCCGGCCTGGTGATTTGTCCACCTTCAATGCCAGCAGACCTTCCTTCACACTATCCTTCTCTATGACTACATCTGTGTTCTCCTCCCTCCCTGCCCCTCTTCTCCTCCTCTTCTCCCTCCTGAAGGCACTGGTCCATCCTGAATGTATTTCATCCTTCCTCACGGGGGCACAGCAAGGGCGCAGCATGGACACCTCCGGCTTTGCGGCAGCGAGGGAGTGGGTCACCATCATCTGGATGGCTAAGCGGCCATGATTGTTTTCAGTTTTGTGCCCCACCCTCCTTGCAGATGACTGCATGCTAGCAGTGTCTTGGTTGACGCCCCCGCAGATTGTGGTCACCCCACCCTGCAGCTGAGTGTTGCCCCTGTGGGCTGCCAGGATCCGCCCTAAGAGCAGTGCAGCTTGCCCCCCCCCCCCAGGAGGAGAGCGTCCATGTGACACTCTCAACCCTGCCTGCTGTCCTCCACTCCTGGCGTCCCGGGGCATGAACCCGGTCTCCAGCATGCCAGGTGAAACCCCATCGCCTGGCGACACAGGGCCTTCTGCTCTTCTAAAATAAAACTTCTACTTACTTGTAATTGCTTGGAATATGTTTATTTTGTACTGTGTATCTTTTCTTTTCTTTTTTTTTGTATTCTTATTATAACCATAAGGCCCACTAGGCACAAGTGCCTGCTTTCAGAGATGACCCGGGAACCCCAGGAGGTTAAGTATTTGTTCAGAGTCACAAGGTATGCAGGTGGAGGTTGTGGAAATTAAACCCAGGACTGCTGGATGTACCAAACTCATTCGTAGCTCATTACTCTAACCTCTAGGCCATACTGCCAGCCAGTTTGTAGTGTTCTTTTTCCAGGATGACCAGTTTAATGAGACACGTTGTCTCATGGAGCGAATCCTGTATGAAACATTAAATAAATAAATAAATAGATAACAGTCTTGAAGAAGGCTGCTTGAAAAAAATATGAAATATTTACTGTGAGATGAGCTTACTCCTGGAGGTAGCAGGTCGAGGACCAGATGTGGAGGACACAAGAACTTGTGAATCTTACTAATTGCTTCTTTAACTGCCTGTAGGTACTGGGTTAGCATTGGGCATGTCCACATGACATGCACATAGTCAGCTTTGTTGCCATAGCTCCACCAAGTGCTATTAGAATTCATTGGGTTATAATATTCGGTAATTGCTTGGGGTCTAAAGAATCTGCTAGCTACTATCCATTTAAATTCCCACCAAGATTTGCTGGCAGTGATTTTGTGGGCTTCTGCTGAAACATGTTTCTACTGGACTTCCAGTTCCGTCACGGACCTGCAAACACCCTAGACAAATGGCTCCCTTCCAGCTCAACCCATAAGTCTATCACATTTCCTCATAAAGCCATTTAAACTAAATAAAACCCCTCGAATATGCCTGGCAACGGCCTTAAAAATAAACAGGGCCCGAAAATAACTCCCAAAAAAGGCTTCAGAAAAATAGATACAGAAGTGGCCTAGCACGGAGTGAGAGGAGCATATCCCCATCCAGCACGAGGGGCTCTGAGCCAGACACAAGCAATGAATTGGAACACCTGTCTCGTAGCAGATTTGAAATGCTACTGAGAGAAAGTCAGGGCTCCAGAACAGACAACAAAAAATAATTTAAAAACATTGAAGAAAAGTTTACCAAACTGGAGAACCACATAGACCAGATGGAAGAGCGGGTAGCAACTATGGAGGACCGGACTCATCAACTGGGGGAGTCCTGGAGCTAATCTTGCAGCAAACAGCAGAATTACATGCAAAATCACTGGACTTAGAAAGTCGCTTGAGGAGGGACAAAACAGGAATATATGGCTTGAAGGAGGGGGCAGACACATACCAAATGGCAGATTTCATTGAAAATCTCTTATGGGACATACTTGATCTGCCCACAGGATACACTCTGCACATAGAAAGAACTCATCGCTCACTTGTTAAAAAACCTACTGACCCAGCAGCGCGTCCAAGATCAATAGTTATCAAGTTTGTAAGCTACAAGATGAAGGAGGATATATCCCAAGCTTGGGAACAGAAAACATTGAAATATCTGGGCTGTCAAATTACGATGGACCACGAGTACCCACTGGAGATACAAAGTGTCAGGCAACAATACTCCCCTATTCTCAAAACACTTCGGGAACAGGGAATTAAGTTCCAAACCCCTTTTCCAGCAGGCTTAGTTTTTTGGGGGAAACAGGAACTTTGATCTACAACTCAGCACAAGAGGCGAAGCAAGATCTTGCTAAAAGGGGACTACAAGTTACAGGAATGCAGATAGAACGCGGCCCTGCAAGGCGTAATTTCCATCCACACTGGCAAACAGTGCTACATCAAAAACAACTAGGTCCTCCTAGAATGAACCCACGGGAGGCCACAAGATGCATCACAGCATTATTTCAGCAAGTAGGCAGACAGAGAGGGAAGCAGACTACTGGATCAGACGATGGAGAATGAATAAAGGACAAAGAGAGGCGGTGGAAGATAATAAGCCCTTTTGAATGCCTCAAAGAGGGACTTTGTTTCTGCCATTGAGCATGGCTCTGATGTTTGGGGTTGGGGGGTGGGGATGAGACCTGCTCAATCAGGCATAGAATACACCGAGCAACCGGAAACCTGCAATGCAAGGGGTGTACACCAAAGAACATGAACCTCTAATAAGAACTGTAAATGTTGCTGAAATAATGACTTTCATCACAAGACATAGAGGCTATATGCTGATTTGCTAATTACCTTGTTGGAAATGTCTGATGCAGGTTCTCCACCCCTTGATCTGAGGCCCTCTCTGTAGAGAGAACCTGGTAATATGACAAAAGGACAAGAGAATGCTGGCTAAAAGAGAAGGCAGCTAGACATAAACTGAATATTGCTGCTTATCTGAGAGGGGTCGCCAATCTATCACTCTCAGGACCCCTGCTTCAGCTCATGCATCTAAGAGACAATCTGTGGCATGCCAGAGCCTTCCTGAAGCCGGCCGACCACGCCGACTACAGGGCAGCTCAAAACAAATGCACTAGGCTAATTTGAACAGCAAAAGCGTCCTACTATTCTGAACTCCTAAACAAAAATTGGGGCTCAGGCAGAAAGTTCTGGGACACAATTAAATCACTTACTGGTACAGCCTCTGGGGCCCCACCTGATCTGATTTCAATGGAGTCTGGTACTCTCCAGGAACCACGTGCCATTGCTGAGGCTTTTAACTTAGCATTCACCGACCTAACCTCCATGCTACCTAGTGCATACCTCATGTCCCCCCAAACTGACCAGCTGCCTAGATTGGAAACTCAAACTGCCCAGCCCCCAAGCCTGCTCATACCCCCACCAACTAACAATGAAATACCACATTTCTATTTCTAGCAAGGTACTAGGTCAGATACTATCAGCTACATCAAGTGGGTCCTCAGGAAGATGAGGATGGGGAGTGACCAACTTGATAGGAAGCTAGTAGCAATCACCCTAAATGAACTAGCTGCACCTTTAACAAAAGTTTTCAGCACCTCACTTAGATCAGGGGTGTTCCCTGACAGGTGGAAGGCAGCCATCGTCACCCAAGTCTTCAAAGCTGGGGACAGGGCAAAGACCTCCAACTACAGGCCCATCTCCATACTGCCCCCACTCTCAAAGGCTTTGGAACAAATGGTTTGTGATCAGCTCACAGAGTACCTGGAGAAGTACTGCCTACCCTGTACCCAGCAGCATAACTTCCGTAAAAAGCACTCAGCCATCACTGCCCTTGTTAAGTTCACCTCCCTTCTCTATGACTCCCTGGGTAAAGGGTTGGTAGTGGGGTCTATCTTCATAGACCTCACAAAGGCATTTGATACCGTCACCCACCAGTTTCTTTTAAACTGCCTGCTGTCTGTTGGCTTCTCCAGAGACACAACCACCTGATTTAACAGCTATCTTACCCACAGAACACAATGCGTTAATATTGGCAGCACCCACTCGGAACCCAGGGAGGTGAATATTGGAGTCCCCCAAGGGTCTATCCTTGGCCCTCTCCTCTTCAGCCTCTTCATTAACTCTCTCCTCTCTATCTGCCCAGCACACACTGTGCTCTATGCCGATGATGCCGTCATCTCTATCACTGGTAAAGACATATCAACAATCACCACCGAACTGCAAGACAGCTTCCTTAAACTCAAATCGTGGTTCTCCCAGAATAGACTCCTTCTCAACCACAAGAAGACCAAAAGCATGCTATTCTGCGTAGCATAGAGCAAGAAGAGACATGGCCCACTACTGATACGGAACTACGAAGGTGATACCCTGGAACAAGTCCCCACCTTTAAGTACCTGGGAGTCCACCTGGACGAAACACTTAAGTTTCAACACCCACATCGATCATGTTGTTAAAACTGCAAACATAAAACTGGGTGTACTCAATCGTCACAGACACGCCATGCCTCCTGCTGCCCTGAAGCTTGCCACCAGGAACTTGGTCCTTTCCACAGTTGACTATGGGCTGTCCATCTATGCAGCGGGTTCTGACACTGCCTTCAAGAGAGTAAAAACACTCCTTAACAAGGCCTGCCGTCTGACCCTAGGGGCAGAATATCTCACCCACATATGCTCACTGTACAACGAGACAGGGTGGCTCCCCCTTCTCCTCAGGACACAGTACCAGATCTGCCTGCTGGCCAAAAAATCAGTACTAGGGCTCATGCCTGAGTCTACCAGCAGCCTCTTTAAAGCTGCTCTATCTGCTAAAAACACAAGGAGTGTGACCAAAGGGATTCTCCACGTGCCCTTCAAACATACCAAGGAGGCTCAGAAATCACTGTCCTTCCGAGGATCCAGGTGGTACGATGAGCTACCTATTGCCCTAATCGAATGCACCTCACTCAGCTACTTCAAATGAGGGCTGTATTCTTACCTGGCATGTAATGTGACCTGCGGCTGCTGCCCCTAACTTATGACCTGGTTTTACTCCCCGCCCCTTTTCCTACGCACGACCTTCACACTATCACCCTGATGGTCTCACCCAATTATCTCCCTGTTTGGCATAGTCCAGTCTCCTCTCCACCATAAACCCTGTCCCCTTCTACTCCTGCCTCACCCTATCCCTTGTCACCTGGGTATGCCCGCTAGTATACACACTCTTCCTCAGCCCCTGGATGCAATATGCCTTATCTAACCGACTATTTCCCCCACTATCCTTCTCCACCCCCAATGAACAACCCCTGGCTGCACCCTAAACAAAGCCTCCTCTGGCTGCTACTTCTGCTCCACCTTTACCTGGAATATTGAATGCCCTAGTTGTTAACATGTTATCATTAAAACACTGTGCCGCACCTCAGGGTGCTGATGTCAGCCTTTCCTCAGCACTTTCCTATAACAAAATGCACCAGTGTATCATGTCTGTCTACCTTATTTGCAATTATTCCATTGTCTATAACTGTTACTTATGTAACCTCAACCTCAGTGTAATGTGACATGTATATGGTACTATATACGAAACTACCTGTATTCATGTTCTGTTTTGTTTTACTCTGACTTGGAACCTTTGTAAACGAGCCCTTTTGGGTCAAAGGTATTAATCTGAATCTGAAATAAATAAACTATAATATTATCCGTGGAAAAGGTACGTGGGGATGCAGAACATGGAAAATAAATATGTTACTGTGGGTCAAGGGGTTAGGAAAGGGTATAGATCCTTAGAAGTACTTAAGAGGTCTGTGGCATTCTTCTTGCTTCAGAGAGAGCTTAATTTATTAAACCGAACAGCTCAGGGGGAGAGGCCCTCTAAAGGAGGAATAGACACTCATACCCCTTCTTAGTGTGACTTCTAAGATACGGGAGTACCACTAAGAACAGAAACCCAAACATAAGGGTTTCCTACCTTGGAACTAGTTTGTGCTTAGTAAGATTCATGGCCCTGTTGGCTAAACCTGTTCTAATTTGTTATTGTTTAAATGAAGTTATATTGGTTATGATGTTGAGGGCTACCAAAATCCTTATATTCTTAAGGGAAGTCTTTTAACAAGGAAAACATGTCACTATGACATGACAATTCTTTGTTGATTCAGGGACAGATCCTGAATACATAAATGGGTAACAGAGATACATTAATTTGCTCATATAATGTGCATGGACTTACTAGTCCCACGAAAAGAAGTAAAGTACTTTCATATCTTAGGAAAACAAAAGCACACTTGACTTTACACTTATGCAGGGAACACATTTTTCGAGAGGGGAGCATGAAAAGTTGACCAAGTTGGGGTTTGAGGAAACAGTCACTTCCACTTACAAAAAAGGCAGAAGGTGGGGAACCGCAGTATTGGTTAATAAGGGAAGTTCAATTCCAGAAAGAAAATGCGTTGATAGATAAAGAAGGTAGATACGCCATCTTAAAGGGTATATATAGAGGGCAGAGAATTACCTTGGCGTGGTACTCCACTTCCCACCCACCCCGGCTCTGAATATAGGGATTGCAAAGCATTTTTCCTTGGATGCAGAGCTGGGTGGAGGGGACACTGATATGTGGGGAGACTTTAATCTAGCCTTAATCCCAGCTTGACACTACATCAGATGCTCTAAGAAGCACAAATAAAGTTGCCAGACAGGTAAATAAACTACTTGTGGAGCCAGGAATGTGTGATGTGTGGTGCCAGCTACATAAGACTGCCAGAGATTATACTTATTTTTCAAACTCACATAAAATGTATTCCAGGCTGGACTACTTTTTTATACATAAGGAAGAGATGCAGAGGATCTCTTCGGCTTGGTTTGGAGACATAGTCTTATCTGACCATGCCCCCATCTTCTTAACATTAGGATTGGGGAAATAAATAAAATTACACTGTGGAGGCTTAATGTATCTCTCCTAAGAGATAAGGAGGCCCAGAAAACAATGAAAGATACGTATGACCAATTCTTAGAAGAGAAGTCCGATCCAGAAATTGCAACAAGTATGTTATGGGACATGGCAAAGGCCATTCTAAGAGAAAAGTTTATCGAGATATCTGCAAGGAAAAAAAGAGAAAGAGAAGCAAATAAGCTAGACTTAAAGCATGAAATAAGAGAGTCAGAGGAACAACAAAAACAAAACTATAATAAGGATAGGAACAAGGAATTACATAAACTTAAAAAGCAACTGGGAAATTTACTGCACTATGAGGTGGAACAAAAACTGGTATTTCTTAAAACAGAAATTTTATGAGGGGGGACCTCGCTCCTTAAAACTCCTAGCAGCCAGATTAAGGGCTCAGAGGCCAAAAGCAACTATCAACCAACTTACACACCTAAATACCGTAAAGGTTATGACACGGACAAGGGAAATTGCAGAAACATTTAAAAATAATTACACCCAACTACATGCAGCTGACCCCTCCTCCTCCAGAACAGCTAACAGAGGATTTTCTGGGAAAAATATCCCTTGCTAGACTTGCAGAACAACAGATAGAAAAACTAATCAGACTCCTTACACAACAAGAACCGAAAACGGAAATAGGGAGAATGAAAACAGGAAAATGTTCAGGCCATGATGGCTTAGCAGCGGAATTTTATAAAACATTTTCTGAGATGGTACAACCCATTTTATTTAAAACAATGCAGAATGTATTCCAAAGGGAAGGGGAACCACCCCCTTCATGGGTCCAGGCTGTGATCTTGGTGATTCACAAGCCCGGAAAGGACCCTTCTAAATGCCCAGCCTATCGTCCCATCTCCCTATTAACTCATTGAGTCCAGGTGGCTATTTTGGGTCAGGTTCTGTAATGGATGGTTCCAACACCATATGGCATCTACTGGACCCAATGAGTAAACAATGACTATAAATTATATACCTCTGTAGTAGCTTGTAGACTACATGAGGTCCTACCCAGCTTGATACACTTGGACCAAATGGGGTTTATCCCTGGCAGACAAGCTCAGGACAACCTTAGAAGAACCATACATATTTTAGACTATATAAATCATATAAAAAAAACCTCCCTGTTTATGAGTCTTGACACAGAAAAGGCATTTGATAAAGTTTTGTGGCCTTTTCTGAGGTGGATCCTTTCTGGGTTTGGGATCCCAGGTGATTATATTACAAATCTGTTTAAATCATACAATAGACCTAAGGGCGATGTGAGAGCTAATGGTCATACCTTAACGGGGTTCACCTTAGAGAGGGGTACAAGATAGGGTTGTCCCCTATCACCGCTCTTATTTGCGATGTGTAATTGAGCCCCTAGCGGAGAGTATTCACCAGAACCCCCAATTACAAGGAGTCAAAATGAGAGATAGAATAAACTAGCCTTGTATGCGGACGATATCCTAGTGTATGTCCTCACCTGAGGAATCCCTCCCAGAGTCGATGGAACAACTAGACAAATTTTCCAAGATCTCAGGATATACGTTAAATCAAAACAAAACAGATACTATATTTACATTATGCACTCACCCACCCACAATTTTAGGAGAAGATATCCCATGAAATGGGAGCTTCCTAAGATGTGCCGTCTAGGAATTTTTATAGGCCCAACATCGAATGAGCTGTTTGTTCTTAATTATCCTCCTCTAATAAACCGGTTAAAGAAGGATATTCAAAGATGGAAGCTTCTACCTCTGACATTTGGTGCAAGGGTGCAGGCACTGAAAATGAACGCTCTACCTCGCTCACTGCACTTGTTTCAGTTTGTGCCCTGTGAGGTCCCCCAGTTAGTGTTGGCAAACTGGCAGCAGCTGTTTCTTTCCTTTGCGTGGAGAAAAATATGACCTAGGATAAATAAAAAAATTCTATATGTGCCAAAGAGGGAGGGTGGTATAGCATTTCTGGATTTGGCAGGGTACTGGATTGAATCACAGATGCGAATAGTTATGCTGTGGGGGAATAGGCAATATAATGCATATGGAAGAGAGTGGCTACAGTGGATCAGACAGACCCTTCCCTGACAGCCCTAATTTTCCATCCCAGAACCAGATTCCCTTGTCAAACGTACTTCTCTGGAATTAAAACAGTGCTAGAGGGATGGAGAAGGGGCTTTCGGGGGAATAAAATACAAAAGATTTTGTGGATATTTAGGTGGTGGGCCTACGATCCAAAGTTTTACCCAGCAATCCATGACAAATGGTTTGTAGACCAAGCACAGAGAGGGATCACACCCCATACCAACTAATACAGGGGACACAGATAATCTCATTTGAACAAAATCAGAATAGCTTTGGTTGGACACATATGGACTTATTGAGATTCTATCAGTTCAGAAATGACATCAGGGAACTACAGAAACAGGGTGTGAGGATAGCTGAGAGGTAGAAAGAGGATATACCTTTTAGAGAAATATGGAACACCACACATGGGGAGAAAGCTATTACTTTATTATATAAAGCAGTTTTATTTTATTTTTTTTATTTATTGAAATTTCAGACAACACCTTTGAGAACAAGCTCATTTCATAGGTTCCACATCAGTCGAACAATACAGTATTGGAAAAGTATGAGACGGAGAACAAACAAAACAAGGAATTATACAAGACATTACAAGAGTGTATTACTAGGGACGTTCCAATACATGTGGCATTGTACAGTGTATGCCAAGGTGCATATTTGATTAAAACCTGAAATTCAAAGGGCCATATTAGAGGGGGTGGGGTCTTATGAAACAACCCTTTACAGGAAAATGAGAACAGACTCAGCCTACTATCTAATAATCAACAAGGTAAGGGATGGCATCAGCCCAGGGGCCTCATCACAGGTGAGAGGGTATGGGACAAAGCATTTTAAAGTGAGCAAGGGAGCTCAGGAGATATGACAGGGGGGAGGGTGGATGGGAAAGACATAGAGGGGTGAGGGGAAAGAGTGGAAGGGATAAAGAGGAAATGTGAAAGGAGAATGATTAGCAACTTAGAACAATTATTTACATGCTGAGAACAGATATGCATAAGGTCGGAATATGTATATGTAAGGAATGGATCAACATCCACCCTGCCTATACTGAGGAAATGAGAGGGAGACCTAGACATAACACTTATTAATTGTGACTGGGAAAAAGTGTGGAAACATACCTGGGCAACCGCCTCCTGTCCAACATGGCAGCAGTTCTGCTGGAAGGTGAGAACTAGGTTCTTTTTAACCCCAGTACAGGTGGCTCACTGGGACACACAGTCAACAGTGATTCATTTCGGAGGAGATGTGGGGCAGGCAGAGCCACGCAAGCACATATTTTCTGGAGCTGCCCCAGGCTTGATTCGTTTTGGAACCAGATGGATCCTGGCCCAGAACATTTGGTACTGGGTCTCCCTCCAGAGGACATGAAAGGAAAAGAGCAAAAATTTCTCTGGAATATCCTGGTGGCTGCGGCCCTGAAAGCCATCACTAGAAGATGGCTGCAGGACGCCCTTCCAGACATTTCAGAATGGGTAGACACAATACACCAGACACAAATGTCAGAGAGAATTACATATAATATTAAACCAAAGACAGGATCACTTTAGTAATATATGGAATAGATGGGACCTGTCTCCCATGACAGACGAATAGCTTAAAAGACAACACTGAACCACAATACAGGAAAGCTATTTTTTCTGTGGGAAAGTGGGACCTAAAGAGACTTATCCCTATGTAACCCCTAGATGGCGCTATCCCAGGCGCTACTACCCCTGCCTGATTTGCCACTAACAGGTTGAGGGGCCTGGATCCAATGGCGGATGCCTCCACCCAGAGGTCAGGGTTTGCAATAGTTAAACTAACTTGGTCACAGCCCTCTGGGACACTGCAACTCCCCTTTCTTCCCACTAGTGGCCCACACAATATATCAGAATTACCTTCACAGTATACACTTACCCCCCAGGTCTGGTTCCGGCACTGGGACCTCCTGTGAAATGAGATACAGTGCAACAATCACAGTACAGTACTTTAACATAGACAAATACCTCAGGCAATATAACTTTGCTGAAACAAGCAGCTCTAATTTATTTAGGGGATATAACAAGGACAGGGAAATCAGGTTAATTAGCTTATCACTCTAATAATCTACCTATGGCTCTGTGCACAGGCCTATCCCTATCAGTTACTGTCCTAGGTACCCAAGCCCTAGTGGCTAGTCCAAACCGTGGCAGCTGGTAGGGGCCCTTTCACACAGAGAAAAGGAGAATTAAACAGTCAGCAGTACAGTAATTCCATTTGGATTTAATGTGGCAATTCAACAGGGAGCGACCTGAATTAGTACTCACGACCTCCAAATAAGATAGGGTCCTTCAATGTCAGCAGGGCTCACTTGAGGTACACAAACCTCTTCACACATCCATATAAAAGAAAGCACTATACCAGGCAGGCTGCATCTGTATCGATCGCAATTACTGCACAATATCGGGAGAACACACAGATTCAGTTCCTGACAGACCGAATACAATTTCAGCAATTCCTCCAGTCTTCTACAGGGTGAGCCTGGTTTCTACTCTTCAGAGATCCTTTGATTCTTTTCACAGGACGGATTCAGTCCTAACAAGCTGTTACACAAGCTGCAGACCGGAACTCTGGGCCTTACACACGTTTTTGACTAAAACTGCACACTGAAAAGCACAGGGCTCCTTCCTTCTTCACTGCCAAAGCTCAACTGAAACTCCAACCGACAAAACCGGGCACTTCCTTTGAGTTCCTCCCAGTTCTTGACTGGATTGGCTGTCACTCACAATAGACTGCTGCTGTTGGTCCAAAAAGGCACTGAAGTCTAAACTACATCTCCCAGAGTCACTGCCCATACAATCCTCTTGTAGCTGGCTCAGATAGAGTCCAAGTTCTGATTCGTCCAAGGCACCATTTTAGAGCTAGCTTACCCCACACTGATTGGTCCAGTTCAGCAGTTCAAAACTAGAATGGGGAACTAGCAGACACAGTTCTGACTGCAAAGAAAGCAGGTTAGACAAACTGTAATTTCATTATTACTCTAAATAATTTCTGGCAAACAGTTACATCTTTCAGATAGGTTCCTTTGCACTCTAGTGACTGCAAAAATGAAGTGAATTGGCAGCAGCTCGAGTGGTACTCAGAGAGCACACAGTCCCCCATATAAACTAATTATGTCTGCAAGCAGACAGCTCTTAAAGACAGTACCAGAGGCTCTAAAAACACTCACTGATAAATGGCTTAAATGCCAAACACCATTCAGGCTTGGAACATTCAAACAAGCTCCTGGAAGTCTTTTAGGAACCCCCATTTGCAGAGGATTACACCTTCCTGGCCTGGAAAGCTTGACGTCAACGTCAAGCAAGTACCCATAAGTTTCAACTGCAACCATATACATTTGCATTAGGCTCGCATGTAATCATCAGCCAATATATCATTTTACCAAGAACACATTTCTGAAACATTGCAGTCACCTCTTTACACAGTATTACATACACATTGTACCATAACTCAAGTTATTACCTCTTGTACATGAAACCTGAAGAGAGGGGGCCCTTCATCAGTTACCTTGGGGCTGGATGGGGCAAGGGCACCATACTTAGAGGGCAACACAAGTAACTTGAGTTAGCACTGATGCTCAGTTTGGGCAATGAGCTCGGGGACACATACACTCCTTTATGGACAACATTGAGAGGCAAATCCACAGGCCTCCCAAGGGAATCATAACTGAGGTGCACCACAGGCTTTACAGCTCGACCAGTCTTTCTAGGTGGAACTGTTACAGTCTCTGCACTCTGAGCCTCATTTTCAGCATTGTCCTCACTTGTCAGGGGAGTCTCCTTGGGGGTAGAGAGGCTAGAACTTGGGGCACTTTCAGCTCCAGGAGTTACAGTTTCTGAGTCCACAACATTTGGCTCGCATGGAGAGCTTTTGGACACTGGCAGTGGACTGTCAGGGCACTCAAAATACTCTTCTTGTTCTGGTGTATCACCAGTCTGACCCAATCCATCATTTTCCTCCCCTGAAAGCTCAAACAGTTCAACCATGCACAATGATTCCATTTCATCTGATCTGATGCTTTGCACTTCACTTTCTGGGAGCATTGGCTCCAGGGACGAAGCTGGGGCTTGGACAGTCCAGAAGGCCCAGCTTCATCTCCAGTATTGACTAGGGATTGCCCAAACAATTGACTCAGTTCGTAAGAAGGATAGTATTCAAAGTCACTCTCACTTTCTTCTGATATGGACTGACAGTCATGCTCAACTGGGACTTGTGCAGGGAACACTTTAACTCTGCTTCTGTAGGTGCAGACTTCCTTGGTCTTTTCTTAGCAGCAGCTCTAGTCACTGGTCCAGAGGGGGCATCTTCTGGGGGCTCAGACTCAATCAGGATTTGTCCAATGGGCAGTAAATGATTTCTATGCATTGTTTTTACATCTTTTGAATTATTCTCAGGCCTTACTTTGTACACTGGCAGATCATCTAGTTTGCCCACTACAATGTGAGGGAGATGGTGCCATCTGTCAGCAATCTTGTGCTTGCCATGCAGTCCCAGATTTCTTAGCAATACCCGATCTCCCTCCTGGAGTTCCTGTGCTTTCACCTTTTTATCATACCTTTCTTTGTTGGCCAGATTTCTTTTGGCAACCATGGTTTGAGCCAGTTGGTACGCATGAGTTAGCTGGGCCTTTAACTTTTGCACATACTGTAAATAGTTGTCAGCTTGAACCCCATCAGGAGAGACCCCAAACACACATCTACTGGTAGTTGAGCTTCTCTTCCAAACATCAGGCGGTAGGGGAGAATCCAGTGGCATCACTTTTGGTGCAGTTATAAGCATGTACCAGGGTGCTAATTTGTTGGCTCCATCTAGGCTTGTCCTTTGGGTGCAGGGTGCCTAGCATATCTAGCAAAGTGCGGTTGAAACGTTCAGGCTGTGGGTCCCCCTGGGGGTGGTAAGGAGTGGTTCTGGACTTTCGCACTCCCCACAGAGAAAGCATCTCTTTGATAAGACGACTCTCAAAGTCTCTCCCTTGATCAGAATGGATTCTTTGTGGAGCCCATAGTGAACAAAAAGTTTTCTACAAGTACTTTGGCTACACTGGATGCTTTCTGGTCTTTGGTGGGGAAAGCTTGGGCATATCTCGTGAAATGGTCAGTGACCACCAGCACATTACTGATATTTCTTTGATCTGACTCCAAACTTAGAAAATCAATACAGACCAGCTCCATGGGTGCACTGGTGGTTATGTTAACAAGGGGGGCAGCCCTCTGGGGCAAAGCTTTCCTCTGTAAGCAGCGACTACAAGTTTGAATGTGTTGCTCCACATCAGCCCCCATCTTAGGCCAATAGAATCTGGATCTCACCAAGTCAAGTGTTCTGTCTATACCAAGGTGCCCCATGTGGTTGTGCAAGGACCTCAGTACTGAGTCTTGAAAGGCAGTGGGCAGCACTAGTTGTTGTTTGTCTACTTGTCCCCCTCTGTCTACTGTTTCTCTGTATAACAGTTTATTGATCAGTTTCAACTTAGGACCTTCTTTGTATAACAGTGCAGTACTCAAATCAGTGGAGCGTAATTTGGACACATCTTTTCCTGCATAGAGGGCTTCTAAAGCTGCTTTGATCATGGGATCGTGGGATTGAGCCAGCCGAATACTGTCATTGTCCAGCTGAGGCAGTGCACTAATGTCTATTGCAGAAAAGTGGCAATAAGCAGCAGGTATGCAATTCTCAGAGGCTCCCAAGCAATCCACCATGCAGTCCACTCGTCCGTGGACATTTGTTCCTCCCTGTCAAACTTCCGGCAGAGTGCCCGAATGTCAGGTTCTGCCAATCGGACCCAATCATTCTGGGAACAGGCCTCGGGAGACAACATCAGCATCTATGTGGTTCAGACCTGCTCGGTATTCGAGAGCATAGTCATATGTAGATAATGCAGAAAGCCACCTATGGCCAGTGGCATCCAACTTAGCTGAGGTCTGCACATAGGTCAAGGATTATTGTCAGTTTTACTAGTATTTTAGCCCCATACAAGTACTCATGGAATTGGTCAACAATAGCCCACTTCAAAGCTAGGAACTCTAACTTATGTACAGGATAGTTCTTTTCGGATGGGGTCAGGCTTCTACTGGCAAAGGCCACTGGTCTCAGGCCATTCTCGTGCTCTTGGTACAACACAGCCCCCAACCCTTGCAAGCTAGCATCAGTGTGCAGGACGTAAGGTTTTCTTGGATCGGCATAGGCCAGCACTGGAGCATGGGTAAGTTGATATATGATCTCATGAAAAGCAGTCTCACAATCAGGAGTCCAGCGGGCCCCAATACTTCACTCGGATGAAAATACACTCTTTCAGTCTTGAGGGACGCTGACTTTTGGTATTTTTTGTGGGTTGGGGGATACCCTTGAGTAAGGTTAAGTAAAGGGCGGATCACTCTTGAATAGTCCTTGATGAGCGCCGATAATAACCACAGAATCCCAGGAATCTTTGCAGTTCTTTTTAGATTTTTGGGCTGTGGCCAGGTGGTCAAGGCCTCAACTTTACTTGGGTCGGTCTCTATTCCTCGGTGGATACTATGTGTCCCACATACTTTACTGATGTTTGAAAGAATTGACACTTATCAATGGACAGTTTAAGGCCAAAGTCCTCCAGTCGGTCCAATACCTTAAATAATCTGCTCTCATGTTCCTCCAGTGAGCTGCCAAATACAATAACATCATCTAGGTATACCAGGCACTCTAGTAAGTTCATGTCCCCCACTGCACGCTCCATCAATCGTTGAAAAGTGGCTGGGGCACCTGAAATCCCTTGAGGCATCCTCATGAATTCATAGAAGCCAAGCGGACAGATAAAGGCCGTCTTCTCACGGTCCTCTGGGGCCATCGGGATCTGGTAGTACCCACTGCGGAGATCCAGCACAGAGAACCACTTGCTCCGTTTAGGCAGTCCAAAGCATCCTGAATGCGGGCATTGTGTACTGATCAGGGATAGTCCGCCGGTTTAAGGTGCGATAATCACACACATCCTTACTGTTCCATTCTTTTCCTCACTACCACAATGGGGAAGCATAAGGGCTTCTGGATTCTTGTATTACACCAGCAGCTAACATCTCTTGCAGATGCCGTCTCACATCATCTATGTCAGCAGGTGCCAGGCTCGAGACCTCTCACGAAAATGGTCTTTCATCATGCAGCCGGATATTGTGCTCAGCTCCTTGCACGCATCCTACATCCCATTCCTTTAAAAAAACACCTGGTCTCTCTGGGCAAGCTTCTCACTGATCCTCACTTTCCATTCAGCTGGCAGCGGGAGTCGCCAAAATCAAACAAGTCAGGCGTTACTCTGTCATTCTTCCTTGAACTCTTGCTGCTGGGTAGCACTGCAGTGTCTGCACAATGCACATTAGCCAGGATGCAACCTCTGTTTACTCGAATGTCTCTTTCAGACACATTATGAACTTGGACCATTACCCTTCTGGCATAAGCATGGGCTCTAGGGCAAAATACTAGGCTTGACCAGCAGTCCCTCTGGCAATTTTCCATCGCCTGGTGCATCCAACATTAATATTTTATTCTTAACATCCTTTCTGATACGGACCTCTCCTGTAAGGTACACTGGGCATTTGGCGCCAGGATCAGAGACTCAGGATCCTTCTTCCATACAATTCCGACCGGTTCCTCTGGTTCTGTTTTTCAGCATCTCTCTGTGCCTCATAGGCCTTCTTAATTAAAGCCGAACTCTTAAAGCTCTACTAGTCTTTGACCCTGTTTTTCATAACACAACTGTGCCAGCCTTCCGAACATATGAGCATTTGTTCCAATCAACAAAGGGACACCATCATACAGTCCAGTGGGGGACACACTAAGGCTAGGGTCTCTACTTGTTCGGCCACTCCAGCCACGGAGGTGGGAAAGACAGCCAAATTCGATATACCCGGAATAGGGTAGGCCTTCTCACTTAACCCCATACATGCAGTCCTTCTAATGGTTGTAAGGGTACTTCTGACAAATGCTTCTGATACCAATCCTGGAACATAATTGTCACTTGGGAGCCACTGTCTAATACAGCTCTTGTAGACACTCCATTCACCTTTACAGTGGTCTCCATGGAGGGACCCACTATTCTGGACCAGTCTGGAGAGGCGGTAGTGGGGGCCTGGGCAACTGACCCTTGCCACAAAAGGATGTGAATTAGCATTTTGGTGCCCTCACTGGGATTATGTTGCACCTCTTAACCACTGATTTCTTCTCCGAAGCTCTCCTTGTAGCCTATATGCAACTTTGTCAGTGTCTTTTGGGGACTGGCATTCCCTTTTCATGTGCCCATCTTTCCACAATTATAGCAAAACATACTTTCTGGAGTTTGAGCTGGCCGAGGCGCCACACTGGGAGCCAGGGGGGTATTACTAACTGGAAACCTTGGTGCCATCTCTGTCTGCGGATGATAAGCATTTGGAGACATCTCGTCAGTTTCTCCACTTCCATGGTCAAGGAATCGAGTTCGGAGCTGTTATCAGCAGGAGATACATGGTGGGTACCCCACCTCCATAGCAGATGCAGTTGGATATAGGTCAGGGTCCGTACTTGCAGGCGTGGCCTCATAAAGGGACTGTTTTGAATTCTCGGATCTCTTCAACAGTTCGCCCCATTGTGGCATATCTTTTCCTTGTCAGAGCACTCATTGACTGCCAACCTCTGCCCATGAACTTCACTTGATGGGTCACCTCAGTCACTCGGGTCGTAGCGCAGCTATTGGTGCAGGTCCTCCCGAGGTCGCCTTTTTCAACTCCTCGAATTTCTCTCATTAACTCATCATAGGAGGGTGGGGATTCCAGTCGATCTGCCAGGCGTAACTGAAGCAATAGCAGTTCTGAGAAGGGGGGGCAGACTTAAGGATCCTGTCAGCCTGGTTCGGTCCAGTTCAATCGCTGGAAAACTACCTTTTCTGAGAGCATTCTTGCAACAATTTTTCCAGCCGAGATACATACACAGACAACAACTCCCTTGGTACTGTTGTGCATCTCTTACTCTCCACCATAGGTCCTCATCAGAATCTGGGCTCCCATACACATTCTCCAAGGCCTCAAGATAGGCCTGTGCAGTCGCTTCAGGGTTACTGGCCCGTTTAGCACGGATGGTAGCCAGGCAGGACCTCGGAGGCTCTCACTAACCCTCTTTCGCTTTTCGCCTTCCGAGCATTGCCATTCTAGCACTTGGGGGGCAACATAGTCTATCCAGGTCTCCCAGTCATCCTCCCCTTGGGGGGTGGGGAGGGTGCCAGAGAAGATTCTCAACCTTCGGTAAGAGTCGTGACTAATGGCAGGTGCAGAAATAGGAGTCTGCATTGGTTCAGCCACCATTACGGGCACTGGAGCAGGAGAGGGTGTTGGGGGAGGAACACCCCCAGGTGGCAAGAATAGTTTCTTCAAGTCCTCCACAGTTTCCCTCTCCCAGCAACCATTCAGCAAATTTCTCCTCAAAGTTTCAGATAGTGGTGGGGCTGATTCCCCAGGTCTTTACTGTCCTTAGTTATCACTCTCCAAGCAGTGAGGGCTCCTCTGGGGTAATGGTCTGTGGCACTTTGGAGCTATCTATGGGATCCTTAAACTCTACTAGGCCAGGAAAGTGTGGGTGAGCAGATTAGCATGCCGACCCACCACCACAGGGTTTTGTAAACCTTCCACCTTGGAAAGTACTCCTGCACAGTGTCCGTATTGATACCCAGGGGATGTCCAGGATAAGCATAGCATTTTGGGGTCGATCTCCTCCCAGTACACCACTCCACCAGCCGTGCACAGCCACTTCTGTCGGGTACCTTTTTTTCTTAACAGTGGTTCGTAGAATATGGCCACTAGAGGACACACAATCCCAGCGGTGAGCCTCCAAGATGTAATCCCTAGATGGCGCTATCCCAGGGGCTACTACCCCTGCCTGATTTGCCACTAACAGGTTGAGGGGCCTGGATCCAATGGCGGATGCCTCCACCCAGAGGTCAGGGTTTGCAATAGTTAAACTAACTTGGTCACAGCCCTCTGGGACACTGCAACCCCCCTTTCTTCCCACTAGTGGCCCACACAATATATCAGAATTACCTTCACAGTATACACTTACCCCCAGGTCTGGTTCCGCACTGGGACCTCCTGTGAAATGAGATACAGTGCAACAATCACAGTACAGTACTTTAACATAGACAAATACCTCAGGCAATATAACTTTGCTGAAACAAGCAGCTCTGATTTATTTGGGGGATATAACAAGGACAGGGAAATCAGGTTAATTAGCTTATCACTCTAATAATCTACCTATGGCTCTGTGCACAGGCCTATCCCTATCAGTTACTGTCCCTGGGTACCCAAGCCCTAGTGGCTAGTCCAAACCTTGGCAGCTGGTAGGGGCCCTTTCACACAGAGAAAAGGAGAATTAAACAGTCAGCAGTACAGTAATTCCATTTGGATTTAATGTGGCAATTCAACAGGGAGCGACCTGAATTAGTACTCACGACCTCCAAATAAGATAGGGTCCTTCAATGTCAGCAGGGCTCACTTGAGGTACACAAACCTCTTCACACATCCATATAAAGAAAGCACTATACCAGGCAGGCTGCATCTGTATCCCGATCGCAATTACTGCACAATATCCGGGAGAACACACAGCAGATTCAGTTCCTGACAGACCGAATGCAATTTTCAGCAATTCCTCCAGTCTTCTACAGGGTGAGCCTGGTTTCTACTCTTCAGAGATCCTTTGATTCTTTTCACAGGACGGATTCAGTCCTAACAAGCTGTTACACAAGCTGCAGACGGAACTCTGGGCCTTACACACGTTTTTGACTAAAACTGCACACTGAAAAGCACAGGGCTCCTTCCTTCTTCACTGCCAAAGCTCAACTGAAACTCCAACCGACAAAACCGGGCACTTCCTTTGAGTTCCTCCCAGTTCTTGACTGGATTGGCTGTCACTCACAATAGACTGCTGCTGTTGGTCCAAAAAGGCACTGAAGTCTAAACTACATCTCCCAGAGTCACTGCCCATACAATCCTCTTGTGGCTGGCTCAGATAATGAGTCCAAGTTCTGATTCGTCCAAGGCACCATTTTAGAGCTAGCTTATCCCACACTGATTGGTCCAGTTCAGCAGTTCAAAACTAGAATGGGGAACTAGCAGACACAGTTCTGACTGCAAAGAAAGCAGGTTAGACAAACTGTAATTTCATTATTACTCTAAATAATTTCTGGCAAACAGTTACATCTTTCAGATAGGTTCCCTTTGCACTCCTAGTGACTGCAAAAATGAAGTGAATTGGCAGCAGCTCGAGTGGTACTCAGAGAAGCACACAGTCCCCCCGTATAAACTAATTATGTCTGCAAGCAGACAGCTCTTAAAGAGACAGTACCAGAGGCTCTAAAAACACTCACTGATAAATGGCTTAAATGCCAAACACCATTCAGGCTTGGAGCATTCAAGCAAGCTCCTGGAAGTCTTTTGGGAACCCCCATTTGCAGGGGGGTTACACCTATAGATCAGAAAGGATACCTCTGCACTTGGAGAAGGGAGGGGAAACAACAAAGATAAATAGAAAGTGGAAAATCAAACAAATAATTTGTGAGATAAAGAATTGGAGTTATAACACAGAGAGGAATGAATTGGTAGCTTTTAGTTTAGTTTAATTTGTTCTGTTTGTTTATCTGTTTCAGTGGTTTTTAATGCTTACTGAATGTCTATATATAAAATGAGACAAGGAGGCATGTTGCCTCAGATATTGGAATATTTGTATGTATCTGAACCTTGTGTTTTTTTTTATCTTGATATATCAATAAAGAAGTATAAAAAAGGAAACATGTTTCCACTGATTTTCAGTTAATTGAAGCTAAGCATGAAATACATTGTTTGATATGTGCTTGACTGGCCGTATTAAGGTATACTATATTTGGGTTTAGGGGTGCAAGCATCTCCTGCTTAGGCAGCCTTTATTAATGCAATCTTTGAGTTGAAATCAACCAGAAATTGATGTTTTAGGTAGACAGAATTAATCTCTGAGAGTCTGGAAATCTTTTACCCAGATATTTTAGCCGCTTAGTGAACCAGTGATTGAAAGCGTGGCCTATTGTGTATGAAACCCTGGGCAGGAGGCTGTTGGTATAAGGCCATGCTAATCTTAGTTTCACAACAGTAATTTTAGAACAAGTAAAGGCGTGCACATAAGGAACAGTTTGAAATAAATTTATTAAGTGCAAAAGCTGTACAAAACCACATACCTGGACTGCAATCAGTGAGTCAGTAATTTTGTCCATGCCTTAATGGTGGATCATTTCCAAGGGTTGCTAATTGCCTGGGAATCAGTTTTAGGTATCTGTAGGTTGGGGAGTGCAGTAATCGCTGTGTGACATGAAATACTTTCTTCTGGTTCTATGCAATATAGGCGAAAACAAAACGGTGATGGCAAAACAGCGATGGGAAAAGAGTGAGTCAAAAAAGAGAGACAGTGACACAACAGTAGTTGCCGAAACATCGACAACACTGCTGCAGATTTAATAAAAAAGTGCTTCTAAAATGCACTATTTTGCACCAAATTCTTAATAATTTCTTCAGAGGAGCAAAGCGACAGCGCCCAGGAAAACTCACTGGTGGGAGCATGTGCCCCCCCATCACACACACACAGACACGTACAGAATGCAATCTTGCTGACGCCCCTGATGGGGCTTGTGAGAAGGCCGTGCCATTTTTGGATGGCTATTAAATCGTATTTAGATCCATCCTTTAATATGGATGATGTTTTTACACCTGAGATTTTTTTTTTTTTAAACTCAGCTATATTGCATGATTTAGTGCAGCATTAAGATCCAACAGTGTGGAGCCGGCCCACCAGCACAGCGGTTAGATTTCCACTTGTGACGCTAACAACCCGGGTTCAGGAATGGACCTGAGAGTCAGAGGGCCAGCTGGGGGAGAAGAGTCGAGTATCCTAGGGACTGCTCTTCTCTGGGGGGAAGGAGGGGAAGAGTATCTGGCACCCTACAGACCCCTGGCGGAGGCCGGGGGTAACGCTGCGACCGGCACTGTTACGATAGTGGGCGGGGCAGATGCTGGACGTCATTGCACGTCCTCGCCCCCGGTGAGAAAAGCATTCACAAAAAGCTGGTCCCCCAGCATGAAGACCCACTGTGCTCTGCTGCCCACTGCCTCCGATGTCCGCCAGGGGGGTCCCGCTCCTGTGACCCTGACCCAGGGGGTAAGCTGAGGCTTGCCAGTGGTGTCCACTGGGAGCCCTGCCAAGGGGGCAAGTCTGGGCATGGGGGTAGTGGGACCGAAGATAGGGAGGGGTCCAGAGGGGGAAAAAAAAGAGATCCAACAGTGCACAACAAGATCGCACATTACATCACATGCAATTCAAAAGTTGGATATACAAACTTCAAGTGTGCACAGAGTGTAGTCTGTTTGTTACAGCAAGTATTAAACTGTAATAATTATGATAATGCTGCAGTTATCAGAACATGCATTTTATTATAGTAGTGTCTTTTTTTTTAACATATCATTGTTTATCTTCTCCTCTGCTGTGAAGCGGGTGGCGAGTGATCCAGCTGCCGGTATTCACACCCCCGGACCAGATCTGGCCCACGACATGCTCTCTACACACAAGCCCAGCACACAGACCACCCTCAGGGACCCGGAAATCTGGGACTTGGGAGGGGGGGCACACCTCTCATGTCCGGGGACACAAGGCATGGCCATCAGCCACCACAATCACCCTGCAATTTTTCCGCTATGTTTTTTCCCCACGGAGCCAGTCAGGAAGTGGCATTGGCACACTTGATGTGCTGACGCCTGCTACGCTCCGACCCTTGACTGTGCACACCCTCGCAGTGCCCCTGACCTCCTCTAGGTGCCGCTGCAGAGCGATGCAGTGCTCCTACCCACCCCAGAGGAAGGAGAGGTGTTGTGGGATGCTCAATCCTTCCTCACTCCTGCCAACCCATATCTGTTCCTGAACCCAGGTCGCCGGCATGCCGCAAGGTGTGGCGTCCAGCACCTCAACCCTCGCGCCACTGGGCCAGCCAGTTATAGTAGTATCTTTAATCTACCAATGATCAAAACCATTTTGGGTAAACCACAATAGATAAAGATCAAGAAAGAGAACAAGCATTTGTCAATGCCGAACGTTGGTTGCTTGTTAAATTATTTGATATTTTTCCGAAAAAGCTCAGCGACAAGTCTAGCCTGCATACCCACAAGATCTCCCACATTGCAGCACCACTCCAGGTGTGGTCTCACCATTGATCTATACAGGGGTAACACTGCCTCCCTTTTTCTACTGGTGGTACCCTTCCCTGTGCACCCCAGCATCCTACTAGCCTTTCCTATTGCCTTATCACACTGCTGTGCTGCCTTCAGGTCATCACATATGATGACCCCCAGATCCCTGAGGTGGTGTGGGGGGAATTACTCCTTTATACCATGAGCAATTAGAATCTATGATTGCACAGTAGGTAGGGACCTTACAACAGACTACAGTGGGTGGGCCAGAGGTCCTTTTCTGTTTACATCTAATTGTCCTTGGTAAACGAGGTGAAATCAGAACAGGTGTGCTGAGCAGGGTACATGAATGCTGGGACTCATAAAGGGGAAAAAGTATGAGTACCACAAGTGGCTGACATAAATTGATAGGGAAGGTTGTTTGTAGTAGTTGTTAGAGCGCAGTAAACAGCGTGGAAGGTCAGGCGCCAGACGAGGGTCAGCACTGTTGTAAGAGAAGGGAAGCGGCGCTGGAGATGGCATGCTGATGCATTAACGATGTTTTTTTGCAGTGGATTTCTTTACTTTTTGAGATAGTGTAATAGTATTGGACCCTGTGCTCGAATCCCTGCATAGATGCGCATATGTATGTAGGTGTGAAAGCACGTAAAGACATAGAAACACAGAAATGTAGAAATTGTCGACAGATAAGAACCGCTAGGCCAATCCAGTCTGCCCATAATCCCTGTACTTGAATATGGCTTCTGACCCTCCCTCTACTTTACCTCTGTGGTTCCCCTATGCCTGTCCCATGCATGTTTAAATCTACCCACAGTAGTCACTCCCACTACCTCCTGTGGCAGACCATTCCATGCGTCCACAACCCTCTCTGTGAAGAAAAACATCCTCACATTCCTTCTTAATGTGCCTCCTTCCAATTTCATGTCATGCCCCTTTGTTGTTGTACACCTCCTGTATTGTAAGATTTATCCCCCCTGCACCTTGTCTATCCCTTGAGGTACCTGAATGTTTCTATCATGTCCCCTCTCTCCCATCTCTTCTCCAGCGAGTACATATTGAGGTCCCTTAATCTGTCCTCGCAAGTTTTGTGGTGTAGCCTCCAGAACTGCACACAGTACTCCATGTGAGGCCTGACCAGGGTTTTCTATAATGGCACAAGGTATAAAATAAGCAGGTTCACGTCGCAATTTGCAAATCAAAAACCAGCAAATGTGAATCAGTTTCGGCTTTGATTAACAGTAGGTGCTAAACGATTTTTCCTAGACTGCAAGGCTTAGAATGCACAAATGGCACTATTTTTCGCCCTCTCCCCCACATTCTGGACCTAATCATCTTCGACCAGTTGCTAATCATTTTTCATTTTGATTAGCAAATGCCGCTAATCAAGTCTCCAACACTAATTTATGCCTTGCGGCATCACCACCTCCCTCCTTGTGCTGATGATACCCCGGCCTATGCACCCCAGCATGCCAGTGGCCCTCCCCACTGCTTTGCTTTCTGCGTTGACATTTTCAGATTATCTGAAATAATAACCCCAAGGTCCCTTGGTGACTGCCAGCAACTCCCCTCCCATCCTGTAGCTCTCCCCAGGGTTTCTAAGGCCAGGTGCATAATTTTGCAATTCTTTGAATTAAACATCAGTTGCCCCTCCTCAGACCATTTCTGAAGCCTGCTTAGTTCCTTTCTCATGTTCTCTGCCCCTTCTGGAGTATCCACCCTGTTATAGATCTTGGTGTCATCTGCAAACAGTCAGACCTTTTGTTCTAGCCCCTCTGCAATGTCACTAATGAAGACATTCAACAGGACTGGCCCAAGAACTGATCCCTGCAGTACCCCAATGGTCACCTTTCTGTCCCCAGATTGTACCCCATTTACCACCACCCTTTGTCTTTTGTCTATTAGCCAGTTCCTAACCCAGTTCACCATCTTGTGTCCAATGCCCAGACTACCCATCTTGTTAATAAGCCTCTTATGTGTGACGGTGTCGAAGGCCTTGCTGAAATCGAGGTAGGTGACATCCACTGCCCCTCCCCCCATTTTCTTCCTTCATCACCCAGTCAAAGAAATCTATCAGATTCGTGTGACATGACCTACCCGCTGTGAATCCATGCTACCTAGTGTCTTGGGCACTGATGGTTTGTAAATGTTCCACAGTCCTTTCTTTAAGCAGTGCATGCATGATCTTCACCACTACTGATGTGAGGCTAACTGGCGTATAGTTCCCTGCCTTCTCCCTACTGCCTGATTTGTGTAGAAGGACCACATGTGCCCTGTTGAGCGAATCTGTGAACATCATTGCCAAAGGCTGAAACATAGAAATTGTCAGCAGATAAGGACCGCTAGGGCCATCCAGTCTGACCATAAGCCGTGTACTTGACTACAGCTTCTGACCCTCTCTCAGCTGTACCTCTGTGGTTCTCCCATGCCAGCCCCATGCATATTTAACTCCCGCCACAGAACTCGCTCCCATCACCTCCTGCAGCAAACCATTCCATGTGTCCACCACCCTCTCTGTGAAGAAAAGCATCCTCATATTCCCTCTTAGCCTGCCGCCTTCCAATTTCATATCCTGCCCGCTCATTCTTGTACTCCCCCTATATTGGAAGATGTCTTCCCTCTGCACCTTGTTTATACTCTTGAGGTACTTGAATGTCTCTCATGTCTCCTGTCTACCTCATCTCCTCCAGCAAGTACATATTGTGGTCCCTTAATCTCTGCTCGTTTGTTTTGTGGTGTAAGCCCTGTACTATCTTAGTCGTCCTTCTCTGGACCGTCTCCAGCCTGTTTATGCCCTTTCGAAGGTGCGGCCTCCAGAACTGCACACAGTACTCCATGTGAGGCCTGACAAGGGTTTTATGTAATGTCATCACTACCTCCCTCCTTCTGCTGGTGATACCCCTGCTTATCCACCCCAGCATGCCATTGGCCCTCCCTGCTGCCTTTGTGGTCTGCTTTGACATTTTCAAGTCATGTGAAATTATGACTCCCAGGTTCCTTTGTTCCTTGGTGACTGTCAGCAACTGCCCCCCGTCCTGTAGCTCCCTCCAGGGTTTCTATGCCCCAGGTGCATAATTTTGCACTTCTTTGATTTAAACCTCAGCTACCACTCCTCAGACCATTTCTCAAGCCTACCTAGGTCCTTTTTCATCTTCTCCACCCCTTCTAGAGTATCCACCCTGTTGCAAATCCTGGTGTCATCTGCAAACATGCAGACCTTTCCTTCCAGCTCCTTTGCAGTGTCATTCAGTGGGCTACGCAGCCAGTATAGTGTTATGCTTTTGCAACTGTGTTAACTTGGTTTTGGCCTTTCGCGCTTTCTATTCCAGAAGAATTACCACCCTGTAGGAGTACCAAAGGCAAGGAACCCTCGAAGAGGGTTCCGCCCCAGAGGTGCCGTGGGACAATTCCTGTGTCTAAGCTACCTTAGGAAGGATCCCAAGGAGAGAAGTGCTGCTGCTGGAGGAGGAGGGGAGGATGATGGGGCAAAGGAAAAAGTGCTTCAGAAGGAGGCTGCAAGGAATTGCTTATGTAGCTCAGGAAAGTGGGCATGGCTGGCTGCTTGTCAACTGAACTACAGGCCAAGCCTTCCAGTTCAATGGCCTACACAGCCAGTATATTGTTATGCTTGTGCAACTGTTTTGGCCATTCACACTCTCTATTCCAGAGGAAATACCACCCTGTAGGGGTACCAAAGGCAAGGAACTCTCAAAGAGTGTTCCACCTCTAGAGGTGCCACAGGATGATTCCCGTGGCTAAAGGTACCTTAGGAAGGATCCCCAAAAAGAATGAAGTAGTACGAAGCATATAAGCAAGCAGTAGCTGTGACGTAGTAATAGATAAAGCATAAAGGAGATTGGAGTATCCACCTTTCACAGCTGGTCTTAAATTCTGCACCAGGAGCTGCTGTCATGTCAGCGAACTGCTAAAGCCAAGCCTGGAGCGAGGACATTTCCAGCTATGGGCCTGGTGAGAAGGACCCAGCCCAAAATTGGGCACACTCAAGATGCAGACTTAAAATGCAGAGTGTCAGCTGCCGGGCAACCCAGCACCAGAATGGTATGGTTGGCATGCCCCAGAACAGACAAGGAGCTGAATGAGCGTTAAGTGCTGAGACCTTGCAAAAGTCGGCTGCAGTAGTGAGCGCAGCAAACATCCCAGAGGCTGAAGCTGAGGGGATGGTGGTAGGCATGAAGCAAAGATTGCATAAGCAAGAATGGACCTGCACGTAGGTCAGTAACAGTGTAGCAGTAGTCAAACCTGCACATAGGTGAATAGTGAGGCAAGCCAGCGAGGCATTCAAAAAGCCAATAAAGGTGACACATACTCTGAGGATTTGTCAGTGATGGAGAAATGATTTAGAATATAAGGAATTAGCCACACAGGGTCATGACTCCCCAAACACCTCCAAGTCCCCGTCATAGGAAAAACAAGAAAGTGATGGAAGGGCCGGACCCACATGCATGTATTTAAACTAGTTGACAGCATCAGCAGTAACTTAGCTGACCTCAGAGTATAACAGAGTGTACATAGAAGCAGCATCTGTACTGAGTACACTGAGTTGTAAACTTCAATAAACCTAGAAAGAAAGGAGACACCATGCTCTGAAGCAGCTATCACCTGGCAGTGCAATGAAACTGCAGCAATGACGCAAGTAGAATGAGTTGAGAGAGCATGATTGAGCTACTGTACATAGCTATGGTTCAGTGTAAGCCTGAATCAGGTGGAAACAAGTGCAGCATGGAGAGCAGCTATAGTTGAGCTGAAACACACAGATAATTCTTGCAGTTGCATTGCAAGTAATTTGAGAGTTGTGAGTGACTGAGAATTTTGAGAGTTGTGGTAACTGAGAGCAAGTAATATGAGCTTTGGAGTAACAATATGCTAGGAGCTTAGAAACAAAGCACCGAAAGACAAAACCAAAACACACAAACACAGAGAACAGGGAACAAGGCCCAAAACAAAGACACACAAACGCAGAAAACAAGGAGTAATGACAGAAAGAAGCACACAGCCGGAGGCAAAATACATACCAGAAGCAGGAAAACAAATGCAGAAGTCCAGCAGAGACAAACAGAAACAGCAGGGTGGGGGTTGCAGGCCCTAGCCAGCTGCAGAGGACAGACAGAGCCTCCGGCCAGCAAAGAAAAAAGTGCTTCAGAAGGAGGCTGAGAGGATCTGGTTATATAGCTCAGGAAAGTGGGAGTGGCTGGCTGCTTGTCCATTGAACTACAGGCCAAGCCTTCCAACTGGTGAAGACATTAAACAGGACTGCCCCAACGACTGATTCCTGCAGTACCCCGCTGGTCACCTCCCCTCCCCAGATTGTACCCTGTTTACCACCACCACCCTCTGTCTCCTGTCTATTTTTTTTTTTTTTTTTAGTCTTTGTCGGTAAGGCCCACTGGGTACAAGTGCCTGTTTTCAGGGGCTACCTGGGAGCACTGGGCAATTAAGTGACTTGCTCAGTCACACAGTATGCAAGTGGAGGTTGTGAGAATCAAACCCAGGTCTGGTCTGCTGGATATACCAAGCTCGTTCAGAGCTCGTTTCTCTGACCTATTAACCAGTTCCTAGCCCAGTTCACCACCTTGTCTACCATGCCCAGACTACCAATCTTGTTAACAAGCCTCTTATGTGAGATGGTGTCGAAGACCTTGCTGAAATTGAGGTAGGTGACATCCACGCTCCCCCCCCCGATTAACTTCCTTCATCACCTAGGCAAAGAAATCTATCAGCTGCATCTGACACGACCTACCCACCGTTAGGCCTGACCAGAGTTTTATATAACGGCATCACTACCTCCCTCCTTCTGCCGGTGACACCCCTGCCTATGCACCCCTTGCAATTTTTTTCACATTTTGACCCCAGATTTTCAACATAGTCTTCTTATCACCGTACTTCATAAACCCCATAGGTGAAAAAATCTGTGGTAAAACTCCATTCCGCACCACAGGTACAGAAACTAGTTTTGGGTAGGATGTGTGAAATGACAGCTGTACAGTTCATGAGGTTGTGTGAAGAAATGGCTAGGTTGGAAATTTGGAGTTAGACTATAAAACAATTGGCAAAATTACACACATGCATAGGAAAATTTCAACTAGCACGCGAAACTCTGTCTTTTGTTGGTATTTTTACTACAAATTTTCAACCTGGGCTTTTTGGGACCCCGCCTTATGAACAGTGGTGCTATCATTTTGTTACTCAATCCTAAAAAGATAGTTTCGCGCAGCAACTGTGCCATTCCATGCCACAGGTGCGAGAACATGTTTTGGGCAGGATGTGAGAAATGACAGCTGTACTGTTCTTGAGGAAGTGTGGAAAATGGCTAAGTTAAAATTTTGAGTGATGATATAAAAAGTTACCATGTTCTTTCGTCGTATGGGAAATTTTAAATGGCCTGCCGCTTGGACGTCTGTTGGTATTTTGCTCCAGATTTTCAGCAAGGGCTTTTGGGACCCACCTCATGAAAAGCAGCACTATCATTTCAGTACTGTATCCCGAAAGGTGATTTCGCACAGCGACTGTGCCATTTTGCGCCACAGGTGCAAAAATACGTTTCAGGCAAGATGTGAAAAATCACAGCTTTACTGTAACCAAAGTTGCATGCGTATAAATATTTCAGTGAGTGCACGTAACTCGGCCATTTTTCGGTATTTTTACACATAATTCACCATGGGATTTTTTGGGACCCCACCTCATGAACAGTGGCACAGTCATTTCATTAATCGGTCCCGAAAGGAGATTCCACACAAAATCACCTTTCGGGACCCAGTAACAAAATGACAGTGTCAGTGAATCGTGAGGTGGGTTCCCAAGAACCCCATGTTGAAAATGTGGTGCAAAAATCTCAAAAAATGGCTGAGATAAGTTGAAACCGCCATTGACAGCCATTATACAGTGCTTACCTTAATTCTTCAGTTTGCAGTTCGGCTTTGAAGAGTGCAGACCTGTCCCGGTCCAGAGAAGATGACAGCACTTGACCTCAGGTGGTAAGTATGGAGTAAGGGAGGGGTGCGGTGAGGTGAGTGCTAGGGAGGGTCGAGAAGGGGGGAAGAGGGACCGTTAAAAAAATTAGATGTCATGGGATGGTTTCCTTTTTGGGACGAAA
This sequence comes from Neoceratodus forsteri, assembly GCA_016271365.2. Taxonomy (NCBI): domain Eukaryota; kingdom Metazoa; phylum Chordata; order Ceratodontiformes; family Ceratodontidae; genus Neoceratodus; species Neoceratodus forsteri. The sequence continues at coordinate 245,527,406 of CM028129.1, read as the reverse complement.
TGTTTCGGACACTGGGGTGGGCCTCCCAGTGTTCCACAGTGGTGGGGTACTAACGACTGGGGACACTGGGAGTGGGCTCCCCAGTGTCCCCGAACTGCTGGGAACAGTGGACCTGACTGAGGACACTGGGAATGGGCTCCCCAGTGTACCATACTGTTGGGGGGGGTTCTTCCACTGCTGACACGGGGATTGGGCCCCCCGATGTCGGCAAAGATAAATGAAGGGACTGTTGTGGCAGTGGCAAAAATAGTCACCATGAGGGGGAGCACACTTCCTGATCGCTGTTTTATCCCCTCCTCCATCCTGCAGTAGGCCTTGCAGCTTGGCTCGGTGAAAAGTCAACAAAAACACAGCGTTGTACTTCCAGGAGCAACAGTGCCAGAGGGTGCCCTGCTGGGTGCTCGTTTTCCCTGTCTGTCCGGTAGCCCTCCGCTTTTTGCAAATCAAAGGCCGGAAGCCCTCTCTGATTGAACAGCTTCAGGCCTTTGAAGTACATAACCGTTCAGCCCACCCAGCAGAAAGTTGCGTCAGGACCACACCGAGTGGTCATTGGTGCAGACTGCCAAGCCCATTTCGAACCCCTAGTTTTGTGTACTGCAACAGGCTCAACAGCAGCACCCCAACCTGAAATCCCCTATTGCCACAATACGTTGGCTTGTACATGTGCCCAACCAACGTAAAAAGGAAAAAACATTTAACTTTGGGGCCTAACACAGCCCAACTATTGGCTGCATGTCTGTCCCACCTCCCCTCTATTTCTCACAGTCAAACAGAATTTGGTCCACATAGTACATTATTTATTTATTTATTTACGAGATTTACCAGGAAAGCATACTGCGCTAAAAGCTCGATTCCAGATGCGACCTGGGGGCCGAGACCCAATAACAACACATGAATATATACAATAGCAGAGCAGTTAGGGAAGCCAAGACTTGTAAACATTTGATTTAGAGAACAGACAGAGGTTCATAGGCTCCTCCATCCACCATATTTAATCAGATCTCTGCAGGGGGTAAATCAGGGATCTACCAGTGTAGGGTGTAATGACCTTATCCCTCTTACCATATGGAGCAGTGACAGAGTCCATTTAGAACATATTTACTAATATAAACGCACCACTGTGAGGGTATGGGCACTAACTGTTATTTCCCAGCAGCGATGCCTCCCAGCCCCTCCATCTGTCCCGGTGTTTATCATATCGGAGACGAAGCTTGGCTGTCAAGGCCTCCATTGGTACAACATCCCTGACTCTACCAACCCATTCCCTCAATGCAGATGGCTATTGTTGCACCCAGCGTGCCGTAATGCACTTTAAGGCCACAACTATTAAAATTAGGAGAACTTTTCGAGTATCTCCTTTTTGATGGGTAGTAGTAGGGTTCCCCAAAATCCAGTCTTCAAAGGTTAGGGGGATGTTGATCCCTGTAATGGTTAGTACAGCTACTTACATACTTTCCCAAAATTCTGCTAGAAGGGGGCAACTCCAAAATATGTGCCATTGTGTCCCAGCTTGGCCGCAGCCTCTCCAGCAAGCATCCGATTTTGTGGATCCTTAGTGTTTTGTAATGCTCAGGGTATGGAAGTAACAAAACAAAACTTTCACAAATAATTCATGCCACACAGGTGCAGAAGTTACCTTCCAGCCCCTTGATAGCCTGCAAGACCAGACTGAGTCACTGATCGGAGATGCCGCTTCTTTTTCCCAGGCTTGTCAGTACGAAAGTAGGGGATCACCAGATGTCCTAGCCAACAGAGTATACATATTCGAAATATGTTTGACCAAAAATGCCACTGTCACCACCCCATATAAGTAATATTCTCAGTCCGTATATGGTCTGGTAAGCTGATCTAAGTGGTCTGCTTTATTTATAAAATGTCGTACCTGCGTGTGCCTAAAGAATTCAGCATTTGACCATCCAAATTTAGCTTTCGCCCTTTGAAATGTAATACATCTGCCATTCTCAATCAGCTGGGTAAATCTGGTGAGCTCTTGTTGTTCCCATCTTGCAAAGCCTGGATCCAAAGTGGGTGGGGAAAAATCTGGGTGATATCTAATTAAAGAGAGCAGTTCTGTCCCAGAGGGGGTACCCAGCAGCTTACGGACTTTAGTCAAGTACAGAAATACCATGTGAGACCCATCTATTCTTAATAATTCTCCTGTAATCAGCAGAAACCAGGGACAGAACCAGAGTAAACGAAGGTCTGCCCCCCCCCCGCATTCTTAATTGCACACCACCAGGACGATTCTCTTTGTTTTGCTCACGTAAAGATTGCCACCATTTGGGCCGCTAAGTAATATAATGGCAGGTTAGGGAGGCTCAAGCTGCCCTCTCCCATTGGGAGGTGCAGCAAGTGCCTAGCAACTTTTGGGCGCTTTCAATTCCAGACAAATTGGAAGATATCTTTAGTGACTTTATTCCAAAAAAAGGTTGGGATTTTTAAGGGAAGATTTTGAAACAAAAAGAGTAGGTGCAGCAAAAGATAAATTTTTACCACGTCCACGCTCCCTGCAAGTGACAGAGGGAGTAGGCGCCACATAGCTATATCTGATTGTATTTCAGTCCATAATTTATGATCGTTTAACCCCAAAAGTTTTGAAAGGTCTATAGTAATTTGGACTCCCAGGTACCAAATTCTAATTCTAGGGGCCCACCTAAAGGGAAAAAGCTCTCGGAACTCTGGGGGGATTTGTCCACTTATGAGAATAGCTTCCGATTTGGAAAAGTAAATTTTATAACCTGACAGCTCGCCAAAAGAGTGCAGTGTTGATACCAAACAGGGTAGGGAAGAATTTGGAGAAAATAAAAAGAAAATATTGTCATCAGCGTACGATGACAGTTTTTGCTCAGTGGTACCTGCCATACCCCTCAGCTCCAAATCCTGTCTCACCTTAGCTGCCAAAGGCTCCAGACTGAGTGCAAACAGGAGGGGGGCAAGGGACAGCCCTAGCGGGTCCCACAGCTTAAGGAGAACAACTGCGAGCTAGTGCTATTCACCCGAACTAGGGCCTTAGGGTCAGCATAAAGTTTTGCGATTGCTTGCATGAATTTAGGGCCAAATTGCATTTTCCCCATGGATGCTTTTAGAAATTGCCAATTAACCTTGTCAAATGCTTATTTGGCATCCATGGAGATGGCTATTTGAAGCTTCTTTTGGGATTTGGGGTAGAAATGATGTTGAGCAGGTACTTTGTATTGTCCTGCAGAAATTTACCAGAGATGAACCCAGTTTGGTCTTCATGTACCACCTGAGATTTGTTTACTGGGCTTCTACAAGGGCGTCTTGCTAAATAATAATAAGAATTTTATTGCTTTAATTTCAGTTGCCGTGAAAATAATCCTGTTAAGGCATTGGCTGGATGATCGAATTCCTTCATGGTCTGAATAGCACACCAAAATCCTTAGCGCTAATGTAAGGCATAGACGACAATCCTTTTTATCGAAATGGAGTTTATTGTATGCCTGGCTAACTACTCTGTAAATACCCCATTAGGGGTACCAAGGCAGGTCCCCTCTTTATTTTTAGTGTAACCAATATATATGGACATATTGAGCAGCACTCGTTTAAGGGGTTGTTGGGGTTGTGGGTTTTTCTTTTCCGATTTTGTGTTCATTGTTACCTTTTAGGTTGTTGTCTACTGTTTTTTATTATATATGTTATAGTTTGTTTATACTTCCATGTATTGTTGTTGAAAGTTAACAAAGCATATTCAATAACAAACAAAAAAAAGGCAGCCATCCATGGAAGAGGGCGGGCTGTGTCAGTCACCTTCTTTTTTGATTTACATTCGTGTGTGTGTGTGGGGGGGGGCTAATGCTAGCTACTATGGGGGGGAGCCAAGCTGTCGAGATTTTTCTCGAGCTGGTTGGCGTGTTATTGCAGGACGAGGTTGATACCTCACTCTCTAGGACTCCAGTCCTACTTCTCTCGGCACTTGGGCAAGCGGCGCCATCACTATTCCTGCTCTTCTTCCTCCTCACTCTCAAGTACTGTGCCCAGTTCTGGATTCCGTGCCAGAGAAAGGACAGGGACAGACTAGAGACTGTGCAGAGCTGAGTCACCAAGATGATCCTGGGCCAACAGGGCAGATCCTATAAGGAACTCCTGGGGGCCATAAACATATATTGGCTGGAGACCAGGCGGGAGAGGGGCACCATGCCAGCGACATGTTTCTGAGGAAAACTAATTGTCAATATTAAGGACCTGTTCACCAGTAACATAGTAGTAGTCATGAGAGGACACAGATGGAGGCTGACCTCCTCTGAGGAGGTTTACTGACCATGAACTGTTGTGGGCCTGTTGCGTGAGCACCTTCCTAGTGAGCCTAGGCCGCTTGACATAAAGCAGCATGGCAAGAAGGGACAAGGGATGTGCAGCCAGCCTCTGTGCATGCCTGTTGTATCCTAGAGACATGTTGTGCTGCTGTTGTTCCAGGCAAAGGAAACAAGAAGAATATAGACCAGTTGACTGGCTGGATGACACACCTTCCTCGACTGGCCTGTCCTCTACACTTCCCTGGATTCGGACTTGGGAGGGGCATGGTTCACCCTGACAGCCCTGCCATGGGAGAGGGGAGTAAGCCATGGGGGCACTGGAGAATAAAAAAAAATCTATGGCATGAGGGTATATGTGTAACATAAGACCTGTAAAATTTGCTACTGCCTTTGCCACCCTGCAGTGCTCTTGAAAGCTAGAGGATACACTAAATGAGGTTACCTTGATGCTGAAAATGTAAAATATAAATTAATAAAATCCTAATGAGTAATAGCTAGTTAACTCAAGAGTGGCTGATTTATTCAGAATTCTTTTCATTGGTAGAAAATATGACTGTTCATTTTTTTATTCTGTTGTGGTCTTTGTAACTTTAGGAACTGTTCAGACTACAAAATGGAATGAGTCTACTGACCGTAGTGGAGAACTCATTCTCCAAGACAACAGACCGGCTGCAGGGGTCATGGGCGGTATCCCTAAGCAAACCCAGCGAACATGACAAACACCTTCTGATGACGTTAGCTGGCGAACATGGTAAGCTCTTCAGACTATTCACTTGATGCTGATTTTGCAGTGTGGGAACCCTCAGCTGCTTTCTTTATCATTTATTTGGGCCCTCCAGAGTCATTTGCCCATCTGGACATTCTGCATCACCTGGATCCTCCCTCTGCTATACAGTAGCTTCACTATGAAGCACTCTGGGTTTTCCCAGCTTGGAGGACAGCCTGCCATCACATAGAAACATAGAATTTGATGGCAGATAAGGACCGCGTGGCCCACCTAGTCTGCCCATTTCCCTACCTAATGGATAAGCTGCAGATCCTAGTTAACCAACAGCCTACTTCCTCCTGCTCCAGACTAGAATTGCCTTATGTCTGTCCCCCACTGTTTTTGATTTTACTACTTCCTCGGGAAGGCTGTTCCATGTATCCACAACCCTATCAGTGAAAAAATACTTCCTCGCATTACCTCTCCTCACATTACCTCACCCCACCCACCCCTGGAATTAGTCCCTTTATACCTGGGGTTCTGACATCATTTCCTCAAGAGTGCAAGGTGCATATCACTGTCATATCCTCTCTAGTACACTGCACTGACAATATAAGCATACACATTGTATCATATATATATTTCTATATAACAAACCAAACACACACACACACACACACACACATACACAAACACACACACAAAAAAAAGTAGATAAAAATGTGGGGAGTAGTGCAATGTAATGGCTGTGGGGCAGCAGTCTTCCGGGAGTCTTTCTGGAGGCTGAGATGCTGCCCTATTTTCAGACAACTCTCTGCCCTGAGGGAGGAAGTTGCCCGTCTTCAGGCCACACTGGACAGTAGTAAGGGAACCTTCCCCCAGGCCACACTGGACAGTAGGAAGGGAACCTCCCCCCATCCAGGGAACACCAGAGCCACCACCACTACCTCAGAGGTTGCGAAGAAAGCACAGCAGTTGGACCATAGTGGACTCAGTGAGGGTGAGGATGGTGGAACAGAGGCTTACCCAGTCAGTTGTTCCACTCCACAATCCTTACACCATTCTGGGGGAGCATAGCTCCCCTATGGATCCACCCGCAGAGGAGACTGATGACAGCTGTCACAAGGGAGGCTCACAGGAAGGAGGCAGAGGACACCACAGGGAAAGGAAGCAGCTCCTGGAGGGGGACTCAATTATAAGGGGGATAGAACTGGGGGGAGCAGGGAAAACTGAAGTAAGGTGCTTGCCTGGTGCCATGGCTTGGAGGGACAGGAAGCGCATCCTCAGGATCACGAGAACAGCTGCACGGGAGTCTGAGCTGGATGTCATTGTCCACCTAGGGACAAATGACTTGGCTCATCATGAGATTAGAGCAGTGCAGGAGGACTTTGTAGAGTTGGGGAGGGGCCTAAGACAAGTAGCACACACAGTATCTTTCTCAGAGGTGCTGCTTGTCAATGGCATGGGGGAGGTGAGGGTAATTTGCACCATGCAGTTTAATGAATGGTTGAAAAAATGGTGTGGGACACAGGGGTTTGTCTTCATTGGGGACTGGGGTTCCACCTGGAGTGACACCAGCCTATACTGGCAGGATGGTCTGCATCTGTCCAGGAAGGGAACAAGCCTTTTGAGCAATCGGTTTAAATGCTTCATTGGCAAGCTTTTAAGCTAGTCAAACGGGGAGGCACTGATAAGCAACAGGAAAATCCCAGCCTCTCCCTACAAAACAGGGTACTAAATGAGAAAAAGACTGAGGTAGAAAGGTCAGTGGGGGATGCTGCAACAGAAGGTAAAGCCATCAAAAAATGGAGGGCAGTGAGTACCAATGCCCGTAGTCTAGGTAACAAGCTTCCTGAATTAGTGGCCTTGATGGAGGAGGAACATCTGGATATCGTGGCAGTCACAGAAACATGGTACACACAAAACCATGATTGGGACGTAAACATACCAGGATATACTATCTACAGGAGGGACAGGGAGGGTAAAAGGAGGAGGAGTAGCTCTTTACATAAGGGAAGGAATAAAAGCAACAGAACAAAAGGGTAAACAGGGAGGAGAAGAAGCACTATGGGTAAATTTGGAGACAGGCAATGGCACCACAATCCGCACAGGGGTTGTATACAGACCCCCTTCTCAGGGGGAGGAAATGGACAAGGAAATACATAGATACATAGACAGTGTTGGCAGATAAGGGCCTATGGCCCACCCAGTCTGCCCATTTAAGTTTGTAAGTTCAGTTTATGTTTTCCAGGAAGTCTGTTGCCCCTTACCCCTGACCTCCAGAATTCCTTTATGTCTATCCCATGCATTCTTAAATCCCGTGATTGTTTCAGCCCCCACCACTTCCTCTGGCAGGGTGTTCCACTTGTCCACCACCCGCTCTGTGAAGAAATTCTTCCTCACGCTTCCTCTGAATCGTCCTCCTCCAACTTCATCCCATGCCCTCTAGTCCTGGAACATCTTTTTCGCTTAAAAATAGTGCATTCCTGCACCCTGTTCCTCCCTGTAAGATACTTGTATGTCTCTATCATATCCCCTCTCTCCCTCCTCTCCTCCATGGAGTACAGGTTCAGTACCTTCAGCCTGTCCTCATAGGACTTGTGATGCAATCCATGCACCATCTTTGTTGCCCTCCTCTGAACCTTCTCTACCCTGTCTATGTCCTTACATAGGTAAGGTCTCCAAAACTGCACAGTGTACTCCAGGTGCGGCCTCACTAGTGTCTTGTATAGTGGAATTATGACCTCCCTTTTCCTGCTGGTGATGCCCCTGCCTATGCATCCCAGCATCCTATTTGCTTTACCTGCTGCCTTGTCACACTGTTTCCTGCCTTGAGGTCATCAGAGATGATAACTCCAAGATCCCTTTCCTGCTTGGTGCATGCTATATCCTCACCCCCAACTGATATATTGTGCCAGGGTTTTGTGCCCATATGCATTATCTTGCACTTCCTTGCATTGAATTTCAACTGCCAAACCCTGACCATTCTTCAAGTTTCTGCAGGTCCCTTCTCATTCTGTCTACACCCTCTGGTGTGTCTACTCTGTTACAGAGCTTTGTGTTATCAGCGAACAGTGAAATTCTGCCTTCTAGGTCCTGCACAATGTCACTGATGAAGATATTGAATAGTACCGGTCCCAGCACTGATCCCTGTGATACCCCACTGGTCACTCTTCCCTCTGTGGAGTGACAGCCATTTACCACCACCCTCTGTGTCCTGCTGCCCAGCCAGTTACCTACCCACCACACTACTGTCCTGCCCACACCCATATTCCTCAGTTTGTGCAATATCTTCTATGTGGCACAGTGTCAAAGGCCTTGCTGAAGTCCAGATAGGCCATGTCCACTGCCCTCCCCTGATCCACCTCCCTAGTCACCCAGTCAAAAAATTAAATGAGGTTGGTCTGACATGACCTTCCCCTGGTGAAACCATGCTGCTTTGGGTCCTGTAGTCCATTGACAACCAGATGTTCCACCAATCTCTCCTTCAGTAGTGCTTCCATGATCTTCCCACTACCGAGGTGAGGCTGACTGGTCTGTAGTTCCCGCTTCCTCTTTGTTCCCACTTTTGTATAAGGGACTACATCTGCTATCCTCCAGTCTTTGGGTACCTCCCTGTTTCTAGTGATCGGCTAAACAGGATAACAAGAGGTTCAGCCACCACCTCTCTTAGTTCTTCAGGACCCTGGGGTGCACCCATCTGGCCCCATTGCTTTATCAACTCTTATTACTTCCAGTTCCTTCAGAACCCTTTCTCGTGTAAAGGGACTTGTGTCCATTTCTGCACCATTCTCACCCTTGTACTCCATTCAGACCCATTACCCTCCTCTTCCTCAGTAAAGACTGAGCAGAAATACCTGTTCAATATGTCAGCTTTACTGTTGTCATCCTCCACAGCCCCATCCTCCCCTTCAGTCTCACTATCCCTCCCTTTGCCTTTCTTTTTCACTTATGTACCTGTAAAAGGTTTTGTCCCTCTACCCACTGATTTTGCAATATGTTCTTCTGTCTGAGCTTTGGCTTCCCTTACTGACCTCCTGCTCCTTTGCTTCTCTGGTACTTCTCCCTATCCCCTTCTGCCTGTGTCTTTTTGTATTGCCTGAATGCAATCTTTTTGCTTTCACTTTCTTTGCTACCTCTTTGGAAAACCATAATGGTCTCCTCTTCCTTTTCCTCTTGCTAACCTGCTTAATACATAATTCTGTTGCTCTTGTAATCCCCATTTAAATACTTCCCACTGTTCCTCAACCCCTGATTCCTGCCCCATTCCCCTTAATGCCTCTTTCAAGTATCTCCCCATTTTCTCAAAGTTTGCCCCCCTAAAATCCAGGATACGTGTTTTTGTGTGGTTTGGTTCTGCTGTTTCTGTGATTTCAAACCACAGTGACTGGTGGTCACTGTTCCCAGGTGCTCCCCACTCTTACCCCATCACACTGTCCCTGTTTGTGAGCACAGGTCCAGTATTGCCTTCTGCCGAGTTGGTTCCATGACCAGTTGCTTGAGGAAGGCACCCTGAAGGGAGTCCAGGATAAATCTGCTCCTAGTTGATGCTGCTGCTGGGATGCTCCAGTCCACGTCTGGAATATTGAAGTCTCCAACCAGTACTACCTCACCCATATATATATATATTATATATATATATATTTCTAGCTCAATGATAGAAAGTATACTTAGAATGGCAGAAAAAGGGGAGGTATTGCTGATGGGTGATCTGAATATGTCAGATGTTAACTGGAGTGCAGTTGCAGCAGCCACTTCGTAGAGTGGGGTTATTCTAGATGCCCTACAGGGAGCATGCCTTAGACGACTAGTATTGGAGCCCACTCGAGAGGGAGCAATCTTAGACCTGGTATGGTTCACAATAAACACAGCAATAGAGTCAAGCCATACAAAGGCAAAGGTACTGGACTTTAGGAGGGCTGACTTTGCCAAAATGGGTAAGTGCCTAAGGAATGCACTAGCAAATGGGCAGGAAGGAGGGGTGGAAGAACAATGGGGAATAATAAAAACTGCCATCACAGAGGTAACAAGCCTTTTTGTGAAGCAAATAAACAAAACTAAACGATGTAAGAAACCACTATGGTTCTCAAAGGAAGTGGCAGTGAAGGTTCAAGAGAAAAGAAAGCATTCAGGAAGTACAAGGAATCACAGAAGGAGCAGGACAGAGAACTGTCAGTTAAAGCAGAAGGAAGCTGGGAAGGCAGTCAGAACAGCAAAGGCCCAAACCGAGGAAAAAGATAGCCAATTCAGTTAAGAAGGGATAAACACTTTATAGGTACATCAGGGAGCGAAGGAAGACCAAGGGAGAGATAGTGAGGCTTAATAAGGGGGTGGGGAAGGGTGGGCAGAGGGTGACTGTGAAAAGGCAGAGATACTAAACAAATATTTTGCTCAGTATTTACAAATGAAGAGGGAGCTACCTAAAACAAACAGTAGAAACATTCTGGATACAGAAGTTGATACCAGCCCATTTACAGAAGAAAGGGTTCTGAAAGAACTCTTAAAACTGAAGGTGGACAAAGCAATGCTGCCTGATGGGATTCATCCCAGAATTCTAAAGAACTAAGGGTAGAATTAGTGACACCACTGACTACCCTGTTTAACAAATCATGGGAGGATGGGGTGGTACCCGAGGACTGGAGGAGGGCAGATGTGATTCCCCTTCACAAAAGTGGGAGCAAGGCAGAAGCAGGAAACTGCAGACCAGTTAGTTTAACCTCAGTGGTAGGGAAAATGATGGAATCACTTCTGAAGGAAAGAATTGTCGAGTATCTAGAGGCCAGAGGGGCACAGGACCCAAGGCAGCATGGATTCACAGCAGGAAGGTCATGCCAGACAAATCTGATAGATTTCTTTGACTGGGTGACCAAAGTAGTAGATCAGGGAGGGCTGTGGACATGGCCTACCTGGACTTTAGCAAGGCATTTGACACAGTCCCACACTAAAGATTAATATACAAGTTAGCTAGCCTGGGAGTGGGTCCCAAGATGACAGCCTGGGTAAAAAATTGGCTGGAGAATAGGACACAGACAGTAATAGTAAATGGAGTCCACTCTGAAGAAAGGGGTTACTAGTGGGGTACATGAGGGTTCCAGTATTAGGACGGTCCTCTTCAATGTCTTATAGCGACATTGCAGAAGGACTGGAAGGAAAAGTATGTCTCTTTGCAGATGACACAAAGATCTGCAACAGAGTTGATGCACAAGGTGGGGTGGAAAGGATGAAAAGGGACTTGGCAAGGTTAGAGGAATGGTCAAATGTATGGCAGCTTAGATTCAATGCTAAGAAGTGCAAGGTAATGCACCTGGGAAACAAAAACCCAAGGGAAGAGTACACAATGGTGGTTGAGATACTAACAACAACAAAAATGGAAAGGAACCTGTGGGTAGTCATATCAGATGACCTAAAGTTGGGCAAGCAATGTGAGAGGGCAGCATGGAGGGCTGGGGGGATACTGGGATGCACAGGGAGAGGCATCACTAGTAGAAAACAGGAAGTTATTATCCCTCTGTACAGACAGCTGGTCAGACCCCATCTGGAGTACTGCGTGCAGTTCCGGAGACCCAGTCTTCGCAAAGACATAGACAGGATGGAAGCTGTCCAGAGGAGGGCAACTAAAATGGTGCAGGGTATGCACCGGAAGACATATGAAGAGAGACTTAAGGAGCTTAATATGTATAGCCTCGAGGAAAGGAGGGAGAGGGGGCATGATAGAAACTTTCAAGTACCTCAAGGGAATCAACAAAGTCCAAGAGGGTAGCATCTTTCAAAAGAGGTGCAAGAACAAGGGGTACAATTTGAAGATAGAGGGGGCAGCTCAGAGATAATTTAAGGAAGAATTTTTTCACAGAGAGGTTGTGGATGCATGGAGCGGCCTTCGGAGGGAAGGTTGTGGAGTCAAAAACGATGGTGGAATTCAAGCATGCATGGGACAGTCATAAAGGCAATTCTGAGGGGGTAGGAAGAAGTAGGCTGCTGGTTAACTGGATCTGCAGCTTATCAAGTAAGCAGGAAATGGGCAGACTGGTGGACGCAAGCGGTTCTCATCTGCCAAATTCTATGTTTCTATGTTATGTCTATGGTTCTCTCAAATGGAGATGGAGAGAGGATCACAGTTGTAGAAGTGGGTAGCCATCTGGGAACTAGCAACCATCGAACAGTATGGTTCACAATATACACAGCAATAGGGTCAAGCCATACAAAGGCAAAAGTACTGGACTTTAGGAGGGCTGACTGCGCCAAAATGGGTGAGTGCCTAAGGAATGCACTAGCAAATTGACAGGAAGGAGGGGTGGAAGAACAATGGGGAATAATAAAAACTGCCATCACAGAGGTAACAAGCCTTTGTGTGAAGCAAAGAAACAAAACAAAATGATGTAAGAAACCACTATGGTTCTCAAAGGAAGTGGCAGTGAAGGTTCAAAGGAAAAAGAAAGCATTCAGGAAGTACAAGGAATCGCAGAAGGAGCAGGACAGAGAACTGTATCAGTTAAAGCAAAAGGAAGCTGGGAAGGCAGTCAGAACAGCAAAGGCCCAAACCGAGGAAAAGATAGCCAACTCAGTTAAAAAGGGGGATATAACCTTTTATAGGTACATCAGGGAGCGAAGGAAGACCAAGGAAGGGACAGTGAGGCTTAATAAAGGGGAGGGAAGGTGGACAGAGGGAGGCTGTGAAAAGGCAGAGATACTAAACAAATATTTTTGCTCAGTATTTACAAATGAAGAGGAGGAGGTACCTAAAACAAACAGTAGAAACACTCTGGATACAGAAGTTGATACCAGCCCATTTACAGAAGAAAGGGCTATGAAAGAACTCTTAAAACTGAAGGTGGACAAAGCAATGGGGCCTGATGGGATTCATCCCAGAATTCTAAAAGAACTAAGTGTGGAACTAGTGACACCACTGACTGCCCTCTTTAACAAATCATGGGAGGATGGAGTGGTACCTGAGGACTGGAGGAGGGCAGATGTGATTCCCCTTCACAAAAGTGGGAGCAAGGCAGAAGCAGGAAACTACAGACCTGTTAGTTTAACCTCAGTGATGGGGAAAATGATGGAATCACTTGTGAAGGAAATAATTGTTGAGTATCTAGAGGCCAGAGGGTCACTGGACCCTAGGCAGTCCCCCCTCTAGCTTCAATTTGTGCCCCCTTGTTCTTGTACATCTCTTTTTCTGAAAGATGCTACCCTCTTGGACTTTGTTGATTCCCTTGAGGTACTTGAAAGTTTCTATCATGTCCCCCCTCTCCCTCCTTTCCTCAAGGGTATACATATTAAACTCCTTTACTCTCTCGTCGTATGTCTTCTGGTACAGACCCTGCACCATTTTAGTTGCCCTCCTCTGGACAGCCTCCATTCTGTCTATGTCCTGGTGTAGATGGGTTCTCCAGAACTGCACGCAGTACTCCAGATGGGGTCTCACCAACTGTCTGTACAGAGGGATAACAACTTCCTGTTTTCTACTGTTGATGCCCCTCCCTATGCATCCCAGTATCCCGCCAGCCCCCCTTACTGCCTTCTCACATTGCGTGCCCACCTTAAGGTCATCTGATATGACTACGCCCAGGTCCCTTTCCATTTCTGTTGTTATTAGTATCTTACCCCCCATTGTGTACTCTTCCCCTGGGTTTTTGACCAGTGGGAAGCAAACTGTTTTAGCACCACAGTGGCCATGGGGGAGCTCCAGGGCTGTCAGGGGCTATGTGATGTGGCGGGTAGAGGGCTGGAGGCCATCATCATAGAACCATACGAACCTAGACTTCGATGTCAGGAAAAGGCCCCGCAACTCATTCAGTCTGCCCACCCTTCCTATTTCTCAAGAACTGGCCTGAATTACCATCCTACTAGGGCATTGTGAATGCCTTTTCCTGAATATTCAACCAAATATTCGATAGTTGGTGCATAGGTATTTGGCCGAATATTCAGTATTCGGGTTCTAACACAAATAAAAAAAAGAAAAAGCCAACAGCCTCCCATTCTTCTTCCTAGCCTAGATCCAGTTTACATATAAAAGCCCCCATTCCCCCCACTCCTCAGTTAGCATCTAGATCCCACACTCCGCCCCCATACCATATTTTGACAGATTTTGTTTAGTAAAACTACAACAGTGGGCAACTGACAGAACCTGCCTGCCTCCACGGCTGACTGTAGAGTTCCATTAGTGCTTAGCAGTGCATTTAACTGGTAGGATGACTGTCACCCCCCCTGCTAGCAGCTGCTCCCCCCCAGCACTCAACTGTAAGTAAATCAAAAAGAGTAGAAGGTGACCAGCGCAGCCCGTCTGCCTCCACAGCTGGCCGCTGAGTTTCATTAGTGCTTTGCAGTGAGCGCAGTAGCCAGTAGGATGACTGTTACCCCTCCTCCACCTCCACCCTGGTAGCTAACTGCAGCCCCCCTGTTCCTGAATGTAACTCAAAAGAAGGCGATGAGAAAGTCTGCCCTTCGAATGAGCAGATTGCTGCTTGCTCGTGACATTAAAACCAGTTGATTACTTCATCAGCTGGTTTTACTATACGAACAAGTGCCGTCATTCAGAAGAAAGCAGCCAGCCGTGAGTCATGTGATGTTCCAGCGGTAACAGCCAGCTCTCTGGCGCAGCTCCACTTTACCCCGCTTTTATTTTGCTCAAAAGTATATCCCTATCATTTTTCCACCAGTTTTTCTGTTACCAGCTTTTTCTTTACAAGTTGGGCTTTCGTTTGGTATGCAGTATGGTGGAAAGAATGGATATTTCTATCGAATCTCAGCAAGTACCTCATGTGCCTCCTCCTACCCCTGAGAAGGACCATGGACTGAAGCAGCCAAAGCAAGCTGCCAACTTGGATCCTCCATGTAGTTCTGACACTAGCCTGCCTAAGGTGGAGAGGTTTCTCCAAGAACTGATCCCTTTGTGAGATTCAATTCTACACCTCTCCGAAGACATGCAGGTTCTCCACCAGGCTCTTACCAAGCGCATGCATTGGGTCAGAGATGTGGAGGCAAGGCTTAGCTCGACTGAAGATTGGCACAACAAGACCGACCCTACACTGATCTTAAGGCAGAAAATGGCCAGGTTAGCCGGCCCGGTGGCATAGAGGGCTGAGGCACTAGATACCTTGCCTCATGCCACGCCGTAACCCGGGTTCGGAAGCGAGCCAGGTCATGGGAAACCGCTGGGGGAGGGAGGAGGTGCAGGATTGAGCAGCCATAACGGCAGCTCTTATCTCCCTGGAAGGATCTCTGTCCCCCCCCCCCCAGTAGTTCCGCTGCCCTTGGGTGGAGGTCCGATGGGCAGCGTAGGCAGGCAAGGGCGGCAAGTAGCGGGAGGGTACCTTGGAGCCACGGCATGCACGTGCCTCCGCACACATACGCGCAGCCAAGGGCATAGGGGGTGGCGAAAACATGGAAAAGGGGGGCATAAAATGTATATTACATAGGAACATAGGAGAGTGATGGCAGAAGGGGACCGCTGGGCCCGTCTAGTTTGCCCGTTTGTCCGGTGAACCTCTAGGTTTGCTGTGGATCCCCCCCCCACCCTTCAGCAACTCTCTATGCCTGTCCCAAGCCCTTTTGACCCCCCCAACTGTGTTCTCTCCCACCACTTCTCTCGGCAGCCCATTCCAGGCATCTGCCACCCTCTCAGTAAAGAAGTATTTCCTGATGTTTCTCGTAAACTTCCCACCCTCAAGATGGAGGTCATGGCCCCTCTTCCTGGGGCACCCCTTCAGTTGGAATAGGTCATCTGTAGGCATTTTGTTGATCCCTTTTAGGTACTTAAAGGTCTCTATCATGTCTCCCCGCTCCCTCCTCTGTTCCAGGGAGTACATGTCTAGGACTGCCAGTCTCTCCTACTACTGCAAGTGGTCGAGGCCCATCACCATTTAGTTGCCCTCCTCTGTACCCTCTCTACCCTCTCCACATCCTTTTTAAGTATGGCCTCCAGAACTGGACCCCATATTCCAGATGCGGCCTGACCAGCTGGGTGTACAAGGGAACCAGGACCTCTTTCTTCCTGCTGGTGATCCCCCTTCCAAAACAACCTAACAATCTGCTGGCTGTTGCCACTGCCCTCCCACACTACCTAACCACCTTTAAGTCCTGTGAGATGTTTATGCCTAGGTCCCTCTCATCCTTGGTCACTAACAGTGGTTTTGGCCCCAGGCTGTATTCCACTCTCTCATTCTTTTTGCCTAGGTGCATGATTTTGCATTTATTTATTTATTTTTTATTTATTTAGTTGTTTAACCAGGTATAGCACACTAAGCTGAAAGCTTTTTTACAGGAGCGACCTGGGAGCACAAGGAGGTTAAGTGACTTGCTCAGGGTCACACAGTATGCAAGTGGAAGCTGTGGGATTCAAATCCAGGTCTGGTCTGCTGGATGTCACCAGATTTGCAGCTCAGAGCCTTAGACCACTGCGCTATACTGCCCCCTTAGCCGTGTTGAGTGACTACTTCCACTTCCTGGCCCATTTCTCTATTTTCCTTAGGTCCCTCTGCATCCTCTCGGCTCCATCCTACACATCCACCCTATTGCAGATCTTGACATCATCTGCAAACAGGCTCACTCTACCCCCTAGTTCCTCCGCTAGGTCCCCTA
Source organism: Neoceratodus forsteri (assembly GCA_016271365.2). Lineage (NCBI taxonomy): Eukaryota > Metazoa > Chordata > Ceratodontiformes > Ceratodontidae > Neoceratodus > Neoceratodus forsteri. The sequence continues at coordinate 245,510,849 of CM028129.1, read as the reverse complement.
TAAAGATGTTGAAAAGCAGTGGTCCCGGACTTCTGGTGGAGCAATGGTGTGAGTACGGAGGATTTGGAGCTTCCTCGCAGCATTGTTATAAACAAGTCCTCTCTCTCACAAATTGACTGAATTTCAGCCCAAAGACAAGACCGCCAGTGAGCGGACGACACAAGAGGATTTCCAGGAAGAAACTAGTCTCACTCAACTCACGATGAAGCGGCAACAAGAAAAGAACCGTTTCCAGCCACTACGGGACCTAATGGAGTCCGAGGATGCCGCCCTACAAGATAGTGACTCAGCTTTCCTCCCTACAGCCCAGACTGAGAGACAGGATAGGAGAAGGGGGACAAGGAGTGATAAACAACCTCAAACTTTGACAGAACACCCACCTTCGGATGCTATCCTGGCCGCGATTGCAGAGTTTAGATCAGAGATGAGAGAGGCCCTTAGAGATATCCGAGCGGACCTGGGAGAGCTGCAATCTAGGGTCGCTGGGACGGAGACGCAAATCACTGAGAACACAACTAAAATTGCAACCTTAGAGCAGGCGGTGTTTTCTTTGGCAGAGGAACAGTGGTTTCAGGCAGCAAGGTAAGAGGATATGGAGAACAGGGGAAGGCAAAAAAACAACAGACTTTATGGAATACATGAAGGAGAGGAATGTCAGGATGTGGTGACCTTTGCGGACTACTTCCTGCGTTTAACCTTGGATTTAGGCCCTGAATTTCAAATAGATGTTGAGAGGGCCCACTGAGCACTCACTCCTCGACCAGCCAAACCAGATGCCAGACCGAGATCTTTTGTGATCCGTTTCCATAGTTACTCACAGAAGGAACAAATTCTATTAAAAGCATGGCGTAAGCAAAAGGTTATGCTGGGCACTCACCGCGTATTATTTGATAATGATTATGCCCCAGCAACTCAGAGACAGAGAAGAGAGTACTCTCCCGTTTCCCCTTCTGAGATCTAAAAAACTAAAATTTCACACCCCTCATCCAGCGAAATTAGTGGTCCTTCTTTCTAATGGCCCCATGACCTACAACTCGTCGGCTGAGGCCAAAACAGACTTGTGCAAAAGGGGCATTCTAGTGGATAAGGAATTCAAGGTGTCGGCCAAGACCTGACAAACGAGACAAAATAGTGATCCCCAAGATTCGGATGGAGGGAACAAGGGGGACCAAAAACTTAAAAAATTATTGAACAAAATACAAGCGCTGAGAAATCCAACACTTCAACTGACATGAAAGATAAGTACTTTAAAAGGGGTGCTTTCCGTGGGTTGAGGGGGTGATTTGGGGAGGAGTGAGAGGTGGATAAACTGAGTCCAGATACCTGAGGGTTGAGAGCGAGCTATAGCTCCTCTCAGGGCTGTAAGAGACCAATTAATGGTACAAAATTGAATAATAAACCTAACACTTAGCCCAGTGGAGCGCTTGGCTCTCCTCATAAAGGGTGTAGGGCCTGGTGATTTCCTCTTCTTCCCCACCGGCCCCCCCACTGTCACACACGCCATGTTCTGTCCGTCCCCCCATATAACTTCGCTGAAGGCATTCTTTTCTTGAAAGTAAACTTTGGACTTTGACTCATCCAGTTCAGAATAGTATATTCATGACCTTGGGACAAAAAAAAAAAGTGAGAAGATGCCCAAACAGTCCAGGCTCAAGGGGGTATTCTAATGGACAAGGACCTTAGAGTGTCTTCTAAGACTTGAGACATTATATAAGATCGTGTCCCCCAAAATTCGAGTGGAGGGAACACGAGTGACTATGGACTTTAGAGATAACTGAATAACATACTGTTGTTTCTACTTTATTTTAGCCTTAGGTATCCGGGTAAATTTATGGAGGGGTCCAGTGCTCCAATAGATATAAAAACTAGGTTATCTGAAGGGGCCATTTCTTAAGGGGTGAGAGGACGACTGGCGGGGGGAGGTGATGGGGATCTTCTGGGTCCCAAAGCTGGAAGGTTGTGAGCGAGCTGTAGCTCCTTAGAGGGCTTAAAGGGAGCCAGACATGGCATAAAATCAAATAGCAAACCCAATACTTGCCCCAATGGAGTGCTCGCCTCTCCCTATGAAAGGTGTAGGGTGTTTTGTAGTCCCTGTCTCCCCCCATGCTCTCTCACCCCTGGGACTGTTGATCTTCTTCTTTCCCCCCTCCCCCAAATAACTCTGCTTGGGACACTTTTACCCTGGAAGCAGATTTTGAGGTCAAGTTGTCAATAAAGTCCATACCTTGAAGTCCATCAGTTCAGGACTTGCTTGACTCGGAACTAGCGCCAGGGTCCACGTGGAGGGGCGAGGAGAGGGAGGAGGAGGAGGGGGAGGGAGGAGGGACCTCAGACGTTATTTAGAGACTTCTGTGATTGTAACGAAGTCTTCTATAGATACTTTATTTGATAACCTTCTTGAGTAACACCAGGGGCCATTTGTGTCCCCCCCCCCTTTTTTTTTCTTTCCTCTCCTTTCCTTCTTCTTCCCTAAGCTATAAGCAAAAGGGAAAACATATATACTCCTGTGTAAGGGTGGTAACAGACTGGGCGTTTGGAGGGTGAGGGAAGGGAGGATGAAAAAAAAAAAGAAAAGTTAGGAAGATCTGAGTTACTTATGAGACTTTATTTAGAATTGAAGTTGCGTGGGGAGCTCTCCTCCCTCACACAGAGAATTTCTATATGAGCTCTTAGCTCTACCACACTAGGACTTGGTTCCCAAGAAGGAACTAACTCCTTGAGAGGGCATTCCCTCTCAAGTGGGCTTAGATCCACGAATTGTGGTTCAACACCCACTTTCCTAGTAGGAAGAATACCTCCCTACTGGGCCTTGGGATGGAGATGATGGAATTTCCCCCACTTGCGGAAGACCATTTGTATATAGTTATTCCTATTGGAAGGTTGATTTTTTCAAATGTTTATGGTTACAAGTTATTGTGTATTATTTTGTTACTAATTTTAAGGTTTAATAGAAAAAATGAGGGTGACTTATCAATACAGAAGGGACACGTGCTCCCAACTCTGGCCTTAGTGGTCTGGGTCGGAGGAGGCACTACACCAGGACTTAATATATACTCCAGAGATGCTGAAACAGGTCCTTACAGATCCCTGGAGGGGAAAAAACATATATTTTCTAGAGATCATGGGGGTGCTTCCCTCATAGCCTAAGATGACTGGCCATACTGAAGGAAAGACTTTCTCCCCAAGAATATGGCTAAGGTACCTGTAAAAATATTTTTTCAGAATGTAAATGGTCTACACTCCCCCATCAAACGGTGTAAAATTATGCGTCAGCTGGGGAAACAGAAAGCAGACTTGTATTTCCTACAAGAAACCCACTTATCCAAAGTGGAGCATTCCAAACTCCATCGGGGAGGGTGATACCAGGTGCTGGCCTCCTCTCACCCAAGCAGTCATAAAAGGGGAGCGGCAATCCTGATTCCCTCTTCAACACCGTTGGAAATTCAGGACACATTCACAGATCCCCAGGGCTGTAATGTAATTTTGACGGCTAAACTATACTCTCAGGTTATTACCCTGGTAAAAGTATATCTACCACCCCAGTCTTCCCTTCCCATAATCAAAACTTTTGTACAAAAGGTGATGGAGAGGCTGCAAGGCATCTTGATTGTAGGGGTCAACCTTAACATTACATTTCATCCCCACTTTGACACCTTGTCCGCTAAAGTACAAAAGCTTTCTGAGCCAGCTAAATACTTATAGGGGAACCTGTCTCAAATAGGTATAGAAGATGTCTGGAGGAGGCTTTTCCGCTCAACTCTGGGATACACTTTTTTTTTGGGAAGACATAACTCCTACTCCCGGTTGGACTATTTTTTCACTGGAGAACACCTAACTTTAGTACAAGACATATTAATAGGACCCAGGATCTTATCCGACCATAACCCCTTAATCCTTAAAACTGATCTCGGAAAACAAAAGAAACACAAACTTTGGAGGTTTAATAATTCTTTATTAAAGGATCAAAAATTCCTGGACCAGTTTAGAGATCGTATTCCACAGATAATTAGGGACAATTTCTCATCTCCAGTTCCTCAGACAATTCAATGGGATACATTGAAGGCGGTCCTCCGGGGAGAGAGCCTGTCCTATGCTTCCTATAAACAAAAAAAGATACCAGGGAGATTGGAATATCTAACGGATTTGTTATCTTCCTATCAAATGCTATATAGAGAAGGAGATAAAGCTCTACAAAGCAGAATTAAAAATTTAAAACAAGACATTCAGAAAATAATCGATTATAAGACATTACAATAGCTAAGCTATTTACGCCAAAATAACTACAAGGGAGGTGCCTGAGGTGCCAGAATGTTGGCTCGAAAGTTGAGGGGAAACAAAAAAGCCTCAACAATATTAAAAATAAGACCAATGGCTATGGATCTTCCCTCTTACAAGGAAGAAACAAGCAAGTGTTCCAGAAGTTTTTTTGAATCTCTTTATGCCGCCTCCACTTCTCCTCAGAGTCAAACAGAAGATATAGTTACTCAATTTGCTAATCTCAAGTTCTAGGGACATGAATATGTTGTTCATCCACACTGTCTGGCAGGTTCCTTGCCGCTTTAAATATTGCCGGAAGGTCTTCAAGCTGGCTCCTCCCACCCACCCGGGTGGTAAAACTCTCGGCTCCGCCCCATGACGCCAGATCTTCCTTACCGCTTGGAAGCTCAGGTTCCCTCCTTAATGCTCTGCATGATAGACTGGATCCTAATTCTTGGTTTGCCGAAACTCATTTAAAATTTTCAAGACTTCTCGGTCATCTTTCTCCTCGCGACCGCGATGGACAACCGACCTCGGATTTCGCGGTGCCTCAGTGGGCAGAAGATGTCCAGGACGACCCACACTCCACGCATCTACTACCTCGCCTAGAACACCACCCACAGGCCTGCGAGTCATGTTGTTCGTTTGCCAACGTCCGGGAGGACCGCGACTGCCTGGTTACAGCTTGACGCCCAAGAAGGCCACCACGGTTAAGTCAAGGAGGCCCATTGTGCGTTACCGTGGCGGCTGGCTTGGCTGAGCAACTCGAGCAGATGATCGCCCTCGAGGAGGAGGCGGCCCAGGCCACATCATCCTCTTCCTCGGTCGCGGCATTTATCCCGCTCTCACTGGGTACCTCGTATTCAGCTTCGTTCAAGGAGCTTTCCACGAAGGGAGAGGGGCCATCGGGACATTCCTCTCAGTCCAAAAAGAAGGACTCAAAGGGTAAGTCCCATTGTCGGTGTTCATGGGAGCAGCAGAGGTCTCCTTCCCTGGACAGCCGACTGTCGACTTCCGATCGAGGCTGCGGCTAAGGCTGCTGGCTTCACAGTGTCCCCATCAGGCCAGCCGGCCGAGACTCCCGTCAATGCGGTCGAGATTTTTCTCGACCCGTTGGATGGGCTGTCGACTGGTAAGGCCGACAACCCTTCTTCACCGGTTCCCTCGGTGGAGACCGAGGACCTGCCTGTGCCCCCGGTGCCGCAGTCCCTGGTTAAGGCTTCCGAGCCAAGGGAAGAGCGGGTGTCCCCCGCTCCTTCCTAGACCTGTCCTCGGAAACACCGAGGATCTCGGTCTCGGACATCATCTCAGTCCAGCCGATCCCGCCGACATCGGTGGTCTCGGTCTCGGCATCGAGGTAAGCGGCACCGCCGCTCGTCCTCGTCTTCCTCCTCAGAAGAGGAGAGGGTTCGGCGCACATTGCGTCGACGCTACGAGGACCTGATGTGACAGCAGTTACTTCTGTCTGGGAACAAGCCGACGCCGTCGCCTTCCACGGCCATCAAGTGGCTGTCACCCGAGCGGCCGAAACAACCCCTCGCTGTAGTCAAGGTGCCCAAGCCTGGGCCGGTTGTTCGGCCGAAACCAGCTGCCCCACCGATTGTGGTGGAACCTCCGTCTCCACAACCGAAATCGGGGGCGCCGACCAAGGACTCTCGGTCGGGTCAAGGCCTGCCCCACAGGTTGTCAATCACCCTCACTCCCCACCGTCCTCGGCAGGTGAAGGGTGGCTCAGGCCCCAGGCAGCTCTTTGCGGACGCCTCTGAATCCGACGACGACTCCTCCTTGTTCTCCAGGCCCATTGACCTGGAGTCCTCTGGGGGCCAGTCGGTGGACGAAAGCCCATCGTCCTTCATGGGTTTGCTTCAGCTTATCTCGGAGTTCTCCGGGATGCAGCTCGAGCCTGTATCCAAGCGGGCCAAGTATCCCCTGACGGAGATACTGGACCGAGGGGATTCACCCACGGAGGCCTTTCTGGTGGCTGAAGCCATTGTTGGCCCAGCCTTGGAGCTCTGGCAGCAGCCTACTTCCTGTCCTGCGCCTTCGGCCAGGATGGCCAGGAAGTATGCGGTCCCTACCGGCTCTTTGCCCGGTTTTTCGGAATACCCCTCTGCCGAGGGGTTGGCCACCGACAGCGTTTTCCGGCGTTCTGGGATAGCTAGGGACATGGACAAGCCCCGTGACAAGGAGTCCAAAAAGCTGGACTACGCCGGGCGCAAGGGGTACGCTGCGTCCTCCCTTGGCCTCTGCCAGGCCAGCTCGGCCATGCTGATGGCACACTTCTCCTTTGCCCTTATGGGCTCCCTGGATGAGGTGATCCCTCATCTCCCGGCCGACCTGCAGACCATGGTCCGGCAGGTGCGGGACCACTGTAGGGCAGTGGCTAAGCAGCAACTCCAGATGGCTCTGGACATAGGAGACTCCTGTGCCAGATCGGTTGCGACCGCGGTGGCCTTGCACTGCAGAGCATGGCTGAGGATATCCACCTTCACGGCAGATACCCAGCACAAATTGGCGGATGTCCCCTTCTTGGGGACTGACCTCTTTGACCCTGGAGTGGAAGGTCACCTCCAGCGGATTGAAAAGTCCAATGCCATTCTGGACTCGGTCGCCTCTGCCCAGAAGGACAAAGGCTGCCAACAGCAGCAGCACAAGCCCTTTCATCCTTCTGCGCCTACGGCACATCTGGCCCAACAGCACCAGCACCAGGGCCAGCAGGCTCGTGCTTGGCATCCCAAACCCAAGCTCGTGGCTTCCTCCAACAGGAAGCAGGGAGGTAAAGGCCCAGGAAGTCCCTCGGCCGGTCCCTTCTCCAAGCCTGCCCAGTGACGGGTTGAGGGGTGCCACCCCCAACCTCGTCACTCCCCCCTGGGTTCCCCCGTGGAGGGATGGCTCCGCCACTTCCTTTCCACCTGGTCCGCTATCACCATGGACCAATGGGTGTTTGAGGTGGTAGGAAAGGGCCTGCCTCTGGAGTTCGAGCAGGCCCCACCCTTCCGAGCCGTCGCCCATAAGGGATCTACAGGGTCCGCAGCCTCTTTGTTGGCTCGCCCAGCCGATATTGCCCTGCTCCTCGAAAAAGAGGTGATCAGGAAGGTGGCGGATCCTCCTCCAGACCCAGGGTTTGTGTCCAGCTACTTCCTGGTCCCAAAACGGACAGGGGGCTGGCGCCCCATTCTCGACCTGCACGACCTGAACAGGTTCCTAAGGTCTCAGACCTTCAGGATGGTCACTCTGGTTCAGATAATCCCATCCTTGGAACAAGGTGTGTGATTCTGTTCTCTGGACCTTCAGGACGCATTCTTTCACGTCCCAATCCGTCCGTCCCACCAGAGATTCCTCCGCTTCAGGGCAGAGGGATCCCTTTACGAGTTCCGGGCTTTGCCCTTCGGCCTCTCCCTAGCTCCCAGGGTCTTCACCAAATGCATGGCAGTGGTGACAGCATTCCTGCGGTGCTGAAGGGTCCAGGTGTACCCCTACCTGGACAACTGGCTGATTGCAGCCCCCTCCAGAGCGGAGGTGGAGCGGTCCAGAGATTTGGCCCTCCAGGTTTGCTCTCAGGTTGGCCTCCTTACCAACGATGCCAAGTCGGAACTCGTGCCAGAGCAGGTAATACAATTCATTGGGGCAGATCTCGACTCTCTATGAGCCAGAGCATGGCTCCCGTCAGACAGGGCCAAGGTTCTTTCCTCCTTTGCCCAGTCATTTCAGGTTGGGCAAATGCGCCCTGCCTGGGACTTCCTGGGCCTCATGGCAGCCTGCACCAGTGTGGTCCATTGGGCCCGCTGATACATGCATCCCCTCCAATGGGGACTGGCCAGCCAATGGTCACAACACTTCGATCTGCTGGATCTGCTAGTGACAGTGACCCAGGGGATGTGGAACACTCTCCAGTGGTGGACCGTTCTAACACATCTGCAGGAGGGCATCCCATTTGTCCGCCCCGAGCCGACGGTCTCACTATCAACCGATGCCTCTCTGATGGGTTGGGGTGCCCATCTGAGGGAGCACAGAGTGCATGGCCTCTGGTCCCCTCGGGAGTCCCGATGCCATATCAACCTGCTGGAGCTTCGAGTGGTTCGTCTAGCCCTCACCGCCTTCGCTCCGTTTCAACAGGGTCAAATGGTTCAGGTCCAGACGGACAATACCACAACCATGTACTACCTAAACCACCAGGGTGGGACGCGCTCCATGCCTCTGTGCAGGGAAGCTCTCCGCATTTGGTCACTTGTACGCAGCCTGGAGGCGGATCTCCTCGCCATTCATGTGACAGGAGCCTCCAACACCCTGGCCGATGCCCTAAGCCGGATAGGGGCTGTGTCTCACGAGTGGTCTCTCCTGCCAGAGGTACTATAAGATCTCTTCTCCCACTGGGGCACTCCTCAGGCAGACCTGTTTGCCTCCAGGGAGAATGCGAAGCTGAGACTGTTTCATGCCCGCCCCCTCAGCAGGGCTCGCTGAAGGGGGATGCCTTCTCGAGGCCGTGGACCCCGGGCCTCTTCTACGCCTTTCCCCCATTTTCCTTGATCCACAAGGTGCTTCTCAAGGCGAGGGGGACAAGGCGTAGGTGATTCTGGTAGCCCCAGACTGGCCCCGCCAGTTCTGGTATCCTGATCTCCTCAGTCTCAGCTCCAGGCTCCGGAGGTGGCTTCCAGCCCACCCGGACCTGATCTCAGTCAATCAGGGGAAGGTATTCCATCTGGACCTTCAATCCCTGCACCTGACAGCCTGGTTCCTGAGCGGCTAGAGTTCCAGGCCTTGGGTCTTTCCGACGAGGTCCTCAACATCGTTGAGGCGTCCCGTAAGGAGTCGACCAGAAAATGCTACGCCTTCAAGTGGAAGAGATTCTCCATTTGGTGTCAGGGCAAGGGCTTGGACCCTACTTCCTGTTCCTTGGCAAGCATTCTGGACTACCTGTGGTCCCTTTCTCAGCTAGGGCTTCGGTCGACGACCCTTTAGGTGCACCTGGCAGCCATCTCTGCTTACCGAGTGCAGGCCGGGAAGCAGTCGGTGGTGCAGGAGAAGGTGGTTGGGTGCTTTTTCAAAGGCCTTGATCACATATCCCCTCCGGTGCGAGAACCTCCACCTCCGTGAGATCTACTGCTGGTATTGGCTAAGCTCATGGGCAAGCCATTCGAACCGATGCACAGGTGTGACATCTCTCACCTGTCGTGGAAGACCACCTTCTTGGTGGCTATCACATCAGCCAGAAGGATGGGAGCGCTCCAGGCACTTTCCATCGATTCTCCTTATCTGGTCTTCCACAGGGGCAAGGTTGTCCTGCACCCCCAGCCAAAATTCCTTCCGAAGGTGGTGTCGGAGTTTCACCTTAACCAGGTGTTGACTCTGCTGGTGTTCTACCCCAATCACACCTCGGAGGCCAAATATAGGCTCCATACTTTGGACCCTAGAAGAGCGCTCGCTTATTATAAGGAGCGGACGGCTGAAGTTCGGGGAGAGGTTGGTCAGCTGTTTGTCACCTACGCTGAAGCCGCACCTGGCAGACCTGCAGCCAAGTGGACGATAGGCAGGTGGGTTACCTCCTGTTTAGATCTCTGCTATAGGTTGGCGGGCATGGAGCCTCCCAGAGGGATAAGAGCTCATTCTACCCGCCATACCGCTGCATCGGTGGCTGCTTCCAGGGATGTCCCTATCCAGGAAATCTGCAGGGCTGCTATCTGGAAGTCAGCACACACCTTCATTACCCACTGCCACATCGACCTTGAGTCACGCCGAGATGCTGGTTTTGGGGCCTCGGTTCTCCAGTCATTATTCCCTAAGTAGGGGGTGTGCGCCTTGCCTCCCTCCTCCCGGAGAACTGCTAGGAGTCTGCCAGACAGTGTGGATGAACAACATATCCATGTCCCTAGAAATACAGGTTACTCACCTGCAGCAGGATTTCTAGGAATGGTGTATGTTGTTCATCCACACTACCCACCCGACCTCCCCGGCTTCGATGCACAACCTGGCTTCCAGCGGGCTAGATCTGGCGTCATGGGGCAGAGTTGAGAGTTTTACCACCCGGGTGGGTGGGAGGAGCCAGCTTGATGACCTTCCAACAAGATTTAAAGTGGCAAGGAACCTGCCAGATAGTGTGGATGAACAACATATACCATTCCTAGAACTCCCGTTACAGGTGAGTAACCTGTAGTTACCCACCCTTTCTGACTCCCAAAAAGAAAGCATAAAATAGCCAATCTCACCTGAAGAGATACTTTTTCAAATAAAACAACTGAAATCTTCTAAGTGCCCCGGGCCAGATGGCTTCAGCTTCGAATGGTACAAGGTCTTTGGCCCCCAACTCCTTCCCACTTTTCTCCCTGCGTGCAGAGAGGTAGCAGAGGGAGAAATCCCCCCACCCTCTTGGAACTATGCGATTTTATCTCCCCTGATTAAACCAGACACTGACCCCTCTTTACCTTCATCATATCATCCTACATCAATATTAAATGTTGATTATAAAATATTTATGTCCATTTGGGCCAAGAGACTAGAACCCATTCTCATGACAGTAATCCACCAGGATCAATCGGGCTTTATTAAACAAAGAAATACCTCCGATAGTCTCCGCCGCCTAATGTTGCTACTAGAATATATTCATTCTAGAAAAATCCCCTCCATAGTGGTCAACCTAGATGCTGACAAAGCGTTTGACAAAGTAAACTGGAAGTACCTATGGTCTACTCTAACGAAATTTTCATTTCCTAACTCCTTTATCACATGTGTTAAAAATATTTATTCACAACCACAGGCCTATATTCGTGTTGATGGTGCTCTGTCCCAACCAATTCACATTCAGAGAGGCACTAGACAGGGCTGTCCCCTATCCCCCTTACTATTTTCGTTATATATCGAGCCATTAGCGGAAATTATAAGAGACAACACAAGAATAGAGGGTATCCCAGTGGGTCAAAGGGAATACAAGATAGCATTATTTACAGACAACATCCTGATAACTGCCCTGTCTCCAGAAACATCTCTTCCAGACCTTTGGCAAACTTTGGAAAATGTCAGTAAAATTTCAGGCTTTCAGTTAAATATAAATAAAACAGATCTAATCCCCTTCTTTTTTTCCCCATCTCAAACTCTCAAAAGTAAATATCCAATTAAATGGCATAAAAATAATTTTAGATATTTGGGGGTGATAATCCCTCAAAAGCTGGAGCTGTTAGAACTATTAAACTATGAATCTCTTTCTATTCAAATACTAAAAGATATAAGTGTATGGTCCTATCTACCATCGTCCTTTTTCCAAAGAATAGAAACTATCCGGATGATTATCCTCCCCAAATTATTGTATCTATTCCTAAATATCCTCACCTTCCCCTCGAATTTTTATTTTAAATCTTGGGACAGGTTAATTTCAGATTTCTATGGCAGGGTCGCAAACCCAGAATCAGAATGTCACTTCTCCACTTGCCTCTTCCGGGGGGGGGGGTTAATTTACCGAACTTAAAGCTTTACTCTATGGCTTCTTACTGTAGAATATTGGTTCTCTGGCTTTCTCCATCCTACCACTCGCCTTGGATCTAGAATTTGCAATAAATGACCTTTATGATATAACCTGGATAACACTGGCGACAGTGAATTGCTCACTTCCCCTACGGGACTTTACTCCATTTACGGCCCAGATATTAAAGGTGCGGTATAAATTAAAACAGCAGAAAGCATTTAAAGAAACCTTTTTCCTCTACTCTTTGATATCGGAGGATGACCGTTTTTTCCCCGGCAAGATTGGACCATACCTTTTCCAGATGGAGACATCTAGGATTACAATACTTTAAGCAGTTCCTCTCCCCTTCTGGAATTGTCCCATTCGATCCTCTTCAGATCAAGTTTGGTTTACCTAATAATGATATCTTTAGATATAATCAGGTGAGGAATTATCTATTACGCCAAAGGGACATTAATATCCGACTTCCAGAGCCCCTACCTATGCCCTGGAGATTTTTAGAAGATAATATTAGGGGTAACTTATGGGCACACCAGGTGGGTCACTTTTATAAGATTTTAAGGGAGGGTCTGGGTGACTCCTCTATTTCTATTATGGACAGCTGGAACAAAGACCTAGATCTGGATATACAACAACAGGAGTGGCTTAATTCCTCTGTGTCTGCATATAAAATTACTCACGCCACTAGATGGCGTGAATTTGCCTGGAAGTGTAGAAGCAGATATTTTCGCTGTCCAGCTTTATTAACTAAATACCGATGGACTTCCGGTGACGTAATAGGACCGAATGGCAGCTAAGCTCTAAGCTCCACGGTGGTGGTGTATAATCAAAGTTAATCCAGTGTTCAAAGACATCTAAATTAATTCTTTGCCAAACCTGCAGCTAAAATAATGAGCCAGACAGTGAATGAATGGGGCAGAAGTGTCAAAAAACACCCGACTAAGCATTGATTTAGAGCTGATCGCAGCCCGAGTGTTCCGCTATCCAGGGCCTCAGAATCGGTGGCAGGCACTGAGAGAGAGGATGATGAGGAGACAATCTCAAGGGGGAGCTCTATGGATGGTCGAGCGACGGCCCGTGAAAATGCTTCAACGGATTGACAGCAATGTTAAAGACATTAAGCAAGATTTAAAGCTGTTGGAGAGAAGAACGCAAGACCTAGAGTCGGGCCTTGGTGAGCTCCGTGAGGATTCCATTCGACTTAGCAGGGCAGCGATATACTTGGCCAGAAGGGAAAGAGAGCTAAAGGCCAGGGCCGAGGATGCGGAATCGAGGGGGAGGAGGAAGACGATCAGAATCTTTGGGTTCCCAGAGGGAGCGGAGCAGGACAATCTGGTTGAATTTGTCAAATCTTGGCTCCACCAAGAGTTGGATATCCCTGATACAGAACCCCTCAAGCTGGAAAGAGTACACCGGGCCTTAGGCCCCAAGCCGAATAGTGATGCCCCTCCTCGCTCTATCCTGGTCAAATTCACCCATTATCCTGTTAAAGAGATGGTGTTGCGCAAAGCATGGGGTAAACGAGATTTGAACTTAGACGGAAAAAGGGTATACTTGGTCCACGACTTCCCCCCCGGTTACTATGCAGAAGCGGAAAAGGGTCCTTGCAGTTATTAAGCAGCTGAGAGAAAAGTAGATAAAAGCCTTTCTGAGATATCCAGCAAAACTGTTAGTGCAATGGTCTACAGTCAGTATGTTATATGACTCTCTCCTACAAGCGAGAAGGCCGCTCCAAAAAGCCGGAATTGTACTCCCAGACTTGCAACCAGATATTTGGGAATAGACTCTTGCACCTAAATTGATCGACGATAAGTAGGGGGGCTGGGGGGGGAAGAGATCAAGACAAGGGGCCTAGATGACCAACTGTGTAAGGATCTGTGCCAGCTGGGGAAAGGCCTGCATGCTAAGAAGGCGACCTGATAGAGACTGAGTTGGACTCTTCGGTTTATTCCTCGACCTATTCGTTTTGGATAGACTGATTTAAATTGTTGTACCTGTTTACTATTTAGTTAAATATGAGGGCAAAAGGGCCTTTTGCTCGCCGTCCTGGGGAACTCAGCCCAGTTGTGCAGGGCGGTTGGCTAGCAGACGAAACAAATTAGCCGGGATCTGGATCGGGGCTTGAATACCCGGGAGGGCCTCGGAGATAAGTTAATGGATAGGCCTCTCTCATGGGAGGGCAGACCCGGGTCGTATACCTGACCTTGAGTCAGGTGGGATCCGTGTCTACTCCCAGGATTTATGCTGACTGGCCCTGGATTTATTTGTCCTTCCTCTCGTGCACAGGTTGAGGTGGATGCAAGAAGTTAAGTTATATTTAGTGGGGGGTCCTCTGCACGGCCGTAAAGGTTGATTTTGGAGGTCCTCGCGGTGGCATACAGTGGGCCCTAATGGACCCGTGTTAGGCCCCCATTATGTCTGACCCCCAGTTCCCATGTATCTGTTTTCCCTCCCAGTTCCCACCCTTCCCCCTTTTTTTTCCGGCTTGTCCCTTTCCACCTTTGTTTTAATGCCTACTCAAGCACCGGTTTCAGTTGCAGTCTAGTGGGCGAAGACGGACGCAGCCCAGCGTTGCTCCTATCAACCCACCGGTCTCGAGTGACTTAGTTACTGCACCACCATCATCGGAAGTAAGTTCAGGGGACAGGCATCCCCGCGGAGAGTGGCCGACCGCAGTCCAGTTACCTCTCCCGTGGATCATGCCGACGCTTCTAGGGGCTTTAGCTTTCCTGCTGTAATGCCACCCCGGGAGATCACCTTCCTTGCTACCCTCACTTAATGGGGGGGGGAGGTTGAGGGCTAAGCAGCAGCCCATGCTCCTGGATGGAGGGAGCGTCTCCCCGACTACAGTCCGACTGGACTGCACTGTATATAGTTTACTTATGGTAATACATTTCTACATTATGTTTGTACATAGTTTGCTAGAATTGGTGGGATGGGATGCGAGGATGGGGGATACTTGTGGGGGAAGGGGAGACCCGTGGTGAAGATTTTCTTAAGGTTACCTGTGGGGTTTTGCTCATTGCCCTCCAAGACGGGGGGCTAGGGTTGGAGCATCAGGCAAAGGAGAAGGTGGAACTGACAAAATCAGTGAAAAATCAATATGAGGACCCTAAAACTAGTCACATATAATGTCAAGGGATTGGGTTCTCCTGCAAAGAGGCATAGTATATTGCAGGATTTAGTGAAAGTGCATTGTGACATCTGCCTCCTGCAGGAAACCCACCTTTCGACACTGGAACACAAAAAATTGTGCCGTATGTGGGTAGGGGAAGCTTTCTCTTCATCCCATAAGAACCCAAAGAAGGCTGGGGTGGCTATTTTAGTGCAAAAGGGCCTTGGGTTGGTCCCGTTAGACTCTTTTCCAAACGAAGAGGGCAGAATGGTGGTTCTCTAAGGGAAGATTGCAGAGAGGGTAATCCATATTGTCAATATATATGCTCCCACACCCATCAACCCAGAGTTCTTTAGGTATGTAATCGGGGTAGTGGCAGCGCTCCCTGAGGGCCATTTGGTTTTAGGAGGGGACTGGATTTGTGTAGAAGAGGCTAGGTTGGATAGATCAGGAAGTCAGGGAGGTAAGGAGGAAGGTGCAGGACCCAGGATATTGTCCCACCTACGAACGGAGTTGAGATTAGTGGACACGTGGAGAGATACTTACCCCTCCAGCAGGGACTTCACCTTTTACTCCCACCCGCAAGACTCCTATTCAAGGTTAGATAGATCCTATATGCCTAAATCCAGGGTGGATTCGACTGTAGACCAGCAGATATACCCCATATATCTCTCTGACCACGCCAAGGTCAGCCTGTCCATCTCTCTTGGCCGTCAGAGTAAGCAATCTTTGTGTCGTTTAAATGCTGGACTCCTCAAGGACAAGGATTTTGTATCCAAGATCAAAGAGGTGATAGTAAACTACCTCAGGGAAAACACTGGGTCGGTGTCAAAGGTGAAGTACCTCTGGGACGGGCTAAAAGTAGTGGTGAGAGGCGAGGTAATCTCATATTCAACACAATAAAAGAGGGCTAGACAGCAACAACAAGAGGTTTTGGAGCAAAAAATTAAGGAGCTAGAGGGGAGCCATAAAAAAAGAGGAACGAGTAGTGTATTTAAGGAACTTCAAGTGGCAAGGGAGCAACTGCAGCGTCTCCTTATGCCAAAAATGGAAAATGCCCTCAGGTTTACGGCACAAAAATACTATAGCGGGGGTAATAGAGCAGGCAGGTTACTCGTCTTTAGACTAAGGAAACAGGAGGCTGATAGGTTTATCTCTGGGGTGCAGGACCCCGTAGCCCCGGGGAAACATGTATCAGGAGCCTCCCAGATTGCGGAATGTTTTAAAGAGCTTTATGAAAATTTGTATAAGTCCGATGCTGGGGTGAACCAGTCAGACCTGATCAAGCACTTCCTCGAAGGTCTCAGGTTGCCCAAGCTCCCGCAAGACCTTGAAAAAAGAATTGGATAGACCGTTCTCTATGCTGGAGTTAAGAGAAGTGATCAAAAAATTGAATCATAACAAAGCCCCAGGCCCAGACGGGTACATAGCAGAGTTCTATCAAAAGTTCAGTGAACAGATATCCCCTTTACTCCTCGAAGTCTGTAATGGAGCCCATATAACCTCAGATGCCCCAGATACCTGGGCGCATGCCTTAATATCTGTTATCCCGAAGCCGGACAAGGACTTGTCCCTGTGTGGCAGTTACCGCCCTATATCGTTGCTGAACCTGGATGCTAAGATCTTTGCTAGAATGATAGCAAACAGGCTCCAGTCGGTGGTGACCATGCTGGTCCATCCAGACCAGTCGGGTTTCATGCCAGGTAGGCACCTCCATGATAATGTCAGGTGGTTACTCACAGTATTGGCCCACATCCAGTCCGAGGGGAGGAAAAGGCAAGCAGTAGTGATTACGTTAGATGCCGAAAAGGCTTTTGATCGCCTAGAGTGGGATTACCTTGGTGAGGTCCTTAAGAAATTTGGATTCGGCCCCAAGTTTCAGGAGCGGGTGGGCACCCTATATGCTAAACCCTCAGCTAGGGTCAGACTGAATGGATTGTTTTCCCAGCCCTTCTATATCAGGAGAGGCACGAGGCAGGGATGTCCCCTCTCACCTCTTCTTTTTGCACTAAATATGGAGCCACTGGCTGAAGCCTTTCGGTCTCACAAAGGCATTGTGGGGATTTCAGTGGGTGGAGTTGACAACCGCATATCTCTTTACGTGGACGGCACCCTCTTGTATTTAGGTGACCCTCAACGCTCCTTGCCAATTGCGATGAACATACTGAGGGAGTTTGGCTCTGTATCGGGCTTTAAGATTAATGAATCTAAATCAGAAGTAATTACTTTAGGAGCAGGAGTTTCGGCCCAGGTAAGGGACGTGACTGATTTAAAGTGGAACACCACTCATTTCCGGTATCTGGGAGTACATATTCCGAGGGATATGGGCAAACTCTTTCAGGTTAATCACCTGAGACTGTTGGATTCTGTGAGGGAGGATTGTGCTAGGTGGGCGGCCCTTCCACTTAGCATTTCCGGTAGGGTGGAGGCGGTAAGAATGAAAGTCCTTCCAAGGATGCTGTTCTTGTTTGATGCTATTCCTCTAAGTCCCCCAAAGAAAATTTTGGGCTGATTTACAAAAGGTGATAAGCAATTTTATTTGGGCCGGAAAGAAGCAGAGGTTGAGCTGGGCACTGCTGAAGTTATCTAAAGGGAAGGGAGGTCTGGGAGTTCCAGATTTTAAGAGGTACTTTAAAGTGGCCCAGCTACAGTACTTGTTGGTCTACGCATCCCCTGCGCCGGTACAGAGTTGGGCTAGAATGGACTTACAGCTTTTGCATCCGTATTCCCTTTCATCAATTCTTTTTATTAAAAAGAACCCCAGGGTAATCCATGGCCTACCTAGCCCGGAGCTCAAAACATTAATTACGCTCTGGTTTCAGATGGTGAAGGAGTCAGGGTTTCAGGTTCAAGCGCTGGTGTTAAGGCAGGGGAAAATCTTGGAAAGGCCTGAGTTCAAATTAGGGGCGGAAAACCCAGTCTTCCTGAAATGGCAGAAGTTGGAATTGTGCAATTTTGCACAATTATTCAGTGGGGATATTGTGAAAAGTTTTACACAGATTCAGCAAGAATTTTTAAAATTCCCTCATCTGATTTCTTTGCCTACTTGCAAGTCAGACACTACTTGCGGGTGGAAGAGGGACAGTTAGGGGAGCACAGGTCTGCTGTCATTGACCCTCTTGTCGAATCGTTTATAGAGTCGCTAAGGGAATTGCCACAAACGACCCACTTGATCTCCAAGATCTACGTGACAGGGGAGCCATTGGAGTCGAAACCCAGGCAGAGGATTCAGAAACTCTGGGAAGAGGAACTGGGATTGAGAGAAGGGGAGGTAAGGTGGGAGGTAATTTGGAGGATGGCACACAGAACTTCGGCGTCAATTTCCTGGAGGGAGTTTAGGTGGAAAGTACTTACAAGATTTTTCAGGACACGGTGCTAACAAACACTTTGGTCAATCTCGCTCAGCGGATTGCTGGAGGGGTTGTGGGCAGGTGGGGACGCACGAACATATTTTTTGGGGATGCCTGATAATTAAAAGTTATTGGGAGGGTATCAAACGTGGGCTGAGACAGATTTTACAGGTGGGGAATTTGGATCATCCTCGCCATTTGTTATTAGGGGAACCCCCACAAGGTTTAACAGGACTTAAGGTTAATTATTTGTTCCCAATCCTTTTGGCCGCGGCCCAGAAGTTTATTACCAGGTTGTGGTTGTCTAAGACCCCTCCTAGTGGAGAGCACTGGTTGTCTTGTTGTAACCAAATTAAAGTAATGGAGAGGCTCACAGCAAACCTAAATCTAAAGTCAGACATACATAGATCTCACTGGCTCCCATTCTTTGAATACTTGGGTGATGAGGAGGGAACCACTGTTGTTGAAATTCTGGCAAGAGAAGCTCTGGATTAGGGGGCGGGTATGGGCTGATTGGGGGAGATCATTGGAAAAGGGTATCCTGGGTAAGAATTGTGAACCCAAACACAATTTTGGAAGGGTTCTTCTCACCACGGGTCTGGGGAAGGGGGGGGTGGTTTTGGGGGGATGGGTTGGGGGGGTATATGTATGTAGTTCTGTCTGGTTTTGTCTTGTTCGGGCCTTCCCACTCCAATGGTTTGGATGTGGGATGGTCCTTCCTGGTTCTGTCATGTATTCTATGTGGGAGGCTTTAGGGCTTGACTTTGAAGGGGCTATGAATTTAGACCACCAGCCTCAGAGTCCGGTTGGGTCATAGTCAGAAGAGTTGCCTAGAATTTGTTCTTTGTTTAGGACAGGCCGGATTAATTTTTGTTTTGTGGTTGTATATATTTACTGTCAGGTCAGTCAAAATGTATTTTGCCTCCATATGTCCCTCCCCCCTTTTTTTTTCTGTACCCTGTTGTTAATTGAAAAAAGGAAATAATAAAAATTGCAATTTCAAAAAAAAATTAAATACCTCCCAATCTCGTATGGGGTCCACTGGAGGAATTGCTCCTGTAAATTAGCAGACCTCGCCCATATCTTCTGGTCCTGTCCTTTGTCGACACCCTTTTGGTGTTCTATTCAAAAAGAAATTTCCGAATGTATAGGCGAGTTAATTGAGTTCACGGCTGAAACAGTAATACTCTCTATATATCCCAGACAAAGCCCCTGGTGATGCCAAATTCTTTGACCTATACTCATCCTAGCAGCCCAAAAGGCCATTACTAAATCATGGCACTCTCCGGTTCTCCCAGCTGTGCATGAATGGAGGGGTCTAGTCGCAGACATCTAGTATATGGAATCATTGACAGCAGAAATCCATAACAAACAAAAACAATTTGAACAACAATGGAGATTGTGGGTATTATATTATTCTAGGTATGACCAGGATTTTGTTCCCTGACTATACACCCTGTGTTTGACATCAGGGAAGGGATGGACTTAAAGAGTAAAAGGAAAGGCATGACTTTGTTTGTATGGGATGAGTGTGGATCATGCATAATAAGACTGTCTATATCTAGGGGAATGTTCTTAATGTCAAGAATTTGGGTAGCACTAACCCTTCTAAATTATAGGGGGAGACTTGGGGCTTTAAATTCAACAGTATGATAGATTTCAAGATATATTGCTTTTTCTGTTAATATTTGTTTTATATATGAATCACCACAAGTGGTTTTACATTGATGAGTGAAAATGTAATGCCTAAAGTTATCAAAAATGGATGTGTTTGTCACCTTCTCTTAATAAAAAAATAATTAAAAAAAAAAAGAAAAGCAGTGGTCCCAGCACAAACCCCTGTGGAACACCGCTAGTGACTGCTGATACTCCCGATGGCACCCCGTTGACCAGCACCTTCTGCCTCCTGCCCTCCAACCAGTTGTGCACCAACCTTGTGACCACCCACCCGACCCAGTCACTGCATTTTGTACAACAGCCTTCCGTGCAGAAGTGTATCGATCGCCTTCCTGAAGTCCAGGTAAGCCACATCCACTGACCCCCGATACACTACCCTAGTGACCCAGTCAAAAACCCGACCAGATTTCATTGGGGACTAGGGTTCCACCTGGAGTGACACCAGCCTATACTGGCAGGATGGTCTGCATCTGTCCAGGAAGGGAACAAGTCTTTTGAGCAATTGGTTTAAATACTTAATTGGCAAGCTTTTAAACTAGTCAACGGGGGAGGCACTGACAAGCAGCAGGAAAATCCCAGCCTCTCCCTACAAAACAGGGTACTAAATGAGAAAAAGACAGAGGTAGAATGGTCAGTGGGGGATGCTGCAACAGAAGGTAAAGCCATCAAAAAATGGAGAGCAATGAGTACCAATGCCCGTAGTCTGGGTAACAAGCTTCTGAATTAGTGGCCTTGATGGAGGAGGAACATCTGGATATCGTGGCAGTCACAGAAACATGGTACACACAAAACCATGACTGGGACATAAACATGCCAGGATACACTATCTACAGGATGGACAGGGAGGTAAAGAGGAGGAGGAGTAGCTCTTTACATAAGGGAAGGAATAAAAGCAACAGAACAAAGGGTAAACAGGAGGAGAAGAAGCACTGTGGGTAATTTGGAGACAGGCAATGGCACCACAATCCGCATAGGGTTAGTATAGAACCCCTTCTCAGGGGAGGAAATGGACAAGGAAATGATAGAAAGTATACTTAGAATGGCAGAAAAAGGGAGATATTGCTGATGGGTGATCTGAATATGCCAGATGTTAACTGAATGAAGTTGCAGCTGCCACTCAAAAGTGCAGTTATTCTAGATGCCCTACAGGGGCATGCCTTAGACAACTAGTACTGGAGTTCACTCAAGAGGGAGCAATATTAGACTTGATTCTCTCAAATGGAGATGGAGAGAGATCACAGATGTAGAAGTGGGTAGCCATCTGGGAACGCCAATTACCCATCAGTATGGTTCACAATAAACACAGCACAGAGCCAAGTCATACAAAGACAGAAGTACTGGACTTTAGGAGGGCTGACTTTGCAAATGGGTGAGTGCCTAAGGAATGCACTAGCAGATGGGCAGGAAGGAGGGTGGAAGAACAATGGGAATAATAAAACTGCCATTACAGAGGTAACGAGCCTTTGTGTGAAGCAAATAAACAAAACTAAACGATGTAAGAAACCACTATGGTTCTCAAAGGAAGTGGCAGTGAAGGTTCAAGAGAAAAGAAAGCATTCAGGAAGTACAAGGAATCACAGAAGGAGCAGGACAGAGAACTGTATCAGTTAAAGCAAAGGAAGCTGGGAAGGCAGTCAGAACAGCAAAGGCCCAAACCGAGGAAAAGATAGCCAACTCAGTTAAGAAGGGAATAAAACCTTTATAGGTACATCAGGAGCAAAGGAAGACCAAGGGAGGATAGTGAGGCTTAATAAACGGGAGAGAGGGTGGCAGAGGGAGACTGTGAAAAGGCTGAGATACTAAACAAATATTTTTGCTCAGTATTTACAAATGAAGAGGGGAGGTACCTAAACAAACAGTAGAAACACTCTGGATACAGAAGTTGATACCAGCCCATTTACAGAAGAAAGGGTTCTGAAAGAACTCTTAAAACTGAAGGTGGACAAAGCAATAGGGCCTGATGGGATTCATCCCAGAATTCTAAAGAACTAAGGAATAGAACTAGTGACACCACTGACTACCCTTTTTAACAAATCATGGGAGGATGGGTGTACCCGAGGACTGGAGGAGGGCAGATGTGATTCCCTTCACAAAAGTGGGAGCAAGGCAGAAGCAGGAAACTACAGACCTGTTAGTTTAACCTCAGTGATAGGGAAATGATGGAATCACTTCTGAAGGAAAGAATTGTCGAGTATCTAGAGGCCAGAGGGGCACAGGACCCTAGGCAGCATGGATTCACAGCGGGAAGGTCATGCCAGATGAATCTGATAGATTTCTTTGACTGGGTGACCAAAGTAGTAGATCAGGGAGGTGCTGTGGACATGGCCTACCTAGACTTTAGCAAGGCATTTGACACAGTCCCACACAAAAGATTAATATACAAGTTAGCCAGCCTGGGAGTGGGTCCCAAGATGACAGCCTGGGCAAAGAATTGGCTGGAGGATAGGACACAGAGAGTAATAGTAAATGGAGTCCACTCAGAAGAAAGGAGGGTTACTAGTGGGGTACCACAGGCTTCGGTATTAGGATTGGTCCTCTTCAATGTCTTTATAAGTGACATTGCAGAGGGACTGGAAGGAAAAGTATATGTCTCTGCAGATGACACAAAGATCTGCAACAGAGTTGATGCACAAGGTGGGGTGGAAAGGATGAGAAGGGACTTGGCAAGGTTAGAGGAATGGTCAAATGTATGGCAGCTTAGATTCAGTGCTAAGAAGTGCAAGGTAATGCAGCTGGGAAACAAAAACCCAGGGGAAGAGTACACAATGGGGGGTGAGATACTAACAACAACAAAAATGGAAAGGGACCTGGGGGTAGTCATATCAGATGACCTAAAGGTGGGCAAGCAATGTGAGAGGGCAGCAAGGTGGGCTGGTGGGATACTGGGATGCATAGGGAGGGGCATCGCCAGTAGAAAACAGGAAGTTATTATCCCTCTGTACAGACAGCTGGTGAGACCCCTTCTGGAGTACTGTGTGCAGTTCTGGAGACCCAATCTCCACAAAGTCATAGACAGGATGGAGGCTGTCCAGAGGAGGGCAACTAAAATGGTGCAGGGTCTGCATCGGAAGACATATGAAGAGAGACGAAAGGAGCTTAATATGTATAGCCTCGAGAAAAGGAGGGAGAGGGGACATGATAGAAACGCTCAAGTTCCTCAAGGGAATCAACAGTCCAAGAGGGTAGCATCTTTCAAAAAGAGGTGTGCAAGAACAAGAGGCACAATTTGAAGATAGAGGGGGTGGCTCAGAGGTAATTTAAGAGTATTTTTCACAGAGAGGGTTGTGGATGCATGGAACGGCCTTCGGAGGAGGTTGTGAGTCAAAATCAGTGGTGGAATTCAAGCATGCATGGGACAGTCATAAGGCAATTCTAGGGGGTGGGGGTAGGAAGAAGTAGGCTGCTGGTTAACTAGGATCTGCAGCTTATCCAGTAGGTAGGGAAATGGGCAGACTGGGTGGGCCAAGTGGTCCTTATCTGCCGTCAAATTCTATGTTTCTATTTGTCTGGCAAAATCTGCCCTTGGTAAAGCCGTGCTGCCTGGGATCAAGGAGGCCATTTGCCTCCAGGTAGCTGCTGATTCTGTCCTTGAGCAGTCTTTCCATGAGCTTGCTAACTACAGAAGTCAGACTTATTGGCCTGTTGTTGCTCATGTCATGCCTCCCCCCTCCCTTGTGCAGGGGCAGTACATCTGCACTCTTCCAGTCCAGCGGGATTCCCCCCAACCCCAAGTGTAAAGATTCGTTGAACAGAGTGGTCAAGGGGGCCACCAGCTTCTCTCTCAACTCCCTCAGCACTCTTGGGTGGACCTCATCCAGCCCCATGGCCTTGTCCACCTTTAGGCCTTTGAGCTCCCTTAAGATCACCTCTTCCCGAAAGGGGGTCACATCCATCCCTCCCACCTCTTTTTTGGCTGGCTTGGTGCTTTCCCCTTCTCACACTTCCTCCCTCGTGAATACAGTGCTGAAGTGACGGTTGAGCATTTCAGCCTTCTCCCGATCACCCTCCACCCTGTCCCCACACTCAGGCTAGGTATCCCCCTTTCCCCTCTTCTCCGCTCAATTACATATCTGAAGAAGGTCTCGTCCCCCTTTTTTGCTGTCTTGGCGATCCTCTCTTCTGTCCTTGCCTTTGCCTGTCTAACCACTCTCCCTGCCTTCTTCTGTTTTTCCTGGTATTCCACCTGGTCTGGTTTGCTCTGTGATGTTTTGTATAGCCTGAAAGCTCTCCTCTTTGCCGTGATGCTGGCCCTCACTTCCCTGTAGAACCACAGAGGCCTCCTTTTCTTTCTGCCTTTGCTTACCCTCTTTGAGCAGTGGTCCGTGGCCCCCACTATGGCTCTCTTTATTGCAGCCCATAGGTTTTCCACCCCTTGCGCTCCCACATCCTGTCAATTGCCTGGTGAGCATGATCCCTCATCTTGTCGAAATTAGCACGCCTGAAATCAAGAACCTTCACCTTGGTCTGGTGGCGCGAGGTCAATGTGCGCACCGTAAACCACACTGTGCCGTGGTCGCTGAAGCCTATGTGTTCTCCCACAGATACCTCCCCCACCCTATCCCCATCAGTAAGCACTAATTCTAACACCATTCCTTCCCTGGTTGGTTCCTTGACCAGCTGCCTGAGTTGGGCAATCTGAAGGGATGATTGCTGTGCTTCTGGCTGAGGCTGCAGTCATTGACACCCACTCCACATCCGGCAAGTTGAGATCATCCATCAACAGCACCTCCCTCTTAGCCACCATCCAAAGCACCTCCTTGTCATCTGATTGTCCACCCCTTCTGATTGCCCAGGTGGTCTGTATACCACGCCTGTGTGCATCACATCTCCCTTTTCTGTGGACAGTGATACCCACAGCGCCTCGGCTCCCCCCCCCCACCTACCCTGTGTGACTGATGCTGGGATCCCTTCCCTCACGTATAGTGCTACACCTCCTCCTCTCCCATCCACCCTGTCCTTCCTGAATAGCGTATACCCTGGAATGTTTTAAGTCCCAGTCCTGACCGTCGTGAAATCATGTTTCCGTAATTCCCACTAAGTCTAGGTTCTCCTCTGACATTACTGCTATCAGGTCCGAGACCGTGTTGCCCAGGCTCCTGGCATTAGTACACATGGCCTTCCAGTATGCGGTTTCCCTTCCCCCTCCTCCTGCCTTACTAAACCTTGTTGTATGAGCTGCGTCATTTCCCGCCTCCATTGGCTGATACTTTTTGTGGGGGGGGGCAAGTGTCCCCCTTGTCCCTAGTATTGTTAGGTGTCGCTAGCAGCCTCCGGTTTAGTTTAAATTAAGATGTGTATTAAAGAACTCCTCTAGCTTCCACTTGAGCATTTCCTTTCCATCACTACTTAGGTGAAGCCTCTCTGGGGCAAAGAGACTGTTGTCTTGCCAGATGGTCCCTCACCAGTCCACCAACCCATAACCCTTCTGGGCATACCATTTGGAAAGCCAGCAGTTGAACTCCGCTATCCTCTGCTTTCTATCCGTGCTGGCCCTAGGAACTGGAAGCACCTCAGAGAATGCCACCTAGTGGAAGTTCAGGTTGTTGCAAAAGCGCGATAGGGCCTCGAACCTTGCTTGAACTTCCATCAGACTATGACCAGCAAGGTCATTTGTTTCCAATTGGAACACCAGGTGTGTTCTCATATCCTGCAGCTTCCCCCAGGAAAGGATATAATGAATTACCTCTGCGGCTGTCATTCCTGGCAGGCAGCTGACCCAAACCTTGCTACCCCCTCCGCCCTTGGCTCTCCAGCTAATACACCTAACCATGGAATCCCTGATGATCATGACCTTGTCCTCCACCTTCCCCACCATGTGGCCACTCCCTGGCTGTTCCCCTACATCCTCCCTTCCTTTGTAATGCGCTTTTATAGCCCCTGGAACCTCCATTCTAGCTACTCGCTCACTCTTTCTCGTCCTTGCAACCTGGCCTCCCAAGGGCGGCCTCCCGGTCCCTGCGTTGGGCCCTGTGTCTCCGGCATCCCCCTTGTCTTTTAGCCTCCCTTGCACTCTGTCTGTTCTGAGTTTTTTCTACTGAGCCCTCATTGGCACTTCTTGGGTTGTGACAGTATGCTTGCCCTTGTTCTGCCGAGGGGCCTGCCCGACCCCTTCCAGCGGTGACTCCCCTTTAGGTGCCTGCCCAGCCCCAACCTGTGGAGACCCCCTTTTTGGTCTCCCCTCCACATTGCAGTCCCTTCCCCCCAAGGCCCCCGACTGGTCACGTCCAGCCTGGAGTGTCCCCCTACTTGCCTCTTTTGCCCTCTCACTACCATAGCCCCAGTAACCAGCTCCTAATCTGGGTAAATAAATATTTTGGCAACTAAACAGTTCTAACAGATCTAACAATTTAATGCCTCCCTAGAACCAGTACCTAATCTAGGTAATACAATTTTGCAGTTAACAGTTCTAACAGTCCCTAGATATGTAAATAATTTGACAACTAAACAGATCAAAATAGTCCTAACAGTTTAGCCTCTTCCCTCAAGCCAGTTCCTAAGCTAGGTAAACAATTTACAGTTAACAGCTCTAACAGTCCCTAGAACCAGCTCTTGAGCTAGGTAAAAACAAGGATAAGCAAAATATACTAAATAACTGACTGACTTACTTAAGTAAAAATATATTACCCTAAGGGTAAGCTATATTGTGCTAGATGCCAGTCTACTTGCTAGGTTACCACTGAATAGAATTATATGAAATTTCTATCCTTATTTCTGGGTTATAGAAACATAGAATTCGACGGCAGATAAGGACCGCTTGGCCTACCCAGTCTGCCCATTTCCCTACCTACTGGATAAGCTGCAGATCCTAGTTAACCACAGCCTACTTCTTCCTACCCCCACCCCCCTAGAATGGCCTTATGACTGTCCCATGCATGCTTGAATTCCACCACTGTTTTTGACTCCACAACCTCCTCCGGAAGGCCATTCCATGCATCCACAACCCTCTCTGTGAAAAATACTTCCTTAAATTACCTCTGAGCCACCCCCATCTTTAAATTGTGCCCTTGTTCTTGCACACTCTTTTTGAAAGATGCTACCCTCTGATTTTGTTGATTCCCTTGAGGTACTTGAAAGTTTCTATCATGTCCCTCCCCCTTTCCTCGAGGCTATACATATTAAGCTCCTTCGCCTCTTTCATATGTCTTCCGTGCAGACCCTGCACCATTTTAGTTGCCCTCTCTGGACAGCTTCCATCCTGTCTATGTCTCTGCGGAGATTGGGTCTCCAGAACTGCACGGTACTCCAGGTGGGGTCTGACCAGCTGTCTGTACAGAGGATAATAACTTCCTGTTTTCTACTGGTGATGCCTCTCCCTGTGCATCCCAGTATCCCCCCAGCCCTCCTTGCTGCCCTCTCACGTTGCTTGCCCACCTTTAGGTCATCTGTTATGACTACCCCCAGGTCCCTTTCCATTTTTGTTGCTGTTAGTATCTCACCCCCCACTGCATACTCTTCCCCTGGGTTTTTGTTTCCCAGGTGCATTACCTTGCACTTCTTAGCATTGAATCTAAGCTGCCATACATTTGACCATCATTTTCCCTATCACTGAGGTTAAACTAACAGGTCTGTAGTTTCCTGCTTCTGCCTTGCTCCCACTTTTGTGAAGGGGAATCACATCTGCCCTCCTCCAGTCCTCGGGTACCATCCCATCCTCCCATGATTTGTTAAAGAGGGTAGTCAGTGGTGTCACTAGTTCTACCCTTAGTTCTTTTAGAATTCTGGGATGAATCCCATCAGGCCCCATTGCTTTGTCTACCGTCAGTTTTAAGAGTTCTTTCATAACACTTTCTTCTGTAAATGGGCTGGTATCAACTTCTGTATCCAGAGTGTTTCTACTGTTTGTTTTAGGTACCTCCCCCTCTTCATTTGTAAATACTGAGCAAAAATATTTGTTTAGTATCTCTGCCTTTTCACAGTCGCCCTCTGCCCACCCTCCCTCCCCTTTTTAAGCCTCACTATCCCTCCCTTGGTCTTCCTTCGCTCCCTGATGTACCTATAAAGGTTTTATCCCCTTCTTAACTGAGTTGGCTGTCTTTTCCTTGGTTTGGGCCTTTGCTGTTCTGACTGCCTTCCAGCTTTAACTGATACAGTTCTCTGTCCTGCTCCTTCTGTGATTCCTTGTACTTCCTGAATGCTTTCTTTTCTCTTGAACCTTCACTGCCATTTCCTTTGAGAACCATAGTGGTTTCTTACATCGTTTTGTTTTGTTTATTTGCTTCACACAAAGGCTAGATTCGTCTGTGATGGCAGTTTTATTATTCCCCATTGTTCTTCAACCCCTCCTTCCTGCCCATTTGCTAGTGCATTCCTTAGGCACTCACCCATTTTGGCAAAGTCAGCACTCCTAAAGTCCAGTACTTTTGCCTTTGTATGGCTTGACTCTATTGCTGTGTTTATTGTGAACCATACTGTTTGATGGTCGCTAGTTCCCAGATGGCTACCCACTTCTACATCTGTGATCCTCTCTCCATCTCCATTTGAGAGAACCAGGTCTAGGACTGCTCCCTCTCGAGTGGGCTTCAATACTAGTTGTCTAAGGCATGCCCCCTGTAGGGCATCTAGAATAACCCCACTCTTTGAAGTGGCTGCTGCAACTGCACTCCAGTTAACATCTGGCATATTCAGATCACCCATCAGCAGTACCTCCCCTTTTTCTGCCATTCTAAGTATACTTTCTATCATTTCCTTGTCCATTTCCTCCCCCTGAGAAGGGGGTCTGTATACAACCCCTGTGCGGATTGTGGTGCCATTGCCTGTCTCCAAATTTATCCACAGTGCTTCTTCTCCTCCCTGTTTACCCTTTTGTTCTGTTGCTTTGATTTCTTCCCTTATGTAAAGAGCTACTCCTCCTCCTTTTTTACCCTCCCTGTCCCTCCTGTAGATAGTGTATCCTGGTATGTTTATGTCCCAGTCATGGTTTTGTGTGTACCATGTTTCTGTGACTGCCACAATATCCAGATGTTGCTCCTCCATCAAGGCCACTAATTCAGGAAGCTTGTTACCCAGACTATGGGCATTGGTACTCATTGCTCTCCATTTTTTGATGGCTTTACCTTCTGTTGCAGCATCCCCCACTGACCTTTCTACCTCAGTCTTTTTCTCATTTAGTACCCTGTTTTGTAGGGAGAGGCTGGGATTTTCCTGCTGCTTATCAGTGCCTCCCCCTTTGACTAGTTTAAAAGCTTGCCAATGAAGCATTTAAACTGATTGCTCAAAAGACTTGTTCCCTTCCTGGACAGATCCATTTGCTAGATCCTTTATGTCAGTTATTTCGCTCAAATTCTGAGCGTTGCTCATGTTTCAATGTTTTTAAATCTTAAATCTCTTACATAACATGTTACTGCTACGATGTGTGTCAACTGCCACAACTTATTTATTGTACTCTCACTGTATATCCTATTATACCATGTAATCCAAGGTCACCCCAAAGAAGGGACCTCTGAGGCTCAGTGGGCCTACCCGGTCACCAAAATTTAATAAATAAATAAATAATAGCATTAAAGGGGACCACAAAGGGAGAGAAATCATGTGTGCATTACTGCGGGAGCACTCCGTTATTTTATGCATTCAAGACACCCGACAAAATCTCAGTTTGAGTTACAACAGGTGACCAAGGCCTGGCAGGTAGGACCCTCATTTTGGTCAATTGGGCCGAGCACTTGTGACGGCATTGGTATACTATTTAGAAACCCCAACCTAGAGGTATCCAAACTAGTTGACATACACTCTGATAGGGCCCTTCTCCTGGATATTTGCTTTTACTCAGAACGGTTTTGGGTAACAGCCACTTATGCTCCACAAACCAAAGCACAACGAGTTTCCTTATTTAAAGAGATACAGCCTTTTCTTCATACTTCTAGGTTAGTTGTATGGTTAGGGGATTTTAATTGGGGGCTCAAACTGAGAAGTTATTCTGCAACTCCATATCCTTGCAACAAATTATTAATACTGCAGGTCTGAAGGATGCATACCGAGAAATGCTCCCTTCAGTGGATTATACTTACTTCAGAAACACTCTTATAACCAGAATGGATTTTATATTTATTTCTGCAGTTTTACACATCTTAGATGTCCAAACCTTGCCCTGTGAGTTCTCAGACCACATGGCTATCAGGCTTAAGATTTCTTGGGAGCTAGCCCCATGCTGTAAAAAAGCAAAGTGGAGATTGAATGAATCAGTTCTGGTTGAACCCAAACCTCAGACTTTATGGAGGAAAGATTATCTATTTGTGGTGTAATCAGCAATGTATTTCACTTTAAATGCCCTCCAAGGAGCAGACCATGCAACTCTTAGCAGAAATTGATAATTTGTCTGTTCAACTCAGGGATACCCACTTGCCCATGATGTCTCTGTGCCCTTGGTTTTGTTGCAGCAGTTATCCCCTGTTTAAACTTATCCCCTGTTTAAATTAAGGATGCATTCACAGTACCTTGAGATTTGTCCAGCAGACCTGTCACCTGCCTCAATGCCCCAAGGATCTCCCTCTCCACTGGGCTCCTCGTCCTGCCAGCTCCTGCTCAGTACCTTGTTACATCCAATTGCTCAGTTGGGGCGGGGCCTTGAAAGAGTATTTAAAACTGGAGGGGATGGGTGCTGGGGAGACAAATCTCCTCCTGCTGCCTCTGTGCTCTGGTGTATTCAGCAGTGGATTCAATGGGGGAAGAGGGGTCCCAGCATGGACACCCCAGTCCTCTGTCCCCTGATGCAGCAACTACAGCTCGGCACCGCTGAAGCCGACAGACGACTTCCCTTTTAAATTCGGCACCTTCTTCTAGCTCTGACCTGATTGGCCCAAAGCTCTCCTCTGCACCCACAGTTTGTTTCAGGCTTCTGTTCCCGGCATCTGTTCTGGGGTGAAAAAAATCTCCGCCTGCTGCCTCTGTGCTCCGATGGATTCAACGCTACCTTTCTGTGGAGAAAGAGAGGTCCCAACATGGACACCGCCAATCCTCGTCCCCAATGCCGCAACTACAGCTCGGTAAAAAAAAGAAAGAAAATGGCTGGGATGGAGGAGAGACTGGACGATCAGGAAGGGTGTAGCAGGCAGAATAACCTGGTAATCACTGGATTACCAGAGCAGACAGAAGGCAAGGATGTGATCACTTTTACTCAGCTATTTTGTGAGAAGATTGCCAGCCCCTCACCTAGCGGCCTGCAGTATGTCAGAACGGACTCACCCGGCCTTTAGACCCATGCCAGGAGACAGGGAAAAACTGCAGCTGCTAATATTTAAACTTTTTAGATAAGCAGCACATTTTGACACAAGTGAGGAGCATGTAGAAAGTCTTATGGGAGGACCAGCGTATATTTATCTTTCAAGATCTGCCTATTCAAATCTGGCAGAAAAGAGCCACGTACCTTCCCTATACGGCCAAACTGTTAGCAGCAACTATTCGGTTTCAGTTGTTGTACCCCACCAAACTGCAGATCTTCCAAGATGGAACTCAGAAACCGTTTAATTCCATGGAGCAAGCCTGAGCTGAACTCCTGACTTTTTTTCCTGATCTTTTTAAGCAGCCCACTTAAATCTCTGTGATGTCTTTGATGTTTTAGCATTGTTTGCTTTCCACTTGTTTTCTTAGTTGCATCGTGCTGCCGGTTTAATGAGACTTTGGAGCATTTGGGAGGAATTATCCTCTGCTGTTTCCTTTCTGAGCAGTGCTTAGAACTATTTGCAGTGTTTTATTGCTGATATAGTTTTTCACACTGTGTATATGTAACCACCCCCTCGCTACTTTACGCAGTTAGCTACTCCTGGAACCCTTAAATGGGCACAGACTACTCAGAACATTTAGACAATTGGTACCATCCATAGCTTTGGGAATGTATACCAGGCTTATTACTTCTAAAGATCAAAAGGGGTGAGGGTGTACAAAAGCAAATATTATGACATATTAGATATTTACAAAACCAGCTCCTGAGGAGAGAACTTTTTGCTAAGGCTGTGCTAGACCTATACTTCTGGAGGAGTACCCAGTAAATCCACACACAGGAAGCAATAACGTAACTGTCCAAACCATGGTTGGGGTTCTAGAGTGTGACATTATTCCAAAAGATATTCTCTAAACCAAGGGTGGCCCCCAAGGTTTACACATCATGGCACTAGGAACTTGCAGAATAACAAAACAACTGTATCTGACAGAACTCGGGTATGTATTCCTATATTTCATAGGACATTGAACATCTTGTACTGGCATTCCCATATGACATATGACTTTTAAACACTCTCCCAGTGGCACTGACCACAACATGAACATTTCTTCTAGTGGCACTGGCCACAACGGAGTAAACATTTACTGACAGAACTCTTTCGCCTTGCATTCCTATACGGCATAGGACTTTTAAATTTCTTCCAGAGGTACTGGCCACAACTAGAAATACTTCTAGTGGCACTGGCCACAACTGAGCATATATGTGGCTAATAACTAGCACATCCCACTTTAGGGGTAAAATCCTCTTCAGACATTGGCCACTATGTCTGAAGTAACCCAGCGCCCTTACTGAACCTGTAGTCCTGAACTGGTTACTCCAGATGGGGGGCTGCCCACCCTTTGCTCCAAAATCCATATCCAGCCATTCTTTCAGAGTTACACTTTAAACATCTTGAACACACTTGGGTAAATGCTCAATTGAATGAACTTTCACATCCAGCATTTAAAAACACTACACTTGTAGTGTGAGAACTAAAGTCCTGAACAGTGTGAAATAGTTATACATCTGGACCTCACACTTATCAGACAACTTTAAACTGAGAAGTCTCAAACTTCTGAGCAGAACAGTTGTACATTTCCCTCTTACAGAAATGCCACAGCACAGGTACTCTCTTTTGCAGCACAAAGTCAGATCTTATTCCCTGTTACAACATTACAGGCAGCTTCAAAACATCCTGCATCAAGGTTAGAACATTATAGGCAGCTTCAAAACATCCTGGATCAAAAAGTGAATTGCTCCTAGGATCCATCCATTAGCAGTCCCTTTCACTCCTCCGTGGATGAAAATCAGGAGATCCTGCTCTAGACAACGGTTTCCACCACTTCTCTTGGCAGGCTGGAGAATACCAGGACTAGGGTGTGAAAGTAGGCTGTCCATCAGAGCCCACAGCTGAGCACTCCTCACACTTCAAACTGCAGCTCCAACTACTCTTTACACAAACTGAATGACTGACTGAAGATTCTAAAATTCCCCACTCACAGCTGCTGTGGCTTATGCTGCTGCGAGATTTCTAAATGAGCTAATCTCTTTCATCTCAGGTGAGGCCAAGTAAACAAGAGAGTGACTAGGTGAAAAAAACATTCAACTAGTTATTCATCAGCTGACCTTCCCTACCTAGTACTGACAGTGAGGGGATTCTAGTAACCCCAGGGGACTGGGTGGTCACTCTCACCCCTGACAGGCAAATGACTGTCCGTAGTCATATCTCCATCCAGCACCAGGCCATTCTGCCCTCTGTGTTACCTACGGGGAGGTAGCGCTACTTCTCCCTTACCATGTGCCAGGAACAGGTAACACTAAAGAAACAGAGGCTGGCTGATGAAACTTCAGCCCCTATCCTACGATCTATCTATGGATTCTCAGTGGCTCCAAGAAAACTGCTTGAAGCATATCCTAATAGACAGCACTGGTGACCCCTGTCCGGCTCAGGACCACCAGCCTGCCTATCCCCCTAGACCTCTAGGGAATCTATATCTGACTATGTTGCCTACTGGGGAAAACCTATCCCCCCAATGCTTCCCAGGGTACCGGTGAACAACAAAGGAAACATAATTTACATTGCATTACATTTTCCCACAATTTCCCTAGCTGTGAGGAAAAACATGTTAACACCCTGTTAACCATAAACAATTCTAAAAACACTAAGAAAATGGGAACTCGGATTAAGTCCAGCATCCTCTTCTTCTCTTTTCTTCCTCAGGAACACCTGCAAGAGAAGAAAAACACAAAACACATTCTGCATTCCACACAGTGCCTAAACCTCCACCTAAACACTAAAGAACCCCCCAAAATATTTTTCTATAAAAGTACAAAAGTAAAAAAAAAAAATGGAAAGAAGACATTTATACAACACATTTGGGGATGGGATGCCCTACAATGTTCAAAACTAGTGACAAGATTACTGTTGCCCATAGGCATTGTCCGTTAAAGAAACTCTCCTCCTTGCTACCTTTACTAGTCTGCGGCCCATGACCCTGCTTGGGGGTGGCCAGTCCTGGTTGAGCCAGTGCGTCAGACTTAAAGAACGAAAGAAGTTGTCCCCCACTGTGTCTGTGGACAAGCTGCTAAAGCCTTCTCCAGCTGTCTCTGGCTCCTCTGAGGCAAGACCTTGAGGCGACTCACTGGAGCCCTCAACATGAAAATACACTTCTTCATCCTTCTCTTCCTCACTCATAATCTGTGCTCAAGACTGAGCAAATGTCCTCACTCCTGAGACATTCCATTCCTCACTGGGCGCAGATGTAGACACCTTCCAGTTCACTGTCTCTTGCAGTTCATCCTCCCCCACTAGGCAAGGACTCAGACTCTGATTCCACGAGTCCACTGATCTGTCTGTTGCACTGTCCATCTGGGACACAGGTGTGGAAACCTCTCACTGTTCCTGCCCTTGCAGTGGATCAACATCAGTTTTACTTTCTTTTTATGTAATGCACTCTGAAGAACTTTCCACAACAGGTTCTACCTGGTGCTGCGGGCTACTGCAGGCAGGGTCCCCTACTCGGGTCCACATGGGAGCCAATCGAATTCTTGTTACCCTCTGTGGCACTGCACCCCTGCTCATTCCATACTTCACAAAACACTCCGTGCAATGGGGCTATCAGAAACGCATCCCTTCCAGCCTTTAGACACACAATGCTTAGTCTCACTGGATAGCTAGGAACTGCTACATCTGGAGGTAACCTTTCACCATAGAAAGCTCTCTCCGTGTCTCTTAGTGCTGCCACCTCCTCTGCAATCATAGCTCGGGCATGACTCAGGTAGCGGGGAGTTCCCGAAGCCATGTCTGAAAGCAAACACACAAACTTGTTGTTACTGAAATGCTTACTAGTCACACATTGTCTCACAGAATGACTCCCTGCTGCTGTGTTTACATTGCTGACCCTGCCCTGTAAAGGTGTCTGTAACTTTTCTCATACATCAAACTCTGTTCACTTGCTCAAACCGTGTTTCCGACCTTTCTAGCTACTGAATTTACTTTAAACTGTAATTGATCGCCCTGCTGGTACACTTCAGCGCATTCATACGATTCTTAACTGGTACTTGACTTTGCGATCAGCATCTGTTCAGGCAAACTATTTGCATATGCTCAAAGTCACTTGTAAGCCCCACAGTCTTTCTTTGCACCAGACTGCCTGTTCACTGCACCCCTAATATACATCTCACAGTCCCTTTTGCTTAGAAACATTTACTGTTGCCAAAACCATTATCACTACTCACAGTCTATGCTCAGAATGTTTGTTTGTTGCAACTGCTTTAACAACGCACAGTCCTTCTTTGCAAAAAAATCACACTGCTTGCACACAGATTCAGCTGGCTTGATAATCACACACAGTTTGTTTGCACAGTTTACTTGTTT
Organism: Neoceratodus forsteri; assembly: GCA_016271365.2. NCBI lineage: Eukaryota > Metazoa > Chordata > Ceratodontiformes > Ceratodontidae > Neoceratodus > Neoceratodus forsteri. The sequence continues at coordinate 245,475,428 of CM028129.1, read as the reverse complement.
ACTCATTGAATTCAGTAGCTGGTTCCCGCCGATGGAAAATTTCGGCCTGCTGCCAATCCTAGGAAGGCCTATGGGGTGAAACGGGCTTGCAGTGCAGCCGATTGTAGCCACAAGTGTCTTGATCACTCTCCAGTCAGTCAGTCAGACAATGGGTTGAGTCCGAAATTACACAGTACTATTCTGTTTACTTACAGTTTAGAACACTCACAATTCCCTCGATGGCTGATTCTGGTCTAACCAGCTTGCATGCCACTCTCTCTCTCTCTCTCTCTCTTCAAACACTCTGCAGTGCACAGATGCTGGCCAGTGGGCGGGACTGGATGCAGTCGTAGCGATCACGCGACGCCATGCAAGTGAGCCTCTCTCTCCTTGCTTGCTCTTCCTTCACAGCGATCGTCGCGCAGGAGCAAATTTAAACTGCAAACTGTAACTTTTTTTCTCAGCTGCAGTTTCAGCGGTGGGAGTGCTGTTTTGACCACAGTTTCTGGACAATTTCTCTAGTGACTCCCCCAGTTTGCACACTAAGCACATTAAACTTTCAGGGCACATATCTGAGTCTGTTCCTTAACATCCACGGTACTTTTGGCACTTTAAAATTGCATTTTAAAAATTATGTAAGCACTTTCTGATGCAGAAACTATGACACACATTTCAATGCTTTACTCTCCATTGGAAGTTGAAAACACACAAGCAGCTCTCTGTCCTTTACTGTTCTAGAAGGCACACAAGCAGCACATTTGGATGGCACTTTTCTGGGCAAAAATCCTCTTGTCCAAATCTTCCTTTCTGTTTGGGCTACACCGCTACCGGACAGAAAGATGCTAGACATACCTGCAGCGAAAAATCTTCTGGTTCTCTCCCTAAATTAAACATCACCAGATGAGCCACCATTTTTTGTAACCACCCCTTACCATTTTACACAGTTAGCTACCCCAGGCACCCTTAACTGGGCACAGACTACTCTGAACATTTAGACAATTGGTACCATTCCTAGCTTTGAGAATGTACTGTATACCAGGCTCATTACTTCTAGAGATCAAAAGAGGTTGGGGTGTACAAAAGCAAATATTATGACATATTAGGTATTTACAAAACCAGGTCCTGAGGAGAGAACATTTTTCTAGGGCTATGCTAGACCTATACTTCTGGAGGAGTACCCAGTAAATCCACACACAGGAAGCAATAACGTAACTGTCCAAACCATGGTTGGGGTTCTAGAGTGTGACATTATTCCAAAAGATGTTCTCTAAAGCAAGGGTGGACCCCCAAGGTTTACACATCGTGATACTAGGAACTTGCAGAACAACAAAACAACCGTATCTGACAGAACCTGAGTATGTATTCCTATATTTCATAGGACATTGAACATCTTGTACTGGCATTCCCATATGACGTAAGACTTTTAAACACTCTCCCAGTGGTACTGGCCACAAAATGAACATTTCTTCTAGTGGCACTGGCCACAACTGAACATACATTATTACTGAAAGAACTCTTTCACCTTGCATTCCCATATGGCATAGGACTTTTAAATTTCTTCCAGATGCACTGGCCACAACTGGAAGTACTTCTATTGGCACTGGCCACAACTGAGCATACAAACGGCTAATAAGTAGCACATCCCACTTCAGTGGCTAAAATCCTCTTCAGACATTAGCCACCATGTCTAAAGTAACCAGGCGCCCTTACTGAACCTGTAGTCCTGAACTGGTTACTCCAGATGGGGGGCTGCCCACTCTTTGCTCCCAAATCCATACCCAGCCATTCTTTCAGAGTTACACCTTAAACATCTTGAACACACTTGGGTAAATGCTCAATTGAATGAACTTTCACATCCTGCATTTAAAAACACTACACTGGTAGTGTGAGAACTAAAGTCTTGAACAGTGTGAAATAGTCATACATCTGGATCTCACACTTGTCAGACAACTTTAAACTGAGAACAGTCTCAAACTTCTGAACAGAGTAGGTGTACATTTTCCTCTTAGTTAGAGAAACACCATAGCACAGGTACTCTCTTTTGCAGCACAAAGTCAGGTCTTACTGTTAGAACATTACAGACAGCTTCAAAACATCCTGGATCAAAAAGAGGATTGCCTCTAGGATCCATCCATTAGCAGTCCTTTTCACCCCTCCGGGGATGAAAATCAGGTAGATCCTGCTGTAGACAGCAGTTTCCACCACTTCTCTTGGCAGGTTGGAAAATACCAGGACTAGGGTGAGAAAGTAGGTTCTCCACTCAGAGCCGACATCTGAGCACTCCTCACACTTCAAACCACAGCTCCAGCTACTCTCTACACAGACTGATTGACTGAAGATTCTAAAGCTTCCCACTCACAGCTGCTGTGGTTTATGCTGCAGCGAGAGTTCTAAATGAGCTCATCTTTCTCATCTCAGCTGAGGCCAAGTAAACAAGAGAGTGATTACTTGAAAAACCCATTTAACTAGTTATTCACCAGCTGCCTTTCCCTACCTAGCACTGACACTGAGGGGAGTCTAGTTAACCCCAGGGGACTGGGTGGTTACATATATAATATTATACAATGGGCACAGAAATGAAGCACAAATCCTCTAATCTCATTGACTACCTGGCACTCCTCTCCCGTTGTAAAAGCTACAATCACCCCATGGGAAGAGGTGCCAGGCAGCCGCATCTCTAAGACCCATCCGACTCACTGAAATTGCCAAACAAAGCTGCCATATTGAACCCCGCTAAACTGCCGTGTACCGCAGCTAACCGCGAAATTCGAACAGACTTGAGCTGTAACATTTCACCGCTCCACAAACTGTGGTGCCAGGCAGCCTCTCAAGCTATCACTGTCCATAAAATCATTCGAGACCCATCTCAGTCCACACGTGCCGCCATCCTTCTCGTTCGCTTACACACCTGCTTCACAAAAAAAATGTCAGTCCTTAAATAACAAACAAAAACAAATGGATACTCATTCGCCTTAATAGTCGAAACCCTAGAAAAACCAGACTCCTAAAAATCCAGCACAAGACAGTTCTGCCCACAATGTGCTCTCCATCTCCGTCTCAGCATCTGAAGTGGCTCTTAGCTCACAACCCATCCCCTCAAAACACACTGCAACCGGCAATCATAAGCCAATACTGCGCTTCCTCAGTAGCAGCAGGGCTTCAGCAATCAGGGAGTATTTTTTTTGCAGCGGAACAATAAATACAGTAAAAATTAGCTAAAATGGGGAAAAAAATATTTTATTTACGATTTTCTATGTGCCAAGAAAAAGAGGGCATTGTATAATCGCAATATGCCACTTGAGAATGTTGGTGATGCCAGGATTCACCCACGCCTGGTGTGTTTTGGCCACTCTGCTGCGCCTCATGGCCAAACAACACCCCAGGCGTGGGTAAATCCTGGCATCACCAACACCCACTCGTGGTATATTGCTTAACTGTACCCAAACCTGCTCTTCATTTTTCATGGCTTCCTGTTTTAGTGGGGCGCTTCCTTCACAGGTTGTCACTGCTATAATGACGCACTGAGATTTTTGAACATTATGTGGACCTCTCTCTCTGTTGTCATACTATTGAATAGTATTAGGAAGTGTGTGTGCAGTGGATACTGTTTGGTATTGTTATTTCTGTTTTACATTATTATTGCCCTTTGTTTCTGCCTACTTTCCGGTTCTTAATGTTGATCTGCTATACTGCTGGGCTCCTATTTCAGACTGCTACTGTTAGGGAACACCTTGGGATTTTATATAGCTTCCTTATGTATCCTTAGCTTTTTTTGAGGGATATTCCATTGCTTCTTAGTAATTTGGTTGGGGGGGGACTGGAGCGCGCTACCAGTGAGGGTCTTGTTGTGGATCTATCGCAGACCTGCTTGTAGTGGAGGGATGGTCCTAGGGACTGGGACTCTCTTGTTGTTGGTTATATGTTCCTGCTGTTCTGCTTAGTTTTCTTCTGATATTTTTTCTGTGTGCTGCATGATTTTTCCTTTTGTCATATGGTGTACCTATCAGGATGGAGGTGGGGAGTGCTACTTCCTGAAAGAGCACCTTTCATGCTCTGTTACAAAATATCCCCCGAAGGCCACGAAGGACCCTTACCTTGTTCCAAGTTCAAGGATTTAAAAACATTTGTTTGTTTTATTGCGTTTTCAGGAGGGAAGGGGTCGTATTTTGGCTCCGAGGAATCGATCCACTGATCTCTTCTGCGTCCCGGTTTGGAGACACGCCCTCACGCTCTCCCATGTTCTTACATCACAATGTGCTTGCACAGGGGCACGCTCCATAAGTTCCACAAGCACATTGTGATGTAAGGATATGGGAGAGCGTGGGGGCACGTCTGCAAACCAGGAAGTGGAAAGGATTGGCGGCTTGGCTCCTCAGAGCAAAAATACAATCCCTTCCCTCCTGAAAATGCAACAATATAAAATGTTTTTTTTTTTATATCCTCAAACTCTGAACCAGGTAAGGGTTCTTCGTGGCTATGAGCACTAATACCCCAAAAGGTGCTCTTTAACTTTGTTCTTTTTTAAACACTGGTTGCGTATGTATTTAATGTTTCTTTTTATACGTTAATTTATGGGGAGACATTACATATTTTCTAGCTGGAATGTAAAAGGCGCTCTGGATGTTCAGAAGCAATATGCTGTATCGAAACATCTGAAACGGATGAGTACTGACGTTGCTTATATACAGGAATCTCATTTGACAAGAGACCAGTTTACCTTCTTCAGACGGGACTGGGTTGGACAGGTTTATGGTGCTGGCAATAGTTCCAAATAGAGGGGTGTTTACATTTTGACTGCTAGACAACCTCCGTTTCAATTTCTTTAACAACTATGGGATCCTAAGGGGTGTTATATTTTCATTCATGGAAGACTGAGATTACATGAAGTACTTTTGGGCTGTGTATATGGTCCTACTTGTGATGACCCTCATTTTTTCACCCAAATGGCCACCCTGTTGGCTTCCTGTACTCACATTCCCCTCATTGTTGGAGATGAATGGAATATAGTCCTTCACTCTGATTTAGATAGGTCGCACCAGCCTTGAAAAGGTCTCTCAACTGTACAATGAGGTCTATAGGAATTTATTGATCTACTGGGCCTCACAGACCCTTGGCGATTGTTGCACCTAACAGAATGTGGTTATGCATTTTATCCCCAACCCCCGCACGCATAATTCCTTTTCCAGGTTGGACTATTTTCTTATCAACCAAGAAGATGTTTCCAGTGTAATAGGCTGTGAAATTCGAGAAATAGTTCTTTCAGACCATGCCCTGGTTTGGCTTGCACACTCTATTCAGGGTGGTTTCGATAGGGATTTTGTATGGTGCTTTAACACTCAGTTGCTACGGGATAAAGCTATTGTAGATACTTTACAATGGTTTATACAGTCCTTTTCTGAAACAAATGTTTTTTTTTTAGTTGTTTTTTTTTTATTTTAGTCTTTGGTAACTGGGTAAGGCTCACTAGGCATAAGTGCCTGTTTTCAGGGGTGACCTGGGAGCACTGGGCGGTTAAGTGACTTGCTCAGAGTCACACAGTATACAAGTGGAGGTTATGAGAATCAAACTCAGGTCTGGTCTGCTTGATGTATCAAGCTCGTTCACACCTCATTCCTCTAGCCTCTAGGTTATACTGCCAGCCAATTAACTCAGTTAACTCAGTAGCTTATTTTGATGTGCTATGGGGTGCAGCCAAAACTGCAATTCATGGTGTATGTATTCACCTTGCTACTAAAAAGGCTAAAGAATGTCAAGCGCAACTTAATGATTTCCTGCATCAAAGTAGAACTTCGGAAGCTTCTGTCATTCCCTGTATGCTGGAACACATTTGGTTATCTCTTAATCCCCTTCACTCCAGATATTTTGAATGAAAATGCTGAATTAGCTGTTTTTTGAACTAAGGTTCATTATTTGGAGCAGGAGGAGCAGATGGGCAAATTATCAGCTCTTCAGCTAAGGCAGCAAGAATCTGCCCAGGTAGTATGTGAAATTAAGTTGGAGGGTTCTCGAGACCTTATCACTAAACCAAGAGATACTGTCGAAGCCTTTCAGACTTATTTTGAATGCTTATACTCTGCTGCTCCCGCTGACCCTAATCTTCCTAATTTGACCTCACATTATTTGCAGGGGCATTCCGGCGCCTTTCAGATGCCCAGAGTGCCTCTTTAATAGGTCCCATTACTGCAGCAGAGGTACAGTGGGCAATTTCTTGTCTTCCTGCCGATCGAGTTCCTGGTCCTAATAGTTTCCTTTCTCATTTTTATAAACATTTTCTGCAAAACGTACTCTAATTTTGGTTGATGTTTTCAGTTTTTTTTACAATCCCACAATGTTACTGATTGATCTCTCTTTTGGGCTTGTATTAGCCTCCTGCTCAAACCTGGGAAGGATGAGTATCTTCCCACTAGTTACTGCCCTATTTTACTTATAAATACAGACTTTAAAATACTGTCAAAAATCTTAGCCCATAGACTGGAAAGTGTCTGGTCCAGCTTAATAGGTCCAGAACAGGTTGGTTTCATGAAGGGCCATACCTCCAGTGATCATGCCTGCAAACTATTTCATTTAATCTTGGCCTCCATGGAACTCAAGACCCCGGCGGTATTGGTATCCCTTGATGCCAAGAAAGTTTTTGATCGGGTTTCCTGCCCATTTTTATTCAAAGTTTTGCATGCGTACAACATCCCTGATGATTTAATTCAGTGGGTATGACTTCTTTATTACAACCCTTCAGCTACTGTACTCTGTAATGGTGTTCTCTCTCTCTAAACCTTTCCCTATTACTGCTGGTATCAGGCAAGGATATCCCTTGTCACCTTTTCTTTTTAGCTTGTATTTAGAACCTTCAATTTTAAAACTGAAGGGAGACCGCGGATCCAGGGAATTCGGCTTTAGCAAGTGGAGTATAAGCTTTCTGTTTATGTGGACGACATTTTGTTGCATTTGCCTCATCCTGAAACATATATTCTTGCTGCCTTAGCAGAAATTGAAGCTTTCGGGAAAATATCTGCTTACAAGTTAAATCTGGGAAAAAACGAGTGTTTTGCCACTTAACCTTTTTGTAGATAAACACACTGCTACTACTTTAGGCCTTCAGTGGGAACCTAAGGCACTTCTATACTTGAGCGTACTCATTTTGCGCCATTTCTCCACCTTATGTGAATTAAATTTGGACCCTTTACACAGTTCTGTTAAACAGGATTTGCATAGCTGGACAGCCTTACATCTTTCCCTTAGGGGCAGGGTAAATGTAATAAAAATGAACATCCTCTCCTGTATTTTGTACCCTTGGGGATGTTAAATATTATATTATCACATGCTTGGTTTTGACAATTGCAGTCTGTACTTAATTCCTTTTTGTGGCAGGGTAAATCGATTAGGAGGGCCGATTACAAGCTCACCTTCCTAAACAACAGGGCGGGCTTCACCTTCCTAACTTCTTTTTTTATTATTTAGCATTACAGGGGTCCAAGTATTTTAAATGAGGATGTCCTCCTGGCGGTACTAATGACTCATATGTGCCTCAGTGGTTAACTCTTGAAAGGGCCCTATGCTGGAGTTTCAACCCTCAACTTCTATCTCTTTTAGGTCTGTCCTGCGGCCCTTTATCACCCCTTGAAAACCGCCCCTATTTATTGGTCTCTATGAGCCCACGTGCAATTTTGTCAATATTTTCATGTTTCTGCATCTCGCAGTTTAGCCCAACCATTGTTTTGTAGCCCCAACTTTAAAAATTGCCCACCGTGGCATTCCCTTTTCTTTTATTACTCTCGAGGCAGCTATTACCGTCTCTAAGATATCTTCTGGAGAGCAGGTTTTCTATTTCCCTACCTTTCAGTCAACCTATAGAAACATAGAAACATAGAATTTGACGGCAGATAAGGACCACTTGGCCCACCTAGTCTGCCCATTTCCCTACCTGATGGATAAGCTGCAGATTCTAGTTAATCAACAGCATACTTCCTCCTACCCCCCCCAAATTGCCTTATACCTCTCCCATGCATTCTTGAATTCTCCCACTGTTCCTGACTCCACAACCTCCTCAGGAAGGCTGTTCCATGCATCCACAACCCTCTCTGTGAAAAGATACTTTCTAATATTACCTCTGAGCCGTCCCCCCTCTATCTTCAAATTGCGCCCACTTGTTCTTGAACATCTGTTTTTCTGAAAGATACTACACTCTTTGTTAATTCCCTTGAGATACTGGAAAATTTCTATCATGTCCCCCCCCTTCCTCAAGGGTATACATATTAAGCTGCTTTAGTCTCTCCTCATATGTCTTCTGGTGCAGACCCTGCACCATTTTGGTCGCCCTCCTCTGAACAGCCTCCACTCTGTCTATGTGTAACCTCCCCTACAAATGGGGGTTCCCAAAAAGTCTTCCTTGAACTTGCCTAAATGTTCACTGCCAGGCTGGTGTCCTGCATTTTAGCAGTTTAAATGTGATTGCCAGAGCCTGTATAGCCTCTGTGCACTGTCTCTTCAACAGCTGCTTGATTGCAGCATAAGTAATCTGAGATGGAGCTCTGTTGAAAGATGTAACTATTTGCTGAAAACCATTTAGAATGATAATGATAATGTAGTTTGTCTAACCTGCTTTCTTTGTAGCAAGGACTGTTTTGTTTGTCTCCACTATCTTGGTCCTGGACTGCAAATTGGACCAATCAGTTCTGGTGGGACCTAAAATGTAGCCGGACTACAGAAGCTGTCTGAATTCAAAATCTATAGGAACTGTGGTTTGAGTTTTTGTGCCTTTTTTGCAACTGAAGCGGAAGCTCTTGCTTTGACTGACAGCCAAATCAGCCAACCAAAGCTTTTGGATCTTGGGGAAGTCCCGGGCTGCTTGCAGTTTTGAGTTAGAACTAAGCTGGAAGCTGAGCAAGAAGTAGCTGAAGTGATTCTGAGAGCAATCCTGAGTGAATTTGCATGGGAGAACTATGAAAAGGCTGAGAGTTTGGCCTCCATGTCTGCCTGCTGCTCCTGAGAGGGAGACAAGAGAATTATTTTGGACTAAATCCAAGTTTGTGTGACTAAAGTAAGCTACTGAAGTGGGCCAGGCTCAACCTGAAGAAGACTGAATATTTTTGCTGAATGCAATCGGCCTGTCAGGAGTTCCAGCTACTCCTAAGCTCCCGGTGTGCAGAGACTTTGTGATTGTGCCCAGGGAGCGCTTTGCCTGGTACAGTAGAATTCCCGTACATGTAAATGTGCTATGAGCTGCTAGTGGGTTGTGAGTTAGTTCCCCACTGTGTGAACTGTGTTCTGCTTGCTGGAAGCTGTATCCAGCCCAAAACTAACTGCTTCCAAACTTGTCTCCATGTGGTCTGGGCTTTGCCAGACTGGCCCAGCCAGACAACCCACTGCACAGAGAAGCCATTGACGAGAGACCTGCCTGGGGATCTGCCCCCTGCTCCACGCTTGAACAGGAATGACACCTCTGCAACTTGTGTGGGCCCTGCTTCTCCTGGCATTCCAGATCAACCACCTGCAGTCTCGATTTTCGTCCAGCCTGTGTCCAGTCTTGGGTATAGTGAGTAAATACCAGGGTAGCTCCCTACAACAACAGCTTAATTTGAGTGTGTTATCAGATTGTCTTGTTGTTTCGTTCCTTTATGAACTGAGCCCTCTGGCTCCGGATTACAAGTATTGTGTACTGTGCAAGTTGTGTTTTTCATCACAGGGCCCCAACCAGCTGCAACCCCGGGCAACTGTCCTGGCTAGCCTATCTCTTCTCTACCTGGATACCCAGAGGTGGACTGTGTGGGGGGACTCAAAGAACATGCATAACTGCTTGATTGATATAACCTTTAAGCTAATTAACCTGATTTTGCCCCTCCCTTGTTCAAGTCCCCTGAATAAATCAGATCAAACTTTTTCTGCATGTAATCTGATTGCGGTTCCAGTTTGTGCTCAAAGTACTGTACTGTTGCTATGTGCTGTGCTTAACCTTGTTTTACAGGGGTTCCCCAGGGTTGAGCCAGAGGAACCAGCCCTGGTGGTAAGTGCAAACAGTGTGAGTACTTGTGTGGTGTACCAGGGGTATTGTGAAAGTGATTATTGTACAGTGTTCAGGCCACTAGAGGGGAAAGAAGGGGGTTACAGTGTCCCAGAGGGCTGTGCCCAGATTAGCTTGACCACTACCAACCCTAACCGCCGGGTGGAGGCACCCGTTTCAGAACTCAGGCCCCTTAACCTGCTACTAGCCAAGCAGGCAGGGGTAGTAGCCCTTGGGATAGCACCACCTAGGGGTTACATATGTCTTTGCAGAGATGGGGTCTCCAGAGTTGCATGCAGTACTCCAGATGGGGTCTCACTAACTGTCTGTACAGAGGTATAACTACTTCCTATTTTCTACTGTTGATGCCTCTCCCTACGCATCCCAGTATCCCCCCAGCCCTCCTTACTGCCTTCTCACATTGCTTGCCCACATTTAGGTCATTTGATATAATTACTCCTAGGTCTCTATAGATTTTTGTTGTTGTTATTATCTCACCCCGCACTGTGTACTCTTCCCCTGGGTTTTTGTTTCCCAGATGCATTATCTTGCACTTCTTTGTATTGAATCTGAGCTGCCACATATTTGACCATTCCTCCAACCTTGCCAACTCCCTTTTCATTCTTTCCACCCCACCTTGTATATCAACCCTGTTGCAGATTTTTGCGTCATCTGCAAAGAGACATACCTTTCCTTCCAGGTGCTCTCCGGTGTCACTTATAAAGACAATAAAGAGGACCAGTCCCAGTACCGAACCCTATATTAATCTTTTATGTGAGACTGTGTCAAATGCCTTGCTAAAATCTAGGTAGGTCATATCCACAGCCCCTCCCTGGTCTACTACTTTGGTCACCCAGTCAAAGAAATCTATTAGGTTCATCTGACAAGACCTTCCTGCTGTGAAACCATGCTGCCTTGGGTCCTGTGCCCCACTGGCCTCTAGGTACTCAACAATTCTTTCCTTCGGAAGTGATTCCATCATTTTCCCCACCACTGAAGTCAAACCAACTAGTCTGTAGTTTCCTGCCTCTGCCCTGCTCCCACTTTTGTGAAGTGGAATCATATTTGCCCTCCTCCTCCTCCAGTCCTCAGGTACCACCCCATCCTCCCATGATTTGTTAAAGAGAGTAGTCAGTGGTGTTACTAGTTCTACTCTCAGTTCTTTTAGAATTCTTGGGTGAATCCCATCAGGCCCCATTGCTTTGTCTACCCTCAGTTTCAAGAGTTCTTTCAAAACCCTTTCTTCTGTGAATGGACTGGTTTCGACACCCCTACTCAGGGTTTCACCCTTATTTGGTTTAGGTACCTCCCCCTCCTCTGCCATTGTGAATACTGAGCAGAAATATTTGTTCAGTATCCCTGCTAATTCACTGTCACCCTCTGCCCACATTTCCTCCCCTTTATTAAGTCTCTGTATCCCTCCCTTATTCTTTCTTCCCTCCCTAATGTACCTATAAAAGGTTTTATCCCCCTTCTTAACAGAGTTGGCTATCTTTTCCTCAGTTTGTGCCTTTGCTATTCTGACTGCCTTCCCTGCCTCTTTCTGCTTTAACTGATAAAGTTCTCTGTCCTGCTCCTTCTGTGTTTCCTTATATTTCCTGAATGCTATCCTTTTCTCCTTAACCATCCCTGCCACTTCTTTTGAGAACCGTAGTGTTTTTTTCCTTCCTTTTGTTTTGTTGATTTGCTTCACACAAAGGCTTGTTGCCTCTGCGATGGCTGTTTTGATTATTCCCCATTGTTCCTTCACCCTCCTTCTTGCCTGTTTGCTAGTGCTTTTCTGAGGCACTCTCTCATTTTCCCAAAGTCAGTCTTCCTAAAGTCCAATACTCTTGTTTTTGTATGGCTTGACTCTATGGCTGTGTTTATTGTGAACCACACTGTTCGGTGGTCACTTGTTCCCAGATGACCACCCACTTCTAAATCTGAGATCCTTTCTCCTTCCCCATTCCCCTATAACCTAGCTCCTAAATATTATTTTAAATATTTACAATTGTCCCAGGTGATCTCCTCTTACTTAGGGTCCTCCTCCATGGCCTGACCAGGATTCCTCCCCTTCTGCCAAAATGATTCAAGTTGTAGGCTACCATCATGCTATCACCCAATTATACACCATTTACCAAACCCTTGATCCCCTCAAACCCACAGGCATTGTTATTATAGGCAACATTGTCTCCCTTTGGAGTGGAACTTGACAGCTTGGCAAACAGTTTGGGTGGATCTTTATAAGCAAATTAAACAGGACCATTAGAGGTTAGCTCAATTTAAAATCTTACATAACTTGTATTTTACTTCTCAACGGCTTTGTAGAATGAGTAGATAATCTAAACCCATCTGTTCTAGGTGTTATAAGGATAGTGGCTCTCTTTATATTGTGGGCTTGTGAGAAGGCATTGCCAACGCGGATTGAGGTTGCTGCATTCCTGAAGGCATCGCCGCCCACCGACCCTACCGACCACCAAGTACCTGCAATCGGTGACACCACGATTTTGAATTTTGCGCCTTTTTGTACCTCGGGTGCCTGCCTCAGTCTATAGGAGCCCTGCTGTTTTGAGCCAGTGTGTTCCTCGCACTCAGCAGTTTAACCCTGTGCCCAACCAGACTGCTAATTTCAGCCACGATTCTGCAGGACTTAATCTTCGGCTGCCTTTAAAGTTTTATGAAGCATACTCTGCTTGCCAGCCGTGCAAATTAACCTCGTCTGACTCTCTAAGCTGTGAGCACTATCTTTAGTTAATTTTCAGCTTACTCGCAGCTTCCCCGGCCAGGCTTCAGCATGAGCTAATTCTACCTAATTCTGTGACCATTATTTGTAGCCCAACTAATTTTTAGGCTGCTTCACAAGCTCAAGCTTGTTGACTGCTTGTGCCTCCTAGCAGATTTCACACCCGAGCCCCTCCCCCGATCCTTATTAAATACACCTCCTCCCCCATAGTAATCTCTGCCATCCCTTCTCAGCAATTGTTTATAGGAGCGCTTACCATAGGCAGAACCTCCCCTTAAAGGGATATCTTCCCTTTACACCTTCAGTCAACTTCAACCACTGGATTGTGTTTCTCTCCTCTCCTTACAGATTTTCCCAATCTTTTTACAAGGGCAGCACCCCCGTTTGTCCTGCTGAACTAACTGGACTAAGACCTGCCAATCTGACCATCCCCATCGTCTGTCCCCCATAGTATATTATACATAAATTTCTACTCAGTCTATCTATCTTAGAAACATGCCCCATGACTATTACCATTTCACTATACTGTTGGTAGTTTATGGCTTACCAACCCTGCCATTTAAAAAAAAATGGTGATGCTCCTGCTCCACCCCACCTGTCCAGTGACAGAAGCGCGCTGTGTGCCTATGGCGCCGTAACAGCAGCTGTTCTTGCATACCATGCTGCACCTACTAAGCCAGGTGACCACCAATTGACTGACTGCTCTGAGTCATGAAAGATTTACTCCTGCTGGGGTCCTCACATCATATCCCCCCCCATGGGTTTCTCTTAGCCGTCTGGTCAAAAGGGGTGATCTTCCCAAAGGGGCTGTCACAAGCTCAGTAACAAACTCCTGAGGGAGTATCTCAGTAGAATAGCCCTACCACTACTCCTGCTCTCTGGGAACATCCATCCCAATCCAGGCCCTCCTTCAAGATATGGCACGGGTCAGAATAAGGCTGGCTTGCTAACCTTTGCATCAATCAACATCCGCAACCTCCTGGATGAGCTTGACCTTCTTCAGGCCTTAACCCAGATGTGATATCATTAGTAGAAACCTAGTTTTCACCCAGCGTCTCTGATGTGTCCATCATTATACTAGGGTACACTGTGGTTCGCCAGGATGGATGTACCAGATGAGGAGGTGGGTGTGCAATTTATATGAGAGGCTATCTACAAGCAACTACCCATCACAGGGGATAACATGCAAGCAATTGCTGTAAAAATTCTCCTTGGGGCTCACAATAAGGTTGTTACCATCATATCAGCATACATCCCCCCACGGCACACTTTTGTGGGTTTTGACACATTCATCGATTGCCTAGGTAATCTGAGTCTCAACTCTGAAGTCATTCAGAACAATATCTAACTGGGTCCTTCTTTGTGGCCACCTTGATTTATTGAAAAATGACCTTTGGCACACTGACTGGTCTGTAATATACTCGTCTAATGATGTTGACTTTGCCCTTGAGCACCTCATCTCCTGCTTCAACGAAGTGTGTGACAAGCATGCCCTTCTTAGAAAGCAGAAAGTCAAGGGTCATAACAATCTGTGGATGTCCCCTGACATTATCGATCTCCTAAAGACCAGGGAGCTCTTCTGGCATAAAAAGGCTAGAAATTACTGTACCAGGTCAATCCAGGACGTGAAAAACTCTTACTATGAAGAAGCCTTGTCTCACGCCTGGAATGATAGCAGGCAATTCTGGAGGAATCTCAGTGAAGTCACTGGGAAGGATCCTAAATCTGCCCTTGCTATGCTTAACATAGATGGGGTCCCTACGTTAGACCCAAAAACCATCTCAAACTCCTTCAACACAGCATTCCACTGACCTCAGTGGCATTCTACCCCAAAACTTTTTCAGCCCTACCTCTCCCACTGCTGGCCTTAACAATCTTGTCCAGCCCCCTACCCATCCCCCTTTCTGTTTTAGAACTGTCACTCTTAAGGAAGCCAGGAAGTATCTCCTAAAGGTGTTAGGTAAAAGTCGCTACAGTGGAGATACCTTGGACTTCAAATTTGTCAGTCTTACCCTGGAGAAGCTACTGGCACCCCTTACTCATTTAATTAACCTAAGGTTAGCCCACTTTCCTCAAAAGTGGAAATCTATGGTAGTGACACTGGTCCATAAGGGCAGTGACCGTGCCTCTCATGGTAACTATTGACCTATTTCCATCTTACCTCCACTATCCAAAGCCCTTGAGAAAATTGTCTTGGACCAGCTGGTTGAATACCTGGCTAAGTATCAACTTCTGTGCTCCCAGCAACATGGGTTTAGGGCTGGGCACAGCACCACCACTGCCCTGCTCGAGTTCACAGGCTACATTCATAGATCCCTGGACCCCAGTCAGATGGTTGGTGCTGCATACATTGATTTAACCAAGGCTTTCAACATGGTTAGCCATGCCCTACTGGTGGAGCAACTTTCTAACCTTCGTCTCTCCCCCGATGCTGTGGCTTGGTTCAGGAGCTACCTTCTGAATTGATCGCAACAAGTAAAGATAGCCAACGTCCTCTCAGACAGCAAACCTGTCAAGTCAGTCCCACAAGGATCAATCCTGGGTCCACTCCTGTTCTAGTGTCTTTCTGAATTCACTTCCCCTCTCCTGCCAGGGATGCATCCTTCTCTATACGGACGATGCAGTCTTCTTTACTAGTGCTGCTGATCCCAAGGTGGTTGAACATGAGCTCCGGCAAAACTTTGCTGCAGTACAGAGTTGGCTTAACAACCATATGTAACCCCTAGGTGGCGCTATCCCATGGGCTACTACCCCTGCCTGCTTGGCTAGTAGCAGGTTAAGGGGCCTGAGTTCTGAAACCGGTGCCTCCACCCGGAGGCCAGGGTTGGTAGTGGTCAAGTTAACCTGGGCACAGCCCTCTGGGACACTGTAACCTCCTTCTTTCCCCTCTAGTGGCCTGAACACTGTACAAAATCACTTTCACAATACCCCTGGTACACCACACAAGTACCCACACTGTTTGTACTTACCACCAGGGCTGGTTCCTCTGGCTCGACCCTGGGGACCCCCTGTAAAAAAAGGTTGAGCACAGCAAATAGCAACAGTACAGTACTTTGAGCACAAACTGGAACTACAGTCAGATTACATGCAGAAAAAGTTAGATCTGATTTATTCAGGGGACTTGAACAAGGGAGGGGCAAAATCAGGTTAATTAGCTTAAAGGTTATATCAATCAAGCAGTTATGCATGTGCTTTGAGTCTCCCCACACAGTCCACCTCTGGGTACCCAGGCAGAGAAGGGATGGGCTAGCCAGGACAGTTGCCCGGGGTTGCAGCTGGTTGGGGCCCTGTGATGGAAAACACAACATGCACAGTAAACAATATTTGTAATCCGGAGCCAGAGGGCTCAGTTTGTAAAGGAAACAAAACAACAAGACAATCAGATGACACACTCAGATTAAGCTGTTGTTGTAGGGAGCTACCCTGGTATTTACTCGCAATACCCAAGGCTGGACACAGGCTGGCCGAAAATCGAGACTGCAGGTGGTTGATCTGGAATGCCAGGAGAAGCAGGGCCCACACAAGTCACAGAGGCGTTGTTCCTGTTCAAGCGTGGAGCAGGGGGGCTGATCCCCAGGCAGGTCTCTCGTCGATGGCTTCTCTGTGCAGTGGGTAGTCTGTCTGGGCCAGTCTGGCAAAGCCCAGACCGCATGGAGACAAGTTTGGAAGCAGTCTGTTTTGGGCTGGATACAGCTTCCAGCAAGCAGAACACAGTTCACACAGTGGGGAACTGACTCACAACCCATTAGCAGCTCATAGCACATTTACATGTACGGGAATTCTACTGTACCCGGCAAAGCGCTCCCCGGGCACAATTGCAAAGTCTCTGCACACACACCAGGAGCTATGGGGTAGCTGGAACTCCTGAGAGGCCGATCGCATTCGTCAAAAATATTCGGTCTTCTTCAGGTTGAGCCTGGCCCACTTCAGTAGCTTACGTTAGTCACACAAACTTGGATTTAGTCCAAAATAATTCTCTTCTCTCCCTGTCAGAAGCAGCAGGCAGACAAGGAGGCCAAACTCTCAGCCTTTTCTTAGTTCTCCCATGCAAATCCACTCAGGATTGCTCTCAGAATGACTTCAGCTCCTTCTTGCTCAGCTTCCAGCTTAGTTCTAACTCAAAACTGCAAGCAGCCCGGGACCTCCCCAAGATCCAAAAGCTTTGGTTGGCTGATTTGGCTGTCAGTCAAAGCAAGAGCTCCCTCTTCAGTTGCAAAAAAGGCACAAAAACTCAAACCACAGTTCCTATAGATTTTGAATTCAGACAGCTCCTGTAGTCCGGCTACACATTTGGTCCTACCAGAACTGATTTGTCCAATTTGCAGTCCAGGACCAAGATAGTGGAGACAAACAAAACAGTCCTTGCTACAAAGAAAGCAGGTTAGACAAACTACATTATCATTATCATTCTGAGTGGTTTTCAGCAAATAGTTACATCTTTCAACAAAGCTCCATCTCAGATTACTTAAGCTGCAATTAGGCAGCTCTTAATGAGGCAGTACACGGAGGCTATACAAGCTCTGGTAATCACATTTAAACTGCTAAAATGCAGGACATCAGCCTGGCAGTGAGCATTTAGGCAAGCTCAAGGAAGACTTTTTGGGAACCCCCATTTGTAGGGGGGGTTACGCCCTTCCCTGCCTGGGAAAACTTGGCGTCTGCGTCAAGTCTGTACCATCATAACATTGAAAATGCAACATATACAAGATATTTATACCATTAACATGCTATACAAGTATTATCTGATTCATCAATTGGCATAACTTGTCACTTTACTATACATTTCAATGTACTCCACCATATAATTTCTATTCTGACAATACATTATGCATATTTCACACAGGTAAATTGAACATTACTATACAGAATCATGTAATAACTTCCTTGTATTCTGAACAGTGCAAGAGGGGACCCTTCCCTATCAGCTAACTTGGGTCTAGATGGGGCAGGGGCACCATGATGAGAGGGCAGAACAAGTAACCTGAAATGGGCCGTCAAGCTCAATTTGGGTAGTGAGCTCTGAGAGACATAAATACCTTTGTGGAGTACATTGATCTCCCAGGGGAATCATAACTGAAGTGCACCACTGGCTTGACAGCTCGGCCAGTCTTTCTGGGGTGAACAACCACAATCTCTCTACTTCCAACAATGGTCTTGGAGCTTTCATCACTTGTGAGGGGTGCCTCTGCATGAAGGGGAATGTCCAAGCTGGGAGCACTGTCAGCCCCTTGCTCTGTAGTCTCTGTTTCTACAACACTTGGCTCATTTTGAAGACACTCTGGCACTGAAGGGAGGTTGTCAGCACTCTCATAGTGTTCCTCAAGTTCTGACATGTCACCAGAAAGACTCATACCATCAGCCTCTCCTTCAGGCAAATCATACAGTCTCACTATATATAAAGACTTAGCATGCTCAGACGTGATACTTTGCACTTCACCTTCAGGGAGCATTGGCTCCAAGGATGATGCCAGGGCATTAGGCAGTCCAGAAGGCCCAGCTTCATCCCCATAATTCAACATAGGATTTCCATGAAACAATGGACTCGGTTCATATGAGGGGTAATAGGCATTATCACACTCACTGTCATCCAAGTTAGACTGGCAGTCACTATCATTCTGGGCCTGCTGCGGGGGAAGTCTTAAATCGGCAACCACGGGGGCAGGCTGACTCTGTTTCTTTCTTGCAGCAGTACGAGTCACTGGTCCAGGGGAATCAATCTCGGTGGGTTCAGTCTCAATTATAACTTGACCAATAGGTAGCAAGTGGTTACGGTGCATGGTCTTAACAGCTTTGGAGTTATTCTCTGGGCGCACTTTGTACCCTGGCAAATCATCCAACTTTCCAACTGTGACATGGGGAAGATGGCGCGATTGATCAGCAATTTTGTGTTTACCATGCAATCCTAAATTTCGCAACAACACACGGTCTCCAGGCCTAAGCTCTTAAGCCTTTAACTTTTCTATCATGTCTCTCTTTGTTTGCTAGATTTCTTTTGCCGGCCATTGTCTGGACCAGTTGATAGGCATGGTTCAACTGAGCTTTCAGTTTTTGTAAATATTGCAGGCAATCTTTGGCTCGGACCCCATTGGGAGAAACCCCAAAACAGACATCATCAGGCAGCCGGGCCTCTCTCCCGAATGTGAGACGGTAGGGGGAGAACCCGGTAGCATCATTCTTCATGCAATTGTATGCGTGTACCAAGGTGCTAATCTGCTGGCTCCATTTATGCTTATCTTTTGGGTGGAGGGTGCCTAGCATGTCTAGCAAGGTGCGGTTAAAGCGTTCTGGTTGAGGATCCCCCTGCGAGTGATAAGGGGTGGTTCTTTACTTTCGCGCCCCCCATAGATAGAGCATTTCTTTGATTAGCCGACTCTCAAAGTCCCGGCCCTGATCAGAGTGAATTCGCTGGGGGGATCCATAGTGGACAAAGAAATTTTCCACCAGCACCTTGGCCACGGTAGATACTTTTTGATCTTTGGTGGGAAAAGCTTGTGCATACCGTGTGAAATGGTCCGAAACCACTAACTCATTGCCAGTGTTTCACTGAGCAGGCTCTAAACTCATGAAGTCTATGCAGACTAGTTCCATTGGGGTGCTGGTAGTAATGTTGACAAGTGGGGCAGCCCTCTGAGGCAGGGCTTTTCTCTGCAGGCAGCAACTACTAGTTCTTACATGGTGCTTAACATCGGCCCCCATCTTGGGCCAGTAGAACTGAGATCATACTAGGTCAAGGGTCCGGTCAATACCAAGGTGGCCCATATGATTGTGGAGGGACCTCAGTACCAAATCTTTGAAGGCTGTGGGCAGGACCAGTTGTTGCTTGTCTATTTGGCCACCTCGATCTACAGTCTCTCTATACAACAATTGATTAAGCAGCTTCAACCTGGGGCCTTCTTTAAACAACAGAGCGGTTCACAGATCAGAGAAACGTAACTTGGACACATCCTTTCCTGCACAAAGGGCGTCAAGTGCTGGCTGAATCATAGGATCTCGAGATTGAGCCCATTGAATGCTGTCATTATCAAATTGAGGTAGTGTACTAATATCTAGAGCAGAAAAGTGGCAATACACAGCCAGTATGCAGGTGTCAGAGGGGCCCAAGCAATCTGCTAAGCATTCCACTGTGTCCGTAGACATCTGTTTATTTCTATCAAACTTTTGGCACAATGCTCAGATGTCAGGTTCAGACAGCCTGACCCAGTTGCTCTTGGAAATGGGCCTCCGGGATAGGGCGTCAACATCAATATGATTCAGGCCCGGTCTGTATTCGACAGCATAATCATATGTTGACAATGCAGAAAGCCACTGGTGCCCCGTGGCGTCTAACTTAGCTGAAGTCTGTACATAGGTCAATGGGTTATTGTCAGTCCTCACCAATATTTTCGCCCCATAGAAATAATCATGAAACTGGTCGACAATGGCCCATTTTAACACTAGGAACTCCAACTTTTGCACAGGGTAGTTTCGCTGTGACGGGGTCAAGCTCCTACTGGCGAATGCCACTGGTCTCAAACCAACCTCATGGTCTTGATACAGTACAGCTCCTAGACCCTGCAGACTGGCGTCAGTATGCAGCACATAGGGTTTGGTAGGATCAGCATAAGCGAGGATGGGGGCATGGGTGAGCTGGTTTATGACTTCGTGGAAAGCTGCTTCACAGTCAGGTGTCCAATGGGACCCAAAAAGTTCACCTGGGCGGAAATATGCTTTGTCTGGTTCTTTGACGTCCCTTTTTTGTATTTTCGATTGGTAGGAGGGTAACCCTGGGTAAGATTCAAGAGTGGCCGAATCACTTTAGAATAGTCCTTTAGGAACCAGCGGTAGTAACCACAGAATCCCAGGAAACATTGTAGTTCTTTCAGATTGTGGGTCTGGGGCCAAGTAGTCAAGGCTTCAGCTTTACTAGGATCAGTCTCTATCCCCTCTGTAGACACTATGTGCCCCACATACTTCACAGAAGTTTGGAAAAACTGGCACTTGTCAATGGACAGCTTGAGGCCGAACTCTTCCAGTTGGTCTAGCACCTTGAACAGTCAACTCTCGTGTTCCTCTAGGGAGCTCCCAAACACAATGACATCGTCCAAGTACACCAGGCATTCCAGCAAATTCATGTCTCCCACCGCTCATTCCATCAGTCGCTGGAAGGTGACTGGGGCGCCCGATATCCCCTGTGGCATTCTCAGGAATTCGTAGAACCCCAAAGGAGAGATGAAGGCTGTCTTCTCATGGTCCTCCGGAGCCATCGGAATCTGGTAATATCCACTGTGAAGATCCAACACCGAGAACCCTTTGCTTCCATTCAAACAATCCAGAGCATTTTGTATACGGGGCATGGTGTATTGATCAGGGATGGTTCGCGTGTTGAGGGTCCGATAATCTACACACATTCGTATTGTTTCATTCTTCTTATGCACAGCTGCAATGGGAGAAGCATATGGGCAAGGCCCCTAGAATTCTGCGGCCGCAGAATTTTGCGCAGAACTTGCAATCTACCGCAGAACTTCTGCGGTGCTGCAGAATTCACTCTTCTTGGTGATTTTTTTATTAATATTTCTGTTTATCCATAGAATCTGGTTTCCTTCCCCTCTTTTTATATCCAAACCCCCCCCATATGCTCAGAATGTGATGTTATCATTGTTATAACATTATACATTAGCTAACGAAATGATTGCATTCTGCAACAGAAATAAACAGTCACTTATCTACCACAGCTCCCACTGCCAGAGATGGTGGCACAGCACATCATGCGTGGTGATATTTGCTCAACCTGCACTACAGCCTAATAACAATTTTCAGTCTTACATTATTGTGCTAGGGCCAACTTAAACAAAACCTGGTCAATAGCACATACTTGTTAAGTCCATACCTCACTTTGTACAAACCTATTTGTGCCTTTAAGGTATAGAGATGCCATCTGAAATGAATAACTGGTAAAATGAATTTAACGGACATTTTTAAGAAAAATAATAAAGTAATTATGCCCAGAAAAGTGGAATATAATAAAGTGTAGACCTGTTGAAAGACTAGACCTGTTAAATAAATAATTGCACTGTACACATTTTTGCCAGGGTTATTGATTGCATATTGTCTTTGGTTGATAGAATCACCTAAAAGTTATGGAGAAATGTTGTGTGCAGGGACAGCTGTTGGGCCACAGGGCAGCATGCTGTGTTTCTGTACCGGCAACTCAGGTTCAGAGATTAGTTCTGGGAGCTGGCTGGGCAGCACAAGGATTGGTGGAACACATCACTGCTCAGAGCCTGGGAAGGTATGGTGCAGTGTTCTGTCACATGGTGGAGACATTGTGATGGGCTGGAGAGCACTATCTCACAATCGTTTCACATGCATGTCATGGCCTGATAGTGTTATACAGTGTGTCAGAGTAATCAGGTTGACATGAAAAATGAGTTTTGCAATACCTCCTCTATTCCATTTCCAATGGGACCTGTATGAATGAGGATGAAAGTTCATGGAAATTAAAAAAAAAAACATATATATATAGATATATACACATATCACACACACACACACATATACAGTATCTCTGACTCTCTGACCACACACACACACACATATTTGTATGTATGACACAGATTTCATATAAATATATAAGTGATACACAGTGGGAGCCTCATGAGTGGTGTAGAAAGCACATACAAATATATAAGTGATAGACAGTGGAAACCTCATTAGTGAGATAGATAGCATGCATATAGAAATACCTTATTTATCACATAAGATCCCTTCTGCATATGTCGTTTATGCAAAAGGCTAGGACCTTAAGGGAGAGACATTTGTTTTGCTTTTTAGGCATAAAATTATTTTTATAAGTCTGTTATTTTTTGAACTAGTGTTACTGTGCTTTCCACCATCCTGATTGCTATAACCACTGCCATGAAAGTGAAGTCAGGATGACAAGCTGACACTGTGATGTGGTAGTTTGTTAGTATCGCAGAACTTTCGCAGAAATTACAAACCACCGCCGCAGAAGCTCTGCGGCAAATGATAGTCTTGCCGCAGAACTTGGACCCACTGTGCCGTAGAAAAGTAGGGGCCCTGCATAAGGGCTCCTGGATTCTTGTATCACACCAGCTGCGAGCATTTCCTGCAAGTGTATTCTCACATCGTCTATGTCTGCAGGGACTAGGCGTAGAGACCTCTCTCGAAATGGCCGTTCATCATGCAGGCGTGTGTGATGCTCCGCACCCTGGACACATCCCACGTCCCATTCCTTCAACGAAAACACTTGATCTCTCTTGGCAAGTTTCTGGCTAATTCTAGTCTTCCATTCAGCTGGCAATGGGGAGTCACCAAAATCAAACAAGTCAGGAGTCACTCTATCTGTCTTGCCAGGATGCTTGTTGCTGGGCAACACCGCAGTGTCTGTGCAGTGTCCCGTAGCTAGGGTGCATCCTCTGTTCACCCAGATCTCCCAATCTGACACATTGTGAAACTGGACCATCACTCGTCATGCATAGGCATGGGCATGAGCAGGCAAGATGTTGGGCTTAACCAATAATCCTTCTGGCAATTTTCCATCGCCAGGCACATCCAACATCAGTATTTTGTTCTTGACATCTTTGCAGAGGCGGACCTCCCCTTGAATGGTACACTGGTCATTAGGGGCCACTACCATTCAATCAGGATCTTTCTTCCACACGACCCCTACCGGTTCATTCTGGTCCACTCCCTTGGGGTTCTGTTGCAAATCATATGCCCTCTTGATCAGAGCGGGAATTCTTAGTGCCCTCCCAGTCCATCGCCCTTGTTTCTCGCAACAGAGTTGTGCCAGTCTCCCAAACATATGGGCTTTGGTCCCAATTAACAGGGGAACCCCATCATACAGTCCAGTAGGGGGACACACTAAGGCCAGTGTCTCGACTTGCTCCTCTACACCAGTTACAGCTGCAGCAAATGACAACCAGAGGCAGACATATCCTAGACAAGGATAAGACTTGTCACTCAGCCCCCATACATGTAGGCCTTCTAGGGATTGTAAGGGCACAGCAGATAAGTGTTTGTCATACCAGTCCTGAAATACAATGGTCACTTGCGACCCACTGTCCAGCACAGCCCGCGAGTAGGAATACCATTCACAGCCATGGTAGTCTCCATTGAAGGGCCCACTATTTTGGACCAGTGTGGAGGGACAGCAGCAGGGGCCTGGACAGATGATTTAGCCACATAGGGATTTGAGTTACTACTTCTTGAACCCTCACTGCGGTCATTTTGGGCACTCCTCGACCGCTGATTCGTTCTCCGAAGCTCGCCTTGAAGTCTATATACAACTTTTTCTAGGTCTTTTTGTGGACCTGCATCTCTCTTCATGTGCCCATCCTTCCCACAATTATGGCAAAATATGTTTCCTGGGATTTGGGTTGGACGAGGCATCACACTGGGAGCTGGGGCGGTGGTACTACCAACCGAGAACCTTGGTGCCATCTCTATCTGCTGTGTGGTGAGCATTTGGAGACATCTCTTCAGTTCTCTTACTGTCATACTCAAGACATCGAGTTTCGAGCTGCTGTCAGCAGGAGATGCCTGGGTGGACACCCCCACCCCCATAGCAGATGCAGTTGGATAAGGGTCGGTGCCTGTACTTGCAGGAGCGGCCTTCATAAAGAGACTGTTTTTTGTTTCCCTGAATTCCCTCAGCAGTTCATCCCATGGTGGCACACCCTCATTGGTCCCCACTTCGGAAGGGCCTTCCGATGCCGTGATCACTTGGGCTGCACTCACCCTAGAATTACAATCCCCCTCTTCATCTTCAACTTCCCGGAGTTCTTTTATCAAGTCACAAAAGTCCGGTGGGTTACCCCTTCTATCTGGGAGCCTTAATTGAAGGAGCTGCAATTTAGAATGCTTTGCATGTTGCAGTATGTGCCCCAACCTCACATGGTTTAAGTCAGTGGCGGATACCCAGTAGTGGAGACAGGTTTGGGATCATTTGGGAGCCAGGGAGGGCCATTCAGTCAATGACAGGCTCCACAATGGGCACTAAACAGTGAATAAAGATGGTGGCAGGGCGCCACTACTCAAACTGGGGCAGCCAGGAGGGGCGACTGCCCCCCAAGCCCCCCCTCTGGCTCCGCCACTGCGGCTACCACACCTTTTCGGTAAGCTTTCTACAGCGCTCTTTCCAGACAAGTAACATCTGCAGACAAACTTTCCCCTGGCCATTATTTTGTACCTTGGAATTTCCACATCAAGTTCTCCCCTGACTCAGTGCCCCCAAAATTGCCTTCGAGTTCATATAGGTACTTCTGGGCAGATGCATCAGGGTTTGTGGACCTCAGAAATGTAATGGCCTCTATGGCGGGACCCCTCAAACTTTCTATGATCCTTTTCCATTTCTCAGCCTCTGTACACTGCCATTCAGGTACCAAAGGGGCAACACAATCTATCTAGGTCTCCCAATCATTCTTCCCTTGGGGGTTGGGGAGGGTGCCGGAGAAGATTCTCAACATTTGGTAAGAGTCGTGACTAATGGCAGGTACAGACATAGGAGCCAGCATTGGCACGGGCACAGAAGGAGGGGCAGTAATGGGTCCTGGAGTGGGAAGGGGTGTTGGGGGAGGAACAACCCCTATGTGGCAGGAATAGTTTCTTTAAGTCCATAGTTTTCCCTTCCTCCAGCAACAACTGAGCAAATTTCTCCTCAAAAGTCTCAGATAGTGGGGGGGGGGGACTCATTCTCCCCGGGGTCTTTACTGTCTTTAGTTATCACTCTCCAGGCAGTGAGGGCTCTTTCGGGGGTGAAAGTCCGTGGCACTTTGGAACTGTCTACTGGGTCCTTGCACTCTATTAACGCCATGAAACTTTGGGCGAGCAGGTTAGCCTTTCGACCCACCACCACAGGGTTTTGTAAACATTCAACCTTGGAAAGTACTCCCTCTACAGTGTCCTTATTGGTACCCAGGGGAATATCCAGGATAAGTATAGCATTTTGGGGTCGATCTCCTGCCCAGTACACCACCCCACCAACTGGTGTACAGCCACTTCTGTTGGGGTAGCCATTTATTTTTAACAGCAATTCGCAAATTTGGCCACTAGAAGGCACAAAATCCCAGCGGTGAGCCTCCAAAATGTAACCCCTAGGTGGCGCTATCCCATGGGCTACTACCCCTGCCTACTTGGCTAGTAGCAGGTTAAGGGGCCTGAGTTCTGAAACAGGTGTCTCCACGCAGAGGTCAGGGTTGGTAGTGGTCAAGTTAACCTGGGCACAGCCCTCCAGGACACTGTAACCCCCCTCTTTCCCCTCTAGTGGCCTGAACACTGTACAATAATCACTTTCACAATACCCCTGGTACACCACACAAGTACCCACACTGTTTGCACTTACCACCAGGGCTGGTTCCTCTGGCTCGACCCTGGGGACCCCCTGTGAAAAACAAGGTTAAGCACAGCAAATAGCAACAGTACGGTACTTTGAGCACAAACTGGAACCACAGTCAGATTACATGCAGAAAACGTTAGATCTGATTTATTCAGGGGACTTGAACAAGGAAGGGGCAAAATCAGGTTAATTAGCTTAAAGGTTATATCAATCAAGCAGTTATGCATGTGCTTTGAGTCTCCCCACACAGTCCACCTCTGGGTACCCAGGCAGAGAAGGGATGGGCTAGCCAGGACAGTTGCCTGGGGTTGCAGCTGGTTGGGGCCGTGTGATGGAAAACACAACATGCACAGTAAACAGTATTTGTAATCCGGAGCCAGAGGGCTCAGTTCGTAAAGGAAACGAAACAAGATAATCAGATGACACACTCAGATTAAACTGTTGTTGTAAGGAGCTACCCTGGTATTTACTCACGATACCCAAGACGGGACACAGGCTGGACGAAAATCGAGACTGCAGGTGGTTGATCTGGAATGCCAGGAGAAGCAGGGCCCACACAAGTCGCAAAGGCGTCGTTCCTGTTCAAGCATGGAGCAGGGGACTGATCCCCAGGCAGGTCTCTCGTCCATGGCTTCTCTGTGCAGTGGGTAGTCTGGCTGGGCCAGTCTGGCAAAGCCCAGACTGCATGGAGACAAGTTCGGAAGCAGTCCGTTTTGGGCTGGATACAGCTTCCAGCAAGCAGAACACAGTTCACACAGTGGGGAACTAACTCACAACCCACTAGCAGCTCATAGCACATTCACATGTATGGGAATTCTTTTGTACCAAGCAAAGTGCTCCCTGGGCACAATTGCAAAGTCTCTGCACACACACCGGGAGCTTAGGGGTAGCTGGAACTCCTGACAGGCCGATCGCATTCAGCAAAAATATTCGGTCTTCTTCAGGTTGAGCCTGGCCCACTTCAGTAGCTTACTTTAGTCACACAAACTTGGATTTAGTCCAAAATAATTCTCTTCTCTCCCTCTCAGGAGCAGCAGGCAGACAAGGAGGCCAAACTCTCAGCCTTTTCATAGTTCTCCCATGCGAATCCACTCAGGATTGCTCTCAGAATAACTTCAGCTCCTTCTTGCTCAGCTTCCAGCTTAGTTCTTACTCAAAACTGCAAGCAGCCCGGGACTTCCCCAAGATCCAAAAGCTTTGGTTGGCTGATTTGGCTGTCAGTCAAAGCAAGAGCTCCTCCTTCAGTTGCAAAAAAGGCACAAAAACTCAAACCACAGTTCCTATAGATTTTGAATTGAGACAGCTCCTGTAGTCTGGCTACATTTTAGGTCCCACCAGAACTGATTGGTCCAATTTGCAGTCCAGGACCAAGATAGTGGAGACAAACAAAACAGACCTTGCTACAAAGAAAGCAGGTTAGACAAACTACATTATCATTATCATTCTAAAGGGTTTTCAGCAAATAGTCGCATCTTTCAACAGAGCTCCATCTCAGATTACTTAAACTGCAATTAGGCAGCTCTTAAAGAGACAGTACACAGAGGCTATACAAGCTCTGGTAATCACATTTAAACTGCTAAAACGCAGGACACCAGTCTGGCAGTGAGCATTTAGGCAAGCTCAAGGAAGACTTTTTGGGAACCCCCATTTGTAGGGGGGTTACACATAAATTAGTCTTGAACTATAAAAAGACAAAAAACCATGCTGTTTGCAACTCCCCAAAGCAAGCACAGATACTACCCACTCACTATCCTAAATGATGCTGGAGTGTCACTGGAGCTAGTACCTCATTTGAAATATCTAGGGATCACGGTTGATAGCACCCTCTCTTATGCCAGGCATGTAGATAACTTATCCAAAGCCAATAACATGCAAATTGGGCTCCTGTACAGACATAGGAGTAGTCTGACACCCGAAGCCCTGAGCACAGTTATACACAGCTCGGTGGTCTCACTTGTGGAGCTATGGTCATCATATATCGGTCGGCCACTGCCACGTCCCTCAAGCAAAATTACAATAGCACTAAATAAGGCCTGCCGACTCCTCACAGGTGCAGGGTGTCTAACCCACACCTGTGACCTATATGCACAGGCAAACTGGCTTCAGTTCAACAGTGTACTACAATACCAAACCTGTCTCCTAGCTAAGAAGATTACCTCTGGACTGTTGCCTCCTGGGGTTCTAGAGCTTCTTTCCCCTGGTACCAACTCACATCAAACCAGAGGCTGTCTGCCAATATTTCAAGATCCCTCAGTGCCGAACCTCCCAAGGTCAAAGTTCTTGCTATTGACGTCTCATCTGCTGCTACCTTAGGAGCCTTCAAACGGAAGCTTAAACTCCAACTTGTCTCTGACTCCTCATGTGACAGCACCCACTAACTGCTCGTGCCAACCTGCCGCAGGTCACCCTGGCACAGCCCCTGCGACATGTGTCTACTCTCCCATGCAATTAAGCAACCTGATGAGGCCCCTGGGCTGACTTATTTCTCCCCTCGCCAGATCATTTATCGCTGCCACCACTGGTCTGTCTGTCATTACCCAATATTCTCACTCTCTGTAATTGCACTTAGTTAATGGACATGCTTTTTACAATGCCCTTAAGCCACCGTACATTCTCACTGTATGTAATGACTCTTGCTCTTATGTAACTTTGTAGCAGTGTAGCAGTGTCATTTCAACTCGCTGTATTGCCAATCTGTTGTTTTCATTCTTTTGTTCATGTTCTTGTTATTGTCTTGATTGTTGACGTGGAACCTACTGTATATAAAGAGCTCTTGCTCAAAGGTATGATCCGAATAAAGAATACATTTTGGATAGCTATTAAATCCCGTTTAGATTCGTCCTTTGATATGGATGATGTTTTTACACCTGAGATTTGTTTACTGGGCTTCTACAAGGGCATCGTGCAAAATTATAAAAATAATTTTATTGTTTTAATTTCGACTGCCGCAAAATAGTCCTATTAAGCCATTGGCTGGATGATCAAATTCCTTCATGGACGGAATGGCACACCGAAATCCTTAGCGCCTTAAATGCAGAATTTCACATCGCTAATGCAAGGCATAGACGACAATCCTTTTTATCGAAATGGGGTTTATTGTATGCCTGGCTAACCACTCTGTTAATACCCTGCTAGGGGTACCAAGGCAGGTCCCCTCTTTATTTTAGTGTAACTGGTGTATATGGGCTTATTTAGCAGCACTCGTTTAAGAGGTTGGGGATGGGGGTTTTCTTTTCTGATTTTGTGTTAATTGTTACTTTTGGGGTTGTTGTTTACTGTTTTCTATTGTATGTGTTATAGTTTGTTTATACTTCCTTGAATTGTTGTTAAAAATTAATAAAGCATATTTAATAAATGAACAAAAAAAAGGCGTCCGGACGTGGAGAAGGGTGAGCTGTGTCAGTGGCTTTCTTCTCTTCTGATTTTACTTTCAGGTGCTGGGGGTAATGCTAACTACCGGGCAACAGTCATCCTACTGGCTATTGTGCTCACTGCAAGCTAATTAAACTCGCCGGCCATGGTGGCGGGCAGTGGTGCCAGCTGCCTCTTCACTTTTGATTTTTGATTTACTTACATTCAGGTGTGAGGGGGGCTGCTGCTAGCTGGGAGGGGGGGGGACAACAGTCATTCTACTGGCTTGGTGTGCTGCAAAGTGCTAAAGAAACTTGGTGGCTGGCCATGGAGATGGGTGGGTTGACTTGGAAACTTAGTGATCTGGGTTTGTACCTTAAGCTGCAGGGCAGCCTAAGGTGGAGGAGGCATTGCAGGGGACACCCACCACTTGCAGGGGTTAGGGATAACCATACCATTCCATGATGGCTTCTGGCACACCCAGGGGGAACAGATGGACTAGCAGACACTCCAGAGTGTGAGGCATCAGGCATGGTGATGGTGGCATGCTCACATTCACTGCCAGTGGTGGTGGGAGGATCTGCGAGAGAAACGCATTACAAGGTGGGACAATCAAAGTCACAGCACAGCACAGCCTCTCATATCATGCTGGGCCAGTCA
Source organism: Neoceratodus forsteri (assembly GCA_016271365.2). Lineage (NCBI taxonomy): Eukaryota > Metazoa > Chordata > Ceratodontiformes > Ceratodontidae > Neoceratodus > Neoceratodus forsteri. The sequence continues at coordinate 245,445,383 of CM028129.1, read as the reverse complement.
GGCCTCACTGCGTCTGCTGAAGCCGACTTTTCTCCATCAGCCATGCCCCAAAGCAACATGGATGTGCCCAGGTTACAGGATCTGAGACATCACAGCAGGGTCAAGCCATGGGGAAGCCAGCCCATAGCTGCCTAGTGCCCTGGGTTCCAGAAATGGGAGACTGGGGATCTAGGTGCTGGGATGCAAGAGGGTTCCTTCCAGAAGGCTGTAAACCTGAAGGAGGACAAAATGCAAAACACCTATGGGGCTGAGGCTGACCTTTTGGGTCAGCAGCTGTGTGCTAAACAACCCTGCAGAAGACCTGGGTTCTGGAGGGACTTTTGGTCTCTCCCACACTGGACTGGCAGAAGTTGGGCACATAGTGGAGGTGATTTGTGCCTGCAAAGTGGAGGGTGATCTAGAGCAGACCGCTGTCCAGTACCTCGTGCTGCCAGATGATGAGCTGGACACGCCAGCTACTCAGAGATCGCTTCCTGCCTGTCTCACTACAGTGGGATGTGTTACATGCCCTCTGAGAGCTAGGGAGGGAGACAAAAGAAATCAGAAAATGGGCTGCCTGGCCCTGTGGGAGAATCTGTGAGTCATGTTATCCAATCATAGGCAAAAAGAAAGCAAGGGGTGTTAGTCTGAGGTGTCCAAATCACACACAAAAAACAACCTATCACTGTCTGCACTAATTGACACCTTTGTTGACACCATCTTATTATAGCAACACTTGAATGTTCTTCTCATGTAATAAATTAAACTGCATTCTAAAATGACCTGGTGGTGTTGTGCTACCATGTAGGAGACCCTGGATATTTCTGCTTTGCAAACTCACCCCCCATCATTGGGACAGGGGAGCTGGAGTGGCACTGTAAAGGCGGCATGCTCTGATTCTGGGAGAAGGGGGGTGAAGCCTCACTGTATGCTCACTACATCTGACAGTTCCTGAAGTGGCAAAGGTGTCAGGGGTGACCACATGGCACCTGCCCTTCTCAGAGAGCAGGTACGAGGACAGCTCGACACAGAGAAGGAAGGAGGGCTCATAAAGGCAGATATTTTGGGGCCAGCAAGAATGATGTTGGGGCTCCTTCCCTCTCACTCCATTAGTCTGTGAGTGGCCCCTTAAAGACATCACCCCACTTGTTGCATCCTGGAGATGGCATGTTGGTGGCCCACTGCTTAGGGTGAAGTCACTTGAATAATAGTGGTTGTACTTGAAGGAAGAGGGGATACCAACTGGCAGTTACAAAGCTGGAGTTGGAGTGTGTTAAATACAATAAAAGCTAGAAAAGGCTTCATTCTAAAGGTGTTTTTCCAACCTCCAGGTGTGATTCCAACAAAAGATGTTCTTGAAGCGCTGTTAGAAGTGAAAAGGAGTTTAAAAGAGGTGAGCTCTTGTTCATGCCGTTATACTACCATCTGCCAATTGTTTGTTTTATGTCCTACCTGGGTTGCCTTGCTGTAATATCTTCCAGTATTCTGGCGTAACGACAGGTCTTACTTTGAGGAGCTCTTGCAGCAGGTAACACCATTAGGACTAAGCCACCAGGGGCTAGGACTCCACGGAAAAATTCTAGCTAGCAGTCTATAGCGGGGGCACCCCGTCACCTATGGTATAAAAGGCGGTCCCCCAGCCCATCCTCAGTTCAATTCCCGCTGTCAGCCCACGCACACCGGCTCCACAGTTGCCTTCTGTTTCAGTCGACTGCCTTTTTTTATGTTTAACCGCGTTTTCTTATTTTTAATTTAAATAACAAATTTCTTTCTTTTCAGCAGTTTATTGCAGGATTCTCTTCTCTATCTTCGGCTTCAGCAATCTGCACTGAGGGACGGCCTTCCGACCACCCAGCTTGGCCTAAGCCCAGATCAAGACTCAGAGGCCTCCCGGCATCGCCTAGTTTTTCCCCAGTGCACTCTACTCCACTGTTGGCTCTGCCGCCAGAAGACCCTCGAGGCTGTCCTGCTCAACAGCACTATCCGAGATGGAAAAGGAGCTTCACTAGAGACATCATAGCACCAGGAGAAGATTACGGAAAAACCCTGGTTTGGCTTCACCTTTTTGGTCTTCGGTGATCCCGGTGACCGTTTCTGGGCCTTCCTTCTGTTGGAGGTCGACCCCCTTCCAATGCGGCCTTCAGGTCCCTGGTGGCGGAACTCTCCTCCCTGCTTCCATGGCAACTCGAAGGAGGTTCTTAGGGGCTTGGAATTTCTTCCCATGCCTCTCAGCCCCTGGAGCTTGGGTGTTTTGGTCTTGTGGGTGCTAAGCCAGGTGGCGCGGCCAGTACCTCGGCCCGTCGTCCTCCTGCTCAGGGTGTCTGCCGAGTCCTCCCCAACATCAGGGGCCGACTACTCAAGGCAATGCCCGGGGCATACGCTCACCTCCCCCGCAAGAGTGGCGTCCCTGCCCCGCTTGTGAACCAGCTCCCCAACAGGCCTCTCCGTCTTTGACGGATGCCGGCTGAGAAAAAGTCCCGTGCCAGCCTATGCCTGAGCCTCAGAGCTGGCATCAGCTATGGAGTACGCCCAATGCTGCTGTACCCTCCTAAGTTGCTGGCTGGGCCCGATGCCTTTTTTCAACTGACACTCGAGGATCCGACGCCCATCACTGATCAGACACAGGATGGCTCTGTCCCTTCAGGACTGACATCGGGTATCCCGGATCAGCCTGATTCCCACACCTTAGCGTCGGTTGCTGGAGATGGCATTGCATGCTTGACCCTCTCTTCCTAAGTCGCCAGCTGGGCCTGACATCCTTTTCAGCCGACGCCCAAGAATCCACCACCCGTTACTGATCAGACACCACACGGCTCCATCCCTTTTTGGACTGACGTTGGTCCCCTGGATCAGTCTGTTTCCTGGCACCGACGTTGGCTATAGAGACAACACCCGACACAGCCCTATCCTCCTAAGTCGCTGGCTGGGCTTGATGTCCGACTTCAGCCACCACCCAAGGATCTGACGGATGGCTCTGTTCCCTTAGGGACCGATGCCGGGTACCCAGACCAACTCAAACTGACTCCGGGCTACCTCAGCCTGATGACCTGAAGCTACGCCTCATCAAGCACTTTTTGAGCTTATCCTTTCACAGCCTGAAGGGCCTATGTCAAGGCCTACTCCTCTGCCAAGGGGAACTGCACCAGCGCCGGATGGAGCCGCCACCCACTGGCCCTAAGACACATGCTCTGCTTGCCTTCTCCCTCCCCTAGTTTCAGGAGATTGGGAGGACCATTATCTCCCCTTCTTGGGCCAAGGGGGCTCTGACACAGAGCTGGAGAGACCCAGGGCCACTCATTGTTCCCCTCCTGACGACCCTTTCTTTATGGACATCTTGTGGCATATCCAGCAGCTAAGTGGCCAGGATACAGAGGAGCTGGATCCAGTGCAATGTCAGCCAGCTGTTTTTCTCCATGGAAAGGACACTTTGCCTACAGGAGTCCCTCTGCTTGTTGACTCCTATACAAATGTCAACAGGGCAGACTGAGAGCACCGCTTCTCCACAACCATGCAGCCTCTAAGAAGATCGTCTATATTGTTTCTCTTAAGGATAATCCTTTTTATAGAGAACAGCCGGAAGCAGATTCCATGATCATTAATGCTGCCCAGATTTGCCTTTAGTGCCCCAGGCACCTCAGTACTCAGTCACTTGACAGCAATCCATACAGGCTGATCAGCTGGCTACAAGGCCCTCTTTTCCCTGGGACCAAATTTCCCTTGCCCACAGGGTTCTATATTCTAGTGCCCTGTGGGAAAATGCTGAGGACCACCCTGAAGTCAGGTTCGGATGTTGGTAAGCATGTCCTCTGTGCCTCCTATGACTCGGTAGGGTTTTGGCTTCGGCAGTTTGTATCCACTGGTATTCCTGGCTCAGGGTGTCCAGGCTTCACGCCAGGACATACAGTCCAAACTGATGGATGCTTCCTTTGGGGGCCCATCCTCTTCAGCAAGGACTGCAGGGAGTCGGTATGGGCTATCTGATCTGTAGACATTATGTACAATCCTCAGCCTAGACAATACACCAGGCAGTCCTTTCAGCGGAACACCTGCCAGCAGCCTAGAGGATGACAACACAAAGACAACACTAGGTGCAAACTCCTACCCCTGCCTCAAGGGGCTCCACCCCTTGGGCACCCGGGATCTCTCAGATCTCGCTGCCCCTCCCAAGTTCCTCAGCTTGACTCATGGCCCAACCCCCCCCTCCCCGGTAGAATCTTAAAGGGAGCGTTGGGAAGTCGCTTCTCTTTGTACATGACCAGTGGGTGCTTCAGTTGTTAGCAAAGGAGCACACCTTGCAGTTTTCGGAAATGCCCCAGACATTTCACCTGTCTCCTTCCGTCTTCCTCAGGCTCACATCACCCTCATTCAAGAGGAAGCCCAGGCTCTTCGGCAGACTTGGGCCATAGAGCCAGTTCACCTAATGCAAAGTGAAAGGGTTTTATTCCACACTTTCCTAGTGCCGAAGAAAACTGCGGGACCTGCATCCTACCCTTATCCTCAGCCTCCCGAACAATTAACATAGCGTACAAACTATTCATGATGGTCACTCTGCCGGGCCTTCTACCTCTCCTCTGGTAAGGGAATTGGTTATGCTCACCAGACAGGCTGGATGCATATGCCCATATACTGTTGTTTGTTTGTTTTCAGCCTTACAGGAGGTGCCTGTGCTTCCACTTCCAAGGACACCACTACCAGTTTCTGGATCTTGCCTTTCGGCTTGCTCTCAGAACCCCCCCCAGGTCTTTACCATGTACCTCGCAGTAGTGGCTACAGCCTTACGGAGATGGGGCCATTATGTCTTCCTTTCCCTTCCCTAGACAACTGGCTGTTGACCCGCCTTCACCCTGTTTCAGGACCTAGGGGTCACCTTAAACCTTCCATTCCTCGGCTGAGTCACAGGCTGCAGTACATAGGGGCAATTCTAGACAAGGTTCAGGGCACAGCCTTTCTCCCTCCAGACAGGGCAGAGCGTCTTCCCCTCCTCTTGCCAGGTGTAGGCCAGATCAGTCCTCAGACTCCTGGCACATGTGGCAGTGGCCATTACCACAGTTTCCCTAGCTCGGCTGTATTGGAGGGCGGTCCAGTGGTACATGAGAGTCCAATGGAACCAACTACCGGACATTCTGAAACAGCCTGTCCTGGTATCAGTCCCGCAAGATGGGTCTTGGCACTGTGGTTGGATTCCACCATCCCTTTCAACGAAGTCTGCTTTTGGAGGGAGTCTCCCAGTCAGATTCTGACCACAGACCCTTCAGGCCAAGGCTGGGGAGCCCTCTTGGGAGACTGTTAGACACAGGGATCCTGGTCCTAACAAGACACATCATTCTCCACATCTGTGTATTGGTGATGTGGGTGATTTAATATGCTTTTCAGGCCTTTCAGATGGTTCTGATACCCATCCCTCTGTTGATTCATACAGACACCATGTCAGTGGTCTTCTACATGACCAGCAGGGTGAGACTCACTCTTTCCCACTCTGCAGGGAGTCCATGAGAGTATGGTCTTAGGCCATGGCTCATCACCTGGATTTGTCAGCAGACAACGTCCACGTGTTCCAAGTACCCTGGCAGATAGCCTAAGTCAGTCTCAATCCAGGGCCCACAAGTGGGACTTCTTCCCACAGTGGTCAATGATCTTTTCATTAGATGGGGATGCACTGATTGGAATCTATTTGCCTCCCTTCCCAACACACAAGTTATCCCTCTCCTGGACAGGGAGGTTCCTCTACACCGGCCCTCCCTTTCCTGACTGCAGGAGTTTCCCTTCACTGTAGTTGGAGGCAGCAGAGATGACTCTAGTGGTGCCCTTTGAGCCCGTCAGAGTCAGTTTCCACTCCTTCAGCAGCCAGCAGTGGAACCTCCACTATCCCTGCCCCTGCACTCAGATTTGCTGTCTCAGAAGCAGGACACCCTGGTCCATCTGGATCTCTTATCTCTGCATCTCCATGCATGACTCCTGCAGACTTAGCTGTCTCCCGATTCGGGGGTTTCACCCAGGGTAGCAGATCTCTTAGTGGCCGCTAGGAAACCTTCCACCAGGGCCACTTGTGCTCTGCAGTGGAAGTGATTCTGCATCTGGTACACCGCTAAACATCTGGATCCTTTCACCTGCCTGGTGAACTCTGTTCTGGAGTACCTTCTCTCCCTGTCAGTTTCAGGTCTGGCTTCTCCTCCTTAAAGGTGCACCCATCCACTATCCCGGTTTACCATGCACCAGCAAGGGGCAGCACTCTTGCCAGATTGACCATCCCCACATATCCCTGTGGGGCATTTTTGCTTTTGAAACCTCCCCTTAGGGATCCAGTCCCGCAAGGGGTCTGTTATTTTTAGTGCAATTACTTTCGCTCGCTCAATGGATTTCCGAGCTTCAAACTCTGATCTATACAGACCCTTATTTGATTTTCCATAAGGGTAGGGTGTCCATGAAGACTTATCCACCCTACTGTATGCTACCAGAGTGATCAATCTTCAGGGAGGTGTTGCTTCATACTCTGGATGTTCATGGAGTGCTTCAATTCCTTTAGGAATGCACCCATACTATTAGACTGTTTGACCAGTCGTATGTGTCTTTTGCACCTAGGATGACAAAGGCTCCTGTTTTTAAGCAGTGTTCATCCAAATGGTTGGTTAACTGCATTGTTTTCTGCTACAACAAGCACGACAGGCCTTTACCGGGCTCGGTAAAGGCCACTCTATCAGACGCATGACTGCCTTCTTTTTCCTCTTCAAGGAATGTTTCTGCTGCTGATATTCATGCAGCCACCACGTGGAGCTCTGTCCACACCTTTGGCAAGCACCACAGTCTGGACACTGTCTCATGACGCAGAGAAGGCTCCAGACCAGCAGTCCTTCAGGGCCTCCTCTCTTTTGATCCTTAAGGAGTCATTCTTTTACCCCCACCCAGCTGTTCGTGGCCTCTCCTTTACTGCTTGGGACTCAGTCCTAATGGTATTACCTGATGCAAGAGCCCTATCGAAGTAAGATAGTGCAGTTACGCAAGAACTTACCATAACAGTAGATGTTCGAGAGGAGCTCCCACCTCCCACCTTCCCCCTGGTAGTCTTTTTCTCCATCATGGATACCTTTCCTTCTTCTATGAGGAACCTCTTTGGTTTTCAGTTTTTTCTTTTTGTGCTGGGGTCTCCAGCGGGAGAACTAAGGATGGGCTGGGTGACCGCCCCTTTTATACCATAGGTGATGTTGGGGGTGGGCTGATGTCGGGGGGGGGGGCAGTCCCCCGCTATAGACCGCTAGCTAGAATTTTTCCGTGGAGTCCTAGCACCTGGCAGCTTAGTCCTAACAGTGTTACCCACTGCAAGAACTCCTTATCTGCCATCAAAGTCTATGTTTCTATGTTTTATGTTTCTCTTGAAGATCTACTGTTACGGTAAGTTCTTACGTAACTGTACTTTATTTGGGGTGTTGTAGATTTGATGCATTTCAAACTCGGTGCCTGTACGTACCTGGCTTGGATGCTATTTAACATGCGGCCCAAAGGACACTATAGTATGAGACTTGGGTACACAAATTAAAAATTCAAATACATATTTCCTGTACTATCTTTATTTGAGAATATCTTCTCCAAAGACCCACACACATACTATACGCTGACGGTGTCAGTACCCTTAAGAAGAACTATCGAGGTGGGAACTGAAATGGATAAGGGTTGCCCATGTTATTTTATTTATTTTATTTCGTTTTTGTTAACTGGGTAGGTGCACTAGCCATGAAATGACTATTTTCAGGCACGACCCGGGAGAGTACAACAATCAAAGACAGTTACATAGCATGAGTACAATGAAATTCCAATAGTATAGGTCAAAACAGTCAGTAATAATGAATACATGCAGCCAGGACAATAACAATCAGTGAAATTCACATAGAATTTTTAGGCATAAAAAATGTTGAGGGTACATCGACATACAAGGGCTGCATGTCAACATGAGCGGCTCTAGATATTCAAAGTCTCCTGCGAAGTCCTGATGCAGTTGGCTTACAGTTCAGTGTGTGAGGCTGTATGGAGGAGAGTCTCTCAGAGATCTACCGTTGCAGATAATGAACCTTTCTTGAACACTGCATTGATAGGTAGCAGCGGTGGCTGATGTGGGGGCAGCATTGCCACCCTTCTGGTGATTATGTCATCTGCAGTGCAACCCAAAGTGACCTAATTTCTTTCTGTTTCTAATTTTTTTTCTGTTCCATATTCTGTTTTAACCCCTGGGGCCACAACAAGAGAGGCTTCCTTCTGCCAGCTGCCACCCCCCCCCACCGTCCTCCGTCTTCCCAGGATCCCGGCAGTAAGGGCACCCCCACAGATTACCCCCTTAGTGGGGTCAGGAGAGGGAGGTCTGGCCCCACCACCCCGAAAAGCACATTATCTAGTTTCCTCATCCCTGGGTTGCCCTGGTGACATGGCGGGTGGAGGTGTGACCAGCGGGCGTCATACACCCTTGTCATGGCTGTACTTTTCCTCCTCTTTTCTCTCTTTACTTTCCCCAGGGCCTCAGCAAAATTGATCATGTATGTGTGTGGAGGGGTGCATGCGTGCCGGAACCAGTGGCCTCACTCCATCCACCCTGGCCTAGTGCCTATCCCCCCATCTGCATGGCACTGCAACCAAGCCTCCACTCGGCAGCCAAGTGCCAGGAAGACCAGCCTCCCCGCTGAGAGAGGAGAGCTGCCTGATGGCTGCTCGATCCTGCTCCCATCCCCCCCCAACCAACCCCCAGTGGCCCGAGCTCATTCCCGAACCCAGGTCACCAGCATGGGAGAGTTAAGACACTAGGCACCTCATCCCTCTGCACCACCAGGTCAGCTTCTGGTTATAATTTTACATATAAAGGGAATGCCAGAAAGTGTCTATGACACATGACCTTAAAGGACAACACTTTTCCTCCCAGCAACCCCCAAACCATAACGTCCCAATGAGGCTTTCCAGCAAAAAAATAATGTTTTCATTACCTCTGTGTAGTAATATCTCTTTCAGTGTATTGGCCATAATGTAAACATGACCAGAGCAGCGCGGCACCATTTCACATGCTCTGCATGGCTCCATGCTGCTCCATCGTATAAGAGAAACAGTGGAGCAGTGCAGAGCCGTGCTGAGCAGATGAGATGGTGTTGCTCATACACAGTCTTATACAGTGTATGGGTAATCATATTTTTACACCAGTGTCTCTTCAAAAGCAAAAATATTACTCACTATGGCATGGCTCACTTCACCCGTTCACTTCCTGGCCAGCTCTCACCACCACGGCCCGCTTTATTGTACATGTGCAACGACGTTCGATCTTGTTGTGTTGCACTAGTGACGTAATCAGTGCAGCACAAGATCATGATGTAGTTAGGGCAGCACAACAATGCTGTTCCAGGCATGGACTTCTTTGCGGAACAGTGTTCTACCATACATTAAATATGTTTGATAGCTTCCTGTTACTGTTGTAATCAGCCAAGATATCACTTTAATCTTCTCATTTTTACCCCTACTCCTGTTGTATAAATGTGTTTATTTGTGCTCTAGTAGATGCTTCAGAGGTTGTAAGTGTGCCCCTCACACAGATTTGGCAGACAGAACTGTAAAGCTTTGTGGTCTCCTCACCCAGATTGCAAGAGAGGATGCTTTTTTACCTTGCGGCATCTCACCGGGCACATATATAGCGAGGGTAACGGTAGGAAGCTGTTGGAAGGTGGGCAAGGGGATGAAGGAATGGAGGCATATCCTGCCTCAGTGGTTAGAATACTGAACTGTGAATTGGAGGCCACAGCTTTGAATCCCACCACAGCCTCTGACTAAACATATGACTGTGACAGAAATGAGAACTGAGCAGTTAACTGTTTGGGTTTACTGAAACCATTTTTTCTGTTCTTCCGAGTCTCGTGCTAAGCATAAAGAAAAAAAAAACAACACTGGACAATCTACGCCACCTATGCCTCTGGACAGAGTGATACATCTCAGAGAGTGTCCGAGGTGGGTAGACATACATACACAAGTGCATGCACACACACACACACAGACTTTAAAAGGATTGGCACATTTAAATGAAAAAAAAAAAACTTGTTGCAGAACTGACCTAATTGGAGACACATAGGGCCGAATTTTCAGAGAGCCCTTAAATCCATGCAAGCTGCATCAAACAACTACCTTGTGTTAGATCTAGGTGCGCCAAATACTGTGCGCCATATTTTGCACAAAAAAAAAAAAAAAAAACCTTTCTCTGTGACAAAGTTCCCCAGACTGACGCAAGCAGTCCACTGCGTCAACAAAGAATTATGGGTCGGTTGTCTCAATACTGCTGCCTTCAAATACCTTGGAGTCACGCTGGATCCCGTTCTCGACTTCTATATCCACATTAACGAGATGTGTTGTTCAGTTAACATGGAAACAGGTGCAGCCTATAGAGTGCATCACTCTCTCAGACCTGCTGCCAGGATCTCAGTTGCTAGGGGCATTCTGATCCCAAGACTCTTATATGCCCTCCCTACACTCTTGCAGGCCAATGCTGGAGTACTACGCAAGTGAGATACTACATATAACAACATCTGCAGAGTTGCCTTATCAGCTCCTCACCTAACTCATCACTGCTTGCTCTACTCTGCCTTGCAATGGCTGCCCACTAATGCCCTTCATTCTTGTACTCTGGGATGCTTTATTGACTCTCTAACCAGACCACCCTGCCCCGACACCCTGGGTGCTATGCTAAACCCTGTCCTTCACTCCTGCCCCCTAAGGTCCTCTACCGCTCCCTTGCTCTCTGACCCACCCTGCTCCACTAAAATGGGTGAGCAAGCTTTCTCCTATTTTGCCTCTGAGTTCTGGAATTCACTACCTCTCAACATTAAGACCTCCTCTCACCTTTCCTTCAAGCACGCAGTGTACTCTCACCTGTATGCACTTGGTAATTGTGAATGCTCTTAACTTTCGGCTCTGCTCTCTGCTTCCCTGCCATCCTGTCATGTCTGTTCATCATTCTTCACTTGTATGTTAACTTCTTGCCTGTTTCTCCTCTAAGATGTCGTTCAGACCTGTCAGCCTGACCACACTGCTGCCTGTGCAATGTACAAATTGTATTCTTTTTCTTACTTCTGTATATCCCTGCGTGGATAACTGATGCTATTCCTGTATCATTGTATTGGACTTGACCGCCGTTAACTATGTCCTGATTGTGACTTTGTATTTTGTATACTGTACTCTCCCGGGCCAGGCCTGAAAATAGGCAGAGTTTTTGCCTAGTGCACTTACCCGGTTACTGAAAGCTAATAAATAAATAAATGAATAAATAATATGATGCAAGGGACGAGAATGACGCAGGCTGCACCAAAAATGGTGCCAGTTGAGTCACAAAAATGGTGCCACTTGAGTAAAAAAAAATGACTCAAGGAACAAAAAGGACACAAGCTGAGTAAAAAAAAAAAATGGTGCAGGCTGAGGAAAAATGACGCAAAGGACGAGAATGATGCAAGCTAAATCAAAAAATATAGCAAATGAAATGGCCAAGACCAAGCCCCCAAAATGTTCTAAACTAGTCCTGCAAGGGAATATTGGCCCTTAAAAGTAGTATATTCAGGTCTGACCACCTGGTTGTGGGCCTCTTTATATGCTCTAATGTCCCTTAGACCAGCTCGGGCTGGTCCAACAGCATCTTAGGCACAAAGACAGGACTCACTTTCCTTGTAAATCTCAAATAAGAGGATGATGTATCATTTCAGTAACGTAGGCATCCCTTTTGACATGATGCAGGCATTTTTTTTTTGGTGCAAGCATGGCGCAAGCCAGTCTGGTGCATGCAGACCTGTTTTTGATGCAAGCACCATTTGAAAATCAGAACTGACGCAAGTTTTGATACATCCTGCTCCTTGCATCAGTTGTTTCTGACGCAAGCACCCTGCGTCATTCTCTGGCCTTTGAAAATCCTGGAGTGAGTCCAGTACAGCCAACCTCAGTAAAAAAACAGAAGATTTATTTGGGGAGTAGCCTTACCAATTGGCAAATAAATAATCACAGACAGATTGGTAAATTAATCCCACTCACCCAATATAGTAAAAAATATTTTTTTATTTTATATACATAATATTTCTGTATTTTTTGTAAACTTCAGATACAGTATATTGTGTTCAGACATTTTGGATAAGAATCCTTCATCAGTGAAATACTGCATCTGTGTACTATGCAAATAAAACAACAAAAATATCATTTTTCTACCAGTATTCACATTTACATTCTTTTCTGTATAAAGTTTACATGAGACAAAATTGGAATTTCTCACCAGAATTATCCTGCTACACGCTCCTCTAGCCCCTTAAAATCTATTATAAATAATAAATAGCAACAATTTCAGAGCTCCAATACCAAACTTCCAACCTTTTCTGACACTTCTATATGTTAGATAAATTCAAAAACACGTTCTTTCCAATTTCCAATCCATCACTTTCTCCAGCAGCGCTACATTCATTCCGCTTTGTGCTCTCGAGTTTAGAAATATATTTGACCATCAGTATGTTCCTCATATTATTTCATTCTGTATATTTACTTACCAATCCCTTTTGCTGATCTTTTTTAATACTAATTTATTTTTTATATTGTATACAACAAATGCTACATACTGCGGTTTAACCACCCGGTTTAACAACTTTTTTCTGAATGCACAGCAATGACAGGCGTCCCCTCTCAACTTGTTTCTGAACTTTTTATTGTTCAAATTTACTTAAACAGGATTTGTGCCTTACTTCTTTAAACATAATTAAAGTAAAAGATTCATCTAGATCTATGCCCAAATGATATCCCACGGGAGGTCATTGCATCACTGCAGGGTTGAGGTGAAAGGTGCAGTGACACAAAAAATGTAATCAAATACAGCAACTAAGTCTGTGTGAGATAGAGCGAGGCATTGTTTTAGGGAATGGACTAATTAAGCTTTTGGAGACACTTTTCTCAAACCTTATACTCATTCATTACGGGGAGGGGGGGACACCGAGATAAAAGAAGTGCGTAGAGCGAGCACGGCATCTCCATTGTAAAGAGAAAGCAGGGGGTCACACATCGCTCTTCATGGACTCCAATAAGTTATAAACCTTCTAAGAAACTAAGAGAAGGTTTAAAAAGGGCTGTCAAACTTTAAAGCTATCCAACATATGCAATTCTGAAACTGTTTCTTAAAATCTTGTTATGTTTAGAATGCAAAGTGCATCAAGAAAAACGGACAAGTAAAAATCATTCTTTTCAGCTGAAAGATATTAAGTAGAATGAAAGAAAAAAGAACACTATAACATGAACACTTTAGACAGCAGCACAGTCAAAAAGTTGTTAAACCAGGTGGTTAAACCGCAGTATGTAACATTTCTTATATAAAATATAAAAAAATAAATTTGTATTAAAAAAGATCAGCAAAAGGGATTGGTAAGTAAGTATACAGGATGAAATAATATGAGGAACATACTGATGGTCAAATATATTTCTAAACTCAAGAACAAAAAGAGGAATGTAGCACTGCTGGAGGAAGAGATGTATGAAAATTTGAAATTAAACGTTTTTGAATTTATCTAACATATAGAAGTGTCAGAAAAGGTTGGAAGTTTGGTATTGGAGCTCTGAAATTGATGCTATTTATTATTTATAATAGATTTTAAGGGGCTAGAGGAGCGACTAGCAGGATAATTCTGGTGAGAAATTCCAGTTCTGTCTCACGTAAATGTTATACAAACTAGCATTTGTCAATGCCGAATGTTTGCTTGCTGGCATTAGCAGTTGAAGTGCAGGAGTTAGACAGATGCAGTATAGGAATGGCATTGAAGTATTGAACTGACGCCAGCTCCACCCTCACCCTGCAGAGATGGACAGGCATTGGGGTGCGCCTTTGGGTCGTTGCCCATGACGATCACGACATTTCACCTCACCCTACCCTTCAGACACTGACAAGTGTTGAGGTGTGCCTTGGAGTGTTTGGTCATTACATTCACCTAACTCCATAAGGAAATACGCTGAAATGGATGCAGTATGGGAGAATGGGGTGAACTCTGGGGCCAAAGGGTCCAGGGCGCACCTCGATGCCTGTCACTGGCTGCAGGGTGGGGGTGGGGTAGGGGCGGGGTGGAATGGCATGAGCATTACTGTCGACAATCTCAAGTCACACCCCTGACGCCTGTCAGTCCCTACCGGGTAGGGCGTTATGGTCGAAAACCCTAATGCCCTGGGCATTTCTTGGTATTTTTACTCCAGGTTTTCAGCATGGGCTTTTTGTGACCCTTTGGTGACGAAAGGTGATTTTGTACAGCGACTGCACCATTTGGCGCCACAGGTGCGAAAACACATTTCGAACAGGATGTGAAAAATGACAGCTGTACTGTTCATGAGGAGGTGTAAAAAAATGGCATTGTTGAAAATCTGGAGTGAAAATATAAAAAAAAACTGCACAACGTACTCCCATAATGTAATTAGTTTGGGGATTTGTACAGCAGATTTTCAACATAGGCATTTTGGGACCTCCGCTCATAAACAGTGTCACTGTGATTTTCTTAATCTGTCCTGAACACTGATTTCCCACAGCGACCGCGCAATTCTACGCAGGAAGTGCGAAAACACATTTCGGCCAGGGTGTGAAAAATGACAACTGTACTGTTCATAAGGAGGTGTAGAAAAATGTCAATGTTGAAAATCTGGAATGAAAATAAATATTACAATTCGTGAACTTACGAGGGTGCGTGGAAATTGTGCAATGCACGCTTGTAACACAGTCATTTTATAGACTTTTGTCACCAGATTTTCAACATAGCCATTTTAACACCTCTGCTCATGAACAGTGTCACTGTGATTTTCTTAATCTGTTCCGAACATTGATTTTGCACACCGACCGCGCCATTGTGCGCTACATGTGCAAAAACACATTTTGGGCGAGATGTGAAACATGACAGCTGTACTGTTCATAAAGAGGTATGGTAAAATGCCAATGTTGAAAATCTGGAGTGAAAATATAAAAAATTCTCAAAGTTACATGCGTGCGTAGGAACTGCGCAACGCACACTCGTAAAATAGTCATGTTTGGGAATTTGTTCACCAAATTTTCAACATAGGGTTTCTGGGGGCCTACCTCATGAACTGTGACACTGTAATTTTGTAAGTCAGTCCTGAAAAGTGGTTCCCCTTAGTGACCACGAAATCACCTTTCGGGACTGAATAACAAAATGACAGTGACCGAGTTCATGAGGTGGGGTTCCAAGAACCCCATGTTGAAAATTTGCTAAATAAATTCCCCAAAATGGCCGAGATATGCACCAAAGTTGAAAAAAAAACATTTATGCCATTGTACAGCTTACCGGCATTTCTTCAGTTTGCGGTTGGCTTTGAAGAGTGCAGACGTGTTCCCAGTCCACCAAAGATCATCGCGCCAGCCTCCGGAGGTAAGTATGGGGTGAGGTGGGGAGGTGGGGTACGCAGAGGGTGTGCGCGAGTTGGGGGAGGGGGCAGAAGAGTCAACGAGGGACTGTTTTTTCTTTTAGGTGATTTTTATT
The DNA here is from genome assembly GCA_016271365.2 of Neoceratodus forsteri. Lineage (NCBI taxonomy): Eukaryota > Metazoa > Chordata > Ceratodontiformes > Ceratodontidae > Neoceratodus > Neoceratodus forsteri. Next base: position 245,429,904 of record CM028129.1, on the reverse strand, counting down.
TATTTATTTTTTACAAAGATGACACGGGACTTTTACCATGCTGGGGTGTGCTCCCAGCGTGGCAGCTGGAAGTTTGTTTGGGTGGGGGCAGTGGAGCCGACGGTGATTGGGCGCCCCCGTCGGTCATACGGACTTTTGCCACACTGGGGTGGGCTCCCAGTGTGGTACCTGCAAGTCTGTTTGGGAGGAGCATTGGAGCCGACGGGGGATTGGGCACCCCCGTCGGCCATACAGACTTTTGCCATGCTGGGGTGGGCTCCAAGTGTGGCACCTGGAAGGCTGTTTGGGGGGGGCAGTGGAGCCAACAGGGGATTGGGCACCCCCATCAGCCATACAGTGTGCAGGGGTGGAGGGGAGCGCATGAGCACACTGGGGTGGGCTCCCAGCGTGCTACTTGGGTGTTTGTTGGGGGGGGGATCCAAGAAAAAAAATGGAGCTGTCTATGACAGCTGTTCAGATGCAGTGCTGACGTGTAGGCAGTTTGCATATTGCTAATGGCGGTATGTAAATTGCCTGCCAATAGCAGTATGTAAATTGCCTGCACGTTACCACCGCTGATTGTAGCGGTCTTTTACTTTGAACTGTATGCCACTGCATCTGGACTGCTGTCATAAATTTAGTATTTGAAAAGCAAAAAAGGATTATGAAATAAGACTGGCTAATAAAGTAGGAGATAATCATAAAACCTTTTATGAATACATTAATAATAAAAGGGGAGGTACTCCTACCATTGGTCCATTAAAAGATAATTCAGGTGAGTTAGTAACTGATAAGACACAAATGGCCTCAATTTGTAACATGCAGTTTTCTTCAGTTTTCAATACTAAAACAGTTAGCAGTAAAACCCATAATGATCATATCTTGACTGGGCAACTTATTGTGGATGCAGCCACAATACAAAAATTGTTACAGAATTTAGATCCCCATAAATCAGCAGGTCCAGATGGTCTCCACCCGCGCATTCTTAAGAAACTGGCTATTCCCCTTTCTGGCCCTATTGCTGCCCTGTTTACAAAATCCATACAGGACGGGCAGGTTATCGATGTATGGAGACAGGGAACAGTGGTCCCTATTTTTAAAAATGGTTCCAGACAGGATGTGTCCAATTATAGACCTATTAGTTTGACGTCCATTCTGGGTAAAATTCTTGAAGGAATTATAAAAGATCATCTCTGCAAGTTGAATCAACCTGACCCTACACAGCATGGCTTTGTCAAGGCAAGATCTTGTTAGACCAACCTGTTGGGTTTTTATGGTGGAGTGAGTAGGGCCTTGGACAGGGGTGAGGCTGTGGATGTTATCCTCCTTGATTTCTCTAAGGCCTTTGATAAGATCCCCCATGGAGAACTTATTGATGATATTATTAACATTGGAATAGGGGGTAATATAACACGTTGGGTGGAGTCGTGGTTGAGAGGTCGAACACAGCAAGATTGTATAAAAGGCTCTTATTCCGGGTGGGGCAATGTGACCAGTGGGGTCCCTCAGGGATCGGTTCTTGGCCCTTGTTTATTTAATATCTATATCGCGTCACTTAAAACATCGACCAGTGCTTGGTTGACCAAATTTGCAGATGACACCCGCCTAGGATTACCAGTTAACAACACTGAAGGTATAAATACCCTACAGTATGCCCTTGAGGAACTACAAAATTGGGCTAACTTTAAAAAATTGACCTTTAATGTTGATAAGTGTGTAGTAATGCACTTTGGGAGAAACAATCAGCATGCAAATTATAAATTTGGTGGCATGATTGTAAAGGCAGTCGATGATGAACGTGACTTGGGAGTCAGAGTATCAAATGATCTAACCTAAACTTCATTGTCATATGGTAATTAAGAAGGCTGCAGGTGTATTACATAGTATCAATAAACATATCAGTAGTAGAAGTAGTGAGGTTTTGCTGCCTCTGTACTCATCCTTGGTGAGGCCCCACTTGGAATATTGCGCCCAGTTTTGGGCGCCAGGTGATAAGGGCTCTATAACTGTTATAGAAAAAATTCAGAAGAGGGCCACTAGAAAAATTGACGAGGTAAAGGGTTTGGATTATGCAGCAAGACTGAAGAAACTTGGATTGTATACATTGGAATACCATAGAATGAGAGGAGATTTATGTTTGGTATTTAAAGCCCTGCACGATGATCAATTATAGGAGCTGCTTGGCTTGGGCTCAGAAATTAGTTTATAACACTAGGGCACATCCACTTCAACTTACAGTAGACCATTATAAAACTTAAAAAGGGAGTACATGGTTTTCAATTAGAATATGCAAAATATGGAATAATCTACCACTGGATGTTGCAGCATGCGAAAACACGGACACATTTAAAATACAGTTGGATAGATATTAAGCCCATAATTCCATAATGGGTTATAATTGATATCGGCGAGCATTATGGACATTTGTCTACTAAGCTCTGTATTACCTATGATATCTATGATAGACAGCTTGGACATTAATAGGTGTGGTGCGGCCGTGCCTGCAAAAAGGAGCAGAGCACTAGAAGTGGGGGTGGCACACCTACGAAAACTCATATGGTGGCACTATGTTTCTTGCACATGCGTGCAAGCAAACATAAAAGGAGTGTAAATGTGAATACTGGTAGAAAAAATTATATTTTTGTTGTTTTATTTGCATAGTACATGGATATAGTATTTCACTGATGAAGGATTCTCATCCAGAACGTCTGAACACAATATACTGTATCTGAAGTTTCAAAAAATACAGAAATATTAAGTATATAAACTAAAAAGAACATATTTTTTACGATACTGAGTGAGTGGGCTTAATTTACCAATCTGTTTGTGATTATTTCTTTGAAAATCCTGCCCATAGGTTTTAAGCTGATTGGAGCAATGGAACTCAAACTTGCACAGAGTTTAAAATATTTGGTGGCTTTGAAAATATCCTGCCAGAGGGTTTCAGCTATAGGCTATAAATTCAGAGAGATAATTAGAATGACAGTTTTCTTGCCTGGAGAAACACTTGCAGTAAGAACAGAACCTCCCTTCCTGCTTTAGGGGGAGCCGTGAAGATAGATTAGGTATCAGTTCTCTCAGAGCCTAGCTGGAAGGGAAGTATTTTGTAGACTAGGGGAGTATTTTATAGACTGACTTAGTCTGTAGCATTTTTCTTTCTGACACCTGTTATTCAAAACCTTTTGTTTGCTTTTCTTGTAAAAGTGCATTTTCTCTCTTTTGTATTGTGTATATACATCCTGTTATTTTGAAACCTGACTTTTGCAGTAAAAGTCTATTTGTATAACAGTCGTGACTGTGGCTTAATTGCTACGGTAACTGCATTATTTTCACTAGCAAGGACAACAGCTGTGTTAGCATCTATCAGCCGAGAAGCATTCTGCCAGCTTTGAACTGTGAACTGTGTTGACCTCCCTAGTCTTACGCATGGAGGAGCTAAAATCCTGGGGAAGCGAGGTTGATGGCAGCAGAAGAAAATGGAAACAGACAACTCTCTAAAAGGCTGTTACAGCCCAGAAGGGAGAGTGCGTCACAATGATCTTGACCTCCCTTTGCTCCAGTTTAAACAAACTGAAAAATTAGATAGTAGCAGGACCCCCCTGAAAACGAGATGCTGTATCTCTCTTAGGTAATCCTGAGTAAATATACTGAAAAAAGAAATAAAAAATTGTACATCTTCTGCTTTAGGGGTGGCCTTTCAGCTGTCAAGCAGGTATCACAATGCCATGGCTCCCGAGGTTTTTATCTTTTAACTTTGGGTCCTTTCCTCACAGAACATGGGCCCGATTCTAGAAGGGTTATGCCTGGAGTAACTGCAGTTGCGCCAAGTAGAATGGTGCATGTAGCAACTTACGCCATCAGTTGCGATATCCGCGATACTACATAGTGGCTTGCGACATGGCGCAGGCCACTTGCGCCAAACTGCAGTTACCCCACATAGACCCCCTGCAACATGGCGCTAGGGGGTTTACGGCAGCAGTTGCACCCCATTCTAGAAGGGCAGCCATAAAGTGCCCACATCGCAATTCTACAAGAACCCCTGGAGGAGATCCGGCAACGTAAGTTATACCAGCATTTAGCTGGCGTAACTTACGGACGCCTCCGGGGGTCCTGTAGACCCGTCGGCTGTCCAGCGGACAGTGCACAGTTTCCCTCCACCCCCATGTCCAGCACACCCCAGTGGGGCCCCACAGGGCTACCCATACCCCCAGCACCCCGAAACAGCCATTGGCAGGAGCCCCGCAGGGCGGCACTGCCATTCCCCCACCCATGCCCCGAACTGCGGGTCACCGCCGCATATGCAGCATAATCCAGCCCTGGTAGTCTAGTGGCCTCCTCGAACTGTACATAAGAAAGAATCTCGTTTCCTGGTACTAGTGGTTCCCCAAATCTCATTGTACATAAATAAAGAAAGAATTATTTCGGTAGTCTAGTGGCCCTCACCATTTCATTGCAAACAGCCTCACTCAGCACCCTCACTGTCTCCTCAGCCAGCGATTGACACAGTTCATCTTCATTTTCCACGGCCGTTACCGACTGAGTGCAGAGATGACATGCACAGACGCACTCAGAACACTGAGCTGCCTGCAGTAGTGCCTACTGCACCTGCCTGGCAGCTGGCCAGTGGAGGTGAGAGGTGGTCTCAGGATAGTCAGCCGACTGGGACGGTGGGGTGCTGGGTGGCTGGCACGGCTGGGTGGAGGGTGGTGCCACCAGACTACCAGGGAAACAGGGATTCTTTCTTTATTTATGTACAGTTTGGGGTGGGGCCACTATCCTACCAGGGAAACGGGATTCATTGTTTTATTTATGTACAGTTCAGGGGGGCGCTAGACTACCAGGGCTACCTATCTGCCGATGTGCGGCTGGCTTACCAAGGGTCGGGCATGGGTGGGGAGGGTATGACTTGCGCCGCCCTGCTGTTGAAGCTTGACATGCTCACCAGGTATGCCCACAGTTTGGCGTACCTGGCCACATGTTGCAAGTCACAGGATTTAACTGCGATGACCCTGCCCCTACTAGAATAGGGCACAGGGTCAATGTCGCATGTGCTGGTGGCGCAAGTTGCATTCGGCGGCAACTTAAGCCACCCTTCTAGAATCGGGCCGCATGCCTCCAAAAATGTAAACTGCTTTGTTTCTGAACATTATCTTTTCTAATTAGCTAGAGCCTAGTTTAGGTCTTCCCCTATTATATCCAGATGATTAACCAGGGATGGGGATTGGGGTGGGTACAATTCACTCCCCCCCCCGGTTGAAATTTGTTTGAAATGTATTGACTGTCCTAGTGAATACCTGTTTTTTGCTGAATTTGTAACCACCCACACCTATAGGGTGTGCTGACTAAGCATGGAGATAGTAAAGGGCAAAGTCTCTTATACCTTTGGTTGAATGGCACCTGGGTTCTTGGTTGAAATGGGTTTGGAAAGTGGCATGGTGCCTCCACCTGTGGGGATCCTGATGACACAGCACTGCCAGGGTGCCTCCCCATAGGAAATAAATATAGCCCCCATCCTCTGTGACAGGGAACACAATCCTATCCCCACTTATCACTCGAAGCATGCAAATAAACAGCAAAGCAATAATGGCAAAATACGTCTGCAGTTACAAATAAATAACCAGTGGGTTTATTTCTGTGACTGGAGAACAAGGTACGGGGACAAGGGAAGCAAGGGTAAAAATAACAAAGACAGCAGTCTGCATTCACCATAAGGTGTGTCTCAGCACCTCTCCCCCCACTGGTGCACCAGTTAACCCCACAGTTCTCTGGAGCTCCTAATTATAGTTTGAGAGTGCACACAGATGCAGAATTGCAGGCCTGTGACACTTGTACCGCAGTACGATACCGTGTAAATTCAGTTGTTGGCTGCAGCGGCTGACTAGCAAATTACATAACAGAACGGCAGTAAAAAAGTGGTTCCTGGCTGTAAGCTGTAGCTGTGGGCTTGATATCTGAGGTAGCACAGGAATGCCCAGAAAGTAGCTAGCTAGCTAAACAGTAGGAATCACAAGTTCTGTGGATAAAACCCAGTACTCATAACCTTTAGATGACAGGCTGGTACTGTTTCTGTGAGGCATCTCCCCTGCTTGGGCAGATGATGGCGGGATTGCCTTTTCTGTAGGCTGGCATAGGTGCAGCAGACCCAGCATGCTCCCAGTAACTAAGGGTGTGGTGGGCCGTGATGACTTTGGATGACGGGAGCTCTGTTCTGTAAGCTGGTTACAGGTGCAGTGGACTCAGCGTGCCTCTGCTGGTGAGGGTTGTGGGCCATGATGCTCCGGATGATAATGATCCTTTTCACCCCGCAGTGGGACTTGCCTTCACCCACCCCAGCAGGTGGGCAGTCACTCAGGACCTCAGTTGGTTCAAACCTCTGTCAGGGTAAAATCTTAACAGCAGTAGAAGGTAGTGGCTCACCACCTTCCCAGATGCAGAACAGCTTTTAAGGTGATTCCTGCTCTAATTCAGTGCTAGACTTGGCACTCTAGCTGCATCAGTCCCTTTTTCTAGGGGTCTTAAGTCTGTTTTGGATGAACTTTTTAGTCAGACAGGAATAGCAAGTGAGAGCTATTCACAAATGCTGTGTTCTCCTAAGAGGTTTTGTTTCAGACAGATCTGCTCTATTTGCATATCTCTCACTTGTGCAAAAATCCAAGGAATTAAATATCAGCACCTAGCATCTCAGGGGCTGTCAGTTCCAGGGGAAAAGCCTGCATACAAGTCCTGAGCCAGTTTGTTGCAATTCAGAGCTGATTGCCAAATAGATGTCAGTTTCGCAGGGACAGGATGCACTAATTTAGTTGTTTTGCACTTTGTGCAGCTGTGAGAGTAATGGGCTCCCCAACCCTGAAGGCAGAGTAGGGGTCGGTTGAGCGAAGAAAGGTACTGGCACACTGGCCACAGTGAGAAGGGCACTGAACAAGCCCACAGAACAAATTACAGTGTCCAGTCCATCCCCAGGTCCTGCAGCTGCAGTCTGGATTGGGACTGGGGTGAAGGAACAGTGCAGAGGAAGGCAGCAGCAGTGCTCCAGAGAGAGCCAAAGCCCCCTTTCTGGAGGGGTTACACTTGGTTTCTGAACACCATCTTTTCTAATTAGCTGGAGCGCAGTTTAGGTCTTCCCCTATTACATCCTGATTAGCCAGGGACAGGAGGGTGCAGCTCACACACACACACCCCGGCTGAAATTTGTGTGATGTGTATCGAGTCTCCTAATGAATACCTACTTTTGCTGCTGACCTAACAACAGCTGAGGGACTAGAGAGCAAGAGATTAATCAAAGCTAATTAAATGTTCAGTGCTTTATTGATTTGCTTACACTGAGGCAGCTGACTCGGAGGGATTCCAGAATGTCTTTAGAGATGCACTGTTGCTTAAATACGCGAGTTTAGAAGCAGTTTTCTTATAAAGTAGTGAAGGATTCGTTGCTTAAATGGGGATATCTTCTGCACCATTGGTTAAATCTGCAGAATGAATTGTAAAGATTCAGTGCCCCCTAGTGGTGTGGAAGCAGAACAGCTCACCTTGCCTGGAGTGCTGTCCAGTCTGGTTCTTCAGAGCACACTAAGCACATATTCTGACCAGGGTTTAAGTAATTAGAAACATGCAGAAACTTGGGTCACCCTCCTTTTACAAAACTACAAGTCATCCAGCTTCTGTATTACATTTCTTTTATTATATTATTATTAGTTTTGTTTTAATGACAAGTCTTTCAAGAATTAAAATTGCCTTTTAAATGTAAATGTTGTAGTGTATATAATGATAATATTTGTTGTACTACGACTTTTTTTATACTACACGTTTTATTTCTGTTCTGTTTTATTATGATATTGTTGCATCTCTGACTATTGTCCAACTACCAGTAGATAAGCTTGTGTCTCAATGGATAATTCCTTGAATAAAATTGAATTGAATTGAATAACTGCGTAGAAGTATTAAATATCTACATTATCGTTATGACAATATAGTATGTGGTTAGCCCTTACTATGCATGTTAATCGGGTACCACTCAAAAGTTCTTGTGCATGTTCTAAAAGTTGTGCACATTCTGAAAGTTGCTTTGCATGTTCGACCACCACCTAACGTGCGTTTTCCCATCACGCTGACCCCCGCCACTTTCACTTACTCAGTGGCACAGCTCTCACTCACGTAGTGCTAAATGCAGCCAGACACTGCGGCAGTGAGAAGAGGCACGGTTGTAGCACAGCCAGCAGGAAAGTCAGATCAGTAGTGCCCAACAAACCACCCACCAAAACAGCCATCCCAGCAGCCTGGCAAAACGACCTGGTCGAGGCAGTGAGTCAAGGTAGCAAAGATGCTGACCACCTGATTGTTTTAAAATGACTGCCCAAGGCCACAAGGGTAAGCACAGACCCACACTAAGGACCTCTTCACTCCTTAAAACCATACACTATAAAAAATAAACGATGGGAGTCCATACACAACTCACCCTATGTTTCTGTATTGGGGTTGAGATAATTTAACCCTCATCTCAACCCCTCGGTGGAAACACAGGCTTGTTGTGTATGGCCACCCATACATTATTCCTTATATAAACCCAGCAGAGGTTCTTAAAAAATGTTTTGAACACTGTGAAATTTTTTTTCCAGTTGCACTAAATGCGGAAACATTTGTGAACTGTGGCAGTTCTGCTTTGCATGTCACTGACTTGGATGAGATAAAGTACAATGTGCAGTTTGGCACTTTTTGATGTGTACAGAATGGTGAAAAATTAGCAAAATGCGGTAAATCTGCATAAATAGTTACACACATGTCATGGAGTTCACCAAAATAAAGTAACATGTTCGCTTACCAAGCTTCACAAAGTGTGAATTTGGGCATTTTGCCACAACTGCAGCAGCAAATGTGAAATTTGCGACACCTGTATTGGAGGTCGTGTACTGATAACAGGAACAGTTTAAAAAAGAAACAAGGTCAGCACAGGGGTCGCACTACCACTTGCGAAACCGGTGACCGAGTTTGTGAATGAGCCCAGATCTTCAAAGGCCGGCTAGGGGAGGATAATTGATTGTCCCAGAGGATGTTGCCCTCCCGGTAGGGGGCACGGCAACACCCTGCATCGTTGCCGCTGCCTGGGTGAAAACAAGTTGTGGTGGTGCTGCTGGGGGAGGCTTTTGTCAGGGAGGGTGAGGACAGGTGAGGACATTGCTGGCCAGCGTAGTACAAGTACACATCATGTGGGTGGGTGCAAGATGTCCATCTTGGGCAGTGTTCTTGGATCTGGGTTGTAACCAAGACAGAAAATCCTCACCTGAAACAGAATGACAGTCCTGGGCCCAGAGGTCTCACACCTGCCAACATAAGGCAGCCTTGCCTTCTCCATTTTATACTCTTTAGGATTCCACCTATCCTGTGGGGTCCTGCTTGGGGGTACACCATGTAGACCTGGAGAGGGTGGTAAGATGGTGGGGTGTGTGATAGGGATGCCCTATCTGATGAATGAAGGACCAAAAACATTGTCTTTTTTTAATTGTTTTATTCCCTCTTCTGAGTTGGTGCGAAATGAAGATAAAAGGGACAGCTAGCTACAGAGATACTGTAGCTGTCCCCAAGCTGAAGCGTTAACTGCTCGGATGGATGTAAAGCCAGTTCTTTTATACTGTTACCATAAAATGTGATGTCATTTGAATGGGGGGGGGCTTGTGCCAATTTAGAGGGTAACATTGATTTTAAGGAAAATTAAGAGAGATGCTGTAATAATCTAGGTGTGTAAATATGCTATACCCTATTTTCTAAAGAAATATCATGCACTCATGTCAGATGAGTCAGCCTGCCTGTGTTTACTTAGGATGTGTCAGCCTGCCTGTGTTTACTTAGAGAATTGTGAATCAGACAGATCATATGATGCTGACATCATCAGTAGGCAGGTATAAAGCCTATCTTCTGAGATGCTGAACAGATGAGTCAGTCAGTAGAGACCTGACTGTTGTGGAGGAAGCAGCTCATACTACATGCAAGTTTTCATGTGCTAGGAATCTATTTGGCTAGAACTAGGCCTGGAAATTGTGCACTGAGGGAATTGTACACTGTATTGAACTGAAAGACTAACAACTATTTCCTTTCTGTACATTTACTATTTTATTTTTGAAAAATAAATACTGCAAAGTGTGTTCTACACCTTTTACCTGTGTTTGTTGCATCTGTCTACCCACTAACCTTCACATCTGGTGTCAGAAGGAAGTGGGATACTGGTGCGTCTAGGCTGGGAGAGAGACGCTACCAGGGGATATCGCTCTGATATCCTGGCAGATGTCACAGGAAGTACAAAAGCAGCAAGGCAGAGGTGCTGGTATGAGGCGAAGGTCACCTGCTGACAGCGGAGTCTTAACAAGAACCACTGCAGAAAAACTGCACCATTATTTCCTGGACTAGAGCCAGTGGTTCTGTCCAAGTTAAAGCCTGAAGGGGCCTCTGTGGAGCAGTTGCAGGCTATGTTGACAAGCCTGCTGCAATCTGCCAGAGCCAGTGACAAGCGTCCAATGAAACAGACAGATGGTCTGACTGTGGTGTCCCAGGTGATAGAGGCCTTGAGGATGTGACTGATCCAAAGGTGGCTAGAGGCAGAGCGGCTTTGCCTGAAGGCAGAGAACAAAGTGTTGGAGGTCGAGAAGAGTTTGAGTACAGGTGCTGCACACCTTGAGGAGGAGGAGGAAGCAGAGTCCTGCACCCAACTGCAGGAGCCAGCGGAAAGGTTTGAATTGTGTAATGACTGTCCAGAGCTCCCCATATTTCCGGGGTGTTATCTGTGTGATATGGACTCTGAACATGAGGGGAGTCTGTGTCAGGAAAGCATGGACAACTGCCTGAATACCATTGAAATCCCAGGTGAGACTGGTTCTTTAAATATTGTGCTGGGCAGTGAAACTACAGTCAAGCAAAAGATGCCTGTAAGTTGGCTGAAGGGACTTCATTTGTAGATGCACTAGGCAAAAATGGGAAAACAGTTGATTGGGGTAAATTGCAATCTGGGGAGCATACCATACAGAAACTAAAACAGTGTACTGTATAAAAATGAAAGATGGTGTACCTGTAAACGGTGGGGTGGGTAATCGAATGTATTCATGGTATGAAAGTATTAATGAGAATTTGTACTATATAAGACCCAAACCCAGATCTAACAAGATAGATATATAAGTGGTGGTGCCAAAGAGATATCAAAAGAGGGTACTAGAGGCTGCTTATTCCAGTACTTGTGGACACCTCAGTCATGAAAGCACACTGAATAATCTGGTACCACATTTCTGCTGGCCAGGAATGTACAGACAGGTGTCAGCTTACTTAAAATCTTGTTTGGTCTGCCAGTTAGAGATGTTCCCTGCCTCTAGGGAAGGGTTAATGCACAACAGTTGTGCCGGCAAGCAAGGGGTGGAAACTCCAACTCTTCCAGGGTGCCGGAAGGCAAAAAACTGTTTACCCTGTTTTTCTCTGAAGCTGGGGGATGTGTGATAGGGAGGCCTATCTGATGAATGAAGCATCAACAGCATTGTTTTTTTTTATTGTTTTAGTCCCTCTTCTGAGTTGGTGGGGAATGAAGATAAAAAGGACAGCTAGCTACAGAGATACTGTAGCTGATCCCAAGCTGAAGAGCCAACCGCTCGGTCAGATGAAAACCTGTTCTTTTGTACTGTTACCATAAAATGTGATGTCATTTGAATAGGAGGGGGCTTGTGCCAATTTAGAGGGTAACACTGATTTGAAGGAAAATGAAGAGAGATGCTGTAATAATCTAGGTGTGTAAACATGCTAAACCCTATTTTTTTTTAATCCAGCTATTTGACCCCCGTCGCCACCTCCCACCCTTTTATGGTGACGGGGGTACATGGTGGAGCTGGCAGGTGGTTCCGGCCCCTCCCTCGGAGGGGCTCAGTCTCTGGAACTCTGCTGTCTCTGCCCCTGACCCTCCCAGCAATCCCCCATGGGTTGCCCCAACCCCCCTGTGGCAGGGCCGAGGGTGAAGGGAGTAGACTTTCCCTTCCCCCTGGAGACCAACATCTAGACTCCGGGGGGGGGCCAGCACAGGTGCTGTGAGGCCGTCATGGAGTTTACCAGCTACATATTTTCACATTTTCTCCCCGCCCATTGCCACAGTTGCTCACATGCATGTGGAGGCACGTGCACGCAGTGACCCATGGCACCCTCCCTACTCTAGTTGCTTCTGACTGCACTTTCTGTGGGCCTCCACTCCAGGGGCATCCTTGCAGCGGGCGTGGCTCGATTCCCATCCAGGAGGGGAGAGTTGCCTTACAGCTGCTCAATCCATCCCCCGGCCTCCCCCCCCCACTGCTGAGCTGACCCCCGACGACCAGGGCTCATTCCCGAACCCGGGTCGCTAGTGTGGCATGAGGTGTGATGTCCAGCACCTCAACCCTCAGTGCCACTGGAATGGCTGTTATACCCTATTGTCTAAAGAAATATCATGGTCTCATGTCAGATGAGTCAGCCTGCCTGTGTTTACTTAGACAATTGTGAGTCAGATGGCTCACATAGTGCTGACATCATCGGTAGGCAGGTATAAAAGCCTACCTCCTGAGATGCAAAACAGATGAGTCAGTCAGTAGCAACCTGACTGTTGTGGAGGAAGCAATTCATAGTACATGCAAGTTTTCATGTGCTAGGAACCTATTTTGGTGGAACTAAGCCTGGAAGTTGTGCACTGAGGGAATTGTGCAGTTTTTAACTGAAAAACTAACCATTTCCTTTCTGTACATTTACAATTTTATTTTATTTTTGGAAAACAAATACCGCAAAGTGTGTTCTACACCTTTTACCTATGTTTGTTGCATCTGTCTACCGTTAACCTTAACAGAGTGATAGAGCTAGGGTAGCTCAGGAAGAGGCCAGATGTGGTATAACTGCCACTGGACAAGAATAAAAACAGGGTCTGCAACAACCCCCCAAAAAGGAAGGAAGGAAGGAAGGAACTGTATGCAACCATGTAGGCACTACCTTATATTGGATAAATATGGATGGAATTTTTTTTCCTCATAGAAGTGGTTAGTAGTCATTTCCCTGTACCCTTTCCCGCTATACACAATTGTGATCAAATATAAAGGTAACCAGGGCAGAACATGCTGATGACCTGATTTTGGGAGCAAGCCCAGGAAGTCAATTGGGAGGCTGGGCTAGGGCTGCTATGTGGCAGTACTTCTAGCCAGGGAAGGGAAGCACCCTGGTTCCATTGCCATAGCGACCCCTGCAATGGGCCGAGGGAGCTTGTCTCTCCCATAGGACATCACTACATGCACGGAGATGCACATCCTACACCAGGGAGCTGAGGAAGACAGAAGCCAAGTAGAAAAAGGAGGCAGTATAGCGCAGTGGTCTAAGGCTCTGAGCTGCAAATCTGGTGACATCCAGCAGACCAGACCTGGGTTTGAATCCCACAGCTTCCACTTGCATACTGTGTGACCCTGAGCAAGTCACTTAACCTCCTTGTGCTCCCAGGTCACTCCTGTAAAAAGGCTTTCAGCTTAGTGTGCTATACCTGGTTAAACAACTAAATAAATAAAACAAAAACACATAAAAAAAAAAAAAACTGTGCACCAGTGGCTGTTGATGGCACCACCGCCCTCAGTCACTCCCCATGTGGATACCGACCAGAGGGACAGCAAGGGAAGTGGTGGCTGGGATTGAGGGTACTGAAAAAGTAGCCTGAAGCAGGCAGAGGTGACCCTGGTGGCCAAAAAGCAATATGAAAAAAAACTAATGGTAACCATCCAAATGTATATTAAAAAAAAGATGGTTAAGTTTTCTGTACTTAGAAATAAACCGTCAAGGAAGCTAACCAGATCATAAAGCCTCTTGCCCTTCGGGTTTGTAATGTAATAATTTGGTTTGCCCGCTCAATAGGTTTATTTCCATTTATAGAAAGGACTTCAGAATTCTCTTTAATCCTAGCAACCTCATTGGTTGTAACCCATCATGTGATCATTTATTAATTTCCAGTACTTGCACAGTTTGTCACCAACCTAAAATAATCTACATAATACCAGCCCAACTACATGAAAATAAAACCTTTCTCCATTTAAAAAAAATTATTTTTTTGTAATTCTTTTTATTAAATTTTTTTGAAACACAAAGAGAGCACAAACATAACCTATGCAAAGTCAATAGAGAAAAAAACATGTAGAGTAGACATAGCAAAAACATTTAGTGCGTCCCCAATATCCCAACATAGCTAGTAATCATTGCCCCTATGCAGCCATCAGAATAAACCAAGTGATTACCATGGTTTTTCACAGTGTTGCGGGCTCCCACTCAAAGCTGTTTACTGTGCTACGTGGTAAGAACCCAGCAATAGTATTCATATCCCAGCCAACACCCGCCAATGTAGAATTCCTTACAGCAGTGAAGTATCCTTCCCCTCTCCACAGTGGTGTCTGGATCTCTCCCTCTTCCATCTGTGTCATGGGAAAAAGGTTGGATCTTCTTGCATAACATACAGGACGCATAGATTTCATCTAAAAGAGAAAACCTCCAGCCTGTTATTCAGCCCAAATGTAATCTTTTCTAAGTTATAAATCAAGTTTACTGTGTCCCTCCATTCTTGTAGTGTGATTTGCAGAGTGGTGAGCCTGTCGTCGAGGCACAAGTCAGGAAGCATAGGAAAAACCAGGAGCAGTTGTAGAATTCGTGAAAAGTGTTTATTAGTACTAGCAGTAACATAAAAAAAATACAATTGTTCAGAATAACTATTTATAAAGGCAGAATAAACAGAGAAGAGCCATCTGAGTTTTGCTTCAATCTCTACGTGTCTCCCAAAACATTTCCTCTCTCTCTCTCTTATAAGTCTTTTCAACCCCCTCCTTAGCAAGCATCCTGTTTTTTTCTAAAATATTCGTGTCAGTTTCATGGTGGTACAGCAAGAACACAATGTCCCAGAACTGAGGCCCCATCTCCACAGCTCTGTAAAAGGCTTACAAATTGCTCTCAGGTTAACCCACTCAAATTCCTAATAGCTTTTTGCAATCATCTCAAACTATAATTGTATACATTTTATCAGTAACACTATATAATTTCTAAACAAAGGGATCCCAATATCAGTTACATTTCCACATAATGATTTGCATATATTTTTATACCAACAGATATGCAAGGGAGGAAAAGAAACAGAACAGCAAGTGAAGACTGAGAGACAGTAAGGGGCAGAAAATTGCGAGACTGTCAGGGTGACCAAGTCTTAGGACTCACGAGAAAATTTGGTTGCACAACCAGACAGACAAGAGACAGGAAAGGAGAGAATAGAACAGATCCTTGCATTTAAGCTCTCCATAACAGCTGGGACAGGGTCCTATTCAACCTTGTCATGTATACCCCCTCAAGAGGGAACCTGTTTTATTAAGCAGGTTTCCAAACCTTTCTATTAATTCTCTACTAATATTAGCTTCTAACTTTCAGAAATTAAGCACATGTGTATTATCCTTTTTTCTAAAACAGTACAGCAAATGGTAAAGTTTAAACTTATACAGTTGTTTTTCAACCTTCAGAACCCTCAATTCCTGATCCATAACTTGACAGAAAATCAGCATTGCTATTCTCTTTACCAGATTTGTGTATCACCTTGAATTTAAATGGTTGTAGTGCCAGGTACCATTCTGAGATTCTGGAATTTTTGTCTTTCATTTGATTAAGCCAGCAGAGAGGATTGTAATCTGTTAAGTACAAAGTCAGTTCCTAGCAAATAAAACTTAAGAGACTCCATGGCCCACTTTGCTGCTAAACATTCCTTTGCAATGGTAGCATACCTTTTCACTGTGTCATGCAACTTCCTACTTATGTACAGAATAGGATGTTCTTTCCCATCTATATTTTGACTCAAGACTGCACCTAGGCCTACCTCTGATGCATCTGTTTATAACAAAAATGGTTTCTCAATGGCTGGGCTTCTTAAAACAGGGGTCAGACATAATGCAGCCTTAATGGCCCAAAAAGCTTCATCACACTCGGGGGTCCATTTCACATTATTTGGGTACTGTTTTTTCGTGAGCTCAGTGAGGCGAGTAGCTAACTCTGCAAAGTTGGGAACAAATCTCCGATAATAACCAGCCAGCCCTAAAAATGACCTGACATGTTTCTTTGTTTTACGGACAGGGCTGTTAGCTATAGCTTCCATTTTAGAAATTTCTGGCTTAACTTCTCCATTTCCCAACACATAGCCCAAATCTCTGGTTTCCTGCATGCCCAATGCACATTTGGTAGGATTTTATAGTCAGACCTGCATTTTTGGTAGCTTGGATAACTGTTCATAGGTGTTTCAGGTGGCTTTTTCAGTCTGGACTGTACACTGTGACATCATCCAGGTATGCAGCACAATAACCAGTGTGAGGTGATAAAATTACAATCATTTACCGCTGGAATGTAGCTGGTGCACCATGTAAACCAAATGGCATAGTGGTAAACTGATACAATCCAACAGGAGTGGCAAATGCAGTTTTGTCTCTAGATTCTTTAGCTAAAGGGATTTCCCAGTAACCCTTGGTGAGCTTGAGGGTACTGATATACTTTGCACTCCCCAGTCTGTCCACCAAATCATCTATTCTGGGCATAGGATAACTGTCAAATTCTGACACTTGATTAAGTTTCCTAAAATCAAGGCAGATTCTAACACCCCCTTCTTTTTTGTTTACAGTTACCATTGGAGAAGACCAAGCACTCCACAACTCTTCTATGATACCCAGTTCTTTCATTTTTTTGTATTTTCTTTACCACGTCAGTGCTTAACCGCTTTGGTAACCTGTATGTCTTTTGCCTAATAGGGCGAGCATTCCTTGTCACTATTACGTGCTCGACCCCTTTTGCTCGGCCTGGCACTGTGGTAAAAGTACTGTTAAATGTCTTTAGCACATTACAAATGTCTGCAGTTTGTTCTGAGGTTAAGGAAACATTCACCTTTACAGCATTAGCAGTTACAGTTTTTTCCGGTTTATCATAAGCTACATCAATATCTTCTTTATCAGTTTCTGGTAAACCTAGCAAAGCAGCTTTTGGCATTTTTTCAACCCATTTCTTGAGGAGGTTAGCATGATATATATATATATATCTTAGTAGGATTTTTCCTGTCAGGGATCTTAATCTCGTAATTAACAGTACCAGTACTTCTAAGCACCCTATAAGGCTCTTGCCACTTCATTAACAGTTTATTTTCTGGCGTGGGTAACAGAAACAAAACCTTTTCACCTGGCTCAAAAACGTTTCCTTTTACCCCGTGGTCATAATGTACCTTCTGCTGGTTTTGGGCCTCTTCCTGATTACTATGAGCAATTTCAACATACAGTATTTTGGCAACTTCTTTCTTAAGGCACACATATAAGACGCTATAGATTATTTCTGAGTGGGGTTATCTTCCCACATTTCTTTTATCACATCTAGTGGCCCTCTTGGCTGCCTACCATACAGCATTTCAAATGGTGAAAACCCTGTTGATGCCTGTGGCACGTCTCTGTGAGCAAAAAGTAGGTAGGGCAAGTATTGGTCCCAGTCTTTCCCTTCGCCTTTTACAAACCTTTTTAACATGCGTTTTAGGGTTTGGTTAAAACGCTCAACAAGACCGTCTGTATGAGGGTGATAGGGGGAAGTTCTTATGGCAGTGATACCTAGTAGTCTGTACAGCTCCCTAAATAATGCAGCACCAAAATTACTACCCTGATCAGTAATAATGTTTTTAGGTATGCTCACTCTGCTGAAAATTTTTGCAAGCTGTGCTGCCTCTTTTGAAGCTGTGACAGAACACATTGGAACTGCTTCTGGGTATCAAATAGCATAGTCACATACTACCAGGATAAATCTATCACCCTTTTTACTTTCGTCTAGAGGATCAACCACATCCATTACAATTCTCTCAAAAGGCACATCTATCAAAGGTGGGCATCTTTACTTTTCTAGTGAATGGGGCTACTTTGTGACACTCAGCACAGGAATTACAATAGGTAGCAGCATCTTCATGAATTCCAGGCCAGTAAAATCTGTACAGCAATGCAGCAAGGGTGCAATCCCTCCCTGAGTGACCAGCCATAGGACTATCATATATGCCATCTGTAATAACTCTGTTCTATACTTCTGTGGTATAACTAATTGTTCTATCTGTTCCTGTGTCTGAGATTTAACCCAAACTCTGTACAGTAACTCGTTACATTTTTTAAACTTTGGTCCACCCTGTTTTGGTTTCACCCCCAGCTGCTTAAAACAACAACCCTGGAGAGAAACATTGTTAGCTTGTTCTGAAAGAAAATCACAATCAGTGATTAGTTTAGTTTCAGCATTTTCATATGTTAACCCCTTATGTCCATCGGTCATTTGTTGCCACAGTTTCTTCAGGCATTGTCTTTCTTTCCTGGATTTCCGGATCTTGGAGCTGTGCTCAAACAAGTCTGTATCAAAATCGTCGAAAGGAAAAAAGAGTCCCCACCATCTGAGATTTTCTTTGCCTGAGGTCTAGTTAGCACTGCTGCTGAAACTGCAGGGTTCAGTTCTCTGAGATTAATTCAGTAAATCCTGGGACAGTCATTTCCAATAGTCACGGGTACAGGTAACTTAGATACTACCCACACTTTCATTTGGTGTGACACGCTCTTATTGGTCAGAGTCACTTGGGTGGTGGGATAGTATTGAGTGTCCCCATGGATGCAGATGACACCAGGGCCTGATTCTTTTGGACATTGTTTTCCCAGCACTTCAATATGCACTAGCGTCTGTCTGCTTCCCGAATCTATAAGTCCCTTCACAGTCTTATCTCCCACCTTCACATCTGTTAAGTACTTGCCCCAATTTGCCAAGGACAGATCTGCTCCAGTGTCAGTCTTCTTGTGGCAGTTTCTTGCTGTATGAGCTGGCTTATTACAGTTATAGCAAATAACGTCTTTGGGCACAGATTTGTTACCCCCACCAGAGTTCTTATCAGACTTGGAGTTTAAATGGGAAAAAGAGTGTCTTACCGGTGCTTGGCTGTTACCTCGCTGCTGTGGCATCTATCTGGCCATCTGATAGTCCTTGGCCAAACAAACAGCCTTTTCCCCACTTTCTGGTCGATGTTCCTTTACCCAAAGCTGCAGATCTGTAGGCAGGATGTTGATGAATCGCTCCATTGCAAATGTGCCGATGATCTGTGGGACCGTTTTGCCCTCTGGTTGGAGCCATTTTATCAGGAGTTCTCTGAGTCGGGTGAAGGCTTCTCAAGGATTGTCGACTGAGTTGTGCTAAAGAGATCGAAATCTCTGCCTGTAGGTCTCTCCTGAAATGTCATATCTTTTCAGGATTTTGTTTTTCACCAGGTCATAGTTTTCTGACTGTGCAGTGTCCATATTGCTGTAGGCAAGTTGGGCTTTCCCCGTTAAGTAGGGTACCAGTCTGATTGTCCATTGCTGCTTTGGTCATTGGCAGGCTGTGGCAGCTCTTTCAAAAGTTGTCAGGTATACCTCAATATCATCCGAGGGACACAACTTTGTAAGTTTGTTGGCTTTTAAGTTGCTTGTGTTTTGTTGCTTGTCTGGATCTGTGCCAGGTCCTCTGCTTTTGATAGCTTGCAAGGCATCCAACCATCGCTGCTCCTGTCACTGCATCTCTTCTCTCTTCTACTGCTTCTCTTCTCTCCTCTGCTGCTCCTGACATTGCATCTCTTCTCTCCTCTGTGCTTCTAAACATTGAATCTTTTTTTCTCTCTGCCTCTCCTTCTCTTTTTGTTGTATAGCCCACCATTTGAAAAAGTCCATCAGGCTTACAGGTTCTGTCACTGCCTGTTCTTTTTCCATAACTTGTGCTGGCTGTACAATCTCAGCTTAGACTTCTGTCTCTGCTAGTTTGGCTGCCATTCTCCTGGTAACCACTCCTGGATTTGCTGCTGCAGAATCCATACCTTTCTCTATGCTTCCCTGGTACTAGGTCCAGTACCCATGCACAAAACTCCTGGCGTAGAGTATGCATGGCGTAAATCCCACTTAGGCTGACACCATCTGTCATTGAGGCACCAGTCAGGAAGCATAGGAAAAACCAGGAGCAGTTGTAGAATTCGCAAAAAGTGTTTATTAGTACTAGCAGTAACGTAAAAAAAATAAAATTGTTCAGAATAACTGTTTGCAAAAGCAGAATAAACAGAGAAGATCCATCTGAGTTTTCCTTCAATCTCTGTGTGTCTCCCAAAAAATTTCAGCTCTCTCTCTTATAAGTATTTTCAACCCCCCTCCTTAACAAGCATCCTGTTATTTACTAAAATGTTCTTGTTAATTTAATGCAAGTGCAGCAAGAACATAATGTCCCAGAACTGAGGCCCCTTCTCCACAGCGCTGTAAAAGGCTTAAAAATTAATTTTTTTATTATTATGTATTAAAAATTGCTCGCAGGTTAACCCCTTGAGTTCCCAATAGCTTTTTGCAATCATCTCAAACTATATATACATTTCAACAGTAACACTATATAATTTCTAAACAAAGGGATCCCAATATCAGTTACATTTCCACATAATGATTTGCATATATTTTTATACCAACAGATATGCAAGGGAGGAAAAGAAACAGAAAAGCAAGTGAAGACTGAGAGACAGTGAGGGGCAGAGAATTGCGAGACTGTCGGGTTGATCAAGTCCTAGGTCTCACAAGAAAATTTGGTTGCGCAACCAGACAGACAAGAGACAGGAAAGGAGAGAATAGAACAGATCCTTGCATTTAAATTCTCCATAACAACTGGGACAGGGTCCTATTCCACTCTGCCACAGAGCCATTTTTATGTTTGCTTACGATCAAAGCACAAAGCGAACATCTTGTTACAATACAGCCATTTTTTAAGTGTGTCACTGTTGAGTCCAGTGTAGCTCAAGCTGCAGGAAACACAGCAGTGACAGGCCAATGATCAGTCAAGCTGATTTTGACAGTGTTCTCTGCTTGCTGAGCAGAAACTTCCCGTAGTTCAAAGCACAAGCCACTCCATCGCTGCCCAGCAAGCAGAGATCCCCCCCGACAAGCTGGCTCAGCTTCTCACACACTGTCCGATGCACATCCCAGACCTGCCAGCTCCCACACGTTCTATGTCTTTTGATCTAACCCTTCCCTGTCTCTGCCCGCCATTCCTATCTTGCATATCTTCTATGTTTAAAAAAGAAAAAAAATCCCATAATTGGTGCGATCCCCTCTCTTACCCTCCCACATCTCTGTCACAGACAGAGCTTGTGTTAGACACCCACAAAACCCGCGATCGCTACTCCGTCTCAGGCCGAGTCATAGAAACGTAGAAATTGTTGGCAGATAAGGACCACTAGGCCCATCTAGTCTGCCCGTAAGCCCCGTGCTTGATTACGGCTTCTGACCCTCCCTCTGTTTTACCTCTGTGGTTCCCCTATGCCTGCGCCATGCATGTTTAAATCCAACCACAGTGCTTGCTCCCACCACCTCTTGTGGCAGACCATTCCATGTGTCCACCACCCTCTCTGTGAAGAAAAACCTCCTCACATTCCCTCTTAACCTGCCACCTTCCAATTTCATGTCATGCCCCCCCTCGTTCTTGTACTTCTCCGGTATTGGAAGATGTCTCCTCTCTGCACCTTGTTTATGCCCTTGAGGTACTTAAATGTTTCTATCATGTCCCCTCTTTCCCTCCTCTCCTCCAGTGAGTACAAATTGAGGTCCCTTAATTTCTCCTCGTAAGTTTTGTGGTGCAAGCCTTGTACCATCTTAGTCACCCTTCTCTGGACCTTCTCCAGCCTGTTAATGTCCTTTTGAAGGTGTGGCCTCCAGAACTGCACACAGTGCTCCATGTGAGGCCTGACCAGAGGTTTTATATAACGGCATCACTACCTCCCATCTTCTGCTAGTGACACCTCTGCCTATGCCCCCCAGTGTGCAACTGGCCCTCCCTGCTGCCCTTGTACTCTGCTTTGACATTTTCAGGTCATCTGAAATAATAACCCCCTAGGTCCCTTTCTTCCTTGATGACTGTCAGCAATCCCCCTCTCCCATTCTGTAGCTCCCTCCAGGGTTTCTATGCCCCATGTGCATAATTTTGCACTTATTTGAATTAAACCTCAGTTGCCACTCCTCAGACCATTTCTTAAGCTTCCCCAGGTCCTTCCTCATTTTCTCCACCCCTTCAGGAGTAGCCACCCTGTTACAGATCTTGGTGTCATCTGCAAACAGGCAGACCTTTCCTTCCAGCCCCTCTGCACTGTCACTGATGAAGACATTGAACAGGAGCGGCCCAAGGACTGATCCCTGAGGTACCCTGCTGGTCACCCCCCCCTCCCCAGATTGTACTCCATTTACCACCACCCTCTGCCTCTTGTCTGTTAGCCAGTTCCTAAACCAGTTTACCACCTTGTCTCCCACGTCCAGACTACCCATCTTGTTATGTGGGACAGTGTTGAAGGCTTTGCTGAAGTTGAGGTAAGCAATGACCACCACGCCCTCCCCCCACCGATTTACTTCCTTCATCACCCAGTCAAAGAAGTCTATCAGATTCGTCTGACACAACCTACCTGCTGTGAAACCATGCTGCCTAGGGTCCTGGGCATCGATGTCTTCTAGATGTCCCACTACCCTTTCCTTAAGCAGTGCCTCCATGATCTTCCCCACTTCTGAAGTGAGGCTGACCAGCCTATAGTTCGCCACCTCCTCCCTACTGCTGGATTTGTGTAGAGGGACCACATGTGCCCTCCTCCAATCCTCTGGTACCACTCCTGTATTGAGTGACTTTGTGAACAAGGCTGCCAGAGATTCTGCTAGCTCTCTGTCCTCGGGTGTATGCCGTCTGGTCCCATTGCTTTTTCCACCTTAAATTTAGTGCGCTCCAGCAGGACTCTCTCTCTCCTGTGAATGGACTGTTGTCCACCTGTTCCCCCCTTGGCATCTGTTGCATGGGTTGGGTCCCTGTCCCTCCCCCTCTTCCATGAATACTGAACAGAAGTGTTTATTGAGTATTTCTGCCTTTGTCTCCCTCCTTACACGCCCCTTGCTTCCCTTTGAGCCTAACAATTCCCCTCCTGGTTTTCCTTCTTTTGCTGATGTACCTGCAGAATGTCTTGTCCCCTTTCTTTACTGTCTACGCTAATCCTTCCTCAAGTCCGCACCTTTGCTGTCCTTATTGCTGTTCCTGCTTTCCTTAGACACTCTAGGTACACTTCCCTGGCCTCCTCTCTTTGGGTCTCCTTATATTTCCTGAACCCTGTGTTTTTAGCCCTTACTTTGTCTGCCACCTCTTTCAAGAACCATAGTGGCCTTCTCCTTCTCTTGCCTTTGGATGCCAATATGATGCATTGGTTTGTCACTTCCACTATTGCTCTCACTGCTCTTCCACCCCGCCTCCTACCCCCCATTTCTCCAGGGCTATTTTGATAGCTTCCCCCATTTCAGCAAAGTCTGCCTTTTTGAAATCCAAAACCTTTGCCCTACAGTAGAGTGACATGACTGAGTCCCTGTCCCTATGCTGAACCACACCATGTCAAATTAATCCTGCCATGCAGCGCCCCCCCAACTCAAATAACATTCCACCCCCACCCAACTGCACCCCTTCCCCCCCAACCAGCTCAATTTGGCTTGCCTGGTACCTGGGCTTTTTTAAAATTTCTTCAGCCTAAAAAGTTTTTTTTGTTTTTTTGGTTTTTTTTTACACCCTCCCAATCCATAGCAGCAGACTTACTGCTTTGTTACCTAGCCATGACTGTGGCGGAGTTAGGCTACACCCTCAGATGTGAGTGATGGACCACTTTTCTATCTCCTTATTTCCTAGCTGCAAAAACTTCTGTTTACGCAACAGTTAACGCTTTTCTCTTTGACTTTCTTCTTTTCCCCCCCTACCCTAGGTTGGCCACCTAGCATAGCTCTTTACTATCCCTACTAAACTTTCCTACTAGTTCTCTCTTTTCATTCTTTTTCCATTTCCACCCATCCAGTCCCTGGAATGATGCCAAGCATGCGGAGAGGTGTTGTGTAAAGTGCATAAGTGCATTTTGTGTACAAAAAGCATGAGGGCTATTTGAGATAGCAGGAATGAATACAATTAATAAAATCTTTTTAAAGAAAAAAGGAGTCAGAAGCCATATAAAACAATAATAATTTCATGATTCATACAGTTATAAGAAATCCTAAAGGTATTTTCATAAATTCACATTATAAACTTGTTACTGTATATGGTTCTGTGTATAAAAGAGCTTAGTCACTGTGGATCAGAGATATAGAAAGTCAATATCTGTGGATATATACACTGTACCTGTAACTGAACCAGGAAGTCCCCTGAAATAACCCCACCCCCCTTGGTTTTGAAACAACACATTCAGACATGAAACAACATGTCCAGATTTGTAAATAGAAAGGGCTTAGTCAGGTGATCCCCACCAAAATATATAAATACCTCTTCACAGAGTTTACTTCAGTTCAACCCAGAGGGGCTCAGCCATAGGAGAGGAGGGGAGGTTCTGCTGTTTGTGCAAACAAGCTGTTGAATGCAGAGGAGAAGGGTCTTAGGAGCTCTAAGATCCAGGACTGTATTAGGGGAGAAACTACTGATGTTAAGTAGTGATTTTCTTTGCAATTTTGTTGCTTTCATTTATTATTTTTTGAACTTTTGAAAAATAAATATCACACCACAGTGTGTTTGAAACCTGTAAATTTGCCTTGTCTAAAATTTATTCCCACACGCTGTCACAAACTTGGTGTCAGAAGTGGGATAGTACTGGTTCTCAAGAGAAACAAGGGGGAGACCAGGACCCAGATACCAGCCCTGGTATCCAGACATAGGGGGCAAGCAGCAGGATGGTGTACCTCCAGGATCTCGTGGATGCCAAGGATCTGTTGAAGGAGGAGGAGCTTCCCAGTGTGCATACCAGAGCCCAGGTGAGGGGAACTGGAGAGGAGCTATTGCCTGGATTGGAGTTCGATGGAAAGTGGAGGTGGACCAGCGCCGGAGAGAGGCGGAGCACCGCTGGCAGGTGCTGATGGAGGGTTTCCAACTGAAGGATTTCATGGTGGAGGCAGAAGACCAGGATCCATGGGGTCTAGAGGATGAGGACCCCCTGATGGAACCTTTGTTGCCAGCCACTTTTGAGATCCCGTTGTTGCCCATTTTACCGGGCTGCTGCTACTTGGACGATGAGATGAAGGCCCCAGGTAAGACTGTTTCAGGACATTTGCATACTGGGGTGAAGACTACAAGCAACAGGGAAGACACCATGGTGGTTGAATGGACTTCCCCATGTGTTGAACCCCCTGTGATATGGTATGAAATGTATGAAGCATGTAATGTTTAAAATGAATATAGCATCAAGGCTGGTGCTGAGTGTGGTCAGTTCAGGGTTCCAGAATGGTGTAAGGGTTGAAAGGAAGCCCCTGATATGTTACAAATAAGGGTTGAAAGGAAACCCCTGGTATGTTACAAATAAGGGTTGAAAGGGAAACCCCAAGTATGTTACAAATAAGGGTTGAAAGGAAACCCCTGGTATGTTACAAATAAGGGTTGAAAGGAAACACCAAAGGTTTTGGAGTTAGGAACTGGCTGGTTGATGTTCAGCATGAGAAGGTTCCTTGTCCGCCAGAAAATATATGAAAGGGAAATGGATAAATGAGATGTATGAAATGATTACAAGAAATGTATAACATGAAAGAATTGTCTATACTGTATGATATAAATTGAGGAAACTAGGGACATGGAGGATCTAGGTATGGGGTAGAACCCATGATTGGGCGCCTGAGTGGAAACAGTGTGTGAGAATGGTGTTAGAGCTGGGTACAACACGCCCCGCAGAAAGTTGTGGTATAGGCCTGTATGGCTGCCCTGATAGATGGGTATGGAGGAAGCTTGAAGTCAGCATAAAACTGCTGTGTATTGCTTCCTTTTTTTTAATGTACTGATGAAGGTATGATGGTGCACAGGGTTTTGAAACAATGCCAATTAATGGATTCTGAAATGGTGTCAAGTGATGGGTGCTGAAACAATGCCTAGTGATGGGTGCCTGATATTATATATGAAGTGTCTGAGTTGTAGTAACCAGAGTGAAATAGTTGCGGGGTAGACAGTCACTACAGACTGAAATTCTCTGAGAGCACAGATGGGTACTGTGCTAAACTCAGTGTTGGGTAAGTTACTTTTTCTATTACTTTCTATTATTTTTGGAATTGTTCCAGAAAGCTCTGTGCAGTCACTAGCAAGGATGGAGACGTACTAGAAAAAGTAATACACCTGACAGTTACAATTACTTATGTCTTTTTATGCAAAAGAAATACATAACTGTAACTGATTACATTTATTTGAAAGTAACTAGTAACTAACCTATTACTTTCAAAAAATGTAATCTGTTATAGTTATTATTTTTGTATTGTTTTTGCATAAAAAGAAATAAGTAACTATAATTGTAAGGTGTATTACGTTTTCTAGTACTTCTCTATCCTTGCTAGTGACTACACAGAGCTTACTGGAACAAGTTTTCAAACATAATAGAAAGTAATAGAAAAAGTAACTTTCCCAACACTGGCTGAACTGTATGACAACCCCAGGGTAATGTTGTGAAAGTATTGTCGTATTGCAGTAACTTGGTATGGTGGACGATATTAAAAATAACTGAATTAAGGGACCCTGGGGTGAAGCTCTCATAGTGGGTGAGTGAAAGTTTCAACCAACCCCCATGCTACAGTTTTGGTAGAATAGTTATGACTGAGAGGGTTTTTGTGAAAAAACAGTATAGTTTTGAGAACTGTTTTTTTCTTAAGGAGGGAGGTGTGTGACGGAGTTAGGCTACACCCTCGGCTGTGACTGATAGACCACTTTTCTATCTCCTTATTTCCTAGCTACCAAAACTTCTGTTACGTAACAGTTAATGCTTTTCTCTTTGCTTTTCTTCTTTTCCCCCAACCCTAGCGTGGCCACCTAGTGTAGCTCTTTACTATCCCTACTAAACTTCCTACTTGTTCTCTCTTTTTATTCTTTTTCCATTTCCATCCGTCCAGTCCCTGGAATGATGCCAAACACCTGGAGAGGTGTTGTGTAAAGTGCATAAGTGCATTTTGTGTACAAAAAGCATGAAGGTTATTTGAGATAGCAGGAATTAATACAATTAATAAAACCTTTGTAAAGAAAAAAGGACTCGGAAGCCATATAAAACAATAATAATTTTATGATTAATACAGTTATAAGAAATCCTAAAGGTATTTTCATAAATTCACATTATAAACTTGTTACTGTATAAGGTTCTGTGTATGAAAGAGCTTGTAACATGGCAAAAATATTATGAGTCTAGGGAACAAAGCTGATAGGTCCAAGAGCGTCAGGTGGTACAAGAGCAACACAGCATTATGAGACGATAATGCCGTGTTGCTTCTGTACTACATGTAGTAGCCACGGGAGGAAAAGAAGCAGTGCATGAGAAAGGGAAGCATAAGAAATCTGGCAGAGCGAGTTCTGAAACAGCAAGAACGAACACCACAGCAGGGGTAGGACAAATGAAACAGAGACACCGTGAAAAATATAGGACGAAGGAAGTGGAAGGAGGTAGAGTTGGACTGATATCTGGTTTAGCTAGATCCATGACTGTAATAATGAGGTGTATGCTAGAACAACGTTAGTAATATGGGAGAAATAGTAGGAGTGCAGGGAGAAAGGTGATAGGTGTAGGAACGAACCTGGTGCATAAGTAGTGAGCGAGACGGGATGGAGCCGAGCAGAACATAGAGGAGGCACATCCGCAAATGCTGTCAAGTTTAACAGATTTACTGTGGATGGCACCGTGAACTGTAGCTTTGGTAGAGGAATGACACAGGGAGAGTACACAACACACACAGCATAAGTGCAGAAAGGTAGGAAAAGCAGTAGTGTTGAAGACAGAGCGAGTGGCAGAGAACTACAGAATGGAGTCAGGGAATGACGCTACCTGTATGCAAATGAGACAGGGACCCACTCAGCACACATTGAAACTGAGACAATCAGAGTCATCCCAAGTACTGTAGTAATCAAACAGCTGCACAGAAATCGTTAAAATGTAGAGCAATGGTTAAGGAAGAAGGAAGACTTCACTGTATTAAAAAACAATCATAACGACATCTGTATGTAAAAGACTACTTTTAAGAAATGTGAAAGTAACATTAAAAATTACAGTACATCATATCACTCGCATTGTGTATTCTCTTCTATCAGTAGCAAGATGTGTACTCCATACTAACAATGGTTTTTGCCATGTTACAAGTGCATTAATCACCGATGAAGGTGGCACCTAATGGGGAGTTAAAGTATGGTTGGACCGTTGTGCGCCCTCGGCCTCCAGCCTCGTGCCACAATGGTCCCAACCATGCATTAACTCCCCATTAGATGCCACCTTCATCGGTGATTAATGCTTACTTAGTTACTGTGGATTAGAGATATAGAAAGTCAATATCTGTGGATATGTACACTGTACCTTTAACTGAACCAGGAATTCCCCTGAAATAACCCCCCCCCCTTAGTTTTGAAACAACATGTTCAGATATGAAACAACATGTCCAGACTTCCGTCTGCTGTCCCGAGGAACTCCTCACTCCTGTTCGGGCCCTGCAGCTTCTACCCCTGCGGCTTGCCCCCTGCGGCAGGGTGGCGGAGAGTCCCCCCTATGCTCCCCACCCGAATAGGATCCAGTAAGTGCTGCGTACCCTCAGAACCAGGAGCCCCCTCTGGATACGGCCATCATGCCGCCACGACCAGGAGCCTGATTTCCCCTATGCTGGTTTCCTCTGACACATGTGGCGGGTAATGACGCCTAAGGACAGGGAGCGCACGCTACCCAAGACACACACCTTCCCGGCGTCTGCCCCATCACGTCCCCCTTTAGACTACTAGTGCCACTGCATCACCCCCAGCCAACACTAGAGGCCACCAGTGCACCGATAGCAGCACACCCCCTTCCCTGGAGAAGGAGAGCAGTCCTATGGACGCTCAATCCTTCCCTTCCCCTATTGACCCCGACAACCCAGGCTCTGCTCTCGAACCCAGGTCGCCGGTGTGGTGCGAGGTGTGGCGTCCAGCGCCTCAACCCTCAGCGCCACCGGGCCGGCCCTTGGATATCATTTATTTCCAGATAGACATGGGGAAAGTACAGGAAAGGCTCTATAGCAGAAAGCATTTTCACATTCAAGCATAAATGCTAGCTCATGTTGAAAGTCGCAGTGGACACAAGTAGATGATTCACTTTATCACAGAAAAACAAACACTCGTAGGACGACCCACTTGTTACTAATTTTGTGACAGAGAGAGGAGCCAAAGGAAAAATACCTCAAATCTACCATCAAAATGTTGAAATAGTGTCTTTAATTTTGGTGGGTTATTAAATATGACAAAATATGGTATAGTACTTTAATGTCGGAAGGGACTCTAGGATCATGGAGTCCGCCCTGACTCCTAAGCTACAAATGTGCTGTGCAATAAATATACTAATTTAATAGCAAATAATTCTTGGTAAGACAACTGTTAAGTCTAACTGCAAATATAAAATTAGGAGACTGGAAGTATGCCTACCAGTCATTTACATAATCAGATGTCCAGATATTTAGCATATCAACCTAAATACTAAGCCACCTGATACAGTGGTTTTCAGTATGCATGTCCTTCACATTTGCTTGAAATGATCCAACCTTTTTCTGTACTAAATGTGTTTTTCAAATAACTGATAATTATGTTTACTTGCGCATCTAGTGTGAAGTGAACATCTTGATACAATAAGGCCTTTTCAGACGTGTGTCACTGTTGGGCCCAGTGCAGCTCAAGCTGCAGTGGGTTCAGCAGTGACAGCACAATGATCAGCCAAACTGACCATGACTGTGTTCTCTGCTTGCTGGACGGAAACTCTCTGTAGTTTAAAAGAGTGAGCTGCTCTTTTTGCTATCCCGTGGGCAGAGAACACCGCTCCCTCCCCCCCGCCAAGCTGTTTCAACTGCTTGCCCATGATCTAATGCACATCCCAAACCCATCTGCCACACCTTCTCTTTTTCTCTGCCTCTTATGTCTCTGCCCCATCCCTATCTTGCATGTCTTCTTTGTTAAAAATATATATATATATATATATATATAGTATATCATAACTGGTCCAATCCCCTCTTCCCGTCCCCCATCTCTGTCGTAGAGCCGGGGTTAGTCGCCCACAAAACCAGTGACTGCTACTCCATCTCCAGCCAGAATATGTAATCCCTGCCATGTAGTGCCCCCTCCACTCAAAAAACGCTCCTCCACCCCTGCCTCACCGACAGGTTCAGTTTAGCATGGCTGATCAGGAGACATGCCAGAATCCGGACTTTTTAAAATATCTTCATCCCAAAAAGTTTTTTTGTTCTTTGACTAAGCGTTCTAGGATTGTAAGGGGAGTGCTTATTCCATGGCTGGTAGCATGCAGAATCCAGCAGCCCCATCCTGCCCCTCCCTCCCCCTGCTGTATCCACCAGCTGGCTTGCTCCTTACCAAACCAAACAACCTCTGCGCTATCCTGGAATACTGACAAAAAAGGATTTACTGAATCCGCTGTTTTGACACTGGCATTGTGACACGCTGATCCCCACAACCAGAACTGTGAGTATTTTGGGTATGCTCCACGTTCGGCGACACCAACACAGCAAACTACATCCCTGTCGGCAAAATCAACATTTTGCCGACAGGTCGCTGTGTTGGTGTGCCCGAGACAGGGGCACACTGTCTTCCGGTCCTGCACCCCAGCCCCGAATCAACTCTGACTGGAGTTGAGAATCACAAAGACAGGGGGGGGAGCAAAGCCCCGAAAAAAAAAAATGGACTGAATATAGGAATCATGTAAACTGCAACTTGCAGTCGATATGATTCCTGTTGGCGAGATGCTAGTCGACAAACGGTTGTTGAACCGGCATCGTAGAGCTGTATTTTTGTTGTTTTCTGAGACTATGACAGATATAGGGCAGCACAGGTTTCTACCAGGTTTGGCCAAGGTTTTGGGGCAGCTCCTACTCCGAGTTTGGGTCTGTCCCACCACCTTATCTGGCTGCAAAAATCCTCTGTTATGGTCTCTCAACAATAGCACCTTTGGAGTGGCCCTTTTCCGCAATAGATGCCGTTGTCTTGATTCCAGGAAGTCCCACCCTTCGAACTACAAACTATATTCTCCCTGGTCTAAGGACTTGAACCCAGGACTTCGACCCTGCTGCTAGAATTCAGCCTGTGCCTCAAAACAGACTGTTTATATCCAGCAGGGGATTGAAGGCACTGGACCAAGTCAGGGCTAGTACTTGTGAGAGCCCCTTTGCAGGGGAGTGGGAGTAGACAGTGATACAGGGGATACCTTATGGGTCCTAGGCTAATAATGGGGCATGTGAACCCCCACCTCCAAGTCCTCCATTCTGACTAGGGCTCACTCCCTCTGCCCCATGCCCCCCCCCACAACCTGCTGACACAGGTTAGGCTTGTGAAGCTGTCACCTCTGTTACCCTGACATCTCCCTCTATGATGTGATGTAAAACATTCTGTGGAGACTTGTTTCTGTCTCAGTGCACTCTGACCATTTTGTCAGGACTTGAGCGAGACATGGGGGTGATATGCCCCAACTGTGATCACCAGACCCGACCAGACCACCGCAGGGCCCAAGCACCAGCTTCAGGGAAGTAAGAATAGGCATGTCCCCACCCCACCAACACATACACACAACTGGAGGTCGTGTAGTCTCGAGCGGACATTATGATGGGGGTGACGCTTCTATAGCACAATATGCGGACCTTTGCTCCCCATTACGTTGAACACAGGCAAAGCCTACAGTGACATGCCCTAGTCTGCAGGGATAGTAGCTCACTTTCCAGGAGGCCCCTGTAGTGGGACCTTAGGAGTTTGAGGACTTCCCTGGGGGTGCAAAGTTTATATTAGAGGATCAAGTATGTGGTTCTGTGGGTGAAAGGGGTCAGGACTGAATGTCAGCCAGAGCATATTGGAGATCTACAAAGCGTAAATTGAAGGCATTTGTAATGGTTATGGGGTTATTGCAGTGAACCCCGTTAATTAGCAGTTTACTGGCTGAACACTTGGATGGGCACCCTAAAGAGGCTTTTATATGCCCCCCAAAACTCTGGGGATTCCTAGAGGTGGCAGTTAACTGCAACGAATTAGGTTTCTCTCAAATCATTACTGAACCCACAAGGATCAATGTAAAAAACAGAGAAAACAGCTCCACACTCGATCTAATCCTTACGAGCTGCCCTCACAAAATCTTACACTCAGCGGTCTTCCATAATGACTTGAGCGACCATAGTATTGTGGTTTGCACACGCTCACACATCCAATGACCCTCATGCTCCAAAGTGATCACTAAAAGAAGCTTTCGCAAATTCTCAGTAGCAAACTATTTGGCTGATCTACAAAATGTAAACTGGCAAAAATTCTACCTGACCAATTCAGTAGATGGCAGTTATCGATATTCTGAACATAGGCATTATGAGCATAGCAGACAAGCATGCCCCGCTTATTAGGTGCAGACTAAGGAAGGTGACACACCCATGGTTCACCCCAGACCTAAAAGCTGCCTCAGGACCAACACAAGGTGCACAAAATCTGATGCTGATTGGCAGGAGTTCAGGGCTGATAGGAACATCTGCACCAGGCTGATCAGAATTGCCAAGGCCAACTATTACATTAACACCCTGGAGGAAGCCACGGCAACTCTGCTAAAATCTGGCAGACACTCAAAGCAGTCAAAGGCCATAAATCCCTCCCCCCGCCACTAAAAATCATTACAGACAGCACCATTATCACGGACCAAGGCACCATCCTAGATAAGTTAAATGCCCATTTCGCCACAGTGGGACTAGCCTTTGACTCATCGCCTGCTTCTGGGCTGCTCGGCAACTCCTCCCCCCAGATGTCCCCAGCCTCTGACCCCATGGGATTCCTTCCAGCTCTCCCCAGTACCATATAAGAAAGTGGAAGACCTCCTCTGTAAATTAGACCCAAGGAAAGGCACTGGAGCAGATAGAATAGAAGCCACCTTCCTAAAAATAGGGAGCCACTTACTAGCGGCACCCATTACGCATATTTTTAACCTATCCATCTTCACTGCCACTCTTCCCTCCTGCTGGAAAATCGTACATATCCTCCCTCTTTTCAAGTCCGGCGATTGGAGCGACCTAAATAACTACAGGCCCATTTCCATCTTGCCAGTCCTGTCCAAAATGCTAGAGAAACTAATAAACACACAGCTAAAGGAGCACATAGACAGCCACAACCTATTCGGCCCCCTGCAGTCTGGCTTCAGTCAGAAACACAGCACTGTTACTGCACTGGCCTAAGTCCCAGACTTACCCGCACGTGTCTGCTGTACTTCTTGGCCACCCTACTTAGCCTAGATGAGCGGCTCATGTATCAAACCTGCCAGCTCACCTTTAAAGCCCTCCATGGCCTATCTCCCTCTGGCCTATCAGACTCAATCCACCGAGCTACGCCGACTGTGAACACCTGCAGCTCATCCAAAACAACACTGGTCATACCAAGAGCTAGGACCTCGCAAGGCCAAAGGGCGTTCCCTTACAGAGCACCCACCTGGTATAACTCCCTCCCTGACGTTATCTCTGACTCTCCCTCATTAGCATGCTTTAAACTCAGCCTCAGAACCCACCTGCTCATCTCATGCAGATGCCGCTGCCGCTAAACAAAACAAAACAAAATATCCCCTCTGACAATGCTCACTGAGCTGCACTCCCCCCTTCCTACTCTCCTCCTCCCCTACCCACCCTTCACCCCTGGCCTTTCCCCCTTCTTCTGCTTCCCAGTGCTACTCCCCTCTTACCCGCCATCCTCTCTTATCCTCACCCTCCCAACCCTAATTTTTAGCCTATTTAATTATTCTTCATATGTATTGGAACCTACTGTAACCTTGAATGATAACTATGTTGAACCTGTATTATCTGTTGTCTCTTGTGCTACTGTCTGTTGTCCTCTATGTGAAGAGGTACCTTTGTAAATGAGCCCCTGGCTCAAAGGTTGTTAAACTGATGTTTAAATAAATAAATAGATAAATAAAGTGACAAACAACTGGTTCACTGCTGTTGACGGCAGGAACACCACATGCGCTGTGTTCCTGGACCTCGGCAAGGCATTCGACATGGACCACAACCTCCTCCTTCTATGTCTCAGATCCCTGGGTATGAATGACCCTTCCTCAGATTGTTTCTCCCACTACCTCACAGGTCGGATGCAAAGAATTAAAGTTGATGGGGCAGTATCAGACCCAGTTCCAATCACAAGAGGGGTAGCACAGGGTTCTTTTCGTGGGCCACTGCTGTTTACTATTTACATCAACTCCATAGATTAAAACATACACAAATCCAAACTCCACTTCTTTGCAGATGACATGGTGCTGTACACCTCGAAACCCTCAGCGCGCGAAGCGTATTGAACTGCAAGAAGATTTTAACCAACTGCAGCTCAATCTTGCTCATTCCAAACTGCTATTAAAAGCAAAGAAACCAAGGTAATGTTCTGTACACCCACCCACCTGTCTGCAACCAGACGCATTCAACAAACTCTGGTACCCATCACAACCATTTTTGGGGACACCCTAGAGGTCGTGGACCACTTCAAGTACTTGGGAGTCTGGCTGGACAGCAATCTTCAGCATGCACATCGAATGCCTTGCTAAGAAACTGAAAGCAAGACTCAGGTTCCTCTAAAGGAACAGATCCCTCTTCCCCACGGATATCAGATGCAGGCTAGTTGAAGCCACCTTCCTCCCCCTCCTCGACTACGGAGATATTCCGTACAACTATAGCCTAATGTCACACATGTGCAAACTTGACACACTCTTCCATCGAGCACTGCACTTCATAACAAACGCTCCATACAGGATGCGCCACTGCAACCTCTACCAAGCGGTAGGCGAGACATCCCTAGCCACGAGGTAGATGCCACACATCGGCTCATGTACATTGAAAATACTTTGGAATAAATTGCCTCTGTACATTTGCTCACTTGTGCATAGACCACATTACAATTACTCGCTGAGGATGCCTGAGCTCATCCAACTGGATGTACCTAGAGTATGTACTAATCACGGCAAAGGTGCCATCAGCTTCTTGATCCCCTCTGTCTGGTCTAAAATCCAGTCCACTCTTAGACTAACTGAGCTTGTCCCTGTGAACTGTTTTAAAAACTTGGCCAGTAAAGCATTTAATACTGCGTGTGGTGTGGGCCATGACATTTAACTGGTCCTTGTAGTACAAGAGAAGCCTCCACCATGTTTAGGAGGGAGCTGTCCAGTTGGATAATGTTGTAGTATGGGATGGAGCAGGTGGAGTTAGGGATGTTTGATTTGAGCCAGGTTTCTGAGACTCCTAGGATATCGATGGGGTAGAGTCCTTCCCACTTATTGGAGAAGGGATGAGTAGGGTGTGCAAACCTGAGTACCATTACCTGGTCTCTGACTTGCCAATCCACTACTTGTGCATGTTTGTCAAAGTGAATCTTAGATTGCTGTTGGGCTTTGCCCATATGATGTGCAGCATACAAGTGGATCTTGATGATGTCATCGCTCAGGTTTGCGACATATGTGTCCAAGGACACACTGTCTGCAGTGGGTGTGTTCAGATCAATCAACAGATGCTCAGGTAATCTCATGGTTCTACCAGCCATCACCTCGAAGGGTGTGCACTGGATGGTGGCTGAAGGAGTACCGCTAATTGCCATAAGGAGTAAAGGCAAAAGGGAATCCCAGATAGCATTTGCTTCATCCGTCTGTTGGCTCTTTCTACCTGACCTGAAGATTGAGGATGGTAGGCAATGTGAAACTGCTGGTGTACACCAAGAAGTTTGAGTGTTTCTTGCATCAACTTACCTGTAAAGCTGGTCCCTTGATCAGAGTCTACCTTAATAGGTAGGCCCCACCTGGAAAACAATTGCTCTACCAGGACTCTTGCAGTTGCCTTCGCTGTGCATTGTCGAGTGGGAAAAGCCTCAACCCATTAGGAGAACAGGTCAGTGACCACAAGGGCGTACATGTTGTTCCTGCTGGTGGTGGTCAGAGGGCCAATGAAATCAATTTGAATTGCATGCCAGGGAAGTAATTTAGCATTCCTTTTGGTTGGGGCAGGATTGTTCTGTGCACAAACTAAACAGTTGCTGATGTAATGTTTAACATCCCTAGTGATGCCAGGCCACCAACCCACAGATTTCAGTCTCTGGACTGTATTTTCCACCCACTGGTGTCCACCAGTCAGGGTGTTATGGATCTGAGGAATGAACTTAGATCACAAAGATTCGGGAATTATCCACAACCTGTAGTTTAGGTCATCAGGCTGATACCGTATCAACTTGTCATGTGATAGATACAGCTTATCTGCATGTAATCGTGCAATCTCTTTCTGTAACACTCTATACACAGCGCTCAATTCGCAGTTGTCTCTAAGCTCTCTATCCAAATCATCACTTACCCGTTTCAGGTTGTCTCTCACCTCCTCATTCTTCTCACACAAAGACTCATTCGTCTCACTCAACAAATCATTCATTTGCAAAATCTGCCTCTTATCCTGCTTCAACCTATTACAATCCTCTCACAACATACATTACTCTCGATCATTATTCTGTGCAGTATAATGCAAAACAGTTTCGTTCTTACTACACAGAGACTGAAGTTCCTGTTCCATGTAGTTCTACAACTCAAAACTGCCATTGAACAAGGTGAGATGGCCTCAACCTTGCTCAATAAGCAGCCAGACTTTACACGATGCTACGGAGTGAAAAACAAGGGCGAGGTGATACAGGTGTGTACACCTACTCACTACCCGCAAGGGAAAAGATGGCAAACAGTGAATCTTTGCTAGTTTAGACCACTTGCGCACGGTCGCCAGTAATGTCAGAGTCTAAGCCCTTCTCAGGTTCTTGGTGGTAATAAACTAGCAGAAGAAACAACAGACAACTTGCATATGCAGTAATAAATGTGTTTATTACACAAAAAGCAGACTTATGCCCTAAAACAAGTCTTACCAAATAGACATTGGGAGCCAGAGTTTCCCAATACCCCAGGGTACGAAGATGGTCTCAGAGAGAATACATAATACAGTAGGTTATATACTATGATAATCACCATGGCAACTATTACTTTGTGCAGGAGTTAGACACATAAAACAGTCCCTATTGGCCAAATGTTTGGTGGCTCCACAGTGTATCTAGAGATATACAAAAAGTATAAAATCGGCTAAAATAAGAACAAAGAACTCATTGAAAATACATGAAATAGGTGTGGTGTTACATAAATCCGCATAATGGCAGTATAGGCTGTACGATGACTTCTCCGAAGAATATACAAAGAACACAGAAATGTATTCTCGGCACGTTACTTTTGCGTTTCCAAAATAAGCATAGTAATAATATTGGCAATAATCATAATTGTATCTCTAGTAACTTACTCTTATATGGTAAGGACCAATGCCCTAAATGTTAGTACTGATTATAGGTATAACATAATAGATATTGTCAGCGGTGCACAGTGGGTTGCCAGAAAGGGTGAGAGGACCAAGCCTAACACTGCTGTCCTTGGGCACCTCTTACTGGGACATTTAAGAAACTGTGCCAGGCACTTCCCACCCATGGGCAGGGTTCGTTGGGCAAAAAAGGAGAAAAAGAAACCAAGGACTTGTCGTCGGTCGTGGGATCGGGAGCGCTTTCAAGCCTCCGATTCTCACACTTCGCCAGAGTTGCCGACTACGATCGGTGCTTCAGCTCTGGCCACTGACCTACGGTCTCCCCATCGGGCTAGTTGGTCAAGACTCAGGTCAATGCCCCCGAGATCTTTCTCGAACCAGTCGAACCGTTGTCTGCTGAGGTCAATACCTCCCTCTCTAGGACTCTGGTCCTACCACTTTCTCAGGGAGGGACAGACCAGGGCACTGTTCCGCTCCCTCTCGACCTGGAGCATTTGGACCAAGAGAGGCCTCATCTTTCATCGGCCCCTTCTGAGACCCCTTCGAGGTCCCACTCTCAGAGCCCCGACTCAGGTAGCCTGCATGGATCTCAGTGCTTGCGCTGTCGCCGCTTGGGCAAGCATCGCCACTGCTGTTCCTCATCCTTCTCTGGTGAGGAGAAGCACCGGGCACAAGTTGCATCAGTGCTACAAGGAGCTCATGTGGTGGCAGCTTTGGTTGACCAGGGTGAATCCACTTCCGGCCACCCCGGCCCTTCCTTGGGTGCTACTACTGGAGCCGCAGCAGACCCTGCCTCGGTAGGAGCAGATTCGAACGGTCTCGGCACGGCCCCCTCCTGCCTCTCCGCGGATCCAGGTGGAGCTACCTCCTAAGCAGTTGCTGTCCAGCGTTCCAACCAAGAACGCTTGTCCGTACAAGGGTTTACCCCATCAGCTGTCGGTCACCGTCACCTCGGACTGCCCTCACAGGGTTAGTGGGGGCTTGGGCAGTCAAACGCTCTTCTATGATTCTTTGGAATCAGAGCAATCCTCCTTACACTCCCAACTGCTGGATGTAGAGTCAACGGGAGACCTCTTGACGTATCAGGGGCCCACCTACTTCATGGGCCTCCTCTGTCTCCTTTCAGAATTAACAGGTCCCTTTCCAGAAGTGGGAACGGTACCCACTCACTGAGATCCTCGAACGGGGCGACACACCTCTGGAAGCCTTCCCAGTTCAAGATGCTACAGGATGATCACTCTTGTCTCAGATTATACCATCTGTTGAGCAAGACGTGTGGTTCTGCTGTCTGGACCTTCAGGGCGCATTCTTCCACGTCCCAATCCATTCATCCCACCGCTGGTTCCGGTTCCTTCAGTTCTGTGCGGAGGGGGTTCTCTATGAGTTCTGGGCCATTCAGCCTGTCCTCAGCCCCCTGGGTCTTCACCAAGCGCATTGCAGTGGTGGCAGCTTACCTGAGACACCAAGGTTTAAACCTACCTGGACAACAGGCTGATTGCAGGTCCCTCCAGACAGGAGGTGGAGTGGTCTAAGGGCCTGACCCTCCAGACCCGCATCTCTCTTGACCTCCTGGTCAGTGAGGCCAAGTTGGAACTCATGCTTTTGCAGGGGATCCTTTTCATCAGGGCAGAGCTCAACTCTTGCAGAGTCAGGGCCTGACTCCTGGTGGATAGGGCGGAGGCTCTCTCTCCTTCTTTGCCCAGTCATTTCAGGTTGTGCAGTTGCACCCTGCTAGGGACTTCCTGCGCCTCCTGGGATACGTGGTGGCTTGCACCAGCATGGTCCGTTGGGCCTGCTGTGGAATGCTCTTGCTGCAATGGGAGCTCGCCCGCCAGTGGTGTCAGTGCAAGGGCCACTTTGACCTACCGATCACTGCCACCCAGCTGATGTGGAATGCACTCTAGTGGTGGGTAGTCCTGGAACATCTGCAGGAAGGTATCCCATTTGTCTGCCCAGAACCGATGGTCACCCTGAAGACTGATGCCTCTCTCATGGGCTGGGGTGCTCACCTGAGGAACAGCTAAGTGGACAATTGGCAGGTGGATTATATCCTGCATCAACCTCTGCGATAGGTTGGCGGGTAGGGAGCCTCCCGTAGGGCTATAGGCTCATTCCACCTGTCATACCGCTGCCTCGGTGGCTGCTTCCAGGGGTGTCCCTATCCTGGAAATCTGCAGGGCTGCTGTCTGGAGGTCAACATACACTTTCATTTCCTATTACCACATCGACCTTGAGTCATGCCAGGATGCTGGTTTTGGGGCCTCAGTTCTCCAGTCTCTGTTTCCCAAATAGGGTGTGTGTGCCTTGCCCCCTCCTCCCAGAGAACTGCTAGGAGTCTGCCAGACATGTGGATAGAACACCATATCCACATCCCTAGAAAAACAGGTTTCTCACCTGTAACAGTAATTCTAGGAGTGGTATATGGTGTACCTCCTCACAAACCCACCCAAACTCCCATGGCAAGTGGCACACCAATTTTGCTTCCAGCTGGCAAGATCTGATATCACGGGGCGGTGCCGAGGGACTTACCACCCAGTTGGGTAGGACGAGCCAGCTTGAAGACATTCCAGTGAGTCTTAAAGGGGAAAGGACACTGCCAGGCATGTGGATGAACACCATATACCACTCCTAGAACTACTGCTACAGGTGAGTAACCTGTTTTTATCACCCTCAGTGTCCCTTTCCCACTCATCAAACTTCTGGGGTCTGACACTCCATTTGTGCCTTCACTCACTTCTAACTCTGGTCTCTGAATATCTGTGTCTTGTTTCCTGTAGATGGGACCTCATAGGGGGGCCAGGTGGCTCATTTGGTCATGGTGGGATGAGGGGGACTTCATCTGTCCCAAGTCTGCCTTTAATGCTTTGCCCTGTAGCCTCACCCCTCATCCCTCCCACAGGTAGTGCTTCTTTTGAGTGACCTGGCTTTGCACATAGGGCTGTCGAAGGGATGAGTGAGCCCCTGCCCTACCAGCTCCTCTCTGGGTATCCAATCTCTCTGCGTCACATGCCAAGTGAGTAGGTGTGTGCTGGTGTAGGGTCACTCTGTAAGGGAGCGATCATCCTTCCTGCATGACACTCCCTCCCCTAGAGTCACAAGTGGCAATTATGCAATAGAAGGAGGCGCCTTCCCTCCCTCCCTGAGGCAGGAGACAGAACCCTGCCTCACCGTCAGCACCTGATGTCTCAGGCTCCGGGCATGAACCCAGCGTGGCTGGATAACAAGCGGTAGTACTGCTGCTGAACTAGCTGGCCAGCTTCAGTTTTTATTATTATTTTGTTCCCCATTTGTCCCTGCCCTTGGCCTGAACTAGGACCTGCTCTGTGGTTCACAATACTTACGCCTGTCTGTATAACCATACTGTCTGGGTGTCTGTTCACCAATACCATATCAGTCAAGGCCTCCTTCTCTGTTTCTATTCTCACTCAAGCTGCATAGCATAATCAATCAAACTTCACAGGTGGGAACACCCTAAGGAGATTTACCCCCCACCAGTTCCCGAGGGAGCTGGACATGCTCCTTCCCTCTGGACAAGTAGACCAATGGGGGAAGCTTTTTTTTGTTTGTTTTTGTCCTAGGGCTATGGGAGAGACTTGAATAGCCCTAGGTGTGGTGGTAGTGATCACTTCATCTGTGTGACCCTGCCTTCTTTTTCTCATTCCCCCCTACCCGCCCCCGAATGCAAGGACTTGACAGCACCACACTCCTGCCAGCACTAAGCATGCCCTGTTCTTCCCTCTCCCAGCCTGAAGCATCACACTATCTGTCTCCCTTTAGCACTAGGAAGCAGTCAGGCAGCACTGCGCAACAATCCTCTCCAAAGGGAAGAGAGTGTCCAGTCACATGGTCAATCTGTCCCTGTTTACCTGAACTCCTGATTTCCAGGGCTTTGGGTGCTGTCATAGAGGCATAGGTTAGGAAACATAGGCATACCTGGAGACGTTATAAAATTTGCAAGTAGTATTTTATTATTAATAACAATAAAACAGCCAGCCCAGTGGTGCAGAGGGCTGAGGCGCTGGACGCCACACCTCACACCATGCCAGCAACCCATGTTCAGGAACGAGCTCGGGTCGTCGGGGAGAGGACAGCAAGTAGCTGCCGTCTGGCAGCGCTCCACCTCGGGAGGGATCTGGTGGGTCTCTCAATGTTTGGTTTGGCTGCCCCCCCCCCCAGTGGAGGCTGGATGGCAGTGCCACCTCCGAGAGCCCAGGCGCAAGGACATGGGAGGGTAGAAGGGGCTGATGTCTGGAGCTGTGGCGAGCATGCGCACATCCATGCATGAGTCGCCGATTCCAGGGCCCTGGGACTGTTAGGAGGGGAGAAACAGTGGAAAATATCGGGAGACACCACTTGATGAAGCCTCCAGGCCAGTTTAGGAGTTCCGCTTGGATGCGCATATCGCAGGTAAGTTCCCGAACAACCCCGGGTCCGGTAGGGTGGTAGAACTGTAGTAGCCTGCCAGGGAGGGTAAAATAGAGTTGAAAAACATAAATAAATTGTACAGGATAGCTCTTCATACAGGCAGTACAAACACAAAAATCCTACATCTGAGATTCTCTACTGAAGAGCACATCTAGTCTTAAGAGGTGTAACAAAATAATATATTTTGTCCCAGAGCCGGGTTCTTGTTGACAGTTCTTTAAACAAGCTTGTGGGGGTCCAACTGCATGTCAAGGTCCATCCCCTGTGTTCCAGATTGTTACCTTTTCTAATAAACCCAAATAGCTTTCTGTAGTCGTTTCAACAATGTAATTATATACATTTGCAAACCAAGGGCTCCCAGTTTCACACAAAGATTCACATATATATTTTTTTAACCACAGAGCAGCAAGGGGAGGAGGGGAATGAAAGAAGGAATGAAGGAAAAGAAATAATAAGTGAAGGAAGGGAGACAGTGGGGGAACTGTGGGACCATCACAGTGGCCAGTTCTTAGGTGCCACAAGAAAAATTTGATTGCGCAATCAAACAGGCAAGAAGAGACAGTCAAGTGGCAGAAGAGTAGAGGACAAAATAGATCCTTGCTTTTACTCTTTCTAAGTGCAGACAGGTTAATAGCATGCCAAGCAGTTCTCTGCTGCTCAGCGCTACAAAGCCACGTTACAGAGACCCTTTTAACATGTTTCTGTTTTATTTTAGATTGGTATCCAGAATGTCACTGCTTCTACGAACTGCCAGTCGCGGCCCAACCCGTCCCGGAGTGACTATGGGAAACTCTTTGTCGTTCTGGTTATTATCGGGTCCATCTGTGTC
The DNA here is from genome assembly GCA_016271365.2 of Neoceratodus forsteri. Classification (NCBI taxonomy): domain Eukaryota; kingdom Metazoa; phylum Chordata; order Ceratodontiformes; family Ceratodontidae; genus Neoceratodus; species Neoceratodus forsteri. The sequence goes on along the minus strand of CM028129.1, from coordinate 245,387,307 downwards.
ATCATCATCATATCGGGCCTCATCTACATTTGCTGGCAAAGGCGTCTACCAAAGCTGAAGAACATGGTCAGTATTTTGTAGCGAGGAGTGTTTATCTACAGGGAGGGGTTGTATACCACTGACTTTCTTCCAGAAGCCATACTAGTTATAGACAGTTCTTTTTTTTTTTTTGGTTGTTTTTTTTTTGGTGTCAGCTTTTTTCCCCTATGTGCTACCACTCTCAGCCACTCCTTCAGGCTGTGCCAAGGCACCTCCAATCTGTCCTGTTCCCGTGCCCCGTCCCCCACGTTTGCAGTCGTCCCCCAGGGTAACCCAGACGTGACCCTTCACCGGGTGGACCCCCCCTCCTCCGAGGGGAGAGGCACCTGTGGGGCAGGCAAGCACACTACTTGGCCCTGGGGTACTGCTGAGGGACGGATGGTTCCTGGGACATTGGTAGCATTGGACTGCCAGGCGGCCGTCATCCAGCTGAGTGCGGAGCCAGTTTCTGTTTTCTGGTGATGTTCCCTCTCTTGCACATGTCTGCGTTACCTCCGGTCTCCACCGGAGGTCACTGCAGAGCGACGCACTCCCACAACCTACCCCAGGAGAGGAGAGCAGTCCTCCAGACGCTCAATCCTCTCCTCTCCTCCCCTGCCGACCCCCGGTACCCCAAGTCCGTTCCTGAACCCGGCTCACCGGTATGGGTCAAGGTAAGGTGCCAGCACCTAAACCCTCTACACCACTGGGCCAGCACAACAGTTCTTTTTTTGTCATATTTTACCACCTTTTCCCACTGGTTCCTTGTCCCCCTTTGCTGTGTTGGGGACCGTCCCATCTGCAGCCATCCTTTAGGTGTGAGGGTAGGTGGTGAGCTTCATGATTCGCTAGCAGGGTATGTTTGAATGCCCAGTGGCCGATGCCTTTCCTGCCTTGGAGCTGAGTGCTTCACTCGGCAGTGTGCCTAAGCTCAGGTTACTGCAGTATAGGATTCTCAGGCATGCATCAACACAAAAAAATACAGCAGAAAAACTAGTGCTATGAAGCAGGTGCCTTTAATATGGCCCAGAGGGCAAACAACACATGCTCTGGCTCCTCGAAGTGCACCACCCCTTCTTCAGAGAGTCAATGAAGAGTGCATCCAGTCTCAGTGCATTATATATATGAAATTGCATCATGTGATAATTACATTGTATAGAAACATAGAATGTGTTGGCAGATGGGGTCCATGTGGACCATTTAATCTGCCCATGTATACTACTACCCCGCCCCAATCACGCTACTGTGTTAAGTTTTCCACACTGTCTGTCCCATGCCAGCTTGAATTGTCTGACCATCTTTGACCCCCACCACCTGTGGGGGGTGGATGTTTCAAGGCTTCACCACCCTTTCTGAAAAGAAGAACTTCTTTGTGTTGCTCCTGAACCTGCCCCCCTTTAGGCGCATGTCATTACTTCTGGTCCAGGCACAGTTGTTTACCTGAAAGAGATCCTGTGCCTGTACCTTGTTGATACCCTTCAGATATTTAAACATCTCTATCATGTCCCTCCATCCCTTCTTTGTTCTAGTGAGTACATGTTGAGCTGTTTTAGCCTTGCATGATACGGCTCGTGATGCAGACCTTGCACCATCTTTGTTGCCCTTCTTTGTATAGTTTCTAGTCTTTCCTAAGGTGAGACCTTCAGAACTGGACACAGTACTCCAGCTGAGGCCTCGCCAGGGACCTGTACAGTGGCATAATCACCTCCATTTTTACTGGTTATATATTGGTATTCTGGTCACGTGTTTTTAAGAAGGATTTTATATCATGTATTTATAAATACTCATATACTGTACATATTTAAAGAATATACTGTTTCTAACAAAAGAGAAAAAGTATCCAGCATGTATTTTAGTTTTTTTTTTTACACACAGTGGTACATAGTGCTAGACTTTACGGTGAGATCAACCAAAGGTAATGCATCAAGGTAAATTTACATACTGCGAGTATACCAGATATAGTAACCAGGAGCATGAAATAGGAACAACCAACACAGGCAAAAATGATCAAAGTGTCAAAAAATTAAAAGTGTCTGTAATGCCAAATAATTAAAATACACATCCATAGACCACATTTAAAGAGAGCAAGAAGCCAAGTGGAGCAGGAAAATTAAAGTATTATCACAAATACTGAAATAATATGACAAAGTAGGGAGAGATCTAGCAACCAGTCCCAGTGGAAGCCGGCCTGGTAGCGCTGAGGGTTGAGGCGCTGGATGCCACACTTCGCACCACACTGGCGACCCGGGTTTGGGAACGGACTCGGGCCACCGGGATCAGCAGGAGAGGGAGAGGATTGAGCGTCCGGAGAACTGCTCTCCTCTCCTGGGGTGGGTTATGGGCTTCCTGTCGCTCCACAGTGGCCCCCGATGGAGATCGGGAGCACTGCAGGAGCCCAGCAGTAAGGGGGTGGAGTGGTGGCAGATGTCAGCACGTCCAAGTGCACAGATGTCATTGCACGTCCATGCTCCAGGGGGAAACACAATCAGAAGAGACCCCGGTGGCTCCAGGAAGGTGACGGTGACCTCAGGAGATGATGCCCACATCCCACCACCGGGCTTCCTTCCGTCAGGTTCCCATGCCCTTGAACCAACAGCAGGACTGGCTCTCTAGATTACAGACAGGTCGCCAAGTAGGTGTGGCAGTCCCGCCCGGAGGCTTAGATTTGGGAGTCAGTCTGTTCTGTAGGCTGGGGATGGGGAGGAGCCTCTGGCGGGGGGGGGGTGCTTCAGGCAGTGAGTAGAGGCTGGCAAACTGTGTGGGTATACCTGAAAGATCCCCTGGGCCCCCGTGAAGAAATAGAGTGGAAAAAAAAAACAGTCCCATTGGAAAAGATTGTTAAAAGTAATGACAACCAATAAAAGGGTGGGGGATAAAAGGAAGGGGAAAAAAGAGAAACGGTGGAGGGGAAATAGGTGGGGAGAAGGGGAAATATGGGAGCATGAGGAAAGAAGAAGTGAAAGCGAAGGGAAAAGTGGGGGAAAGAAAAAGAGCTGGAGAAAGGTGAGGGTAAATGGAAGATGGTGGAATAAAACAGGGAAATGAAGGTAATACAGACAGATAAAATAAAAAGTTGTAAATACATGTATCAGCAGCTGTCAAAATACATGCCAACATCATCACCATAAGTACTATATAATATTAATATGAAATTCAGTTTCATGAACCCATGCATAGTTCTAAAACAAATGAAGTCCATTCAAACAAGAGTAGATCATATATTAAACAGCCAAATATGTATACAAAATAGCAGGTATGGGGGTTGGAGACTCCAGACAAAATTTTACAAGTCCAGAACCCATGACTGTAATAATGGTATAACTGGGTGCTGTTTTTTTCCCTTTGGGAAACCCAGTTATTATTTGCCGTGATAACCAGTGTATTATAGCTTCCTCATACCGTGTTTCTCTGACTGTAGGCAATCTTGTGTCGCTGACTCCACAGTTCAAACTCATACACCCTTTCCGCACCTCAACACCCAATACCCTACTGTCAAATGAAGCAGGTTTCTGCCATAAAAGAGGCTATCTGCTTTTTCTTTAGCCCTCCCCTGATTCCAAATCATGAAACAAAAAAAAAGTTAGTGAAAGCAAACGTGTCTTCAGGGCTCTGTGAAGCCACACCTCAGTCTAACTGCATGGATCTGCCCTCTTCTGCCTGGACCACTCTTACTTCTGGAATCCCATTATATAAAAGTAAACCAGAAAGGCAAAATATGCAAAAAGAAAAAAAGAAATAGGGCCCCATATTCAGAGCCATCCGGATGTGGGTGCATAACGTTGTGCCGTGCAAATAAATCGGGCCTGCTGGCTCTGGCGTAGTATTCAAACAGAATGTGCGAACAGGACAGACCGTGCACTCTGTTTGAATATTGGACCTTGGATGTGCAGCGCACAGCAAGGGGCTGCCATGAGTGGTGCAGCGCATCCAGGGTACAGGGCTTAAGACCGCCCAAGGGGAATACGTGGCACATACCTGTATGTGCCGCAGCCCCCATGAGCGGTATTCATCCCAAATATGCAGAGCCCATTGGGCATGCATGGCACAATGGGGTCATTTGCTTGCTTATTATGGGCTCACTGAATGGCCGCACCGCTGTGTTGTGTGCTGAGCCAGCCCTCCCCAGCCCCGATCAATGTGCAGTAAAAAGATAACACCTTCTCTTTTCTATAGTGTAGTGTCCCCACCTCCCCAGCCCCGATCCATGTGCAGTAAAAAGATGCACCTTCCCTTTTCTATAGTGTAGTGTCCCCACCTCCCCAGCCCCGATCCATGTGCAGTAAAAAGATACATCTCCCCCTTTTCTATAGTATAGTGTCCCCCCCAGCCCTGATCCATGTTCAGTAAAATGATACACCTTCCCTCTTTTCCATAGTGTAGTGTCCCTTCCCCAGCCCTGATCACTGGTATAATAATGACCTCCCCGAGCCCCGATCACTATTATAATAATGTAACCCCCCCCGAGCCCCGATCACTGTTAACATAATGCCCGTCCCCGATCCTGAGTCCCTAGTGGTCCCCTCCAGCACCAATCACAGTTAGCAAAAAGAAGTCCCCCTCCCCAAGACCCGATTACAGTTCACATGATGATTTCCCCCTCCCCGAACCATAGAACAAGACAACCATCCCTTCCCCTGGTAATGAAAAGGCCCCCCATCCCGTTAAGCATTGACCCACCACACCACTCCCCCCCATCCCAACCCATGCCAATGACTGGCACAGCCCTCCTCACCCTGCCATGGTCAGCAGCGGACTGATGGGTACCAGAGCACATACAGTAAATAGTATGCGCTCATTGGTCGACCTCCACTGGAGGGCTCTTCCAGGAATCCACCACTCTTTCTGTGAAGAAGTACTTCCTCACATCTCTGTATCTCCCCTCTCTCTCCTCTGCTCCAGGGTGTACATAATGAGGTCCTTGAACCTCTTCTCATAGGGCTTTTGATGCAGACCCTGCACCATTTTAGTTGCCCTCCTCTGTACTTTCTCGCATTGAAACCCAGCTGCTATACCCTTGACCACTCCGCTAGGAGGCAGTATAGCGCAGTGGGTTAAGGCTCTGAGCTGCAGATCTGGAGGCCTGAGTTTGAATCCCACAGCCACCTAGGTGCATACTGTGTGATCCTGAGTAAGTCACTTAACTTCCCTCATGCTCCCAGGTCGCATCTGGAAACAAGCTTCGGCTTAGTGTGCTACTCCTGGTTAAACAATGTTCCCTTTCCCCTTTCCCTCTAGTTTTCTCAGGTCTCTGCTCATCATTCCCCCCCCCCCCGGAGTGTCCACTCTGTTGCAGACTTTGGTGTCATCCACAAAGAGGCAGACTTTGCTTTCCATAGAAACATAGAAAGTGACAGCAGATGGAGACCTTTTGGTCCATCTAGTCTCCCCTGTAGTAGCCCTGCCCAAAAAACAGCGCTTCAAGGCACTAAACACTTCTTCCTCAGGGGGCGTCCCCTGAGGAAGTAATGTTCAGTACCTCGAAGCAATAGAGCTTGTCCGGTGTGGTTAAGTGGTCCTATATGCAATGTATCAGTTATTGTATCTGCACTTTATTTGCACCAGTTTGTACCGTGCCCGTTGCAAGATCAAGTAAAAAGCTTTTTGACCGGTACAGAGGGGTGCTTGCTTTTTCTGCTTTCTGGTCACCCTCCCCTTCCTTGGAGTGAACTCCATTTACCACCACTCTGTCGCCTATCCCCTTACCAATTTCTTTTTCAGTTTACTGTCTTTGGACCCACCTCTAAGCTATCCAGCTTGCTTACCAGTCTCCTATGTTTTTTTTTTTGCTTGTTTTGTTTTGTTTTCCAGGAGAGACACACTAAGCTGACAGCTTGTTTACAGGTGTGACCTGGGAGCACAAGAAAGTTAAGTGACTTGCTCAGGGTCACACAGTATTCAAGTGGGGGCTGTGGGATTCAAACCTAGTTCTCCAGGTTTGCAGCTCAGAGCCTTAAACCACTGCACTATACTGTTCCCCTATGTGGGATGGTGTTGAATGCCTTACTGAAGTCTAAGTAGGCCATGCCCACCGCTACACCCTGCTCTAGATCCTTGGGCACCCAGTCAAAGAAATCTATCAGATTTGTTTGACATAACCTCTCCATGTGAAACCATGCTGCTTTGGGTCTTGTAACCCACTGGATTGAAGATATTCCACAATCCTTTACTTCAGCAGTGATTCCGTTAACTTTACTACCACCAATGTCAGGCTGACTGACCTATAACTGCACACCTCCTCCCTGCTACCACTTTTGTGTAGTAGGACTACACCCACCCTCCTCCAGTCCTCCAGAACCACTCCTGTTTCCAGTGAGCTGTTAAATATATCTTCTTTCAGAGGTGTAGCCAGTATTTCCCTGAGCTCCTGCAATACTCTTGGGTGCATCCCATCTGGCCACATTGCTTTGTCCACCTTCATATTAACAAGTCGCTTCAGGACTCTCACCTGTACCGTTCATCCAGAAAGGAACTCTGTGGTGAGTATGGCTGCTCATGATAGGTCGAAGGCACTTCGTCACATGAGCACTAAGCCTCTTTACTGCTTTGATTGTATGGTATCACACACAAATAAGGGCCAGTGACCCACTGATTGTGAAAGGTATGTAGGGTTTCAGGACACAGATAGCCAATATCATATATAGCAGTAATAAATTATGTTTGATTCGAAAGCTGCAAAGAGGTTGTGGCACTTCAGACTGTTTTTGGTACTAGGTTTGTCCCCCCTGTAGGCAGGTACTAGTAGGCTTTGAATTATGACCAAAGTTTGTTGGCACTTACCAACAGACAGATTTGCTGATTTTTTTTTTTGTTGTTGTACAGAATCCCCCCCCCCCACCCCTTCTTCATTTTGGTAGGTACTATAGGCTTTGAATCATCAGAAGTTTCTTGGTAGTTACAGACACAGACTTACTAGGGTTTTTTGTCCACATTTTCCATCCCACCCCACCTCCATTTCAGGTGGGCAGTATTAGGCTTTGAATCATTAGAGGTTTGATAACACTTTGACATGCTGGAGGTCTTTTTGTATACCCCCCCCCCGACCCCCAATCTCAGGTAGGCAGTTGTGGGCTTTTAATCATCACAGAGGTTTGCTGGTGCTTACATGCACAGATCTGGTCCCCACCCATTTTGGAAAGCATTAGAGGTTTGTTGCGCTTGATGACAGATTTGCTGTTTTTTTATTTATTTATATATATTTTTTTACTACGGATTTACCCCGCGCACCCCAAATTCCTTTTTGTACTGTGTATATATAAATGTGTCTATCTGGTATCTTCAAGGAAGTAGACTTTTTTGTTCCAAGCTGCTTAAAATATGCTATGCACACTGTTACTGTCTTAAAAGGAAGAGGCCATGCTGCCAGTGAAGTTTGTGACTGCACTGTAGACTAAAAGGAATTCATAACAAAAGGAGTAAACTTTTAATCGAGGCAGTATTCTCCTTACCATGTTAGGGTCAAAATTAGTGAACTTGATTAAGTAAAAGAATGTGCCAGCATGAAACTGACACAACTCCTTTCAGGCAGGAATCTGGAGGCCCCTGTAGCTGCATTTGCACAGTACTTCGCGGTTACCTGTAAAAGGTTTGGACGTCTCTCTCCACTATTGATTAACAGAAAGAATTTTACACACAGAAATGGTCTTACAGTGGTTTCTCTGTGAGGTCCGGTGTCCAGTCCCATCCACACATAGTTTTAACTCCACTGCTGCGTGCTGCTAATACATTTCAAACCATTACTCAGTCCAAAATCCAAACACCAGCCAAAATTAATGTAAAAAATGCAATCAGAGAACACACTATTTATTATTTTGCAAAGGCCGCCGATCTGATTCTTCCAATGACCAAACCAGTCGGATATTAACATGTACTTAGGCATGCCACTTCATGCCTCAGCCACCAATCAGAAGCTCAGAAAACAACAATACTGGGGGGGCATGGCCTGGCTGTTCTGAAGATGGCTGCCTAATTTTGCTTCTCCCTGGGAACATTAACCATCATCATCCATCCACCTGCTCTCAGACATTCAGTATTCGCCAAACTACAACAATGGCCGACCAGCCTATTCAAAATAGCTCCCTTAACAGAGTGGAATCAATGTTTCAGCAGCTAATTAATGATATGATTGATTTAAAAATAGCTTCAAAACAGAATGCCACCAATATGCAAGTCCTTGACCAAAAAAAATCAATGCTACAGAGACTAAAGTAAGCCATAATGAAAACTTAATTAATGATCTGCAAGCTACTATCAGGGAGCTGGAGAGAGTTATTAGATACTTACAAGACAAAATTGATGATATCGAAAATAGAAACAGACGTAATAACCTCCGATTCCTGGGTTTCCCTGAAGGTGTAGAACTCGGTGATACTGATGCACTCCTAATGCATATCTTACCTACTGTGCTCAAACTACCAGTGGGTCAGGATCTCATCATTGAAAGGTCTCATCGCACTCTAGGTCCAAGGCCTAACCCTGACCAGAAACCTCGGCCCATCATTGCTAAATTTCTAAACTACGCACATACCAAATTAATACTTAACAGAGCAAGGCAAGTTGGAAAGCTCATGTGGCAGGAACATAAAATCTTAATCTTTAGAGACTTCTCGAGGGATCTCCAACAAGCGTAAAGCCTACAATCCTATCAAAACACTGTTACATCAGCAGGGCATTAAGTTTGCATTGAGATATCCAGCCACAATGCGTCTTTTTTTAGGAGAATCTACCAGGGACTTTTGCACCCCCGAGGCACTATCTGCATTTCTTTGTGCACCTCAAGCTGTACTCACCCCACCAGATATTAATGCTGCAGCTCCCCATGGCTCGATTTGGTCATCCCACATCCGGATTGTTCTGCTGCTTCTACCGAATTCAGTCTCGTAAGACGAAAAAACTGCCCCAACCTTATCTACTGTTGTACCTTCCCTACGTATTTCTGCTCGCCTGAAAGATAAAAGATCCAGCGGTTCACCTCATGGCAGTCATTCATGCTGCTCAAATGATGTTCCTTCGGTCTCCCCTTCTCAACCTGAGCGACACATTGCTTTCTCCACTCCGCTGGCCCTCTCCAATAAGTTCTTCCTTCTACAGGAAGACTCGCATTCATCACAGGAGGAACCATGCGATAACGATATGGAACAAGAATGTCAAGTTCCAAAAGAATCATTGCCCATTAGCAACTCTCCTGATTCTTCGTGGGCCGAATTGGTATCCAGCTACCCCTTTAAATCAGTGGAACCTCCTAAGAAGAAAAGAAAAGCGAAGTTGAAGAATAAGGCAACTGCTGCTTCGGCAAATTCACATAAGCACAAGAACCGCTGACTCTTTCTACACTTTGTGCAGCTTAATATAATGATATTTCTACCCCCATCAGTCTAGTTAACCATCTAGATCTATATTTAACTTCAACCGCGCAGCACATTCCTAAAGCATGCACTACTATCACACACAACCGGTTTGGAATGTGCAAGGCTGTAAACCGCGATTGTAAGTTCAGAGGTATTACTGTCTTAAAATTCTCTATAGACTTAAGAGCCATTCAACTATTCAACATTTTGTGAATCTCTATGTTAGGTCACCTTTACCCTTGTTATAGAAATGGTTATGGTAAGGTCTTTCTTCATATATTCGGTGTATTGCCAGTATTTTGCACAGTTTAATTTGCTGTGGACATAAAGTTGCAGCCAAATTGGCGATTTCACAATCATCGCAAGTAGACTAGGTCATGGGCAAAATGTAGACTGTGAGGCAGATTACCAGCGACTTTTTGGATGTGGTCTGCAAATCACTAAAAGACATAAACCAAACACAGAACTGTTTAAATGTCATTCATCATGAAGGTTCTGTTTTTGCTGTCCATGTAGCGATGTAAAATGCAAGCTTCAGTTTTATCAGTCTATCACAGGAGGGCACCTGTGCTTCTATCAGGGTCGGACTGGAGTACAGAGGGCCCACCTGGAAAGAAGATACAAGGGCCCACCTGGAAAAATCAATAGAGGGGGCCCAGGTTGACACACTCATATCAATATTCCACTTCAACCTGATACACTTGCTCTGTGTTTGCATCTTACATTTATCAGCAGTGTCCCAGATACCCATTTAATTAGAAAAAAAGAAGATAAATGCAAAGGTTTCAGAGTTTAGAAGGTAAACACTTATCCAACTAAGGGGGGCCCACCTGGAAATTTCCAGGTATCCAGGTGGGCCAGTCCGACCCTGGCTTCTATGAAATGTTACAGCTTTGGTTCTCCCATTTCTGGATAATGCTCTGTATCAACATCTATGCCTCTCAACATGCTATGCAGTTTATGTGAAACAGATGGCCAAATGTGGAACACCCACAACTGAGTGTACAGCATCATTAATTTTATTTTCCCCATTTCATCCGTAATCGAGACTATTGTTTTCTGTATGGCTTAACTGATCGAGCATTTACAAATAAATGTTTTATACAATGGCTGGTATGTTTACAGGGTTACAAGCTGTATTCTTATACACTGCTGGTCCAACTAGAAACTCATTAAAGTGACACAAACACCAAGAATGGACACTTAAGCGCTGAAGTTAAAATAGTGGCCAAGAAAGTGTGGTCCTCTTAACAGCAATGGCTTTTTGTGATAGATCAGCCCAGGAGGTGGGTCTTCAAAAATCTTGCTGCGAAAATCACCAGTCAACATATGAGAGTTCAGTGCAGAGGACAGTTACGGCAGCTGCAGAAATCAGCTCGCTGCAATTACTCCCATGACACTCGCCAGTAATATCAAAAGGACTGAACAGAGGGAGATCATCTGTCGAAAGGGTAATTTATATAGTGGAGGTATTCACTCTATTCCATGGGTGTCGGCTGAAATACAGACCATTAAAAGAGCCCCGGGAAGTAGGTTTTTATGTAATTTTTTTTTAAATCAGCACCCTTTGAATGGCATCAGTCCCCTTCAAATCAGCTCTCTTGAATGACATAAATCCTGTGTGAAATTCTACATTTTGCCCAGCAACAATTGTGAGATGTGACTTTTGTAATCATAACATTTTGTTCCCGCAGCCTTTTGTCTGCAACATTCTGTCCACGCCATACTTTCCAGGGGCAATTAGTCTGTACACAGTTCTATCCAGTGTTATACATGTGCAGCAATTTTATATACACACACCACTGTTAAGACGTGTAATTTTGCATATATATGACATTTTTTCTTTCTTCCTTTAACACTTATCTAGCAGCCCTTTTGTTCCTGTTAATAATTTAAGTGCTTGCCACACGGATCATTTTAGTGTGGAAATTGTTTAAATGTATATGTTTACTCAGTATTAACCTATTAGCTGTTGATATATGGGGCTTCAGTGTTTTATATTATTTAACCAATCTCCATGCATTACTAAATTCCTAACTATAAATATAGTTATGTGGACAATCTTGTTAAACAAAAGGCCCCTCTCTGGCTTACATAACTTAGATTTCTTTGCACTATGTTGGCAATTATAAGTTTATGACTTGTTATTATGTTTGGGATTTATTAACATTTCAACATTTCTATTGTATAACTAGTAAGATGTTGGTTGTTCCTCCCAGGGACTCATTCTAATTACTTGAATACTAGTCACAGTTAAGTGTTACTAATATTGCGAATAAAATTTGTAGCTTAAGATTAGAGCACATTGCCTTTTTCTTAAACTTTATTTACTTCTTCTCATGCCTAGTAGTGTAGAGAGAGAGAGAGAGAGAGAGAGAGTCTTGGTGCTTCCACCGACTCTTATTTCTGTACTTTTCATAGAGTTTTTTTTAATCAGTTCTTTCTCTCTATTATAGTATATACGTTTGTGTTTGTATTAATGTTTATACTGTCTACACTCTATTACCTATATTATTCTTTAGTGAGACCCAATAATCTTAATCATTCAAAATCTTTGAAACCGTACAATTTAATAGCCCCGCACATATATATCTATCTTATGGATACCCCTTTTAAGCCAATGACATTCTCTAACCTCCATATGAAGAGTCCTTCATTCATATTTATATTCTACTTTACCTACTATTGTCATGACTGATTTAATTTTTCATTCATGGAATGTTAAGGGACTCAATTCACTTTGTAAGTGTAAGCAAATACTTACTTATCTCAAAAAACATAAAGTTCATATTGCTTTCTTACAAGAAACTAAACTTTTATCAGAGGATGTCGATAGACTTAAAAGGGACTGGGTCGGTCAAGTATATGCGTCCTCCTCCCCTTTAAAAAAACATGGGGTTGCAGTTCTAATTCACAGATCTCTCCACTGGTCTCCTATTAATACCATCACTGACTCGGATGGTAGATGGGTTATTATTATATTGAATTCTACGTTAGGTCCTCTTATGCTAGTTAATATCTGTGCCCCTAACTCAGACTACCCTGAATTCTTCCACAATCTGGCTCAACATATTATGAATAATAATAACAATTTTCCTATACTTGTGGGTGGAGACTTTAATCTTGCACATGCGATGCAAATAGAATTAACTCATCAAAAGATGCTCATCCCCGTAGTATTAATGCTCTGTCAATGTTATTGAAAGACCAGGGTCTTTCTGATATATGGGGACTTCACCACCCTGGACAATGTGACTACACATTCTACTCCCCATTACATAAATCTTACAGTCGAATTGACTATTGGTTCACATCCCCTTCCATCACTGAAAAAAATAATTAATACAAATATTCTCCCGATTAGCATATCAGATCATTCTCCTATAAGTTTACATTTACTCTGGGGTCCACATTCTACCAAATCTCCTTCCTGGCTTCTAGATCCACTTTTATTGTGAGATCCAGAATTTATACCTTGGATTTCAACCCAAATTCATGATTTTCTTTCTTTTAGTAACACTCCGGATGTATCGCATGGTACTATTTGGGAAGCATTAAAAGCCACAATTAGAGGCAAAATTATTAGTTATGCAGTTCACAGAAAGAAACAATCTAGAGAAAGCCCTTAAAGAAAAAGAAATTCTATACTACAGAGCAAATATGCCTAACCACAACTCACAGCTCCATCAAGAAATCCTACAATTAAGAATCAAAATCAATGAATTAATAACTAGGAAAGCAGAACTCACACTTTTAAGGCTCAAACATCGATATTCGGAACAGAGACAGATGTGGTAAATTACTCTCGTATCAACTTAAATCACAGCAGATGGAAAGATATATTGCTGGCCTAAAAAGTTCCTTGAGCCAACTTCATACAGATAATTCTTCAATCAGCTGTATCATGCAATCCTTTTACCACCAATTATATTCACATCAAAACATAATACATCCCAACCAAATACAACATTTTTTGGATAAGTTGCAGTTATCTCACCTTTCCCACCAAGATATGGCCATGTTAGATGAACCCCTTACCCTACAAGAGATCCAACCAACATTAGCCTCCCTAAAATCCGGCAAGTCACCCAGAAGTGATGGATTCCCTGTTGATTTTTATAAACCCTTGACTGACACTCTCTGCCCTTTACTCTTTAACGTTTATCAGGAAGCAGTTTCAAAAAGCAAACTTCCTCATACTTTAACTGAAGCCATTATAACTGTTTTGCCAAAAAAAGATAAAGGCCCCTCCTTCCCCTCTAGCTATAGACTGATATCACTACTTAATACAGACGGAAAAATATTTGCTAAAGTGCTAACCCTTCATTTAGAGTCTTTAATCCCGAAGCTTGTCCATGCATCTCAAGTATGACTTATCAAAAACAGAAATGGCTCTACCATCTCCACTCTTTATTCAATTTAATTCATAAAGCAAAATCCCTTAACACCCCAGCCGCAGCTATTGCCATCGACTTCGAGAAAGCGTTTGACTCCCTCAATTGGAACTGTTTATATCAGGTACTATCCCATTTCGGCATTACTAACAAATTTTGTGCTTGGATTCAATTACTACAGTATATACCTTCTCCTCTGCCCGTGTTCTTACTAACTCTGTTCTTTCCCTCTCTTTTTATCTTGTGAGAGGCACTAGACAAGGATGCCCCCTATCATCTTTCTTATTTATTCTTGCCATGGAATCCTTATCTGCATCCCTTCGTCTGTCTTGCAAAATCCATGGTATCCCTATTGGTAACATGCATTATACCTCACTTTCTTATGCAGATGGCTTTCTTATTCTATTAGATAATCTCGAAACCTCCGGACATCCTCTAATACAACTACTTAATGAATTCACCTCGCTCTCTGGACTAGCTTTGAATCTTAACAAGTCTGAAACACTACCACTGAATAACCTATGTAAACCCATTATGAATGCCCTGCTAGGTTTTCATTGGGCCCCCCATAGCATCACTTACCTTGGCATTCAGATCACCCCGACACTAGACAAAATTTGGTAGGCCAACCTTTCACCCTTACTAACTAATGTTAAATCCACGCTTGATAGATGGAAACTACTTAATTTATCTTTTAACGGAAACATTTTTGCTATAAAAATGTCAATAGCCCCCAAAATATTATATCGTTCTTCTAATATTCCTTTAATTCCCTCTAATTTCTTCATCAAAATTGACAAAATCATTGGTAATTTTATCTGGGATGGTAAAATCCCTAGATCCAGCTGCAGTAAACTTTGTTCCCATTGGAGAAGACGGGGTTTCGGACTCCCTTGGTTTCAAGCCTATTTTTGGGCATTTTGATTAGCTCAAACTATTAAGTGGTTAGTAAATCTAATTCTGAATCACCATTATGGGTTGATGTGGAATCTTCCCTATGCCCATGTAATGTTGTCACAACCTTTTATTTACAGTCCCTTCCCTCCCAAATTAAAGTCTCACCCCACCATCGCATCATCCACATTTTACTAGAAAATAACTCATAAATTACTAAAATCAAACCAAACCCCTCCTGCTTTTGCCCCTATTTGGGGAAATAGTGACTTATCTCTAGATAATCATCCAATTTTCTGTCGAACCTGGAAAAATAAGGGTACTTTCTTCTTAAAAGATATTCTTGAACCCCATGTATTAAAATTAAAATATTTTTCTGACCTGCAAACTCTATGAAATCCCCTCCTCCACCAGGACTTTTGGAAATATCTTCGACTTCGTTCAGCATGCAATTCCTATTTTTCCCTCTTTTCTAACCACTCTCTGGGTAATAATCACATCTCTAAATGGACCAATATAACATCCAATTTAAATAGTGTTATTTACAAAGCCATCAGATATACACTTCCAGATCAATCCATCAACGCAAAAAATAAATGGTGTAGGCTACTACATTATAATATAACCGATATTCAATGGTACAGATGTTGGCAAGCCTGCCACAAATATTTTAATAATAAACGCAGCTCTCTTATTCAAACCAAAATTCTTCATTTGTGGTATAGAACTCCAGCTATATTACATAAAATGGGTTTTATAGACAATAGTAAATGCTGGCATTGTAATTCACCCAATGGAGATCTATTACATATTTTATGGAGTTGCCCTCCCATTCAAAAACTTTGGCGCCACATACATAATTTTGTAATAAAAGTGATTGGCCAGCCTTTTTCATTGAATCCCAAATACTGTATACTTGGTATCTTCAATTTTCGCTCCCAAAAAGTATCCCACTCTGCTAATAGATGGCTATCTATACTGTTTCTTCAAGTTAAGCATAACATTCTGACACATTGGAGATCCAGTATAATCCCTCGTTTCCCGATATTCTCAATCAATTATCTCTTTATGCCTCTTTCGACCGTATGACACTTATACCTCTTGACCGCCTCACCATACTGTATATAATAATTGTTGGCAGGGCTTTTTCAATTATTTGGCATCATTCAATCCATCTGTTAACTAATGTATGTCTTTTTGATATACACAATAATTCTCCATCTCACTGATACACTAATTAATTAACCTGCTATGGTCTCACTTTTCTTTTTTCTTTCTTGTCTTCTATTCTCTGCTCTTTCCTCTATCCCTCTCTTTCCTCTCCTCCTTTTATTATTCCATTCCTCTTTTTCCTCTCTCTCTCTCTCTCTTTTCCATTTTATTTATTTTTATATCTCTTTCGGACTTTCTAAGTTTACTCCATAATCACCCTCCGATATATATTTTTGTCATAGTGCTACAATTTTTACACCATAGCATAGTATAACTATGATTGTATATAATATTAACATGTTTTCATCAGTTTCTTTTTTAACTCTCTTTTATTCATACAATGTTAATCTTCATTTTATTGCATTGTATATACAACATGTTTTGATCTTTAATCATTTATTGTTATACTAACTGTACATTATTTTAGATAATATGCTGTCTCTAGCACCTCCTATATACATATATATATATATACCAACGTACTGGAGGATGTTTTTGTTGTTATCTGTATATATATGTTATTAATAAATAAAAATAGATTAACTGCAAAAAAAAGGAAAACAACATTACTGACTACCTCTGCTCTGCAATGTGACATTATCCGCTGGGTCATATCCCTCAGACTCTTGTGGTAGATCCACCAGTAACAAGAAGAATTTTTCTAACGTCTCTATGTTAATCAGATGGGCTTGCAGTTACACTCAGCTGCTTCATACTTCCCCAGGCAGCATTTGTTTATACACAGCTATGTACACCGTGAATGACTGGTGACACCAGTGCAGCTAAAGGTCTTCAACCTTTTGAGCTCAGAACGAGTGTATAGAGTATAAACATTTTCAGGTGGTCTCTTTTCAGTCCCTGATCCCTCTGTTATCACAGAGGGACTGGCTGTATACCCTGGATTTATAGGATGCCTACCTACACATCAAGATCAAGCACTTTCACTGACCATACCTGTGATTCATGCTAGAGGTCTGGCATTACCAGTTTCATCTTTTGCCCTTTGTCTTGTGCTTGGCACTGCAGGTCATTACCAAATGCTTCACTGTGGTAACCATAGCTGTTCACTGAGAGACCTTACGTGTATTTATGTACCTGGATGACTGGCTACTCAAGACCTTCTCAGGATCTGGTTGTACTGACCCTGTACTGGACTCAACAGTTGTGTGATCTACTGGACAGTTTGGTCAGCAAAGCCGAATCGGTTATAACTCCTTGCCAAAGCCATTGATATATAGGTTCATTTCTGGACCCCACACAGACCATGATATTCCTACCAAAGAACTCTGCCTCTGTCCTCATTAAGCATGCTCTATGGTTGCCTGACTCTTCAATAAAAGCTGCAGTCCCAGTGCTGAAGGGGGGTGCCCACACACAGGGCAGCCAGCTCTCACCACAGCAGATAGTTTCCCAGACTTGGAGCACTCTACTCAGGAACATAAATCCAGGCTGCACAAGTATTTAAACTGTGAGTTGCAGCAAGCTCATTTATTGCAGAAACGCGCCACATGGAGTGCAACCAGTCACATCAGCTGCAGTATCACAAAGTGTGCAAACCGTCAAAAATAATACTTAATGGCGCATAGTGCACTACAGGTTTAGTATCTAGTGAGGCTTCTCATCATTGCCCCGGCGTGTTGACTGTATTTATGTTCCTAAGGTAGAGTGCACCATGTCTGTGAAACTGTCACATGGTAGCCTCTGGTGACGGGGTCACGGCTGAGTCCATGCTCAAGCTCGCAGGACTCATAGCTACTGCCAGTTTCACCATCTCACTGGCACATCTCCAGATGCAGATTCCTTGCAGTGGACCTAGGCTCTTCAACTAGTGGATCACCTGATTTGTGTCACATCACCACTGTGGGGTAGTCTTCACTGGTGGCAAGACCCCTCCTATCTGTTGCAGGGAACGTGTTCCCTTCACACGTCCCTTTGTTGGGCCTCATCACGGATACCTCGAGGATGAGTTGGGG
Organism: Neoceratodus forsteri; assembly: GCA_016271365.2. Lineage (NCBI taxonomy): Eukaryota > Metazoa > Chordata > Ceratodontiformes > Ceratodontidae > Neoceratodus > Neoceratodus forsteri. The sequence goes on along the minus strand of CM028129.1, from coordinate 245,369,472 downwards.
TGCCCACATGGGCTGTCTGCAAAGGAAGGGTGTCTGATCATTGGTTGATTGCTCTCTCCACATCAGCATTCTGGAGACAAAGACTGTTCTTCTTGGCCTCCAGGCTTTCACCCCACACAATCGGGGTCACTCTGTCCCTGGTACAGATGGACAGCTGGTGTGTCATGCACTTTAACAAACAAGGAAGAACCCAAACCTTTCCCCTCTGCAGAGAAACAGTGCAGGTCTGGGAGTGGGCTCTGGCACAGTTGTACAAACGGTGGCCATGTTTCTGCCTGGATCTCTGAACATCCTGGCAGATGCTGTTAGCAGGCTGATCAGTCTATCATATGAGTGAAACTCCAGGACGAAATGGTCTCTGAGTTCTTCGCCACATGGGGTCAGCCAGAGCTGAACTTTTTGAGTCCCCACTCAAGGCAAAATGTCCAGGTTTTTGCTCACTTGTTCCCATGCCTGGAGTTTTTTTAGTTGAGATGCATTGTCTTCCTGGCAGGGGAGGTTACTCTGCATGTTCCCTGCAGTTATCCTAATCTAGAGGGTCTTGGCTAAACTATAGGCAGAATCAGCTACTTTTGAGTCTGGTGGCTCTGTTTTGGCCCAGACAGATTTGGTTTGCACGCTGCACCACATGGTAGTCAAACCTCCAGTCCCCCTACATTACAGGCAGAGTTCTTTCCCAGGATCACAGCAGCCTTCTGTACTTTAAACTTCCGGCACTACATCTTCATTGTTGGCTCCTGAAGATGCAGAACTGTTCCATTTCGCAGTGTCCTCCCATGTTTCAGATGTTCTCTTGGTGGCTAGGAAGCAGTCTACTAGGCACATATATTGCCTAAAATGGAAATGTTTTAGTATCTGGAGGGCCTCTCACTCCATGGATCCTTAATTTTGTTAATTCTAGAGTGTTTTGGAATACCACTTCTCCCTATCGGACTTTGGCCTTTGGTACTGTTTGGTGAAGGTACTTCTTGTGGCCATTTTCCCCCCTTTTCATAACCTCAGCAATGGTGAATTTGTGGCACACTTGGAGGTCTCCCACAGATTCCTGAAAGGTCTTCTGCATCTTTTTCCTTGGTCCATTGTCTGTTTCTGGTCTGGGACCTTTACTTGGTTCTGGCGTCCTTTACTCAAGCTCCTTTTGGAGTCTGCCATCTGTGAGCTTTGCTTCCTCTCATGGAAAATGCTTTTTCTGGTGGCTATCACCTCGGCTCAGAGGGTTTCCATGCTGCAGGGATAGATAGTGGATCCTCTTTACCTGTAGATGGCTGACATGATGGCAGAATTAGAGTGTCCAACACCACCAGGTGTTTTCACCAGGATTGTGTCTCACTTCATACCCATCTGCAGTTCCTTCCCAAGGTAGCATCTGTGTTTACTTTGAATCTGATCGTTGACATAGAAATATACTGTAGAACTGACAGCAGAAGGAGACCGAAGGTCCTGCAAATTCACCTTTAATATAATACCTTTCTGTGTTTTTCCTTCCCTCACAGAGTGCTGGAGAAGTTATCCTGTTATCCTGCATTCCTTGGATGTCAGATAAGGATGGAAAAGGCAAGCACTCACAAGCTGGTTGCTAAAGCAATGAATTCACCAGACAGTGCCGTAAAGTGTTCAAAACATCTTTATTCCAGTAAGGTGCTCTGTGCTGATTGTTACAGCAGGATTAGCAGTAGCAACTCACAAGACTTTGGATATCCATAGAGCATTATACATCTGTCTAGATTGTACCAAGCAAGGGTCAAAAGGGCTGCTTACGATGCGATGAATGCAGCTGGACGGGCAGCAGCAACAGGAGTCTGCATACACCATCACTCATGGCTTAGGGTATAACGTTTTGTGCCTGATGTACAGGCCAACATTTTGGATCCCCCATTCAGGGTTCTTTCCTTTTTGGTGGGGACGCACAGGACATTATTTCTCGCCTCCCAAGCGTCAGGCAAAGCCTTGAGATCGGTACACTCCATGTACTGTTCTCAGCCCAGGACTAAACAGCATCATCCCTTTCGACAAAATCCCAGGCAGCAGTCCAAGGGCCAGCAGCCCAGAAGTGCCTTCAAGCACAAGGCCTCAACCCAGCTGGCTGGAGCTTCTGCCTCCAGGGCCCCCTAGACTGCCCTCAGCCACCCTGCCCACTCCTGCTACCCATGCTTGACTCCTTACCCAGTCCCTCCTGGTGGAAGCCTCGGGGGGTGGAGGGGCCTTTCCCTATACCCAGACAAGTGGCACACTATAACTTCGGACCAATGGGTACTTCAGCTTGTGGAAAGAGGGCATACTATGGAATTTGTGGAGGTCCCTCCAGATAACCCTCCCTTGCACTTCCATTACCCGCAGGCGCATGTTGCCCTCAGCCAGGAGGAGATTCTGGCGCTTCTACACAAACAGGTCATAGAGCCCATCCCCCCCCGGCTCAGAGAGAGAGATGGGGTTCTAGTCCCGATTCGGGATCTCAGCCTCCTAAACCTTTACGTAGAATACAAGCACTTCAGGATGGTCACCCTTCAAGGGCTTCTATCCCTTCTTCACCAGAAGGACTTGCTATGTTCACTGGATATGCAGGATGCCTATCTCCATATCCTGATTTTCCCACCCCACCAGTGGTTCCACCGTTTTTGTTTTCAGGGAAACCATTTTCGATTTCGAGCCCTCCCCTTTGGCTGTTCCTCAGCAAGTCCATAGCAGTGGTGGTTGCAGCCCTACAGAGACAGGGGCATTATGTCTTCCCTTACTTGGACGACTGGTTGTTGACAGCCCCCTCCAGGGCCCAGCTGATTCCAACTCTGGACGACACCTTTCAGTGGGTAGAGACTCTGGGGGTTACTCTAAACCTACCCAAGACTTCAGTACATATGAGCAGTCCTAGACTCATCACAGAGCAAAGCCTTCTTGTCACAAGACTGGGTGGAACATCTGAGGGAGCAGGCCCAGCTGATTTCCTCCTCCTCCCATCAGATTCCAGCCAGGTCTTTCCTGTGGCTCCTTGGGCACAAGCGGTGGCTATAGCCACAGTCCCCCTTGCCCGCCTGCACATGAGAGTGCCTCAGTAGACCCTTTGAGTCCAGTGGGACCAGCATACCAATGACCTGGAACAATCAGTCCTTGTCTCCAGTTCGGTAAGGCAGACCCTGGATTGGTGGAAGAACAGCTCCAATCTCCTCTTAGGGGTTCCTTTCTGGGCAGAATCCCCACAGCAGATTCTTACATCGGATGCCTTGGGCCTGGGCTGGGACATCCATCTGGCCGATCATCAGACTCAGGGGGATTTCCATGATCAACCCTTGCCATCCCCTTCCCACTCTTAGGTCTCCTGTGCCATGTCCTCCCCCCCAGTTTGCTTCTTCCCATCCCCTCTGCCTGACCCTCCCCTCCAGTCTACTCTTCCTTCACCCCCTAGCCCCATTCCCCCTCTGCTACACCCCTGACAAAGCCAGCTCTGGCATCTTTTTTCACCCGATTTTACAATAACCTGGGATCTTCCGACCTGTGACTGTACTCTGCATTTACCAACGCATTGAACCGCACTCATGCAGTGTTGTTGTAGTTGGTATTTCCTTACTGTGACCATGTAATCCTATTTGCTGATTCAGTATCTACTGTATTTGCTGTTCTTGTGAGCCTGTGCTTACTTGTAACCAGTGTAATGTTATATTATGTATTTTGACTTGGAACCTTTGTAAATGAGCCTTTCGGCTCAAAGATATTAATCGTAAGCTGAATTAAATTAATGAATAAATAAATTTGGCTGGCACGCAAACAGCTTCTCCACATCAGTGTCCTGGAGATACGGGCAGTCCTTTACACTAAGCAGGCCTTCCAGACTTACATTCTTCCAGGCCCTCTCCTGATACAGACAGACAACATGTCAGTAGTCTACTATATCAACAAGCAAGGGGGAACTCATTCTGAACCCCTTTGCAGGGAGTCCATGAGAGTCTCGTATTGAGCCATTCGGCACAACCTGGAACTAACTGTTGTACATGTTCCAGGCATCCAGCACATCCTGGCTGACAGCTTAAGCAGGTCCAAGTCGAGGGCTCTTGAGTGGGAGCTCCTGTCCTTTGTGGTGCAGGATCTCTTCGGCAGATGGGGCCATCCAAAACTGGACCTCTTTGCGTCCCCACTCAACACAAAACTGCCCAATTTCTGCTCGCGCAGTCCAGGGCCTGGTGTTTTCTGGTGTGACGCATTGTCCCTCTCTTGGACAGAGAGGTTTCAGCGTACCTTCCCTCCCTTCCCACTTCTGCAGAGGGTTCTCCTCAAGCTGCAGTCAGAGGGAGTGGAGATGATACTGATAATCCCTTACTGGCTGCGTCAGATATGGTTTCCACTCCTGCAGCAACTAGCGGTGGAACCTCCACTTCCCTTGGCCCTGCACGCTAGCTTGCTCTCCCAGGAACAGGGCACTCTGGTCCACCCAGACCTCAAGTCACTACATCTCCATGCGTGAGTCCCGCAGACTTAAAGTAGCTTTGGAGTTTCTCCCCGTGTGTCAGACATTCTAGTGACTGCTAGAAAGCCCTCTAACAGAGCCACTTATGCCATGAAGTGTGGAAGCGCTTCTCCATTTGGGCCGCTGCTAGATACATGGATCCTTTCACCTGTCTGGTGAATGTAATCCTGGAGTACCTCCTTTCCCTCTCAGGCTCAGGTCTGGATTACTCCTTGCTTAATGTGCACCTTTCCACTATCTCTGCGTACCATGCACCTCAAAGGGCAAAACTCTTGCTCAATTGGATCTTTTCCCACACATTTTTGTGGTGTATGTTGCACATGAAACTTCCCATTAAGGACCTGACCCCATCATATTATCTTTTGTTCATGTTGGAAAAGCTTACTTTGCCTCCCTTTGAGCCCACTGCAAGCTGTGAGCTACACTTCCTGCCATGGAAAGCATTGTTTTTGGTTGCTGTTACTTCTACTCGGAGGATTCCTGAGCTTCAGGCTCTGATGTGTAAAGAGCTTTATTTGTTTTTTCACAAAGAGAAGATGTCTTGGAACCACCTTCCTGAGGTGGTCGTGGAGTCAGCAGTGGCGGAATTCAAGAATGTATGGGACAGACATAAGACAATTATAGTGAGCATTAGGAGGAAGTAGGCTGTTGGGTAACTCGAATCTGTAGCTTATCCATTAGGTAGGGAAATGGGCAGACTAGGTGGGCCAAGCAGTCTTTATCTGCCGTCAAAGTCTATGTTTTTACAGTATGTCTTTGCTGGGCCGGCCCAGTGACGCTGACAGTTGAGGCGCTGGACGCCACACCTCGCACCACGTCGGGGACCCAGGTTCAGGAACAGACTCAGGCCACCAGGGGTCGGCAGGTGAGGGAAGGGGTTAAGCATCCAGAGGACTGCTCTCCCTTCCCGGGGAGGGATCCGGGGTTAGTGCCATTTCTGAGTGGCTCCTGGTGGCGACCAGGGACAGTGCCGGGAACATGTGGTGACAGAAGCAGGGGCGTCAGCACCATAGACGTCATTGCACATCCGCTTTCCAAGGGGTCAACCATGACGGAAAAACCCCGGTCAACCAGGAAGGCGAAGAGGGCTCCAGAGACTGAAACCCACATCCCCAACGCTGGACCATCTCTCCTCTGGGACCCCCATGGCGCCAACCAGGACCAACCCTCTAATTACAGATAGGCCGCCAGGTAGGTAGGGCGGCCCTCCCCGGGGGGTGATCCGGGGCGGGCCTGGATGGTCCAGAGTGGGGGATGCCTGGGAAAGAGAGGTTCCAGGCAGGGAGTAGAGGTTAAGTTGGGAGAGCACCTCGGAGAGATGCCCTGGTCAACTGGAACAGCAAGAAAGAGTCAAAAAAAAAAAAAAAAGGTGTCTGCATACTAATCCTAAGCTTTTGCCTGAAGGGGTGTCTGAGTTTGCATTGAATCAAGCCATCCACCTGCATGTCTATTATCCAGCGTACTCTACTCAAGGGGAGGCCCTACTTCATACTCTGGATGTCCGTAGGGTGCTCTGGTACTATTTAGACCTTGCCCGTGCTATTCGTAAATCTGATCAGTTATTTGTTGTGTTTGCCTCCAGGAGAGAAGGGACTCCTGTTTCCAAACAGTGATCGTCTAAGTGGTTCTCCAATTGCATTGTGTACTTCTGCCGCAAGTGTGACAAGCCTTTACTGGCCAAAGACCACTCTACCAGGGATATGGCTGCTTCTTTTGTTTTTTAACCAGGAGAGACACACTAAGCTGAAAGCTTGTTTACAGGTGCGACCTGGGAGCACAAGGAAGTTAAGTGACTTGCTCAGGGTCACACAGTATGCAAGTGGGGGCTATGGGATTCAAACCCAGGTCTCCAGGTTTGCAGCTTGGAGCCTTAATCCACTGTGCTATACTGCCTCCCTAGCTTCAATAGCCTCTTTCAGAAATGTGTCCACTGTGGACATTTGCGCAGCCGCCACTTGGAGTTCTGTCCAAACCTTCATCAGGCATTTCAGTTTGGACATCACCTCTAGGCATAGGGCCAGCTTTGGATTTGCAGTCCTTCAGGGAATTCTTTCCTGATTTCCCTACATCTGTTTCTTCCTCCTCCCTGCTGACCGGGTCATTTCCTATACTGCTTAGGCCTCAGCCCTAATGGTATTGCCAGCTGCAAGAGCCCCCCATGAAGTAAGAAAGTAGAGTTATGTAAGAACTTATCATAACAGTAGATCTTTGAGAGGAGCTCTTGCAGCAGGCACTGCTTTCCCTCCCACCTATCCCTGATTACTGTTTCTCCTTCACTGATACTCTGCTTTCCTCATGTTTGAGGAGCCGTCTCAATTCTCCTTTCTCTCAGCATGCCGGAGTCTCCGGCGGGAGAACTGAGGTTGGGCTGGGGGACCACCCCTTTTATACCGTGCGCGGAAGTTGACGGTCCCCCATTGTAGACTGCTAGCTAGAAGGTTTCTATATGGTCGTAGTGCTTGGCAGCGTAGTCCTACCTGTGTTGCCTGCTGCATGACCTCCACTCGAAGATCTACTGTTACAGTAAGTTCTTACGTAACTGTACTGTCTTACTTTACCTTTCAGTTGAGTCTTTACTTACTCCCTTCTTTCCTAATGGCATGGTTGGGGTTTTGTCTTCCATTTCTTTTTTTTAAATTAATTTTTATTAGTAAATACGAGGACACACAAACAGCATTTCAGTAGATACAGTAAACTGCAGTGTAAATTAAGTGGTCAGTTATAAAAAGTGATCAGATCAAAGAGAAAGTAAAAAATATTTTTGGACTGAAACATGTGTTCAGCCCACAGCAGAATTAGGATAACTCGCATGTCTGATTACTTTAATTTTCGCAGAAAACCTTTTCCCATGAATCACATCAGCCTCAAAGAAAAAAGGGGGGGGGGGGAGGAGCCCTACAGATTTTCAGTAGGCAGGTCTGAATTTTATTGCAGAGTTTGGAGTCATAGTCACCCCTTTTTCCCACACCCCTATGCGACGAATTCTGAATCAGTCTCAGCCAAATAAAAAATCCATCTCTGCCACTTTGTCTGACAAAGTGCCAACTTGTCATGCAATTCTGCAGTGAGAGACTCCATTTTATATATTTCAGCCACAATAGCTCTCCACTCCGCCATGGATAGGATCATTTTGGTCATCCATTTTCGGGTGACAGCTTTATTGGCAAGCAGTGTGTATATGGGAAGAAGAGTCTTTAGTCCAAGGAGGGGAATGGTCTGGATAAATGGACATTAATACTGCTTCAGTAAAAAAAAAAAAAAAAAAACAGAGGAAAGAGTAAGGATTGCAAACAGTTAAGGGGCCAGAAATAAGACATGATTGGAGTGGTGCAGTGCAGCGGCTGTGGAGCAGCAGTCTTCCAGGAGACGTTCTGGAGGATGCGGTGTTGTCCCATCTGCAGGCACCTCTGTGGGCTGAGGGAGGAGGTTGCTCATCTCCAGGCTGAGTTGGCCAGGATTTGTGGGACCTCCTCTTCCATCCAGGGACCACCAGTGCCACTGCCGTTGCCTCAGAGGCTGCCAAGAAAGAGGAGCGGTTGGACCACAGTGGGCTCAGGGAGGGTGAGGGTGGTGGAACAGAGGCACATCCCTCCAGTTGTACCTCTCCACAATTCCTATGCCATTCTGGCAAAGTGTGGTTCCTCTATGGAGGCACCCACAGTGGAGACCAAGGAGGATGCTGGGAACCTCCACAAAGGAGACCCACAGGAGGGTGGCAGGGGACCCTGCAGGGGAAGGAAACAACTCCTGGTGGGGGACTCCATTGTTAGGAAGGTAGAACTGGGGAGGAAGGGAGAGGGAGGGGTGCCTGCCTGGCGCCATGGCTTGAGGACAGGGAGCGAATCCTCAGGATTGCCGGAGCAGCTGCACAGGGGAGGGAGCTGGATGTCATTGTCCACCTAGGGACAAATGACCTGGCTAAGAAAGGGATTAGAGAAGTGCAGGAAGAGTTTGTGGAATTGGGGAGGGGCCTTAGTCAAGTAGCATGCACGGTAACCTTCTCGGAGGTGCTGCCCATCTATGGCATAGGAGAGGCTAGGGTGTTCGCACCATGGGATTCAATCAATGGTTGAAAAACTGGTGTGGAACTCAGGGATTTGGCTTCACTAGGGACTGGGGTCCACCTGGAGTGATGCAAGCCTATACTGGCATGATGGGCTGCATCTGTCCGGGAGGGAACCAGGATCCTAGGTGATAGGTTTAAACGCCCATTGGCAAGCTTTTAAACCAGCCAAGGGGAGGCACTGAAAGGAGCAGGAAATCTAGCCCTCCCCAAATAATTGTGGTAGTGCGGCAAACACCAACATAGAGGTGTCTATAGGAGAAGGGCAGGGTAAATGGAGAAAGTGACAAAGGCAAGAAGGACAGGGATGGGGCAAAGGGAGTAAGGCCATCAGCAAATGGAGGGTAATGAGTACCAATGCTCAGTAGTCTGGGCAACAAGCTCCTGAGCTGGTGGCCTTGATGGAAGAGGGATGCCTGGATATCGTAGGCAGTCACAGAAACATGGTACACAGAGAACCATGACTGGGATGTTAACATACCAGGGTACATAACCTACAGGAGAGACAGGCAGGGAGAAGGGGAGGAGTAGCTCTCTATGTAAAGGAAGGGATAAAAGCAACTGAACAAAAGAGTAAACAGGGAGGAGAGGAGGCACTGTGGGTCATCTTGGAGACTGGAAAGGGCACCACAATCCGCATAGGGGTTGTGTACAGACCCCATGTCAGGAGGAGGGAATGGACAAGGATATGATAAAGGCATACTTAGAATGGCAGAGAAAGGGAGATGCTGATGATGGAGACCTTATATGCCAGATGTTAACTGGAGCACATTTGCTGCAGCCACATCCAAGAGCAGAGCCATTCTTGATGCCCTACAGGTGGCAGGCATTAGACAGCTAGTTTGGAACCCACTCGTGAGGGAGCAATCTTAGACCTCGTGCTCTCAAACGGGGCAGTGAGAGGATCTCAGATCTAGAAGTGGGTTGCCATCTGGGAACAAGTGACCATCAAACAGTGTGGTTCACGTTAAACTCAGCTACAGAGTCAAGCCATACAAAAGTGAGGGTACTGGACTTTAGGAGGGCTGACTTTGGCAAGATGGGAATGTGCCTCAGAAAAGCACTAGTAAACAGGCTAGAAGGAGGTGTGGAGCAACAATGGGGAATCATCAAAACTGCAATCACAGAGGCAACAAGCCTTTGTGTGAAGCAAATAAATCAAAATGAAAGAAAAAGCCACTATGGTTCTCAAAAGAGGTGGCTGTGAAAGTCAGGAAGAAAAAGATAGCATTCCGGAAGTATAAGGAAACACAGAAGGAGCAGGACAGAGAGCTGTACCAGTTAAGGCAGAAGGAAGCAGGGAGGGAAGTCAGAATACTGTAGCAAAGGCCCAAACTGAGGAAAAGATAGCCAACTCAGTTAAGAAGGGGATAAAACCTTTATAGGTACAGAAGCGGCGTAGAGAAAGACAAAGGGAGGGATAGTGAGGCTGATTAGAATGAGCGGTGGGTGGGCAGAGGGGACAGTGAAGCAGGATACTGAACGAATATTTCTGCTCAGTATTCAAAAAGAGGAGGGGAAGTGCCCAATCCAATTAACAGAAGCACTTTGATAGGGGGTCGATCCCAGTCCTTTCACAGAAGAAAGGGTTCTGCAAGAACTCCAAAACTGAAGGTGGACAAAGCAATGGGTCCTGATGGAATTCACCCAGAATTCTAAAAAATTAGAGGAGGAACTAGTGAAACCACTGGCTACTCTTTTAATAAATCATGGGAGGATGGTGTGGTACCCGAGGACTGGAGGAAGGCAGATGTGATTCCCCTTCACAAAAGTGGGACCAAGACAGAGGCAGGAAACTACAGACCTGTCAGTCTGACCTCTGTGATAGGGAAAGTGATGGAGTCACTTCTGAAGGAAAGAATAGCTGAGTGCCTAGAGGCCAGTGGAGCACAGGACCCAAGGCAGCATGGGTTCACAGCGGGAAGGTCATGTCAGACTAATCTAATAGATTTCTTTGACTGGGTGACCAAAGTAGTAGACCAGGGAGGGGCTGTGGACATGGCCTACCTAGACTTTAGCAAGGCATTTGACACAGTCCCACACAAAAGATTAATAGTCAAATTAACCAGCCTGGGAGTGGGTCCCAGGGTGGTAGCCTGGTAAAACATTGGCTGCACAACAGGACACAGAAGGTAATTGTAAATGGAGTCCACTCTGAAGAAAGAGGGGTTACTAGTGGGTACCGTGAGGGTTCAGATTGGGTCCAGTCCTTTTAATGTCTTCATCAGTGACATTGCAGAGGGACTGGAAGGAAAAGTATGCCTTTGCAGATGACACAAAGATCTGCAACAGAGTTGATACACAGGAGGCATGGAAAGGATGAAAAGGGACTTGGCAAGGTTGGAGGAATGGTCAGAAGTATGGAAGCTAAGATTCAATGCAAAGTGCAAAATAATGCACCTGGGAAACAAGAACCCAGGGGAAGAATACACAATGGGTGGGGAGGTAGTAACAACAAGAAAGGAAAGGGACCTGGGGGTAATCATATCAGATGACCTTAAGGTTAGCAAGCAGTGTGAGAAGGCAGTAGGGAGGGCTGGGGGTATACTGGGATGTATAGGGAGAGGCATCAGCAGAAAACAGGAAGTTGTTATCCCTCTGTACAGACAGTTGGTGAGACCCCATCTGGAGTACTGTGTCCAGTTCTGGAGACCCCACCTCCGCAAGGACATAGACAGGATAGAGGTAGTCCAGAGGAGGGCAACTAAAATGGTGCAGGGTCTGCAAGAGAAGCCGTATGAGGAGAGACTAAAGGAGCTTAATATGTATACCCTTGAGGAAAGAAGGGAGAGGGGGGACATGATAGAAACTTTTAAGTACCTCAGTGGAATCAACAAAGTCCAAGAGGGTAGCATCTTTCAGAAAAAGAGACTTGCAAGAACAAGGGGACACAATTTAAAGATAGAAGGAGGGCGGTTCAGGGGCAATGTGAGGAAGTATTATTTCACAGAGAGGGTAGTGGATGCATGGAACAGCCTTCCTGAGGAGGTTGTGGGGTCTAAAACTGTGGGAGAATTCAAGAATGCATGAGACAGACATAAGGCAATTCTTGTGAGGGGTAGGAAGAAATAGGCTGTTGGTTAACTAGGATCTGCGGCCTATCCTGTAGGTAGGGAAATGGGCAGACTAGATGGGCCAAGCGGTCCTTATCTGCCGTCAAAGTCTATGTTTCAGCTGTACGTTCTGTCCACTCCCCCATGCACTCACACAACACTGTCTGCATAGAGCACCAGAATGGCATCAGAAGGGGGCAGTACCAAAACACATGATCCAGATCAGCCAGCCAACACCCACATTCTCTCCAACAATGACCAAAGGTATCTGGGAGATACTTAGAAAATCCAGGGAGCGGAAACACCTGCTTCTATTTTTCCAAGCAAATTCCCTCCACAGACGAGAGGAGGCAACCATTACAGCTGACAGAGCCGCCTTCATCCAGAAGGCTACAGGGACCTCTTACTCGAGGTCTCTATTCCAGCTCTCCAAACTAGAAAGTGTGGAGTCACCCAAGTGCTCCCTCAAAATTTTGTATATATTCCCAGTAAGGTGTCTCCAGGTGTTACCTGAAAGGAAATTTATTATCATTTTAAGTAAAGGGGGCAAGGGAGAAGGTAGCTTAGCATTAATGGTACTCTGTCGCAGGATATTATTCCTCACCTGTAGATATCTATAAAAGTCACCCGGCATGAGCCCATAATCTCTCTCTAATGTCTCAAATGTAAATACCCCCTCCCTTCCCAGAAATTGGTAAGTATACATTAAACCCAAGTTACGCCATCTAGAAAATTTTATTTATTTATTTAGTGATTCGGAAAAGACCTTTGAGCGCAAGCTCTATTACAGAGGTTCCACGTCATAGATTGCAAAACAAAGTACAGTAGGAGAAAGCAAAGGTACATTACAATGAACGATACAGCTTGGATTCAGAACTTACAGAATAACTCAAAACATAGGTACAAGTTAAAATAACAAGAAAAACACTTTATGAGGGTGGGGGGGGAGTAAGCAGCCACAAAGTGCCTTGTCAGTAGATTCAGAAGGATGGGGATAGCTGGCAGTGCAGTGAAGAAAGGAGGTATGAGAGAGAGGTAGGTACTGCGGTGGAGGTGAAGGGTGGGGGAAGAAGGGCGATAAGGTATATGGAGAAATGGGGGGATGAGGGGAGGCTGAGTGGAGAAGATGTGCTAGAGTAAATGGTGGGGTGCGAGGGGGCATGGTCAGGCAGCTTGCATTAGTAGTGACTGTTAGGGAAACTCAAAGGACTGGAAGTTGGGGGAGGGAGGAAAGGTGGGGTGATAGGTGCTGAAGGAGCATGACACGAACTGATTGCTGAGGCAAGTCATGAGAAGGGACAGAGGGAGGGATCCGTCCGCGCTGGTTGAAAATATTCGCCTTCCAAAATCATTTGGCAGTAACAGAAAATTTGTTTATGTACGTGGGACCTTTTCTTGTCTCCCGTTTCTGTTGGAATTGTACAACTGTGGGTCTGTCTGCAGTGGGAAACTGAGTAGGTATGAGGTCCCCCTACAACATACAGGCACCAGTGATGTACTGCATTGTAGGCAGCCACAGCTAGGCAGCAGTGTCCGAGTGGTCCTGACACCAGTGACTTACAGTTCGATATTTTTGACTCTATGGAGGAAATTCTCTCAAAGACCTACTGTTACTGGTATGTAAGTGAACTTTCATCAGAACTGTTTCTTGATTCATAGCTTGGACTTACTAGTTTGGGGGTCCATTTCTGCTACCGCTGTCTGTAAATTCCTGATCAGTATTGCCACCATCTGATGCCCAAACTGTTCTGAGTCTCAACTCTCTCTTCCTCCCAGGTTACTATTCCCCTCTTACTCCCAGGTACCTCCATAGCTGTAAAGTGCTCATAACATAGCTGTAAGCATTGGGGTAAATCCACATACCCTTCAGGCAATGGAGCAAACACTCTGACAGGTCCTCTGGATTACAGGACCCCTCAGGAAGGCACACCGCAAAACACAATGGACTGCCCTTTTAGAATACTGCCTTTGTCTTCTTGTACAGTTATGGTTATAAGCACTTGAAGATTTTAACTGTGTCTTACTCTTCTTGAGTAGTTTATACCTGAAACAAATGTACAGCTTTATCTTTTTTTCATTTGACTGCACCAGTGGTTAGAAATATTTGGGAGAGGGTGGGTGGCTCCCACGGATGCATGGCTGCTCTTGTTGGTGTAGTGTAAGAAAAACATGACTGTCCGTGAGCCGCCTTATAGCTGTCCATATCTGTGTGACTGACATGCCTTCCCCCTCGTCAACCCTGACGCCCCGTCACCCTATCCCACCCTGTCTTGAACCCACCCCACCCACTGTCTTTTGAGTGTGAGTGATGACCTCAGATGAGAGTTCACCCTGACACCACCCACTCTGTAAAGAAGTGCCTCTTTGATCCTTCCCTCTGCTAGCTTATAGCAGCGCCCCCTTGAGGTCTTGTTTTTACTGAGACAGAAAAGTTCCCCAATATCTACTTTGTTTATGCCTTTCTGGTACTTGAAGTTTTCAGAAATGACCCCTCTCTTCTCTCTTCAAGTGAGTACATGTTGAGTTCTCGCGGCATGCCCTCATATGCCCTGCCCTGCTGTCCCCGAAGTATCTTTGTCACCTTCCTGTTAAACTGCCTCGAGCTGGTTGGTGTTCTTTTTCAGGTAGGGGCTCTAATGTTGCATGCCATACTCCAGGTGCAGTCATACCAAGGACTGTACAATGGCAGTATACTTCCCTTCTGCTTTTGAGCCCTCCAGTGATACAGCCCCTAATTCTATTTGTCTTGGCTGCTGCCATCCTACACTGTATAGCCTGTTTGAGGTCGCTGATGATGGCTATCCCCAAGTCATTTTCCTTGTCTGATTCAGTGATCTTGACCCCTCCTAGACTGTACTCGGCCCTCAGGTTCTTCTCTCCTGTGTGCATGACCATGTACTTCATTGCATTGAACCCCACCTGACCAGCTCTCCAGCCTTGACAGATCCTCCTTTAGGTCCTGCACCCTTTCTCTGTGTCCACCCTCCCACAGAGTATGGTGTGTTGTCTGCAAAGAGGCAGATCTTGCCTTTAATGCTGTCCCCATTATTGTTAATGAACACATCGAACAGCACTGGGCTGAGCACTGATCCCTGCAGGACACCATCTGTAACTTCCCTTGTACCTGTGAGTCAACCCACAACCACCTTCTGGGTCCTACCGCTGAGCCAGTTTGCACCCACCTGGCTTGCTCCCTGCCCCTAGGTTCTCTAGCTTCCTGATCTACGTCTTGTGGATCACCAAGCCGAAGGCCTTGCTGAAATCCAAATAGAGAATGTCGACCGCCTGACCTTTTGTTATCCAGTTAAAGACATTTATCGGGTTGGTTTGACAGAACCTCTCTGACATGAACCCATACTGTCTCTCATCCTGTATCCTGTTGGCTTCAAGGAACTCAATTAGTCTTTCCTTCAGAATGGCCTCCATCAGTTTACCCACAGTGGAGGTCAGACTGACCGGCCCGTAGTTCCCAGGGTCATCCCTGGGCCCACTCTTGTGCAGTGGTACCACAGCTACGTTTTTTCATTCCTGTGATACCATCCCACATCTAAAGAGCTGTTGAATAGATCTTTCATCAGACCTGCCAGCTCCATCGCCACTTCTTCAACACTCTTGAGTGCATGCCATCTGGGCCTGGGGGCTTGTTCACCTTTAGGGACAAGAGGCAGTATAGCACAGTGGTCTAAGGCTCTGAGCTGAAAATCTGGTGACATCCAGCAGACCAGACCTGGGTTTGAATCCCACAGCTTCCACTTGCATACTGTGTGACCCTAAGCAAGTCACTTAATCTCCATGTGCTCCCAGGTCACTCCTGTAAAAAAGCTTTCAGCTTAGTGTGCTATACCTGGTTAAACAACTAAAAAAAAAAAAAAAAAAAAGGCTGGTAAGCATTTATTAAGTTCTTCTTACAGCACCTCTGAAGCTTCTACCTGTGCCTCTGTAGATACTCTTGGCTGCGTACTGTTGGGTTTGCCACTGATGTGCAATATTCAGTACTTAATTCTCCCCTTTGTGGCCCTAAATTAGTGCTTCTGAGACTTCTAGCATTGAGGGACACTACCCTTCACCACTCCAAAGTGCCTCCTTCCTGTCCTGTTTGGCTGCTAGCCTCATCCCTCTTCTTCCCTTGGTCCTCTCCCCTAGCCCCATCCTATTCCCTTCACTTCCCCCCATTTACTGACCTTTCCATGCTTTTTACTTGATGGAGTGGTCAATCACCCATCTTCCAGAAAGCCACACCCCAAGCCCCCTTCTGTTCACCCCACTCCACCTGTGAATGTCCACCCCCAACCTCCCGGAACCCCTGATTATTGCAACCGTTACTTGTTCCCCTCCCCCCATTCAGTGTAAATTTTCACTCTGGCTAATATATTCCCCAATCCTTTCCACTGAAAGCCTGGTTCCCTTCCTGCTTAGGTGCATCCTATCAGGTGCATAACGAGTTTTCTTGATTCCAGATCCCCCCTTAGTTCCCCATGTACCCAAATCCCTCCACCCTACACCATTCCCTCAGCCAGCCATGCAAAATTAGTTAGTTGCCGTATTGATCCTTGTAAGAACAGATCCAGAAACAAATGGTTTGATACTTTTTATTGGACCAACATAGATGTAACAAAGAAAAAAAATGCTTAAGCTTTTGGACCAAATGAGTCTTTCCTCGGACTAGGAAGACGAGGAAGGACTTGGTTGGTCCGAAAGCTTAAGCGCTGTTTTCCTTTGTTACATCTATGTTGGTCAAATAAAAGATATCAAACCATTTGTTTCTGGATCTCAGCCAGCCATTAAACTCTTCTATCCTGTATCTCCTAGCTATGCTGGCTCTAGGCAGTTGCAGCACTTCTGAGAAGGCTACTGACCTAGTCTCTCCCTTACAGACCTATCCTGTCCCTCTGAACCTCTCCTGTGCGGCCTCTACCTCACAGCCAGCTAGGTCATTTGTACCTAGGTGAACTACCACATCTGGCTTCCATCCTGTCCCGCTTGTGATTGGGCTTACCTCCAGGCCTATGCATTTTGCTGTCATTCCTGCGAGGCACACTACTCTGCTACCTTGCTGTTTTCCGCCCCCACCTCCCACCTACCTAATCTCCTTTATTGTGGAATCCCCTAGTACTATGAACCTACCGCTACCTTTCCCCTTCCCCCACCCCTTTCCCTCCATGAGCTACCCTGTCCAGCTCAATCTCTCCTACTACCCCCCTTTTACTGCTGGCCTCCCCTCTACCTCTCTGTCCTCAACTGCTGATTGCTTAACGTCCCCACCCCCCTCTCTTCTACTGCCTCCCTGCTCCAGTTGAACCCTGACTTCCCTGGCCCTCCACCTCAGTCTCCTGTCTCCTTCCCAAAGGTGCTCCCTTCTCCCCTTGTGTTCTTACCTCACCCCTATCCCCCTCCACAGCAGCCTCTCCTGAATCCCCTCTACTAACCAGCTGCCACCTCCCATCATCTGTGTCCCCTTTAGGTTCCCCCCCACCCCTGCAGTACTCAGTGGTTGAAAGCAATTTCTTACTGGCACAGTACCACCATGGCTGTACCCCAGACAGGGACACTGACAACAGGACACTGGCCTGCCTTTGGTGGCCTACCCCAGATAGGGAGTAGTTCTACACAGTACAACCACCTGCCTTCACAGGCCTACCCCAGATATTAGAGTAGTTACAACCGGACACCTTCCTGCCTTCATAGGCCTACCTCTTTAGGGTTTGTCTGCCCACCAGTATCTTAAAGCCCCCTTCTTCTTTTGCCCCTGACTGTTTACCTTTCCCCTGCAGGGCAGAGTCCTCTGTGGGCCTGCAGACATCCCTTAGTGAGCACCACACTCCTGCTTCATGGTACTTACAAGAGGAGGCTCGGTTTTCCCAGTCCTCTGATGTCCCCAGTGGATGGTAGGCTGGATGGTCCTCTCCAGGTCACTTTCCTATGGGAGGGATGAGGGAGACTGGCTCAGGGAACCAAATTACTGGAGGCTCAGACAGATGCCATAAGACTGTCCACCACACTAAAGGCTCTCCAGGCTCCAACCCTGTTTGCTGGCTAAACCCAATTAGCTTCAGTTGTCGAATCAGGATTGTTTTGGGGAAAGTGTGGGTCCTCCGATGTCCCATCTGTAGTAGAATAAGCTGCAGGATTTGGCGGCAGCTTGAACAGGGCTGTGGCAGCAGAGGCTGGTTGGTGGGGTGGATCCCTGGCACCTCCTCAAGTGGAATCAGGAGGGCTTGTGTTGATGGAAAGAGTCCCTGGAGCCAGCCTGGGGAGCAGAAATTTAAGCAGAAATAGTAAGTAGAAAATAAAATTAATTTCCAACTATGTTGATTTCTTGCAGTCACACAGTGAAGAACTACATTTCGTGGAGAACGGCTGCCATGACAACCCGACATTGGATGTGACGATCGACAGCCAGTCAGAAATGCAGGAGAAGAAGCCCAGCGTGAATGGGGATGCTATTGATGGGTCTGACAGCTGGAGCATTTTGATAAATAAGCGGGCGAAGGATGATCCAGACACTTTAGAAGAGGATACCCATCTTTAAAGGGGGCAGGGTGGGGGTAAGGGTGGGGCTACAGAACAATAGTTCATGAAGTGGACTGTACGATCCAAAGGACTCTTGGGAACTTTATACCAGAGGAGAGTAGTAGAATACATGTTTTTTTGCTCATTACTGACCAGAAATAGCTAATGCCAGCACCATTCTGCTGACAGTGTGCTGAGTCCAGTGTTGATTACTCAGCAGTATTCTAGATGTCTGCATTGATAAAGAGACATACTGTAGCTGTTTTTCCTTTGCAGTGTACCAAGCTACAACTTCTGATGAAGGATGCTTGCCCATCTGCTAAGCTCAGTTATTGAAATGCAGCTGTCAGCTTAGTAATATCAGCTGAACACCATCATAGGTGGCAAAAATCTTATCAAAACAAGACCTTGTCCAGTTAATGATTACAGCTGATTCTCTCAGCTGAGTTCATTTCACTGTGGCCTGGTGGCAGAAAAAACAGCAACCCTGGTCAGCTAAATGTCAGGTCTACTCAACACTTGTGACTTGCTTGCAGTCTGCATCTGATACACACACACACTCACACACATATGCACTTACACACTAACTTAGATGAATGGGGTCCAACCAGCATTGTGGTTTGGCTGAATAATTTGCATTATATCCAGTTCATGTACTGTGATTGAAGGTTTATCAAATGTGTTAATCTTATATGATCTTATCTTCAAGACAGGGCACAACCATGGTGTTAGACACTTTTTTTTTCCTTGCATGTCTTTACTTGTTTTTTAAATTATTTATCTCTGATTTTCTTCACATTCATTCCCAGTCCCTATAGATATTTCTATACACAGTTGCAGTGACCCCTGCTGGTAGCATCATACCTTTGACATGGATGCCAGACACCTCCAGTGTGAATGACAATCATGCAGTTGGGTTGCCACTTATTCTGATCGAACCAGGACAATCCAGACTTGGTAGACTATGTTCTGACCAACAACAGGAAAACTGAAAAATGTCCCGATGTGACACTGGGAAAACATGTATAAAATAATGTTTGGGCAATTATACACAACAAGGCTGTGTCTCCAATGATGAGTTGTGATGACATAAAAAAAAACTTGAGAGTGAAGCTCGTGAGGTCCTTGATGTCATCACAATCCCCAAGATGGAAACACGGTCCAAGCTGGTATGGTTAGCCATATATTGCAGTATATGGTCATTTATACAAGATGTTCTTAGCTAACACTGTTACATGATAGAGGTAATGCATTTCAGGAACTGATGCTGTCCCCAGTGTTGTTTTGGTTTAGTTTTAAACATGTACAACAACAGTTTGGAACATGCCTAACAGCTTTTAACATGCGAAACAAGGGATCTGAACTGGCCAATTTTCATACACATAATCAGGAAACCATATCTTGCTTTCCTTAAAAAGCAACAAGGACACTTAAGCGCCTTAAATAAAATATTTCAAAATGAATAATGATGGCATTTGCCAGCTCCATGGCTCCGAGTGGTGGGGAACCGCTTTGGGATACTGGAGACCCTGGTTCATGCCCTGAGCCTGGGGCGTCAGAAGTGGAGACAGGCATGGAAAGTGGAGAGCGTCTGTGCAGATGTTCTCCTCCCAGGGCTGGGTTCAGTGCTCTTCCACTCATACAGTAACAACTGGTGGGAACTAGTGAAGGTGCTGTTGATGACAAGCTGACCACACGTTGCCTGGCAGCTCCCTTCCCCTGAACATCATGGGCATAGACACAATGGGGAGAAGGGTGGGATACAAAATGGGGTGAACAGCCTCCTGTGAACATATAATGCTGTAGGGCCTGACGCCACAGGCAAGCCAAAAGGATGGCTTCTCGTTACTGACTGCGACAGCAGTCCTGAGCCTCTGTAGGAGTACGTTGTAAGGAGCAGCTGGAAACGGGGACCAGGGCAGGCAAGCCAGTGGGCAAGAGCAGTAGCTAGAAGGGAGACTGCACCAACTAGGATGGAGACCCCAGATGATAGATGGAAGAAGGCACCAGCAGAAGCACAACACAGTGGAGAATAAAGCAAGTAATGAATAAAATAATGATATTCAATATGAACAGATAGAGAAAATTGAAATGATCAGTCTTAGTTTCGATTTTGTAAAGAGAATAAACCTTGGTGCATTGCGCAGCATTACATGTAGGAATGAAGTGTGGTGTAGTGGTTGGAGCATAGACCTGGGAACCAAGATACCCAGGTTTGAGTCTCAGCAGAGTCCCTTTCTTGGTGTGCGAGCTTCAGCAAGTCACTTAACCATCTTATGCTTCAGTTCTTCCAGCTGGGTACAACAAGCAGGAGCCAATGGAGTTCTGTTTCTCAAGAAGAGCAGGCATTTTCACCATCATAAATCATGACATCATTCTTAGACAATCAGGGGTGTTTATTTCTAAACATTCTAGATAATCGACTACTGCAGGGCAAGGTACTCTCAGTCCATGTGCGTAACTTACAGACAGCATCAGGAGCCTAACATTGTTTTGAAAAAACAGATCTAACAGTATGCCCATAAAGGACTTGGGTCAAGAGGGTAGATCCCCTATTAATAATAATATATTCCTTCATATTACATTACGGACCAGCGATCGGGGGGGGGGAGATACCACTAGCACCAGGGAGCTTTTTATTACATTATGGGCTAGTGATCAGATGGAGGGAAGGGGAGGGACCACTAGCACCAGAGAGTGTTTTATGACATATGGGCTGGCATTTGGAGAGAGGGGAACCACTAGCACCATAGAGTGTTTTATGACATTACGGGCCGGCAGTCAGACGGAGGGGAGACCACTAACACCAGGAAGATCTTACTTCGAGAGGGCTCTTGCAGTAGGCAGTAACCATTAGGACTGAGCGGCCAGGCACCAGGATTGCAGGGGAAAACATAGCTAGCAATGTCTGGCGGGGATCACCCACCTGGTGTCACGTGACCAACATAGGCCCGGCGCTATAGAGTGGGCGGTCCCTGTGCTCGCCCTTCAGTTCTTTCCCACTGTCGACTTGCACATGTTGGACCTCGCAGAACGCTGCTGCTGTCGTCCACCATTTTCGATAAGTATACACTTTCGAATTTTTTTTTTTTTTTTCCAAAAACTCTTTGTCATTTTTCGTCGGATTCCATGTCTTCTCCAACTCCTTCCAAATCGCTTAAACACAAGTGCGCCTGCAGAAAGCAGATTCCTGAGAAGGACAGCCATACCTCGTGTCTCCTATGCCTGGGGCCTGACCACGACACTGAGGACTGAGAGGCCTTCCAGAAGTTCAACCAGGCTACACGGAAACACCATCAGCAAGCCTTAGAAGCCCATCTTCTCAAGCAAAAAACTGGCTTTCATGGAGAAGGAGCTGCAGAGGGTGCAGAGCTCTTTGTCTTCCCCAGGAGGATCCTCTGGCTCCAGTAAGCATAAGAAGGACAAGGAGAAGCACTGGGACTGGGATCGGTCTCCCTCCAGGCTGCGACTCCCTCTGGGGACTGTAGCCAACAAGCGACCTTCCTCCAGCAAGGATGCCGCTCCTCCGACCAAGCCTGTTCCTTCCTCTACAGGGCAGCCCTTGGTCCCCCCGCCTACGCTGGCTATGGTGCAGGCAGGGACCTCCGAGGATTTGGAGGCTTCCACCTCTCTTAGGCCCTTCAAATCCTCCGGGTCTAAGCTGAGTGGCTTGGCTGGTAAGTCAGACGCCGGTTCTGCCAATGACTGCACATCCCCTGCACTCACGTCAGACTCCACCTTGGGATCTGGCGTCAGTCCTCCAGACCAGCGCCCACTGCCGCTTCTGCTGCAGCCATCCTGGGAGGAATTCCCCTCTCAGGATACTCCTTCATTGCCTCCAGTGGGCCCTTCTACCTCTCCCTCCCACCCGGAGCCACAGGAGCTGCCGCCCGCTGTCCCAATCGATCGGCCAGTGCTGGCAGACCCTACGTCCGATACCCCGGGGACATTCTGACTGATCCGCCTCCATCTGGGCTGCCCCCAGCCCCAGAACCTGGATGTGCCATTGGCCCAGGAGGGCTGATGCCTGAACCCCCCATGGACCCGTTGCTGCCTCCTCCCACGGGGCCACAGCCGGCTCCACCGCTGCCAACTCCTACGCAGCCTGGCCTCTCTGGTGCCCTCTTGGGGCCTCCACCGGGTCCCTCAGCCCCACCGTTGGGTCCTTCACCAGCCTACCCAATGCAGGACTACCCTACACCGGGTTGCTCTATGCCAGGGTAACTGATGCCAGGTTATCCATCATTGGGGTACCCCACGACAGGTTACCCAATGCCGGGGTATCCAATTCCAGGTTATCACACACCGGGGTTCCCAATGCCCGGGTACCCGATGCTGGGTTACCCACTTGCCTTCCAGCTTCCTCCTCCTGCTCCTCAGCCGCAGGTGGATTATGAAGCCCTTTTTCAATCCAGGTGGAACAGGGCCATAACTCAGCTTGTGTCAGAGTTGGACCAACGTCAGCTGGTCACGGCCTCTATGTTGGCCCATCCGAATCCTACTCCTCGCTCACTCTCTCTCTCTCCTGTTGAGACTCGTCCCTTCACTTCTGGCCACATGTTATGTGTTTCAGTGATGGGGGACAGGAGGACTTTATTTATTTATTTGAATCTAGGATTACAAGTACCTTTGAGCCAAGGCTTTTTTACAAAGGTTCCACGTCAGTTGCAGTATAATAACAAAAAAAAAAAAAAAAAAGACAAGTAAAGGCAGGATAACTGGTTAACAATCAGTTACATGAATATGAATGCATACATTTGGGTTAAACTAAAGCCAGAGGCATTGATGGAGTAAATAGTGTTACAAAGCATGGCAAGGACACAAAAAGTAAGAGCAGCCAGAGGCATTGTCACATCACAGAGAGAACAACAGGCGGTGGAGGAGGTGTGAGGGAGGGGAGGGGTTGTAGGAGATTAGGGGTAGATAATAGAAGTGCTATATAGAAAGAGCTGAGACAAGGATTGGGTAATGGTAAGGAGGGCTGATTAAAGGAGACAGTCGCAGGTGCTAGAAGCAGAGAGGAGTAGGTGGAGCCTGGATTTGAATGGGCCAAGCTTAGGTACTGAGGAGATGTCACTGCTGAGACCATTCGACCAGCTAGGGGCCCTATGAGCAAAGGATCTTTGTCCCTGGGTGGTACGGCAGCGAGGGACCTGCAGGAGTTGAGATTCGGATTCCCTAGTGTGGCGAGGGTTACTACTGGGGCAAAGGAGAGCTTGGACTCCGGGGGGTGCTTGGCCATGGTTATTTTCTTTGCCATAATGCAGGTTTGGTACTTTATGCGGGTTGAGAGTTGTAGCCAGCCAGTTTGTGCATAGAGGTCACACGTATGAGTGAGATGGTGAGCTCCAGTGATGAGCCGACAAGCTTTGTTGAGAGACATGGATGTGTGTCTGAGGGCAGTTACAGTAGCACAGAGCCATATATGATCAGACCATAGTCAATTATGGAGACAAGAGAGCTCTGAACAGCGACCCTTAAGGCTTCCAGAGTAAATGGGACTACAGAACCTCAAAAGGAGGTTCCCCGCTGTGGGTCTCTGTCTCCAGACAGGAGCCCTTTGTTGGACTCTGAGTCTGATTCTTCCTCCTCAGCCTCGGGCTATGGGTCCCCTCCGTTGGAGGCCCCTAAAACCAAGGAGACCCCCAAGACTCCTCCAGAGGACCCTTCCTTTATGGAAATCCTCCAGAAAATACAAGAGGCCAACGGATGGAAGACCGAGGACCAAGACCCTCAGCATAGGAGACTGGCAGAGCACCTTGACTTGCCAGAGCTGACTCCACTCCTCATTCCCCCGTGGACAGGGCCAAATGACAATTTAGCCACCACCATTTGGCAGCAGCTGTCATCTGTCGGAGCCGTCGCTAAGAAGGCAGAAAGATTATACCATGCCCCGGAGGGAAAAGACCACCTCAGCGCCCACCCTAAAACTGATTCACTGGTCATTAATGCAGCACACGACCGCTCTACTAAGTCGAGGCAACTGGACCAGTTTGGATGCAAAGTCTACTTATCCTCCATTTTGGCACTGAGGGCTTTGAATTATGTAACCCACATAGTATGCTACCAGAAGGCTGTCCTGGGCCAGCTCAGATCTGAGTTCGAGGCCCTGCTAGATTCTGAGGCCAAGACCAAGATCGAACAGATGGTTAGGATGGCAGAGATTACCTGCCGTCATACCTTACGAGCAACGTTCCACCGTCAATGCAGCTGCTCGGAGCACTGCAACAGCTGTCTGTTTACATAGACAGTCTTGGCTGTGGTGTCCAGATTCACCCAGGATGTTCAAGCCTGCATCCTGGACACTCTCTTTCGAGGCTCAGTTCTCTTTGGAGGAGACGTCATGGATATACTGATGGAATTGCTGTACAATACCAAGCCCCGGCAGCCTTTTTGTTGTCAGCAAAGGTGTCAGGCAAGACAAAAGCCCACCAAGCGTAAGGGCAAATAGGCTTCCTCAGCTGGTCCAATGCCCCAAGCCACGTCTCAGAGGGCCTCCAGGAGGGGGCACTTCCCAACTCTCCCTCAGCCACTTGATTCGCAGATCACCCCCCCCCATCCACTGCTAGTTCTGGAGGAGCCAGTAAGAGGCAGATTTGCCAGTCACCTACCCAGATGGGAGGCGATCACGGCAAACTTGTGGGTCCTTCAGCTCATACCTCAAGACCACACACTGGAATTTGTAGAGAGACCACCAGAAAATCCTGCAGGTCACTCTCATTACCTGAAAGGTCACATTCCACTCATCAGAAAGGAAATCAAGGCTCTGCTGGAAAAGTCAGCCATAGAGCCCGTTCCTCAGGGCCAAAAAGGAAGGGGGTATTACTCCCACTTCTTTCTGGTGCCCCAAAAAGATGGGAGAACTTTGGCCAATACTGGACCTCAGTGCACTCGGTCTGTATGTAGAGTACAAGAAATTACAGATGCTGACTGTTCCAGGTCTACTGCCACTGCTTCAGCAGGGACACTGGCTCTGTGCCCTGGATATGCAGGATGTGTATCTGCATATACCTGTCTTCCCGGCCCACCGCCGCTTTCCCAGATTCTCCTTCCAGGGGGAGCATTTTCAGTTCAAAGCCCTTCCCTTTGGCCTTTCCTCGGCACCCAGGGTGTTTACCATGTGCCTAGCGGTGGTGGCTGTGGCTTTACGACGCCAGGGACAGTATGTGTTCCTGTACCTCGATGACTGGCTCCAGTCAGCTCCGTCGAGGGACAGTCTGGAAGCTTCTCTGGCAGCTACCCTGGCTCTGTTCCACCAAGTGTGTGTTACAGTGAACTACCCCAAGTCTCACCTAACATCCTCCCAGCACCTCTAGTTCATTGGGGGCGGTGCTGGACACAGCAGAGGGTCAAGCCTTTCTCCTCTTGGACAGGGCAGAAATGCTGCAGAAGCAGGCCAGGCAGGTGGCTTCCAGCCGCTGGTCTACATCCAGGTCTGTCTTACACCTCCTAGGCCTTATGGCGGCGGCTATTTCCACTGTTCCTCTAGCCAGACTGCACATGTGTGTCACACAGTGGATGCTTCGAATGCAGTGGGACCAGAGGTTGAACAACCTGTACCACAGGGTCCTGGTTTCCACCCCCATGCGACAGGATCTCCTCTGGTGGCAAGATCTAAACCAGGGGGTCCCTTTCCAGCCTCCCCCCCAAAAGTCCAGACTATGACATTAGATGCCGCTGGTCAGGGCTGGGGTGCTGGGGAATCACAGGACCCAGGGATCTTGTTCTCAGCGGGAGCTCTCCTTGCACATTAAGGTGCTGGGGATGTGCACGGTGTTGTATGCCCTTCATGCTTTTCAGCCCCTTCTTCTTCCAGGTTCACTACTGGTACAGTCGGACAACGTGTGTGTGGTCTGCTACCCGAACAAGCAAGGAGGCACGCGGTTGTACTCCCTATGCAGGGAGGCGATGCATGTCTGGAGTTGGGCAGTCCAGCACTGCCTTCAGCTCATGGCAATGCATGTTCTGGGCATCCAAAACATCCTAGCAGACACTCTCAGCCACACTCAGGGAAGGGCACACAAGTGGGAACTGAGGCAGTCAGTAGCTGAAGACATCTTTGACCTTTGGGGTCGCCCAGATCTAGATATGTTCGCCTCCCCATACAGTGCAAAACTACCCAGCTTTTGCTTGCTCATTCCAGGGACTGGTGTTTTCTGGTGAGACGTGCTGTCTCTTTGTTGGACAGAGAGGTTCTTGTACGCTTTCCCGCTACTGCAGAGGGTGCTGCTGAAACTGCAGGTGGAGGGGGCTCACATGATTTTGATCACCCCATATTGGCCTCCCCAGATTTGGTTCCCTCTTCTCCAGCACTTGGTGGTGAAGCCTCTGGTTCCTCTTCCCCTCTGCCATGACCTCCTGACCCAGGAGTAGGGCACACTGATTCACCCAGGTCTCAGATCCCTTCACCTTCATGCGTGATGCCTTCTGACATAGCAGCCTCGTGATTTGGTGTCTCTTCTAGAGTCGCCCAGGTTCTTGTGGAGGTCAGGAAGCGATCCACAAGGACCACGTATGCTATGAAGTGGAAGAGATTATCTGGGCAACCTGTAAGGGTTGGGACCCCTTTTTGTGTCCCATCCCTTAGGTCATGGAGTACCTCTTGCATCTCTCTGACCTGGGACTCTGCTATTCTTCACTGAAGGTTCACTTGTCTGCCTTTTCTGCCTACCATCCTCCGGTGGACGGCAAGACCTTGGCTCAGTTGGAGGTCTCCCCCACTTCTCTGAAGGGAATCCTCCACATGAAACCCCCAGTCAGGAACCCCATTCCTCTTTGGGATCTGAACTTCATACTTGAGAAACATACTTTGCTTCCCTTAGAATGTTGGGTGTTCTTTTATGTCTTCACCCTTGGGGGCAGTGTACCTGTTTTTTAAGTGGATGTAAATAAAATATGTTTTTATATTTTTGAACAATCTAAGTTTGGCAGCCTACTTCTGAGGCATCGAGCAGGGTCACTACCTATATTTAGCCTGATACTTTTTTGACTCAATGCACTGCCTTTTTCCAGGAAGCAGCTCTATTTGTGTGCCTTACAGAATCATTTTAGTTACCATACAGTGCACTGTCTCCAACCCGTCCTTATCTTTCCTTAAGTGAGAACTCCAGAACTGGTCACAGTACTCCCAGTGCGGCCTCACCAGTGATCGATAGAGAGACAGTATTACCTCTTTCTTCTTCAAGGATATCTCTTTCATCAGGCCACACCTATGGAACTATAGCCACCAGGCACTAGGACCACATGGAAACTTTTTGCAAGCAGTCCGCTAGGGGCCTCATACGATGATATCCTACATCAGCACTTCCCATATAAATGTGAGCAGCCCCTTCCCTCCTCAGTTCTTTTCCTGCCGTCATCCATACTTAACAAACCCTCCGCAGAGACGCCGCTGCTACAGTCCACTGCTACTCAGTGTTACGAACATTTCTCCCTGGTTCACTATTAAATTTTCATAAATGATAATTGTCAGCGTGTATGTCATCTAAAGAACCCACGAAGCTCTTTAAATGCGAATGCAGTGAAAAGATTTACTCGGGCAACTTGCACGTCTGCATGTGGTGCCTTGGCGCACATATCGTTAAGGTCTGTGAGAGCTGCATCAGGTTCAACACTGCTACTCTGTGACACTGAAAGAACACCCTGGGAAACCCACCTCTTGAAGCAGCAGGTAGCCAGGATGGAGAAAGAGCATCAGGAGAAGAACTCTGCTGCATCACTGACCCTTTCCTTGGGCACCTATTCTTCTAGGTCCCAGGAGCAGGAGAGAAGCAAGGAGAAATCCTCCTTGATATGCTCTCATACCATGGTGTCTGCCTCAGCAACATCAACCGCCTCAGTGGCGAACCCACCAGCTACCCAGACCTTGGACTCTGCCAGGTTGGGACAGGCTGTGAGCACCACCAGGCTTATTATGGCTGGCGAGGGGCCACTGATGTCAGGGATGGTGCCTCCCCCATCAACATCACAGAGTGCACCTGTAGTCCAAGTCAGTGCTGACGTGCAAGTGGTGCTCTCATCCTTTGCAGACCTGCTGCAGCATCTGCTACCTACTCCTGCTGCAACAGAAGCGGCTTCGACGGAGCACCCCAGACAAACCCATGCACCCACGCTTGTCAGGTCGATGTGCCAGCTGCCCTCCAGGGCATTACCAGCCTCTTCTGTTCCCCCCTTGAGGCCTACAGAAGCCATAGACTAGGATCAAGAATGTAACCCTGACCTCATAATGCAAAAGAAGGAGGGAGAATATGTGGAGAGAACTTATGAGAGATCTAGCTCCACCATCTTCACAGGGAGTGAGGACTCCCATCGAATACACCACAAGGTCCCCTACTGAAGACCCCTCATTTATCTCCATGATGCAGCAATTCTAGTCTGCCGTGGGGTTTGAATCTGAGGAGCAAGATATCACCAAAAGGAATTTGGTGGAGTTCTTAGAACTACCTGACTCCCCACCTATTATTATTCCTCCTTTATTGCCTGCCCTAGAGGATGCCACCCTGGCTACCTAGCACAGATCAAATATGATTCCTGCTATTCCTAGGAAGGCAGATAAAATGTACGAGGCTCTCTTAGGAAAGCCCTTTTTTGCAGGCCAACCTGAGACTGACTCTGCTGTAATAAATGCAGCCCATAATAGGTCTAAAGTTCCTAAGCATCTCAGTTCTCTGCCTCCTGACAAGGAGTCCAGGAGACTAGATGCCCTGGGGAAGAGGACGTGTGCTTCTGCTACCTTGGAACTGAGAATTGCAAATGATCAGGCCCATGTGGTAAAATACCAGCAGACCCTCTGTAGAATGGCCCGAGGGCACTTCTAAGCAGGAGCTGCTAAAGGCCCTCCAGGCAGGGGCAGATGCAGGTAAACATCTGTTAAGGTCTACCTATGACATTTCCAATGCTTCTGCAAGAGCAGCAACTTCTGGTGTCTGCTTGAGAAGATATTCTTGGTTGAGGGTGGCAGGATTTGTCAATGATGTGCAGCAATCCATCCTAAATGCACCACTCAGAGGATGCAAGCTGTTCGTAGCAGATGTTCGGATAGCCTCTCAAACCTACAGGCTTTGGGCACGACTATAAAATCAGTACACTCCCTCTGCCACACACAACCAAGAAGTAGGCAGAGGGTGCACTTTCATCCGGCCAGCAACAGACAGCATTCAGGAGCCAGACAACAAAGTAAAAGCAGAGGAGGATCAACTTTGCCTGCCCTAGGACCCACCACAGGTGCCCACTCAAAACCCCCTAGAGGTGGGAGTGCGGCTGTGGCTGGAGGATCTGCATGACTCATTTCTAGACCCCCACCAGTACCTTCAGAGGTGGTAGTAGGGGGTCGCCTTTCCCTCCACCTGGACCAGTGGAGGAAGGTCACATCAGATGCTTGGGTCCTGCAAATAATAGAACAGGACCATGCTCTAGAACTTCTGGAATTATCTCCAGACTATCCACCAACCCTTTCAGCCTGTCCTCCAGAACACACACCAGTGCTGCTAGAGGAAGTACACACCCTGATGCAGAAAAGGGCCATGGAACCAGTTTTGTATGAAAGTTTTTACTGATCGGTCATTTGACCTTTTCACAGAAAAAAATATAAAGATATCATTCAAATCACATAGAATATAACAACTTCTTATATATAACAAAAATTAACTAGCAGTGTGAAGAGATTTAAAGTGCTTTATAAAACTGTCAAATTACGACTTGTCACTGGCCAGAATGTCACCTGACCATGCATTAATGCTGTGGTAGATGCACAGTTGGCATGCCAACTGTAAAAAGCTTTAGATTTTTTGCTTTTTACAGTTAGCAATTCATTTTATAAGTGCAGTAACCTACTCCTGACAGTGAGTGTATCAGGGGCACTAATGCACTTCCTGCCTGGTTGAAGTTACTCGGGCAAGCCCTCATGCCTCACAGCGCAGCAAGGGTGTGCATTAATGCCCCAATACACCCACGATCTGTCATGGGTTATAGCATACTTATATCCAGAGGCTACGTGAAGCAGAGTAGATTTAAAACATTTGATTCTAATGTAATACCCAATAAGTAAAAAGAAGAAGTATTCTCCAGAATCCTAGTCCCACTATAATAAAGAATGTTTTATTATACAATGGCAAGAAAGAATCCTGGCTTCTGATTGGTCAGTTGGCCATCACAGCAGGGATGTTATCCTGGCATAACATCCCTGCTGATGACATGGCTTGACCAGCACCACATTGTTTGCATCTTTTCTTAAAAAAATATTTTTAAACACTAAATAAAATTCTTTAAAATTATTTTTTTTCTGTATAAAACAACGAGCCATTGTATAATAGGAATAATGCCCTCCAGGGTGGGTGTTATGCTGGGATAACATCCCTTCTTGGGTGTTGGATGCCCTCGGCCGGTAGCCTCGGGCCCAACCACCCGAGCTGGGATGTTATCCCAGCATAACACCCACCCTGTCAGTCATTATTCCTTTAATAATGTATAGAAGTAATAAAACTCATTTTGTCCTTTAGTTGTGTTATCTACATGAATTTAACTAGTGTGAAATTTTTCAAGTTAGTTTTTTGTTTCTGACTCTGATCCTATTAATAGTAAGATGTCCAGCAGTTTTTTTTGATTATTATCACATCATTGGTGGTGAAGAGAATATTTAATAGTAATTACTTATCCGTAGTATAAATACTGTCCCAAATAGGTACAAGCCAGTGCTTTCTAGGTCTGTCATACCACAGTCAAAAATAATGTGATACAGATCCTCAGTCTGTGAGTTTCAACAGGAACAAAATTGTGAGGAAGGATTTAGAGTTATGGCATATCTGGAGTTGAGAACGTTACTTGGAAACATTTCTATTCTGTAACGAGTATAGAGCTTCCTTTGTTTAGGATTCAGAAGCATGTCCAAATAACCTTTATAGCAGTATGTTAGATTGTTTTTCACCAACCGGGGGAAACCTTTATTTTAGAAATAGCTTCCAAATCTAGAAGTTTATAGGAATTTGTAATTTTTCACGTAACATAGGTTTTATATTTTAAGCTTATCAAGATCTTCTTGGAGGCATACGTTTTTAAAAATTCTAAGCTTGATTCTTTTAAAATAAAAATTACTGGGCTGGTCCAGTGGCATGGAGGGCTGAGGCATCCATGCCTTACCTCCTGCCACGCCAGTGACCTGTGTTCACGGCGCGAGCAGGCTGCCGGGGGTTAGCTGGGGAGAGAGAGGATCAAGCATCTGGAGGACTGCTCTCCTCTCCCGGGGAGGGGTGGGATGGTGTCCGCTGCTTGACTGACCCCTGGTGGTGTTGGGGGCTGGTGCAGTGGACCCACATTGGGGGCGGACGTGAGGCAGACGCCCAGCGTGCTGCATGCGGTAGCGTGTGTGGCTAAGCCATTGGCGTCATTGCACGCTTTCTCTCCATGATCAGGGATGGGGAAAGGAAACAAACAAAAAAAAGAACCCCAACTGGCAGGATGATGCCAACCTCCTGCAGGCGCTGCACTCAACCAGCCAGCACCTTGTGAGGCAGAGGTGAATCCGGTGGATGTCGGGGTGACGGGGCTGGGGAGGCCAGTGGAAGTGGGCCGGTCGGGAGAGAAAGAAATTAACAAAATAAATAAAAAATACCTTTTGCAGCCATCTAGACTGAAGACAACCCATATCCTTTCACGCATTCTTCTCAGCCAAACAGCAGTAAGGAAGTCTATTAGAATTCATTGACAAAACTTTAATCCAGTAATTTATTTTTATAATTGATATATATGCTTTCAATCTATTGATTCCAAGTTCAGCATGAACTAAAGAGGCAGGGACTCCATTGTTTAAACCCAGACTTGATCTGTATAACTTATTAAGTGGTACTTCTAGTATCTCTAGCTTATCTACATCCCATACTTTTTCATGGGAAAGAGCCTGTGCATAGCATTTAGCTTTAACTGCCTTAAGTGGTTTGATGGAGTTACCCCCATATTTAGAGTTGAAGACATTAAGAGAAAAGGCAGTTTGATTAAGTTTGGTTCTCAGACTACTGACATGTTTGGTCCATTGACCATTTGCTGATACCTGAAGACCTAAATACACATATGTCTTAACAGTAATATGTTTTTTCTCCCCAGTCCACCAAGATTTATTTGTTTTATTGGAGCCAAAGACCATAACCTGGCTCTTTGTTTCATTTATTCTGAATTGGTGTTTAAGGGCATACTGAGTTAACATACTGTAAAACGGCTTTATTTAGCACTAGAAAACTTTTGCGGTACCGACACGTCATATCGGAATGCGCATTGGAATTATGGCACTCCCGCTATGACAGACAGTGCGGCTGTTGAGGTAGCTCTTGTTATGCTGTCAGCTGTAAGCATTACTGAATTACTAAATGAGTTGCTGACACCTCGTACTCAAGTACTGTAGAATACAAAGGAATGATTGTTCTTTCTGCTGACGGCAATTGTTGGCGATTAATAATGATTAACAGCGATTGTCAGCAGCAGTTGTTAAATTGCTGTTACACCTTTAAACTACATAACCCCAATGAAAACATTGTTTTCCCGCTTTGTACTGTTTTCTAATAAAAAAAGTAAATCTCACACTGGCATCTCCTCTCCTTGCCTTTGATACTTAGGCTTCGGCAAGAACAGGAGCATGACCGCGTGGCTGACAAGCAGAGGCGCACAAGGCGAGTCCCCACCGTCCCAAAGCACAATACATTACAGAACTCTTTAAGTATAGTAAGTTTATTTAGCTACATGCTAAAGTCAGTCTCAGTATGTTTTACAGGAAAAAATGGTGCGACTGGCTGGACATGAGTAGAGACAGTGAGCATTCAGAGAACACTGAGAAGACAACTGAGGATGAGAATACATTCGTCCTTTTTTAAATAATTTCAGATATTTAAGCTGTACCATATGAATGATCAAGTTTTAAACGTTGTTACAGAAACTAAATTCTATTTAAAGAACAACTGATACTGTACTGTATTTAGCTCTTTCCCTGCGGTGGAGAAATATGTGGGAATGTACTGATATGTGCTCATACTACGGTACTCTTTAAGTAATGCGTATGTATAGGAAACTAAAATTAAGTAGTGCTGTTGCACCCTTGCCAACTAATATAGCGAAATTTAAATTACAGCTAAATAAAGCCATTTTTACAGTATTTCGTTTTGTTTGCAGCCCTGCTTGAGAGAGCAAAAAGATTACTAAATTGTCTGCATAAGCAAGTGCTGCACACAGTTTGTTGCCAGTCTTTGGAGATTCTGACTGCGTTTGGTCTAATAGTACCAGTAAATTGTTAATATATATACAAAAAAGTGTAAGGGCTATGACACAGCCTTGTCTGACACCTCTGTTGGTGGGTAGTCTGGCAGATGTCTGACCATCCTTCCCCTACCTGATCTGTGACCACGTGTTGGTATATAACTCTCTAATAATATTAATTATTACTGGGCTAATCCCCCATTCGCCCATAATTTTCCATGATATATTTCGAGAGATAGTATCGAAGGCAGAACCAAAGTCAATAAATGCTGCATAAAGCTTTTGTTTGCGTAATTTGGCATACTTTTCATAGGGATGCATTAAAACAACAGTTATCAGTGGTACAATAACCCATGTGAAACCCAGCCTAGTATTCTGAGAGTCCACCTAAGCTTTGTATTTGATCTGGTAATCTAGATAACAATATTTTAGAAAATATTTTTTCCAAGTTGTCCAGCAGCGAGATAGGTCTTACATTTGTGGATTATTTTTATCACCTTTTTACAGTATGTATGGAGATTATTGTAGCTCCTTTCCATGCATTTGGAATCTCAGAATTCAAAATACAGTAATTAAAAAAGGTGTACGTTTTTCTGTCCAAAATGAGGGAGCAATCAAAAAGACTCTGGCTGGAATTTGACCTGGACCTGGAGGCTTGTTGTTTTTTTTTTTTTGTATGGTAGCAATTGCAGTGTAAACTTCTATTACAGTAATAGGTTTGAAAAGAGACATGTCCATGGTGATAGATAAATGTTCCTTATCCTGCTCTGGGTCGTGAAAGATATTTGTATAATAGGTCACCCAAATATCCATATGGATATAAGAATCAATTTCATATTTGAAATTGTTCATTGGGAACAAAGGAACAGGGAATTCTATTCTCACTAAAGAACAGGGAGTTCTGTTCTTACTACTTCCTAGTCCCCAAATGTACAGGGGTTCCGAGGCCCATTTTGGACTTAAGAAATCTGAACCTCTTTATTCAGTACAAGAAGTTCAGAATGGTCACTTTACAAGGCCTATTGCCACCACTACAAGAAGGGGACTGGTTCTGTTCCCTAAACATGCAGGATGCTTACCTGCATATCAAGATCTGTCTCCCTCACAGGAAGTACCTCAGGCACCTTTTCAAAGGAGAACATTACAAGTTCAGGGTATTGCCCATTGGCTTATCATCCGTGCCATGGGTTTTTACAGAATGCTTAGCAGTAGTGGCAGCAGCCCTCGAGAGAAGGACTGTATGTTTTTCCTTATCTGGATGACTGGCTGCTCAAAGCTCATTCTAAAGAGCAGCGTTACCAGAATCTAGCATGCATCAGGCAGTTGTTTGATGCTCTAGGAATCACGGTCAGTGTGCCAAAGTAAGTCCTGATGCCTTGTCAGTGCCTACAGTACATAGGGGCAGTCTTAGACATAGCCCAAGGCTTAGCCTTCCTGCCCCAGGACAGGACTGAATGCCTGATTGCACAGGTCCATATGGTATACAGCAACAGGTGTGTCACAGCCAGGACATTCCTGAGACTGTTTGGCCTGATGGCAGCAGCCACTGTTACAGAACCACTGGCCAGACTGTATATGAGGATTCCCCAGTGGACATTAAGAGTCCAGTGGGACCAACGCACCAATGACCTAGAGCAGGTTTTAGTAACCTCTCCTGTCTGAAATGTGCTTCAGTGGTGGATGGAACCCAACAATTTGCTGAAGGAGGTTCCTTTCCTGATCCCCTTCAATCATAAGATCCTCACTACAGATGCCTTGGGGATGGGTTGGGGGGCACATCTGGGACCTCATCAGACACAGGGAACATGGATGAAAGTGGAGAGCACCCTTCGCATAAATGTCCTAGAAATTAGGCTGTTCTGTATGGTCTACCAGTCCTCCAGACCCATCTATTCCTGGGACATCTGCTGGTGCAAACAGACAACATCAATGTGGTGCACTACATAAAAGAGCAAGGGGGAACTCACTCCTACCCCCTACACAGGGAAGCAATGAGGGTTTGATATTGGGCTCTAGAACACGGTCTAGAACTGTTGACAGTTCATGTTCCAGGTATCCAAAACATCTTGGCAGACAGGCCAAGCAGGTCGCATTCCAAAATGCACAAGTGGGAACTGCTGACCTTAGTAACAGAAGACCTGTTCGACGGTGGGGACATCCAGAGTTGGACCTTTTTGCGTCCCCACACACATGCAAAACTGCCACTTCTCTGCTCGCTTGTTCCAGGCCCTGGAGTTTTCCGGCGAGACGCATTGTTCTTCTCCTGGAAAGGGAGATTCCTTTACATCTTTCCTCCCTTCCCTCTAATTCAGGGGTGTTAATCAAGCTCCAAATGGAAGCAACTCTGATATTCATTGCTCCCATTTGACTGTGTCAGGTCTGATTTCCCTTACTGCAGCAATTGGCAGTAGAACCACTGGTGCCCTGCCCCCTGTGCAACATAGATACATAGAATTTGTCGGCAGATAAGGACCGCGTGGCCTATCTAGTTTGCCCATTTTTTCTACCTGTGCAAGGGCTTATCACAGGAACAAAGAACCCTGGCCCATCTGGACCTCAAGTCAATCCATCTCCACGCAAGGCTCCTGAAGATATAGCCATTGCTAGATTTGGGGTGTATGAAAAGGTGGCTGATGTTCTGGTGTCTGCCAGAAAACCTTCCATCAGAGCCACTTATTCCATGAAGTGGAAGCAGTTTGCTCCGTGGGCCGCTTCTCATCAACTGCATCCTTTTTTACATGTCCAGTAAATTGGATTCTGGAGTATTTGCTGTCCTTTTCAGATGTAGTGCTGCAATACTCTTCCATCAGAGTGCACTTGGCTGCCATTTCAGCGTTTCATGTGCCTACTGATGACCATGCAGTTGCTCAGCTGGAAGTGGCCCGTACATTCTTAAGAGACATTCCGCCGCAAGAGCCAAGGCATCTGCTCCTAGAATACACTACTCCATTTGTAGAGACCCAGTTAATCCCCTGGGTGAGGGGAAGGAGGATTCCCCCTTACCTTCTCCGATCCTCAGGAGAGTGTGTACAGTGGAGTCGGTTCCTTTGTGGAAGTGCAGTGTGGTGGCTCATCACCTGGACCAGCTGCGGGGTGTCCTTTTTCCATGTTCTGTGCCCTCCCCTTGCTTATGGAGCTCGAGGAGGGCCAATGAGGCAGAGGTGCACAGAGCTTCATCTCCGCTCAGGGCCCTCGGCCAACGTCAGCCCCTCCCTTCATTCTCTGCATCCCCGACCGCACTGCCAGCACCCAGGTTCATCCAGGAGACGGCAGTAATGAGGCGGGGCTAGCTCACAACCCTCCCTGTAGAGGAAGAGCAGCCATTGGGCGCTTGATCCCTCTCCCCCCCCGGCTGCCCCCCACGACCCTAGTCCATCACCGAACCTGGGTTGCTGGCATGGCACAAGGTGTGGCGTCCAGTGCCTCAACCCTCGGTGCCACCGGGCTGGCAAGAGGCATTCTGCATTTGAAGCCTCCAATCCACAATCCAGTCCCAGCTTGGGACCTGAATTTGTGTTACAGAAGTTTACTTTGGCTCTTTTGGAGTTGGTCACTTCCTTTCTTGGAAAGAGTTATTTTCAGTTATTATTACTTCTGCTCGAAGGATTTCAGAGCTTCAGGCTCTAATGCATGAGCTTCCTTATTTGATTTTCCACAAAGACAGGGTGTCTTTATGTACCAATGTTAAGTTTCTTCCTAAGGTGATGTCTGAGTTTACTTTAAATCAAACTATCCACCTGACAGTTTATTTTCTTGAGCATGGCAATCCGGGGAAGCATTGCACCGTACTTTAGATGTGCATAGAATACTCAGATGTATATAGAATACACCGCATGAAGAACTGCAGAAAGTCCTCACTTTTTGTGTCCTTCATCCTTTGGGGGGGATACCCGTTTCTAAACAGTGTCTAGCCAAATGGTTGGCCAACTGTATTACTTTTTGTTACAGGAAGTACAGTAAGGAACTTCCTGGTGTTGTCCGTAGTCATTCCACCAGAGGCATGGCTACTTCTGTTGCCTGTTCTAAGTATGTGTCAGCTGCAGAGATTTGTGCTGCTGCAACCTGGAGTACTGTCCACACCTTCACTAAACACTATAATCTGGACATCACCTCTTGGAAATGGGCAGGTTTTGGCCTAGCTGTACTTCAGGGCCTCTTTTCATTGACCAGTAAACTTCAACCACCCAGACTGTTTTATTGTCAGCACTGCTTGATATTCATTCCATAGGTGTGGCCTGATGAAAGAGATATCCTCGAAGAAGATAGAACAGTTACATACCATAGCAGGAGATCTTCAAGAGAATCTCTTTTATCAGGACATGCTGTCCCACCCTCCATCCCCCTATGACATAGAGCTCTATTACTCCTGTCTCTTTCTCAGGGACAGTCTACCTGCTGTTTCCAGCCTCGCCTGGTAGCTGAAACCATAAGTTCTCTCCTGTTTCCTTAAGTGAGGTCCTCTAAGCATGGGGAACTGAGGAGGGAAGGGGCTGCCCATATTTATATGGGAAGTGCTGACAAAGGATGTCATTGTGGGCGGCGCCCTAGCAGACTGCTTGCAAAAAGTTTCCATGTGGTCCCACTGCCTGGTGGCTATAGTTCCATAGGTGAGACCTGATGAAAGAGATTCTCTCGAAGATCAACTGTTATGGTAAGTACATAACTGTTCTTTCCTTCTACTGTCAAAAACCCTCCCAATCCATCCTGTTTGCCTTACTGTAGGCCATGTTACACTGGCTAGATTGTTTAAGGGAGCCACCTATGATGACTTCTAGGTCCTTTCGTCAAAGGTAGTGCCTAGCTGATCCCCTCCTATCCAATACTGTTTTGGGGTTCTTGTTTCTTATGTGTGTCACCTTGCCCTTTTTGGCACTGAATTTCAGATGCCAAACGGACCACCTCTCCAACCTCTGCATGTCCTTCTGTATCTCCCATACCTCTCCTCGCTGGCTTACCCTACCACAGTTTAGTGTCCTCCATGAAGAGACACATTGTGCCTTGAATTCCCACTCCTATGTTGCTGAACATATTGAATTGGACTGGACCCAGGACTGATCCCTGTGGCACCCCACTGGTCACCTCCCTCTCCTTGGATCTGACTCTGTTTACCACAACCCTCTGCTGATTCCCTTCCAACCAACTTCCCACCCATTTAACTATGTCCTTTACTGCACCCAGATCTTCCAGCTTCTTCAGCAGCCATCTGTGAGACCCTGAGTCGAATGCCTTGCTGTCGTTCCAATAGAGTAAATCTGCTGCATGACCCTTATCCACTGCCCAAGTTACCCAGTCAAAGAATACCATTTTGATGGTCTGACAAGACCTCCCTGCTGCAAACCTATGCCGTTTTCTATCCTGGATGCCATTTTTCTCCAGGTAGTTCACTATGTCTTCTTTGACTAGTGTCTCCATCAGTTTACCCACAACGGAGGTAAGACTGATCTGTAATTATCTGGCTCTTCTTTGTCTCCGCCCTTCTGTGTTGGAACATCTGCTACCCTCCAGTCTTTCAGAACCACCCCTGTCTGAATAGAGCTATTGAATAGCTCTACCAGGGGTTCAGGTAATTCAGATTACAGTTCCCTGAGCACCTTCTGATGCCTCCCATCCAACCCCGGGCCTTATCCTTCTTCAGGGTTGCTAACCTTTTTCTGACCCTTTCACTAGTAAATATCTGCTGTCTCATTTCGGGATCCTCCTTTCAGCTGCCTTTATGCAGCTCTCTTGCAAAGGTTCGCTGTCATGCCTAGTGAATACTGAGCAGAATTAGTTGTTTAGGACAGCTCCTTTCTGCTCATCCTCCTCTATTACCCTGCAGCCCTCTGTTAACCTAACAATCCCCCTCCTTTTTCCCTTATATACGTGAAAAACTTTTTCCTCCACCCTCGACCCCCTCTGCAATAGGTAGCTCTGTGCTTCTGCTTTCTGACTGCCCGTATGTACAGTTGCTGTGTCTTTTATTGCTGCTGTAGATTGATGAAGCATTCCTGACCAATCAGAGCACTCATTTTCTTTGTTACATAGGTACATATAAATTGTCGGCAGATAAGGACCGCTAGGCCTATCTATTCTGCCCATAAGCCCTAAACTTGTATGCAGTCACTGACCCTAAGTGATCAATGGCTTTTCATCTTTCCCGTCCCACCCAATGTTCCCTTGTGCCTGTCCCAGGCATGTTTAAACCCCTCCACTGTGTTTGCCCCCACTACCTCTTGTGGTAGACTGTTCCAAGCATCCAACACCCTCTGGGTAGAAAAACTTCCTCACATTACCTCTTAATCAACCCCCTCCAATTTCTTATTGTGCCCCCTTGTTCTGATAGCTCTTCTACATTGGAAAAGATCCTCCACCTGTACATTGTTTATACCCTTGAGGTACTTGAAAGTTTCTATCATGTACCTCCTTTCTCTTCTCTTCACCAGTGAGTACATATTGAGTACCCTTAGTCCCTCCTCATATGTTTAGTGATGCAAGCCATGCACCATCTTTGTCGCCCTTCTCTGGATAGCCTCCACCCTGTCTATGTCCTTACGCATATGTGGTCTCCAGTACTGCACGCAGTACTCCAGGTGAGGCCTTACCAGTGTTTTACACAATGACATCAACACCTCCTGTCTCCTGCTAGTAATGCCTCTGCCTATGCACCCCAGCATGCCTCTGACCCTCCCTTGGTTCTATATGATAATAAGCGAGCGCAAATGGTGACCAGATTATTGTGACGTCAGGGTGATTTGGGAAATATTTTGCCACCCACCTGACGCATCGGAGAGGAATGCACTGGGGACCGGTCCTTTTTGCTTTCTGGGGCTGTGCCCACCCCCCTACTTAAGGATTCTCAACTCCGGGGGGTGCTTGTCGGGGGAGGAGAGCGAATGCAAAAAAAAATATGCCGGGCGCAACAAAACTGCAGTAGCGCCCAAACCCAGACCCGAACCCGGAACCCCCTGCACCGCAAGTGGAGGCCAATCCCTGCTGCCATGGCACAGCTTGGAAGCTGACTGCAGCGCCACCCCATACATTCCCTCCACCCCCTCCCAGGCAACATTCGTCGTGCTTGCCCCCCCCCCCGCACTTGTACAAATATAGCAACATCCTGTCGCTGCAGTCGCCCACCCCACCACATCCAGTCACTGTATCCCCCCCCATCACCATTCGGGCTTTCACCCACATTGCGTCGCCATTTCAGATGGCACCTTAATTCAGGCACCCACCTCACGTGCTACCCCCTCCTTTCAGTCTTTGCACACTGCTTTGATACCTTAAGGTCATCAGATATGATAACCCCAAGGCCCTTTCTTCTTTGGTGACTGTCAGCACCCCCCCCATTAATTGTTTATTAATTTAATTTACACAAAGACACGCTGATCTAAGAAACTATGATGAAATAATGATTTGTCTCCTATGTTAACATTATAGAGCAACAGAGTGTGTCTGACCAGTTGGAGCGCGCCATTCCTCTGTGCATGTGATACTCTTATACTGTGAAGAGTGTCTTGCATGGTGCAGGTGTCCTGAAAATGGCCAAGTTTGGGAGACTTAAAACAATTTGTAATATTCAGTCAGTTCCACCTGTATGCAATTCAGTTGTCTGCGGTTTTTCAGATAGATGCACGTTTGTCTGCAGTCCCAAATAATTTCTTATTCAATGCTGTTTATTTTATTGGTTGTATGCATATGAAATAG
This sequence comes from Neoceratodus forsteri, assembly GCA_016271365.2. Taxonomy (NCBI): domain Eukaryota; kingdom Metazoa; phylum Chordata; order Ceratodontiformes; family Ceratodontidae; genus Neoceratodus; species Neoceratodus forsteri. The sequence goes on along the minus strand of CM028129.1, from coordinate 245,328,476 downwards.
TAGTATGCAACTTTTTAGCTTTTTTCCTGGTATTCTGACCTGGCCGAGGGGCAATTGTTTGTACTTTAGGTGAAATTAGGTACTAAATGGTGTTGAAGGTGTTGCTTACAAGGTATAAGGAGTCCTGTAAACTCAGTATGCTGCCTGCCAGATAACTGAGAAAACCAGCAGAACTGTGCTTTCCATTCAGCACGAAGTGCAACTGCTTGGTAAACCTTTGCTGCCTGGAATAAATAGGACGGTTACTGTTCTGATCACCTTTCCTCCCTGCAGGTTTTAAAAATGCATAGTTTATTTTCTGGATGTATGCACTTTTGGATGTATGCAAAAGGACTGCTGTTCCCAACAGTGGGCATGCAAGAGGAACTGACTGTATTATTGATCGACCTCAGTCAAGAATATACAGCTGCTGAGGTGCTGTTACTGTTGTAAAAACATTCTTAGGGCACCAGACCCACTTTCCTTCCGTTTGCAGTTCTCATGCCCTAAGAATATGTGTATGGCCACTCTTACAACCCATAAGTATAGTTTTGATGTCTGTATTAACCTATGAGTGCAGTCTCAAGTTCTTTAGGTGAGAGCAGTTTTGGCACCAAACGAGAAGAAACTCTTATAAGTGTAAAAGACAGGAACTGTACATATAAACATGCAAACTCCCTTCCAGGTGGTACAGTGACTGCCTTGTTTTGCTTCCCTGGATGGTTATGCCCCAGGGAACCCCAGTGTTTAGGGGCATACCATAGATATGCTCACCAAGGAGCACCTAGCACTCAACAGTTACGGGCTTGGTTACATCCTGTAGATGTTGGACGTGGGCACCTTTCATTGGTGAACAGAACACAGACAACTGAGCTTCAAGGACTTTACTCTCTTTACTGGGATATTGGTCAGAATTCATTGGTACATTTCACTGTTCACTGGCTCAAGGGCCATAATCATTCAGTTGCTATACAGTTCATTACAGTACTCCAAAACCTTTTCGTGAGCAACACTTTTCTTAAACCTGTGTCACTTTCGGCTCCCTGCGTTTGTACTTCAAATGCTTTCCTGAACTCTCCCAGTCCTTTCATGTGGTGGGCATCACAGTGCCCTTGGGATTCCCTGTCCCCATCTTTGTTATAACTTCGATCTTTAGTGTGCTTATGTGTCTATGGGCATAGTTGTCTACTGCTCTTTTCCTTCAAACTTTGTCTATTGGTGTACTTCCTCACTGCCCTTTTTCTTTGAACTTTGTCTGTGGACATACTTTCCCACATGTCGGGCTGGCGTCCACACTTCAGGGTGATTTGTACATATGTGGGCCCATCAGGCTGGCACTCTCTCACCTTGTCCCAGTACAGTTTTCCTTCAAGGCTTCAACCACAGGGCTGAGCAAGACTCAGACTGTACTTGGATGCACCACATGTGCCTAATGATGCCTTATTGGGATGGCATACCAGCAGACAGGCTATGGGTGATGCTTCCACTCTGGGGGATTCCCCTCTCCACTTTCATCGAGGCAGCTTCTCCTGCCTTACTTCTGCCTGCTGTAGCTGGTGATACCTGCTTCTCCATTCTCAGGTTGCCCAGATGGTCTCTGTGGCATTTCCAAAGTCACTTCCACCTTCTGGATAACCATGATCTCTTTGAGGGAATCCTCCTCAGGACCAAAGGCCATCAGAAGATATCCCTTAAGGGGATACCCACTGGGGTTTCCATACCCTCCCAGTGGTGCCTCTAAACTTCCCAGCTATAGGAAAACTCCAAACCTTTGTCCTTTAGCTCTTGGTGGGTTGGGAAGTATCCCACGTGCTCGAGGTCTTCTTTGGCAGCTGCCAGGCTTTCAGATGTTTCTCTACTCCTTTCCCACAGCAAGGTGTTCCTGACCTAATGCTGCCCTCAGGCATAGAGGGCAGCATTGCACCCATGTCCCCAGACTGAAGTTAGCAATGGGATCCTCTGCACCCATGGCCCAAATCCTGCTTCCAGCCTCGTGGTGGAACAGAGCATGGGCCCATCCCTGCAGGTACTTCCAGGATGCCAGACACCCAGCCCTTGCTGGCGGTGCCTGCAGCTTCCTTCAGCCAGTACACCAGCTCAAAGCATCCACACCGACCACTCACCAGTGCCGGAGGGCCATTTCTCTGCAAGGGCACATGGGACGTTGCATCTCCTTTTTCCTAAAAGAACTCCTAAGCAGTCCCTAAGACTGCCTGCAACTGCACCACCTCAGAATGACTCGCCTTAGACCAGCTGGTGCCACAAGAGCACCCTGCCTATATACTACCTAAGCTTCGCCCCCACACCAGCTGTCCATTAGAGGGTGATGCCATGTCACCTTTCCCTCTACTGGGCACACTTTGTAACAGCCACTTCAACCTACTGTAAGGAGGGGGTTGTTACACATTTATACATCATGTTGAAGATTTCTGTTTTATATGCTTTCTCGTGACCTGCAATTTGTGTTTCAGTTGCTTAGCAGTGACTAATACTACACCAGTATCAATCGTGTTTGTACTACAACCTCTGGTCCAGTGCACCAGTCATCAAAAATAAATCAATAATTACTCTCTCAGTTGTTCCTAGTTGCAGGGTGTGCAGTCAGAGAAAGAAAGTGATGATGAAAACCTCAGGATGCTGCCAGGTGAGCCAAATAGCTCAGTGGTAGAGCACCTTGATGGTATTTTGGGGGCATGAGTAAAATTCCCACTTAGGTAACATTATTTCTTTCTCATAACAATTTGCATTTTTAAAAACTGAAATTTTGTTTAATTTGTTTTTTTCCACCTGCCATCCTTGGTACTGGCGGCATCCACCCAGTGCCGTCAATGACTTGTCTCACGGACTAATGGGTTATCCGCTAATTATACAGAGCCATATTGTCAGGTGGCCTGCCACGTAGGATTGTGCAGTGTCTGCGAGGGATGAGTGAACCAGGGCATTTTTTCCTCCAGTTTTTTAGACCCAGGTGTTAGCGTCGACATGAGGCACACATATGCATATTGACGCACCTATGTGCTGCGTCGTCAAACTCCCCCAAGTCTGCTTGTCCCACTGGTGCTACCTCAGGCCTCTGCCAGGTGGCAGGCAAGTGGTTGGACTCTCAAACCCCCCTCCCCGAGGGAGAAGAGCTGTTCATTGGATGCTCAGTTCTCTGTCTCCTGGTCCGTTCCAAAAACCAGAGTCACAAGCAGTAAGATGGCCAGCACTTCAGCCCATCATTCCACTTTGCTGGCTCATACTGAAATATATTTAAATGTTTTACTCTGCAGAATATTAGAGAAACCCCTGTGTGAGAAATGTGCTATGCCAACATAACTTAAAACTTCTGAAGTTCTATATTTCATTGGTATAGTCCATTTTTCACATGGGGTTCTCTGATTTTCTGTGGAAATAAACAGTTTGATTTAAAATGCTGTCCCACTTTCTTTTTTTTTAGTTTAGTGGACTTGATTGCATTTTAAGGCATGCAGGAGGCAGTATAGAATAGTGGTTATGGGCACTGAGCTGCAGACTTCAGGAACTGGGTTTGAATCCCATCAGCCCCCACTCGCATACTGTGTGACCTTGAGCAAGTCACTTAACTTCCCTGTGCCCCCAGGTCACACCTGAAAACAAGCTCTGGCTAAGTGTACCTTTCCTGGTTATACAAAACTTCTCTTTCCTTTTAAGATGCAATATAATACATACAAGAACAGACATTACATACAGTTACACAACAGGACGCCAACTATTTACATAGTTTCTTTTCAGCTAAAAAAAAAATTGGCAGTTACAAAAGGTAAACGGGCAAGAACAGAAAGGCATAGTCTCTGAAGGTTCATTCTGTTCAGGCAGGGGTATGATATGTGGTTCAAGCCCCTCAGGGAGCAAAATTTACCCATTATTGTCACTGGGCAATGTGCAAAGGATAAAAAGTTTGCCCTACAAACAACAATCTTCAGCATTATTTATATGTTCATATGTACAGTTCCTGTGTGCCAGAACTGCTCAGCTTCACTTCGTAGTTCTCTTACCCCAAACAACTCAAGAATGTCCTCTTTCAGCCATAAGAGACCCGATAACAATATGTACAAACATATACAAAAGCACGTTTCCAGGATTCTGAGTTTCTGTCTCCAACGTTTGAAGATGTCTCCCACTTTTGGCCTCTTCTTTCCACATTTTGAGGCATACCTCTCCACAGCTGCACAGGAGTGATGGCACTCATTTTGCCCCTCACAAGACGCATGCTTCACATGGAGAAGGTGCCATTCCACACTTGGTGACTTCAGAGTGAAAATTTGTATTCATTTCTGATGCTTCAATAGCGGTATACGACGTGAGCACCAAAGCCATTTTCCACTGCTGAAGCCTTATTCCCCATTACTTGAGCAAAAGAATTTGGCTTTGTACAGAGCCTTTCATGTGGACCATATCCCAAACTGCTTTACAATCTAGGCTGGAAAGAGAATGCTGCTGCTGCATGTTACAGCACATGGAGAGATTCAAATATTACAGTGACAGATTAGAGGGAGGTTACGCACGGGATGATAAGTGACTTGCTCTGGGTAACACAGTGAGTAAGTGGTGGTTGCGGGATTTAAACCTGGGTCTCCAGGTTCACAGCTCTGCATGCTAACCACTAGGCCAAACCACCCCCTAGGATGTGATGAGGTGTCACACATTTTGAGGGACAGTGTCCCACATTGAACTGGTCAAAGGCTGAGGGGTACAGTACATCTAGTCAGCAGGGCTCGAAATCACACCTGCACTAGATTTGTATTTATTTTACCAGGAAGAAGCCCCACTGAGCAAACTCATTTACAAGGAGGTCCTGGGTAGGATGGAATACAATAAACACGCACAGAATAGTTGTCATAATTTGCACTAAGGACATTTGTTACAGAGTTATAAAACAATACTAGTACAGATTCAAGAAAACTAGATTCAGGAACACTTATAAACATAACATAAAATACATTACAGGAGTACAGACAGATGAGAAAAAAATGTAAACATGGTAAACGACTTGTTCCGTAGGTGTATAGGATCCATAGGTTAGAAGGATTCACAGTTGTTAGCACAGTGGTTCTTGATTAACACTTTTGAAAGAATTAAAGCTAATGAATGTGCTTAGCTTGTGAGATGTTTGTTAAACTTTCCAGTGGGACGAAGCAGCCTCTATTTTGCCAAGACATGTCTCAATATTTTGTCATGAGAGATCTTATTTTGTAAGGATTCTGAATTTTTTTAAAGAATTGCTCACTATGACCTGAAACTGCTGACTTATCTTAGCGAGTGGATCTAAAAGTATTTTTATTTGTGTGTACTTGCTGATATGGAGCCTAAAGTGGGACTCGAGGAGTGCAAAGTGCGTCCATCAAAAATTGTAAAGGATCAATAAAAACAAATATCCACACAAGAATACTGTACGTGTGCATTTTCTGTGACTGGAGTACAGGGCTGTAAATCATTAGAAAACCATAGCATAGCTGGCCTGTCGGTGCAGTATTTGGTAACGAGCTGTGGTAGCTGTAGGCCCCCATCTGGGAAGGGAGGATTCCAAGGATGTCTCCTCCCTTGAAGTGAGAGGACTCTGCGTCTCACTGTGAGACTGCCAGGTGGCAAAGGCCAGGTCATAGTGCAAGCGAGTTCATCAGAAAAGGAAGGGCTGTCAAAAGACGATGGAATGCATGTGCACCTTGGCACACATGCATACACGAGTGTAACTGCATGCTGGCCCCCCTGGGGAGAAAAGTGGAACAGCATGTTCCCCCCCCAGCACTGCAGAACTGACAAGGCAGACCAACCACAAATGTGTTGTCCTGGGCATGTGATGGATAACCAGTTGTCCATGAGAAGGTCTATGACAGGGCTTTGGGCCGGTGGGGTGCTGCAGGGAATGGGATGGAGGAGCAGAAGCACAGGATGGGAAAAAAAACATAACATTCTGCTCTCCCAGTGGTGCAGCAGTGGAGCATTACACTGAAACCTGAGAAATTTGGAATGTTGGAGGATATCTCCTCCATAGAGCCACACACATTAAACTGTAAGCTGGTGGCATCTGGACCTCGTGTGTGTTTTTTATGGCTGTGGGCAGGGCCTACAGCTGTTTTGGGATCGATCTGTTGCTCCTAAAATGGCCAATTGTGGCACCTTCCATTGAACTTTTGGAAGTATCCTTCTGAAAGTCCAAAGGAGCTTGTACCACTCCACCATGATCGGCCACTACAGAATAACAGCCGCACTATTTTGGCTGTTACTTCTGTATTCTGGGACAAGAACTGTGCATGTGCGTGACGTGCGATGTCAGACGGCATTGCTTATACAAAGTGGGTGACCCCCAACAATTTCATTTCCTTCTACCTGCTGTCCCATGCACATCAGACCACTGGAGACTAGTTCTTCATCATTGTTTGTTACGTCATCAAATTCTTTTCTCTCATCAAGTCTGTTTCTTGTTTCCACCTGACCTTGGTGACGCAGAGCTCTAGGATTGCCAGTGATCATTCATCTCGTTGTATACTGTCAGATTCACTGTCGTGAACAAGGCACCACTTTTTCAAAAGTGTTATTGCAATAATATGATCTCTCACAACGATGGCCATGACTGCTGCATGAACTGCCTTGGTATCAGCCATGACAATTTGCAAGGGATTCAACCAGTCTACAAAAAAAGGCAGATGTAAATCACTAGAGTCATTTCTCTAGGCAACACAAGGCAATTGTATTCATATGGTACCCAATCCCAGGGGCTCTGGGCACCTCACAATATACACAGCAAGTTAGTAAAAGGCATTTGAGATAAAAGTATAAATGACAGAAAACTTTTTTTGATACTTTATTGAAACCTAGACAGACAAACAGCAATGTAGAACACTGCACTATATAAGCAAAAGTATGTTGCACAGTGCTAAGTATGATGGGTTTACCAAGTAAAATATATTGTAAGTGTCAGAAACAAAACAGTCCAACAGCAGGTCCAAGAGTCCATAGTGTCCAGAATGAATTAGTGTCTGGGTACCAGCTTCCAACAATAGTCCATTTACCGTGCTCAGCATTCAGTGTCTCAGGTGACAGAGAATAACACGGCATGTTGCACATAGAAACAGAGAAAGTTATGGAAAATAAGGCACACAAGAGAGGACCAAATATATTTGAATTACATGAAACTTGAGAAAATTATAAAGTCAGTTAATGGTACAGCTATATTTTCTGTAATTCTACCAGTATCCAGTTATAATGAAAGAATGAACCAAAAAATTATTGGGGTGAATAATTGGTTACGGTGGTAGTGTCTTGTGCAAGAACTACAGTGTATTAGGACTTGGGAGGTGTTTGACAATAATTGGTCGCTTTTCAGCAAGGATGGACTCCATCTAAACAGAAAAGGGAGTAGAGAACTGGGGCAGAGGTTTAAGTCGCAAATCGATAAAAATGTAAACTAAGTCAGGCGGGAAGAGGGGTTGCAGTTATAAGTGCGTTTGTTAGACATCATAAAGAGAAGACTGCATAGGATGCACACCATCGTAAAATACAACATAAATAAAAATGCTATTCATCAATGCTACAAGCACAAAAAACAAGTTTGATGAGTTAAAACATGTTTTACTTTCGGAGGACATAGACATGTGGAATTACTGAGACCTGGTTAACAAAGGATGACTGGATAGAATAAATCGAGGGTTATGATTACTTTCATAAGGTTAGAGCTAACAAGAAAGGGGGGGTTACAGAGCATCACACTTGAGAGCACACCAGGTTGAGCTAGTGGAAAGTACTGAACATAATTCTGAACAAATTTGGGTCCAAATAAGTACAGGAACAAGGACTGTATTGTTAGGCCTTTGTTGTCATTCACCGAACCTTACTGAAGAAAAAACTCAGTATTTATGGAAATTTTAGAAAAGCTTGCGATTAAGCGAACCTGTATTTTGATGGGTGATTTTAATTTCCCCAAGATTTGTTTTATTTTTATTTATTTAGCTTTTGTTGACCGGGTAAGTGCACTAGACAAATCCTGCCTATTTTCAGGCACAACCTGGGGAAGGGGGATACAGATGAATGCCAACTGACCTTGAACCAGATTAAGCTGTTGGTAGTATTTTCACTGAATGAGGGAAATTTGGCCAGGACACCGGGGAAATTCCCCTACTCTTTCGATAAGTGCCATGGGATCTTTAACATCCACCTGAACTACCACCAATCCAGGCAGATGGGACCTCAGTTTAACGTCTCATCCGAAGGACGGCACCTCAGAAGTGCAGCACCCCTCTCATGCTGCACTACAATGTCAGTACTGGGATATTAACCCAAGTGCCAGATGTGGGAACTGAACCCACAGCCCTCTGATCTCCCGGCCTCAGAGGTGAGTGTGCTACCTACTGAGCCACTGACACTGGAAGATAAACTAGGAACTACTGCAAGGAAGTAACAACCTGGAGAATAGATTTATAGACTTTAGTTTAAAAAATGGTTTAGAACAACTGGCGAATGAGGGAACGAGAGAAAACAACCTACTCGACTTCATACTAAGTAATATAGATGGAAGCATTGACAATGTGGTGGTAAGGCAGCCTCTCGGTTCAAGTGATCATAACATAGTGTGTTTATTCGCAGACGATACGAAAATTTATAACAGGGTGGATGCTCGGGGGGATAAAGCAGGATCTAGCCAGGCTGGAGGTGAGGGCAGAAAAGTGGCAGCTGCAGTTTAATCCAGATAAGTGCAAAATAATGCATATAGGTCGAAATAACCCAAGAGCCACTTACTACCTGGAAGAGGGGGGTTAGCACTGCAGGCCATAGAGCAGGAAAAGGACCTAGGGATATGGATCACAGACACATTAGGGGCTAGGAGGCAGTGTGAATGGGTAGCTTGGAAATCAACGGGGTGCTGGCATGCATTGGGAGGGGCTTCATGAGTAGGAAGAGGGAAGTGACCATGCCATTATATAAAACACTGGTCTGGCCACAGGTGGAGTATAGAGTTCAGCTCTGGAGGCCCCACCTGCAAGCGGACAAGGATATGCTGAAGAGAGTACAGAGAAGGGCGACCAAGATAATTCAGGAGATGCAGGGAAGCACATATGGGGGAAGGCTGAAAGAACTCAGTTTTTATACACTGGAAATAAGACAGGATGGAGGGACATGGTGGAAACCTTCAAGTACACGAAAGAGGTAAACAAGGCTAGTGGAGATAGCATCTTTAGGCTCAGTGAAAACAAAAACACCAGATGGCATGCTTATAAGCTGGAGGAGGGGCAGATTTAAGAGGAATGTGAGGGGGGGACATTTCTCGGAGAGGGTTGAACAACCGTGGAACAGGTTGCTGGAGTGGGTCGTGGAGGCTGATGTGGTGGAGAAATTAAAAAAAGCGTGGGGCAACTATATGGGCTAGGGAGAGAAGGGGGAGGACAGAGGGATGGGAAGTAAAAGGGAGGTGGGGGGCAATCTTGGGCAGACTAGATGGGCCAAATAGTCTTTTTCTGCTGGCACAATTCTATGAACATGGTGGAATGCAGATTCCTGGATGAAAACCCAAGGATTAGGGGTAGAACACTATAAACATAAAAGTTGATGGCAGAAGGAGACCAGCAGGTCCATCTAGTCTGCACTAATAAGAAATTATACCAAAGCTGACTTTATAAAAATTAAAGATGATTTACAACACTGGAATTGGAAAAAAAGAGCTATATGGTTTATCCTTAACAGAAACATGGGACAAAATAAATAATCAGATACAAGCTGGTATACAACAACATGTCCCTCTGATAGTAAAACATAATAGGAAGGGCAGAATACCCAAATAGTTTAACAAAAAGCTACAGAAAATGGTATAAAAAAAGGGAAGGGCCTATAACAAATATAAAAAAAAATCCAACACAAATTAACTGGAACAAATATAAACAACATGAAAAAAATGAACGGATGCCATACAAAAAGCAAAAGCCAAAGCAGAACAAAAGGTAGCAAATAATACAAAAGATAACTGTAAGCAACTCTACAGTTATGTAGGGAGTCTAAGAAATGGTCAAAAACAAATAACTACCATTAAAGATGGGGATGAAACAATCGATAATGAGGAAACCATGGCACAACATTTAATAAATACTCCCTAAGTTTATTCAAAGATAAGGAAGGAAATATCTCTAGTGATAATAGCAGATTAACAAATATAGATCGATTACACCTAAGTATAACTGGTAACCAAGACAGAGATAGATTAAAAGACGTAAACAAATTTAAATCATGCGGCCCAGATGGAATTCACCAGTGTTCTTGGCTGTTTTTGTATATCAGTTGTCTAAAATCACTTCTGTTGTGACTAGAATGAACAAGCATGTAGCAGGCAGTGCTCCCTGACCTTCTAGAATAGCAGGTGTTCAAAAACAGCTAGGAATAGTGATGAAAAACTGATCCAAGCCATATTAAAAGGAGCGCTCCTTTTATTATTTCAAATGTGAAAAAAGTACTGAAGTAGACTCAAATTGTGGAAAAAGGGGTATCATACAAGTCAAGAGATAAGGGTCAATCTAAAATAGAATAAAAAAGTATAGGTCAAAATTTTCACCATTTTCTTTAATAATAATCTTTAATAATCTTTATTATATTTAGCACCTTTCGATTTACCAAAGCACTTTACAAAAAGTGACTAAAACAGTAGCATAAAAACAACAGTATAAAAAATAATAAAATCTGTTACAAAATATACTTAGCTAGTAAATGCTTGGCCCCATAAATACGTTTTTAGTGCCTGCTTAAAGCCCTCCAGGGTTGCACACTCCCGCAGTCGACGGGGTAGAGAATTCCAAAGGGCTGGGGCCACATCCATAAATGCACAGGCCCATGAAGATTTTAATGATATCCTTGGAATCTCTAGCAACCCCTTGTCAGCCGAGCAGAGCCATCACTCGGGTCGGTAGGGAATCAGAAGCTCTTTCAGGTAGTCCAGGCCAAGTCCGTGTAGGGCTTTATACGTCAGTAATATGACTTTAAAAGTGATCTGCCACTGAATCGGCAGCCAGTGCAGTTTGCACAGCACCAGTGTGATATGACATAGCCAGGAAGTCCCCATCAACAACCAGGCTGCAGTGTTCTGCACTAGCTGGAGGCAGCAGATATCAACTCCCCGGTAGCCCTAAGTAAAGGGAGTTACAGTAATCAAGGTGCGAGATCACAAAGGCGTGGATCAGCATGGGCAGGTCACGGGACAGAACAAGGTGCTTGATTCTAGCGATGTTCCTCAGATGGTAAAAGGATGACTTGACGACTGCCAACACCTGTGACCGCAGGGTCAGCCCATCATCAAGCATCACCCCTAAGTCTCGCACCCATTCATGATCAAGGAGCTGGGAGCCCCCCAGGAAAAGCCCCATGGGCTGACCAGCCCCCAACCCACCTATCCGGTGACCAGGATCCACAACCATCACCTCCATCTTTCCAGAGTTCAACTTGAGCAATCTGGAATTCATCCAATCCTGGATTTCAGCGAGGCAGTTATTAAATACTGAGAGTGCACTATCCTGGTCAGGAGCAAAAAACAGGTAGAGTTGGGTATCATCAGCATAACAGTGAAACCTCAGCCCATACCATCTTTCAATGTCTCCAAGGGGCAGCATGTACACCGCAAACAGCATGGGGGACAGCATTGAGCCCTGAGGGACTCCACATGACAGAGAGGGAGGGTCAGAGGAATAAATCCCGACACCACCCTCTAAATTCTGCCAATGAGGAATGATTTAAACCACCTGAGGACTGTATTAGTCAGGCCACAGATGAACCTCAGGTGCTTAAGCAGCACCCCATGGTCCACGGTGTCAAATGCTGAGGCAAGATCAAGGAGAACCAGAATGGAATAGCTTTTCCGATCTCTCACCATCAGGAGATCATTGAGCACCCAAACCAGAGCAGTCTCAGTACTGTGCCTCTTTCAAAAACTGGATTGGCGGGGCTCATAGATGTTATGGATGGTCAAGTGGTTCTCCAGTTGTACAGCCACTACTTTCTCAATAAACCTTCCCCACAAAGGGGAGGTTCGAGATCGGTCTGTAGTTAACAAGAGAGTCAGGGTCCAGAGAAGCTTTCTTCAGGAGAGGTGTCACCACCACCTCCTTCAGGGAGCTAGGAAACTCACCTGCGTCAAGGGAGCACCAGACTAACTGAGCCAGGATTGGGCCAGTGATGTCGCAACAACCCATAATCAGGGAAGCTGGGCTCAGATCCAAACTACAGCACATAGGGTGCATACCCTGGACAATCTGCATGACATCCATGAACTCCAGCCGGTCAAAAGTACTCCAGGAAAAGTGAGGGACAGTGACCAAGCACCAATCAACAGCATCACCCATAGAGCATGAAGATCGGATCTCCGCCCTGATGTCGGCCACCTTATCCGCAAAGAACTGAGCAAGCTCATCACACTCCAACTGTGAAAAGGCTCTTCAAGACCGTAGACAGGCTGGGTTGCACAGCCTGTCCACTGTTTGAAAGAGCTGAGTCAGTCGGTTCTGAGTGGCAGCAATCTCCCTGGACAGGAACTATGCCTTCTTATGGGCGATTGTTGATTGGTAGACTTGGTAATGTTCTAACAATCTAAGATGGTCAGCCGTCAAGGCAGATTTCCACCAATGCCACTCTAACCTTCATCCTTGTCGTCTCAACTCCCTCAAGGTCCCATCAAACCAAGGCGACTGAGGGCGAGAGAGAGAGAGAGGATGAACATGGACAGGAGCAATAGAATCCAGGGCTGTGATCACAGCCTTATTATAGGCTTGCACCAGGGCCTCTGGATTCCCGCTTGCCACAGGAAACTCTGATAGGTCAAGTACTGTCACTAGGCCTTCAGGGCTCACATTCCATAAAGGGCGGTATCTGACCATCTCCACAGGGGTGGGCCTACAAAGGGGGGCACAAAAATTTAACCCCATGGGGTAGTGATCGGACCATCTGGCAGGATCCACCCTCAAACTGGAGGCTTTGACCTCCAGGAGGAAGACTAGGTCAAGAGAGTGACCATGTTTGTGAGTAGCAGAGGTAACAATCTGTGTAAGGCCCAGTGATGTCATCAACTAGAGGAAGTGCTGTCCAAATTGTGAGAGCTAGTCATTGACCTAGGCATTGAAGTCACTCAGAACCATCAGCCTGGGAGACCCAAACACCATATTGATGACAAAGTCCGCTACTTCCTGAAGGAATTGCTTTTCATCTCCAGGTGGATGGTAGAGGAGGACTATCCTAGGGCCTACACCTGCTACTACTGTACACTCGAATGACCCAGCCTCCTCAACCGGTACACTCATGAGGCCCAATTTGGTCTTGAAACAGACCGCACCCCCCCCCCAACAGTCCAGTCTCAAGTGGTGTATCATCGAGTACCCGGCCAGAATAGCAGCCTCCAGTATGGAGCCAGCATTTTCATCCAGCCAGGTCTTCATGATGCAAACCAGATCTGCTGTCCCAACAAGATCTGCAATAATTGCAATCTTGTTCTTAAAGGATACCTAAACAACATTTTGATAACAAAACTATTCAAAAATCTGAATCTCTAAGTGACTAAAGGAAAGGCTGCTGTATTCATTAATGCTAAAACTACATTTACATAATTGACCTAAATGTTGTTCCAGAGCATTTGAAAATTGTAAAATCAGCCTTCCAATTTAAAAAAAAAAGTCTTACCTGCTTCCTAAAATGGCCACCAAATGTGTTATGTGATGACATCATTTGAGCCAAAATCAGTGAGATATATGGCTCTCTATAGTGCAAACTAGTTCATTTTTTCCCTTTGTATAGAATTGTTTCACCTAAATGGTCAAAACCATGTGCATTATTTTGTATAATGCACATGTCAAACTATAGTTCTGTTCGTTTGTTAACTTTAACATGCTGAAAATGTGTTTTAATCCAAACAGCTTTTTCTGTGGCAAACCACAGTGCAGTACAAGTCTTGAATAACCTGGTGGTGTAGTGGTTATGATGGATCCAGAATGCTACAATGGGGGTGCTGGGGTGGTGTGCATGCTTAATATGCACTTTTTAAAATTTTTATTAAACCTTTATATTTTCTGCTATTATTCTTTTCTAGTATTTTTTTGACAGAACCTACAAATGTAATCCATAGTTTGAATGTAAATATTTGTACAATCAATAAATCAGACTTCTTCAACAAAGTATAATGCAACAGCAAGCAAGTATGTTACTATATGGGGTGCAACCACACCCTTCACCACCCCCTAGAGCCACCATTTTTTGTAGTAAAGTTCTTGTGCAGTCTAATGTTAGAGTTCATACTTTCTCAAAACTCAAATATATGCTTGTCTTGTCTTCTTTTTCCATGGGGAATAATAAGAATAAGAATTAGCATTTATGTAGTGGTTTTCATACACATTGTATCCCAAAGTGCTTTACAAGCAATACTAGACTGGTAGTGAAGTGACTGAGCGTGTAGTGGCAACCATTTCATGCATTAATATCCATGCACAGCCTTGGACAATTGTATGAACTGGTTTTATGGGAAGGGGAATGTTGACCCAGACAATGGGGTCAGATATTGATCAAGGTGCTGGCAGTTCTACGTCTTATTTCTCACAGTAATCTGCTCATATTTCTCTTCTTCTGTCTCCCCCCCCCCTTCCCTGAATATAGCAGTACCTTGCAAGAGTGGCATTCTCAGTCCCCCTCTGGTATTAATTCTTCACTATTCCTCCTCACACCAAAAACTGGTGCGTTCATCACCCTTTTGCATCATGAATGCAAGTAGTACAGTCCGTTTATTTTGACACATCATATATAAACATATCTTTCCAGTAAGTCAGGCTTATAGCAACAGGAACAAGGGAATGATGGGCTTTCCTAACCTTAAAAGATCTAGGCTACCTTTGATTAAGCACTATTAAATGATGGGTGTGCACATCATTATGCATATCATATAATAGTGCCTAATCATAGATGGCTTAGATCTTATATGTGTAGGAACACCTATTTTCCACTTCTACCATGCTGCTATTAGCCTGGCTCCTAGAAGATCATGTTTATTATTAATATGTAAATATAACACGGGAGACTGTACTAAACACATTCATGATGCGGAAGGGTAGTGAACTCACCAGTTTTAGGTGTGGGGAGTAGGTGAGAAGAATGAATGCCAGAGAGGGACTGAAGAGGCCACTCCAGCAGGGTACAGCTGTATTCAGGTTAGTTGAAGACATGAAGGAGGACGCTGAGCAGATCACTGTGAGATCTGAAATGTGGGGCTGCCAGCATCGTGATCACTAACTGACTGTGGACGAGAGTAGCCAGTGATGACAAATACTCAGAGTAGCAGGGTTGCACCTAAATTGTTACTTGAATTCAGAGTAGGGAGATTACACTCGGGTGGGGGGTGGTGTTGATGTTTGTTAGGACAGTATTGAGGGAGTTGTGTATACAGTAGGTCATTCAAGATTTGGAAGGGTGGTAGCCAGTCAACTCACATTATGGAGCAGAGCACAGAAACATACTGGAGAAGAATTGCTGGGAACTTGTCCTGCAGGGTTCTGCAGATCACAGGTAAAGGAGTAGACTGACACTGGAAGTCAGGTGGATTCCACTCAGGGTATTAGTATGCCTCTCCTGCTAATAATATTGTTATCCATTTGAGTGCAGCCCTTATGAGGGCATGAACAGCAGTGGGTCATGATGCTTATTGCTTGGCCTCCAGGAAGACCTAGTTGTTGGTTAATGAGGTGGGAAAAAACACAACAGGGAACAGTACCTACTACCTTCACTGTGCAGAAGGGTGGTGATCCAGTCACTGTTTACTGTGGGAGCAGAAGTCAAACACTAAGAATGTGTTCTGGAGGGTGATTTGAGAGGCATTTTTTTAACAGTGCCAGCTGATGATGCATATCAGAATAGGTGTGCATAACCCTCTGAGGTACAAGATTACAATCTGAGGTGTAATAATTCTCTTCATGAGACTGCAGGCAGCACTAAGGAAAGGGTATGGATGGTGGGGTGTGCAACAGAAGGCAGGCTAGGTGTAGGGGGTTCACATGTAAAAATAAAGCCTTATTTGTGGATTAACAAGAGAGCATGAGCTTTGGAACTTAACAAGACTGGTACTTTGCTGTGTGACCCTGAGCAAGTCACTAAACCTCCTTGCGCTAACAGGCCACACCTGTAAACAAGCTTTCAGCTTAGTGTGTCTTTCCTGGTTAACAAAAAGCACAATTCAGTGCATCATATAACCACTAGATCAGGAGTTCTCAAATGGTGAGGCCAGCCTCCTTGGGGAGGCCCCAACCTGTTCCAGGGGAGGCTCAAGCAAGTCTGAAAAAGTACTGTATTTAAATTTTGAGTTTTATATATTTTGTGTGAAGAGATGAAGCAAACTGAAAGAGGATAGTAGTAGGTAATTTTATGGATTTATTTACTAATAGGTGACAAGGGAAGGTGAATGAACCAAGGCTCATTCCAGGTGTACCCGGGGAAGGGTAGGGAGTGAATACATTTCAAAAGGTAACTGCCAAACAATCAAGAAATATACAATGAACAATAGTGCAAACAAATATGAACAGTAAACTAATAATGGGTGCTGGTAATTGATCAATTTGTAGACTGATGGCAGAACAGGCCAAATATAAGGGTTGAGCATAGAAATGCTAAGAGCAACAGCAGGAAGGAGCAAAGTAATCCCCGAGGAGTTGCTTAGGAGCAGGGAAGGAGGGGGAGAGGCAAAGTATGTAGAAAGGTTATTTCATACAGAGAGGAAATAAAGAAAGTAGTCTGACCCATGAAGGCACTGCAACAAGGGGTAACAATGGTTCAAGAATGAAAATAGCAGAGCAAATATGCTGGCCTATTGGGGGTTACAATAAGCTGAATAATAATATTTATTGTATTTATTTGTTATTCAGATAATACCTTCAGCACATGAGCTCTTTTCAAAGGTTCCATGTCAGTATAAGACAAAGAACTGAATGTGAGCCAAGTACTCAAAGGGGTTTCAATTTATTCATGGTGTACTGCGCAAAGTACAGTATGTTATTTTACTTTGGGGAGGTACAAGATTATTTTAGTTTTGGGGAGGCTCAAAATCTTTTCCATGGATTTGGGAGGCTCACTGTGTCACAGTCTGATAACTATTGCACTAGATCATCAGGTATTTGAAATGTTGTACTGTAATGCAGTTTGCCAAAGAAAAGTCAGCTGGATTGCAAAACATTTTCCTGAAGTTAAAGTAAACAAAATGAACAAAATCATAGCCTAGCATGTGTACTGATCAACATAATCCATGAGTTAATACATGGTGTTGATTATTCTGGTACAACAATTCAAAATAAAGAGGCAAAGAAGAACTAGTTAGCACTCTAGAAATATATGTGGATCTCTGGCTCTGGCTCAGATGATGTCATCATGACACATCACTTTACACACTTGGCAGACATCTTAGGGAGAAGCCAAGGCTGTTTTTTGAAAGTGAAAGGCTGATGTTTACATTTTCCAAAAGCTATGAAACTGCATTTATGTTATTTACATAAATGCAGTTTTAGCATAAATATAAACAGCAGTCTTTACTTTACCTTGCTACGAAGCCAGATTTTGGAGTTTGCAGTTTTAAAAAACTGCTTGTTTAGGTACCCTTTAATGAGAGAAGGAAAAAACATGTTGGCCCAGATATTCAAACTGCTCCCAAAATGTGCGCAACAGCAGGAGCAAGCACAATCAATTGCGCATATGCGCAACAGGTGCGATATTCAAACATGGAGCAGAGCAAATTGCGCAAGCAACCAACGTCTCAATATCACACGTACTGCGCCATCGCGCAACCAGGAAGGAGAAGCTGAGCCAAAATGCTGCACTATGGTGCGCAACCATGGAAGCTCAGCTGAGCATTGCAGAGCTGCCATAGCGCCAAGCACAGCCTCCAGAGCAATGGAACTGCACATCCAGGGAGGCAGGCTGGGGCCCACCGCCAGCCACGCCACACATGGGCACAGGAACTCACTGCAGAACCCACAGCACACCGGCACACCCCAAGCACAGCATCACTGGGGGTGGGACGGATGATCCACGTGCCCATGGGGACAAGCCAACTAAAGCATAGCAGAGCCATGACACCCCAGCACAACCACTGGCAGGCAGAGAGTGCCACACACAGGGGGTTGACAACCACAGTGCACATCAGTCCCCCCCGTACGCACAGCACAGCGTGCACCGTGCCCCCAAGACACCGCTCATGTGCAGTGACAGACACTGCAGGAAACACCATGCACCCCCCGTGCCACACGTCAACCCCATGCTGCAGAGAAGCATACCAGCCAGACCCACCCTGTGCACCCAGCAGTGGGTGGCAGCAGATGGCAAGAGCAACAGAAAGGCAATGCTATGCTGGTGATACCTCCCCATGGACACACACACACACACACACACACATATATACCCAGGACCATAGCAGCCCAGATGGCATGTACACCCCTGCAACGGAGCACCCATAGCCAGTTGCAAAGCAGACACCAACACAGCAGTTGTATCAAAATAGAAATGTATATTTCAAAAACAACAGATAAACAATAACAGGTGAAACTATGTACAAGTTGGGGGGGACGGGTAAAAGGCAGGGGTGTTCAAGGGGGAGGGAATAAAAACTTGGAGAGGGAAGGCAGGGTGAAAGGGATGGGAGAAGTGGGAACGGAATGTGGGCTACGGCCCAGCTGGCTCCTGGTCCTCCCCCTGCTGGCGTCCCCTCCTGTGCTGCCCGCCGTTCACCCTGGCGCTGTAGCGGCTGCAGGAGCTCCCGGTTTTCAAGTCCGACTGGGTCAGGCGCCGCAGATCCTGCACATGCGCCTCAGCACCCGAGGCCTAGGAAAATGGGAACACAGTCAATGGCTGAGACTGACCACAACCCTGAACACCACCCAACCTGCAACCCATATAACCCAATGTCCTGCACCTGTGATGGCATGCACCCACCCACAGTGAACATGCACATGGCCATCACAAACAGGCGGCACCAGCTATGCGCACCACCACCACACACACACTGCCCACGCCAATCACAGTACAAACTAGGCTTGTCAAGTGATGTGGCAACGTGGTGCGATGCCAGTTACACAGCTATGTGCCCAGTGCATGCCTGGACCACCTGTGATGCATACACAGATGTGTCGTGATGCTGCACTGTGATGCAGGTCACCTGTGTCTTGCCTACATACATGGATACATAGACAGTGTCGGCAGATAAGGGCCTATGGGACACCCAGTCTGGCCATTTGGCCTTGTACGCTCACTCTGTTGTCCCATAAGTCCATTCCCCTCACCCTGACCTCCAGAATTCCTTCACGGCTAACCCACGATACATAAATCCCGTAACCAAGTCAGCCCCACCACATCCTCTGGCAGGGTGTTCCACTTGTCCACCACCCATTCTGTGAAGAAATACTTTCTCATGTTTCCTCTTAAACGAGCCCCTCCAACTGCATCCCATGCCCTCTAGTCCTGGAACATCCTTTACGCTTACAAATATTGTTTTCCTGCACTCTGTTCCCCTGTACAATACTTGTATGTCCCCATCATATCCCCACCCTCCCTCCCTCGGAGTACATGTTCAGTTCCCCAACCTGTCTGCATAGGACTTGTGATGCAATCCATGCACCATCCATGTCGCCTCCTGTGAACCCTCTCCACCCAGTCCATGTCCATACGCAGGTATGGTCTCCGGAACTGTACACTGTACTCCAGTGTGGGGACTCACTAGTGTTTCGTATAGTGGAACTATGACCTCCCCTTTGGTTGTGTCCAGCATGGTTGGTGGTCTTGCCCCCCCAGCATGCAATAGCATCCATGACGTAATGATACTCACACTCCTCCAGCAGCTCGGTCTGACGCTGCTGCTGCTGCTGCTGCTGTGGCACAACATCCCGTGGCACCGGGGCCCTGGCATGGTCCACATCCCCGTGGTCCGGTGTCCTCACAATCCGGCCTGTGGGAGACATATGGTGAGACAAACATCAGTGTGACTCAAAAGCAGAGTGCCCCCTGCCCCAGTGAGAGTGCCTGCCCACACAGCCATAACCATCCATCGCACAGCTGCACACACTGACACACCTATGCACAGCCACCCAAGCACACACACACCCTACAGAGAATATAGGTGCATAGATGGTACACTCACGCGGCCTAGGCACCAGGCCCCTTCGGCACATGAACGCAGTCAGCGCCAACAGGTCCGGGTTCTCCGGGCGGAGGTCATTGTATCGGGTGCCGGCACTGCTCAGCAGACGCCCCGCCAGTGACCCCCACCAGTTCAGTGGCCACTTGCTGCCACACATGGGTCCTAGGCATGGTGAGGGGGGCCTCACCATACAGTGCCTCACAGTGGGGCTCCACTAGGGCCACCAGGTTGGCCACTTCAAGTGGGCTCCAGGACACCGCCCTCCTCCTAGCCATGGCACCAACTTTACAGCAGGCAATATGGCGCCCCGCTGCGCTGTAACCCCACGTGGAGTTGTTGCGCAATAGACCAGCACAGGCTCCAATCGCGCTGTTCGAACAGCGCCGCCACTTTACATAGCGCTGTCACCAGACAGCGCAATAGGGACCTACACATGGCATGCCAACAGCGCCAGGGGTCAGAGGGCATACACAAGGTCACGGCAATGACGCAAGGCTACGCACAGCGCCATAGGATGTATAGGCATCCGCGCGGACTGCTAAGCAGAGCACCAGTGCCACAGTGGACTATCGCGCAGAAGTGCCACAGCGCCATATAGTGCCCAGTGCTGTAGCGCCACTGGCACAATGGTGGCCATGGCCTGAATCGCCTATCGCGCTCAGCAGGTCTGCAGCGCGATCGACGCATGCGTAACCTGTCTGGGCATGCGCAATGCAGTGTAGCACACAGCCACAAACATGTGCCATCGGCTCAGCCGGACCTTCCGTATTGCGCTAAGCGCAAATACGCGATATTCAGCCGACATATGCAAATCAGTCGATCAGCCATTCAAAGGCGCAGTGGCGCGATTAGCATGTCATTAAAGTTGTGCCACACCTCATTTGCATGTGTTGCGCTATAAAACTGCGACACTGGGTTGTGGTGGCCAGATTTGGTTGTTGCTTGCAGGTGAGAGGTGAGTTACATGCTGTGTGATGCTCAGGACAATGCTCATGGGCAGGGGTGCTGGAGGATGATATAGGTTGAGGGGGCTGAGCATGATGAGGGCACTTAGAAAGGGGCAGAGGCACCCTTTCCATCAGTATCTGCCATGCGGAGAGAAGGGGGTGCTGCCCCCCGCCGGCAGCTATGCTCATGGGGAAATGCTGTGGACTGCACAGTGACAGGTGTCCACTTCCACCCATACAGATCACCATGACTGACGAGAACCAGGCTGAGGCTGTGGAAGGCGGGCGGGGAGGAGGCCGAACTTCACCACGGCAGAGACTGAGGCCTCTTCCAGGCCTACCTGGAGGATGAGCCACTTTGAGTGGGCGGAGGGCACCCTCAGGCGCTGCAGCTGCATGGGAGGGGTAGTTTGTCGTCAACCCGCACGGAAGCCACCAGCGCCCGTGCAGGAATGCCGGAAAAGATGGGGACTGACCACAGGAGGCTGAAGGAGAAGGTGGCAGCCTTCAGGGTGGCGACGACGGCTGCCACTGGTGGGGGACCACCAGTGGTGTTGCAGCTGACCTGACTGAGGAGACACTGGTCGCGCCATGCAGCCGAAAGTGCCATTGCGGGTGTTCTAGGTGGAGGATTCCAGACAGGTGGAAGCCCATCACTGCACGGTATGACATGGTGATGTTGTGGGGGGCTGTTGTTCACATGCACTCGCATGTACTCTCTTTCTGTTACAGATCCTGTTCCGCCTGCAGGAGACGGTGGTGGTGGTGGGTGCTGACAGTGAGGCAGACCTGCTGGACCTGGAGGAGGGATCATCCACCTCCGCCAGCAGCCTGCAGGCACTGCAGCAGCATGCAGACTGGCCAACAACTCCGGTGGCAGTGATACGGGTGCAGGGGGTGCACAGCCTGTGTCACAGCAATCTGGCATGCAGGTATGCCAGCATGCTGTGCCCTGGCAGTGGCAGCACGCGACCGCACTATTGATGATAGCAGGCCTGCAATGGCCAGTGATAGGTGTGTGTCCCACGACGGACACATGGCAGGCCACACGTGCCCCGCCATCCTGCTCCACACCTGTGTACCAGCATGCTGGCACAGTCACAGGCTGTGCCTGTCAGCACCGGTGGGAGGCATCGTGGCTGAACAGGTGTCTGGCACTGTTGACAGCACAGGGGTGGAACAGGTGGACCTGGGGCTCAGCAGTTGGAGGGGCGGCAGCAGTTGCACACCAGGCCTGGGGGACAGCGTCAAGCAGTGGCACTTGTCCACCGCCCTTAGATCCACCCATACCTGGTCCTTGCAACAGCGGCCACCCTCAAGGGTGCTGTGCACCAGGACCATCCACACCCTGGGGGTCACGATGCCATTGGGGCACAGTACCCATTGACGCACGACACCCGCCTGCTGCAGGAGTCGGTACAGCTGCAGGGTGGGTTGCAAGGTCCGTGGAGGCACTGTCTGTGTCCGTGGAGTGGCATAGCAGGGAGTGTGCTCGGGACCGAGCCGAGATGGTCCTGTGCGGACGGATGTGACCGCTGCCATTGACAGGCTGACCCAGGCAGTGGTCTCTGTGGCGATCGCATTGACCACACTGTCTGGTGCCCCCTGTACGACCATTCCACAGTGCGCACCCACTCCCGCTCCCAGGTCGCATGGCCACACCAGGCCTGTAGACGCGGTTCTGCTGTGGGCATCCCGAGCACCCTGGTGCAAGTTTGTTTGGCGGGATGCAGAACCCTGTGCAGGCAAGGTCGCAGTCGTGCACTGGGACCCTGGTGGTGCACTAGCACCACCCGGATGTGGCCCCTGCTCAGCCTGCCAGTGCTGCTAGGCACAGCGGGGCCGCCCACGCATCCGTGGTGGCCGTGGGACAGTGCTCCTGACTGAGCTGTCTCCCCAATGCAGGCCCTGTCTGGTGCTGCCCTGTGTGCAAGGGTGTCATGGTGGGCAGTGCACTGCTGGGTGCTCTGCTCACCAAGCTGACACACGGACCACCTGCACACTCTCCCAACTGCTGTCCACAGGTGCTGGGGGATGATGATGCCTGCATTGCACTGTACACCAAGGTGCAAAGTTGCCCAGGTCCTGACACACGACGTGGACAGTCCAGGTGGTGGGGTGGTTGGTGGTGCTGTGTGTTGGCATGTCATTTCCTGCAGTGCTGTGCTGCTGCCCTGTATGCTGCCTGGTGTGTGTGTGTTCCATAGAGTGCTCACCCCTCTGATGGTGTGTTGGTATGCCTGGACCCTTCAACTCCCTGACCTTCATGCACAGTGTGTTCCCCGTGTGCCTGTGGTTTGGCGATGGACAGTGTTGCCTGCACATGTCCCCTTGACTTACCTGTGTTGTGCGAGTGCTCTTCTGCAATGGTGTCCCGTGCAGCTGGGCCTGCACCGTGTCAGTCGGGGGTCCCTCCGTCCTAGGGGCTGCTCATCACCCACATCATTGGGCGCCACTGGCGCCCCATCGCTGTCCCCTCTTGGACCTGTACGGCTATCCCATGGTCTTTGGCCATGTTGTGCAGGATGCAACAGGCCAGGAATATCCCACAGGCCTTTTGGGGGCTGTACTGTAGGGGCTCCGGAGGTGTCCAGGCATCGGAAGCGGTTGTTGCAGTATCCCAAACACCCGCTCTATGATGTTCCGCGGTTGCGGCTGTGCCTCATTGAAACCGCGTGCGCTGGGGTCGGGGCGCCGTATGGTGTGAGCAGCCAGGACGGAGGGGTATCTGCTAGTCACCTGTGTGGAGATAGTGGAGATCAGTGTCCTGTCAGGTCCATATTGCCCATATCCTTGTGTGCCACTACCATGGCACCTGTGTCATTCCCACCTTGCACAGAGTTTGCATTCCATACATGTGTACTCACCACTAGATGACCCGTGGGGATGTTCCCACTTTTGAATCGATGGCACAGTGCAGATTGGTGCCATATGAAGGCATTATGTGCTCCGCCAGGGTGTGTGGCACAGACATTGATAATGCGCCCAGTGGCATCACACACCACCTGGCAGTTGACACTGGAAAAGCCCTTTCGGTTCTGATAAGCATGGCCGCCGGGCCAGGTGGCGGCGAATGGCTACATGGGTGCAGTCTATAGTCCCTAGCACGCCAGGCATATGTGCTACTCTGTGGAACTCCTGCATGTTTGCTGTACGCTCTGCCAGCGGTGCTGGGAATGGATGTACTCGCTGGCGAGGCAGCAATCGCGAGGAATTGGGTGAGGATGCGTGACGTGGCCAACTGTGTAATGCCTGTGGTGTCCCCTGTCGGCCTCTGGAAGGTGTCCCGTGGCGAGCAGGCACATGCAGGCTGTCACCTTGGTCTCCACGGACAGAGCATGACTCCGTCGTGAGGGTGCCTGCATCACATCACTGCACAGCTTGCTGAGCCTGCCTCAGTATTGCCCTGTCTCAGGCGTGTACCGGGCCACAACTCGACATCTGTGTACAGCTCATGAGCTGATGCAGGCACGATACCGCCTCTGCGGGGCTTATACCGCCGATGGAGCCTCCGCGGCCCGTCCCCCTGCAGCATGCTGTCACCCCCCTCATTACAGCTTCCATGTGGAAGCTGACACTGTCCATCTCCGGCTTCCTGCCCCCAGCTGCTGTTCCTATGTTACTCCCCACTGCCCCCACTGCTGCTTCCACTGCACCGGGCACCCCCACTGGCCTCTCTTGTCCTCCAGGACCCACTGTCCTCTCTGCCCTTCCTGCTCCTGTCTCTCTCTCTCTCTCTCTGTCTCTGTCTCTCTCCCAGTTTGTCGGCCTGCTAGGGTTCTTGCGCGCTCTCCCTTGAGCCTTTTATTTTGGCTCACATCCGTACTCATGATCCTCCGTTGAGTTTACCTTATGGCATTGCGCAAGTGTTCCGATATCGCGATTAAGACTTTATGCATGGACCCGTTTCTCTCGTTGTGTGCATGCCTTCATTTCCATTGTAATTGTTGCTCAGCATGTTTTCGTAGTGAACTGGCCCCTTCTCAATATCGTCGAATGGATGTGATTTTTGAGTTATCATGCAAGAACCCTGTTATGCATGGCTTAACCCTTTGAATATCCAGTCTGTTGTCTGAAGTATTATAATGATATTAAAGGGGAAAACAAATGTTTATGTAATATGTAGCAGTACAATCTGTATGATAGAGAGAAAATATGGCAATTATGGTTTATACAAGGAGTAGATACAAACAAAAATACGAAAGGAGTTGTGATTGTAATTTCTATTATGCTGTAATTTAATACAAGTATGTGTAGATTGTATAAAGGAAGAAACATAAAAAGAGAAAAATATCTAAGAAAGTAAACAAGAATGAAGAGGGAAAGGGAAGAAGAAAAGGAGATAAAAAGATAGAAAGAGAGGAGAAGAAAAGGAACTTTAAGAGCTAGAAGGAGATTCCAATGTGAATATATAACAACCCATGGATTAAGTGGAGGATGTGTAGATGTGTTTAAATATTTAAAATAGTCCTGCCAGCATTTATTATATAAATTAAGTCGGTTAGAGGCTAAGTGTGACATATGATCAAGGATGTCTTATTGAGATAGCTGTTTGAGAATATCCGGAGGGTGGGAATGATGTTGATCTCCAATGCACTAGTATAAGGCGTGAACTTAAAGAAATAGTAGGGATAACCGACTTATTCTGATCTTTTCTTTAGTTACTTTTCATTATTTTGTCTTTCCTTTGATTATTTTTTACTTGTATGTATTGCCTTTCCTTTTCTTGCTTATTGTATTTCTTTTGTTATATTATTTTTCATTTTCTTCTTTGTTTTGTGTTCTGTATTTTGCTGATGTAGGTTAAATTTTTGTATTGCTTAGTTAGAGTTTGCTGCTACTTTTTCTGGAGTTAGATTTTTCTTTGTTTTGTTTATGCATTTCTAGGAGTTTGTACTATACTTTTCTTTCTTTTCTTTTTTTCTTTTTCTTAGCATTGCCTCTTTCTTCTCATATAAATTCTGTGCTTTCCAGTCCCTTTGCCTCTTCCTCCCTCCCTTTATCTTTAGAATGTATACATGCCTGTACTTGTTCCAATGAATCTCTACTTGTACTGTGTAAATCTGAACTGTCTTACTTTGTACTGTAACTGTACCTCCCGGTCGTGTGCCTGAAAATAGTCACCTGCTGGCTGAAGTGCACTTACCCGTTAACAAAAACTAATTAAAATAATATATAGTCAGGATAACAGGCGTTAGAGCACAGCAAGCCTGACGCCAGCATATCTACAAGAGACTATGTCCAGATTGTGATGTTTAGTGAAGATGTGGACAGTGCTTCATGTGACTGCAGCACAAATGTCAGCAGCAGAAACATTTCTGAAACAAGCAACAGAAGTGGCCTTTCCCCTGGTGAAGTGACCACGAACTGCACCAGGAAGGTCCTTACTGTACTTCCTATAACAGAATGTAATACAATGTGCCAGCCATTTGGACAGGCACTGTTTAGACACAGGAGTGCCCTCTTTCCCAGGGGCAAATGAAACAAAAAGCTGAGAGGACTTTCTGCACTCCTTGGTATGATTCACATAGTATCTGAGTATTCAATGTACATCTGAAATATGTTGCAGTGCCTCACCCTGATTGGTGTGCACAGGGTAGTAAACAGGAAGGTGTATCATTCAATTCAGTGTGAAGTCAGATATCATCTTCAGTAGAAACTCTGTCTTTGTGGAAAATCAAATAAGGAGGCTCACACATTAGAGACCAAAGCTCTGAAATCCTGCAGGCAGAAGTGATTTCTGTAACAGTAACATTTTCCATGATAGGAAATGTAAGCCACAACTCACAGCCAGCTCAGAATGAGCTGATCTCAGTTTCTCCAGCACACAATTCATGTCCCAAGGCAGGACTCTGTTGCAAACAGGAAGTTTCATATGTGGTATACCTTTCAGAAAAGTATGGGACACCTCTAATTGGGCCACCGTACGACCCTCGATAGGGGCATGGAAAGCTGATATAGCAGCCAAATGCACCTTAAAGGGGAATTGTCAGCAATAAGAGCCTCACACCCAAGTGTGAGGCTGCTCTCAAGTAGCCTTTTGTGTTCAAAAATCCTTTTTTTATGGATCTGTGTGATAACGGCAATCAGGCATATCGCAAAAATATTTGTGATGTACTCCCCGGACAGCAAACGGCACCGGGAGTTGGATTTTTTTCATTTTATGCATGGAGCTGCATCTCCTGCACCTCCACGGGGCTTCACCCACCCACTTAAAGATTCTCCAACTCAGGGGGGGTGCATGTCGGGGGTGCAAACATGGAACAATAAAATTTGGGGCCAGGCGCAAAAGTACCTGCCTGACCCAAACACAGCACCATTCTCGGCCACAGGCCCTGTACCCACCCACCACAGCATTGAAGCAGCTCTGCAGCTTGCTGGCACCACCCCTACAACTCCTCTGTCCCCTCCCACCCCACACTGCATGCTCGCCTCCCTGGGCAGGCAGGCATGTAGTGACAGGATGTCATATCACACAC
Organism: Neoceratodus forsteri; assembly: GCA_016271365.2. Taxonomy (NCBI): domain Eukaryota; kingdom Metazoa; phylum Chordata; order Ceratodontiformes; family Ceratodontidae; genus Neoceratodus; species Neoceratodus forsteri. Next base: position 245,300,937 of record CM028129.1, on the reverse strand, counting down.
CTCTCATCCGTCACCCACCTTCCTAGTCGCTTCAAAACAGTGCACTGCGATTGAGTCACCCTTTTGGTAGGCACCCAATCACAGTCGCCAAAGTCATAGGATATCTTTTCTTACCTAATGATAACTGGGGAGCATTTTCTTCTGTATGGAAACATAGTTATAATTCGCCATTATAACCCGTGGGTTATAATGACGAACACGTGCTGGGTTTCCAATGCTCCATGCATGTGCCTGCCTCTGCTCTCTCCACTGACAAGGTGCTGATGCCAGACACTTGCCTTGCAACTGCTCATTCAGCAGTAAGTGAATAATTTAAAAAAAACTTGCCCCTCAGCTCTAATCCTCGCTCGGCTAAACTTTAAGAAAAAAAAAAGGTTTCAGCAGCCACTCGGCCACAGACTGCATTCATCCACACTGGATCACAGCTGTTTTATTTTATATAATTGCTGTGATGAGAAAACACTTTCCAGCAATTATATAAAATAAAACTTAGAGTATTGTGTTTGACTTGAGATTTTACACACACACCCTCGGTGCTGGATGCTTAAATAAACCCCTCAAGCTTTGCTCTCGGGGTTTATGTAGCATCCAACACCTTGGAGTGTATGTAAAATCTCGTTAAACATGCCACCCCATAGGATGCTGGGTTGTGTTGCTAGAGGAATTTCCTCCAGAAGGGAAGAGGTGATCCTGCCGCTCTGTAGATCACTGGTTAGACTACACCTGGAGTACTGTGTGCAGTTCTGGCAGCCATACCTGAAGAAGGACATTAGGTTGCTGTTGCTGGTGCAGTGCAGGGCAACTAAAATGATCCATGGGCTAGGGGACTTGCCCTATGAGATTAGGCTGAGGGAGCTGAACATGTACTCTCTGGAGGAGAGGAGAGGAGAGGATGAGGGGACATGATTGAAACTTTCAAGTACATGAAGGAGATAAATAGGACTGACACAAAGGGGATTTTCCAGTTAAGGAAGGGAGGGACACCTGAGGGCACAGTCTGAGGTTGGAGGGGAAGATTCAGGAAGGAAATGAGGAGACACTTTTTATGGAGAGGGTGGTAACAGAGTGGAACGCATTGCCAGAGGAAGTGGTGTCCTGTAGTACAGTGGGCTGCTTCAAAGGGGATGGGACAGGGTGAGGAGGCAGGTCACTGGAGGGGGGGGGCAGCTGCAGTCTAAAGGCTGCTAGCTGCACAATGAAGCAGACTTGATAGACCATTAGGTGGTTATCTGCTGGCAAGTTTGTATGTTCGTATGCATTATTCTATATGTAGTAGATTGTATCAGGGTTAATTTCAATTGACTTGTAAGCTGGCAATTCCGTTACTAGAAATGTCGATTCCCTGTTGTTGATATCCAAGGAGGACTGCAACAGTGGGAGATTCAATAGCAACAGTGAATGTCAGAGTTTTTTATAAGTTAATCTTCTGTTTGCTGGCCTGCTGTTCTCCTGGTGCCAGATATAGTTACAGAGGACTGTACTAAGCCCCGTGAGTACAGCAGGACCAGCAAACATCTGATTTTAGCTTACAAAATATTTAACATGCATACTGTGGGCTATTGAGTCTCCCAGCTCTGCAATCCTTCATGATGTCAGTTACAGAAGAGTCTGGGATTTCTGATTACAGGAAACGGAATCTTAGAAGTCAGCAAAATTAGCCTAATACATTCTATTATGCTGCAGTAAACAGTAAGTAAAAAAAAATGTTATACACAAAGTGCTAACTGGAATCAGCCTCACACTTGGGTGTGAGGCTCTTATTGCTGCCAGTTCCCCTTTAAGTGAAGAATACTATAGACCAGAGTCTGACAGGGATAACAAATATTCCAACACAGCATTTACAGGACATGTAAATGGGTCCAGATTTCTGGAAGCAGCTCACAAAGTTAACTGCTTCCATTTCAAGGAATGTGCATGTCTGGTAGAAGGCTTTATAGTGGTAATCAGTACATCAGCAACCTTAGGAGATGACCCAAAACATGCAATGACTATGTCTTCAGTAGCGATGTGTGGAGTGCAGCTATAGGGATTTCAGGTCCAGATGGACCAGGAATCCTTTGTCCTGTTTACAACAGACCCTGAAACAGAAGTAAGGGGCAGGAGGCTCCCCTGCCTTCTGTTAGAGAAGTGGAAACTACATCTGGGGAGGCTATAATGGAGCAATGAGAATGAGAGTGGCACTCTACATCCACAGCTTGAGCAGCACCCTCTGTATAAGTGGAACTGAGTGAAACACAAATAGAAATTTCCCTTTGCAAGAGAGGGACAATGAGTCTTACCAGAAAACTCCAGGACCTGGAGTGAACAAGCAGAAATGTGGCAGTTTTATATTGTGTGTGAACGGAATAAGATCCAACTCTGGATGACCTCATCTTGCAAAGATATCGTCTCCTGTGGAGGTCAGCAGTTCCCATTCATGAATCTTGGACTGTGGCCTGCTGAGCCTGTCTGTTAAGATGTTTTGGAGACCTGGGAGATGCACAGCTGACAACTGTAGGCTGTGGGACAGAGCCAGTACCATACACTCATTGCTTCTCCATAGTGGATAGGAATGCGTGCCCCTTCTTTGTTGATGTAATGCATCACACTGGTGCTGTTCGTCTGTCTTAACTTAGGTCTTGGACCCGGATGCTCCTGAAATGCCAGGAGGATGTAACCTGGCCTTCACCTTGGTCCATGACCCTTGCTTCTGGTAAGGGCCAAGATGACCACCCCAACCAGAAGCCAAGGCATCCGTGGTGAAGATCTATACAGGAGCTGGTACATGGAAAGGAATGCCCTTTAATAGGTTTTTGAAATCCATCTACCATAGCAATGCTCTGAGAAGTGTGCACGTGATGAGAACCATTTGGTCCTGCTCATCTGTCAGCTGATCCCACTGGACCCTGAATGTCCACTGAGGGATTCTCATATGTAGGCAGGCCAGTGGCACCATCACAGTGGCTATAGCCATGAGGCCTAGGAGACGTAACGCTATTCTTGCAGAGATATAGTGACTCCTGTATACCAACTGTGATTGGGCAATTATATTTTCTGCTCTGTCCTGTGGCAGAGAAGCACAACCCTCTCTGTTTCCAAGACTGCTCCTGTATTGCAGTCTGTGGCAGAGAATCAGCACAGATTTTTCACATTTACTGTGATCCCCCCAAGTCTTGGAACAACAGCCTTGTTTGAGACAAGGTATGTAGGAGCACCTCCATGGAGCTGGCCTTCAGTAGCCAGTCATCCAGATAAGGGAACACATATTTTACTTTTTTATTTGTTTATTGAAGTTTTGGAATACAACCTTTGGGTAGACACTCATTCATGGGTTCCACGTCAGTAGGGTTACAGGAAAGGAGGAGATTATGTGGCCAGTAGTAGGCCAGCAACATTTACAAAGAGTAAGGTGGCATAGTCGAGCAATACTCTATAACAAGGTATGTGGCAAAACAGCTGAAAATCAGTCAGTTCAAATACATAAGGATTGGGTGCAGGTAGGAGGCAACTAAACAGTACATGGACAAAGACTACGTAAAGAGAGGAGAATCAGCCCAAGGGGCCTTGTCAGAGCAAAGGAGAGAAGGCATTGGCATATAATGGGGTGGTGGCAGGGCATTGATGAGTAGCTTAATACAGAGGGGAGGGACTCAGCTTAGGCGACCTTGTCAACAAAGTTATAAGGGGGAGGAGGCTAAGTGGGGATGAGGGAATGGAGGGATAATAGAGGAAGCTGAGTGAGTGGGTATAGGTCCTGCTAGGTGTGTGTGTGGGGGGGGATGGGTGTGAAGAAAATGGGAGGAGGGAGGGGTGAGTAGGGGTGGAGGGTTGTGGTGATGTGAGGGTAAGAACAGGCCCAAGCGACGGGGAGGTTAGCTGAGTGGAGTAGGAAGGAGGGAGGAGGTGCAGGTGTGAGAAAAGAAGGGATAGTGAGTAGCAGTCTGTGTAACTGGGTAGATGTAGGGTGAGAGATGGATAGGGTAGAGGTGGGGAAGTGGGGAATGTTGGGGGGTGGTCAGGTCAGGTAGGTTGTGAGAGGGTGGGCCAGGTAACTTTAGTGCTGGATGTCGGATAGAGTCAGGCTAGTGGAAGCAGTCACAGTTGACGCCTGTTACTAGTTGATGTCAGACTTCCTCTTAAATGAGCCAGGGTGGCAGCTGAGGCAACATCGTTACTAAGTGACTTAATCCATAGAGGGCATGATATGCGAAAGACCTTTGGCATAGGGAGGTGCCAGCGAAGAACATTAAAAATCTGAGTACCTGTACTCCTTGTGCGATGCTGATTGTTGGAGAGGGTGAGTAGCTTCATTACTCCTGGAGGCAGAGAGTTCTAGACTAACTTTTTGCCAGAAGACATGTGTGGTACATGAGCCTACCCTTGAGCTGGAGCCAGTTAACATGCAATACAGATCACAAGTGTGGGTCGAACATACAGGCCTTCCCTGTGAAGGGCTGCAACCACTACTGCCAAGCATTTGGAAAAGACCCATGGTGCAGAAGACAAGAAAAAGGGCAATACCCTGAAATGTTAATGTTCTCCTCCAGCACAAAGTGGAGGTATTGCCTTTGCTGGTTGGTTCCCTATCCTCTGAGGGAGAAGGCACCAGTGGGGCAGGCCAGCGACTTAGTCTTGGCCTGGGTGCAGCTGAGGTGGTCTTTGGGCTGTCAGGGCTTCTGCGGCAGCGGGCCGGCGACCATCATCCAGTCAACCATGGAGCACTGTTTCCTGTTTTCTCCCCGAGGGTGTGGCATGCCACTAGCATCAATGCATACCCTGACATTCACCATGCCCCTTCAGTCAGCGGGACCCAATGCATTGCTGTACCCCTGGCTTCCACCAGGAGTCAGCAAGCGCCGGGTCACCTCCCCACCCTCCCCCTGAGAAAAGGCGAGCAGTCATCAGATGCTAGCACCTTCTCCCCTGGCCGGCCCTCCAGTGCCCCGGGTCCGTTCCCGAACCCGGGTCGCCGGCATCACAAGTGGAAATCCAACCGCTCTGCCGATGTGCTGACCTGTGGGATTTTCTGATCTTGACATGAAAGTATGCATCTTTAATGTCTAAGTGAACAAATCCAGACCCCTGTTTGCAGAAGGGGAATCAGAGCTTGCAGGGACAACATTCAAAACGTCTTCTATTCGATGCAGACATTGAAATCAGGATGCAGATCCCTTGTCCATTTTGGAACCAGGAAGTATCTGGAATAAAACCCTTTGCTTCTCTGTCGAGGAGGAACCAGTTCTCTAGCATGTTTTTGGAATAATGACTGAACTTCTTCCTTCAGAAAAGACAAATGGCCCAGATGAAAACATGAAGGAGGTGATCTGGAGGGGTTTCTAGCAGTTCCAGACCATGCTTCCTTGCAATTATGTCCTGAACCAACTTATCTTGTTGTAATCTCCTACCATTGTTTGAGATACAGGGAGAGTCTGTCCCCAGCCACAACTGGTTTAACTGACAAAAGGATCCCCTCCCATGGCCCCCTGGTAGGAGTGGGACATAGAGATTTGACAGACCTTAGAGTAATTTGTGAGGTTGAAGGCCTCTTAAGGCCTCTTCAGCATCATAGTCACACAATTTTGTCCCCCTTAAAGGGGCATTCAAAACTGCTTGTTGTACATCATTGGCAAAACCACCAACTCTGAGCCAAGAAGATCTCATACAAATGCCAGAAGCATCACCTCTGGCAGATGCATCAGAGACATCATAGGCTGAGTGTAACAAATGCTTGCCAACCTCCAGTCCCAAAGTTAAGGTTGGAGACATCCAGCAAAGCGTGGGCACTGCTTTGCAGCTTGCCACAGACTGTTCTGATATTTTATCATATGGGTCTGTTAGTTTGCAATTCTAAGACCCAGTGAGGCAGAAGCATATGTATGCTTGTCCGTCACATCCGGCCTCCTAGATTCTTTATCAGAAGGCAAAGTACTTATATGTTTAGCCAGTTTAGGTGCTCTAGACCTATCATGAGCAGCCACAATGACTACAGTCAGCTTCTGGCTGGTTGACATAATAAGGCTTAGCAGATGGAGCAGGATACTGCTTATCAGCTTTTTTGGGGAACTTCAGGCAGTGAGTTTGGTCTGTACCATGCAGCAGATGTAGCATCCTCTTATGCAGAGGATAAAGGTGGAATTATAATGGAGGGTGGGCAAGGGACCTAAAAATATTCCATCAGATTTCTTTTTGTGAAATCTTCTCTTCCACAGCAAAGTCCATGGCAGTTTGCATTTGCTGCATCATGGCTTGAAAAGTAGAATCCTCAGGAGGAGACCTCAGGGTGTAAACTACTGAGTCCTCACTGCAGGACAAGAGGGCAGAACTACAGCGTGGTGCAACATATTGTTTACCCTAGTCCTACTCTAAATCGTCCTTTAACACCATGAGGTCAGGTTTATATATTAAACCTCATCATCAATGTATGTATCAATGACTGGTGCCACAGAATGCACAAATGACACCGGTGGTGCTGAGAGAAAGGACTCTGTGGTATGCTAGTAGAGGTCATCGATGAGGGCTGCGTCGACAGCGCCCTGTAAAGGGACTGGGACCACTTGTGTTGATGGGCCTTGGCCTGACAATGATGGCATCATACCATCCATAGCAAGTATGGCAGTACCTAAACCAAGCCCTGACCTTGGTGTCTCATTGACAGTTGGGAGGGTTGTCATCAGGGCCACCAGAGTGGGCAATGATGCAACAGATTTACCTTGTCTCAACAGTGACCAGGACCTCACCAGTGAAGCACATCTCTCTTTTTCTCTAGGTTTGTGCTTGTGGCCTAAAGATGAAGAGGGCTGTGACACTGACCATTCCCTGTCCTGGTCCTTTGACTTCAGCTGCCGTTTCTCAGCCGAAGGTGAGAAAACACAGATTTTGGGCCCTGTTCCTTCTAAGTGGCTTTTTATTTTATAATATATTTTAGGTTCCTACTCTCCCTGATGGCTCCCTTCCTGACCAACCCCCCCAGTCCTGTCACCCAGCTTCTCTGGGGCTTATCTGTGCCTTCGTCCTCAGCCCAAGGACCATGGTTGTGCCTGGCCACTGGTGCAGGGCCTGAGGAGGGTCAGTTGATCATCCTGTCGCCCAGGAGGTTTTCCCCATTTTCTCCCTTCTCTACCTATTGCTAGGTGTTACACCAACATGCATATGTGGAGGCATCGCATGCTGTGAAGTCCCACAGAACCCTCCCTTCTTTTGGTGTACTGATCCGTTCTTCCCTCAGGTCTCCATCTGGGGGCAGTCATGTGGTGGGACTGCCAGCCCCCCTCGGGGTATGAAGAGCCATCCTCAGATGCTAGATCCTCTCCCTCCCCTACCCCGGGCGATCCCAGTGACCCATGTCCGCACGTGAACACAGGTCACTGAAGTGGTAGGAGGTAAGGAGTAATGTCTCAGCCCTCAGTGCCACTGGGCTGGCCCCTTCTACATGGCTTTTAAAGTTGTTTTATTTTACATACAGGTTTTTATCCCCAATTTTCAGGAGCTGGCAGGCAGGGCTCCGCCCCGGGTCTCGCATCCAGCCTGGTGTGTGTTCCAATCACCGGGATCGCACCTGGGACCATCAAGGAGCTTGCCAGCTCCATTTTCTCCTGCCCTGTTGCAGGCGCTACCGTGTGCATGGGGTGCATGTACACAGCGCTTCTGCAACACCTTCTATTGCCTCCTAGCAGTCCGGCACTTATAGAATTTGATGGCAGATAAGGACTCCTTGGCCATCCAGTCTTCCCATTTCCCTACCTACTGGATAAACTGCAGATCCTAGTTAACCAGCAGCCTACTTCTTCCTACCCCCACCCCCTAGAATGGCCTTATGACTGTCCCATGCATGCTTGAATTCCACCACTGTTTTTGACTCCACAACCTCCTCCGGAAGGCCGTTCCATGCATCCACAACCCTCTCTGTGAAAAAATACTTCCTTAAATTACCTCTGAGCCGCCCCCCATCTTCAAATTGTGCCCTCTTGTTCTTGCACACCTCTTTTTTTGAAAGATGCTACCCTCTTGGACTTTGTTGATTCCGTTGAGTACTTGGAAAGTTTCTATCATGTCCCCCTCCCTCCTTTCCTTGAGGCTATACATATTAGCTCCTTTCGTCTCTCTTCATATGTACCAGGTACATAACCTACAGGGAGAGACAGGCAGGGGAGAAGAGGGGAGGAGTAGCTCTCTATGTAAAGGAAGGGATAAAAGCAATTGAACAAAAGAGTAAACAGGAGCAGAGGAGGCACTGTGGGTCACCTGAGACTGGAAAGGCACCACAATCCGCAGACAGGGTTGTGTATAGACCCTGCTGTCAGGGGAAGGAATAGACAAGGATATGATAGAAGGCATTCTTAGAATGGCAGAGAAAGGGGAGATACTGTTGATGGGAGACCTGAATATGCCAGATGTTAACTGGAGCACATTTGCTGCAGCCACATCCAAGAGCAGGAGGCCATTCTTGATGCCCTACAGTGGTAGGCATTAGACGGCTTTGGATTTGAACCCACTCGTGAGGGAGCAATCTTAGACCTCATACTCTCAAACGGAGGCAGGAGAGGATCTCAGATCTAGAAGTGGCTGCCATGTGGGGACAAGTGACCATGAAACAGTGTGGTTCACGTTAAACTCAGGCTACAGAGTCAAGCCACAAAAGAGAGTACTGGACTTTAGGAGGCTGACTTTGGCAAGATGGGAGAGTGCCTCAGAAAAGCACTAGCAAACAGGCTAGAAGGAGGTGGAGCAACAATGGGAATTATCAAACTGCCATCACAGAGGCAACAAGCCTTTGTGTGAAGCAAAAAACAAATCAAAATGAAAGAAAAAGCCACTATGGTTCTCAAAGAGGTGGCTGTGAAAGTCAGGAAGAAAAAGATAGCATTCGGAAGTATAAGGAAACACAGAAGGAGCAGGACAGACAGCTGTACCAGTTAAGGCAGAAGGAAGCAGGGAGAGAAGTCAGAATAGCAAGAGAAGGCAAACTGAGGAAAAGATAGCCAACTCAGTTAAGAGGGAGATAAAACCTTTATAGGTACATCAGCGGCGTAGAAACGACAAGGGAGGGATAGTGAGGCTGAATAGAATGAACGGTGGGTGGGCAGAGGGGGACAGTGAAAAAGCAGGAATACTGAATGAATATTTCTGCTCAGTATTCACAAAAGAGGAGAGGGAAGTGCCTAATCCAATTAACAGAAGCACTCTTGATAGGGGGGAGTTGATCCCAGTCCTCTGGACAGCTTCCATCCTGTCTATGTCTTTGCGGAGATTGGGTCTCCAGAACTGCACGCAGTACTCCAGATGGGGTCTCACCAGCTGTCTGTACAGAGGCATAATAACTTCCTGTTTTCTACCTGGTGATGCCTCTCCTTATGTATCCCAGTATCCCCCAGCCCTCCTTGCTGCCCTCTCACATTGCTTGCCCACCTTTAGGTCATCTGATATGACTACCCCAGGTCCCTTTCCATTTTTGTTGTTGTTAGTATCTCACCCCCATTGTGTACTCTTCCCCTGGGTTTTTGTTTCCCAGGTGCATTACCTTGCACTTCTTAGCATTGAATCTAAGCTGCCATACATTTGACCATTCCTCTAACCTTGCCAATTCCCTTCTCATCCTTTCCACCCCACCTTGTGTATCAACTCTGTTGCAGATCTTTGTGTCATCTACAGAGAGACATACTTTTCCTTCCAGTCCCTCTGCAATGTCGCTTATAAAGACATTGAAGAGGACCGGTCCTAATACTGAACCCTGCGGTACCCAACTGGTAACCCCCCTTTCTTCAGAGTGGACTCCATTTACTATTGCTCTCTGTGTCCTATCCTCCAGCCAATTCTTTACCCAGGCTGTCATCTTGGGACCCACTCCCAGGCTGGCTAACTTGCATATTAATCTTTTGTGTGGGACTGTGTCAAATGCCTTACTAAAGTCTAGGTGAGCCATGTCCACAGCCCTCCTGATCTACTACTTTGGTCACCCAGTCAAAGAAATCTATCAGATTCATCTGGCATGACCTTCCACTGTGAATCCATGCTGCCTTGGGTCCTGTGCCTCTGGCCTCTAGACACTTGACAATTCTTTCCTTCAGAAGTGATTCCATCATTTTCCTATCACTGAGGTTAAACTAACAGGTCTGTAGTTTCCTGCTTCTGCCTTGCTCCCATTTTGTGAAGGGAATCACATCTGCCCTCCTCAGTCCTCGGGTACCACCCCATCCTCCCATGATTTGTTAAAAGGTAGTCAGTGGTGTCACTATTTCTACCCTTAGTTCTTTTAAATTCTGGGATGAATCCCATCAGGCCCCTATTGCTTTGTCCACCTTCAGCTTTAAGAGTTCTTTCAGAACCCTTTCTTCTGTAAATGGGCTGGTATCAACTTCTGTATCAGGTGTTTCTACTGTTTGTTTAAGTACATCCCCTCTTCATTTGTAAATACTGAGCAAAATATTTGTTTTAGTATCTCTGCCTTTTCACAGTCTCTCTCTGCCCACCCTCCCTCCCTTTATTAAGCCCTCACTATCCCTCCTTTGGTCTTTCGTTAGCTCCCTGATGTACCTATAAAGGTTTTATCCCCTTCTTAACTGAGTTGGCTATCTTTTCCTCGGTTTGGGCCTTTGCTGTTCTGACTGCCTTCCCAGCCTCCTTTTGCTTCTAACTGATACAGTTCTCTGTCCTGCTCCTTCTGTGATTCCTTGTACTTCCTGGATGCTTTCTTTTCTCTTGAACCTTTACTGCCATTTCCTTGGAGAACCATAGTGGTTTCTTACATCGTTTTGTTTTGTTATTTGCTTCACACAAAGGCTCGTTACCTCTGTGATGGCAGTTTTATTATTCCCATTGTTCTTCCACCCCTCCTTCCTGCCCATTTGCTAGTGCATTCCTTAGGCACTTACCCATTTTGTGAAAGTCAGCCCTCCCTAAAGGTCCAGTACTTTTTTGCCTTCGTGTGGCTTGACTCTATTGCTGTGTTATTGTGAACCATACTGTTCGAGTGGTACGCTAGTTCCCAGATGGCTACCCACTTCTACGTCTGTGATCCTCTCTTCATCTCCATTTGAGAGAACTAGGTCTAGATTGCTCCCTCTCGAGTGGGCTCCGATACTAGTTGTCTAAGGCATGCCTGTAGGGCATCTGGAATAATCCCACTCTTGAAGTGGCTGCTGCAACACCACTCAGTTAACATCTGGCATATTCAGATCACCCATCAGCAATATCTCCCTTTTTCTGCCATTCTAAGTATACTTTCCTATCATTTCCTTGTCCATTTCCTCCCCTGAGAAGAGTCTATCTACTAACCCTGTCGGATTGTGGTACCATTGCCTGTCTCCAAATTTACCCAGTGCTTCTTCTCCTCCCTGTTTACCCTTTTGTTCTGTTGCTTTATTCCTTCCCTTATGTAAGAGCTACTCCTCCTCCTCTTTTACCTCCTGTCCCCTCCCTGTAGATAGTGTATCTCATGCTTACGCCCCAGTCATGGTTTTGTGCGAATCCAAGTTTCTGTGACTGCCACGATATCCAGATGTTCCTCCTCCATCAAGGCCACTAATTCAGGAAGCTTGTTACCCAGACTACGGGCATTGGTACTCATTGCTCTCCATTTTTTGATGGCTTTACCTTCTGTTGCAGCATCCCCCACTGACCTTTCTACCTTGGTCTTTTTCTCATTTAGTACCCTGTTTTGTAAGGAGAGGCTGGGATTTTCCTGTGCTTATCAGTGCCTCCCCCTTTGACTGGTTTAAAAGCTTGCCAATGACGCATTTAAACCAATTGCTCAAAACACTTGTTCCCTTCCTGGACAGATGCAGACCATCCTGCCAGTATAGGCTGGTGTCCCTCCAGGTGGAACCCCAGTCCCCAATGAAACCAAACCCTGTGCTCACACCATTTTTCAACCATTCATTAAACTGCATGGTGCTAATTACCCTTCCCCATGCCATTGACAGGCAGCACCTCTGAGAAAGATACTGTGTGTGCTACTTGTGTGGCCCTCCCCAAATCTACAATGTCCTCCTGCACTGCTCTGATCTCATGATGAGCCATGTCATTTGTCCCTAGGTGGACAATGACGTCCAGCTCAGACTCCCTTGCAGCTGTTCTCATGATCCTGAGGATGCACTTCCTGTCCCTCCAAGCCATGGCACCAGGCAGGCACCTTACTTCAGTTTTCCCTGCTTCCCCCAGTTCTATCCTCCTAATAACTGAGTCCCCCACCAGGAGCTGCTTCCTTTCCCTGTGGTGTCCTCTGCCTCCTTCCTGTGGGCCTCCCTTGTGACAGTTGTCATCAGTCTTCTCTGCGGGTGCATCCATAGGGGAGCTATGCTCCCCCAGAATGGTGTATGGATTGTGGAGTGGAACAATTGACTGGGTGTGCCTCTGTTCCACCATCCTCACCCTCCCTGAGCCCACTGTGGTCCAACTGCTGTGCTTTCTTCGCAACCTCTGAGGTAGTGGTGGTGGCTCTGGTGCTCCCTGGATGGGGGAGGTTCCCTTCCTACTGTCCAGTGTGGCCTGAAGATGGGCAACTCCTCCCTCAGGGCAGAGAGTTGTCTGCAAATAGGGAAGCATCTCAGCCTCCAGAAAGAGACCCTGGAAGACTGCTGCCCCACAGCCATTACATTGCACTACTCCCCTACATGTTTATATCTACTTTTTTTGTTTGTTTGTTTTTGTGTGTGTGTGTGTGTGTGTGTGTGTGCGCATGTGTGATTGGTTTGTTATATAGAAATATATATATTATACAATGTGTATGCTTATATTGTCAGTGCAGTGTGCTAGAGGATGATGACAGTGATATGCACCTTGCACTCTTGAGGAAATGATGTCAGAACCTCACGTATAAGGAACTATTTCAGGGTGGTGGGGTGAGGAGGTGGAAGGGGTTGGCTAAACTGTGCCCTCACAAAACAATCAGCTAAAAGCTCTCACCACTGCTGCGATGAGTGCCTTCCTGTCAGCAAGATGCCTACACAACAATTTGACAGAGAAAATACCTGCTAATCAAACAGAGAAAATCCAGACATCCAAGTCAGACACAGGTAAACCTCCCCAGCCCCAAAACAGCCTGGTGGTTTGTTAGCCACAAAGGAAAATCAAATATGCAGTTATTTCAGCCCTTCTGAAGATGCTGACAAGATAAGCAGTTTTGAAAACCCCCTTCCTGAATTAAAAACTAAAATAATTAAACACAAAGCAATACCAATGTAAAAGTAAGGAAAACTTCCCTCAGATGTAAGCAAGAGAGATTTGTTGCAGATATCTAGTCCAATATAGTATATCCCATGCAGCTTCTCAGTTGTTTAAAAGCACACCCAGTTACACAACTTGGAAGAAGATGGACTTCTGACTGAAACAGGATCACACCAGTAGTTTATAGTAATTGATCAATGCTGAAACGTTCAAGCTAGAACAATTGGCTGTGATGCAGATCTCCCTGACTTGTGAAGACAATTTCCCCTACCTCAGGCTATGTCTGGCATCCAATTACAAACTGCAGCCTTTGCTATTTTAAATCACACAACCACCACCAGCAAATATTGCAAAATATATTGATGCAGATTGTCACAGAATTCTGGTAATCAGTCCAGTTAGCCACAAAGGAAAATCAAATATGCAGTTATTTCAGCCCTTCTGAAGATGCTGACAAGATAAGCAGTTTTGAAAACCCCTTCCTGAATTAAAAACTAAAATAATTAAACACAAAGCAATACCAATGTAAAAGTAAGGAAAACTTCCCTCAGATGTAAGCAAGAGAGAGAGATTCATTGCAGATATCTAGTCCAATATAGGATATCCCATGCAGCTTCTCAGTTGTTTCAAAGCACACCCAGTTACACAACTTGGAAGAAGATGGGCACTGCCACTGGGCCTCCACCCAGCGGCAGTCATATGGCTGGGATAGCAGCAGCATCCCTCTCTGGGAGAGGAGAGCTGCCTCGTGGCTGCTCAGTCCCACTCCCACCCTCCACCCAGCGGTAGTCACATGGCAGGGGTAGCAGCATCCCTCTCTGGGAGAGGAGAGCTGCCTCGTGGCTGCTCGGTCCCACTCCCACCCTCCCCCCGGCTGACCCATGATGACCCAGGCCTGTTCCCGAACCCGGGTTGCTGACGTGGCACAAGGTGTGGCATCCAGTGCCTCAGTCCTCAGTGCCACCGGGCTGGCCAGCTTTTTAAAGTTGTAAGGAATAGGAACTTCTCTAAAGCTTTCTTGTGGCATTGACTTATAGACTAGTTGAAGCTCTGGCAAATCTCCTAAGTCCTCATGTTGTGAGACAGGCCCAAGCAGCACACAAGGACCGTGTGTGTGTCTTCTTTGTAAATTTTCTCTCTGCACTTAAAGGCTCTTTCAACTTCAGCGGCATGCAGAAACAATGACATAAACTGTAAAATAAAGTAAAAGAATAAATGGCAATGGCTAGTTGACGATGTTTCCTTCACAAGCTCTGGTGAACAGAAGTTTTAATGTGGTCCCAGTGCCTGATGACTATAGTTCCAAAGGTGTGACCTAATGGAGAAGATATCCTCGAAGAGGATCGTTGGTTTCTGATGTTGTTAGAGGTTGCATATTTAAAAATAAAGACTCATTAAGAATCTATATACCCAGGGGTTGAGTCTCTAGTCCTTCTTTTAGCTCATTTGCATAGTGCTACCAGAAGCTCCTCTGCACATTTGAATACAACCACTTCTAGTGGCCCTGTATCCAGGGATCATGCCCCCCCACTCCATCTTGCAGCAGTTATCTCAGCCTAACCCACACCCTGTTGAGTCTTACTGATTGCTTAATGCCATCATTTCTGCAAAGTTTTAGAATGCATGCAATTAAGCCACCAAGTTCTAGTTTTCTTAGAACGTTAGTACAACTTCATCAAATCCAGAACCCTGCTCCTAGTCAAACAACAGTTTCTGAAAGGATGTCAGCTGCTTCTGAGCCTGTGAAGGCAAGGGAGTTCCCAATATCTGGTGACTAAAGAGATACTTTGTTTTCTACAGATTTGCATGGAAATGGGTATTTTGTTGTAAATGAATGTTCCAGAGGACGTGACTAACACTTTATTTTATTATGTCAGCAGGGGCACACATGATTTGATTAGTGCCACCTGTTCTCTCTATTCTTTTTGTGCTTTCACTGTGATGGGCTATGCCTCAGTGCCTGCTGCAGTGAGAACCATGCAGGCAGGCTCTGGGTAGTAATCAAAAAGGCCAGTGTGTTGAAGACAAGCGCCAGTGTTATCAATGGTGTCTGCGTATGCCAACAGTCAAACTCTGTTGGACAGGGATAGCAAACCCAGTTTGCTATACACTAGAGGGTGTAATGATGCACGTATTACTTATTTTTGGAGTTAGAGTGCAGAGCATTGGGCTTTTGGATTCTAATAACTTTTGGGCTAGGTACAGGGGTTCTGCACCATCCTCCCTGCACTGAGTGTGGACATCTTGTGTGTCACGGTGTACAGACATACATTCCTTTCAGACAGTAGAACACAGTGACATGTCTGGTTATATGTAGAATAATAGGTAAGTGTGCACAGCAAGTCTGTGTTTCCTTCAAGGGGACTCTGTGACATCATAGACCTCGAGAGTGAAGCTTGAGAGGTCTATGATATCATAGAATCCCCAAAATGGAAACACAGCCTTGTCTGTGCACATTTGCCCTATCTGTTATTTTATATGATATATAGTGACCCCTTATTGAGATGAGAAGACAATAAGAAACACTGACTCTATTCCATAGTTTTACTATGCAGATAAAAACACTTTCCGCATAACGGCAAACTTTGTCAGTATAAAGGGAACTCACTTGCGGCTACAAAAACATTTCCAGCATAACGGTAAACTTTGTCAGTGTAAGTAGAATTCATTCATGACTACAGCAAACAGATTCAAGCAGGTTATCAATGCTGAACTGAAAAAATCACAGAGTTCACAAGTTTAACAGTAAACTGTATCATGTTCGGTAGCGGCAGTTATGTGGCGTCCGTATGAAGTGTGAAATGTTTTTCCTTTTAGCGTTGTAAAGAGGCTGGTACTGCCTTTATCTAATAAAGTGATTTTTTGCACTCTATCAATATGATCAGCATATGACTTTCTAATTCAGTGACGCTGAAGTTAGCCCAGTTTTGTTGTTTTTCTGTGAGCTATTACCAAGCTCCAGTGTTTGAGCAGGCGGACCCTTTTTGTTGTTAAGGGGTTGCCCCAGGTGTCCCTTCTCCTGGGAGGGGGGGTCATCCATGAGGAAACACTGGAGAGAAAGGTAAGTCCTAGGGAAGGTGGTTGACAGGACTGGGCAGGACCAAAGGGCTGAAGGGGGCTAGTCAGCATCATGGGTAAAGAACAGTAAATTAAAAAAAAAAAGAACTGTTCGAGAATGAGAAACAGCTTACCTAATCGGAGTTTGAGGAAATGACTGTAAATCTGTGTTTTTTTTTTTGGTGGGTTCAGTGTTATAGTTGTTCATTTTTATGGTAACTCCTTCTAGAAAAATGCTGTTAGCTCTGAATATTTTCTTTTGTTACCATTTCTCGCTGAATTCTCCCCCGCAGCCCCCTTCAAACTGACCACCCATCCCTATCACCATGCTCCCCAGGACTCACATTCATCGTTGTTCTCTGCTATAGGACTTGTGGTTGTGCCTGGCCACGGTGCAGAGCCTGTGGGGGTCAGTCTTTATCATGCTGCCCGGAGGTGTTTTTCCTCTGATTTTCTCCCTGGGCCCACAGATGTGCAATGGGCATGACGTCTGAGCTTCACCTCCGCGGAGACGGCCCTAGCACCCTGAATGTGTGGTCCCATCCCCTGCATGGTGGCATGGATGTGCTGCCACCCAGTCATTGCTGGATGGCAGGCAAGCAGCGCACCACACTAACCCCCCCTCCCTGAGGAAGGAGAGCTGTCCTAGGGATGCTCGAACCTTTCTCTCCCCGTCGGCCTCCGAGTGACCCGAGTCCATTCCCTACCCCAGGTCACCAGTGTGGCAGTAGGTAAGGTGCCCTGGTAATTTGTGAGGAAGTTGTCATGGACCTCAAAAAAAATTGGTGAATTCCACCTCTGTTCTTGCTGTTACATAACAGAGTAGCCATTGGTAGACTACAGATTTCGGTGGCCTGAGACTTATACCACATCTATGGGGGGATCATTGTGATCAATCAGGGTCTGAATTGAAGCCTTGCGAGTGGAGTGATTGATTATCATCTTACACTCAGGGAAACCAGCAGAGAACTTCATAATTTTTGGCTGGCCTGGTGGCACTGAAGGTTGAAGTGCTGGACGCCACACCTTGCGCCACACCGTGACCCGGGTTTGGGAACAGACTCGGGCCACTGGATGTCGGCAGGGATGAGGGAGGATCAAGCATCCCGTGACAGCTCTCCATCCTCTGGGGTGGGTAAGGGGTCTACATCACTCTGCAGTGGCAACTAGCGGAAGTCAGGGGCACTGCAAGAAGCAGCGTACAGCTGAGAGTTGGAGCACGGCAGGCTTCGCACATAGTGCACTGATGCCATTGCAAGTCCAGTTCCAAGAGAGAGAAAATCCAGGTGGAAAATTGCAGGGCGGTCGTGGCAGCTGATGGCCGTGTGCCGTGCCCCTGGACAGGAGAGGTGCGCCCCCCCCCCCAGGTATTGGATCCAGGTCCCCATGGGGGGGGGATACTGCATGCCAGCCTGCGTGGAGGAGAGCGAGTTGCTGACCGGACTGGGTCCGGGGTTGCAGGTGTCAGCAGCTGGACGACCTGTCAGCCCGCTCCACGGAGGTAGGAGATAAAGAATGTCGATATATAAAAAAGAGAGAGAACTTCATCATTTTTAACATGTTTTGAATTTTATTTTCTCCCACAGTCATGCCCCAGTACCACACTGTCAATCTGAGTTGCTGGCTGTGGGAGGGAGCTAGGTAAAAGGCATCAGGCTCTAACATTTGTTTTGGCGCTGAAAGCTGTACTCATATAGGCAGCAATGGGGTCACTTTGTGGGTTGGTAAGATTGTTGTACATCCCCCAGTGTAACAGCTCTTTTGTGAAGGTGTTGTTCGTTGTATTAATAAACTGTCTGCCCTGCCCTGAAAACCTCACCCTGCCATTATCTCCTTGTTTGCTTGGGGCTGAGGTTTCTAGTGCCCATTGTCCCTGTCGGCCTTAAATTAACAGACCATCCTCCGTTCCACAGGCATCCTGCCGGTATGGGTGAGCTACTCCCCTGCAAACTGCAGGAGCTTCTCTGAATCCAGCAGCTGTTCTGCCTGCCTCTCAGTGTAAAACCAAGTACACATTTTGAAGAGCAGCCCACAGATACACCGAGGATTGAACTTGGCGCTGTTTGCCTTTCAGGCCATTTGACTGCACTACTACTGCTCCTGAGCTTTGATTAGGCATAATGTGATTCCCCCTTCTCTTATTGGCTCTTGAATCTACCCTTCCTGAGCTGTCTCTTTTTTAATGCAAGAATTGCTAATGCTGAGTTTACCAGTATCAACTGTTTACTGGAACAGGATTGTTAATATTTCTAGCTTTTTTTCCTTTTCCATTTGCAAATTATACTGCAAAGCCACTAGATTGCAACAGTTCTTGGAGGTTGCATTCCTCTTCCCACTGCTGTCCCCTAATGCTTCTCATCCTGGGTTCTTCTTACCTAAAGCAAATTACTACACCCTAACAAACCATAGTCCGTCACCCTACTACTGTGCCATAGAGACCACCACAATTATGGGTATCAGAGTGTCTCCCTTATACCGACACTGGACCATTGCCCCCTTATCACCATTTGCTGGGAACCCATTGTCATGCGGACCACCCAGGCTCCTACTGATCACTCTTACTATCCTACTTCTTGGACCCCTCAGCCCTCCCCTCAAGGGCCTTCTTCCCACACCTCCCACCCTCACGAACCATCACCGACTGCCACCCACACTGACACTGCCTGTCATGCATCCCTCCCCACATATCTCCCTGCAGCCATGTACCACCATCAACCTTCATGCTGGATCACATTCTTATCCTTTCCAACCCTTATCACCCTGGCCATTCCATGTAC
Organism: Neoceratodus forsteri; assembly: GCA_016271365.2. Lineage (NCBI taxonomy): Eukaryota > Metazoa > Chordata > Ceratodontiformes > Ceratodontidae > Neoceratodus > Neoceratodus forsteri. Next base: position 245,281,963 of record CM028129.1, on the reverse strand, counting down.
TACCCGCACTATATCTAGGCGGCAGCTATCCTTGACAACAAGGCAATGATCTTTTGCTCTTCTCAGATGTTTTGCCATACTCCTACTAATTTCAGGAAATGTTCAGCCTAACCCAGGCCCCATCTCACCCAGCCCTAGCCTCTTGCACCATGGGCTCAGAATAGCTGCAATGAACATTTGCAGCTTACCCAAAAAGATGGCAGGTCTCCATTGTTGGATACTGCAACATCAGCCAGATGTGCTAGCCCTCACAGAAACCTGTCTCTCCAAAAAAACACCTGACTCCTTGGTCACCCTCCCTGGCTTCACCCTTCACAGAGCCAACAGAGTGGGCAAACGTGGTGGGGGGGTGCGCTGTGTACATCCAAGACTCCATGATATGCCATGCCCTTCCAACACCTCCACTAGACCATGGTGCCCAAGTCTTATCATTAAAACTTACTCCAGATCTCTCCAGAGCCCCTGTAACTCTTACTGTTGCATATGTCCCCACAGAAACCAAGCTCCTGCTATGCAATCCCTTGCTAACTACATCTCCAGCTTCCCTCCCAAAATAGAACACATCATACTTGGAGACTTAACGGACCTGGCTTGCCAGTTCGGCTTCCTGTGCCAAGGCACCTTTGCTTTGCTGGACCTGACCCAGCTGGTCAGCCAACCTACCAGGGTGAGCCCCACTAATGGCTCTAGCACCCTAATTAACCTTCTCCTCACCAACCGTCCCCTCAGAATCTCTGACCTGGTGGTCCTTCCAGACTCCCTAAGCAATCATTCACCCATCCTCTTTTCCTGGTCATGTCTTCAGCAGAAACCCACACCAAACTATGTTGCCCAGTGTCGTCTCCAACCTGGAAGCCTCACAAAATGAAGAAAATACTTAACTCAATGGGACTGGTTCCCCATCTCCCGGGCCCCTACTATAGATGAAGCCCTTGATTATTTCACCTGTTCTTTTAATAAAGCATGTGACTTCTATGCCCAATAGCAAAACTGCAATCCAAGAACTGTAATGCCCCCTGGGTCACACCTGCACTTCTCCAACAGCTAAAGCACAGAGATGATCTCTGGCATAAAGTAGTCACATCTGGCACGCAGGCAGACAGGCAAGCCTATAAAGCGGCTCGTAACAGATGCACTTGGGTCATAAAACAGGCCAAATCGGCTACAAAATGACCCTTGCCTCCTCGGGGAATGCTCGGTTGTTCTGGCCCAATATCAAGGAACTTGATGGCAAATCCTGCCCCCCACTAACTGTCAACAGTGTCCCTACCGCCAACCTGCTAGCCACCAACTGCCCCAACTCATCATTCTCTGACCTTAGTGCAGTACTCCCAAATAACTTCTTCGACCCCACTCCTGCAACCCTACTGCCTAACACCCAGCATCCCCCCCTTCCATCTCAGGGTGATCTCTATGAATGAGGCAAGGCCTTATCTCATTAAAGCTCTCAGTGGCTCTTGCTATTGCAAAGATTCTTTTGATATGAGAATCCTACATCTAGTACTAGATACAGTCCTCTCTCTACTGACTGACCTCATTAACCACTCCCTAAGTCTGGGGTAGTTCCGGCAGCCTGGAAGACTGTCACAGTCACCCAATACTGAAGAGTGGTGACAGCACCTCCCAGTAACTATCATCCCATCTCCATTCTCCCACCACTCTCAAAAGCCCTCAAAAATTATAGCCACCAACTCACTGAGTACCTGCTTGCTCATAACCAGCTTTGAGGGAAGCAGCATGGCTTCAGATCTGGGCACAGTACAACTATGGCTCTCACTGAGTTCTTTAATTTTATTCTCTCTGCCCTGGATAGAAAACACCTAGCTGGAGCTGTCTTCATCGACCTGTCACAGGCCTTTGATACAGTCCCCACCCCTTACTCTTAAGCACACTCTGCCACATAGGTCTGTCCAAGGACCCTTCTCCTGGTTTACCAGTTACCTCACAGCTAGATCACAATGTGTCAAAATAAACAGCACCCTCTCAATCACCCTGCCAGTCCATTCTGGGGTTCCCCAGGGCTCCATCCTCAGCCCTCTATTATTCAGCATCTACCTAAACACCTTGCCCAATTCCTGCTCTGGCAACCTACTACTCTGTGCGGACGATGGTACTTTTTGCCTCGCACCCAGATCCCACAGAATTGTAGTCCTCCCTCCAACACTCATTTAACCAGATTGAAAACTGGTTCATAGACCAAAGACGTGGTCAATGTAAAAAAGACAAAGACCATGCTCTTTTCCCACTGACAGAATAAGGCCAAGAATGCGCAGCTAACAATCCTCTCCCACTCTCTCCTTCCTCTAGAACAGGTCCATACATATAAATACCTGGGCCTTACATTTGACTCCAGCCTCTCCTTCCATTCACACATTGACACTCTATCATCTGCCATAAATGTCCATATAGGCTTATTGTATTGGCACAAGGATTGCCTACCTCCAGAAGCCCTTAATCTGGCTGTCACCTCCTCAGTCCTCTCCCTAGTCAATTATGGGCTCACTATCTACTCGGCTGCTGACCACACAGCCCTTAACAAAATCCACCTGGCCATAAACAAAGCATGCAGACTCTCTCGGAGCAGACATGCATACCCATACTTGTACCCTATATGCCCTGACAACTCTGCCACCTGGATGAAAGGCTATTTTATCAAACATGTCTCCTCACAAAGAAAATACACCTGGGGCTTACCCCCTTGGGGGTTTCTGCCTGTCTCCTATCCTCCCACAACCCTGTGATCACCCACACTGCCAACTGACAGGTGTGGTCCATCCCAAGGTTAGAACCTCCTTAGCCCAAAGGTCATTCCCACACAGGGCCCCAGTCTGATACAACAAACTCCCCCCCCCAACGTCTCCTACATCTTCAAAGTAGGATCTTTCAAGTCAGCCCTCAAAGAGCACATTCTCGCTTCACGGCCCTGCCAATGTACAGCAGCAGCTCTAGCCACAAATGGTTACCTGGGCACAGCCAGGGGCACAACAGATGGTAGCCAAGGCACTTATATATTGTTACTATGGGGAATCTCTGCAATATGGGGAACCAATCAGCACAGCATTTTACCAGGGCATGCCCTGGCAGTCCCTGGTGTAGAGCCGCTGCCAATGTACCAGCTAGTGCTGGGTCATCTATCTATCATCTTATGGGACCAACTTGCCACTGAGCTCCTACCAATAGGGCTACCAAACATTACATATTAACAATGCTTCCTTTGGCTGCACTCACAATATATCTATCTATTTCTTTACTTTGCTGTAAATATCAAACCTATTACTCCCTCCCTTTATCAGCAAACTTATTGTTCTTTTGAAAACTGTAAAATACAGCTCTTGGTAATACGTTCAATGCAATGTATAGCTGACCTTGATTCTACAATGTTGTATAACTGAAAAAAATTTTACCTTTAGCTGCCATTCTATGTCTATATGTATTAAGTGTTTGTATTTGTTTTTTCTGACACAGAGCCTTTGTGAATGAGTCCTTGACTCAAAGGTTGTAATCCTAAAGACTGTTAAATAAAATAAAATAAACATTCGAGCCTTTACTGGTCTAATGTTTCTAGGATTGTGCCCAGTATGTGTCATAGTCTGATGCTCATTATACTCTAAAAACCAGTTGCCATCAGTGTCTTGGCCCAGTGTGTGAGATCTCCCCATTTCAATGAATATTGTTCCATGATCCCTAATGCAAAGTATAACCTGATGTTAAAGAACATCATGTTCAGAAGGACTGTGCACACCTATAGTCCCTAAGGTATAAAGCATATGAATCTCAGTGTCAATAAGGGCTTTTCCTCCGTAAGGTCTATTGCTCTTACCCAGTTATGTTAAATATTTTTGCTTAGCTGTCATGATGACTGTCTCTTTAAAAATGAATCTTTACCTGCTATATAGAGTGGCCAAAGTTGTGCTTTAGAAGCTGCCAATCAGCATGCTTCCTAATATACCCCAAATTGTCCCAGGTTTGTAATCTGTGCCATCTGTATGTTTAATTTTGAAAACAAATTCAGCTAACAAGAGGTCACGCACTGCCACTGGAATGGAATGAAGCAATCGATGTTTGTCTACCTGTTTGAAATAGGTAGATATTATTTTTAAATCAGCCAGGGTTTTCCAAATTGTTCGCCTGTTCTCTTGTTCGACAGTGAAGGCTGTCCTGTTATTGGCAGGAAACACAGAAGCAGCCACAGACAAGTCCAAACTGTTGGCAGCAGGAGTGGAGAAAGTCTGACTGAAAGTGAAAACAGTCTAGCTTAAGCATGCCATCAGTACAGCACTCTAGATGTAGAATGAAAAAGGTGTTGAGGTATAACAGTGACATCACCACTATAAGCATTGGATCTGATATTGAATAGCTATGTATTCACGTTTAACTCTTGATTCTATTTACAAACATTTGGCATGGCAATGGGATTGCCGATGGCACCCTCTTACGCCAACCTTTTTCTGGGTTGATGGAAGGAGGTAGCCATCTATGACCCCAGGCGTAACAAGTACTGTAACAATATACAATATCGGGGCAGGTACATTGATGATGTGCTGTGTATTTGGAAGGGCACTAGATCTGAAATAGAGGATTTATTGGCCTACCTCAGAGAAAATGATCGGAACCTACATTTCACCCATATGGTGGATGCTATCTCCGTTATCTTTTTATATTTAAAGCTATGTGCCAATACAGATGGTAGCATAAGTACTGAAAATGTCTGTAAACCAACAGCAGGAAACACACTGTTGCACTTTTATAGCTGTCACCCTTCCCATTTAAAAATGTGGGATACCTAAAGGACAGTTTCTGAGGATATGCAGAAACTGTTCCACAACAGAGAGTTTCTATATACATGGTAAGGAACTTACAGATAGATTTTTGGAAAGAGGGTATGACCCTAAGCTGCTTCAAGAAGCAGAATTTCACGCACACTCTAGAGATAGAGAAACACTACTGACCCCTAGGGAATGGACTGCAGATTACGATAAGATCAATTTCATTACTGAGTTTAACTTGGTAACCCTTAATATAGCAGGGACACTAAAAATATTTTGGAACATATTGGACGTAGATCTTGACCTTAGGGGAATGTGGGTGTATCCCCTAGAGTGGTTTACAGAAAAGCCAAAAGTATCAAGGATAGAGTAGTTAGAAGTCACTATTCAGTAAACCCCATCAAACCTACATCTTCCTTTTTTGTAATACAAAGCAAAGGCTCACATTGTTGTGGGAACTGCAATATTTGCAAGTATATGACACAAAGATAAATCTCTTAGTCCCAACAAATGGAGCCAGCTTTGACATTTGTCACTTCATCATCTGTCGAACACCGTACGTAGCGTACACACGCTGGTGTGACTGTCCATCATTGCACTTTGGCATGATCACCCGACCCTTAAAGGAGAGAATCCAAGAGCATGTTCACTCAATAATAAACCAGAAGGGTGACATTCCAGTTGGCAGTCATCGCTGCATTAAACACAGGCTATCTCTGCATAACTCTATTACTCAGTATAAACCCTGTTTTTAAACCTCTCTGTATAGCTGTTATACAATTGCTCACTTAACCAGAGCTGCCTGTATAAGGAACTGTTCCACTTGTTTGTAATGTACTGCCATCACAACGCTGTATGTTCATGCACGGTAACCCGCTATGATGAAAATGTTAATGTAATTATTTGTTCTTGTTCATGTGTACTGTACTCTCATGGGTCACACCTGAAAATAGGCACACTGCTATCTAGTGTTCTTACCCACTTACCAAAAACCAAATAAATAAAATAAATAACTTTCAAGAGGAACTTCCCCAGTCCTTTTGACTTTCATGCATAAATTACCCCTTCTTGCACTGATTCTGGAATTGTATTTCATTACTGTTTGCGGCAGTTAGGTTTTGTACTCTGAGCTGCTAAAACTGCAGGGTGTACCAGAGCTTCTATAGCAAGTCTAGTGTTGCTGTGGGCCCAGGGTTGTACTGCTGACATCACTATAGGCAGAGTCAATTTGACACACAAAAAAAAAAACATACTGACAAGGCATTTGGATTTTGGCATAATGCATTGCTAACTGGGTGTCTTGGGGAAGAGGAAACACAGTATGTATACTGAATACTGGTATGTTTCCCTTGCAACATTGTTGCAACTGCATGGTACTGCACAGTGTGAGTCACTCCTCTACCCTATAGTGATGTCATCAGGAGCTTGCAACCCATCAGCTGAACAGCAAAGGCAAATGCAGCAGGGCTCACAAACAAATCCAAATTATGGAAGGCAGAGTAAACCTTGGCCAAAAATAACAAATGCACACACCTTTTCAGGTCTAGCACTGCATATGATGACTATAAGCTGTAACTTTTTGGACCATCATGAAAGTTCCTCTTTCAATTCATGGGCATTGACCATGTGCAACCTAATGCAAGAGAAGGCAATATACATTACACACTATGGAAAAGGGAGAGTAGACTAATATTTAACTTGGGAGCTATTTATCCTTTAGGTTTAAATGATGGTTGGGACATTTTGCCTTATTTATAACTGCCAAATTATTTTTTTTTTATTTTTACTGGGTCTCACATAATTTTTGTGCATTTTATTTATTGATATGTTTGTTGTTCTGGTCTTTCTTTTCAGGAGACCTTGGAATCTGTTTTCAGCTTCCACTATGGGTTTTGAATTCACCTCAAGTGATGTCTCTCAAAAAAAAAATTCATAAAAAAAACTGAGCATTGACAAGTTATAATTAAATAAGGAACTTCTTTGACATTTATTTCTCAGGATTAATACATTACTTAAAAACAATGTTGCTAAATATGATTGTCCCCAGCCTTTGTATGCCTTTGTATACCTAAGTTTATTTACCTTTTTTATAGTATTAGTATGATATACCTTAACTTGATTACCATGCAACGTGTTTCACTTTCTACACAAAAGGCTATGTCCCTTTAAGACTGGCCTTATAAAATGAAATGGTATGCTCTTGTTCACCCCTCCCCATGATGAAGAACCTATGAGAGGTTCAAAGCACTGTTTTTTTTTACTTTATTATTTTGTAAATTAAACAGAGTTACATTCCTACATTAACATTTTTACATAAAAATATTCAAACTGAAAGGGTGTCACTCCTCTTAATAGTTCCAGTTTATCTGTTAAATGTTAAAAGATACATTATTGTCACAGTGTGTGGGAATAAACTTCAGACAAGGAAAATTTACAGGGTTAAAACACACCATGGTGTGATATTTATTTTTCAAAAGTTAGAAAAGTAAATGAAAACAAAAGAACTGTAAAGAAAATCACTACTTAACATCAGTAGTTTCTCCCATAATACAGTCCTGGATCTTAGAGCTCCTAAGACCCTTCTCATCTACATTCAACAGCTTGTCTGCCTCTCTCCTCCCTCAGGGCCGAGCCCCACTGGACTACACTGAAGTGAACTCAGTGATGAGTTTTTTTATATCTTTTTGGTGGGGTCACCTGACTGAACCCTTTTCTATTTACATATCTGGACCTGCTGTTTCATGTCTGAACATGTTGTTTCAAAACCAAGGGGGGGGGGTTCAGGGGACTTCCTGGTTAATATAAAGGTACAGTGTATATCTCCACAGATATTGACTATATCTCTGATCCACAGTGACTAAGCACTTTTATAAAGTATACCACATTCTCATACCTAGAACTTTATACAGTAACAGGTTTATAGTGTGAATTTATGAAAATACCTTAAGGATTTCTTATAACTGTACTAATCATGAAATTATTATTGTTTTATAGGGCTTCTGAATCCTTTTTATTTAAAAAGGCTTTATTAACTGTATTTATTCCTATTTAAAATAGCCATCATGCTTTTATACACAAAATGCACTTATGCACTTTACACAACACCTCTCCAGGTGTTTGGCATCATTCCAGGGACTGGATGGATGGAAATGGAAAAAGAATGAAAAGAGAGAACTTGTAGGAAGTTTAGTAGGATAGTAATGAGCTACACTAGGTGGCCAACCCAGGGTGGGGGGGGGGAGAAAAGCAAAGAGAAAATTGTTAACTGTTGCTAGGAAATAAGGAGATAGAAATGTGGTCCTTCAGTCACAGCCGAGGGTGTAGCCTAACTCTGCCACAATCATAGTGGGGGAAAACTGATAGTTTACATACCAAATTATATTCAATTAGATGTAAAGGAGTCCATGAGCTGCATGGTTCTAGAATGAAAATAGTACAAACTCTGTAAAGTCCAGTATCCAGCCCACTATAAGTGGGTGAGAATTCTACCATGCAGAATCAAGGAATAAGCACTTAAAAGTACAATCAGTAAATATAAGGCAAAAAGCATTCCGCTACCACTTATCAAATAGCTACTTACCAACACATTACATTGAGCAGTATGTTGTGACTATAGAACCACATTTACCCATATCTAGGCAAGCGCTTAACTGATTAAAACAATACAGAACCAAATTTCCACCCATATATTGACATATAGATTTAGTGTTTGCTGTATTAGTCCTTGTAAGAACAGATCCAGAAGCAAATAATTTGATACCTTTTAATGGACCAACATAGATGTAACAACAAGAACAGAGTGCTCTAGCTTTTGGACCTACAAGTCCTTTGTCAGAAGCGTAATGACCATAACCTTCTGACAAAGGAGTGGTTGGTCCAAAAGCTAGAGCATTCTGTTCTTGTTGTTACATCTATGTTGGTCCATTAAAAGGTATCAGATTGGGGGGCTTGGTTAGCTGTAGAGCTGAAAGCTGCACTTAACTACAGCTCTTCACAAAATTTTAATCTTCTCATTTTCAAGCAGTATAAGCAAAGCAACTGATATAAAAGTAACATTTCTAGTCTCAGCTAAAGATACAGATTCTGGGCATACCTAAATTTTGCCCTCTAGGACAATGGGTAATCCAAAACAACTGCTGGAGGAGAGGGAAGCAAGCAGAAAGAAGCAAGACAAGGCCCAGACAAAGCTAAGGAGCCTGCCGATTCAGCCTTGAAACCATACGAATGTCATACCGCTCAAAGCTATTCAAAGCATTGATAAAAAAATGGATGATTTTACCTTGCAGCTGACCTTGGTAGAAGCCAAAATAACCATGGTGGAAGAGGCAGTAATGGAGCCGAGTAAATCGGTAGAGAAATCAGCAGCCGCTACATCAGGCCTTATCAAAGAAAATTCCTTCCTCCGCCAGCCTAGAAAAATTTAGAGAATGGGGCACCAGCATTGAATATCTGAATCATAGGGCTACCAGAGATGGAGGAAGAAGATGATCTCCACAATTTTGTAGAACACTGGATCCCAGAGCAATTGCAAGTTGAGGTAATGATTCAAAGGGCATAAAGAGTAAATGTGTGAGGGGCCCGATTACATCAGGACTCTGCCTACCCCTCAACACATGCAGTGCTAGTTGTCCTGGGCTCCATGAAGGAGGGAGACAGCATTCTACAAATGGCACAGAAGCAGGGTCCCATACACTGGTGAGGGGCTAATATCCATATATTCCTGGACCTCAGCTACACATTGAGACAAAGGCACAAGGCGTTTTAATGGGATCAGGTCCAAACTGCGACAACTTGGGGTCCACCATGTTTTGTTGATGCCTGCAAGCCTGAAGGTGGTGTACGGTGCCAAAACTTTTCACTTCGCTAACTCGGAGGATGCGGGCAAGTTGGTGCATAAAATTGAGCAAGACTGTGCAGCGCAAAGTTGAGAATCTGATTCCGAAGCTGAGGGAGATGATTGAATCCCAAGGAATGCAGTTCGTAAGTCTACCCATGGCTGGGGCATCTAATCCCTCATGAGACTGTTACTTTTTTGGGATTTTGGGACATTTAATTTCACAGAGTAAAATATAGATTAAATGAGTGTGAATCACTACAACATTTAGATACTAGGGGCATGTATTAATGCAGTGCTTCATTTACTGTTTCTCCTTTTAATTTTAATTGAAATGATTAGTGAATCATAATAAATAATAATTTTTATTTATACAGCGCTTTTCCAAATCCAAAGCGCTTTACAGATTAAACAATTTTAAACAAATATTAAAATCCATAAAAGATCAAATTCCAAGTACAATTGTAGAATTGGGTGCGGGAAATGTGTGGGAGTTTGTTATGACACAGTTTCCCTTTTTTTCTTCTTCTTCTATCGCAGTACTGAGTGCTTTAACTCAGAAACATTAAAATAATTGCCCGATTCACTTTCAGTAAATCTCTAGGTCTAAGGTAGGCTGCAGTCGTTCCTTTTACAGTTACAAATAATCTGCATAGTAATAATGTGTCAAGAAATCATATTAGTCCTGTTGGGTATAAGTTGATTGCATCTCGAGTTACTGCTTAATGATCAGCATAATGAATGAGGGAAGCTGTGTGAAGTGTTCTGCTTTTTTATTATATAACGTGTAACCTTATCTTGTGTTAATGGGGATGTTTTTCATCTCTATCAAAGGGGTGTGTTAATTGAAATTCTGTTAATTTATAGGATATCCCCACTCATGGCAGCAATTAGCTTCTGAAACTTTCTGTTTAAAGATAATTAAATTTTTTCTTTTGTAAAGTAACTCTACGTGAAGTAACAAGTTAGAGTACCACAAATACTGAGTGCTCAGATATTGGAAAGTATTGTGCTTTTAATGTTTGAATGTACTGTCCTAAGGAAAGATGCTTGTATCTATTGCATTTTAAAACCAATAAATATAAGTTTCAAAAGGCATCAAATCATTTGCTTCATGCATATATTGAAACTTGACATTATCAATGTTGTAAGGCTTATCTTGGGAAGAAAAAATTAACCCATTACCCCAGTGTCTCTACATATTATTTAATTAACAGCAGATATATGAATAACAATGGGTAAACGCTTAATAAAGCTAACCTCAGGGAGTTCAGCTACACCCCCACTCCCAAACCTCGTTCCATTTGAGGTGTTTATCTTTAATAACAACAAATACGACAATTGAAAGTTCAAGAAATGTCCTCATCGCCGACGGGGTCCTCTTCATCCAGGTCTCAGGATCAGGCTGGAGCATTCCGTTGACACCATTTGTGGGCCTCCCAGATAAAAAAAGGTAAACTTTACTGCAATGCACAATCCGAATGCGAGCCAGGAAAACCATACTGTGAGGCACCTCCATCTTGCACAGCAGAGCTTGAACTCCATTGAATCTCTTTCGTTTTTGCTGAGTAGCAGAGGAGAGATCAGAGTACATTTGTATTTTTTTGGCCAACATAGAGCAGTGATTTCTTCTGCCGGGTGAGTACCAGGAGATAGTCTCTCGAGCTGACCCCCATCCGTCGCAATAACTACTGTGCACGGAGCCTCAGGATTGTCCAGTCGTCCTCAGTGGGGATAACTTGGTATGCTGTTTGAAATTTCTGTACTGTTGGGGAGGTTTCTTCCCCCAGCTGTTGAACTAGCCAGTCCTGGGGAACATCATTAGGTGGTCAGTTTCATACCCCTCTTGTAGCCCCAAAAGTCTCAGATTGTGAGCCCTTGCCTGGTTCTTGAGCATCTCGATTCTCCACCAAAGATAGGTATTTTCTTTCATGATTGTCTAGACAGCTGCCATAGCTGTATCAGCTCTTTTGGAGGCTTCTGTCGATGCTACAGTTGCAAGTTCCACTGAGGTTTCCACTGTAGCCACCGGTTAGTAAGTCAAATGTCCTGCTGCAGCCTTACCCCTGGCTTAGTCATTTTGGTAGGACATGTACTGAACTCCCCACAGGGTCCTCCTCCTGCTGTGCATAACTTTGACAACCCTCTGCATGTTGCAGTTAGAGTGTTAGTTGTCGTGAAAAGAAATAAATAGCTACTGTGGAAATGCTCTGCACGCCAGATCTAATAATTCTCATAGATGTGAAAAAAATAGGAACTTCAAGCTAACTATAGCCGCTCTTGGAAAATGATTACTCATCCTTCTACTGTGCTCAGCCAATGTTGAGCTCAACCCTGGCCCTCTGGATACCATAGCTTCGCCAACTGATCTAGCAAGAGTCAAAGGCATGAGCTTCTTGCATATTAATGTATGCAGCTTGTTAAAAAAGGTTACTATGATCCAAGCCTGGATGAGTCACACCTCTCCTGATGTACTAGTAGCTTCAGAATCCTGGCTTAGACCAGCCACCTCAGACAGGGAGATCAACATCCCTAACTATGCCTTGTTTAGAACTGACAGGCAGTCCAGAGGTGGAGGAGTGACCATTTATGTTAAGAGCAAGTTCACGGCCACCTGCCTCAACTTGTCCTCTGTCACCAGTGAATTTGAATGCTTGTCTCTCAAGGTGGATGTTTCACAGACCAGCGCAATCCATGTAATAGGATGCTATAGACCTCCATCCGCAGGTTTACAGCTTCTGTCTCATCTATCTGTGAAGCTGGAACAAGGCTCCTAGAAACAATCATCCTAGGGACATTAACCTCGATTGGCTATCTAATGCCTCAGCTCCACTCGCATCCTTCTGTGATGATCATGGATTAACACAACTTATTGCTGAACCCGACATGCCACAATAAAAGGAACCCTAGCAACAGCACCCTACTGGGCGTTATCATAGTGCATAAACCTCATCTTTTTACCCATGCTGGCACCTTTTTGTCTGATGTCAGCGACCACTGCTTCATTGCCGGAATAGTAGCTGCCAGCAAACCCCCTTCTACAGCTAAGTTCTCTGTGAAGAGGTCAAGGCGTAACTTTGACTTGTTTGCCTACCTCGACAAACTTAAATACTCCTTGCGTTGGCATGATTTCTACTTGGCAAAAACGGTCATCACCGCATACGACATCTTCCATGATATCTTATCAGGGGCTCTCAACAAATACACTCCTCTGGTAAAAATCTGCATAAAGAATAAAGACTGTAGATGGTTCTCCTCTGAACTCAAGACTATGTTGCTCGAAAGGGATAAGCTTTGGAAAAAAGCTTATAGATTCAATACCCCTATGGACTGGAATCAGTTTAGGAGACTACAAAATGTCTGCATGAAAATGGTCAGAGAATCAAAGGCTGTCTTCTTTCGCTCAGAAATTCAACTCTGCTGCCAAGAGCTCAGCTAAATTCTGGAAAACTATTAAGGACTTGTTCGGCAAAGCTTCTGGCAACCCCCTTCCGACTAAGATCAACTCTGGGAATTCAATCATCACTGATAGGTTGGAGATCTTAGATTCGTTCAATAATCATTTTGCCACCGCAGGCCTAGCATTCACTATTTCCCCAGCATGCTCCCTGCGTACCCAGGTTGGTACCCCTTATCCTGATTCCCCTGCGACAGACTCGGCATTCTCACTCCAGCCTGCATCACTAAAAGAGGTGGAGGATCTCTTTTTGCAGATGGACACCAGGAAAAATGCTGGCGCTGACTCCTTAGACCCATACTTTATAAAGATTGCCCTTCATGTACTTGCCATGCCCGTTACCAGCAAACCCCCTTCTATAGCTAAGTTCTCTGAGAAGAGGTCAAGGTGTAACTTTGACTTGTTTGCCTACCTCGACAAACTTAAATACTCCTTGCATTGGCATGATTTCTACTTGGCAAAAATGGTCATCACCGCATACGACATCTTCCATGATATCTGGCATGAACAGCTAATATTTTTCCTAGTCAAACTATCTCTTGTTGGGAGCTGCAATACTGAACATAGGATTTGCAAGAAAGTGAGTTGTGCTCACAACAGAGGGAAGGGAACCTTTCAATTGTCTTGGTTTGTAGCAGATATACTGCAGATGGAGGCTGCTTCTAACTGAAAGGTGAAATAAGGAATTTACAATTATCAGGAAAAGACAGTCTTGTTACAATTCTTAAGATTTTCAGGGCAGGAAGATTTTAAACTCTGGGTGAAACATTTGTCACAAATCCTGAAATAAGTGCAGGTACAGGTTGTGTATTTGACCCAGACAGTAAACTGTTTTCTGTGTTTATCATTGTTTGCCTTAAAAGGCAATTCCAAACTTTCTCAGGAAGTGATTACATCACAGAGACTTAATCAGCCAATAGCTTGGGTAACAGACCTGAGAACAATATTATAAGCAAGTGTTTATAGCAAACTCATCAGAACAGCTAATATTTTCCTAATCAAACTATCTCTTGTTGGGAGCTGCAATACTGAACATAGGATTTGCAAGAAAGCGAGTTGTGCTCACAACGGGGACCTTTCAATTGTCCTTGGTTTGTAGCAGATATACTGCAGGTGGAGGCTGCTTCTAACTGAAAGGTGAAATAAGGAATTTACAATTATCAGGAAAAGACAGTCTTGTTACAATTCTTAAGATTTTCATGCAGGAAGAGTTCAAAGCACAGCTGACTTATTTTGGGGCTGACTGCTTTCAGAGCACAAACCACCAGGCTGTTTTGGGGCTGGGGAGGTTTACCTGTGTCTGACTTGGATGTCTGGATTTTCTCTGTTTGATTAGCAGGGATTTTCTCTGTCAAATTGTTGTGTATAGTATCTAGCAGACAGGAAGGCACTCATTGCAGCAGTGGGTCAGAGCTCTTAGCTGATTGTTTTGTGAGGGGCACAGTTTAGGTCCAACCCCTTCCACCCCTCACCCCACCCACCCCTGGAAATAGTTCCTTTATACCTGGGGTTCTGACATCATTTCCTCAAGAGTGCAAGGTGCATATCAATGTCATATCCTCTCTAGCACACAGCACTGAAAATATACGCATACACATTGTATAATATATATATATTTCTATATAACAAACCAATCACACACACAGCACACACACACACAAAAAAAAAAATTGTCATGTGGGAGTAGTGCAATGTAATGGCTGTGGGCAGCAGTCTTCTGGGAGTCTTTCTGAGGCTGAGATGCTGCCCTATTTTCGAACAACTCTCTACCCTGGGGAGGAAGTTGTCTGTCTTCAGGCCACACACTGGACAGCAGTAAGAGAACCTTCCCCAGGCCAGACTGGACGGTAGGAGGAACCCCCATCCAGGCAGCACCACAGCCACCACCACTACCTCAGAGGTTTCAAAGAAAGCACAGCAGTTGGACCACAGTGGCCTCAGGAGGGGTGAGGAGGTGGAAGAGAGGCACACCCAGTCAGTTGTTCCACTCCACAACCATACACTCATTCTGGGGAGCACATCCCCTATGGATGCACCCACGGAGGAGATTAAGGAGGCTGAGGACACCTGTCACAAGGGAGGCCCACTGGAAGGAGGGCAGAGGATGCCACAAGGAAAGGAAGCTCCTCCTGGTGGGGACTCCAATTATTAGGGGATGAGAACTGGGGAGAAGGGAAAACTGAAGTAAAGTGCCTGCCTGGTGCCATGGCTTGTAGGGACAGGAAGCGCATCCCTCAGGATCACGAGAACAGCTGCACGGGAGTCTGACTTGGATGTCATTGTCCACCTAGGGACAAATGACTTGGCTCAACATGAGATTAGAGCAGTGCAGAAGGACTTTGTGAACTGGGGAGGGCCTCAAGACAAGTAGCACACACAGTATCCTTCTCCAGAGGTGCTGCCTGTAAATGGCATGAGTGAGGCAAGGTACTTTGCACCATGCAGTTTAATGAGTGGTTGAAAAAATGGTGTGGGGCACAGGGTTTGGCTTCATGGGACTGGGTTCCACCTGGAGAGGACACCAGCCTATACTGGCAGGATGGTCTGCATCTGTCCAGGAAGGGAACAAGTCTTTCGAGCAATCAGTTTAAATGCTTCATTGGCAAGCTTTTAAACTAGTCAAGGGGGAGGCACTGATAAGCAGCAGGAAAATCCCAGACTCTCCCTACAAAACAGGGTACTAAATGGGAAAAAGACCGAGGTAGAAAGGTCAGTGGGGGATGCTGCAACAGAAAGTAAAGCCATCAAAAAATGCAAAGCAATGAGTACCAATGCACGTAGTCTGAGTAACAAGCTTCCTGAATTAGTGGCCTTGATGGAGGAGGAACATCTGGATATCGTGGCAGTCACAGAAACATGGTTCACACAAAACCATGACTGGGACGTAAGCATACCAGGATACACTATCTACAGGAGAGACAGAGAGGGTAAAAGAGGAGGAGGAGGAGGTTTCTTTACATAAGGGAAGGAATCAAAGTAACAGAACAAAAGAAAAACAGGGAGGAGAAGAAGAAGCACTGTGGGTAAATTTGGAGACCGCAATATCACCACAATCCGCACAGGGTTAGAGTACAGACTTTCTCAGGGAGGAATGGACAAGGAAATGATAGAAAGTATACTTAGTATGGCAAAAAGGGAGATATTGCTGATGGGTGATCTGAATATGCCAGATGTTAACTGGAGGCAGTTGCAGAAGTCACTTCAAGAGTGGGTTATTCAGATGCCCTACAGGGGCATGCCTTAGACAACTAGTATTGGAGCCCACTCAAGAGGGAGCAATCTAGACCTGGTTCTCTCAAATGGAGATGAAGAGGATCACAGATGTAGAAGTGGGTAGCCATCTGGGAACTAAGCGACCATCGAACAGTATGGTTCACAATAAACACAGCAATGGAGTCAATACATACAAAGGCAAGGTACTGGACTTTAGGAGGGCTGACTTTGCCAAAATGGCAAGTGCCTAAGTGGAATGCACATACAAATGGGCAGGAAGGAGGTGGAAGAACAATGGGGAATAATAAAACTGCCATCACAGAGCAACAAGCCTTTGTGTGAAGCAAATAAACAAAACTAAACGATAAGAAAACCACTATGGTTCCTGTGGCTGAAGTGGCAGTAAAGGTTCAAGAGAAAAGAAAGCTTTCAGGAAGTACAAGGAATCACAGAAGGAGCAGGACAGAGAATTGTATCAGTTAAAGCAAAAGGAAGCTGGGAAGGCAGTCAGAACAGCAAAGGACCAAACCAAGGAAAAGATAGCCAACTCAGTTAAGAAGGGGGATAAACCTTTTATAGGTACATCAGGGAGCGAAGGAAGACCAAGGGAGGGATAGTGAGGCTTAATAAAGGGGGTAGGCAGAGGAAGACTGAAAAGGCAGAGATACTAAACAAATATTTTTGCTCAGTATTTACGAAGGAAGGGGGGTACCTAGAACAAACAGTAGAAACACACTGGATACAGAAGTTGATACCAGCCCATTTACAGAAGAAAGGTTCTGAAAGAATTCTTAAAACTGAAGGTGGACAAAGCAATGGGGCCTGATGGGATTCATCCCAGAATTCTAAAAGAAGAGTAGAATTAGTGACACCACTGACTACCCTGTTTAACAAATCATGGGAGGATGGGGTGGTACCCGAGGACTGGAGGAGGCAGATGTGATTCCCCTTCACAAAAGTGGGAGCAAGGCAGAAGCAGGAAACCACAGACCTGTTAGTTTAACCTCAGTGGTAGGAAAATGATGGAATCACTTCTGAAGGAAAGAATTGTCTAGTATCTGAGGCCAGAGGGCACAGGACCCAAGGCAGCATGGATTCACAGCAGGAAGGTCATGCCAGACAAATCTGATAGATTTCTTTGACTGGGTGACCAAAGTAGTAGATCAGGGAGGGCTGTGGACATGGCCTACCTAGACTTTAGCAAGGCATTTGACACAGTCCCACACAAAAGATTAATATACAAGTTAGCTAGCCTGGGAGTGGGACCCAAGATGACAGCCTGGGTAAAATTGGCTGGACAATAGGACACAGAGAGTAATAGTAAATGGAGTCCACTCTGATGAAAGGGGGTTACTAGTGGGGTACCGCAGGGTTCAGTATTAGACTAGTCCTCTTCAATGTCTTTATGTTTACATTGCAGAGGGACTGGAAGGAAAAGTATGTCTCTTTGCAGATGACACAAAGATCTGCAACAGAGTTGGTGCACAGGTGGGGTGGAAAGGATGAAAAGGGACTTGGCAAGGTTAGAGGAATGGTCAAATGTATGGCAGCTTAGATTCAATGCTAAGAAGTGTAAGGTAATGCACCTGGGAAACAAAAACCCAGGGGAAGAGTACACAATGGGGGGTGAGATACTAACGACAACAAAAATGGAAAGGGACCTGGGGTAGTCATATCAGATGACCTAAAGGTGGGCAAGCAATGTGAGAGGGCAGCAAGGAGGGCTGGGGTGATATTGGGATGCATAGGGAGAGGCATCACCAGTAGAAAACAAGAAGTTATTATCCCTCTGTACAGACAGCTGGTCAGACCCCATCTGGAGTACTGCAGTGCAGTTCTGGAGACCCAGTCTTCAAAAGACATAGTCAGGATGGAAGCTGTCCAGAGGAGGGCAACTAAAATGGTGCAGGGTCTGCACCAGAAGACATATGAAGAGAGACTAAAGGAGCTTAATATGTATAGCCTCGAGGAAAGGAGGGAGAGGGGGGACATGATAGAAACTTTCAAGTACCTCAAGGGAATCAACAAAGTCCAAGAGGGTAGCATCTTTCAAAAAAAGAGGTGTGCAAGAACAAGGGGCACAATTTGAAGATGGGGCGGCTCAGAGGTAATTTAAGGAAGTATTCTTTCACAGAGAGGGTTGTGGATGCATGGAACGGCCTTCCCGAGGAGGTTGTGGAGTCAAAAACAGTGGTGGAATTCAAGCATGCATGGGACAGTCATAAGGCAATTCTAGGGGATGGGGGTAGGAAGAAGTAGGCTGCTGGTTAACTAGGATCTGCAGCTTATCCAGTAGGCAGGGAAATGGGCAGACTGGGTGGGCCAAGCGGTCCTTATCTGCCATCAAATTCTATGTTTCTATGTTTCTATATTACCCACCTATTTAATCTATCTCTGTCTCAGGGTGTTCTGCCACCTATATGGAAGACTGTCCATGTCATTCTCCTGTTTAAATCAGGTGACCCTTGTGATCTTAATAACTACAGGGCAATCTCCCTCCTTCCTGTTTTGTCTAAATTACTGCAGAAAATAGTGAATGCACAGCTGCGGTCCTATCTTGAAACTATGAATCTACTAAATCCAATGCAGTCTGGCTTTAGAGCTAACCACAGCACTATCACGGCCCTTGCCAAAGTGACTAATGATTGGCAGAGGGAGTTAGACATCAAGAATTATGTCTGTGCTGTATTTCTGGATTTAAGTAAGGCTTTTGACACCGTTGATCATAGCCTGCTCCTCCTCTCCCTGCAAACTATAGGCATGTACTCTCCATCGTTGCGTTTGTTCGCTGACTATCTAACAGGACACCATCAGCAAGTCAAAGCTGAAGGCGAATTGTCACCTCTTAAACCTCTCCAGTGGGGCATGCCCCAGGGATCTATATTAGGTCCCTTACTGTTTGAGATATACATTAACAATATTGACAATTGGATAAACAAGGCCAATATTCATCTGTTTGCAGATGATACTGGCCTTTACTTAAGCCGCCCAACTCCAGAAGCTGCCTGTGAAGACCTCCAATCTGAATTCAATCTACTTCAGAGCCAACTAATCCATAAAAACTTCCCCCTTAATGCCAAAAAAGTGAAAGCGATGCCTCTCTCTCCAGTTATCCTCTCAATTAACCCAGCAACTATTGGTTCAGTCCCTCAGATTACCACCTTGTTAGGAGAAAAGTTGGACTACGTCACAAAATTCAAGTACCTGGGAGTGTGGCTAGACCACAGACTTTCCTTCACTGAACACGTTGAGGATCTACTAAAAAGACTAAGGCAGAGACTGGGAATTTTCTTTAGAATTAGTCAATTCCTAACCAGAGATGCTAAGACACAGCTGGTCCAATCCACGTTTCTATCGTTGTAGGTTATCGGACTTCCTATACAGCCTGTGTCCCACCTCTTGCCTGACAAAATTGGACACACTTTATCACAGAGCTCTGAGGTTCATAACATTACTTCCCTTCGGCACACACCACTGCTGTCTGTACGTGGCTGTAGGATGGACCTCCCTTAAGTCCAGGAGAGATAGAAATGCTGCACTTTGGACCCTCAGAGCTATTTCAAAATAACTGCCACACTATATTACCAACTGTCTTCCACTAAGTGCAATAGGTAACTACACATTACGAAGTTACTCACCTATCTCACTCAAGGTACCTATGGCTAAATCTCGCTTTGGCAGAGCAGCCATAAGTTTTGTGCTGCCCTCATTTTGGAACACAATTCAAAAAACTCTTAAATTGTGCTTCCCTGTCTGCCTCTTTGCCTTTAAGTCTCTATATTCCTACTCATTCAAAGAAGTATGCAAATGTTTTTCCCTCCCAAGATCTGCACCAGTGTCCTCCATAGTATCTCATCCCATCCTGCACAGTACTCAAAATCCCAAGAACTCTTAGTACTTGTCCACCGCCTTCCCAAACCCTAGACATTCCATCATCTCCTTCCCTACATCTCCCTCACTTGCTTCCCACTTATCCTCTGTCTAAGTCTCCCATCTTCAGGGTAGGGTGCTGTCTACCCTCTGGTTGAGACTATCTCTGCCCCTTCCTTTGCATCTCTCTCACCTCCCATATATTTCTCCTCTACTACCCCTTATGTACACCCTTCTGCTACCCTACCTGTTCTCCCCACTGCACCCCTACTCATCTCTCTTCCTCCACTCCCTCTATTCTAACTTCCTGCTGCCCATGCTTCTTACTCTACTATATTACTCCAATCATGATTCTTCTTTCTCCTCCTCTCTTCTCTTCTCCTCCCTTACTGTGCCCAGGCTGAATATATGTACATGCTCCTTTTTGCGCTTCTGCCTCGAATTGCTTCAGTCCTGTATGGTTTATCATTTCTTGTTGACCTGTTTTCATTATATATCTGTATTCAATTGCACTAATTTGTATTGTTATATTCACTATGTTCCACCGAGGTCCATCTCAGAAATGATCAATTGCTCAACAATGTCTGCCTGGTTAAATAAAGATTTAGATTGTTTGATTGATTGATTGAAATTTATTCAAAAGGTCAGTCACAGATGAGAGGAGCCGACTGAGTTTGGCTCTAGGATTTGCAAAGTTTCCTCCCTCGCTCCCTCCTCGTGTTCTGGATGACAGCCTTGTGTCACTCTCATGCAGGGAGCTCCGTGAGCTGTTTTCGATTTAGCTCCCTCTGCCAATGCCTTATCCTTCGAAGGGTTACCCATTTTGTTCAGCACAATATCGACTCCAGATATCTCACGAGAAAGTTCAGTTACCTTTGCCAAATACACTTAGATTTAACTTTTAAATAGCATGAAGCAGTGGAGCTCTATCGATCTACTGCCATCTTGCTCGGGGCTCCAGAGCACCTCCATCGCACTGGAGTGTTTGTATCAGCTACCTACTTTGCACAATAAACTGCACCGAGCATTAATCCATTTTATTTCTTCATTTTGCACACGATGTTTGTTGTTTTTGGTCACTTTAATTGTTGGTGCTGTCAACCATTGTGAGCGCTGCGCGGAGTTTGTTCTTTTAAGTAAGAACTGTCAGGAAAACCTTTTGCTCCTGTGCCAAAGGAGTCTCCACCTGTCCCTGACCATTCTCAGATCCTGCCAGACACCTAGGGAGTCCTTGCCCTCAGGCATTCTACCCCAGGGCTGAGGTTATTTTCTTACCTTCAGGGTGAGTCCGTTCCTCCCTAACATGAAGGGAAGCTTGGTACTCACACCCATAAGTGGGAATCAGTGGCGAAGACTGATTTCTGGAAGATATTAAAATTATGTTCTTACTGGAACTGTTGATCTTCCAGAATATCTTCACCATTGACTCACCTGTCCGCCACCATTCCCACTCAGGCAGAGCCAGTGCCTCTGGGCAGCTCACCCTGTGGGTGCTGGCAACACCTTGTTTTTATATCTTGGCTCTTATATCTTTTTATATCTTATAACTTGGTACATTCAGCAAACATGGGTTTGATTCCCACAACCTCCACCTGCATACTGTGTGACTGAGCAAGTCACTTAACTATCGCAGTGCTCCTGTGTCACCCCTGAAAACTGGCACTTGTGCGTAATGAGCTTTACCTGGTTACCAAACAATAATAATAAAAAAAGCCCAAAACATTCTGGTGAGCATCTTCCCTACCATAGCCCCTGTAGGGGTTGTTTTTGCTTATCCAAAAAAAGAGAGTTGAGCACCCTTATGCCAACTCTCTCCAAAAAAAAACAACTTTTTTTGTGTGTGTGTGTGTGTGTAGAAAGCTAGCTCCTACCCTCCACTTTTCTTCCTTGTTCTGTTCTCCCAGTTAGTTGCTAAATGCAACCTGTGCCCGAGCACTATCCAATCTAAATCCACCAAGCAGCTACTCTGTGTGTGGAGGGTACAATGCACCTTGTTTGAATCAGTACTCTAGATCCACACAGGCTACATCCCTGTGGTTGCAGGGAGAAGCAAGTTATGTTTCTGCCCCTTCTCTTTGTGCTTTTGGCCTTTGCTCACTCCCCCTGGGGATGCCAGAGCTGACCACATCTTGACTCCTGGGGACTGCTCAGTCCTGCAACTCCTAGGCTCCTCAACCCTACTTTTCTTATATCTGTCAAAGAGAAAAGAGGGACATGGGTTTGCTTTTGAGTTCACTCAGTTCTTATCTGGTAGCACAGAGTTATTTTTTTGGGAGTCCAGATGTCATTTTTCCATTTCTAGCACATTTGCCATCTTATTTGCAAGGGGGTCCTAAGTTTAGACTTCCCCCTTTCTTGCATTTGCCAGAACCATTTGCTCAGGGATGCTGCTCTAGCTGATTCTTATCGCTATCCACCTCCTGTCTGGCTGGTGGTATGAGGCTCTGGCTCTTTTAGACCCAACTACCCTTGTGCCACCTGGTAAGCCTAACCCTTAGGCACTAGTTGGTAGTCAGATTTTATTTTGTTGTCTGTTTTATCTCTTGTATCCTTTCCCTATGCCTTTGGTCTAGAAAGACTCTAGTCTTCTCTTTTTTCACTCCACTTTGTTTCTCTCCTTGCGAATAGGACTGAGGTACATGAAGGAGTTGGCGACAGTCATTGAGTGATGCTTGCAGCACCACTTGGGCTCCCTCCTGCAAAACATTTGCTCCCGTGGGATCCTAGTGCCTCTACCCCCACAACCATAAGTGGGAATCAGTGGTGAAGATGTTCTGGAAGATCAACAATTATAGTTAATACGTAATTTCATTTTTTCTCCACTGTAAAATTATAGATTGAGGGAGTACTTCCAACCAATCAGAGCATGCCTTTCCTCTACATGTGAGATACTCTTATTCTATAAAGAGTGTCTCACATATAGATACCCTGAAAATGGGCTGATTCGGGGGAGGTATTGTATTTTTTTAATATACAGTATTATTGATCAAACTTCATCAATAATATATTAATACTACCACAGAGACCACTCTTATAGATGTATGAGTGGCCTCTCCTACAGTCTCATTTTTTTTTTAAATCAAGGGGTTTCTCCCCGCTGGCTGCTATTTGGGGCCCCTTCTCTGGCCAGGCAACCACACTGCCCCATTTGCCACTAACTTCACCACTGTCTCCATCCAGCAACTTGCCCCCTGCACCTTCTTTTCATGCAAAGGGGGGAGGGTGAATGGATTGGAGATCCAATAGGATCTGCAGAGATACTATAGACAGAAAAAAAATGGGCAGACTAGGTGGGCCAAGTGGTCCTTATCTGCTGTCAAATTCTATGTTTCTGCATTTCTGTCCTCCACCATAATGCCCCAGGCCTGGGTAATCTTTTCAACATTTTGCCTGGCTCCCTCTGCACGTTATTGTGGCACCCCCTTTTTTTTTAGTTTATGTTTATTGTTTTATCAAAAACATCCAGTCAAGTTCCATACAAGGGGTAACATTGCAGTCATGCACTAGTACACACTCAGGTGTGTTCCTATCCAGCTGGTACAGGATTAGGGAGAGGAGGAGTAGGCCTAAGTACCAAATACATCCAAAGGCGATAACATACAGAGCATAACATACCCACGTAGTAGCCGTGCCAAGTCCGAATAAAGAGTCTGAACATTCTGGAACCTCTTATGTTGCTAGATTTCTACGTTGGGTACTGTATCAGGTAGGCATATGGACAGACTAGACTGGCTGTTGGGTCTTTTTCTGCCATCAAATGCTCAGTGTCTATGTATGTATAAACGTACATTTTGTAAGTTTTGCTTATCCTTGTTTTATATAGTTTGTCTTTACATTGATGGTGCTTTGTCTCATATTTTTGCTTTTACCATCACACTGTTTTTGCATTTGATTTTACTGTATTCTGTGTGTTCTCCCCTGCTCCCGCTCCCACCTGGTCATGCCTGGAAACAAGTTTCAGTTGACTGTGACTATCCTGGTCACCACATTTTGAAAACGGAAAGAAAGAAAGACTTGTTCAGTTGTTCAAGTGATAACATTCAGTCTGGTGAAAATACGGCAATAACTGACTGATGTATGGTTAATGCTCATGGCTTGAAGGCCAGGCGTTTCATCACTCACAGAAGCCTGTTATTGGGATTGTGTGCCAGCAAAGCAAATGTTATTTATTTTAGTCTTTGGTAACCACCCACTATGCACAAGTGCCTGTTTCCAGGGGCAACCTGGGAGCACTGAGCAGTTAAGTGACTTGCTCAGAGTCACACAGTATGCAAGTGGAGGTTATGAGAATCAAACCTAGGTCTGGTCTGCTGGATGTACCAAGCTCGTTCATAGCTCGTTATTCTAACCTCTATGCTATACTGTTATTTCTAGGTTATGGCTAAGAAAAGAGTTGGCAACAGACAACAATGGCTGCTTTTGAATGTTTTTGTTTTTAGTGAGGTTCTGCTTTTACCCATTTTTAAAAATGTAATCAAGAGTGATAGCCCATTTCAGGTATAGCATTTCATTTTCAAGGAGGTCCTGGTTTCATTCGTTTTTATAATATACAGTATTAACCCAGTGTAACAGCAAAAACACCAAATCTCATTTTCCGTGTGGTCCTATTATTACTCTTCTTTTATACTGCATTTACCCTGGGTTCAGCTAAGATGCAATATCTCGTTTTTAGAGGGGTCCTGAAACATAGAGATGACAGACAAAAAAAGACCTCAGCAGTTCACCTAATTTGCCCCAAGATTCTCTACTAAGAGACACTCTACAGTAGTCTCCATCCATCCTCACATTCTGCATATACCCCTCATCTTTTTAGAAACGTAGATTTTGTCAGCAGAAAAGGGCCATTAGGCCCTTCTAGTCTGCCCCTGTCCCTGCCAGTTCTATCACCACTGACTCTAGCTGGTCATAGGTGTCAATCCCTCCCCCGTTCCTCAATTTAATATGCCCCTGTGCCTGTCCCACACATGCTTCAAACTCCCCACCATCTTTTCCCCCACCACCTCCTCTGGCAGGCTGTTCCAGTCATCCACCACTCTTTCCATGAAGAAGTATTTCCGCCATCTCTCCTAGACTTCCCCCTTAGCGTCATTGCGTGCTCCCTTGTTTAGTGCCTTCCTGTCTCTGAAATAGACCCTTCGTTTGCTCCTTGTTCACTCCTGAGAGGCACTTAAAAGTTTCTTTTTTTTTTAACTTGCTCTCTATACTCCCCCTATCTGCAGCGCTTCCACGCTTTGGAGACACCCAATGCCTTATAGTCCCCGCTCTCCTACCTGGAGCCCAGTGCAGTCCATCCTCCAGCATAGCCATGGCTATCCCCCAGGCAGGTATGAGGTGGGGTCCCGTGCACCCAAAGTCTTCCTTGTTCCCGTCAGGATGCTGGTACTGGGGTCAGGTAGGGGCATTGGTGATCGGGGCCTGGTGCTCTATCTACCGGGTGTGCTGCAGGGTATTTCTGATGTTCTAAGGAGTGGCATGCGCCTCAATGTCAAGGTGTCTCCACCGATGTCCGCCACTCCCAACCCTCTCTGTATACTTCGCACTTCCTATGCCTCAGCCTCGCCAGAGCGCCAGTCAAGCACCGAGCATGTACCCTTCCCTCCCAGGAGAGAACGGCTGTCCTCAGATGCT
Organism: Neoceratodus forsteri; assembly: GCA_016271365.2. Classification (NCBI taxonomy): domain Eukaryota; kingdom Metazoa; phylum Chordata; order Ceratodontiformes; family Ceratodontidae; genus Neoceratodus; species Neoceratodus forsteri. The sequence goes on along the minus strand of CM028129.1, from coordinate 245,256,195 downwards.
CAATCCTTCCCTCCCTGCCAACCCTTGATGGCCCAGGCTCATTCCTGAACCCGGATTGCTGGCATGGCACGAGGTGTGACGTCAATGGGGGAGGCACTGACAAGCAGCAGAAAAATCCCAGCCTCTCCCTACAAAACAGGGTACTAAATGAGAAAAAGACCAAGGTAGAACGGTCAGTGGGGGATGCTGCAACAGAAGGTAAGGCCATCAAAAAATGGAGAGCAATGAGTACCAATGCCCGTAGTCTAGGTAACAAGCTTCCTGAATTAGTGGCCTTGATGGAGGAGGAACATCTGGATATCATGGCAGTCACAGAAACATGGTACACACCAAACCATGACTGGGACGTAAACATACCAGGATACACTATTTACAGGAGGGACAGGGAGGGTAAAAGAGGGGAGGAGTAGTTCTTTACATAAGGAAGGAATAAAACAACAGAACAAAAGGGTAAACAGGGAGGAGAAGAGCACTGTGGGTAAATTTGAGACAGGCAATGGCACAACCCAAGCACAGGGGTTGTATACAGACCCCTTCTCAGGGAGGAAGTGGACAAGGAAATGATAGAAAGTATACTTAGAATGGCAGAAAAAGGGAGATATTGCTGATGGGTGATCTGAATATGCCAGATGTTAACTGGAGCACAGTTGCAGCTGCCACTTGAAGAGTGCAGTTATTCTAGATGCCCTACAGGGGCATGCCTAGACAACTAGTACTGGAGCCCACTCTGAGAGGGAGCAATATTAGACTTGATACTCTCAAATGGAGATGGAGAGGATCACAGATGTAGAAGTGGTAGCCATCTGGGAACTAGTGACCATCAACAGTATGGTTCACAATAAACACAGCAATAGAGTCAAGCCATACAAAGACAAAGTACTGGACTTTAGGAGGCTGACTTGCTAAAATGGGTGAGTGCCTAAGGAATGCACTAGCAAATGGGCGGAAGGAGGGTGGAAGAACAATGGGAATAATAAAACTGCCATCACAGAGGTAACGAGCCTTTGTGTGAAGCAATAAACGAAACAAGACGATGTAAGAAACCACTATGGTTCTCAAAGGAAGTGGCAGTGAAGGTTCAAGAGAAAAAAAGCATTCAGGAAGTACAAGGAATCACAGAAGGAGCAGGACAGGAACTGTATCAGTTAAAGCAAAAGGAGGCTGGGAAGGCAGTCAGAACCAAAGGCCCAAACTGAGGAAAGATAGCCAACTCAGTTAAGAAGGGAATAAAACCTTTTATAGGTACATCAGGAGCAAAGGAAGATCAAGGAGGGATAGTGAGGCTTAATAAAGAGGAGGGAGGGTGGGCAGAGGGAGACTGTGAAAAGGCAGAGATACTAAACAAATATTTTTGCTCAGTATTTACAAAGGAAGAGGGGGAGGTACACAAAACAAACAGTAGTAACACTCTGGATACAGAAGTTGATACCAGCCCATTTACAGAAGAAAGGGTTCTGAAAGAACTCTTAAAACTGAAGGTGGACAAAGCAATGGGGCCTGATGGGATTCATCCCAGAATTCTAAAAGAACTAAGGGTAGAACTAGTGACACCACTGACTACCCTCTTTAACAAATCATGGGAGGATGGGGTGGTACCGAGGACTGGAGGAGGCAGATGTGATTCCCTTCACAAAAGTGGGAGTAAGGCAGAAGCAGGAAACTATAGACCTGTTAGTTTAACCTCAGTGATAGGAAAATGATGGAATCACTTCTAAAGGAAAGAATTGTCACAGATCTAGAGGCCAGAAGGGCACAGGACCCTAGGCAGCATGGATTCACAGCGGGAAGGTCATGCCAGACGAATCTGATAGATTTCTTTGACTGGGTGACCAAAGTAGTAGATCAGGGAGGGGCTGTGGACATGGCCTACCTAGACTTTAGCAAGGCATTTGACACAGTCCCACACAAAAGATTAATATATAAGTTAGCCAGCCTGGGAGTGGGTCCCAAGATGACAGCCTGGGTAAAGAATTGGCTGGAGAATAGGACACAGAGAGTAATAGTAAATGGAGTCCACTCAGAAGAAAGGAGGGTTACTAGTGGGGTACCGCAGGGTTCAGTATTAGGACCAGTCCTCTTCAATGTCTTTATAAGCGACATTGCAGAAGGACTGGAAGGAAGAAAATATGTCTCTTTGCAGATGACACTAAGATCTGCAACAGAGTTGATGCACAGGGTGGGGTGGAAAGGATGAGAAGGACTTGGCAAGGTTAGAGGAATGGTCAAATGTATGGCAGCTTAGATTCAATGCTAGAGTATAAGGTAATGCACCTGGGAAACAAAACCCAGGGAAGTGTACACAATGGGGGTGAGATACTAACAACAACAAAATGGAAAGGGACCTGGGGTAGTCATATCAGATGACCTAAAGGTGGGCAAGCAATGTGAGAAGGCAGCAAGGAGGGTTGAGGGATACTGGGATGCATAGGGAGAGGCATCACCAGTAGAAAACAGGAAGTTATTATCCCTCTGTACAGACAGCTGGTGAGACCCCATCTGGAGTACTGTGTGCAGTTCTGGAACCCAATCTCCTAAAGACATAGACAGGATGGAAGCTGTCCAGGGAGGGCACTAAAATGGTGCAGGGTCTGCACCGAGGACATATGAAGAGAGACTTAAGGAGCTAATATGTATAGCCTCGAGGAAAGGAGAGAGGGGGACATGATAGAAACTTTCAAGTACCTCAAGGAATCAACAAAGTCCAAGAGGGTAGCATCTTTCAAAAAGAGGTGTGCAAGAACAAGAGGGCACAATTTGAAGATGGGGCGGCTCAGAGGTAATTTAAGGAAGTATTTTTCACAGAGAGGGTTGTGGATGCATGGAATGGCCTTCCGAGGAGGTTGTGGAGTCAAAATCAGTGGTGGAATTCAAGCATGCATGGGATAGTCATAAGGCAATTCTGGGGGGTGGGGGTAGGAAGAAGTAGGCTGCTGGTTAACTAGGATCTGCAGCTTATCCAGTAGGTAGGGAAATGGGCAGACTGGGTGGGCCAAGCGGTCCTTATCTGCCATCAAATTCTATGTTTCTATGTTTCTATGTCCAGTGCCTCAACCCTCAGCGCCATCGGGCCGGCTGGCACTTATAGGTTTCAATCATGTCCCCTCTCACTGTCCTCTTTTCCAGGGAGTACACTTATTTATTGTTTATTTATTGAAATGTTTCACCATGAAAGGCACACTGAGCAACAAGGTGCTCATCTCTGGTGCATCCTGGGGAAAGGATAGTGGAAATACATACCATACAACAAAACATTATTACAACATTGGCAACAGTGAATAGCAAATAACAGAAAGAACATATTATGCAGCAAAGAGTACAATTGTATACAGAGGTCCAATGGACAGGTCAAGTGCATTACATTAGGATAACACCTTAAATTCATGGTGATGGTACCATTTAGCCTGAAAGGAAGGGGTGGACAGGGAGCAACAGCAGAGGTGGAAAGCATACCTCTCCAAGTGTCCCTCATTAGAGGACATCTCTTATTGCCCCTTAAAATTTGTGTCCCTCATCCGTCCCTCATGGAAAAGGTGCTGCCCATACGGAGAATGTGCTGTAAATTCAGATTTTAAAGCAGAAACTCTAAATATTCTAAAATACTAAATCCAAAATAAACCTTGTACAAGTAAACACTATGGTTTTCACAGTGTTCTGAACTTGTATCTCCATGTTTGAGGATGTGTCCTCATTCTAAGTGTCTGTGTCCCTCATTGTCCCTCATTTTGAGTGTCCAAAAATGTCCATGTCCCTCATTTCAGTGACAAAAGGTTGAGAGGTATGGTGGAAAGGTAGCGAGGTTGGGAGGGGAGCAGATGAGTAGGAATTAAGGTTATAGATATAATTATAGTAATAGATTGATAGGAACCTAAAGTCATAGTTATACTGGTAGTTATAGATAAACCGAAGGAATGGCCAGTTAGGGATCTCAGCAGGGAAAGAAAGTGGTGGGCTGGAAGGGAGCTGCAATTCAGAATAGTTACTCAATATATTGATAGAGGCCGGGGAGCAGGTCAGTAATACCAGGTAGGTTAATTGCAGGTACAATTCAGAGAGGAAATTATGTAGTGCTGAAGTTACAGAGATGGAGGGAGGAGGAGTGATGAATCTGGTGGGGAAGTGAATTCCACAGTTTTGGGAAGTGATCGAGAAAGCAGCCTGGCCTACAGTGGTAAATCGGTGAGGGGCAACCAAGGAATGGGAGTCATAAGGTTTAAGTGAGTGGGCAGAGGGAGGAGGAGGACTGATAGAGAGAGGTGAGATAGGATGGGAGCAATCCAAACCAGAATTTAGAGACAAATTTAGCACAATGATGGAGGCATCTATTTTCTAATGAGGGAAATGCCAGGGAGTGGTAGAATTGACAGTGGTGGGTGAGAGGAGGAGAGTCCAGAGCAAAGCGACAGAAGCAGTTGAAGAGGGTACCCAATCTGGCTTAGGAGGGCTTGGAAGCGGCACTGCAGACTACATCACAGTAGTCGAAAATAGGAAGGATCATCTTCTGGACAAGTTCACACCTAGCTGGGAGAGGGAGGCAGTTCCAGTTTCTGTATGGAGCACTGAGCTTGGGGCGCAGCTTTTTCAGGTTGGCATCCACATGACCAGAGAAGGTGAGATGTTGGTCAAGTCAAACACCCAAATATCTGAATGAGGAGGTGTCCACAAGGACTGTCCCATCAAGGGTATGGAAGATGGGCAGGGAGGAGCCTAGAGAGTCTCCGCCTAGTGCGAAGGTCATGGAGATTGTCTTCTTGGCATTTAGAAAAAGTTGATGAGAACAAAACCAGTGCTGAACATTGTTGAAATCCTGCTGAAGTCTGTTTGCAACATCAGTGCGAGGCTGTCCGGAGGATCATGTCATCTGCACATATGTATTGAGGTTGATGTACAGACAGATGATAGACCTGTTAAGAAATATGGAAAAAAAAGGGCCCAACACAGGCCCTTATACAAACATACATACAAATATACAAAATGCCAGCAGAAACAGGACTCACGGTCTATCGAGTCTGCTTGATTGTACAGCTAGCCCCTTAACTTGCAGCTGCCCCACCCTCCCTCCTCTATAACCACCTCCCACTCTGTTCCACCCTCTCTAAAATTCTCCTACTGTTCTACATGACACCACCTCCGGGGCAGAGTGTTCCACTTATCTACCACCTTTCCGTGAAAAAGTGTCTCCTGATTTCCCTCCTGAATCCCCAATCTGAGCTGATGCCCTCTCTTGTCCTCTCCCTTTTGATCTGAAGAATCCCTTCTGTGTTAATCTTGTTAATACCATTTAGGGACTTAAAGGTTTTGATCATATCCCCCTATCCTCCTCTCTTCTAGGGAATACATTTGCAGCTCTCCCAGCCTCTCCTTGCAGGATTTCCCTCAAGTCCTTGTATTATCTTCCATTTCACGCTGCACCCACCCAGCAATCTTCAGGAGCTAATGCCAGCAGTGCATGCAGTATTCCAGGTGCAGCCTGACCAGTGACCTGTACAGCGGTAGGATCACTTCTCTGTGCCAGGAGGAGAGTCCCCTCGCTATGCACCCCAGCATCTTGTTTGCCTTTGCAGCCGTCTTCCTGCACTGAGCTGAGTGGTTCATACTCCGTTATTAGTACCCCTAGATCCTTTTCCTCCACTGTGCTTTCCAACTGTACCCCTCCCAACTGATATTTCCTCCCCTGGTTCCTTGCTCCGAAGTGCAATACCTTGCACTTCTTGGTGTTGAACCCCAACTGCCATGTCTCTGACCATTCCTGTAGTTTGGTCAGGTCTTCCTGCAACCCTCTCCACCCCTACATGTCATCTACCACAGCACCGATCTTAGTATCATCTGCGAACAGACTGATCCTGCTCTAGATCCCATTTGAGATATCGGCTATGAATATCCCGAACAGCACCGGTCCCAGTACTGAATCCTGGGGCACCCCACTCGTAACGTCCCTTGAGGATGAGAGTTCCCCACCACCACCACCCTTTGCTGCCTATGACTCAGCCAGCTGGTGATCCAGTTGATAATTTTTGTCCCCACCCCAGTGTATTCCAGTTTCCCCCCAGCCTCCCATGTGGCACCGAGTCAAAGGCCTTGCTGAAGTCCAAATATAGGACATCCACTGCATGGCCGCTGTCCAGCTCCCTGGTAACCCAGTCATAGTACTCAACTAGGTTTGTCTGGGAGGATCTGCCCGATACAAAACCATGCTGATGGCCATCTTGGAGCTCATTGTCTTCCAAAAGGTCATCAGTCTCTCTTTAGGATTGACTCCATGAGTTTCCCCACGATTGAAGTGAGACTCACCGGTCTGTAGTTGCCTGGATCATCTTTCGGGCCACTTTTATGAATGGCACCATATGGGCCATCCTCCAGTTCTGTGGCATGCATCATGTGTCCAGTGATGTACTGAACAGGTCTGCCAGTGGTCCCACCATGATCTCCGCTAGCTCCCTAAGTACCCTAGGGTGAATGCCATCTGGCTCCGGTGCCTTATCCACCCTCAGTGCCCTTAGTCCCTCCAGCACTCTGTCCTTTGTAATTCTGATATCAGTCACCCCCACCCTCCTCTGCCCCCTCCACCCTTTCCTGGGTTATCTGCCCACCTTTTTCCTTCGTGAACACAGAGCAGAATTACTCATTCAGTGCCTCTGCCTGGTCCTCACCCCTCTCCACTCACCTCCCATCTTTCTTAATCCTCACAGTCTGGTCTTTGTTTCTTCTTCTCTTGCCAATGTATCTGAAGAAGTTCTTTTCCCCGGCCTTGATTCCCTGTGCCAGTCTCAGCTCTCTGGAAGCCTTGGCCACTCTAACTAGCCTGGTAACCTCCCTGGACTTCTTCATGTACTCATCTTTGTCCCCTTGCCCTCCTGATTTCCTAAGCCTTTGGAATGCTTTTCTCTTGGCCCTTACCCCTTCCATTACCTCCCGAGTCAGCCAGCTTGGCTTCTTTGCTCTCCCCTTCTTGGTCTGTGTCCTGGTGCAGGTCTCAATAGCCTCTGCCAGCCCTTTCTTAATGATATTCCATTTTTGGCTGGCACTCATGCATATCTGAATTCCCACCAGATGCTCAACCAAAATTTCCCCCATCCATTTAAAGTCTGCTCCCTTAAAATCGATCACCCTGGTACCTATTCCTCCTGTTACCCTTCCCGTATTGAGTGTGAATCACACCATATGATGGTCTCTCCCAGCCAGGGGGTTCTCCACTCCCAGATCCCTTACAGCCTCTCCGTTTGTTAATACCAGGTCCAGAGTCCTACTCTCCCTAGTAGGCTCGCAGACCAATTGCACCAGGAAGCAGTCCTGAAATGCATCTAGTAATCTCTGCTTCCTTGCACACATGGTGGTTGGAGTATTCCAGTCCACCCCAGGGAGGTTGAAGTCCCCCAACACTATGGTGTGCCCCTAACTACAGACTCTTCTAATCTGCTCAGCCTACTTCCTATCCAGGTCATCCCCCTGAGTTGGTGGGCTTTACACTACCCCCACCCTCAGTGTTTTTCTTTTAGAGTCTTGAAACTACATACATAGGGCCTCTATCCTGCCCTCTACCTGCTCTTCTCTCCATACACCTTATCCCTCCCTCATGTAGATCACCACCACCCCACCTTTCCCCTAGTCCTGTCCTTTCTGCATATCCTGTACCCTGGGATCATCATATCCAGTTCTGGTTCTGGGTGGCCCATGTCTCTGTGATGGCTACATGTCACCCTCCCTACAGCCAAGAGAGCCTGTAGTTCAGTTGATTTGTTAACTAAGCTTCTTGCACTCAGTGAGACCACCCTCCAACCTGTGTCTTTCTCTCCCCACCCTGGTTCCCCTCCTAATCTCTCCTTGTGCCCCACCTCAAATACCTCTCTGATAGCTTGGGGGTAGGCACGCTTGGCTCCCACCTCTGGGGTCCCTGCCTACTAGCTGTCCTCCCACCACCTCACCACCTAGTTTAAATCTATCCTTGATGCTATGTACCCCTCCAACCTCTGCTTTAATACCCCTTTCCTCTCCCTGCACAGGTGCAGCATGTCCCCTGCATATAGATCCTTATTTTCCCAGGTACTACCCCAGTCCCCCACTACCCTGTACCCCTTGGACTGACACCATTCCCCCAGCCATTTGTTGAACTCCCCAATCCTCTCTTTCCTTCCCGTATTCGCACAGGGTACTGGGAGCACCTCTGAAAAGGCCACTGATTCCCCCACTTCCTCACATAGCCCTCCTAATTCCTCAAACCTCCTCCTCACTACTTCCACCGTCTCCCCCACCAGGTCATTAGTGCCCACATGCACCACTACATGCTGTTTCTTCCTGCCCCTCCTTGTGCACTTCAGAACTGTCTGCCCCACCCTGTCTGCCATTAGCCCAGGTATAGCCTCCACCTATATTCTATTATGCCTCTCCGCCCCGCCGCCCCATCTGATCCCTTTAAGTATGGAATCACCAAGCACCCTTGAGGAACACCAGTGTTAACAGGGAGGGGAAGATGTGGAGCCAGCGATTCTGACTCACTGAGTCTGACCTACAAGGTAGGCTCTGAACCAGTTAATGGCTGAGTCAGTCAGACCTGCTGAGGAAAGGGAGTTTAGTAGTAGGAGTGGGAAACCGTGTCAAAAGCCTTGGTTGGGTTGACAAAAATGTCAGACGTGATTTGACCACTGTCCATCCCAAACAGGATGGAGTCAGTAAGCCTAAGCAGGGAGGTGGTGGTGCAGTGGTTTTCCAGGTAAATATTCACCTGGCCCAGATAACATAGCAGGGCATCTACTGTTTTTGTTAGCCAAATATATTTCCCTCCCATTAAAAATTATATTTGAAATTTTGGTAGAGAACTATGTCCCTGCAGATTGGAAAAGGGCAAATGTCATTCCAATACATAAAAAAGGGTTAAAAAATAATTGGGAGAATTATCGTCCTATAAGCGTGACTTCCACTGTATGTAAAGTCTTAGAGAGCTTAATTAAAGATATCTTAACACCGATGTTGAATAGTCAAGACTTAGAGCAACACATCTTTAAAAGAGGTAGACGCTGTCTTACTAACCTGTTATGTTTCTATGAGAATATTAGCATTTCTCTAGACCATAACATACCTTGTGATGTTGTCTTTATCGATTTTAGCAAAGCATTTGATGTCTTGCCTCATAAGGCACTTATTATAAAACTTCATAATATGAGTATAAAAGCCATATTGTCAATTGGATCAGCAGTTGGTTACAATATAGAACACAATGGGTTGTTATTAATGGCATCTATTCTGAAGAGGGTAATGTAACTAGTGGAGTTCCGCGGGGAGCTCAGTGTTGGGCCGTGCCTGTTTCAGCATTTATTGCCAATATGACAAAGGACTGCCTGTCTTATACCATTAAATATACTGATGATGTGAAAATAGGTGGCCCATGTAAAAGATTATATCTCAAGTTTTAGATATTCAAAAGATTTGGATTATATTACATCTTGGGCAAACAAGTAGGGTATGATGTTAAATCCAAATAAATGTAAAGTTATGCATTTGGAATTAATAACCCTCAGTACATGTATCGTCTGGGCGGTTCTAACCTTCTTAATACTTCTGATGAGAAAGATTTGGGAATTACTGTTTCAGAAGATATGTCATATAATAAACGTGTTAATTATCCAAAAATCGAATGGGGTAGTATGGTCTATCTTGTGTAATATCAAATCATATAAATCTGAGGTATTAATGCCCTGTACAGATCTTACGTTAGGCCACATCTTGAGTATGTGGCCCAGCTGTGGTGCCCGTATAAAAAAACTATTGGTCATTTACTCGAGAAGGTTCAAAGACATTACACAAAGAGAATATCAGGTTTAAAAAATGAAACATATAACAATAGATTATCTACACTAAACCTTATGTCCTTATCCACTCACCGTTTAAGAGGTGATTTATTACTCTTATTCAACATTATTCAGGACCCCATTTCTTATGACGGAGTTAGGTTTACAATTTAAAGATCATACCCATAATGTTAGAGGTTATCCCTTACAACTAGTAAGGAAACCATTTAAACATACTAGTTGTCAGTATTTTTTCACACTTAGAACTGTGGGCCCATGGAATAAACTTCCCGTGGATGTGATAATCAGTGAAACTAAGGATATATTTGAATATAGACTTGACAGATTAATAATTTCAGATGTTGACCTTTCATATTATTATTTGGTTTAGTACAAGAGTGACATGGGCTTACGCCGTCTTTCTTTTCTATGACCTTAGTATGAACCTTAGTATTGGAAGGAGTAAAAGTTGGAGTTAGAGTGATGGGAAGAGTTGGGCAATAACCAAGTGTTCTTGCAGTTTGGCAAGGGTGGGAAGGAGGGATCTGAGATGGTAGTTCCCAGTGAGGAAGGATCACCGCCCTTAGGTAGGGGAAGAACAATGGCATGCTTCCAAACAGGTGAGATGGCTGCCATTTTGAACGAGAGGTTGAAGAGGTCAGACAGTGGGGCAGCGATAGCCATAGCTGAGAGACATAGCAGCTTGGGGTCCAAGCTATCAGGCGAACTGCCTTTGAATGGGTTTAAGGTGTGCAAGGGATCCAAGGTGTCAGAAGGGGCAATTTTAGTGAAGTAGAAGCAAGTAGACTGGGGCAGTGTGCGAGGTGAGATGGAAGGGGCACCTAGCCTAATAGACAGTAAGGAGGATAGGAGAGGAGAGCAGAGGCACAAGAGGTGAAGTATGAATTAAATTCAGTAGCAATACTGAGGTAATCAGTAATAAGGGTGTTGTTTATATTGAGGAGGGGGGAAGGAGGAGTGGAAGGGGGTGAGAAGAGTGCGTGGATGACTTTCCAGAATTTAGAGGGATTGTTTGTATTGGATTGAAAGGTTGAGCTAAAGTAGTCTACCTTAGCCAAACAAGTGGCTTTTGTGCACTTGTTGTGAAGAGAACTGTATGCATCTGTAACCCTAGGTGGCGCTACCCCAAGGGCTACTACCCCTGCCTGCTTGGCTAGTTGCAGGTTAAGGGGCCTGGGAACTGAAACGGGTGCCTCCACCTGGGGGTCAGGGTTGTTAGTGGTCAAGCTAACCTGGGCACAGCCCTCCAGGACACTGTAACCCCCCATCTTTCTCTTCTAGTGGCCTGAGCAATACACAGTAATCACTTTCACAATGACCCTTATTCATCAGGCAATTATCCACACTGTTTTCACTTACCACCAGGGCTGGTTCCTCTAGCTTGACCCTGGAGACCCCCTGTAAAACAAGGTGAAACACAGCAAACAGCAACAGTACAGTACTTTTGGCACAAACTGGAACCACAGTCAGGTTAAATGCAAAAAGTTAGATCTGATTTATTTAGGGGACTTGAACAAGGGAGTGGCGTAATCAGGTTGATTTGCTTAAAGGCTATACCAATCAGATAGTTATGCATGCACTTCAGGGTCCCTACACAGTCACACAGTCTGGGTACCCAGGTGGGGAAGAGGTGGGCTAGCCAGGAACGCTTGTTCGGGTTAGCCTGTCACAGCTGGTTGGGGCCCTGTGATGGAAGAAAGCAACATGCACAACACACACTATTTGTAATCCGGAGCCGGAGGGCTCAGTTCGTGAAGGAAAATACAGCAAGGCAATCAGATGACAACACATTAAATTTAGCTGTTGTTGCAGGGAGCTACCCTGATGGTTACTCATGATACCCAATACAGGACAAAGGCAGGATGAAATCAAGACTGCAGGTTGTTGAGCTGGAGTGTCAGGAGAAGCAGGGCCAACACGAATCACCGAGGTGTCATTCCTGTTCAAGGTATCGAGCAGGGGGCTGATCCCCAGGCAGGTCTCTCATCAATGACTTTCTCTGTGTAACGGGTATTCTGGCTGGGCCAGTGTGGCAAGGCCCAGGCCAAATAAAGATGCAAAATGGATTTAGTCCATTGGAGCTGGATGCCGCCTCCAGCAAGCAGAACACAGTTCAGCACACAGTGGGAACAAATCACGACCCACTAACTGCACACAGCACATTTAAATGTAAGAAATTCCACTATACCAGTCAGATTGCTATCCGGTCGCAATTACAGAGTCTCTGCACAAACCGGGAGTTCAGAGGTGGCCTGGAAATCCTGACAGGCCAATCACTTTCAGCAAAATCTTCCGTCTTCTTCAGGTAAGAGCCTGGTCACAATTCAGCGGCTTAACTCTATCTCACTACTCAGATTCAGTCCGAATTATCTGTCTTCTCCCGCTCAGGGACAACAGGCAGGCATGCAGGCCAAAGTCAGGCCTTTCCAGAGTTCTCCCACGCAAAACTACGTAGGTCTGCTGCTCGACTATCTCGAGCTGTTACTTCTTCACTTCCCAACTCAAGACTGACTCAAACTGCAAGTAGTCTGGGAATTTCCCCAGAATCCAAAAGGTTCAGTTGGCTGATCTGTCTGTCAGTTACAACAAGAGCTCCCCCTCCAGGTCTGTTTAGGTGCCAAAAGCCCAAAACTACAATTCCTACAGAAATTTTCTCCCACAAAGCCCTGGGGACAGGCTCCATTTTAGAGTCCCAAAAGGTACTGATTGGCCCATTTTCAGCAGTTCAGGACCAAGATGGTGGAGATAAACAGAAATGTCCATGATGCAAAGAGGCAGGTTAATCAAATTGCAATGTTATTACTATTCTAACAAGCATTTGTCAATGCGAATGTTTGCTTGCTGGCATTGGCACTGGTAGTGTAGAAGTTACAGAGCTGCATAACAGAAATGGCAGTGAAGTATTGAACTGAAGCCAACCCCACCACCCCCTGCAGAGAGTGACAGGCATTGGGGTGTGCCTTTGGGTCATCAGGCATAACGGCCACGCCATTTCACCACACCCTACCCTGCAGACACTGACAAGTGTCACGGTGTGCCTTGGAGTCTTTGGCCCTTATGCGCACCCCATTCCATCAGGAAATACGGTGAGATGTGTGCGGTATAGGAGAATGGGGTGAACTTTGGGGCCGAAGAGTCCAAGGCATACCTCGATGCCTCTCACTGGCTGCAGGGTGTGGAATGGTATGAGCATTACAGGCAAGAATCCCAAGTCACACCCCTGATGTTTGTCATTCTCTACAGGGTGGGGTGTTATGGTTGGAAACATTAACACCTCAGGTATTCATTGGTATTTTCACTCCAAATTTTGAACATGGTTTTTTTGTGACCCCTGCCTCATGAACAGTGGCAATATCAGTTTGTTAGTCGAAAGCTGCTTATGCACAGTGACTACGGCATTTAGCACCACAGGTGCAAAAACACATTCCGAACAGGATGTGAAAAATGACAGCTATACTGTTCATGGGGAGGTGTAAAAAATGGCAATGTTGCAAATCTGCTGTAAAAATATTAAAAAAACTGGTGAAGTCACGAGTGTGCATAGAAACTGTGCAACACACACCCATAATGTAATTAGTTTGGGGATTTTTTACAGCAGATTGTCAACACACGCATTTTGGGACCTCCGATCATGAACAGTGTCACTGTAATTTTCTTTATCTGTCCCGAACAATGATTTCCCACAGCAACCACGCATCTCTGCACTGAAAGTGTGAAAACACATTTCAGCCATGTTGTGAAAAATGACAGCTGTACTGTTCATAAGGAAGTGTGGAAAAATGCCACTGGTGAAAATCTGGACTGAAAATATTACAAAGTCATGAACTTAAGAGGGTGCGTGGAAACTGCGCAATGCTCACTCGTAACACAGTCATTTTATGGACTTTTGTCACCAAATTTTCAACATAGCCATTTTAAGACCTCTGCTCATGAACAGTGTAACTGTGATTTTCTTAATCTGTCCCAAACATTGCTTTGCTTTTACCGACTGCGCATTGTGCGCTACATGGTAGGAAACCGTTTTGGGCAAGATGTGAAAATGACAGCTGTACTGCTCATAAGGAAGTGTAATAAAATGGCAATGTTGAAAATCTGGAGTGAAATATTGAAATTTGCAAACTTACGGGCGTATGAGGAACCGCAACGCGCTCAGAAACAGTCATTTTAGATTTTTCACCAAATTTTCAACATAGCCATTTTAAGACCTCTGCTCATGAACAGTGTCACTGTGATTTTCTTAATGTGTCCTATACATTGATTTCGCACACCGACTGCGCCATTGTGCGCTACCTGGGCAGAAACACGCTTTTGGGCAAGATGAAAAATGACAGCTGTACTGCTCATAAGGAGGTGGTAAAATGGCAATGCTGAAAATCTGGAGTGAAAATATTGAAAATTTGTGAACTTACGAGCGTGCGTAGGAACTGTGCAACGCACGCTTGTAAAACAGTCATTTTTAGGAATTTTTCCACCAAATTTTCAACATAGGCTTTTTGAGAGCCCACCTTATGAACAGTGGCAGTGTTGTTTTGTTACTCAGTCCCAAAAGGTGATTTCACGCAGTGACTGCGAAATCACCCTTGAGGACCGTTAACGCCATGACAGTGAGATCATTCATGAGAAGGGGTCCCAAAAACCCCATGTTGAAAATTTGGTGCAAAAGTTCAAAAAATGCCTGAGATATGCAGCAAAGTTGAAAACCCCTATCTATCCCATTATACAGCTTACGGCATTTCCTCAGTTCAGATCGGCTGTAAGAGTGCAGATGTGTTCCTGGTCCACCAAGATCGTCGCAACCGGAGTTCAGAGGTATGGGGTGATGGGTGTGGGAGGCAGGGTGCGAGTGGGTGGGCATGGGTGGGGACAGAGATACTGAGGGACCGTTTTTGAGTTTCAGGTTTGTTTTTTTTTAAATGACGACGCGGGGCGTTTGCCATGCTGGGGTGGGCTCCCAGCGTGGCACAAGGACAGCTGGTGGGGAGGTCGGGAGTTGACGGGGATTTCGCACTCTGTCGGGCGATAGCATGTGCTGCCATGTTGGGGTGGGCTCAGCGTGGCACCCTGTACTCTGGGAGGGTGGAAACGTAGTGGAGCCGACGGAGATTGGGCACCCTGTCGGCTATACTATGTAGTACACGCTGGCACCCAGCGTGGCATATAGAACTCATATTTTTGGGGGCAGCACAGCCAATGGGGATTGGGCACCCTCCGCCAGCTACAATGTGTGTGTGTGGAAGTAGCACGCAGGCATGCATGCGTGTGTGTGTGTGTGTGGGGGAGCACGCATGAGCAGGCGATATCTTATCACTGCTCACTGAAGCGTGCTCCCCTTTCAACTGTATGCCACTGCATTTTGGACTGGTCATAGACAGCTCGAGCAGGCATTGGAGAACTGCGGCTGCTGCCTGCAAACACGCTGCCTGAATTGGAAGAGGGCTGCCATACCTCCGAAAACTCGGATGATGGCACTATGTTTCTTGCACATGCGTGCAAGCAAACATAATAAATGATCAGCAAACAAGTACATCTTCCAACAGAGCTCCCTCTGCGCAAATAGCGATGGCAGAATGGAGCGATTATCTGGCAGCCCGGGTGGGACTCGAGCATAGCAACACTCAGCCCCCTCCTAGATTAATTATAACTGCAATCCAGGCAGCTCTTAAAGAGACAGTACACAGAGGCTATACAGGCACTCTCTGGCAATAACGATTAAACTGCTAAAATGCAGGACACCAGCCTGGCAGTGAACACTTAGGCAATATCAAGGAAGACTTTTCAGGAACCCCCATTTGTAAGGGGGTTACACCCTTCCCTGCCTGGAGAAAACTTGGCATCCGCATCAAGTCTGTACCATCACACTATTAAACATGCAATATAATGAAACATATATGACATTAGCATGCTATGCAAATACTATCTAATGCATCAATTAAGCACAACTTCACATTACTATATATTTCAATATACTTCACAATACTATATCCATAGTGACAATACTCATGCATGTTTGATACAGATGATACTGATTGCGTTATAATTAACATACGTTAAACATTACAATACTGATTCATGTTATAACTTCTTGCACAGTAAATAATGTAGGATGGGGCCCTTCTCTATCAGCTAACATGGGGCTGGATGGGGCAGGGGCACTATACTGGGAAGGGAGAACAATCAACCTGGAATTGGCCCTTAAGCTCAGTTTGGGTAGTGAGCTCTGAGAAACATAAACACCTTTTGAACCACATTGAGAGGCAAATCACAGGTTTTCCCGGGAGAATCATAACTGAAGTGCAATACTGGCTTGACAGCTTGGACAGTCATTCTGAGGGGAACACACAGTCTCTGTACTTCTCAGCACCAGTCTTGGAGCTTTTGTCACTCATGAGGGTGCTCAGCATGATAGGGAATGTCCAAACTGGGAAAACTGTCAGCTCCTTGCTCTGTAGGCTCTGGTTCCCACAACACTCTGCTCATTATTATCTTCTGACGAAGGCCCAGGTTGCTCATTTTGTGGAGGCTCTGTCACAATTAGGCACTGAAGGGGGGCTGTCAACACTCGCACATTGTCCTTCAAGTTCTGGTGTGTCACCAGAGAGATTCAGACCATCAGCCTCTTCTTCGGGCAATTCACACAGTTCCATGAAACAGAGGGAGTCCACAGCCTCAGACGTAGTACTTTGCACTTCACTTTCAGAAGCATTGGCTCCAAGGATGAAGCTGGGGGGTTAGGCAGTCCAGAAAGCCCAACTTCATCCCTACAGTTAGTCATAGGGTTACCCCGAAACAGCTGACTCAGTTCATAGGAGGGGTAATAGGCATTGTCACACTCACTATCATCAGAGGTGGACTGACCGTCACTGTCATTCTGGGCCCTGCTGCAGGGGAAACCTTAAATCTCTAACCACTGGGGTAGGTTGATTCTGTCTCTTTTTTGCGGCAGCACGAGTCACCGGCCCAGGGGAAGCAATGTCTGCTGGCTCAGCTTCAATAATAACTTGGCCGATAGGCAGCAAGTGGTTATGGTGCATGGTCTTGACGGCTTTGGAGTTATTTTTGGGCGTACCTTATGCACTGGTAGATCATCCAACTTTCCAAATACTACATTAGGAAGATGGTGCCACCTATCAGCAATTTTATGTTTGCCATGTAGTCCCAAATTGTGTAACAACACACGGTTTCCGGGCCATAGCTCTTGAGCCTTTACTTTCTTATTGTGCCTCTCTTTGTTGGTGAGATTTCTCTTGGCAGCCATTGTCTGGGCCAGTTGATGTGCATGGTTCAATTGAGCTTTCAGTTTCTGTACATACTGCAGGAAGTTTTCGGCCCGGACCCCATCTGCAGAGACCCCAAAGCAGACATCAACTGTCAGTCAGGCCTCCCTCCCAAATATGAGACAGTAGGGGGAGAACCCAGTAGCATCATTTTTGGTGCAATTGTACACATGTACCAAGGTGTTAATCTGCTGGCTCCATTTAGGCTTGTCTTTTGGATGGAGGGTGTCCAGCATGTCTAGAAGAGTGCAGTTAAAATGTTCTGTTGAGGTCCTCTTGTGGGTGATAGGGGGTGGTCCTTGACTTCCGCACCCCCCCAGAGAGCATTTCTTTTGATTAGCTTAATTTCAAAGTCTCTGCCTTGGTCAGAGCGGATCCGCTTAAACACCATAGTGGATGAAGAATTTTTCCACTAGCACCTTGGCCAGGTCTTTTGATCTTTAGTGGGAAAAGCTTGTGCATACCGAGTGAAATGATCTGCAACCACTAACACATTGCCAATATTCCATTGATCAGGTTCTAAGCACAAAATATCTATGCAGACCAGTTCCATGGGGGCGCTGGTAGTGATATTGATAAGTGGGGCAGCCCTCTGAGGCAGGGCTTTTCTTTGGAGGCAACAACAACAGGTCTTTACATGGTGCTCAACATTGGCCCCCATCTTGGGCCAGTAAAATCGAGATCATACCAGGTCGAGAGTTCTGTCAATACCAAGGTGCCCCATGTGATCATGGAGGGACCTCAGTACCAAGTGTTTAAAGGCCATGGGCAGGACCAATTGTTGCTTGTCTACTTGACCACTATGATCCACTGTCTCTCCGTATAACAACTGATTGAGTAACTTCAACCTGGGGCCTTCTTTAAACAATAGGGCAGTTTGCAAGTCAGGGGAACGTAACTTAGATACATCTTTCCTCGCATGCAGGGCATCAAGTGCAGGTCGAATCATAGGATCTTGTGATTGAGACCACTGAATACTGTCATTGTCAAGTTGAGGTAGTGCACTAATATCTAGAGCAGAGAAATGGCAATAGGAAGCTGGTATGCAGGTATCAGGAGGGCCCAAGCAATCCACTAGACATTCCACTGTGTCCGCAGACATCTGTTCATCTCTGTCAAACATTTGGCACAGTGCTCGGATGTCAGGTTCAGACAGTCTGACCCAATCACTCTTGGAAGCGGGCCTTCATGACAGGACATCAGCATCAATATGGTTCAGTCCCAGTCTGTATTCGACAGCACAATCATAGGTTGATAAGGCAGAAGGTCACCAGTGCCCAGTGGCATCTAACTTAGCTGAAGTCTGTACATAGGTCAATGGGTTATTGTTGGTCTTCACTAATATCTTTGCCCCATAGAGGTACTCCTGAAACTGGTCAACGATGGCCCATTTTAGGGCAAGGAACTCCAGCTACTGCACAGGATAGTTTCGCTCTGATGGGTCAAGCTCCTACTGGCAAAAGCCACTGGTCTCAAACCATCTTCATGGTATTGATACAGCACAGCTCCTAGGCCCTGCAGACTAGTGTCTGTATGCAGCACATAGGGCTTGGTAGGGTCAGCATAGGTGAAGATGAGGCGTGGGTGAGCTGGTATATGACTTTGTGGAAGGCTGCTTCACATTCAGGTGTCCAGTGGGGCCCAGAAGGTTCACCTGTGCAGAAGTCTACTTTCTCTGGTTCTTTGACAGCCCCTTTCTTGTATTCACGGTTGGTAGGGGGGTGACCCTGAGTAGGATTCAGTAGCAGGCAAATCACCTTTGAATAGTCTTTTATGAACCTGTGGTAGTAGCCACAGAACCCCAGAAAACGTTGTACTTCTTTCAAGTTATGGGGCTGGGGCCAATTGGTCAGTGACTCAACCTTACTGGGATCAGTCTCGATCCCTTCCGCAGATACTATGTGCCCCACATACTTCACAGAGGTTTGAAAAAACTGGCACTTGTCGATGGATAGCTTGAGGCCGAAGTCTTCCAATCGGTCCAGCACTTTAAACAGTCGGGCCTCAAACATCTCTAATGCGCGTCCAAACACAATGACATCATCTAGGTACGCTAGACACTCCAGCAAGTCCATATCTCCCACTGCATGTTCCATCAGTCACTGAAAGGAGACTGGAGTGCCCGAAATCCCCTGTGGCATTCTCAGGAATTCGTAGAACCCCAAACAACTGATGAAGACTGTTTTTTCATGGTCCTCCGGAGCCATCGGAATCTGGTAATATCTGCTGTGAAGATCTAATACCGAGAACCATTTGCTCCAATTCAAGCAATCCAGGGCATCTTGTACACGAGATATGGTATATTGATCTGGGATGATCCACCGGTTCAAGGTTCGATAATCAACACACATCCTGACAGACCCATTCTTCTTATGCACAACCACAATGGGAGAGGCATAGGGGCTCCTCGATTCTTGAATCACACTAGCAGCTAACATTTCCTGTAGGTGTCTCCTCACATCATCTATGTCCACTGGGGTGAGGCGTCGTGATCTCTCTCGAAATGGCCAGTCATCACGCAGGCGTATGTGATGCTCTGCACCCTGGACACACCCCACGTCCCATTCTTTTAATTAAAACACTTGGTCTCTGGGCGAGTTTCTTGCTAATGCTAGCCTTCCATTCAACTGGCAATGGGGAATCACCAAAGCCAAATAAGTCCGGGGGTCACTCTCTCCTTTTCACCAGAGTACTTGTTGTTGGGCAATACAGCAGTGTCTGCGCAGTGTACTATAGCTAGGGTGCACCCTCTGTTCACCCTGATGTCCTGATCTGGCACATTCTGAATCTGAACCATCATTCATCATGCATAGGTGTGGGCACGAGCAAGCAAGATGCTGGGTTTAACCAGCAATCCCTCTGGCAACTTTCCATCGCCTGGTGCATCCAACATTAATATTTTGTTCTTGACATCTTTCCAGAGGTGAACCTCCCCATGAATGGTACACTGCGCATTGGGTGCCAGTACCAGAGATTCAGGATCCTTCTTCCACACAATCCCCACAGGTTCATCCTGGTCTACTTCCTCGGGTTTCTGTTGCAAATCGTATGCCCTTTTGATCAGAGATGGAATTCTTAGGGCCCGCCCAGTCCGTTGCCCTTGCTTCTCATAACAGAGTTGTGCCAGTCTCCCAAACATGTGGGCATTTGTCCCAATTAATAGAGGAACCCCATCACACAGTCCGGTAGGGGGACACACTAAGGCAAGTGTCTCGACTTGTTCATCTACTGCAGCCACGGAGGTAGGGAAAGACAGCCAGATCTGAATATATCCTGAATACGGATAAGACTTCTCGCTCAACCCCCACACATGTAAGCCTTCCAAGGGTTGTAGGGGCACATCCGGCAGATGCTTTTGATACCAGTCGTGGAACACTATAGTCACTTGAGACCCACTGTCCAGCACAGCCCGGGTGGACATACTGTTCACCCTCACTGTAGTTTCCATTGAAGGGCCCACCACCTCGGACCATTCAGGTGACGCAGACTTAGATGTTGACTTGGCAGCGGCCTTTGAAGAATAACTTTTTCGAGCAGCTCCACCTGGCGGCTGGCTATTGTTTCGTCGAACCAAGGCTAATAGTCTAGTGGTAACCTTGCTCAGGTTCTCTGGTGAATGACAGGTGAACCAGGTGTCCTCATCCTCCCTGCAGTGGTAGCACAAATTAGGTTCTCTAGAGTCTTTGAATGGTTGCGGGCCGTGTCCCTGCTTGGGCACATCAGGGGCTCCTTGAGGCCCTTCTTTGACTTGTGTTCTTGGTCCTCTTGACTTTCACTAGGGTTAGTGGCTTGTGTGGCTCAGAGTAGGCCCTCCACCAGGGCTCTCAATTCTTGTACTTCTTCCAGTAGGTTACCCCCAGTCCAGGTTTCTGAGGAGATGACGTGCACCCCCACCCCTCTAGGCGGGGCCTCGCTCTTTGTCTCAGGGGGTGCCTGATAGAGGTTAGTGTCTTTGGCTGCCTCAGTGGCTTGTTGGCTGATTCTCAGCTCTGTCAATTCTATGTTCAGTTCTCTCATTTGCTGCACCTCAGTCTCATCACTTCTCTTAGCAGTTTGGCAGGAACGAGCAACCCCAGCATAGGGCTCCCATCCCTCTTCATCATTCTCTGCTTCACGAATCTCTTTCATGAGGTGACAGTACCCAGGAGGATTAGCCTTCCTATCTTGCAACTTAAGCTTTGGCATCATCACACTAGACTACCTGGCTGACTTGAGAATATGGTCCAACCTGACCCGATTCAGTTCACTTGCAGGCACCCCTCCTTTTCTGTGAGCCCTCTGCAGAGCCCTCTCAATTCTGGTAACAAACATAGACAACTTCTCATTCTTCCATTACTTGGCAGATTTGAATTTCCACAGTAAATCATCCCCCAACTCAGTGCTTCCAAAACCCTCCAATGCAGAGAGGTATTCAGCAACAGTAGCCTCCGGGCTAGTGGCTTGTAGGAAGCAAATGGCCTCCAGTGCATGACCCCTTAAACTTTCCATGAGTCTTTTTCTTTTCTCCCCCTCTGAGCACTGCCACTCTTGGACCGGGGGGGTAGCATAGTCCATCCACGTTTCCAAGTCGTCCTCCCCTACAGACACTGGGACTGTGCCCATAAAAAGTCTAAGTCTACAGTAAGAATCCAGTGCACAGATGGAATAACTATGGAAGGCAACCACAGGGGGGCCCTAGGGGAGGCAGGAGACACTATTGGGGACTGCAGTGGCATGGGTTCTTCAGAAAGGTCCAACACCTTCACTAACTCTTGGGCAGTTCACCCTTCAGAAACTAACAACTTAAGCAGCTGTCCTTGAACCCCTCCATGCTAGGGGACCCTCCTGGGGTAGCCGGATCACTGTGCAAATGGATAACCCTCCACCCCTTCTCGGTCCCTTCTGACAGAATAACAGGGTACTTTCTCTGGATCTATGGAGAGCTGCAGGAGAGTAGGTCCACCATGGTCTGGTCAAACAGGTCCGAATCCCTCCCCTTCACTTCAGGCTTCCCCAAGCACTTAATGTGCTCCACAGCTTCTACAATAACAGCATTAGTGGTCCCTAGTGGGACATCCATTAACAGGAGGGCCTGTTGGGGTCTACCCCCTCAATCTTACTCCACCCCATCATTCGGTGCACTAACAGCTTGTGGGGGGAAATCTTGAGTTTAAGCGTAGCACCTCCTCCTTTCTCCCCTGAATCTTCCCCCCCTCCAGCTTCCACCCATGCTCCTCCATTTTGTCAGCAGTTCTAAATATACTGGGGAAATTCCCACCTCTGGCCACTAGAAGGCACAAAATCCCAGCAGTGAGCTTCCAAGTTGTAACCCCTAGGTGGCGCTACCCTAAGGGCTTCTACCCCTGCCTGCTTGGCTAGTTGCAGGTTAAGGGGCCTGGGTACTGAAACGGGTGCCTCCACCTGGAGGTCATGGTTGTTAGTGGTCAAGCTAACCTGGGTACAGCCTTCTGGGACACTGTAACCCCCCTCTTTCCCTTCTAGTGGCCTGAGCAATACACAATAATTACTTTCACAATGACCCTTATTCATCAGGCAATTACCCACACTGTTTGCACTAACCACCAGGGCTGGTTTTCTAGCTCAACCCTGGAGACCCCTTGTAAAACAAGGTTAAACACAGCAAACAGCAACAGTACAGTACTTTTGGCACAAACTGAAACCACAGCCCGGTTAAATGCAAAAAGAGTTAGATCTGATTTATTTAGGGGACTTGAACAAGGGAGGGGCGTAATCAGGTTGATTTGCTTAAAGGCTATATAAATCAGATAGTTAAGCATGCACTTCAGAGTCCCTACACAGTCACACACTCTGGGTACCCAGGTGAGTAAGAGGTGGGATAGCCAGGAACATTGCCTGGGGTAGGCCGGCGTCTTAGCTGGTTGGGGCCCTGTGATGGAAGAAAGCAACATGCACAACACACACTATTTGTAATCCGGAGCTGGATGGCTCAGTTCGTGAAGGAAAATACAGCAAGGCAATCAGATGACAACACTTTAAATTTAGCTGTTGTTGCAGGGAGCTACCCTGATGGTTACTCACGATACCCAATGTAGGACACATGCAGGATGAAATCGAGACTGCAGGTTGTTGAGCTGGAGTGCCAGGAGAAGCAGGGCCAACACGAATCACCGAGGCGTCATTCCTGTTCAAGGTATTGAGCAGGGGGCTGATCCCCAGGCAGATCTCTTGTCCATGACTTTCTCTGCGTAGAAGGTATTCTGGCTAGACCAGTGTGGCAAGGCCCATGCCAAATGGAGATGCAAAACAGATTTAGTCTGTTGGAGCAGGATGCCACCTCCAGCAAGCAGAACACAGTTCAGCACAAAGTGGGGAACCAAATAATGATCCACTAACTACACAAAGCACATTTACATGTAAGAAATTCCACTATACCAGGCAGATTGCTATCCGGTCGCAATTACAGAGTCTCTGCACAAACCGGGAGTTCAGAGGCGGCCTGGAAATCCTGACAGGCCGATCGCATTCAGCAAAATCTTCGGTCTTCTTCAGGTAAGAGCCTGGTCAGAATTAAATGGCTTAACTTGATCTCACTACTCGGATTCTGTCCGAATTATCTGTCTTCTCCCTCTCAGGGACAAAAGGCAGGCATGCAGGCCAAACTCAGGCCTTTCCAGAGTTCTCCCGCAGGAAACTACGCAGGTCTGCTGCTCGACTTTCTCGAGCTGTTACTTCTTCACTTCCCAACTCAAGACTGACTTAAACTGCAAGTAGTCTGGGAATTTCCCCCAAATCCAAAAGGTTTGGTTGGCTAATCTGTCTGTCAGTCACAACAAGAGCTCCCCTCCAGGTCTGTCTAGTGCCAAAAGCCATAAACTACAGTTCCTACAGAATTTTGCTCCCACAAAGCCCCTGGGGACATGCTCCATTTTAGAGTCCCCAAAGGTACTGATTAGCCCATTTTCAGCAGTCCAGGACCAAGATGGTGGAGATAAACAGAAATGTCCATGCTGCAAAGGAGGCAGGTTAATCAAACTGCAATATTATTACTGTTCTAATAAATGATCAGCACACAAGTACATCTTCCAACAGAGCTCCCTCTGCGCAAATAGCGATGGCAGAATGGAGCGATTATCTGGCAGTGCTGGTAGAACTCGAGCATAGCAACACTCAGCCCCTCCCAGATTAATTATAACTGCAATCCAGGCAGCTCTTAAAGAGACAGTACACAGAGGCTATACAGACACTCTCTGGCAATAACAAATAAACTGCTAAAATGCAGGACACCAGCCTGGCAGTGAGCACTTAGGCTGTTACGCCTGGGTTATGGCCCTATCATCCCACATACACCTCACACTGTATTCCTGGTCTGTTGTACTGTAATACTTCTATTTTGTACTAACATATAGATATGGACACATATCATATAAGCATGATTGCTAGGAATGTGCTTTGCTGCTAGGATATGCTAATACTAAAATACTAATATGCCAGCAGAATAGGCCTAAAGGTCTTTCGTGTCTGCTTATTTGGTCAGCCCCCACCCTGGGAGCTGACCTTGCTACCCCTCTCTCTGGTTTCTCCCTTCTCAGTCCCGAATATTCTCACTGCACTGTTTTTGCTTCCAAAACCTTCCCTGTACCTGTCCCACCTCTCTTGAACCCCATCCACCGTCCCTGCCTCCACCAGCCCCCTGGCAGCACATTCCATGGCTCCACCAACCTCTCAGTGAAGTAGCACCTCCTCCTTTCTCCCTGAATCTCTCCCTCCAGCTTCCAACCATGCCCTCTAGTTGCCCCCTTCCTTTGGAGCTCCTGACTGCTCCTCCCAATTACCTCTTCATGTAACTGAAGACCTCTATCATGTCCCCGGTCCTTCTCTCTTCCAATGTGTACATATTTAGCTCTTCAAGCCTCTCCCCATAGGTCCTATCCCCAAGCCCCAAATCATTTTGTTGCCCTCCTCTGAACCTCTCCAGGAGTTCAATGTCCCTCTTTAAATGTGGCCTCCAAAACTGCATGCAGTACTCGAGGTGCGGCCTCACCAAGCAGTTATACAGTGGGAGTATCACTTCCCTCCTTCTGGAGGTGAGCCCCCTAGCAATGCATCCAAGCATCCTGTTGGCCTTTGCCACTGCCTTCCTACAAGTGTCCGAGTTGTTCATCTTGACATCCACCACCACCCCCAGGTCCCTCTCAGCCATCGAGACTTGCAGCATCCCCCCCCAAGGGTGTACACTTGGCCTGGGGTTTCTGGCTCCCAGGTGCAGTACCTTGAATTTCCCTACATTGAACCTCAGCTTCTGCTTTCTAGACCACTTTTCCAGAGCCTCCAGGTCCCCCTGTAGGGCCATCCTCCCTCCCCTCCCCCCATCCACCACTGTCCCCAGTTTTGAGTCATCCATAAAAGAGACTCATCTCACTCCTGATACCCTTCCTTATGCCAGAGACGTAGGCGCTGAACAGGAGGGGCCCACGAACCAATCCTTGAGGGACTCCACTATTGACCCTCCTTGGGGATGAGACTATCCCGCCAACCACGACCCTCTGGGTCCAGTTCTGGAGCCAATTTCCTATCCATCTGCTCATCTGGTTCCCCACCCCCATTTCTCCCAGATTATCCAACAGGTCCCCCATGAGGAACAGAGTCAAATGCCTTGCTGAAGTCAAGAAAGAGGACGTCCACTGGTCTACCCAGGTCCAAGGCACTTGTCACCCAGTCATAGAACTCCACAAGGTTTGTCTGACATGATTTCCCCAGGATGAATCCATGCTGTCCATCGCCCAGGCACCCCAACTTTTCCAGGTCCCCCCCATGTCTCTCCTTGACAATGCCCTCCATCACCTTGCCCACCACTGATGTCAGGCTGATGGGCCTGTAGTTCCCTGCCACCTCCCTTGATCCACCCCTTGTGGATAGGCACTATATGTGCCACCTTCCAGTCCTGGGGCACCCACCTGGTCCTCAGAGAGATGCTGAAGAGCTCCACCAGGGGTTTCACCAGGACATCCACCAGTTCCTTCAGCACTCTGGGATGTAATTTATCCAGCCCTGGTGCTTTCTCCATCTTAAGGGACCTGAGGACTTCCCTCCCTCTCTCTCTGCAGTGATTTCCACCTCCGCTATCTCATCCCCCTGCTTTGCCTTCCCCCCCACCTACCAGTGATGCCCCCCTCCCCAGATCTGTTGATCGGTAAGGGTCCCCCCATCCTCAGTTTCATCATCTCCTCTCATGTATGATGCAGCCTCCCCATTTTCCTTGGTGAAATCTGAGGCAAAGTACTCATTTAGTAACTCAGTCTGCTCCCCTGGGTCTCATGCCCATCCCTCCCCTGTTTTAATCCTGCTAATCTGCCCCTTCACCCTTCATTTTTCCCCAATGTATCTAAAGAACCACTTGTTCCCTCTCCTAATTTCCCTGGCCAGGTTCTGCTCCTTCCTTGCATTAGCCGCCTCACCACCCTAGTGGCCCTTCAGGCCATCAGCCTGCACTCCCTCTGTCCCTTTCACTCCTTGAGCATTTGAATTGCCTATAGGCTGCCTTCTTTCCCTCACCACCTCCTGAACCTCCCTGGTCCACCAGCATGGTTTTTGGGCCCCTCCTGATGATTTCCCACCTACTGTCAGCGTCCATGTCTGGCCCAATCCCATCCAAATGCTCCTTAAGGATCCTTCCCATTTCCTTGAAATCCACCCCTGAAGTTAGTTACCTCTGTCTCTGTGCAACCTTCTACCCCTCCTAGGTTCAGGCAGAACCAGACCATGGCATGGTCGCTTCCCGCCAATGGGTCCCTTACCTCCAGGCCCCCAATCTGGTAACTGTCTGCCAGGACCACATCCAGTATCCACTCCTTCCTGGTCAGTTCCCCCACCTGCTGAGTTACAAATACATCCTGAAAGACAACCAACAACCTCTGTTCCCTGGCCACCAAGGATGTCATAGTCTCCCAGTCTGTTCCTGGCATGTTTAAGTTCCCCAACACCACCACCCTTCCTCTTCTCAATCTTCCCTCAGCCTGCTCCCCCAGGTCTTGTGCCCATCCCTCCCGTGTTTTAATCCTGCTAATCTGCCCCTTCACCCTTTGTTTTTCCCCAATTTATCTAAAGAACCATTGTTCCCTCTCCTAATTTCCCTGGCCAGGTTCTGCTCCTTCCTTGCATTAGCCATCCTCATGACCCTAGTGGCCCTTCTGGCCATCAGCTCATACTCCCCTCTGTACCTTTCACTCCTTGAGCACTTGAATTGCCTATAGGCCGCCTTCTTTCCTCTCACCACCTCCTGAACCTCCCTGGTCCACCAGCAGGGTTTTCAGGTCCCCTCCTGATGATTTCCCACCTACTGTCAGTGTTCATGTCTGGCCCAATCCCATCCAAGTGCTCCTTAAGGATCCTTCCCATTTCCTGAAATCCACCCCTGAAGTTAGTTACCTCCGTCTTTGTGCAGCCTTCTACCTCTCCTAGATTCAGGCAGAACCAGACCATGGCATGGTCGCTCCCTGCCAATGGGTCCCTTACCTCCAGGCCCCCAATCTGGTCACTGTCTGCCAGGACCACATCCAGTATCCACTCCTCCCTGGTCAGTTCCCCCACCTGCTGAGTTACAAATGCATCCTGAAAGACAACCAACAACCTCTGTTCCCTGGCCACCAAGGATGTCATAGTCTCCCAGTCTGTTCCTGGCATGTTTAAGTCCCCCAACACCACCACCCCCCTTCCCCTTCCCAATCTGCAGTGTCTCCCAACATCTGCCACCAGATTCTCTTCCAGCTCCTCCGCCAGCACAGGGGGTCTATACACTACTCCTATTTTTACTCTCTTGCCCCCCCCCGTTATTGCCTCCTTGAATTGCCTATAGGCCACCTTCTTTCCCCTCACCACCTCCTGAACCTCCCTGGTCCACCAGCAGGGTTTTCTGCTGATCATGCATGATTCATTATACCTCACTAGAATACATTTATCTAGATTAGTTTGTCTTTCAAAGATATTCCATATATTATCTACCTAATTACTGATATGATGACTCAGAGGGATCATCAGTGATTATTATATACTTATATTCTCATATAATTATATGTAGTGTGTATTTTACACTCAGACAGATATGCCATGTGTAATAGGGACCTGTCAGCAGTTCTCTTTGTCTAAGCAAGCTGACACGAGAGAAAGCCTTTGTTATGTCTCTATGTTTTATACTGTATGTAAGCAAGAAATGCCACATGTAGTTTGAACCAGTCAGCATTTCTTTGGTCTAAGCTATAATGCTAATGGAAGCATATTCTGTCTCATATGATACTCATTAGTAATTCTGTCTCCTAAGTCATTCTGCAGTGGAGAATGACTTAGGACCAATACATATTGTTTCTCATATCTGTAACTATGTTGTAATCTCTGTTGCTATGCTGTTATCTGTAGTATTTAGCTGTCCACAACCCACTGTAACTCCTCTAGACACTACTAGTTCGGCTGTACAAGATTGGTACTCTCTGGCAGACAGTTGGAGAGCGGGGAGAGATACAAGACCTTAGAGAACCTAAGATCTACAAAACTGGAGATTATGTACATTCTTCAGGCTAATGGTGAGAAATCCATCTCCCTTGTGATTTTCTTTGTCATATGCTTGTCGTAAGTAGTATAATAAACTTTATTAGTACTCCTTGCTTGTTTACGAATGTTTCTTGGCAGACTCCGAGACACAAGAATCTGTATTATTATTTGCCCTACACACCAAGAGTGTTTAGATTACATAAATGACAACCGCGAGTGGAGTCTGGATGTTTGCCAAGTTTCATTTTAATTTCTTCTGTAAATTAGAACACTGGGCGAGAGATCCCCAGTAAAAAAAAACAAGCTGAAAGTGTCATATGTTTAAATTTTCTGTCTGTTGTGTTTTCCACATTGCAGACAAAACAATTTCTTGGCAGATATTCAATTTCTGTGTGATGAGTTGTTTTATTTTTTTTTCCTATTCTTTCTCTGTGGGAACACAGCTGTAAAGGGATCCGAAACAGACATATAGACTGCTTTTTTTGTGGATTCAAATCCTAATGGGTATATAGTCATCTAGGAGTTCACATACGCCAAAGGCTGTTGTGTCATGTCATGAACTTTGGTTGCAAACAACATTTCTGATCCACAGACAGCTAAAGGTTTCTTATATGACATGTCGAAATATATCAGTACTGAACTGAGGCTGGATGCCTTAACAAGCCAAACTGCTAACTGTAGTTGGTTTGACTTTGCTGAAGTAGCAGAATCCAATGGTAGCCCTTTAAGGGATATCATTGCCCATTATGGGGAATTAAACAAGCATTTGTCAATGCCAAATGTTGCTTGCTTCTATGTGCTGTTTAGGTATTTGGAAGTCATTGGAGTGTAAATATTGAAAATTTGCGAACTTACAAGTGCGTAGGAACTGCGCATAAATAAAACAGTAATTTTTAGATTCTTTCACCAAATTTTTCAACATTGCCATTTCAGATCTCTGCTCATGAACAGTGACACTGTGATTTTCTTAATGTGTCCCATACACTGAGTTTGCACAACGACTGCGCCATTGTGCGCTACATGGGCGGAAACACGTTTTGGGTGAGATGTGAACAATGACAGCTGTACTACTCATAAGAAGGTGTGGTGAAATGGCAATGTTGAAAATCTGGAGTGAAAATATTGAAATTTGATAACTTACGAGCCTCATGAGGAACTGCGCAACGACGTTCATTAAACAGTCATTTTTGATTTTACACCAATTCCAACATGGGTTCCCTTCTCATCAATGATATGACTGTCATGCGGTGAGTCGGGCCCGAAGGATGATTTCGCAGTCACCGCGTGAAATCACCCTTCGGCCCGAATAATGCCATGACAGTGACATCATTCATGAGAAGGGTCCCAAAACCCCATGTTGAAAATTTGTGCAAAATTCCCAAAAATGGCTGAGATATGCAACAAAGTTGAAACCCCCCTATCTAGCCCATTATACAGCTTACCGGCATTTCCTCAGTTCGCGGTCAGCTTTGAAGAATCCAGACATGTTCCTGGTCCACCGAAGATTGTCGTGCCAGAGTCCAGAGGTAAGTATGGGGTGAGGAGGGTGTGGGGAGGCTGGGCGCAGTGGGTGGGTGCGGGTTGTGGGAGGGGGGAGACGACCGCTGGACCGCTTTTGTCTTACAGGTACAAAAAATAAAAAAAGACGTCAGGATCGCTTGCCACGCCTGGGGTGGGCTCCCAGCATGGCACAAGGACTTTGGGGTGTTCAGCTGAAGGGGATTGGGCACCCCGTCGGCAAAATGAGGTATAAAAAGACATCATGGGACTGTTTGCCACGCTGGGGTGGGCTCCAGCGTGGCACAAGGATTTGGGGGCATTCAGCCGACAGGGGATTGGGCACCCGTCGGCAAATGACTGATTGCCACGCTGGGGTGGGCTCCCAGCGTGCTTTCCAGCTACTAAGGGAGGGGAGGAGGCGATGCAGCTCAGCCGGCGGGGATTGGGCACCCGTCGGCTATACCTCGCGTCGCGAGGGGCGGCGTGCGCCCGTGGCTGGGGGAGCTGCGCGGTGAGCAGCTTCTTATCACTGCTCACTCAAGCGTAGCTCCCCCTTTCAACTGTATGCCACTGCATTTTGGAGCGTGTCATAGACAGCTCCAAAATGCATTGGCTTACAGGGGCCGCACCTGCCAGAACACTGCCTGAATTGGAGGAGGAGGTGACACACCTCCGAAATCTCCGATGATGGCATTATGTTTCTTGCACATGCGTGCAAGCAACATAAAAATGGTACCAATGATCCTGAAGGATTATTAATTGCAACATTGTTTAATTGTTTTGATGCTGTTCTAAATAAGACATCTGTATTGGATCTAAGTATATTGCTTGCAAAGTGGAGAACGCTGCTTTCAAGCAAGAAAATTGTTTGAAACAGGCTCCTCATACAGAGAAGACAACTGGACTCCAGTATCAATTGCTGGAGTCTCTCCATCTAGTAAATGAGTCTCTATTTAATGAGAGAAGCAGCCATGACCAGCATGTCTTAAAAGATAACGCTGAAAAGGCAAAACTTGTTAGAAAAAAAGTTTTTCAAACAAATGGTGTTCTGGCTAGTAACACTGATTTCTTACGTTTTGGAAACAAGTAACTTAGAGATGATAAGTCTGAAGTAATTACTGAAAGAGTTGACGTGCTGGTGTTTCAACACCAGACCATGACTGAACAGTGTGATTCAGTATGTTTTAATTACAGCAGACTTGAAATGAATGTTTTCAATATAAACTATGACACAGCTTCTGTTGATAAAAAGCAAGTTTTACAAGATGAGAATGTCTTGCAATCTGAAAACAATGCACTTTACAGCATGCTAACTCCTGTATCTGAGCAGTTAGAATGTCGGAGTAAAAAGTCAGATATGGTGAACTTGCGCCATCAGCCAGAGTTATTAGCAGGGCATACTAACTTAATGCCCAAAGACCTTGCCATTTCTCATATTGAAGAGTTTGATTTTGAACACTCATGGTATGCTGTGGGGTGGACTACAGCAAAGGCTAGCCACTTATTTTTCTGTGCTTCACAAAATGGAGAATTGTTAGAGTCTCAAAATGGTGGACACACATGTCATCAGGTTACATCCCCATACCATCCCCAAGATGGCCACTCATGGTCATGTGATGATGGTCATGACACAGTAACCCATGATGCCCATGAGGTAATCCAAAATGGCCGACCACCATACCACGGAGATTCAATCCTGCAGTCACAGGGACCTGTGATTGCTGCCATAAGCAAACAAAACAAACTGGAGTTTTTGGGCATGATTAATAATGTTATCAGTAACACTAGTGTTTCTGAGGGACAGAAGATTCTCATTAAAAAATTATGTTGACATACTTTTGAATATAGTTGATACGTAATCTGTCATGAAGTCAGCGTCTGATGCTGCAGAAACCGCTTATCCTGTTAATGTTTGCTTTATTAGCATGGCCTTGGTTAAAGAACACATTTTAGTTAATTACATGAATTGTTTTTATTTCCTATACAATTTAACATCAGTTTTCCCTGAGAAGACTGAACATACTGCTTTTCCTATGCAGTGCATTAATACCTTAAGCTGTAACATTAAAAACATTGTTGCTACCATCCAGCAACAATCCGGTGGGGAAACCCACTTTACATTTGAGGGGGAGGGTACAACCCTGATTCTGAAAGCCCCGTGGCTGTGATATTTTCAGCATCACATGCCATTTTGGGGGGGAGGGTTACAGGTTTGATTTCTGAACCTGAGTGGACAACTGTCTCAGCACTATGTTTTCCACCCCTGATGGCTACTGAACCACAATCCATAGCTGGAGACCTATGTGCAGCTTGCACAACACTTTTCTCCACTGTGCAGGCACCCCTGATAGTGCCAGCACTGCCAGCACATGATGCAGAACCCCCCTCCATCATTGACCCCTAGATCATCCCATACTTTTGCTGCAGTAGCAGGCACAAGCCAGAAACAGTCTGGGTTATTCCCAGAACATACAATGACAGGCACTTCTTACAAGAAGGTACAAGGTATCCTAATACTGATATCATTGTCTTTTCTTTTGGGATCTCTGACCATGGTCCCAGCATTGGTTAATACTAACACAGTTTTAGGATATTTTGAAACTGCCACATCAGATAAAACAATCTTAGCAGCTTTAGCCCAAACATACAATGGACACAACAGACCCATTGCTTATGCATCACAGATGCTTGCCCCAGTGGAGCTGAAATACAACCTTTGTGAAAGGAATGTTTTGGCTGCATACTGGGCAGTGAGCTACTTTATGTACATCATTGGGTATGCACCCATTGTACTGCATTCCAATCATTTGCCAACTAACTTTCTGTTGTCAGACAGAGTAAAAGATGACTCTGTATCCAATGCCAGACTTACACACTGGTCTCTCATTTTACAGGATTATGACATCACTATCCTTCCTATCAAAACTCCATCCTTGTTGGCCCATGGCCTACAATTTACAGGACAGACCCATGATTGTTCACTCCAACCCCCTGACCTACCTGTCCTAGTGCTCTTTCTGACAGAACCTCAGAAAGTGTTAAAAGACACCACTGTATGTCACATTTTGACTGATGACACAGCCACACATACCAACGAGGGTCAGATAGCAGAGTTTGGAATTCTTATTGTACATTCTGGTGATGACAGAGTGTGCATGGTTAGTAATTGCATCATCGTGTATGTACGATTCACAGACAATGTTAAAACACGCCTGGCAAATAAAATGAAAATCAAGGAGGCGAGGAGTCTCCTAATTACCACAAATATTTGTGGATGGTTTAGAAAGTTGGTAAGTCCTTGAGAAATACACAGCTTATGTTAAAAAAGGAATAAAAAGATTTTTCCTTACGTAAAATGACTCCAGCACTCCATGAGAGGGTTAAGTGTTGCAGTCTGACAAAATGGTCTTGATCTAAAAGACTGCAGATACAATGTTTTTCTTACAGTTTCTAATGGGGACTGTTTCTCTCTAAACTGAATTTATTTGTCAGAAGACAAACTTCTGTTCCAATTCTCTGATATTACCTCTGAGAAATACAGTACTGTACATTCATAAGGTTCAAGCATATTGTAAAATGTGAACCTTATGCTCCAAAAGAAGGACTCTTATTTGAGGGCAGTGTATAGGTTCCTTAATAAAGGAACTGAGGAATAACTTCCGGAAATAACTCTTATAAGAAAGTGAAAATAACATTCACCTATCCAGTGATGGCCTACTCATTTGGAACATCACTGCTGTAACACTCATGAAAAGTTACGGGTAATTCCTGAACACCTGAGAGTAGATTTTATCTACTGTACCAAGTACATGATACTCCAACTGGTGGACACCAGTGAGTCAATAAAACTCTAGACAGACTGAAATCCTCTGTCTTGTGGCCACATATGAGAAATGATGTAGAACCCTACATTAGTAACTGTTTGATCTGTGAACAGAACAATCCTATACCAGCTAGGACAAATGCATTGTTACCCCAGAGGCAAAAGGCCCCTGAACAATATCCAGATTGACTACATTGGCCCTATGCCAACCACTAGGAACAACTAGTTTGCACTAGTGATCAGCAACCTATTTTCCAAACAGTTTAAAGCTATCCCAAAACAGAACAACACAGTCAAAGTGACTGCAAATTTCTTGGTAAACCAGCTATTTACCAGGTAGGGTTTTACCCCTAAAGGTAAATTCTGATTACCAGGATCCAGTTTTAGAGCCAAAGTAATGCAGGAAATTCTGGATTTGTTATGGGTAAAACAAAAGTTTCTTATCCCTTACTACCCACAGTCATCAGGACAGGTGGAATGTGCTAACAGGCAGATCAAAGTTATGTTATAATAAACTTGTTCAGAAAACCCTAAAGGACTGGAATTTATTATTGCCCTCTGCAGGTATACAGCATACCCCATTTTTGAAATCATGACCGGACGGTTCATGAGACTCCCAGAACATTTACTTCTGGACATGTATACTGCCACTGCTGATGAAGCATCAGTAGGTAAATATGTTCATTCAAACAAGGCATCCAAAAGGTACACTTGTTTGCTGCACAATGTATGGGCAAGGCCCAACAACAAGCCCTATCCCATTGTAAACAAACTCAGTCCAGCAGTCTACCAAGTTAGACTGCCTCACTATAACAGTCATTGATAGTTTACTCACCTGGTAAAGGTGATTGTAGGGGAATGAATCTCTGAGGTCCTCCACATTCCTTACATCATGGGTTGTATACACCTGATAGGTTGTCTGATGCACATGTGACTAAAAGTAAATCCTTCCCCTTCTGAGGGTCACTGGTCTCCTATGGTCAGTTTGATGTATTCCAAAGCTGTATCTGAAACAAAATCTGTTAGAATCCATCATTTGTACCTGGAATAAGAGTATGGTGACTAACATGTTGAATTTTGTATTGTTATTTTTAATTTGAATAGTATGTACAAACTGTTTAGCATGCTTTGCATAAAATGCTGATTATCTTGTCAAATGTCTGTCAATAATGTTATCATAGTTCTGTACTGAGTTCATACTGGTAATTCACGTCTTTGTAGGGTGTGGTGTAGATTGCCTCAGAGACTCATAACCCCACAATCACCTTTACCAGGTGAGAAAACTACCATTGTGGGGGATGATCTCTGAGGCACTCCACATTCCTGACATCACGGGTTATTAAAAAGCAGTGATCGCTCCTTAGGGTGGGTTAGATGTGTCAATGTTATTCTGTTCTGTGCGGGCTGCTAGAAGCACTGCCCTTGCGAAGTTTGTCTTAGTGTCTTGGGACACATCCATTCTGTAGTGTCTGGTGAAAGTGTGGATAGTTGACCACGTGACTGGGGCCCATATTTCTTCTGCAGTGGCCATATTCCTTTCTGCCCATGAAGTTGCGATTGCTCTGGTGGAATGTGCTTTTAAGTCCAATGGTACCTGTGTGTTGGTTGCCTTGTAAGCCTCAGATATGGATCCTTCAGGTATCCTGCTATAGATGATTTGGAGGCTGGGAGTCCTTTTCTGCGTCCTTGTACTGTGATGAAGAGTCTGTCTGTTTTTCGAATGACATTTGTTCTTGTGATGTAAGTTGTAAGAACTCTTTTCATTTCCAGCATTTTTAGCTGAGGAGCAGCCTGGATTTCCACCTGAGGTAGTTCTGCTGGTATCTCTATAGTCTGACTGAGGTGATACTTTGAGACTATTTTTGGTCAGAATGATGCAATTGGATGCATGGATATTCTGTTGTTGTAGAACTGTAGGAATGGTTCTTTATATGAGAGGGCCTGTAGTTTGCCTACTCTTCTGGCTGATGCAATGGCTGTTAGAAAAACGGACTTGAGCTGCAACCATTTCAAGGGAATGTAATCTATAGGTTCAAATGGTGGCTTAGTCATGGACGTTAGTACAGTGGGTAAGTCCCATGGAGCTAAAATTAATTTATTGAGGGGGACGTATGTTGGCGGCTGCCTTCAAGAATCATACTACATCTTGGTGTGAACCCAGGGTAGTGCCTTGTATTTGTCCCCTGGCTGCC
This sequence comes from Neoceratodus forsteri, assembly GCA_016271365.2. Lineage (NCBI taxonomy): Eukaryota > Metazoa > Chordata > Ceratodontiformes > Ceratodontidae > Neoceratodus > Neoceratodus forsteri. The sequence goes on along the minus strand of CM028129.1, from coordinate 245,220,104 downwards.
CCAATAGCCGTGACTTGTACTTTCAACGAGGCCCGGTGAAAGTCCCAGTTGTAGTCCCTCTTGAAGGAACAGTAGGATCTGAGTGCACCATTTGTTGAATATGTCCCACTGGCGTTGGTAGGTAGTGATTGTGAATTGTTGTCATGATGAGGCCATAGTGATTATGACTGATGGGTGATATCCTGCTTTTAGCAGTCTCTCCCTTTCAGGAGCCATGGTGTCAGTTGTAGGTGTTGAGGGTTTGGATGCAGTATAGGTCCTTGTGATAGTAGGTCTGGTCTGTGTGGTAGTTTCCATGGGTTGGCTAGTGCCATTGAAACTATTGTGGCAAGCCTTGATCATCTTGGCCAGTGTGGCGCCACCAGAATGACCTGTGCTCTCGAGATGCATATCTTCTTGAGCACCTGAGCAAGCAGTGGAAGGGGAGGGAAGACATAAGCTATTTGGAATGTCCACAGAGCTGATAGTGCATCTACTCCCATGGCTCTGTGGTCCTTGAACCATGACCAATATTTTGTGCATTGGTGGTTCTTGTGTGATGCCATGAGGTCTATCTCTATTGGCCCCCTTCTGGGGTGCAGTTGCAGGAACACTTGTGTATGGAGTTTCCAATCCCAGGGGTGGATCATTTGGCGGCTCAGCCAGTCTGCCATTATGTTTAGTTTCCCAGCCAGGTGTGTGGCTGTTATTGATTGTAAGTGTCTTTGTGCCCATATCATAAGCTTTGATGTTTCTTTCATCATTGCTTTGCTTTTTGTGCTGCCTTGCTTGTTTATGTATGATACTGTGACTTGATTGTCTGATTTTATCTGTACTGTTTTTGTTGTATCAGAGGGGAGAAATGCAGTAGTGCTCTGAATACTGTCTTCATCTCCAGGACATTTATTGTTTGTTTTGCTTCTGTTAATAACCATTTCCCTTGTGCTGTGTGTTTTCCCGATACGGCTCCCCAGCCTGTGAGGCTGGCATCCATCTCTATTATTATATCTGGGAGTACATCTAGGGGCATGCCTTGTGTAAGTTTGTGTCTGTTTGTCCACCAGGTCAGACTTGATCTTACCCGTGGTGGTAGTGTGACTGTCTTTGATAGATTGATATTGTGTGTGAGCCCCTGAGTTAGGAGGAAGGACATGAGGGTTCTGGTGTGCCATTTTGCCCAGGGGACCGTGTCTATTGTGGAGGACGTAAGCCCTAACATTTGAGGTATTAGTAGTAGCATTGGATGCTGATAGTCCTGTAGTTGTTGAGCGGTTGATAAGATTGATTGAATTCTTGTGTGAGATGGGTATACTAGGCCTTTTTCTGTGTCTATGAGGGTGCCTAGGTGTTCTATGGAGTGACTGGGTATTAGTCGGCTTTTCTTGTGATTGATTACCCAGCCGTGTTGTTGTAAGCAGTCTACCACCATTTGAGTCTCCCCTGGTGGACTGCTGTTGTGATCGTGCCCTGATGAGCCAGTCATCTAAGTATGGGATCACATGTACCCCCTTTTCTCATAGTTTGGCTGCTAGTACTATCGAGACCTTTGTGAACACTCTCGAGGCTGAGGCAAGTCCGAATGGTAGTACTTGGTACTGATAATGTTGTCCCAGTATGCAGAAGTGTAGGTATCGTGAATGGCTGGATCTCATGGGTACATGAAGGTAAGTGTCCTTTAGGTCTATTGAGGTAAGGAAGTCTCCCTGTCTAAGGACCCAGAGGGTGGACCTGATCGTCTCCATTTTGAATGGAGTGTATCTCACTGATCTGTTGATATATTTTAGGTCTAGTACTGGTCTGGTGCCCCCTGTCTTTTTTTGGAACCATGAAGAAGATGGAGTATATTCCTTTTCCTTCTTCTTGCTTTGGAACGGGTGCTACTGCATTGTTTGCGCAAAGTTCTTGTATAGCTGTTAGGACTTGACTTGGTGTGGTTTTGTACCTGGAGGCAGGAGAGTGAATCATTCTGCTTTCTCTTGGGATTTGTGTGAATTTGATTGCATAATCTTTTCTTATTATTTCTAGTACCAGCTTGTCTGTTGTGGATTTTTCCCACTGATGTAAGAATTGTGTTAGCCTTGCACCCACTGTTGTCGTGTGATGTAGAAGTGAGTGAGCACAGTCAGGACCTGGAGTGGTTCCAGCGAGGATAGGTTCCTCTGCCTCTTTGTGTTGAGCTCCTGCCCCTGTACCTGTTGTATTGATAGGGAGTGGTATAGTTCTGTCTATATGTGTTGCCCTTGAATATAGAACTCCCCCTTTTCTTGTCTCGAAAGGAGTGATATCTGCTCCTTGGGCGAGCAGGTAAACAGGAAGATCTGGATTGGTCTCTGGTTAGTGCCTTTCCTTCTTCCTTGCCCTTGAGATATTTTTCTAGACCTTCTTCAAATATCATGTTGCCCTTAAAAGGTAATCTTTGTAGGGTAGATATTGATTCCTTGTCCCCATCCCGTTGTTTCAACCATAATGATCTACGGGCTCTGTTGGTGATAGCTACTGATCTGGCAGTTATTTTTAAGGAATCTACCACCATGTCTGCCAGGTATTTAGTGGATAGCAAGGCGTTTTCCAGGAGTATGGATTCAGGAGACTTTGCTGGGATCATTTTTTGAAGCTCCTGGAGCCAGGTTAACTGTGCTCTTGTGGCGTAGATGGCGGTGGAAGTGGCTCTGCTTCCCAAGCTGGCCAACTCTGCATTCTTTTTTAGGTTTTCTTCCAGTTTTCTGTCTATAGGATCCTTTAGTCCGGAGGCGGACTCAGTGGGGAGTACAGTCTTTTTATTTAGTGTGGCTATTTGGGGGTCCACCATGGGAGGTGTACACCAGAGGGTCAGTTTTTCCGCTTGTAGTGGGTACATTTTGTCCCAGGATTTTCTCTCTGGGATTCTAGCTGGTTTGGAAGAGGACCATTCTTTTTGTACTCTCTTCTATAGCCTCGCAGACTGGAAAGATGTCTGCGTGCTTTGCAAGAGGTTGTAGTGAGGGTAGTAGTTTAGACGTGGGTGTGGGGGCTGCAGTTCCGAAGCCCACAGTATCCATGATGTGACAGACTAGTGAAGGGATTTGGTCTGGGAAGCACCACTTGGCCATGAGGGTTTGTGGATCTTGCTCGATCTCCCCCTCTTCCTCATCTGAGGCATCGCCTGTGTCCACAGACAATGGGAAGGGATCAGCTGCGTGGTAGTCCAGATGTTTAGAGTGAGAGGCAGTGGCTCTTTTCTTTGCTGGAGGTGGATTAACCACCTGTTGTTTTGATAATTTGGTTAGTTGTTGCATCATTGCTGCTAGCACCTCCTGTTGGGCTTGCATGAGTTGATTGTTTTGTAGTAATACTTTTGTGGTGTCTGATTGGTGATCTGTGTCTTGTATATGGGTAGAGGGAGTGAACTCATCCTCGGTCTCCTGTACATCAATGTGTGGGGTGGAGTCTTCTACGCAGGAGGCACAGAGCCATCCTAGTTGCTGGTGTGGAATGGGGACATTGCACTGCCTGCAACTCTTTGTTCTGGGCATTGTTACCTGTTAAGAAATCAGATGGAACAGTCTAAAAATCCACATGAATTTGCTGCATGGATATAATAATATAGTACAATATAAGCAGAAGTGTGTTACTTGTGTTTATTTTCCTTTAAAGTTGCTGTAAAAGGCAGTGGAATGCTGTATTTAATAAGTTGTGCCTTTGTAGATGTGGGCTCTTTAAGTGAACTTACTGTATGGGCTTATTATTGTGCCCTACGTAAGGTGCCTTTGTGTCTTTAAGAGGGGGGGCTTGAGGGTGTTAGTCATAAGGAGGAAGATAATGGCAGTTCTGTGGGTCATTAGCACAAATGGATTAGCAGAATATGTTTGGAAGTAAGCAGTAGCTTACTGGAGGGCAGTGGAGGACTGATCAAAAACCAGAGTGTAGTTTCTGTTCGGTTTTGGACAACGGAGATCGCAATGCAGCACTGTGTTCACCCAGTGGGGCAGACGTCATCACGTGATAGTGTGGTGCGCAAGCTCTCACGAGAGTTTGAGCTCCAATAGGGCACGTAGAATCTGTAACGCGAGAGTGGGAGAGCAGAAACAAGGAGAGAAGTGCAGCATGGAGATGAGCTAATGGCAGGGCCATAAAATAATAGAGTGGCATCTCTGTTTTGGTCCATAGATCTACTGCAAGAAGCGACTGCTGCCTAAGGCAAGTATAGAACTATGAGTGGCAGATCATTTGCTCTGAGAAGCATGAAAGTGTAATGGCATCTGAGAGTCTGGGACCGCTAGTAGGGGTGTCCAGAGCACTAATGGATTGCATGCTGCAGGAGGTAATTATTTTTGTTTCTGGCATCGGATAGTCTGGGACTGCTGTAAGGGGTGTCCAGAGCACTCGCAGTATTTTGTTGCTGATTGCAGCATATGCGTTTTGCTCAATTGGCTTATTAAATTCTGCTCTTGTTAGAGAGGCAGTGGAACCAGAGAGTATAAGGTGCATTGTGGAAACGCTAGTAGGGGTTCCCAAGTGCTATGTGGTAATGGATTGTTTCTGTTGAATTGTCAACTGCAGGAAGCAGGTAGCGCTGCAAGGGGTCACGATCCTTCAAAATCATGCATCATTTCTCCAATCCTTCTAAGTTTCTGTATTGTGGTATAGCAGCATTAGGTAGAATTCTAACTGGCAGTGTAATCTAGTCTCTGTGACTACTGAAGCTATGTCTGAGAAGCCCAACGTGGTTATAGACACAAACAGTTCGAGGCTGTATAAAATTAACATTTTTAAGCCTAATATTCTCTAATGAGCACAATCTATGGCTGGCATTTTCTCTGTCACAGATTAGGGATATGATTACATTGTTTTCCTACCTTGTTGATTAATTTGTTTTTTTGAAAGTAAAGTCTGGAGCTCTGGAGGACTGCGACAACCTAATTGATTTCTTTGACTGGGTGACCAAAGCAGTAGACCAGGGAGGGGCTGTGGACATGACCTACCTAGACTTTAGCAAGGCATTTGACACAGTCCCGCACAAAAGATTAATAAACAAATTAGCCAGCCTGGGAGTGGGTCCTAGGGTGGTAGCCTGGTTAAAACACTGGTTGGACAACAGGACACAGTGGGTAATAGTAAATGGAGTCCACAGTGAAGAAAGGAGGGTTACTAGTGGGGTACCACAGGGTTCAGTACCGGGGCTGGTCCTTTTTAATGTCTTTATAAGTGACATTTCAGGGGGACTGGAAGGGAAAGTATGTCTCTTTGCAGATGACACAAAGATCTGCAACAGGGTTGATACACAAGGTGGGGTGGAATGGATGAAAAGGGACTTGGCAAGGTTGGAGGAATGGTCAAATGTATGGCAGCTTAGATTCAATGCAAAGAAGAGGAAAGTAATGCACCTGGGAAACAAAAACCCAGGGGAAGAGTACACAATGGGGGGTGAGATACTGACAACAACAAAAATGGAAAGGTACCTGGGAGTAGTCATATCAGAAGACCTAAAGGTGGGCCAGCAATGTGAGAAGGCAGTAAGGAGGACTGGGGGGATACTGGGATGCATAGAGAGAGGCATCACCAGTAGAAAACAGGAAGTTGTTGGCCCTCTGTACAGACAGTTGGTAAGACCACATCTGGAGTACTGTGCACAGTTCTGGAGACCCCATCTCCGCAAAGACATAGACACGGTGGAGGCTGTCCAGAGGAGGGCAAACAAAATGATGCAGGGTCTGCATCAGAAGACATGCTGTATGAAGAAAGACTAAAGGAACTAAAGATGTATAGCCTCGAGGAAAGGAGGGAGAGGGGGGACATAATAGAAACTTTCAAATACCTCAAGGGAATCAACAAAGTCCAAGAGGGTAGCATCTTTCAGAAAAAGAGATGTGCAAAAACAAGGGGGCACAATTTGAAGATGGGGAGGATGCCTCAGAGGTAATGTGAAGAAGTATTTCTTCACAGAGAGGGTTGTGGTTACATGGAACAGCCTTCCTGAGGAGGTCGTAGAGTCAAAAACAGTGGGGGAATTCAAGAATGCATGGGACAGACATAAGGCAATTCTAGTGGGGGGTAGGAGGAAGTAGGCTGTTGGTTAACTAGGATCTGCAGCTTATCCGTTAGGTAGGGAAATGGGCAGACTAGGTGGACCAAGCGGTCCTTATCTGCCATCAAATTCTATGTTTCTATGTTTCTAACCTTTTTCAGATGCACAATTAGAACTGACCATAGGAGACCAGTCACCCTCAGAAGGGGAAGGATTTACTTTTAGTCACATGTGCATCAGATAACCTATCGGGTGTATACAACCCATGATGTCAGGAATGTGGAGTGCCTCTGAGATCATCCCCCACAATGATAAATGGCTATGTGCCAATCAAATGAACATGTTTAAAGGAGATTAAATTACTTTTCCATACCCCAGTGGGAGGAATAGTACTAAACTATGTTTCTCTTTTTCTCTTTTCTTTTAGGTGAGAGAGAGAGAGAGAGAGAGAGAGAGAGAGAGATGCTTGCTTTTATGCTTTTCATTCTTTTTAAAAGTATGGGTCTTCGTACAAGCCCAAACTGCACATTTTATTGCAGATAAGAACCAGTTACTTAATCCTAAACAGATTGTTGAGGCAGAATACCTCACAAGCCCACATGATTTAATTGCATCCTGTGAAATTCACACTAAAGTCCTAAAAGACATGTTCATTGTCCAGAAGGGTAGTGAGGCCCTACTGAATGTTATGATCATTGCTTTAGATCAATTATAGCAGTTAGACTTGATCCGGACTCCTGTTTACATTTTATTGATAATCAGGAATTTTGCATCCACATTTTTATGGCAATAAAAGTCATTAGACCTTAAAGGTTTTTAACCCTATGATGCCCCATAATTTGTGACACTTAATATTGAGTGTCCAAAACAGAACCCTGGCCCAACCAGTGATCTTAACAGCCACTTCTCAGCCAGGTACCCTAGTTAATAATGTGCAGTTTATGAACATCCCAGTGATTTTAAATCTCACCCTTTAGAACTTGGAATGATTTGTTTTGTGTTTCACAACAAACTTTTCCCACTTTTTTCATAATGATGTGATTGGATACCCTGGCAGCATAACAGGTACTCATTAATGACTCCCTACACAGGGACTGATTGCATCACACACACACACACACACACACACACACACACACACACACACACACAGGATTTTCGCATCCTGACTGCTAGTGGTACATCTTATGATTGTAAACCTACCCAAACGCATTAGGCATTTTGTTTCTGTTTTTGTTTGTTTTAAAAAAAAACAACACAGGTTTAGACTCAGACCTATTTGGCTCTGACACATCTATTTGAAATAAGGCTGATATAGCCATTATTCAAGCACGATGTTAAAGGTTCATGATAGTATGACATCTAATATCATACCCCACCAATCGCATGGTATACATGCCTTTTGCTCATTAAGAGTGATTTACATTTACAATATTAAGGATATTGTGAAGGAGTTTGACCTGACAATTGTTCATGTTAATGAATTAATTTCTGCTCATATTAAGGAAGCAGATGAGCATCACATAGCTAGGAAAGTCTGTTGCACTGCCTACAGCTATTATGTTTTTACAACCCTTTGGTTATCTCTTCCGGGATCTGGAATTAGGACATATCCTTGATCTCATGCATGACAGACATATGGGTCAGTTCCATGGCCACATTTTGCACTTGTATTGCATGCATACCTCTCAACTGTCCCTGATTTTCAGGGACGTCCCTGATTTTGCCTCAGAATTGTACTCTGTCCCTCCTAAAATTTGTGTTTCTGTGGCTAAACAGTGGAAATTGTAAGCACGAAACAATATCAAGTATTAAAGTTACAGACTTGTTTTTCTTTAGAAAATGCCTTTTGCACTAAGCCTCATATTCTACCAGCTTTCTGGGTGGATATCTCTAATTTTGAAGATGTGCCCCTGATATTGGTCCTTTGTCCCTGATTTTTTTAAGCCTTGTCCCTGATTTGTGAGGCAGGAGGTTGAGAGGTATGATTGCATGTGTTAACAAATGTTTTTTGAATCTAGCACTATTCCCTTGTCAATGGCAAGGAACCTTGGATATGTCACCACACACACCAGTATTGCTCCATGTTTTGAAACTTATTCCTGCACAATCCAGGAAGCCACGTCTGTGACTCTCACAGTGTCATTGCCGCATCTTCATCTGGCAACATCCATCTCTGATCGTCTGGCAACTGTCCATTCTGTTGATCATCTTGATGGGAACTTTTATCGTAAAAAGGTTAAAACTACCTCATTTCCTTGTTTACCATGAGGTCTTAGGATTGTGACTGACTCTGAACATTGACTGTCATACCTGAAAGGAACATCACCTTTTATGCAGATGTGACATCTTCCAACTTGTGTTACCAACTTGTGAATACAGACCTAATAACTAAAATTGGGCTTCCATTTGTGAACTCTCAGATAAACTGTATTCAGTGCAGCCAATTAAGATTCTACAATCAAGTTCATTGTTATGCATACTATGAAGCTAGTCTGGGGTAGGGGCAATCCCCTACCTTCATTTGATCTACAATCAAGAAATACATTTTCTTCACTGCTTGTTTTCTAAGCCTGGCTGGCACCTCATACAAACTGAGTACTGTCAAAAACCTTTACACTTTGTGCAGCCGTGTGATCATCTTCAACTGAACACTGTTGCTATTCCATTGTAAAACTCAGTGTGCAATCTAATGCACCCCCTACTGAGGCCTATGAAAATACTGCTGCCTCATGAACATTTTGATCTACCTTTGGAAAATCTGAATGCATCAGATTTGAACTATGAATCTTCATCTAACATTTGAAGAAACCCTGGATTTATCCCTGGAACTGTTCGTAGTTTATGCTTTGTGGACATTGACATTTCGTGTCCTGTTCAACTTACCAACTGAAAAATGCCATCCTTCAAGGTGGTATATTCTGCTGATGTGGAACATTGCGGGGTGACCAACTATACATATTTCTGATATGGACTAAAAGTTATGCAAAGTGAACTTTTCTAACTTCTATTTTTTCCTCCCTAAACCAGTAATAGGTTATATGGTAATCACACCTGTTCCCATCCCGGAATCAGATATCATTAAGTCTAGTCCTAACTAGCTTGATGCGCTATCTCGATTTTTTATTATTTTTAATATCCATACAGGCAACTTAAGTTTGTCTCTTCAATTTCTTCCCAATAGGACAGATATACACTTGATATATATCAGTATTTACTGATTGTTTTGATATTGGAAAACCTCATTGTGAAGTTTTATTCCAAATGTTTATAGTAATACAAGGTTTACTAACATTTTGCCTTATAATTACATTTTGTTGTTTAAGGAAAACCCTGAAACACTACAGTGACCAGTTAACTTCTTCTATCAGGCTCGGGCCTGTAGACGAATGGTGCCTAACTGACGTCTTTTTTTTGTGTTGCCACTTTTGCAATTAGGGCAACAAAGAGGGGATTGTTATGCCTGGGTTATGCCCCTGTTGTCCCACATACAACTCACATACACCTCACACTGTATTCCTGGTCTGTTGTACTGTAATACTGCTATTGTGCACTATTATATAGATATGGGCACATATCATATAAGCATGAGTGCTAGGAATGTGTTTTTGCTGCTAGGATATGCTAATACTGATCATGTATGATTCATTATATCTCACTATAATATATTTAGCTAGATTAGTTTGTCTTTCAAAGATATTCCATATATAACCTACCTAATTACTGATATGATGACTCTGAGGGATCATCAGTGATTATTGTATACTTATATTCTCATATAATTATATGTAGTTTGGATTTTACACTCAGGCAGATATGCCACGTGGAATAGGGGCCTGTCAGCAGTTCTCTTTGTCTAAGCAAGCTGACACAGAGAGAAAGCCTTTGTTATGTCTCTATGTTTTATACTGTATGTAAGCAAGAAATGCCACATGTAGTTTGAATCAGTCAGCATTTCTTTTGTCTAAGCTATAATGCTAATGGAAGCATATTCTGTCTCATATGATACTCAGTAATTCTGTCTCCTAAGCCATTCTCCAATGGAGAATGACTTAGGACCAATACATATAGTTTCTCATATCTATGACTATGTTGTAATCTCTGTTGCTATGCTGTTATCTGTAGTATTTAGCTGTCTGCAACCCACTGTAGCTCCTCTAGACACTACTAGTTTGGCTCTATAAGATTGGTATTCTCTGGGAGAGAGCTGGAGAGTGGGGAGAGAGACAAGACCTTAGAGAACCTAAAATCTACAATCCTGGAGATTATGTACATTTTTCAGGCTAGTGGTGAGAAACCCATCTGCCTTTTGATTTTCTTTGTCACATGCTTGGCGTAAGTAGTATAATAAACTTTATTAGTACTCCTTGCTTGTTTATGAATGTTTCTTGGCAGATTCCAAGACACAAGAATCTGTATTATTATTATTTACCCAACACACCAAGAGTGTTTAGATTACAATGCAAGCTCAAGAAAGACTTTTTGGGAACCCCCATTTGTAGGGGGTTACACATCATTGTCTTCAGGGAGCTTTGAGGTTTTATTTAGCTTCCAAGCTTGGTCCTGTGCTCGTTGACAAGCTATGAGTTCAGGTGAGACCCCTGGAAGGTGGCTCCCACGGACTCCGACGTGTCAAAGTGGGCCATGCTGATTCCAAATGTAGAGAAATTTACCTTTAAAATATTCTGCGGCTTCATCTATTGAGTTCGCTGAGGCTATAGGGACCTAGTTTGTATAAGCTAGGTTATGGAGGAGGGGAGTGAGGTTCAGAGATTTATATGAGCACGTCATTAAGGTTTTATGAGGGCACATGTTGAGTTCCTGCAGCCTTTCCTCATATGGCTTCTTGTGCAACACCCTCCACACTTTGGTTACCCTCCTCTGTCCCGCCTCCACCCTTTCAATGTCCTTGCGGAGGTGCGGCCCCCAGAACAGGATACAGTACTCCAGGTGGGGCCTCTCCAGAGTGTGATACAATGGCAGCACCACCTCCATCCTCCTGCTTGAAATACCTCTCACAATGCACCCTAGCATCCTGCTAGCCTTTCCCACTGCTTTGTCACACTGCCCAGCTACCTTGAGGTCATCAGGTATGATGACCCTCTAGATTTCTTTCTTTCTTGATGACTGTAAGCTCCATTCCCCCATTGTATACACAGCCCCTGGGTTCCACATCCCTAAGTGCATAACCTTTCACTTTTTGGCACTGAAACCCAGCTGCCACACCCTAGACCATTCCTCTCATTTTCTCAGATCCTTTTACATTCTCTCCACCCCTTCCTGAGTGTCAACCCTGTTGCAGATTTTTGTATCATCTGCAGAAACACACACCTTACCTCAAGCTCCTGTGCAATGTCACTTATACTACTAAGAGTCATACTGCTAAGAGTTATAGATGTACAGAAGGCTTAGCCCATGTTAGTACATCTCCAGATTCCTGGAAGTATTTAAACCCAATTTAATAGGTGTTTATCAAGATTTATTTTAAAAGTATTAGGGTTATTTGTCCAGTAGAGATTTAGGTAATGCATTCCATACTGGGATAATCCTCTGAGTATAAAAAATAATGTCTGGTATCAGTCCTTGGGTAAGTTAATGATAACTGATAATTGTGACTCCTAAGATTACATTCCCTGATGTTAAAGGACATACCAAGTAGTGCCATAAGTTCTGGATCCTTAGATATACTGTACATCAGTAATAGGTCACCCCCCTTAATCTTCTTAATTCCAATGAGTATAGACCTAACTCTTGCAATCTTGCCTCATATGTTTTGTCCTGCATTCCATCAATCATTTTTGTGACTCTACGCTGAATACCCTCCAAACTATTTACATCCCTTCTCAAGTGGGGGCTCCAAAGTGGGGAACAGTAGTCCAAGTGGGGACGTATATATGTTCTGTATAGGGGCAAAATGTAACCTCTGTTACGAGAAACAAATGCTCTTTTAATGCAGCCTATTAACTTATTTGCATGGTTTCTAATGTAATTACAATGGGTACTGAATGTGAGGTCTGATTTGATTATGACTCCCAGATCTTTTTCTTCAGTTATTGGTTGCAATGGAAAACCATTTAATTTGAATTGTATGTTTTGATTAGAATCCCCAAGATGCATAATTACACATTTATTTATATTATAGCTCATATTGTTTTGTTTTGCCCATTTTTCTAAGTTTTCTAAATCTTCTTTTAGGTCTGCTATGTCTTTTCCAGATCCGACCTTAGCTAAAATTTTGGTGTCATCAGCTAATTTGATGGCTATATTCTTCAGAGTTGTTGTCATATTGGACACGAAGATAGAAAACAGCATGGGTCCTAGGACAGATCCCTGAGGAACTCCACTAGTAACAGCGCCTATGCTAGAGGAATATGCTCTTATGCACACTGCTTGTGCACGATTATTAAGCCATTCTTTTATCCAGTTTACCAAACTTATGATGTAGTCCTAATGAATTCATTTTATTTATTAGGAGTCTATGTGGCATTCTATCAAAGGCCTTGCAAAGGTCCAGATATAAGTTATATTATGACCAATCCAGTCCTTGAGCTATGCTCCACTCCTATGTATGATGACCTGTATATATCTGTCAGTTGAACTAGCTAGTCTAGAGTGTATAATCTGAAATGTGCTTACTACTATATGTTGCCCCTAGCGTCAAATGATATATTTCCCATATGTCTGTTTACTGTGACAAAAAACTGTACTCTCTTTGCCATGTCTCCTTGACTGTTGTTCCTCATGTTGTATTCTCCCAGGTCATTCCTGAAAATAGGCATAATTCTTGTCTAGTGTACTTACCTGGTAAACAAAAGATAAATAAATAAATAAATATACCACATCCACTGGTGTTTTCTCATAAAGGAATTTATTGACTTTCTCATAGAAAACAAGATTACTGTTAGGCATGACCTTTAGTTTTAAAACCATGTTGCTTGGGATCTACTAAGTTTTTATTTTTAAATCATCCTCAATTCTTAGTTTTTAAAGTGGTTTCAAAGATTTTGCTAAAATGCTAGTTAAACTAATTGGTCTATAATTTGATACTTCACTTTTATTTACTTTTTGAAAATTGGTGTTACCAGAGCAGTCCTCCAGTCTTTTGGTACTGTACCTGAATTTAATGATAAGTTATATAATTTGAATAGTGGATCAATTAACCATAGTGCTATTTCTTTCAGTAAGCGTAGATGAAGTCTATCTGGCCCTGGTGATTTGTTAATATTAATTGCCTCCAATTTCATTTTAATTTCTTCCTTGCTAAAGAAGACATTGAAGAGGTCTGGACCCAGTACAGAACCCTGTGTCACCCCTCTAGTCACTCTCCTATCACTCGAGTGGCTGCTAGTTATGCCTTCTATACCTTAAGCAGTTTAATGCACAGTTTGTCACTTTCTCCCCCCAGGCTCTTAGTTTCTTAAATAGCCTCCTGTGCAGCTCAGTGTTGAAAGCCTCACTGAAGTCCAGAAAGGCCATGTCCACTGCTGTCCCTTGATCTACCACCCTGGTAACCCAGTCAAATCTATGAGATTAGTTTGACATGACATCCCGCTTGAACCCATGCTGCCAGTGGTCCTGCAGCCCTTTGCCTCTAGGTGCTCCACAAGCCTCTATTAGTATCTCCATTATCTCCCCCACTGATGTGAGATTGACTGGCCTGTAGTTGCTAGCATCCTCACTACTGCTTTTGTGCAGAGGGACCACATCAGCCCTTCTCTATCCTGTGGAACTTCCCCATCTCCACTGAGGTGCTAAAAAGTGCTGCCAGAGGGGCAGCCAGCACTGTGCTGGGTTCCTTTAGGACCCTTGGATGAATCACACCCCGTCCCATCGCTTTATTCTCTTTTAAGGCTTCTAATCTCTTCCAGACCCTCTGCACTGAGAATGGGCGTGTATCCACTCCCCCTTCTCCCTGTTGCTTACTCCAGCATGCTAGTCCATCTTCCCCACCCTCTACCATAAAGGCCGAGCAGAAGAAATCCTTCAGTATTTCTGGTTTCTCTTGATCTTCCTCTTCGCAGTCCCTCCTGGCCTCCTGATTCTCACTATCCCTCCCCTTGTCCTTCCCTTTACACCTGTACCTGAAGAAGCTGTTGTCCCCTTTTTTTACTTCCTTAGCTAGCCTCTCTTCTGTTAGTGCTTTAGCTGCCCGCACCTCCTTCCGGCCTCCCTTTGTTTTGCCAGATATATTTCCTGTCTTCATCCTTCTGGGTCTTCTTGTACTTTCTAAATGCTGTTTTCTTTCTCCTTCACTGCCTCTGCTACCTCCTTAAACAACTATAGTGACCTCTTCCTCCGCTTTCCTTGCTCATTTCCTTCAAACAGCATGCTGTTTCCTGGGCTTTGCCCTCCTAATTTTTCTCCATTGAGCCTCCACTCCCCTTCTGCCTTCCCCCTGTGAGGCATTCTCTGAGGCAGTTTCCCATTTCTTGAAAATCTGCCCTCCTGAAGTCCAGGACACTTATTTTAGTGTTTTTCCCGCTGTCTTATCCATATGCCAAATCACACAGTACAATGATCACTTGTACCCAAGAGACTACCCACTGTGTCATCAGCAGTGCTGTCTCTGTTCTCTTCTGAGTCTGTCTCTGTCCTCTGAATCTTTTTGTCTGATAACTCCTTTATATGCGTCCCACTTCCTTTTGTTTTTTATATTTGTTTATTATGTTCAGATAGTTGTCACAGATCAAATGTGACACAATAAAACCAAAGATTTGATCCATCCATATTACATTGCATTGGTTCAGTTGTTCTAGTGATACAAAGCCAATGTCATAGTACAACAAATAAACTATAAGGAGAAAATAACTAAGGAAATATAAAAAAGTGTAAGTACAATTTTCTTTGATCAAATAACCACGGTTGCGTATGCTTGAATCTAGGTATGACATTCCTGTGTATTTATTATTTATTTATTTATTGAGGATTTGGAAAATACCTTTGAGTCAAAGACTCATTTTCAAAGGTTCCACGTCAGTACATGTAAAAACAATAAGAGAATAGTACAGAGCAATACAGAAACAGTACACAAGCAAGCAAACAATATACAAAGATACAGTAAGTCGGCTAACAGTTTAGATACTGTTGATTCATTGTGTTAGACACACTATCCAAGTACTTATGAAAACTCCAGTAGAGGGCTAACAAAGAGAGATTCAAGAGTGTGTGGGTGTGTGTGTGTGTGTGGGATGTTATATGGCCAGAGGCCTTGGTCAGTGGATATTGGCGGGGGAGGGCAGGTTCAGAGGCAGTGACTGAGATTCAAGGATTGTAGGTGGTTTCTAAGGTAGGCTTTGTAGGAGCCTAGTCTATTCATGTTTGTGAGAGTGTTAGGCAGGTTATTGACCCAGGAAGGGGCTTGGTAACTAAAGGACCTTTGGAATTGGGAGGTGCGGCACTGGGGATCCATGAGGAGTTGCCTGCTAATGCTACAGGTGTGCTGTTGTGATGGGGCAGCTGGATTAGAGGGGAGAGACCTGGGGGGGCGAGATCAAGGGTAATCTTTTTAGTCATGAGGCAAGTATGAAACCGGATTCTGTTATCTAGGTTAAGCCAGTTTGTGGAATTGTAAAGGGAACATGTGTGGGATAGACGATCACAGCCCAGGCTTAGACAACAGGCTTTGTTGAGGGAGAGCTGGATAATGCTGAGGAGCTGGCAGCGCTATATATTAGAATTCGTAGTCTAGAAGGGAGAGGACCAAGGAGGAGACCGCAAGATGAAGGGCATCAGGAGTGAGACAGTGTTTAAACTGGTAGAGGATGCCAAGCCAGGTACTGAGGGCTATAGACAGTGGGTGAATGTGTTGGTGGAAGTTGAGGGCTGGGTCAAGTGTGATGCCCAGGTATTTAAAGGAGTCCACTTGCTCAAGTGGGGTCAGGTTGGCAGTTAATAGTAGAGGACAGCGGTCCTTCTTGGAGTTAGGTGGGTGTAAGAAGTCATGACTTTAGTCTTTTTATAGTTTAGAATAAGGCGGTGTGAGGTGAACCACTTTTCGGCATCACTGAAAGAGGACTGGAGGGAAAGGTGGAGCTGAGAGGGGTCATGGTTGGAGGAGTACAGGACAGCATCGTCCGCGTAGAGTAGGATGTTGCCTGAGCAGGACTGGGGGAGGAAGTTAAGGAAGAGGCTGAATAATAAGGGTCCGAGGATAGACCCCTGAGGGACATCATAGCAGACAGGCAGCTTTCCAGATAATGAGGTGCCAATTCTGCCTTGCTGAGAACGGTCTGCCAAATAGTCAGAGAACCAATAAAGGGCAACTTGAGAGAGACCAGGTTTGGGAGAGGGTAGTTAGGAAGAGGGAGTGGTTGACGGTGTCAAACACTTTAGTGAGATCAAGGAAGGCTGCACCAGAGAGCTGACCACTGTGAAGGGCCGCATAAAGGTGGGTGGTGAACTCAAGTAGGGCAGTAGTCGTACTGTGTCCCATACGGAAGCCATGTTGTTGGTTGCAGAGTATTTTGTGTTTGTTGAGGTGGTCAGTGAGCTGATCAGGGACAATACGATCCAGTACCTTAGATAGGGGAGGAAGAATAGAAATAGGGTGATAGTTGTTAATGGAGGTACAGTCCCCACTCTTAAATATGGGGTGATGGAGGCAGATTTCCAGTGTGAGGGGAATTTCCCAAGACATAGAGACTGATTAATAATGTGAGTAAGGGGGATAAGCACCTCGTGAAGAGCGAGCCGGAGAAGTCTCAGGCCTAAGGAGTCATTACTGTATTGGGAGCGGCTTATGGCTTTTTAAGGTAAGGCTCAGCAGACTTGGGGAGATGCAATGTAGGTGAAATGGAGGATGTGCAGGGTTGGTGGTGGTGTTGGTGACAGGGGGTGGATCAAAGAAATGGCGAGGGAGGACATGGCTGAGCTCAGTGAAGGCGTGGTTAAATGCGGTGGCAATCTGAGTGGGATCAGAGGTCAGGCCCCTTTCCACCAAGATTTGCGAGGGGGTCGGGTTGGGGGTTTTGCCACAGATGTTCTTAATGTTGTTCCACAATTTGCACCCTCACCCCAGGTAGAGGTTAGGGCAGATTTGCAGAACTCTGCCTTGGCTTTGCACAGAGAACATGTGTATTGGTTCCAGGCCTTTCGGTACTTCTGTCCATCTTATGGCAGGCCAGTCTCATTGGAGAGGTGCCATAGGGAATCTCTGAACCGCATCAGGGACAGTAGATGATCCGAGATCCAAGGTGTCGTGTTGCCTTTCACCATCCTTTTGAATATGAAGTCATTTTCTGGTTACTATTAATGATGAGTATTTAAAGCATCGAGAGGGAGAAGGATAATTTACTAATACTTAGTAACTGGCCTTAACAATAAGAAAAAAAGGGGGGGGCAGTAGTAATACAGGTGATATGGTACAGGGAGAGGGGAGGCCTCTTGTCCACTTCAAAAATGTATGGGGTAATAGAGTTCCCACCTTGTCCAGTGATTGATAAATTGAGGGAGCTTATGCTGCACTGCAAATGTGACTCATTCCACAGTCTGAATCTGTCAAATTAGTGCAGTCCAGACAGCATTCCACTTCCTTTTCAATTCTGCAACTGCGTAGGTACCAGCTCTGATTTGGTCAAATTGAACAACAGGCCTAGATCTTAGAACGCCTGAACTGCGAGATCCCTGGACAGCTCCATGACCTCCCTGACACTGCCTGTGATGAGTCAGTTATCCAGATTCGGGAGAACCCTAGCACCTCTGCATCAGAGCAAGGTCTTTGTGACTAACAGGTACTAAGTGAATGATGGGTGCGGATGAGGGGCCAAAGAGCATTGTCCTAAACTGGTAGAGCACGTCATCCACCCAAATGTGGAAAAACTGCCGGTGAGATGCATGGATTGGAATTTGGAAATATGTATCCTGGAGGTACAGGGATTCGAACCAAGCCCCAGGCTCCAGAGACAGTAATATCTGGTTGATGGCGACCATGCAGAACTTTTGCCTGTGCACAAATTTGTTCAGGATACACAGAACTAGAATAGGGATCAAGCCCTACATCCATTTTTGTACTAAAAAGTAATGAAGCCCTGCAAGGCTAGGGCATCTGGGCCAACCACAATAGCACTGACCTCCAGAAGCTGAGCAACTTCACGCTACAGTGTGGCTTGATTGTGCCCAGGCACCACCAGCTTGAGTGTCACTCTGGATTGACATAGAGGGACAGTATAGAATTCCATAGATAAACCCAACCACAGAATTTCCTGAACCCAGCCAGCCTGGTGGCACAGATGGCTGAGGTGCTGGTCGCCTTACCTTATGCTATGCTGGCGACCTGGGTTAGGGAACAACCATGGGTCATCGGGGTGCTGGCGTGGGGGGAGAGTGGGATTGAGCAAGCCAGCAGGCAGCTGTCCTCTCCCGGGTGTGGTGGGTTGTTGCCCCCTGTAGTTCAGCTCCTACCGGGTGGAGGCCCAGTAGGTAGCGTAGGCAGGAGGGGGCGGTGCTATGGGTGGGTGAAAGGGGCTGAGCTGGTGCCACGGAGTGTGTGCATTCCTCCACGCACATGCACGGCTGTGTGCCGGGGCCTCGGGCAGGGAGAAAACCAGAGGTAAAATCCTATGTATCTCCATCACCAGTAGGAGGGAGGTGGCAACAGAGACCTAGGGCTTTATTCGCCAGTAATATGACTTTAAAAGTGATCTGCCACTGAATCGGCAGCCAGTGCAGTTTGCACAGCACCAGTGTGATATGACATAGCCAGGAAGTCCCCATCAACAACCAGGCTGCAGTGTTCTGCACTAGCTGGAGGCAGCAGATATCAACTCCCGTAGCCCTAAGTAAAGGGAGTTACAGTAATCAAGGTGCGAGATCACAAAGGCGTGGATCAGCATGGGCAGGTCGCGGACAGAACAAGGTGCTTGATTCTAGCGATGTTCCTCAGATGGTAAAGGATGACTGACGACTGCCAACACCTGTGACCGCAGGGTCAGCCCATCATCAAGCATCACCCCTAAGTCTCGCACCCATTCATGATCAAGGAGCTGGGAGCCCCCAGGAAGGCCCCTGGGCTGACCAGCCCCCAACCCACCTATCCGTGACCAGGATCCACAACCATCACCTCCATCTTTCCAGAGTTCAACTTGAGCAATCTGGAATTCATCCAATCCTGGATTTCAGCGAGGCAGTTATTAAATACTGAGAGTGCACTATCCTGGTCAGGAGCAAAAAACAGGTAGATTGGGTATCATCAGCATAACAGTGAAACCTCAGCCCATACCATCTTTCAATGTCTCCAAGGGCAGCATGTACACCTAAACAGCATGGGGGACAGCATTGAGCCCTGAGGGACTCCACATGACAGAGAGGGAGGGTCAGAGGAATAAATCTGACACCACCCTCTAAATTCTGCCAATGAGGAATGATTTAAACCACCTGAGGACTGTATTAGTCAGGCCACAGATGAACCTCAGGTGCTTAAGCAGCACCCATGGTCCACGGTGTCAAATGCTGAGGCAAGATCAAGGAGAACCAGAATGGAATAGCTTTTCCGATCTCTCACCATCAGGAGATCATTGAGCACCCAAACCAGAGCAGTCTCAGTACTGTGCCTCTTTCAAAAACTGGATTAGCCGGGCTCATAGATGTTATGGATGGTCAAGTGGTTCTCCAGTTGTACAGCCACTACTTTCTCAATAAACCTTCCCACAAAGGGAGGTCGAATCGGTCTGTAGTTAACAAGAGAGTCAGGGTCCAGAGAAGCTTTCTTCAGGAGAGGTGTCACCACCACCTCCTTCAGGGAGCTAGGAAACTCACCTCGCGCCAAGGGAGCACCAGACTAACTGAGCCAGGATTGGGCCAGTGATGTCGCAACCCATAATCAGGGAAGCTGGGCTCAGATCCAACCTAGCACATAGGGTGCATACCTGGACAATCTGCATGACATCCATGAACCCAGCTGGTCAAAAGTACTCCAGGAAAAGTGAGGGACAGTGACCAAGCACCAATCAACAGCATCACCCATAGAGCATGAAGATCGGATTCTCGCCTGATGTCGCCACCTTATCCGCAAAGAACTGAGCAAGCTCATCACACTCCAATCAGAAAAGGTTTTCAAGACGTGAGACAGGCTGGGTTGCACAGCCTGTCCACTGTTTGAAAGAGCTGAGTCAGTCGGTTCTGAGTGGCAGCAATCTCCTGGACAGGAACTATGCCTTCTTATGGGCGTATTGTTGATTGGTAGACTTGGTAATGTTCTAACAATCTAAGATGGTCAGCCGTCAAGGCAGATTTCCACCAATGCCACTCTAACCTTCATCCTTGTCGCTCAACTCCTCAAGGTCCCATCAAACCAAGGCGACTGAGGCTAAGAGAGAGAGGATGAACATGGACAGGAGCAATAGAATCCAGGGTGTGATCACAGCCTTATTATAGACTTGCACCAGGGCCTCTGGATTCCCGCTTGCCACAGGAAACTCTGATAGGTCAAGTACTGTCACTAGGCCTTCAGGGCTCACATTCCATAAAGGGCGGTATCCTGACCATCTCACAGAGGTGGGCCTACAAAGGGGGCACAAAATTTAACCCCATGGGGTAGTGATCGACCATCTGGCAGGATCCACCTCAAACTGGAGGCTTTGACTCCAGGAGGAAGACTAGGTCAAGAGAGTGACCATGTTTGTGAGTAGCAGAGGTACAATCTGTGTAGGCCCAGTGATGTCATCAACTAGAGGAAGTGCTGTCCAAATTGTGAGAGCTAGTCATTGACCTAGGCATTGAAGTCACTCAGAACCATCAGCCTGGGAGACCCAAACACCATATTGATGACAAAGTCCGCTACTTCCTGAAGGAATTGCTTTTCATCTCCAGGTGGATGGTAGAGGAGGACTATCCTAGGGCCTACACCTGCTACTACTGTACACTCGAATGACCCAGCCTCCTCAACCGGTACACTCATGAGGCCAATTTGGTCTTGAAACAGACCGCACTTCCCAACAGTCCAGTCTACTGGTGTATCATCGAGTACCGGCCAGAATAGCAGCCTCCAGTATGGAGCCAGCATTTTCATCCAGCCAGGTCTTCATGATGCAAACCAGATCTGTTGTCCCAACAAGATCTGCAATAATTGCAATCTTGTTCTTAAAGGATACCTAAACAACATTTTGATAACAAAACTATTCAAAATCTGAATCTCTAAGTGACTAAAGGAAAGGCTGCTGTATTCATTAATGCTAAAACTACATTTACATAATTGACCTAAATGTTGTTCCAGAGCATTTGAAAATTGAAAATCAGCCTCCAATTTAAAAAAAAGTCTTACCTGCTTCCTAAAATGGCCACCAAATGTGTTATGTGATGACATCATTTGAGCCAAAATCAGTGAGATATATGGCTCTCTATAGTGCAAACTAGTTCATTTTTTCCTTTGTATAGAATTGTTTCACCTAAATGGTCAAAACCATGTGCATTATTTTGTATAATGCACATGTCAGGCTATGGTTCTGTTCGCTTTGTTAACTTTAACATGCTGAAAATGTGTTTTAATCCAAACAGCTTTTTCTGTGGCAAACCACAGTGCAGTACAAGTCTTGAATAACCTGGTGGTGTAGTGGTTATGATGGATCCAGAATGCTACAATGGGGTGTTGGGTGGTGTGCATGCTTAATATGCACTTTTTAAAATTTTATTAAACCTTTATATTTTCTGCTATTATTCTTTTCTAGTATTTTTTGACAGAACCTACAAATGTAATCCATAGTTTGAATGTAAATATTTGTACAATCAATAAATCAGACTTCTTCAACAAAGTATAATGCAACAGCAAGCAAGTATGTTACTATATGGGGTGCAACCACACCCTTCACCACCCCTAGAGCCACCATTTTTGTAGTAAAGTTCTTGTGCAGTCTAATGTTAGAGTTCATACTTTCTCAAAACTCAAATATATGCTTGTCTTGTCTTCTTTTCCATGGGGAATAATAAGAATAAGAATTAGCATTTATGTAGTGGTTTTCATACACATTGTATCCCAAAGTGCTTTACAAGCAATACTAGACTGGTAGTGAAGTGACTGAACGTGTAGTGGCAGCCATTTCATGCATTAATATCCATGCACAGCCTTGGACAATTGTATGAACTGGTTTTATGGGAAGGGAATGTTGACCCAGACAGTAGGGTCAGATATTGATCAAGGTGCTGGCAGTTCTTCGTCTTATTTCTCACAGTAATCTGCTCATATTTCTCTTCTTGTCTCCCCTTCCCTGAATATAGCAGTACCTTGCAAGAGTGGCATTCTCAGTCCCCCTCTGGTATTAATTCTTCACTATTCCTCCTCACACCAAAACTGGTGCGTTCATCACCCTTTTGCATCATGAATGCAAGTAGTACAGTCCGCTTTATTTTGACACATCATATATAAACATATCTTTCCAGTAAGTCAGGCTTATAGCAACAGGGAACAAGGGAATGATGGGCTTTCCTAACCTTAAAAGATCTAGGCTACCTTTGATTAAGCACTATTAAATGATGGTGTGCACATCATTATGCATATCATATAATAGTGCCTAATCATAGATGGCTTAGATCTTATATGTGTAGGAACACCTATTTTCCACTTCTACCATGCTGCTATTAGCCTGGCTTACTCAGAAGATCATGTTTATTATTAATATGTAAATATAACACGGGAGACTGTACTAAACACATTCATGATGCGGAAGGGTAGTGAACTCACCAGTTTTAGGTGTGGGGAGTAGGTGAGAAGAATGAATGCCAGAGAGGGACTGAAGAGGCCACTCCAGCAGGGCACAGCTGTATTCAGGTTAGTTGAAGACATGAAGGAGGACGCTGAGCAGATCACTGTGAGATCTGAAATGTGGGCTGCCAGCATCGTGATCACTAACTGACTGTGGACGAGAGTAGCCAGTGATGACAAATACTCAGAGTAGCAGGTTGCACCTAAATTGTTACTGAATTCAGAGTAGGGAGATTACACTGGGTGGGGTGGTGTTGATGTTTGTTAGGACAGTATTGAGGGAGTTGTGTATACAGTAGGTCATTCAAGATTTGGAAGGGTGGTAGCCAGTCAACTCACATTATGGAGCAGAGCACAGAAACATACTGGAGAAGAATTGTTGGGAACTGTCCTGCAGGGTTCTGCAGATCACAGGTAAAGGAGTAGACTGACACTGGAAGTCAGGTGGATTCACTCAGGGTATTAGTATGCCTCTCCTGCTAATAATATTGTTATCCATTGTAGGTGCAGCCCTTATGAGGGCATGAACAGCAGTGGGTCATGATGCTTATTGCTTGGCCTCCAGGAAGACCTAGTTGTTGGTTAATGAGGTGGGAAAAAACACAACAGGAACAGTACCTACTACCTTCACTGTGCAGAAGGGTGGTGATCCAGTCACTGTTTACTGTGGGAGCAGAAGTCAAACACTAAGAATGTGTTCTGGAGGGTGATTTGAGAGGCATTTTTAACAGTGCCAGCTGATGATGCATATCAGAATAGGTGTGCATAACCCTCTGAGGTACAAGATTACAATCTGAGGTGTAATAATTCTCTTCATGAGACTGCAGGCAGCACTAAGGAAAGGGTATGGATGGTGGGTGTGCAACAGAAGGCAGGCTAGGTGTAGGGGGTTCACATGTAAAATAAAGCCTTATTTGTGGATTAACAAGAGAGCATGAGCTTTGAACTTAACAAGACTGGTACTTGCTGTGTGACCCTGAGCAAGTCACTAAACCTCCTTGCTTAACAGCACCTGTAAACAAGCTTTCAGCTTAGTGTGTCTTTCCTGGTTAACAAAAAGCACAATTCAGTGCATCATATAACCACTAGATCAGGAGTTCTCAATGAGTGAGGCCAGCCTCCTGGGAGGCCCCAACCTGTTCCAGGGAGGCTCAAGCAAGTCTGAAAAAGTACTGTATTTAAATTTTGAGTTTTATATATTTTGTGTGAAGAGATGAAGCAAACTGAAAGAGGATAGTAGTAGGTAATTTTATGGATTTATTTACTAATAGGTGAAAGGAAGGTGAATGAACCAAGGCTCATTCCAGGTGTACCCGGGAAGGGTAGGGAGTGAATACATTTCAAAAGGTAACTGCCAAACAATCAAGAAATATACAATGAACAATAGTGCAAACAAATATGAACAGTAAACTAATAATGGGTGCTGGTAATTGATCAATTTGTAGACTGATGGCAGAACAGGCCAAATATAAGGGTTGAGCATAGAAATGCTAAGAGCAACAGCAGGAAGGAGCAAAGTAATCCCGAGGAGTTGCTTAGGAGCAGGGAAGGAGGGAGAGGCAAAGTATGTAGAAAGGTTATTTCATACAGAGAGGAAATAAAGAAAGTAGTCTGACCCATGAAGGCACTGCAACAAGGGTAACAATGGTTCAAGAATGAAAATAGCAGAGCAAATATGCTGGCCTATTGGGGGTTACAATAAGCTGAATAATAATATTTATTGTATTTATTTGTTATTCAGATAATACCTTTCAGCACATGAGCTCTTTTCAAAGGTTCCATGTCAGTATAAGACAAAGAACTGAATGTGAGCCAAGTACTCAAAGGGGTTTCAATTTATTCATGGTGTACTGCGCAAAGTACAGTATGTTATTTTACTTTGGGGAGGTACAAGATTATTTTAGTTTTGGGGAGGCTCAAAATCTTTTCCATGGATTTGGGAGGCTCACTGTGTCACAGTCTGATAACTATTGCACTAGATCATCAGGTATTTGAAATGTTGTACTGTAATGCAGTTTGCCAAAGAAAAAGTCAGCTGGATTGCAAAACATTTTCCGCAAGTTAAAGTAAACAAAATGAACAAAATCATAGCCTAGCATGTGTACTGATCAACATAATCCATGAGTTAATACATGGTGTTGATTATTCTGGTACAACAATTCAAAATAAAGAGGCAAAGAAGAACTAGTTAGCACTCTAGAAATATATGTGGATCTCTGGCTCTGGCTCAGATGATGTCATCATGACTCATCACTTTACACACTTGGCAGACATCTTAGGGAGAAGCCAAGGCTGTTTTTGAAAGTGAAAGGCTGATGTTTACATTTTCAAGTGAAACTGCATTTATGTTATTTACATAAATGCAGTTTTAGCATAAATATAAACAGCAGTCTTTACTTTACCTTGCTACGAGCCAGATTTTGGAGTTTGCAGTTTTAAAAACTGCTTGTTTAGGTACCCTTAATGAGAGAAGGAAAAACATGTTGGCCCAGATATTCAAACTGCTCCCAAATGTGCAACAGCAGGAGCAAGCACAATCAATTGCGCATATGCGCTGCAACAGGTGCGATATTCAAACATGGAGCAGAGCAAATTGCGCAAGCAACCAGCGTCTCAATATCACACGCGACTAGCGCCATCGCATAACCAGGAAGGAGAAGCTGAGCCAAAATGCTGCACTATGGTGCGCAACCATGGAAGCTCAGCTGAGCATTGCAGAGCTGCCATAGCGCCAAGCACAGCCCCCAGAGCAATGGAACTGCACATCCAGGGAGGCAGGCTGGGGCCCACCGCCAGCCACGCCACACATGGGCACAGGAACTCACTGCAGAACCCACAGCACACCGGCACACCCCAAGCACAGCATCACTGGGGGTGGGACGGATGATCCACGTGCCCATGGGGACAAGCCAACTAAAGCATAGCAGAGCCATGACACCCCAGCACAACCACTGGCAGGCAGAGAGTGCCACACACAGGGGTTGACAACCACAGTGCACATCAGTCCCCCCAGACGCACAGCACAGCGTGCACGTACCCCAAGACATCGCTCATGCGCAGCAGACAGACACTGCAGGAAACACCATGCACCCCAAGTAACCACGTCAACCCCATGCTGCAGAGAAGCATACCAGCCAGACTCCACTCCTGTGCACCCAGCAGTGGGTGGCAGCAGATGGCAAGAGCAACAGAAAGGCAATGCTATGCTGGTGATACCTCCCCATGGACACACACACACACACACACACACATATATACCCAGGACCATAGCAGCCCAGATGGCATGTACACCCTGCAACGGAGCACCCATAGCCAGTTGCAAAGCAGACACCAACACAGCAGTTGTATCAAAATAGAAATGTATATTTCAAAACAACAGATAAACAATAACAGGTGAAACTATGTACAAGTTGGGGGGACGGGTAAAAGGCAGGGTGTTCAAGGGGAGGAATAAAAACTTGGAGAGGGAAGGCAGGGTGAAAGGGATGGGAGAAGTGGGAACGGAATGTGGGCTACGGCCCAGCTGGCTCCTGGTCCTCCCCTGCTGGCGTCCCCTCCCTAGCGCCGCCGCCGCTCACCCTGGCGCTGTATGCCTGCAGGAGCTCCCGGTTTTCAAGTCCGACTGGGTCAGGCGCCGTAGATCCCGCGCATGCGCCTCAGCACCCCGAGGCCTAGGAAAATGGGAACACAGTCAATGGCTGAGACTGACCACAACCCTGAACACCACCCAACCTGCAACCCATATAACCCAATGTCCTGCACCTGTGATGGCATGCACCCACCCACAGTGAACATGCACATGGCCATCACAAACAGGCGGCACCAGCTATGCGCACCACCACCACACACACTGCCCACGCCAATCACAGTACAAACTAGGCTGTCAAGTGATGTGGCAACGTGGTGCGATGCCAGTTACACAGCTATGTGCCCAGTGCATGCCTGGACCACCTGTGATGCATACACAGATGTGTCGTGATGCTGCACTGTGATGCAGGTCACCTGTGTCATGCCTACATACATGGATACATAGACAGTGTCGGCAGATAAGGGCCTATGGGACACCCAGTCTGGCCATTTGGCCTTGTACGCTCACTCTGTTGTCCTATAAGTCCATTCCCCTCACCCCTGACCTCCAGAATTCCTTCACGGCTAACCCACGATACATAAATCCCGTAACCAAGTCAGCCCCCACCACATCCTCTGGCAGGGTGTTCCACTTGTCCACCACCCATTCTGTGAAGAAATACTTTCTCATGTTTCCTCTTAAACGAGCCCCTCCAACTGCATCCCATGCCCTCTAGTCCTGGAACATCCTTTACGCTTACAAATATTGTTTTCCTGCACTCTGTTCCCCTGTACAATACTTGTATGTCCCCATCATATCCCCACACCTCCTCCCTCCCGGAGTACATGTTCAGTTCCCAACCTGTCTGCATAGGACTTGTGATGCAATCCATGCACCATCCATGTCGCCTCCTGTGAACCCTCTCCACCCAGTCCATGTCCATACGCAGGTATGGTCTCCGGAACTGTACACTGTACTCCAGTGTGGGGACTCACTAGTGTTTCGGATAGTGGAACCATGACCTCCCTTTGGTTGTGTCCAGCATGGTTGGTGGTCTTGCCCCCAGCATGCAATAGCATCCATGACGTAATGATACTCACACTCCTCCAGCAGCTCGGTCTGACGCTGCTGCTGCTGCTGCTGCTGTGGCACGACATCCCGTGGCACCGGGCCCTGGCATGGTCCACATCCCCGTGGTCCGTGTCCTCTCCAATCCGCCTGTGGGAGACATGGTGAGACAAACATCAGTGTGACTCAAAAGCAGAGTGCCCCCTGCCCCAGTGAGAGTGCCTGCCCACACAGCCATAACCATCCATCGCACAGCTGCACACACTGACACACCTATGCACAGCCACCCAAGCACACACACACCCTACAGAGAATATAGGTGCATAGATGGTACACTCACGCGGCCTAGGCACCAGGCCCCGCCTGGCACATGAACGCAGTCAGCGCCAACAGGTCCGGGTTCTCCGGGCGGAGGTCATTGTATCGGTGCCGGCACTGCTCAGCAGACCGCCCCGCCAGTGACCCCACCAGTTCAGTGGCCACTTGCTGCCACACATGGGTCCTGGCATGGTGGGGCCTCACCATACAGTGCCTCACAGTGGGGCTCCACTAGGCCACCAGGTTGGCCACTTCAAGTGGGCTCCAGGACACCGCCTCCTCCCAGCCATGGCACCAACTTTACAGCAGGCAATATGGCGCCCGCTGCGCTGTAACCCCACGCGGAGTTGTTGTGCACAGACCAGCACAGGCTCCAATCGCGCTGTTCGAACAGCGCCGCCATTTTACATAGCGCTGTCACCAGACAGCGCAATAGGGACCACACATGGCATGCCAACAGCGCAGGGGTCAGAGGGCATACACAAGGTCACGGCAATGACGCAAGGCTCATGTGCGCCATAGGATGTATAGGCATCCCGCGCGACTGGCAGCAGAGCACCAGTGCCACAGTGGACTATCGCCACAGAAGTGCCACAGCGCCATATAGTGCCCAGTGCTGTAGCGCCACTGGCACAATGGTGGCCATGGCCTGAATCGCCTATCGCGCCAGCAGGTCTGCAGCGCGATCGACGATGTGTAACCTGTCTGGGCATGCGCAATGCAGTGTAGCACACAGCCACAAACATGTGCCATCGGCTCAGCCGGACCTTCCGTATGCGCTAGCGCAAATACGCCGATATTCAGCCGACATATGCAAATCAGTCGATCAGCCATTCAAAGGCGCAGTGGCGCGATTAGCATGTCATTTAAGTTGTGCCACACCTCATTTGCATGTGTTGCGCTATAAAACCGCGACACTGGGTTGTGGTGGCCAGATTTGGTTGTTGCTTGTGAGAGGTGAGTTACATGCTGTGTGATGCTCAGGACAATGCTCATGGGCAGGGGTGCTGAGGATGATATAGGTTGAGGGGCTGAGCATGATGAGGGCACTTAGAAGGGGCAGAGGCACCCTTTCCATCAGTATCTGCCATGCGGAGAGGAAAGGGGGCTTCTGCCCCCGCCGGCAGCTATGCTCATGGGGAAATGCTGTGGACTGCACAGTGACAGGTGTCCACTTCCACCCATACAGATCACCATGACTGACGAGAACCAGGCTGAGGCTGTGGAAGGCGGGCGAGGAGGAGGCCGAACTTCACCACGGCAGAGACTGAGGCCCTCTTCCAGGCCTACCTGAGGATGAGCCACTTTGAGTGGGCGGAGGGCACCCTCAGCAGCGCGCAGCTGCATGGGAGGGGTAGCTCTTGGCCGTCAACCCGCACGGAAGCCACCAGCGCCCGTGCAGGAATGCCGGAAAAGATGGGGACTGACCACAGGAGGCTGAAGGAGAAGGTGGCAGCCTTCAGGGTGGCACGCGGTGCCACTGGTGGGGGACCACCAGTGGTGTTGCAGCTGACCCGACTGAGGAGACACTGGTCGCGCCATGCAGCCG
This sequence comes from Neoceratodus forsteri, assembly GCA_016271365.2. Classification (NCBI taxonomy): domain Eukaryota; kingdom Metazoa; phylum Chordata; order Ceratodontiformes; family Ceratodontidae; genus Neoceratodus; species Neoceratodus forsteri. The sequence goes on along the minus strand of CM028129.1, from coordinate 245,190,928 downwards.
AAAGTGCCATTGCGGGTGTTCTAGGTGGAGGATTCCAGACAGGTGGAAGCCCATCACTGCACGGTATGACATGGTGATGTTGTGGGGGCTGTTGTTCACATGCACTCGCACGTACTCTTTTCTGTTACAGATCCTGTTCGCCTGCAGGAGACGGTGGTGGTGGTGGGTGCTGACAGTGAGGCAGACCTGCTGGACCTGGAGGAGGGATCATCCACCTCCGCCAGCAGCCTGCAGGCACTGCAGCAGCATGCAGACTGGCCCAACAACTCCGTGGCAGTGATACGGGTGCAGGGGGTGCACAGCCTGTGTCACAGCAATCTGGCATGCAGGTATGCCAGCATGCTGTGCCTATGGCAGTGGCACGCACCGGCACTATTGATGATAGCAGGCCTGCAATGGCCAGTGATAGTGTGTGTCCCACGACGGACACATGGCAGGCCAGCACGTGCCCTGGGCCATCCTGCTCCACACCTGTGTACCAGCATGCTGGCACAGTCACAGGCTGTGCCTGTCAGCACCGGTGGGCGGCATCGGTGGCTGAACAGGTGTCTGGCACTGTTGACAGCACAGGGGTGGAACAGGTGGACCTGGGGCTCAGCAGTTGGAGGCGGCAGCAGCAGCTGCACACCAGGCCTGGGGACAGGCGCCAAGCAGTGGCACTTGTCCACCGCCTTAGATCCACCCATACCTGGTCCTGGCTAACAGCGGCCACCCTCAAGGGTGTTGCACCAGGACCATCCACACCCTGGGGGTCACGATGCCATTGGGGCACAGTACCATTGACGCAAGACACCCGCCTGCTGCAGGAGTCGGTACAGCTGCAGGGTGGGTTGCAAGGTCCGTGGAGGCACTGTCTGTGTCCGTGGAGTGGCATAGCAGGGAGTGTGCTCGGACCGAGCCGAGATGGTCCTGTGTGGACGGATGTGACCGCTGCCATTGACAGGCTGACCCAGGCAGTGGTCTCTGTGGCGATCAGATTGACCACACTGTCTGTGCCCCTGTACGCACTCACACAGTGCGCTCCACTCCCGTTCCCAGTGTCGCAGGCACACCAGGCCTGTAGACGCTGGGTTCTGCTGTGGGCATCCCGAGCACCCCTGGTGCAAGTTTGTTTGGACGGGATGCAGAACCCTGTGCAGGCAAGGTCGCAGTCGCGGCACTGGGACCCTGGTGGTGCACTAGCACCACCGGATGTGGCCCCCTGCTCAGCCTGCCAGTGCTGCTAGGCCCAGCGGGGCGCCCACGCATCCGGTAGGCTGTGGGACAGTGCTCCTGACTGAGCTGTCTCCCAATGCAGGCCCTGTCTGGTGCTGCCCCTGTGTCGTAATGTGTCATGGTGGGCAGTGCACTGCTGGGTGCTCTGCTCACCAAGCTGACACACGGACCACCTGCACACTCTCCCAACTGCTGTCCACAGGTGCGTGTGGATGATGATGCCTGCATTGCACTGTACACCAAGGTGCAAGTTGCCCAGGTCCTGACACACGACGTGGACAGTCCAGGTGGTGGGGTGGTTGGTGGTGCTGTGTGTTGGCGATGTCATTTCTGCAGTGCTGTGCTGCTGCCCTGTATGCTGCCTGGTGTGTGTGTGTGTGTCCATATGAGTGCTCACCTCTCTGATGGTGTGTTGTATGCCTGGACCCTTCAACTCCCTGACCTTCATGCACAGTGTGTTCCCCTGTGTGCCTGTGGTTTGCGATGGACAGTGTTGCCTGCACATGTCCCCTGACTTACCTGTGTTGTGCGTAGTGCTCTTCTGCAATGGTGTCCCGTGCAGCTGGGCCTGCCGTGTCAGTCGGGGGTCCCTCCGTCCTAGGGGCTGCTCATCACCCACATCATCGGCGCCACTGGCGTCCCCATCGCTGTCCCCTCTTGGACCTGTAAGGCTATCCCATGGTCTTTGGCCCATGTTGTGCAGGATGCAACAGGCCAGGAATATCCCACAGGCCTTTTGGGGCTGTACTGTAGGCTCACCGGAGGTGTCCAGGCATCGGAAGCGTGCTTGAGTATCCCAAACACCCGCCTATGATGTTCCGTGGTTGCGGCTGTGCCTCATTGAAACCGCGCTGCGCTGGGGTCGTGGGCGCTGTATGGTGTGAGCAGCCAGGGACGGAGTGTATCCACAGTCACCTGTGTGGAGATAGTGGAGATCAGTGTCATGTCAGGTCCATATTGCCCATATCCTTGTGTGCCACTACCATGGCACCTGTGTCATTCCCACCCTTGCACAGAGTTTGCATTCCATACATGTGTACTCACTCACTAGATGACCCGTGGGGATGTTCCCACTCGAATCGATGGCACAGTGCAGATTGGTGCCATATGAAGGCATTATGTGCTCCGCCAGGGTGTGTGGCACAGACATTGATGATGCGCCCAGTGGCATCACACACCACCTGGCAGTTGACACTGAAAAGCCCTTTCGGTTCCGATATGCATGGCCGCCGGGCCAGGTGGCGGCGAATGGCCACATGGGTGCAGTCTATATTCCTAGCACGCCAGGCATATGTGCTACTCTGTGGAACTCCTGCATGTTTGCTGTACGCTCTGCAGCGGTGCTGAAAGGGTAGTGCTACACTTGGCATGAGGCAGCAATGCGCTTGAGGAATTGGGTGAGGATGCGTGACGTGGCCGACTGTGTAATGCCTGTGGTGTCCCTGTCGGCCTCTGGAAGGTGTCCGTGGCGAGCAGGCACATGCAGGCTGTCACCTTGGTCTCCACGGACAGAGCATGACCCGCCGTGAGGGTGCCTGCATCACATCACTGCACAGCTCGCTGAGCCGTCCTCAGTATTGCCCTGTTCAGGCGGTACCGGGCCACACTCGACATCTGTGTACAGCTCGTAGCTGATGCAGGCACGATACCGCCTGTCGGGGCATATCATTGCTGGGCCCTCCGCGGCCACCCCCCTGCAGCATGCTGTCCACCCTCATTACAGCTTCCATGTGGAAGCTGACACTGTCCATCTCCGGCTTCTGCCCCCAGCTGCTGTTCCTATGTTACCCCACTGCCCCACTGCTGCTTCCACTGCACCGGGCACCCCCACTGGCCTCTCTGTCCTCCAGGACCCACTGTCCTCTCTGCCCTTCCTGCTCCTGTCTCTCTCTCTCTCTCTCTGTCTCTGTCTCTCTCCCCAGTTTGCGGCCTGCTAGGGTTCTTGCGCCTCCCCTGAGCCTTTTATTTTGGCTCACATCCGTACTGCGCATCCTGGCTGAGCACTCTGCGCGATTGGCAAGTGTTCAGATGTCGCATTGCGCCACTTTATGGCTGACCGCCCTTCGGTTGTGCATGCCTTCATTTCATTGCACCGTTACCAGCATGTTTTCGTGCGCAACTGGCCCTTCTCAATATCGCAGAATGGCTATTTTTGAGTTGGCACGCCAAGAACCCTGTTGCGCATGCGCGCAACCTCTTTGAATATCCAGGCCGTTGTCGAAGTATTATACAATGATATTAAAGGGGAAAACAAATGTTGAGAAAACAATATGTAGCAGTACAATCTGTATGATAGAGAGAAAATATGGCAATTTATGGTTTAAGGGTAAAAGGAGTAGATACAAACAAAAATACTGAAGCAGTTGTGATTGTACTTCTATTATGCTGTAATTTAATACAAGTATGTGTAAGATTGTATAAGAAATATAAAAAGAGAAAAATATCTAAGAAAGTAAACAAGAATGAAGAGGGAAAGGGAAGAAGAAGGAGATAAAAAGATAGAAAGAGAGGAGAAGAAAAAGGAACGAAAGAGCTAGAAGTGAGATTCCAATGTGAATATATAACAACCCATGGATTAAGTGACGATATGTGTAGATGTGTTTAAATATTTAAAATAGTCCTGCCAGTATTTATTATATAAATTAAGTCGGTTAGAGGCTAAGTGTGACATATGATCAAGGATGGCGTATTGAGATAGCTGTTTGAGAATATCCGGAGGGTGGGAATGATGTTGGATCTCCAATGCACTAGTATAAGGCGTTTAACTTAAAAGAATAGTAGGGATAACCACCTATTCTGAGAATGGATATTTTGTATGAATGAGCATTGAAAATAAGTAATGCAATGTTTTGGATCTAATGAAAGGATAGACCAATCACTTTCATTGCAAAGAAAATGAATATGATGCCAAAGATGTGAATGGGAGGACAATGTCATAAAAATGTAGCAATTGCCATTGGGGAGTTACTGCGCCAACATTTATTGTTGTTCAGTAAGCCCATTTTTCGCAAAATCTCAGGAGTTCTGCACCATAGATGTAGAATTTTGGTTTGTATGGAGTGAACTGCATTATCCTTGAAAGATTTATTGCAGGATAGCCAGCAGTTATGCAATTGTGAATTGGTTATGTTATAATTTAAAGGGTACTCCATTTATTTTTTGCAATGATAGATCTGGAATTGTATTTCTGATATGTTTATAAATGATGTTATTTAATTTAGAGTTTGTTTTGATCCATTTAGAAATAAAAGTATCATATATATGATTGATGAGGAATAGTAGGAAGATAAAGGGTTCCAAGCCGATGCGTAACTGTAATATTTCCAGAAATCATCCTGGGAAGATTCCATTGTTTGTGCAGGTCAGAAAAGGATTTTAATTTGAGAGTCTGAGGTGTAAGTATATCCTCCAAGAAAAAATGCCCCTGTTTTCCAATTACAACAAAAATTGGGTGATTATCAAAAGTGATGTTATGTTCTCCAAACGGGGGCATATATGAGAGGGGTTGGGTTGGATTTAGAGTGTTATGAATTATTTTCCAGTAGTATATGGATGATGCTATAGTAGGGTGAGATTTTAAATTGGAGTGAGAGGGTTATAAATGAGGGAAGTGGTGACATTGCCGGACATAGAGATGTTTCCATATTGACCCTAACGGTGATTTATTGCTGGGTTTATTAAACCATTTGACAGTTTGGGCAGTAGAGGCCCAAAATATGCTTGGAAACCAGGGAGCCGAAGCCCCTTTGGACCACTGGGAATGTAGTTTATTACGACTAAATCTGGAAATTTTGCTTTCCCATAAAATTGCCAATTATATCATCAATTCTGACAAAAAAAAAAGTAGGGAGGGTTAAAGAGATATTAGAAAATAGATATAGTATTTTGGGAGCTATTGACATCTTGATAGCGGAAATTTTCTCATTAAAACGGCGGTTAAGCAGTTTCCATCTGTTGAGAGTGTTTTAATATTTGCTAATAATAGGGAAAGATTACGTCCCATATCTTGTCTAATTTAGAGGTGATCTGTATTCCAAGTAAGAGATACCTTGAGGGCCCAATGAAACCTAATATTGTATTCATAGAAGGGTTACAAAAAATGTTCAATGGCATTGTTTCTGATTTGTTCAGGTTCAGAGCGAGCCAAGAAAGTGAAGTAAAGTTGCTAAGTAACTTAATTAAGGGCGGTCCCGAAATTTCAAGATTTTCAAGTAGAATGAGGAGGTCATCAGCATAGGATAGGGAAGTATAGCAGGAATTACCTATAGGAATACCTTGGATCATGGAGGATTGACGAAGAGCAGCTAATAGGGTTCCATAGCTAGAATAAAAGAGTGGGGATAAGGGGCACCTTGCCTGGTACCTCTTGTCAGATGAAAGGATGAGGACAGAGTAGAGTTAGTAAGAACCTGGGCAGAGGGAGGGTGTATAGTAATTGAATCCATGTACAAAATTTATTAAGTGACACCAAAGTGGGATAGAACATGATACAAATAAGTCCAGTTGAGAGAATCAAATGCCTTTTCAAAGTCGATGGCTATAGCTGTGGCAGATGATTTAAGAGATTTAGCTTTGTAGATTAAATTAAATAATGAGCGGAGATGATCAGAACCAGTTCTGTTTTTGATAAATCCAGCTTGGGAGGTGTGGACAAGTTTCAAAATTATTGATTCTAAATGAGTATTTAGTATTTTGGCAAAAATGTTCCCATCCTAGATAGTAATGATATCGTCTCTGTAACTGGATGGGAGAGAAGGGTCTTTATCTTTTTGGTAGGATGGTTATAATGGCTTATGTCATAGAATAGGAAGTTTACTCTGTGAAGATATCTCTTTGAAGACCTTAAACAGTAAGGGGCATAAGATGTCAGCGAGGAGTTTATAAAAGTCTACGGAAAACCGTCACCCCAGGAGCTTTACCAGATTTAAGGAATTTAGTGCTGCTTGTAGATCTTTTAGGGAAAAGGGTTCATCTAGCAAAGCCATATCTTGTTGGGAGAGGTGTGATAACTGTAAATTGTCCAGAAATTGTTGTATATATTCAGGTTGTGGGGGAGTGGGGTGAGAGTATAATTGTTGGTAGAAGGATTGCATAATATGGTTAATTGAGGATTATCTGTATGGATTTAACCTGAAGGATCTTTCAAACCGGCAATATGTCTCCATCTGTTGATTCTTGAGTTGATAAGCAAGCAGCTTCCTGTATTTATCCCCTTGTCCCAATAATGGTGTTTAAGTCTAAGGAGGGTGAGTTCAACTTTCCTGGATATTAATTCATTGATTTTAATTCTAAGCTGAAGAATTTCAAGGTGAAGTTGAGAGTTAGTATCTGGATTTTTGTTTTATAATATTGGGTTTCTTTCTCTTAAGAGATTTCTCAAATCAGTCAATTGCTGTTCCTTAGTTTTTCTTGTGTGCTGCATAGCTTATAATTTCCCTCTAACTGTTGCTTCAAGTGCTTCCCAGATAGTACCGGGAGATACATCAGGAGTATCATTAAGGAAAGAAATTCTTGGATTTGGGATCTAATCCAATGTAAGAAATTGGTGTCTTTCAATAAGAGTGGGTCTAGACGCCAGGAGGTGGATTTAGAGATGGGGAGGGCCCTAATAAGATGTAATTTATAGGAGAATGGTCTGATATAGTAATCAGGAGGATAATTGTGTCGATAATTTTTCAGTGATGAATGGGAAGAAAACCAGTAGTCAATTCTGCTATAAGATTTGTAAAGTGATGAATAAAAAGTATAAATCGCTGTCTAGGATGGTGTAGTCTCCAAATGTTGGTGAGATCAAGTCTTTCATTAGCATTGAGAGTGCAGAAATACTTCTGAGGTGGAATCACATGAAGAGTTATTTCTGTCTAAATGTGCTTCCAAAGCTAAATTGAAATCCCCACCTACAAGTATAGGAGAATTGTTAAAGTTACTGTTCATAATTTGTTGGGCCATATTATGAAAGAATTCAGGTGAATCAGAGTTAGGCACAAACATTGACTAACATAAGGGGCCTGCAGGGGTATTTAGTGGGCTATAATCCATCTGCCATCTGAATCGGGATGGATTTGGTAAGGGTCCAGTTAAGGGATTTATGTAATAGAATAGCAACCCCGCTTTTAGAAGTAGAGAGGACACACATACTTGATCGACTCATCCTTCTGAGTCTGTCAACATCCTCTATCAAAAGTTTTGTTTCTTGTAAGAAAGCAATATGAGTTTTATGCTTTATGAGGTAAGAAAGTATTTGCTTTCATTTACAAGATGAGTTGAGTCCTTAACATTCCATGAATGTAGCATTAGATCACTCATATTAATGGGGAGATGAGTATGAAAACACAAATAGGGAAGTAAGGGACTCATATTGAAAGGGCTAGAGGATGTTACAGACTGAGAAGGGAGAGGGCTAGCACAGTCAAATGCATGCAGGATATTTAGTTTGTAGAAATACTTAAATCCTGGGTGAATGTTTCCATTTGGTCTCACAAGGAAGAGAGATATTTAAAAGAATATAGAAGACATATATATAGTTACTAAACAAAACCTATGCAGGTTATACTAACACACTATGAAGTCTTTAGGTAATATAGCAAGATATGAGTCGGTGAAATCACCAAGACTCTCTTGCTATACTACAGAGCATGTAAATAGTAAGTAAATCTTGGGAGAAAATTATCTTCAACCCAAGATGCAAACTGTAAACAATTATTTCTATCAAGTTATAACTCTGACTAGAACTAAAGTGAACATAATAATTCCCTGGGGGTATGAAAATCTTACCATATATGACAAGGGGATTACAGAAAGTATATGCAATCCCAGACATAGTAATACATCTTGAACCTAAGTTAGACTGGAAAAAGAACTGAGCTGAAACACTAGTACGGCAATACAAACAGTATGCCATCATGGTTGGCTAAGTCCTAAAATTATAAGAACAGCTGTACTTGTGCCATCTACTATGTACTCACATAATCATAATGCTTTGACACAGAAGTGTTTATGTAGGAGGAGTGTTCAGGTAAAATGGAGTGAGTAGGGTCCAAATAGTATAAGGATTTATGGGGTGTCGAGGCATTACAAGATTCAAATTGTATAGGTGGGGTATCTGGTGAAAGTCTTGTATTGAACAGGAATACGAGTCATTCTGGCAATATGACATTTATAAAGTTGAGTTTGTTCAGGCTTCGAGGTACTGCATATATTATTAATAAGTACTAGGTATTTAATAGTAGCACAGACCCAAAAATCACCCCTAGGGAAGGAGTTGCTTTAACATAGTGAGATTTCAAGACCTGGAGAGGTCAAGCGAGCTCAGCTATAAGATTACAAAGAGGCTTAAAATGCCATATCATAAGGGCTTGAGGTCAGACTGTACTATCTATTATTGATTGCAGCACATTGAGTAAAATAATAAAGATGAGACACCTCGAAAATAGCCTGCAAGCCTAATTGTAGGATAAAACTGAAGACTAAGTGATAGATAAATAAAACAATACAAGAAGTTGGTATACCATCTTTAAAGAAAAGAATTTAAATGTTAGATAAAGGGTTGGAGTGGAAGGAGACTAGAGAAAACTATTAAAAGTGTTAACCCTTAGGCTGCCGACAAGATATCTTGTCCTAAAACCTATGGTTCTAAGTCTTCCGGCAGCCTAAACTTAAATGTTAGTCTGGGATGTAGTAGTGATGAAGGAATAATTAGTTGAGGACCTTGTGACACTTAGACAGCTGGTTCTGACAACTCTATGATTTTTGTAATATAAAATGTAGTGGATTGTCTATCATGAAAAATCCTGTGCCTGGGATGACAAAACCCCACCCCCCAGGTATCAGTTCAAAAGACTGGATATACAGTATGTTAAACCAGCAGATCTCTGAATGCAATTAACTTGTCAGTTTGCTTTGAAGCCAGGAACTAATATATCCATTTTATAACGTCCTCAGGAAAGTAATTTAATTGCACCTGGTGTCATAAGGAAGTGGAATATCCATTTTATGATGTCCTCAGGAAAGTCAGTTGATTGCATCTGGTGTCATAAAAGTCATTTGATGTGTTGAGAAAGTGAACTGCTCATGGATCAAAGGGACTGAGAAATTACAGTCTTAGGTAAGGTATCATCATTTGGACAATGGGTCTTGCTGAGTCACATAATTCAATACTTGATGGGACTTCCTGTTTGTGTATATATATATATATATATATATATATATTTTTTATATATCCTGAAAGGGAGGAGCTAGATGATGACATCATAAAGAGGATGAAACACAGCATTTTTAAACTCTAGTCTGTATTCCATTGATACACAGTCATATACTTGGACTGAGAGAAGGAACATCTAAGAGCACTGAAAGATTATAAGAAATACCTTAGATAAATAAGTCTAATGGTTGGTAGGAATTTTGCACTTTTAAACCTGTTTTGTTTTTAAGATTGTATGCGTGGGATATGTTGTTTTGTATTTACTGTTTACCTATTTTATCTATTTTAAAGTAAAGATATATGTTTAAAAACAGAAACTGCCTGGTGTGCCTTGAAACTTTTTTTTGTAAGTGAAGCTTAGATGGTTAAAGTTGACACTGTGCTTAAGCTTATTGGGATACCAAATTGGGAAACAGGTAAGAGTTTCTCTAAGGTCTTGCATAGAGTTTTAAGGGTTTATTTTGTAATACCTGGTTGGGTGCCGTGGCAAAAGATATCTGGCATTTCCTCAAGAGCAGAATTATCTGAGCCTGTACATTGGGTCACGCTAGCAAGAGGTTAACAGTTTGAATCCCTCCAGAACTTGAGACCAAAGTTTGATTTGAACCCACAAACAGACAGGAGGGTTACCCTGGTCTGTTAACTGTTCACAATACTACGCCTCAGAGGTTGGCACTTGGGAGCAGAGGACTGACCTCCTGAGTGGGGTTGTGACAGACCTCATTAATATAACCCCAAGATACTGTAAATTTATAATGTTTATATATGGTAACAAATGTGTGGGTGATGTTAGATCACAAATTAGTTAAGCAGGCAACCTCCTTAATGGTTATGTGAGAAGGACATATTGATAAAAAGATCGTAGACACCTCTAAATGAATATAGAAAATCATTGAGCACATATGAATTAGTCTAACGTTATATAAGAACTGTCCCTTTAAAAGAAGAACATAGTCCAACATTAGGGATACTCAAAACTGACATTATGAGTAATATATGCAGAAATAACTGGATGTATAATGTAGCAGACATTACAATGAGATAGAAAACTCCAAGACTGTCACAATGAGATGCCTAAATAATATGACATGCTATTAAACCAGAAGCCTGTAACTCTGATGTACAGCATATCGCTTTCAAACCAGCTGGTGCGAGAGTATGCACACACAAGGAATGGCGCGGTTGCAAGGTAGACAAATTCTGATAGTGATCAGAGAGCCAAGGTTAATTAGGCACTAAACTTGAGAGGTACTAATATATACACATGCCCAGGCATCATTTATAGGTTCGATTTCTTTTGAGCTTCCCTTCCATTCCTTTTAAGAAGTTCTGCTGATTTGAAAGGGAGCTGGTCACCAATTCAGCCCAAGAGGAATCGGAACACCTGTCGCCTGTAAAGCATCGCCATGGTCATTGCCGACAGGATCCACAGCTGATGCTGGGAGGTCTTCCTGAGACGAGTTTAAGTCTTCTTGTAGTAAAGAAAACTTATTGGAGAGGGTTAGGGGTGTAGTAAGCCAACATGTCGCTCGTGCTGAGAGGTAGGCCTAAAAGAAGTAGCATCTGCACAACAGGCATGTTTAGAAGAAGGTGGATTCAAGTTATTTTGTCTAGCAAGCGGGCTGAGATTCGACAGAAGGTGCTGCATCAGCCTGAGAGATAAGGGTTTATCAGTGCATTCATGATTTGAAGACATAATGTGGGTGTGCCGGTCTGATTGGGAAGTTGCAGAGACAGTGGGGAAGGGGTCACATCAGTCTTTCCAAACGGGGCAGTTGGAGGCTGGGGCTCACCAAGAAATGCTGCCAAGGCTTCGGGAGTGTTGAAATCTTTGGTTGAGTCACCCAGAAACAAGCTTGATGACGCAGGATAGCGTAGAGCAAATATGATCCCTCGTTGGTGTAGAGTAGTTTTAATAGGATTGAAAGTGCTGAGTTTATTAGAGAGTTCCTTAGAGAAGTCTCTAAAATAGAAATTCTATGATCTTGCCAAGTAAGCATTCCCTTATTTTGCTCTATTGATAATCAGTTCAGTGCAGGGGTGTCGGCAAGCAGACGCACTGTATGCAATAGAGTACAGTAAATAAAAAACAGGCAGGGCAACACATCAGGCAGGGCAACAAAAGAGGAAAGCAATGCCATTGTGAGTCACACTGTGTTTGTGTCACACTGAGCCCTTTTGCCTTTGTTGTTTTTGCTATGGGGCACTGATGCCACCAGCCAAATACACAAACAAGAACAAGAACAACTTACCAGGCAGGCAGAACAACAAAGGAGGGAGGATTACAGGAAGAAACTGATTACTTAAACTCAAACATGGCTAGCAGAAGGGGGTGTAATGGCGTGGTGTGTAGCTATATTTTGGTTTATGTTTAAATAACGGGGGCAACAGTGCATCAGTTTTGAGTACACTTTAAAACTCCTGGCTACACCCCTGGGGAGCAATCCCAAAATGGCCACACACAGCACTGTGAGCATCTAATAATGTTAACAAGAGGAAACCCAACTGAAAAATACAGATTAAATAATAAGTACTGCACAGTGTACCATAGACTTGATTTGATAAATTACAGTACCCTGAGATGTTAAAGTACCCTGATTAATCAGAACAATACAACACAACCACAGAACTGGTCTTAAGGTAACTGGGCACATTAGCTCACAAACACAGAATAGTCCACATAAATTTACTGTCCGTAATCTGACACCAGAGTCCCTCTAATGTAAACACTCCATAGCTCAGATAGCTTTGTACCTGCTGAACACTTGAAGGCTCCAAGGTGGTCTTCTGGCAGTCCCTTTATCTGCCACCTCTGTGAGCTGGGCAGAGTCTCCTGCTATCAGGTCCTTAGCAGCACCTGCCTGTAGAAGTAGGAAAGAGGCCAGATTACAAGGTCAGCTTGGACAACAAACAAAGGACCTCTGGGTCAGGGCAGAAATGGTAGACTTGGGGTGGGGCAATCCCAAAATGGCCACACACAGCACTGTGAGCATCTAATAATGTTAACAAGAGGAAACCCCAACTGAAAATACAAATTACATAATAAGCACTGCACAGTGCACCATAGACTTGATTTGATAAATTACAGTACTCTGAGATGTTAAAGTACCCTGATTAATCAGAACAATACAGCACAACTGCCAGAACTTGTCTTAAGGTAACTGGGCACATTAGCTCAAAATACAGTATAATCTACATACATTTAGTGACCAAAATCTAACACTAGAGTCCTCTAATGTAAACACACCATAGCTCAGATAGCTTTGTACCTGCTCAACACTTGAAGGCTCCAAGGTGGTCTTCTGGCAGTCCCTTTATCTGCCACCTCTGTGAGCTGGGCAGAGTCTCCTGCTATCAGGTCCTTAGCAGCACCTGCCTGTAGAAGTAGAAAAGAGGCTAGATTACAGAGTCAGCTTGGAACAACAAACAAAGGACCTCTGGGTCAGGGCAGGAAATGGTAGACTTGGGGGGGCAACCCCAAATGGCCACACACAGCACTGTGAGCATCTAATGACGTTAACAGAGGAAACCCAACCCAAAATATATGACTTACATAATAAGCACTGCACAGTGTACCATAGACTTATTTGATAAATTACTGTACCCTGACATGTTAAAGTACTCCTGATTAATCAGAACAATACAACACAACTGCGGAACTGGTCTTAAGGTAACTAGGCACATTAGCTCAAAATACAGTATAGTCTACATACATTCAGTGTCCAAAATCTAACACTAGAGTCCTCTAATGTAAACACTCCATAGCTCAGACAGCTTTGTACCTGCTCAACACTTGAAGGCTCCAAGGCGGTCTTCTGGCATTCTATTTATCTGCCGCCTCTGTGAGCTGGGCAGAGTCTCCTGCTATCAGGTCCTTAGCAGCACCAACCTGTAGAAGTAGAAAAGAGGCCAGATTACAAGGTCAGCTTGGAACAACAAACAAAGGACCTCTGGGTCTGGGCAGGAAATGGTAGACTTGGGGGGAATCCCAAAATGGGCACACACAGCATTGAGAGCATCTAATGACGTTAACTAGAGGAAACCCAACCCAAAAATACAAGTTATATAATAAGCACTGTACAGTGTACCAGAGACTTGATTTGATAAATTACAGTACTCTGAGATGTTAAAGTACCCTGATTAATCAGAACAATACAACACAACTGCCAGAACTGGTCTTAAGGTAACTGGGCACATTAGCTCAAAATACAATATAGTCTACATACATTTAGTGTCCAAATCTAACACTGGAGTCCCTCTAGTGTAAACACACCATTGCTCAGACAGCTTTGTACCTGCTCAACACTTGAAGGCTCCAAGGTGGTCTTCTGGCAGTCCCCTTTATCTGCCGCCTCTGTGAGCTGGGCAGAGTCTCCTGCTATCAGGGTCCTTAGCAGCACCTGCTCTAGAAGTAGAAAGAGGCCAGATTACAAGGTCAGCTTGAACAGCAAACAAAGGACCTCTGGGTCAGGGCAGGAAATGGTAGACTTGGGGGGGCAGGGGTGTCGAAAGCATACGCACTGTACACAACAGAGTACAGTAAATAAAAAAACAGGCAGGGGCAACACATCAGGCAGAAGCAACAAAAGAGGAAAGCAATGCCATTGTGAGTCACACTGTGTCTGTGTCACACTGAGCCCTTTTGCCTTTGTTGTTTTTTGTTATGGGCACTGATGCCACCAGCCAAATACACAAACAAGAACAAGAACAACTTACCAGGCAGGCAGAACAACAAAGGAGGAAGGATTACAGGAAGAAACTGATTACTTAAACTCAAACATGGCTAGCAGAAGGGGGTGTAATGGTGTGTGTGGTAGCGATATTTTGGTTTATGTTTACATAACAGGGGGCAACAGTGCATCGGTTTTGAGTACAATTTTAAAACTCCTGGCTACACCCTGGTTCAGTGTGGGCATAGTTTAAGAATCTTGCAATGATAGACCTAGGTTTCTGATCTGGACCAGGCCTCCGGCTTAAAGTATGGTGTGATCTCTTAATAGTAAGGTCTTGACCAGTTGGGAGTTTGAGCAGGGCTGGCAGCATATGTAATAGAAATGCACTAGATGCCTCCAATTCTGCACCTTCAGGAAAACCCAAAAATCTCAGGTTATTGCGTCTGTTTCTGTTTTCAATGTCATCGATTTTATCTTGTAGGCTTCTGATAACTCTGTTTTGCTCTCTGATGGTGGCTTGCAGGATGTTAACAGAACTTTCATTTTGAGCAACTTTAACTTCTGCATCATTGATTTTTGGTCTAACACTTGCATGTTAGTGATGTTTTGTTGAGATGTTATTTTATGTCATTAATTTCACAGATGAGCTGTTGAAACATAGTTTCCACTCTGCTGAGGGAGCTGTTTTGCAGGAGCTGCTCAGCCATTGTAGTAGGCCTTCACAGAGAAGCAGTATAAATGCAGAAAAATTATAGCTGTAGAGTTATGATATAGAGAAAATAATTTACCAGAGTTGAGCTATGATGTTAGTAAAATTATATTCCACTTGCTTGATAAACGCTGACGATCTGGGATCAGGAGGATGGACAATGATAAATGGTAGTCCCAGGAGAAGCAGAATTAAGCAGCCATCTTCAGCACAGCCAGGCCACGCCCCAACAATCTTTTAGGACTTAACATTATGATCAAGACAGGTGGAATTTTAAAATCCCATCTGAAAGGTGATTTCACCGTGCAACTGTGGCAACAAGTTTCAGAATAGATTTGAAAAATGGCATCTGCCATGTTCAGGAGGTGGGTAACACAAGTGTAACCCCTGCAAATGGGGGTTCCCAAAGACTTCCAGGAGCTTGCTTGAATGCTCCAAGCCTGAATGGTGTTTGGCGTTAAAGCCATTTATCAGTGAGTGTTTTAGAACCTCTGGTACTGTCTCTTTAAGAGCTGTCTGCTTGCAGACATAATTAGTTTGTATGGGGGACTGTGTGTTTCTTTGATTGAGTACCACTCAAGCTGCTGCCAATTCACTCCATTTTGCAGTCACTAGGAGTGCAAAGGAACCTATCTGAAAGATGTAACTGTTTGCCAGAAACCATTTAGAGTGATAATGAAATTACAGTTTGTCTAACCTGCTTTCTTTGCAGTCAGAACAGTGTCTGCCTAGTTCCCCATTCTGGTTTTGAACTGCTGAACTGGACCAATCAGTGTGGGTAAGCTAGCTCTAAAATGGTGCCTTGGACGAATCAGAACTTGGACTCATAACTGAGCCAGCCACAAGAGGATTGTATGGGCAGTGACTCTGGGAGATGTAGTTTAGACTTCAGCGCCTTTTGGACCAACAGCAGCAGTCTATTGTGAGTGACAGCCAATCCAGTCAAGAACTGGGAGGAACTCAAAGGAAGTGCCCGTTTTGTCGGTTGGAGTTTCAGTTGAGCTTTGGCAGTGAAGAAGGAAGGAGCCCTGTGTTTTTCAGTGTGCAGTTTTAGTCAAAAACGTGTGTAAGGCCCAGAGTTCCGGTCTGCAGCTTGTGTAACAGCTTGTTAGGACTGAATCCGTCCTGTGAAGAGAATCAAAGGATATCTGAAGAGTAGAAACCAGGCTCACCCTGTAGAAGACTGGAGGAATTGCTGAAAATTGCACTCGGTCTGTCAGGAACTGAATCTGCTGTGTGTTCTCCGGTATTGTGCAGTAATTGCGATCGGGATACAGATGCAGCCTGCCTGGTATAGTGCTTTCTTTTATATAAATGTGTGAAGAGGTTGTGTACCTCAAGTGAGCCCTGCTGACATTGAAGGACCCTATCTTATTTGGAGGTCGTGAGTACTAATTCAGGGTTGCTCCTGTTGAATTGCCACATTAAATCCAAATGGAATTACTGTACTGCTGACTGTTTAATTTTCCTTTTCTCTGTGTGAAAGGACCCCTACCAGCTGCCATGGTTTGGACTAGCCACTAGGGCTTGGGTACCCAGGGACAGTAACTGATAGGATAGGCCTGTGCACAGAGCCATAGGTAGATTATTAGGTGATAAGCTAATTAACCTGATTTCCCTGTCCTTGTTATATCCCCCTAAATAAATCAGAGCTGCTTGTTTCCAGCAGTTATACTGCCTGAGGTATTTGTTCATGTTAAAGTACTGTACTGTGATTGTTGCACTGTATCTCATTTCACAGGAGGTCCCAGTGCCGGAACCAGTCCTGGGGTAAGTGTATACTGTGAAGGTAATTTGATATATTGTGTGGGCCACTAGTGGGAAGAAAGGGTTGCAGTGTCCCAGAGGGCTGTGACCAAGTTAGTTTAACTATTGTAAACCCTGACCTCTGGGTGGAGGCACCCGCCATTGATCCAGGCCCCTCAACCTGTTAGTGGCAAATCAGGCAGGGTAGTAGCCCCTGGGATAGCGCCATCTAGGGGTTACATCTTGGAGGCTCACCGCTGGGATTGTGTGTCTTCTAGTGGCCATATTTACGAACCACTTTTAAGAAAAAATGGGTACCCCAACAGAAGTGGCTGTGCACCGGCTGGTGGAGTGGTGTACTGGGGAGGAGATCGACCCCAAAATGCTATGCTTATCCTGGACATCCCCTGGTATCAATACGGACACTGTGCAGGGAGTACTTTCCAAGGTGGAAGGTTTACAAAACCCTGTGGTGGTGGGTCGGCATGCTAATCTGCTCACCCACACTTTCCTGGCCCTAGTAGAGTTTAAGGATCACATAGATAGCTCCAAAGTGCCACAGACCATTACCCCAGAGGAGCCCTCACTGCTTGGAGAGTGATAACTAAGGACAGTAAAGACCTGGGGGAATCAGCCCCACCACTATCTGAAACTTTGAGGAGAAATTTGCTAAATGGTTGCTGGGGGAAGGAAAACTGTGGAGGACTTGAAGAAACTATTCTTGCCACCTGGGGTGTTCCTCCCCAACACCTTCTCCGCCCAGTGCCCGTAATGGTGGCTGAACCAATGCAGACTCCAATTTCTGCACCTGCCATTAGTCACGACTCTTACCGAAGGTTGAGGATCTTCTCTGGCACTTCCCCCCACCCCAAGGGAGGATGACTGGGAGACCTGGATAGACTATGTTGCCCCCCAAGTGCTAGAATGGCAATGCTCGGAAGCCGAAAAGCGAAAGAGGGCTAGTGAGAGCCTCTGAGGTCCTGCCCTGGCTACCATTCGTAGCAACGGGCCAGTAACCCTGAAGTGACTGCACAGGCCTATCTTGAGGCCCTGGAGAATGTGTATAGGAGCCCAGATTCTGATGAGGACCTATGGTGGAGAGTAAGAGATGCACAACAGTACCAAGGGAGTTGTTGTCTGTGTATGTATCTCGGCTGGAAAAATTGTTGCAAGAATGCCTCAGAAAAGGTAGTTTGCCAGCTATTGAACTGGACCGAACCAGGCTGGACAGGATCCTTAAGTCTGCCCCTTCTCAGAACTGCTGTTGCTTCAGTTATGCCTGGCAGATCGACTGGAATCCCACCCTCCTATGATGAGTTAATGAGAGAAATTCGAGGAGTTGAGAAAAGACGACCTCGGGAGGGACCTGCACCAATAGCTGCGGCCACGACCCGAGTGACTGAGGGTGACCCATCAAGTGAAGTTCAGGGCAGAGGTTGGCAGTCAATGAGTGCTCTGACAAGGAAAAGATATGCCACAATGGGGCGAACTGTTGGAGAGATCCGGGAATTAAAACAGTCCCTTTATGAAGGCCACGCCTGCAAGTACGGGCCCTGACCTATATCCGACTGCATCTGTTATGGGGGTGGGGGTACTCCACCCATGTATCTCCTGCTGATAACAGCTCCAAACTCCATCCTTGACCATGGAAGTGAGAAACTGACGAGATGTCTCCAAATGCTTATCACGCGCAGACAGAGATGGCACCCAGGTTTCCAGTTAGTAATACCCCGCCCTGGCTCCCAGTGTGGCGCCTCAGCCAGCTCAAACTCCAGAAAGTATGTTTGCTATAATTGTGGGAAAAGATGGGCACATAAAAGGTAATCGTCCCAAAAGACACTGACAAAGTTGCATATAGGCTACAAGGAGAGCTTCAGAGAACAAATCAGTGGTTAAGAGGTGCACGAAATGATCCCAGTGAGGGCACCAAAAATGCTAACTCATGTCCTTGTGGCAAGGTCAGTTGCCCAGGCCCCACTATCGCCTCTCCAGACTGGTCCAGAATAGTGGGTCCCTCCATGGAGACCACTGTAAAGGTGAATGGAGTGTCTACAAGAGCTGTATTAGACAGTGGCTCCAAGTGACAATTATGTTCCAAGATTGGTATCAGAAGCATTTGTCAGACGTACCTTACAACCATTAGAAGGACTGCATGTATGGGGTTAAGTGAGAAGGCCCACCCCTATTCCGGTATATCTGAATTTGGCTGTCTTTCCCACCTCCGTGGCTGGAGTGGCCGAACAAGTAGAGACCCTAGCCTTAGTGTGTCCCCACTGGACTGTATGATGGTGTCCCTTTGTTGATTGGAACAAATGCTCATATGTTCGGAAGGCTGGCACAGTTGTGTTATGAAAAACAGGGTCAAAGACTAGTAGAGCTTTAAGAGTTCCGGCTTTAATTAAGAAGGCCTATGAGGCACAGAGAGATGCTGAAAAATAGAACCAGAGGAACCGGTCGGAATTGTATGGAAGAAGGATCCTGAGTCTCTGATCCTGGCGCTAAATGCCCAGTGTACCTTACAGGAGAGGTCCGTATCAGAAAGGATGTTAAGAATAAAATATTAATGTTGGATGCACCAGGCGATGGAAAATTGCCAGAGGGACTGCTGGTCAAGCTTAGTATTTTGCCCGCTAGAGCCCATGCTTATGCCAGAAGGGTAATGGTCCAAGTTCATAATGTGTCTGAAAGAGACATTGAGTAAATAGAGGTTGCATCCTGGCTATGTGCATTGTGCAGACACTGCAGTGCTACCCAGCAGCAAGAGTTCAAGGAAGAATGACAGAGTAACGCCTGACTTGTTTGATTTCGGCGACTCCCGCTGCCAGCTGAATGGAAAGTGAGGATCAGTGAGAAGCTTGCCCAGAGAGACCAGGTGTTTTCTTTAAAGGAATGGGACGTAGGATGCATGCAAGGAGCTGAGCACAATATCCGGCTGCATGACTGAAGACCATTTCGTGAGAGGGTCTCGACGCCTGGCACCTGCTGACATAGATGATGTGAGACGGCATCTGCAAGAGATGTTAGCTGCTGGTGTAATACAAGAATCCAGAAGCCCTTATGCTTCCCCATTGTGGTAGTGAGGAAAGAATGGAACAGTAAGGATGTGTGTGGATTATCGCACCTTAAACTGGCGGACTATCCTGATCAGTACACAATGCCCCGCATTCAGGATGCTTTGGACTGCCTAAACGGGAGCAAGTGGTTCTGTGCTGGATCTCCGCAGTGGGTACTATCAGATCCCGATGGCCCCAGAGGACCGTGAAAAGACAGCCTTTATCTGTCCGCTTGGCTTCTATGAATTCATGAGGATGCCTCAAGGGATTTCAGGTGCCCCAGCCACTTTTCAATGATTGATGGAGCCGGCAGTGGGGACATGAACTTACTAGAGTGCCTGGTATACCTAGATGATGTTATTGTGTTTGGCAGCTCACTGGAGGAACATGAGAGCAGATTATTTAAGGTATTGGACCGACTGGAGGACTTTGGCCTTAAACTGTCCATTGATAAGTGTCAATTCTTTCAAACATCAGTAAAGTATGTGGGACATAGTATCCACCGAGGGAATAGAGACCGACCCAAGTAAAGTTGAGGCCTTGACCACCTGGTCAGAGCCCAAAAATCTAAAAGAACTGCATTGATTCCTGGGATTCTGTGGTTATTATCGGCGTTTCATCAAGGACTATTCAAGAGTGATCCGCCTTTACTTAACCTTACTCAAGGGTATCCCCAACCACAAAAAATACCAAAGTCAGCGTCCCTCAAGACTGAAAGAGTGTATTTTCATCCGAGTGAAGTATTTGGGGCCCGCTGGACTCCTGATTGTGAGACTGCTTTTCATGAGATCATTTATCAACTTACCCATGCTCCAGTGCTGGCCTATGCCGATCCAAGAAAACCTCACGTCCTGCACACTGATGCTAGCTTGCAAGGGTTGGGGCTGTGTTGTACCAAGAGCATGAGAATGGCCTGAGACCAGTGGCCTTGCCAGTAGAAGTCTGACCCCATCTGAAAAGAACTATCCTGTACATAAGTTAGAGTTTCTAGCTTTGAAGTGGGCATGTTGACCAATTCCATGAGTACTTGTATGGGGCTAAAATACTAGTAAAACTGACAATAATCCTTTAACCTATGTGCAGACCTCAGCTAAGTTGGATGCCACTGGCCATAGGTGGCTTTCTGCATTATCTACATACGACTATGCTCTTGAATACCGAGCAGGTCTGAACCACATAGATGCTGATGCTCTCTCCAGGAGGCCTGTTCCCCAGAATGATTGGGTCCGATTGGCAGAACCTGACATTCGGCACTCTGCCGGAAGTTTGACAGGAGGAACAAATGTCCACGGACGCAGTGGACTGTATGGTGGATTGCTTGGGACCCTCTGAGAATTGCATACCTGCCGCTTATTGCCACTTTTCTGCAATAGACATTGGTGCACTGCCTCAGCTGGACAATGACAGTATTCGGCGGCTCAATCCTCGATCCCATGATCAAAGCAGCTTTAGAAGCCCCTCTATGCAGGAAAAGATGTGTCCAAATTACGCCCACTGATTTGAGAACTGCACTGTTATACAAAGAAGGTCCTAAATTGAAACTGATCAATAAACTGTTATACAGAGAAACAGTAGACAGAGGGAGACAAGTAGACAAACAACAACTAGTGCTGCCTACTGCCTTTCGAGACTCAGTATTGAGGTCCTTGCACAACCACATGGGGCACCTTGGTATAGACAGAACACTTGACTTGGTGAGATCCAGATTCTATTGGCCTAAGATGGGGCTGATGTGGAGCAACACATTCGAACTTGTAGTCGCTGCTTACAGAGGAAAGCTTTGCCTCAGAGGGCTGCCCCTTGTTAACATAACCACCAGTGCACCCATGGAGCTGGTCTGTATTGATTTTCTAAGTTTGAGTCAGATCAAAGAAATATCAGTAATGTGGTGGTCACTGACCATTTCACGAGATATGCCCAAGCTTTCCCCACCAAAGACCAGAAAGCATCCACTGTAGCCAAAGTACTTGTAGAAAACTTTTGTTCACTATGGGGCTCCACAAAGAATCCATTCTGATCAAGGAGAGACTTTGAGATCGTCTGATCAAAGAGATGCTTTCTCTGTGGGGAGTGCGAAAGTCCAGAACCACTCCTTACCACCCCAGGGGACCCACAGCCTGAACGTTTCAACCGCACTTTGCTAGATATGCTAGGCACCTGCACCCAAAGGACAAGCTTTAGATGGAGCCAACAAATTAGCACCCCTGGTACATGCTTATAACTGCACCAAAAGTGATGCCACTGGTTCTCCCCTACCGCCTGATGTTTGGAAGAGAAGTCGACTACCAGTAGATGTGTGTTTTGGGGTCTCTCCTGATGGGGTTCAAGCTGACAACTATTTACAGTATGTGCAAAAGTTAAAGGCCCAGCTAACTCATGCGTACTCAACTGGCTCAAACCATGGCTGCCAAAAGAAATCTGGCCAACAAAGAAAGGTATGATAAAAGGTGAAAGCACAGGAACTCCAGGAGGAGATCGGGTATTGCTAAGAAATCTGGGACTGCATGGCAGCAACAAGATTGCTGACAGATGGCACCATCTCCCTCACATTGTAGTGGGAAAACTAGATGATCTGCCAGTGTACAAAGTAAGGCCTGAGAATAATTCAAAAGATGTAAAACAATGCATAGAAATCATTTACTGCCCATTGACAAATCCTGATTGAGTCTGAGCCCCAGAAGATGCCCCTCTGGACCAGTGACTAGAGCTGCTGCTAAGAAAAGATCAAGGAAGTCTGCACCTACAGAAGCAGAGTTAAAGTGTCCCTGCACAAGTCCCAGTTGAGCATGACTGTCAGTCCATATCAGAAGAAAGTGAGAGTGACTTTGAATACTATCCTTCTTACGAACTGAGTCAATTGTTTCGCAATCCCTAGTCAATACTGGAACAAAGCTGGGCCTTCTGGACTGTCTAAGCCCACAGCTTCATCCCTGGAGCCATTGCTCCCAGAAAGTGAAGTGCAAAGCATCAGATCAGATGAAATGGAATCATTGTGCATGGTTGAACTGTTTGAGCTTTCAGGGAGGAAAATGATGGATTGGGTAGACTGGTGATACACCAGAACAAGAAGAATATTTTGAGTGCCCTGACAGGTCCACTGCCAGTGTCCGAAAGCTCTCCTCTGCGAGCCAAATGTTGTGGACTCAGAAACTGTAACTCCTGGAGCTGAGAGTGCCCAAGTTCTAGCCTCTACCCCATGGAGACTCCCCTGACAAGTGAGGACAATGCTGAAAATGAGGCTCAGAGTGCAGAGACTATAACAGTTCCCCTAGAAAGACTGGTCGAGCTGTAAAGCCTGTGGTGCACCTCAGTTATGATTCCTTTGGGAGGCCTGTGGATTTGCCTCTCAATGTTGTCCATAAAGGAGTGTATGTGTCCCCGAGCTCATTGCCCAAACTGAGCGCCAGTGCTAACTCAAGTTACTTGTGTTGCCCTCTAAGTATGGTGCCTTGCCCGTCCAGCCCCAAGGTAACTGATGAGGGAAGGGCCCCTCTTCAGGTTTCATGTACAAGAGGTAATAACTTGAGTTATGGTACAATGTGTATGTAATACTGTGTAGAGTGACGTATGCAATATTTCCAGAAATGTGTTCTTGGTAAAATGATATATTGACTGATGATTACACGCATGTAGCCTAATGCAAATGTATATGGTTGCAGTTGAAACTTATGGGTACTTGCTTGACGCGGACGCCAAGCTTTCCCAGGCCAGGAAGGTGTAACCTCTGCAAATGGGGGGTTCCCAAAAGACTTCAGGAGCTTGCTTGAATGCTCCAAGCCTGAATGGTGTTTCAGGCTGAGCCATTTATCAGTGAGTGTTTTTAGAACCTCTGGTACTGTCTTTAAGAGCTGTCTGCTTGCAGACATAATTAGTTTGTATGGGGGAATGTGTGTTTCTTTGATTGAGTACCACTCAAGCTGCTGCCAATTCACTCCATTTTGCAGTCACTAGGAGTGCAAAGGAACCTATCTGAAAGATGTAACTGTTTGCCAGAAACCATTTAGAGTGATAATGAAATTACAGTTTGTCTAACCTGCTTTTTTGCAGTCAGAACAGTGTCTGCCTAGTTCCCATTCTGGTTTTGAACTGCTGAACTGGACCAATCAGTGTGGGGTAAGCTAGCTCTAAAATGGTGCCTTGGACGAATCAGAACTTGGACTCATAATCTGAGCCAGCCACAAGAGGATTGTATGGGCAGTGACTCTGGGAGATGTAGTTTAGACTTCAGCGCCTTTTGGACCAACAGCAGCAGTCTATGTGAGTGACAGCCAATCCAGTCAAGAACTGGGAGGAACTCAAAGGAAGTGCCCGGTTTTGTCGGTTGGAGTTTCAGTTGAGCTTTGGCAGTGAAGAAGGAAGGAGCCCTGTGCTTTTTCAGTGTGCAGTTTTAGTCAAAAACGTGTGTAAAGGCCCAGAGTTCTGGTCTGCAGCTTGTGTAACAGCTTGTTAGGACTGAATCCGTCCTGTGAAGAGAATCAAAGGATATCTGAGAGTAGAAACCAGGCTCACCCTGTAGAAGACTGGAGGAATTGCTGAAAATTGCCTGGTCTGTCAGGAACTGAATCTGCTGTGTGTTCTCCCGGGTATTGTGCAGTAATTGCGATCGGGATACAGATGCAGCCTGCCTGGTATAGTGCTTTCTTTTATATAAATGTGTGAAGAGGTTTGTGTACCTCAGTGAGCCCTGTGACATTGAAGGACCTTATCTTATTTGGAGGTCGTGAGTACTAATTCAGGGTTGCTCCCTGTTGAATTGCCACATTAAATCCAAATGGAATTACTGTACTGCTGACTGTTAATTTTCCTTTTCTTCTGTGAAAGGGCCCCTACCAGCTGCCACGGTTTGGACTAGCCACTGGGGCTTGGGTACCCCAGGGACAGTAACTGATAGGGATAGGCCTGTGCACAGAGCCATAGATGAATTATTAGAGTGATAAGCTAATTAACCTGATTTCCCCTGTCCTTGTTATATCCCTAGAAATAATCAGAGGCTGCTTGTTTCAGCAAGTTATACTGCCTGAGGGTATTTGTCTATGTTAAAGTACTGTACTGTGATTGTTGCACTGTATCTCATTTCACAGGAGGTCCCAGTGCGGAACCAGTCCTGGGGGTAAGTGTATCTGTGAAGGTAATTCTGATATATTATGTGGGCCACTAGTGGGAAGAAAGGGGGTTGCAGTGTCCCAGAGGGCTGTGACCAAGTTAGTTTAACTATTGCAAACCCTGACCTCTGGGTGGAGGCACCGCCATTGGATCCAGGCCCTCAACCTGTTAGTGGCAAATCAGGCAGGGTAGTAGCCCTGGGATAGCGCCATCTAGGGGTTACACAAGGGATATGTTGAACACTGGGGACCAAAATATGCAAGAAATAAAGTTATGGATAAATGTTGGAACAATTTGTTTCCTCATAACTTATTTGGTTTTCACATTTGTACCCCAGATTTTA
Organism: Neoceratodus forsteri; assembly: GCA_016271365.2. Taxonomy (NCBI): domain Eukaryota; kingdom Metazoa; phylum Chordata; order Ceratodontiformes; family Ceratodontidae; genus Neoceratodus; species Neoceratodus forsteri. The sequence continues at coordinate 245,165,886 of CM028129.1, read as the reverse complement.
ACATAATCTTTATGACCACTCCTTCTAAGCATGACAGGTGTCATTTATAAAACAATGGCTGAAACATCATTTTGCACCACGGTGTTTTTTTTTATTATTTATTTTGCTGCCTTACTTCCTCTGCAGGGTGGTCGTATGGTTCCCCTATCAGGTCTTGCCACTGGCTGCTCCTGCACCGGGACCGTGCACAAGCTCACCTCCTCTCCCTCTCACCCACTCAGGTCACGCCATGCACCCACAGTGCGGAATACCCTCAGGGAGTCAGGACTGGAGGAGCACTCCTGGGAGCGTCTGATGCAGTGCCACGGAGGCCGTTCTTCATGAATGCCAGAGGACTGGGGCGGATTTTCGTCCATTTTCTGTTCCCCACATGGCTCAGGCATGCAAGGACATCAATGACGCTGCAGTGCATGCTCCCACGCATTGCATGTCCAAAGTCTGCCCGAGCTGACCCTCCATTCATCGCAGTTTACAACAATCCCAGCTGCCGCCAGAGCCAGCATGTCTGTGGATGGACTTCCCACCCTCCCCAGAGGAGGAGAGCAGTCTTTGGAATGCTCGATCCTCCTCCCCAGATGACCCTCCAACACCCGAGTTCGTCCCAACCCGGGTCATCAGCATGGTGCAAGATGTGGCAACCAGTGCCTCAATCCTCAGCGCTGCCAGGCCAGCCACGCCACAAGTGTTAAAACACATTTTGGTAGGGATCTGAGAAATGACAGCTGTCACATTCATGAGGTGGTGTCAAAAATGGCTATGTGTAAAAGCTGGGGTCAAAATATTGAAAATTACCACGGTTACACGCTGCATTGAAAAATGTCAACGTAGACTCTTGTTGTTTTCTCATATTTTTATGCCAGATTTTCAATATAGCCTTCTTATGACTCACATAGCCTTCTTATGAGCCTACCTCATGAAGAAGGATGGAGAAATGATTCAAATCCTGCCCAAAGGTGATTTTGCACCACAAGTACAAAACACATTTTGGCCAGGATTTGAAAAATGGCAGCTGTGGCATTCATGAGATGCTGTGAAGAAATGGCTATGTTTAAAATTTGGGGTCATAATATTGAAAATGACCAAAGTTGCGAAGCTGCTTTCATTAATTTCAATGTAGGCTCATAACTTTATTGTTTTGCCCCAAATTTTCATCATAGCTTTCTATGACTCCACCTTATGAACAAGTGCAGAGAAAATTCACACCTCCTTCCTGAAAGGTGATTTCCTAATGGGACTGCAAAATCACCTTTGGGACTCAAAACAGATTTTGGCCAGAATTTGAAAAATGACAGCTATCACATTCATGAGGTGCTGTGAATAAATGGCTATGCTAAAAATTTGTGATCAAAATATTGAAAATTACCAAAGTTACAAGGCTGTCTTTGCAAATTTCAGCGAAGCTCATTAACTTTTTGTGTCTTTTCTTTTTTTAAACTTATATTTATTGGCCCAGATATTCAAAAGGGTTGCGCATGAGCGCAACCCAGCGTGATGCCCTGGCACGATATTCAAGGAAAGTGCGCGGCACAAACCCGATGCCCCGAGCACATCAGTAATGTATGCAGACACAGGTGGGGGCGTGCCCATGCATAACCTGCACAGCCCAATATTCAGCCCGGGATGTGCGAGCCATGAATGCACAACCGCTACCTGTGGCAGCACAAAGTTAAGCCCAAAAAGAAAACTGATGGCCATCCACAGGTGAGCTGCCGCATTGCAGGCGCAACACGGCAGTACCACCTGTGGGTGGCCACCTGAGTTCCAGCTGCATCTGGCGGTGCCCCCCCATGCCCGATCATGGGCATTTGTAAAAATATAGAATTCATCCACTATCCCTGGTGGTCCAGTGGACGCTATGTGCCCGATCGTGGGCATTTGTAAAACAAAACAATTCCAATATCCCTGGTGGTCTGGTGGTACCCCCACTGGCCCACTGAGCACCACCGCCCGCTCCCCTCCGGTCAGCCGGCGGGCAGCACACACCACCGCCTGCCCGCCCGCCACCACCACTGACATCTCTGTGGGGCTGCACGCCCATTGGTTCACAGCATAAGCCAATGGGCATGCAGCCCTACCGTACTCATATTCAGATTTCATTCCGCATATCTGGAATGTGTAGTCTGATAGGGAACTGCACTCCCATTGGCTCACGCTGTGAACAATGGGTGTGCCACCGGGTGTCGGTCGGGCGGCAGGGCAGCAGGTGGGTGGGTGTTGCTGCCCACCGCTGACCGGGAGGATCGGGCGGTGGTGCTCAGTGGCCGGTTGTGGTTGTACTACTAGACCACCAGGATGTTGGAATTGTTTTTGTTTTCAAATGCCCGCGATCAGGCACATAGTGGTCCACTGGACCACCAGGGATATTGGATCTTTCTCATAATATAGATGCCCGCAATCGGGCACATAGCGTCCACTGGACCACCAGGGTCATTGATCTTTCTCATAATACAGATGCCCGTGATCGGGCACATAGCGGTTCACTGGACCACCAGGGATATGGGACGGGTTTTCTATTTTTACAGATGCCCATGATCGGGCTGCAGAGGCATCAGTCCCCGATGGCTGCTGCTCTGGCAGGGTGCTGAGCCAAGTCATCGGGGATCGGCACACCTGCATGCAAATGTTATAATGACATGCAATGGCCCATGTGCGCCTTTGCATACATTATGGCCCCATTTGCATGTCAACTTTTGAATATCTCAGGTGCTGTGCATGGCGCAATGGAACTTGGCGCTAGCACATCTCCATGCTCCACTCTGGCCATTTTTTGCGCAGTAGTGCCACCGCGCTGATGTACACTGGGGTGGCCAGGGTGCGATATTCAAAGCTGCTGAGCCATGGCGCAGCTCCTTTGATTATCGCTAGTCCACACCCTGTGCAGCAAAGTTGAGCTGCGCCCAAGCTTGTGCCACAGCCAGGCGTAGTTTGAATATCTAGGCCACTGAGTTTATGTTTCAAACAAATACAAGCATTGCCCGAAAGTCAGTCCATCAGAGTACCATTACAATCATTATATTGGCAAAACAGTATTTTTAGCACACCTCTACTGTTACATCATGTGAGGGTTATCAACATATATATTCTTTACCTCTTGATACATTAAACCAAAGGCTATTGCAGCCATGAGTGAGGATTACCCCATAAAAGTGTAATATAAAATAAATACTCCTTTAATATGTGACGTATCCCCAATGGTCAAGATAAGCATAACAAAGTATAGCATTGGCCTACATCCTGCTCCAAACCTCTAATTTATTCTCAAAGTTAGTGTTTTAGGACCTTATATCCACACACTTAGCAAAATTTAGGTTATCACGTGAACCATTTTAAATAAACACTTTACACTGTGTTATAACTAATTTCTGACTACTCGATCTCTCGCTGTTATATTGTAAAAGAGCCACGAGGTGATTTAAGAAAACGAAAGCTGCGCCATAACCAGCGATAGTTTCACTTTTCTCTGGATCCTAACACAAAGCAATACCATTATTTTAATCTTAATGTCCTGTAGAATACAGCTTAAAAGCAAGTCCCGGTCTTTTAGACAAAGAAGGCCAAGTTAACTGACCAGACTCTCGGTGGTTTTCTAACAGCCTGTTGCTCTGCGATATAGTTATATCCTCTCAGGTCTCTTCTTCTTCATCTGATCTGAAGTCAGACTCTCGAGCTATACAGTCTGCTTCAGTTTTCCAGAGAAATTTCCCTGTCCACCAGGTCCAAGAAATGGTAAGTTTTATTACCATAAAAATGTTTTGATTAGCTGGCATAATCAGGATGTGGTGGACCCCCAGGCGTACTTAAGCTCAATCTAATTCTGTCAAACCCTTTTCTCCATTGCCGTGTGGCATAGCTCAGGTAAGGGAAATATGAATTGTGGAGCCCTGCCATTGTGATGGGCCCTTTTCCACGCTGCATGGAGAACCATGTCCCTTTCCTGTAGCGAACCCAAGATAACCAGAACTGCTCTTGCCTGTGGATGTGTAGTCTCCGTGATGCAGACGGGCCCTCTAGAATTAACTCAGTATGCCCTCTGCATGGAGACTGAGAGATCAGCTTGGAGATATTCTGGGATCCATTATAGAATAAAACAGCTCAAATTGTCTCCTCCACCTCTTCTGAGAAACCTATGAAGCATATTGAGACGCCTGCACCCATTTTCCAAGCTTTCTAATCTTTGATGGAGCACCTGGTTCTTTTTAACCAGGCTGCTGTACCACTATGCTTTCTCTGCCGCCTTTGTTAGCTTCTTTAGCGGTATCCTTCACCGATTGTAGTTTAGTTTCCTCAGTGGCGATCCTGGATGTAAATTCATTCATCTTCTTGTTGATGGACAGGATGGCCTTTAATAGGACAGCATTGGAGGGCTGATTCGGTCTGCTATCAATGGGCCTCCATCTCTTTCAGGGCCAGACCGCACTTCTTTCTGTCTAGCGCTGTCTCCACCTTACCATATTCTTCGTATGCACCCATTTTGCCTGAGTTTGAAGCCAGTTTGACATGCAGGACTGCTTTATTTCACTATTCAGTGATGTTGATCGAGTTTAAGTAACCTTTTATTACTTAAATATTATTTTAATACATTGAGGCGAGGAGCTGATGTGAGAAGCTGCTTTCACTGGCTGCTGGCCATGCCCCAGCAACTTTGTTGTTTTTAATATTTTTACGCCAAACTTTCAACATAGCTTCTTATGACTCCACCTCATGAACAAGGGCAGAGAAAATTTACAACTCCTGCCTTAAAGGTGATTTTGCACAGTGGCTACAACATCACCTTTTGGGACAGATTTGCCTGATTTCACTGCAGTTGTTCATGAGGTGGGGCCCCAAAAGGCATGTTGAACATTTGGGGCAAACATATTCAAAATGGCCAAGTTATGCCACTGAGTTCAAAACCCCACTGAAATACATTGAACCGCATACCTTATTTCCTCAGTTCACGGTTCAGTTTTGAAGAGTGACGATATCTCTGCAGTCTACAGTACAGAGGTTTACAGCAGTGGACCCCTGGTAGGTAAGTAAGGGCTTGGGGGTGGGGGTGGGTGCTGAGTGGAAGGGTCGGGTAGGGTAACTACCAGCGTGAAGACATCGATGGACATTTTTCCTTTTCACAGGGTAACAAACAAAAAATGACAAGGAACGTTTTTCTTACTAGATGCAAAGCAACACTGGATGATTGGGCAACTTCAGTGTCAGTGTGTTATGTTTGTGGAGAGGAGTGCTGATAGGGAAGGTTGGGTGGGCGGGACAGTTACAGGGTGGCAGCAACAGACAGCAATGGATGGTTTTCACCTGTACGTATATAAAAAATAAAAAATAGGTGGTGACACTGGGGAATTGGGCACCCCAGTGTCATTGTTATGTTTGTGGGGGGATGTAGGGTGGTGGGTGCTGAGAGGGAGGGTCAGGTGGAGGGGCAGTTACAGGACACCAGCAAACAAGTTCAAAACCCAATTAAATACACTGAACTGCATACCTGATTTCCTCAGTTTGTGGTCCGCTTTGAAGAGGAAAACATATCTGCAGTTCACAGAGAATTATGGTGTTGGACACCCGATGGGTAAGTAAGGGCTTGGGGGGGTGCAGAGTGGTAGGTTGAGGTTGGGGGGACTAACAGTGCAACAGACATTGATGGGCGGTTTTCCTTTTACAGAGGAAAAAAAGACAAGAAGTCAGGTTCAGTGTTCACAGTGCAGTATGGGAGTTGCAGTTTGGTCTGGTACCTGGTCTGTGCTGTGCGTGCTGGACCTGGTTATTGCAGCAACTGCACCTCCCCTCTCTCTCTGGCTGCATATCTGCTGATGACTGCCACTCATCCTCTGCCTTCTCTTTGAGTTCATGGTTCTCATGCTAGGGGACAAGTAGTAGGGTCTTCCACCAAGCTGTAGAGGGCGTTGACTGAATCTCATAGATTTATAGTCCAGCAGCTGGAATACCTCTACTGTTCAAAATTCCTGCTGCATTGTCAGCCCAGAACTAAGGATCTGATTGGTCATTAACTTTAGGAACAATCACAATCCTTGTAGCCTCTCAGCAGCCCAATTGGTCAAGACTGTGCTGGCCCAGAGAGGCTCTAATCAGCTCATTGTGCAAGTCCATGTCTGAATGACATCAGACACTGCTTGCAGCCTGCTGGTAGGAGGAACGTGCACACTACACAGAATCTGGGGAAAATGCTGGCGCTTGGCATGGTGTTCACGGACGGCGGTACAAATGGTTTGGAAACTGCAGTTAAAATTGATAATCAAGCACACCAAAAAGCTAAAAAATGCGCTAAGGTTAGTGTTGCTCAACAGCAAAATTCAAACTGGCAAAGGCAAAAAGCTGTGGCACACACCAATACTGTAATGACACCAGAGCATAGATATCAGGCAAATAAATGTATTATCTCATAATAAAGGTACACCAGGATAAGCCTGATGCATTTTGATCGTAAGGCACTTTATCAAAGACTAAAACAGTTAGTGCAGAACTTGCTTTAAATACCCAGTACAACAGGTAAACAATCATGTGACCAATCACCAAGTTTAAAATGGTTGGTTAATGGCAAAATTAGATAATTACAATCATTTCTACATTCAGTATAGTGCCATAACAACCAATAACACACACACACACACACACACACACACACACACAATAAAACATTGCTGACACAGAGAAAAAAGGCATAAATAATTACAATCAAATACTCAGTAAAAGCATATATGCTGATTGCAACATAAACAAGCATTTGTCAGTATCGAATGTTGTCTTGCTGGCATTGGCGTTGGTAGTTCAGGAGTTTAAGAGATGCATAATAGGAATGGCAGTGAAGTATTGAACTGACGCCTACCACCCCACCCTGCAGAGACTGACAGGCATTGGTGTGCCTTTAGGTCATTGGCCATAACAGTTATGCCATTTCACACACCCTACCCTGCAGATACCGACAAGTGTTGTGGTGTGCCTTGGGGTTTTCTGGCCTTATGCTCGCCCCATTCCATAAGGAAATACCCTGAGATGGGTGCACTATAGAAGAATGGGGTGAATTTTGGGTCCGAAGAGTTCAAGGCACACCTCAATGCCTGTCAGTGGCTGCAGGTTGGGGTTGAATGGCGTGAGCATTACAGTCGAAAATCCCAAGTCACACCCCTGATGCCTGTCAGTCTCTACAGGGTGGGGCATTATAGTTGGAAACCCTAATGCCCCAGGCATTTCTGATTATTTTCACTCCAAATTTTCAACATGGGCTTTTTATGACCCCACCATATGAACAGTGGCACTATCTGTTCGTTAGCTGAAAGCTGATTTTGCACAGTTACAGTGCCATTTGGCGCCACAGGTGCAAAAATATATTTTGGGCAGGATGTGAAAAATTACAGCTGTACTGTTCATGAGGAGGTGTAAAAAATAGTAACGTTGAAAATATGGAGTGAAAATATGAAAACTGGTGAATTCACAAGAGTGCATAGAAACTGGGCAACAGACGCCCATAATGCAATTATTGTAGGGATTTTCATGAATCAAATTTTCAACATAAGCATTTTAGGACCTCCGCTCATGAACAGTGCCACTGCAATTTTTTAATTTCTCCTGAACATTGATTTCCCACAGCGACAGTGCCATTGTGTGCCAGATATGCAAAAACACATTTTGGGCAGGATGTGAAAATGACAGCTGTACTATTCATAAGGACATGTGAAAAAATGGCAATGTTGAAAATCTGAGGAAAATATTAGAAATTCTCAGTTATGGCGTGCGTGAAAACTGCACAATGCGCTTGTAACACAGTCATTTTTGATTTTGTCACCAAATTTGCAACATAGGCTTTTGGGAGCCCACCTCATGAACAGTGGCACTGTCGTTTTATTGATCGGTCCCAAAAGGTGATTCCGTGCAGTGACACGAAATCACCTTTTGGGGCTGAATAACGAAATGACAGTGACTGATTTCATGAGGTGGAGTGCCAAGAACCCCATATTGAAAATCTGGAGTCAAAAGTAAAAAAAATGGCCGAGCTATCCATCTAAGTTGAAACCTCCCCATTGATGCCATTATATAGCTTACTGGCATTTCTTCAGTTTGCGGTCAGCTTGAAGAGTGCAGATGTGTTCCTGCTCCACGAAGATCACGGTGCTGGACCTCCAGAAGGTAAGTATGGGGTGTGGGAGTGCGCAGAGGGTGGGTGTGGGTTGGGGGTCCCACTTATAGCAAGGGACTGTTTTCTTTGTTTCAGGTTCCCCCAAAAAACGAACAGCATGGACCGCTTTCTTTCTTTACAGGTGTATGAAACAATGCTGGGGACACTGGGGTGGACTCCCAGTGTGGCTCACAATGGGGCGGGCGGAGGCAGGAAAATGCTGACATGGTCGGCTTCTGAACACAGGGAGGTACACTGGGTGGGCTCACAGTGTGGCTCACAATGGGGGGCGGTGGAGGCAGGAAAATGCTGACCGCGTTGGCTTCTGAACACAGGAGGTACACTGGGGTGGGCTCACAGTGTGCCACACAATCTTGGGCGGGTTTACACATGCTGATAGGGAATGGGCATCCCCAAAGTTGGCTTGCTGGGGATTGTGAGAGGCAGATGGAGCAGCTGCCATGTTTATTGAAATGTTTCAGCAGGCAAGGCCGCCCTGCAATGACCGGGCTCGCCCTCATTGCAGTGGCAAATTCTTTCAAGTTGGTGGCACGCTTCTCAAGGGCTGTCATAGACAGCCTGCTCATCCATTGGTGCCACACAGACCAGCCCAAAAGCAGTGGCACCATTGGCAGTAACACGCCCACACCTCCGAACCTGCTACTCCAGCAAGCTGTCACAAAATGTTGCTTGTGCTGCGTAAGCAAGACAACATAAAAGGCATATGTATTAAACTTATACAACACTGTACAAAAACAGTTAATACCCAGCTGTATCACAAACTGCTTTTGAAATCCATTTGGTTTTACATCTACCTTACCTTTAGCACTAAAATATAGCAGGGATCTCTGTACAATAATATAGTTATATACATTTCTTGTGCAGATTTTCATGATATAAATTAAGACAGCATCAAAAGATCAGCTATAGCAAGCTTCATATGTGTGATGAATACATTTCTGGGGAGGAAGGAAGGTTAGAACAAGCAAACTATATAATTGTACATAGATCCCTTCTATAATATAGTGCTAAAGGTAAAGGAGACGAAAACCAAATGGATTTCAAAAAGCATTTTGTGATATAGCTGGGATATTAACTATGTTTTTGTACTGTGTTGTATAGGTTTAATATGTGTGCCTTTTTATGTTGTAATCAGCATATATGCTTTTGCACTGAGTATTTGATTGTGATTATCTATGCCTTTTTTCTCTGTGTCAACATTGTTTTTTATTGTGTGTGTGTGTTATTAGTTGTTATGGCACTATACTGAATGTAGGAATGATTGTAATTATCTAACTGTGTCATTAACCAACCATTTTAAACTTGGTAATTGGTCACATGATTGTTTACTATTGAAGTACTGGGTATTTAAAGCAAGTTCTGCACTAACTGTTTTTAGTCTTTGATAAAGTGTCTTATGATCCAAAATGCATCAGGCTTATCCTGGTGTACCTTTATTATGAGCTAATACATTTATTTGTCTGATATCTATGATCCGGTGTCACTACAGTACAGGTGTGTGTGTGCCACAGCTTTTTTGCCTTTGCCAGTTTAAATTGGTAGATGCTGCTCTTTCTGCTTGGCAGCCAGTCTGGACAACAAAAAAACAGAGAATGATCAGGAAAACTGGAGGACCAGAGAAGGACCCTGAAAACTGGATCATCTGGTAAAAAGAGGTAGGTGACATACTTGCGAGGGACGGTTTTCATTATTTCAGATGGCAACAGACACTGGGGATTGGGTACCACCAGTGCCAGTGTTATGTTTGTGGGGGTTGGGGTGGTGGTGCTGAGAGGAAGCGCCTGGTGGGGGCAGTTACAGGGGCCAGCAACAGACATTGATGGAGGGGAGCTCCTTGTTAGAGCTGGCGTCTGCAAGAGTGGGCCTCTTCCTGGATGTTTCAAATTCCTCAGCAGGCTAATCATGACAGATCAGCTTGCTGGGTGGTGTAGATCAAAGGGAAGCGTGGACCCATGATTGGGTTGGCTTTTTCTTTCAAGTACATGACTGTTTCCATAGCAAACCAAAACTATGTCATGATCAGCCTAGCCGATGATTGGTGTGGCACTGATGCACCCACTTCAGACCACTCTGCATTGAACTGACAGTGTCACACCCCTCAAAAGACACTCTCATATCAAGATATTCACTTGTGTGCATGTGCAGGGCAAACATAAAAATAACTTTCTAAAATAGTCAGCTGTTATTTATTTTTTTCTTAAGTAATGTTTTAACTACCTAGATTCAGTTCACTAGCCACATTTAGGCAGTATCAAATCAAATCAAATCAAATCAAACCACTCTTTATTTATAAAAGGTGCCTTTAGAAACCAAGGCACCTTTACAACGTCAATTAAAACATCAATAAATAACCAATACAAAAAGATTAAGATTAATAATAAATAAGAATAACAGTGACATTTAAAAATCAGGAATACTAAGCTAAAAAGGTACAGTAGGTTTTCAAAGCCTCCTTAAAACTTTGACGGTCAGGCATTCTCGTACCTGATGAGGTAGAGAATTCCACAGGGTCAGGACCATAAAACAAATGCCCTTGCCCCAGATGTCTGCAAACGGACCCTGGGAATCTCTAGCAATCCCTCATCAGTGGATCAGAGAGGGTGCAGGGGACATTAGGGGTGAAGAAGATCTTGCAGGAAACCAGGTCCCTGATTGTGTAGGGCCTTATAGATCAGCAAACTGACCTTGAAGGTGATCCCCACTGAACTGGCAGCTAGTGCAGACCATGGAGCACAGGCATTATGTGACTGGTCCTAGAGGTACCAGTCAACAGCCTGGCTGCCACATTCTGCACCAGCTGCAGGCAGTGGATATCAACCCCGGCAGCCCAAGGTAAAGGGCATTACAGTAGTCAAGGGGAGGTAACAAAGGTGTGGACCAGGTTGAAGATCATCAGGGGAACCAGGTGCTTTACACGGGTGATATTTCTCAGATGATAAAAGAGGTTTTGACAACTGCCGACACCTGTAATTTAAGGGTCAAGCAGTCATCAAACATAATGCCCAGGTTCCAAACCCAGTCTGAAGTAGTCAGCTGGATACCTCCAAGCCAAAGACCCGAGGGTGAACCTGCCAACAAACTCGCCTCCCGACGACCTGGGTCCACAACCAACACCTCAGTTTTTCTGGGTTTAACCGCAGCTAGCTCACATTCATCCAGTCCTGGATCTCAGCAAGACAGCTGTTAAAGACTGAAACAGCATCATCCTGGTCAGGCACAAAAGATATGTACAGTTGAGTATCATCTGCATAGTAGTGAAAACTCAAGCCATACTGCCTAATAATTGCTCCTAACAGCATCATGTACATCTCAAGAACAACACGGGCACCAAGATGGAGCTCTGTGGTACCCCGCAGGATAGGGAGAATAGAGCTGAAGAAAAGTCCCAGCCACCACCCTCTGAGTCCTACCTTCGAGGAAAGATCGAAATCATTTGAGGACAGTCCCAGAAAGTCTACAGATGAACTGCAGGTGCTCCAACAGCACACCATGGTCTATGGTGTCAAAACTGTGGTGAGATCTAGAAGGACCAAGACGGAACGGATCTTTCGATCTCTCGCTATCAGACGGTCATTTAGTACCTGGACAAGGTCTGTCTCCATACTATGTCTCTTCCTAAATCCAGACTGGAGAGAATCATGGACATTGTGGCTGGTCAAATAGTCATCCAGCTGTGATGCAGCCATGTTCTCAATAACCTTACCCACAAAGGGCAGGTTAGAGACAGGTCTGTAGTTAGCCAGACAGTCCGGGTCCATATTGATGGGCATTGCTCAGTAATTGCACAATTTTCAAGCTTGGCTCCTCCCACCACCTGTGCTGTCTTCCACTGGCTCCACCCTCTCTGCATCAGATCTTTCTTTCCACTGGAAGGAACATATCTTCTCCTTCACAACTCCTGCATCAGGCTTTTTCTCTCCTTTTCTGAAAAAGATGTTCAGTCTTCAACTGATAGTGTGTGCCTCATTTTTTCAGTTACTGCTACACCGATAATTGGAAGAAACAGTTTTAAACAGTGCATTCATTGCAGACAGAAAGTTATCACAGATGGCCATGATGCATGTGCCTGTTGCCTAGCGCACCATGATAAGGAGAACTATCCTTGCTGCCAGGCAATGCATGTTTCATCCGTTTAATGAGCACAGGGCAGGCTTCCTCCAAGCTAGACTTCAGAATAGGAAGGCCTCAGTGGCTGCAAGTTCAGCAACCCAGCTCCAGGGAAAGAGAAAGGGTGGTGGTGGTAGTGGGACGTCTATAGTGATGGCTTGATCCCCTTGGGTTCATCCACTGAATGCTGTTTCAGAAGCACACTGACTTTAGGGATCACTTTTGTTCATTCAAACATTTACGATAGTCTTCCCTATTCTGAAAAGCATAAGATGCACCACCACTGGCAATCATGGGGTGGAATGTTTTGCTCCTCTTGATCTTGGGGTTTCACTGAAACAACTTGAGCTTGGTCAAACTTGTGCCAGTTGGGAAATCTATCAACACCCAGCGGTAACCTCAAAGGTGTTGATGACAAGTTGACCCCAGTTGATAACCAGATCGAGACCATCATTGACCCAGTCAACCTGGAGTCAGAGGGAGATAAGGCTTCATTCTTCTTTTGGACTCAGGTGCTGCTGATGCCTCCTCCAGTCAAGGAGCCAGGCCAGTTCATTCCCCCGCTCAAGTCCACTCCTGTGCAACCTCTATCAGTAGTCCCTTCATTACAACCAACTCCAATTCCACCCATAGTGGTGCAGGTGCTCAAGTAGGTGGTGTATTCCATTCCATTCCATCACCATAGGGAAGTCCTTGACCTTCAGAACGATGCCTGAGGTCAAGGTCTCAATCCTACTTGAGCTGATGCCACCATCATGGTAAACAGTCATCCTACAGCTCTTCCTCTTCACTGGGCAGGCATCAACAGTGTCAACTGCACCACAAACATAAAGAGGCACCGTGGCAGCATTGGGTCCTTGGAACAATGAACCAAGGTCAAGTCGAGGTCGACCGATGTTGCTAGTCACCTCAGCCCCACCTTGGCTGTCTCTTTTGACACAACCTGTGGTACAGTATCTGGCAGTTTCCTCCCGTAGTTTTGGCTTTATCATAGTAGCCATTACTGTGGTGCTACCCCCTCTGCAGCTGTGAGAGGGTGCTTCTATGAAGGACTCTAGGCCTGAGTCTGGGACACCTGAGCTCCTGTCAGTGGAAGCCAAGACAACAAAGTGTGTTATCCATACTCTTGAGCAATGTCCCAATCCCTCTTCCATGATCCCGACTTGGACTTGGAGGACTCCTTGATGATGTCGATCAGGATCATCTGGACCTTGACCTCGGATAGTTTGGTCAGCCCCAGTGACTTGGCATCCTTTGCATCACTGTTGCAGCATTTCTGCATCTCTGAGCATTCCCTGGAAGAGGTCCAGAAGAGGGAGACCTACCTCTATTGGACATCCTAACACATGTTTCCTTCTCCAATGTGGCATTCTCCATTGCTGAAGCTATGCTGGGTCCTGTCCACAGCATTTGGCAGCACCTCATCTACTGTCAAGTGCCTACCCACTCAGATGGACTGCATGTATGCAGTGCCTGTTGGAGAGCTTTCCAGGTTTGGAGAGCATCCCTCCATGGAGGGCATCGTGACTGATGCAGTTTTCTGCAGGGTCAAAAGGTAGGGTTAATCAGACAAGCCAGTGAAGAAGGAGTCCAAGAAGCAGGACTTCACTGGCCACAAAGGTCTATGTGATGGCTTCTTTTGGATTTAGCAGCCCAGCTCTGCAGATTTGACAGCTCGGTTTGGTCATGAGCTGTGAAGCTCATGGACTTGATCCCTCTGGTTCGAGCAGACAGTCACCCTGATGCTCAAGTGCTTTAGGACATGGGCCTCTCCTTGCTAAACAACTGCTGCAGATGGCTCTGGACTCAGTCGACTTGGCCCACACAGTGGCAGCAGTAGTGGGATTGTGTATAAGGGCATATCTCGGATCTCCACATTTACCCCAGAGACCCAGGACAAACTGGCAAACTTGCCTTTTGGGGCACTAATCTTTTGGTCTTGGGGTGGAGGATCATCTCACCTGGATAAAGAAGTCCAGTGTCACCTTAGATTTAGTGACATCTGCTCAGCAACCAAACAGTGGCCAAAGCCCAAGCAACAGAGCTCCTTTAGGAATGCCTTTCATAGCTCAAGTTTTCACTAGCAGCAGCCTCAGCAGCAGTACTAACACTACTATCCAGCTAAACCTAACAAGTCTGGAGGTCAGGGTCTCAGTAAGGGGTAGTGGTGTGGTAGTTGGCTAGTCCTCTTGAGTCCCCTCAAAGGGTAAGAAGTGACAGGCTGTAAGGGCAGTCATTTTCCACCTGCAACAGCTGTGCTGTTGCCTTTTTTGAGGGGGATCGGCTATCCCACTTCCTACCACAGTGGTCCACAGTAACTTTGAACTAGGGGTTCAGGAAGTTCTTTTATATATAGATATATCTCTATATATCTATATATATATATATATAAATAGATATAGATATATCTATATCATATATATATCTATAGCTGTTTGGTCTCTGCTGCCACCTCCCTCCTACTGGTGATGGAGATACATAGGATTTTACCTCTGGTTTTCTCCTGCCGAGGCCCCGGCACAGCCGCATGTGCGTGGAGGAATGCACACACTGCGTGGCACCAGCTCAGCCCTTTCACCCACCCATAGCACCGCCCCTCCTGCCCACGCTACCTACTGGGCCTCCACCCGGTAGGAGCTGAACTACAGGGGCAACAACCCACCACACCCGGGAGAGGACAGCTGCCTGCTGGCTTGCTCAATCCCACCTCCCCCACGCCAGCACCCCGATGACCCATGGTTGTTCCTCAACCCAGGTCGCCAGCATAGCATAAGGTGCATGCACCAGCACCTCAGCCATCTGTGCCACCAGGCTGGCTGGGTTCAGGAAATTCTGTGGTTGGGTTTATCTATGGAATTCTATACTGTCCTCTATGTCAATCCAGAGTGACACTAAGCTGGTGGTGCCTGGGCACAATCAAGCCACACTGTAGCGCAGTTGCTCAGCTTCTGGAGGTCAGTGCTATTGTGGTTGGCCCAGATGCCCTAGATTTTGCAGGGCTTCATTACTTTTTAGTACAAAATGGATGTAGGGCTTGATCCCTATTCTAGTTCTGTGTATCCTGAACAAATTTGTGCACAGGCAAAGTTCTGCATGGTCGCCATCAACCAGATATTACTGTCTCTGAGCCTGGGGCTTGGTTCGAATCCTGTACCTCCAGGATACATATTTCCAAATTCCAATCCATGCATCTCACCGGCAGTTTTTCCACATTTGGGTGGATGACGTGTTTCTACCAGTTTAGGACAATGCTCTTTGGCCCCTCATCCGCACCATCATTCACTTAGTACCTGTTAGTCACAAAGACCTTGCTCTGATGCAGAGGTGCTAGGGTTCTCCTGAATCTGGATAACTGACTCATCACAGGCAGTGTCAGGGAGGTCATGGAGCTGTCCAGGATCTCGCAGTTCAGGCGTTCTAAGATCTAGGCCTGTTGTTCAATTTGACCAAATCAGAGCTGGTACCTCACGCAGTTGCAGAATTGAAAAGGAAGTGGAATGCTGTCTGGACTGCACTAATTTGACAGATTCAGACTGTGGAATGAGTCACATTTGCAGTGCAGCATAAGCTCCCCAATTTATCAATCACTGGACAAGGTGGAACTCTATTACCCCATACATTTTTGAAGTGGACAAGAGGCCTCCCTCTCCCTGTACCATATCACCTGTATTACTACTGCCCCCTTTTTTCTTATTGTTAAGGCCAGTTACTAAGTATTAGTAAATTATCCTTCTCCTCTCGATGCTTTAAATACTCATCATTAATAGTAACCAGAAAATGACTTCATATTCAAAAGGATGGTGAAAGGCAACACGACACCTTGGATCTCGGATCATCTACTGTCCCTGATGCGGTTCAGAGATTCCCTATGGCACCTCTCCAATGAGACTGGCCTGCCATAAGATGGACAGAAGTACCGAAGGCCTGGAACCAATACACATGTTCTCTGTGCAAAGCCAAGGCAGAGTTCTGCAAATCTGCCCTAACCCTCTACCTGGGGTGAAGGTGCAAATTGTGGAACAACATTAAGAACATCTGTGGCAAAACCCCCAACCCGACCCCTCGCAAATCTTGGTCTAGGGGCCTGACCTCTGATCCCACTCAGATTGCCACCGCATTTAACCACGCCTTCACTGAGCTCAGCCATGTCCTCCCTCGCCATTTCTTTGATCCACCCCTGTCACCAACACCACCACCAACCCTGCACATCCTCCATTTCACCTACATTGCATCTCCCCAAGTCTGCTGAGCCTTACCTTAAAAAGCCATAAGCCGCTCCCAATACAGTAATGACTCCTTAGGCCTGAGACTTCTCCGGCTCGTCTTCACGAGGTGCTTATCCCCTTACTACATTATTAATCAGTCTCTATGTCTTGGGAAATTCCTCACACTGAAATCTGCCTCCATCACCCCTATATTTAAGAGTGGGGACTGTACCTCCATTAACAACTATCACCCTATTTCTATTCTTCCTCCCTATCTAAGGTACTGGATCGTATTGTCCCTGATCAGCTCACTGACCACCTCAACAAACACAAAATACTCTGCAACCAACAACATGGCTTCCGTATGGGACACAGTACGACTACTGCCCTACTTGAGTTCACCACCCACCTTTATGCGGCCCTTCACAGTGGTCAGCTCTCTGGTGCACTTCCTTCACTAAAGTGTTTGACACCGTCAACCACTCCCTCTTCCTAACTACCCTCTCAAACCTGGTCTCTCTCTCAAGTTGCCCTTTATTGGTTCTCTGACTATTTGGCAGACCGTTCTCAGCAAGGCAGAATTGGCACCTCATTATCTGGAAAGCTGCCTGTCTGCTATGATGTCCCTCAGGGGTCTATCCTCGGACCCTTATTATTCAGCCACTTCCTTAACTTCCTCCCCCAGTCCTGCTCAGGCAACATCCTACTCTACGCGGGACGATGCTGTCCTGTACTCCTCCAACCATGACCCCTCTCAGCTCCACCTTCCTCCAGTCCTCTTTCAGTGATGCCAAAAGTGGTTCACCCCACACCGCCTTATTCTAAACTATAAAAAGACTAAAGTCATGACTTCTACACCCACCTAACTCCCAAGAAGGACCGCTGTCCTCTACTATTAACTGCCAACCTGACCCCACTTGAGCAAGTGGACTCCTTTAAATACCTGGGCATCACACTTGACCCAGCCCTCAACTTCCACCAACACATTCACCCACTGTCTATAGCCCTCAGTACCTGGCTTGGCATCCTCTACCAGTTTAAACACTGTCTCACTCCTGATGCCCTTCATCTTGCGGTCTCCTCCTTGGTCCTCTCCTTCTAGACTACGGAATTCTAATATATAGCGCTGCCAGCTCCTCAGCATTATCCAGCTCTCCCTCAACAAAGCCTGTTGTCTAAGCCTGGGCTGTGATCGTCTATCCCACACATGTTCCCTTTACAATTCCACAAACTGGCTTAACCTAGATAACAGAACTGTTTCATACTTGCCTCATGACTAAAAGATTACCCTTGATCTCGCCCCCAGGTCTCTCCCTCTAATCCAGCTGCCCCATCACAACAGCACACCTGTAGCATTAGCAGGCAACCCTCATGGATCCCCAGTGCCGCACCTCCCAATTCCAAAGGTCCTTTAGTTACCAAGCCCCTTCCTGGGTCAATAACCTGCCTAACACTCACAAACATGAATAGACTAGGCTCCTACAAAGCCTACCTTAGAAACCACCTACAATCCTTGAATCTCAGTCACTGCCTCTGAACCTGCCCTCCCGCCAATATCCACTGACCAAGGCCTCTGCCATATAACATCCCCCACACACACACACACACACTCACACACTTGAATCTCTTTGTTAGCCTCTACTGGAGTTTTCATAAGTACTTGGATAGTGTGTCTAACACAATGAATCAACAGTATCTAAACTGTTAGTCAATTTACTGTATCTTTGTATATTGTTTGCTTGCTTGTGTACTGTTTCTGTATTGCTCTGTACTATTCTCTTATTGTTTTACATGTACTGACGTGGAACCTTTGAAAATGAGTCTTTGACTCAAAGGTATTTTCCAAATCCTCAATAAATAAATAAATAATAAATACACAGGAATGTCATACCTAGATTCAAGCATACGTAAACTGGTTATTTGATCAAAGAAAATTGTACTTACACTTTTTATATTTCCTAGTTATTTTCTCCTTATAGTTTATTTGTTGTACTATACATTGGCTTTGTATCACTAGAACAACTGAACCAATGCAATGTAATATGGATGGATCAAATCTTTGGTTTTATTGTGTCACATTTGATCTGTGACAACTATCTGAACATAATAAACAAATATAAAAACAAAAGGAAGTGGGACGATATAAAGGAGTTATCAGACAAAAAGATTCAGAGGACAGAGACAGACTCAGAAGAGAACAGAGACAGCACTGCTGATGACACAGTGGGTAGTCTCTTGGGTACAAGTGATCATTGTACTGTGTGGTTTGGCATATGGATAAGACAGCGGAAAACACTAAAATAAGTGTCCTGGACTTCAGGAGGGCAGATTTTCAAGAAATGGGAAACTGCCTCAGAGAATGCCTCACAGGGGAAGGCAGAAGGGGAGTGGAGGCTCAATGGAGAAAATTAGGAGGGCAAAGCCAGGAAACAGCATGCTGTTTGAAGGAAATGAGCAAGGGAAAGCGGAGGAAGAGGTCACTATAGTTGTTTAAGGAGGTAGCAGAGGCAGTGAAGGAGAAGAAAACAGCATTTAGAAAGTACAAGAAGACCCAGAAGGATGAAGACAGGGAAATATATCTGGCAAAACAAAGGAGGCCGGAAGGAGGGTGCGGGCAGCTAAAGCACTAACAGAAGAGAGGCTAGCTAAGGAAGTAAAAAAGGGACAACAGCTTCTTCAGGTACAGGTGTAAAGGGAAGGACAAGGGAGGATAGTGAGAATCAGGAGGCCAGGAGGGACTGCAAGAGGAAGATCAAGAGAAACCAGAAATACTGAAGGATTTCTTCTGCTCGGCCTTTATGGTAGAGGGTGGGAAGATGGACTAGCATGCTGGAGTAAGCAGCAGGGAGAAGGGGGAGGATACACGCCCATTCTCAGTGCAGAGGGTCTGGAAGAGATTAGAAGCCTTAAAAGAGAATAAAGCGATGGGACGGGTGTGATTCATCCAAGGGTCCTAAAGGAACCCAGCACAGTGCTGGCTGCCCCTCTGGCAGCACTTTTAGCACCTCAGTGGAGATGGGGAAGTTCCACAGGACTAGAGAAGGGCCGATGTGGTCCCTCTGCACAAAAGCAGTAGTAGTGAGGATGCTAGCAACTACAGGCCAGTCAATCTCACATCAGTGGGGGAGATAATGGAGATACTAATAGAGGCTTGTGGAGCACCTAGAGGCAAAAGGGCTGCAGGACCACTGGCAGCATGGGTTCACGGGGATGTCATGTCAAACTAATCTCATAGATTTGACTGGGTTACCAGGGTGGTAGATCAAGGGACAGCAGTGGACATGGCCTTTCTGGACTTCAGTGAGGCTTTCAACACTGAGCTGCACAGGAGGCTATTTAAGAAACTAAGAGCCTGGGGAGAAAGTGACAAACTGTGCATTAAACTGCTTAAGGTATAGAAGGCATAACTAGCAGCCACTCGAGTGATAGGAGAGTGACTAGAGGGTGACACAGGGTTCTGTACTGGGTCCAGACTCTTCAATGTCTTCTTTAGCAAGGAAGAAATTAAAATGAAATTGGAGGCAATTAATATTAACAAATCACCAGGGCCAGATAGACTTCATCTACGCTTACTGAAAGAAATAGCACTATGGTTAATTGATCCACTATTCAAATTATATAACTTATCATTAAATTCAGGTACAGTACCAAAAGACTGGAGGACTGCTCTGGTAACACCAATTTTCAAAAAAGTAAATAAAAGTGAAGTATCAAATTATAGACCAATTAGTTTAACTAGCATTTTAGGCAAAATCTTTGAAACCACTTTAAAACTAAGAATTGAGGATGATTTAAAAATAAAAACTTAGTAGATCCCAAGCAACATGGTTTTAAAACTAAAAGGTCATGCCTAACCAGTAATCTTGTTTTCTATGAGAAAGTCAATAAATTCCTTTATGAGAAAACACCAGTGGATGTGGTATATTTATTTATTTATTTATCTTTTGTTTACCAGGTAAGTACACTAGACAAGAATTATGCCTATTTTCAGGAATGACCTGGGAGAATACAACATGAGGAACAACAGTCAAGGAGACATGGCAAAGAGAGTACAGTTTTTTGTCACAGTAAACAGACATATGGGAAATATATCATTTGACGCTAGGGCAACATATAGTAGTAAGCACATTTCAGATTATACACTCTAGACTAGCTAGTTCAACTGACAGATATATACAGGTCATCATACATAGGAGTGGAGCATAGCTCAAGGACTGATTGGTCATAATATAACTTATATCTGGACCTTTGCAAGGCCTTTGATAGAATGCTCACATAGACTCCTAATAAATAAAATGAATTCATTAGGACTACATCATAAGTTTGGTAAACTGGATAAAAGAATGGCTTAATAATCGTGCACAAGCAGTGCATAAAGAGCATATTCCTCTAGCATAGGCGCTGTTACTAGTGGAGTTCCTCAGGGATCTGTCCTAGGACCCATGCTGTTTTCTATCTTCGTGTCCAATATGACAACAACTCTGAAGAATATAGCCATCAAATTAGCTGATGACACCAAAATTTTAGCTAAGGTCGGATCTGGAAAAGACATAGCAGACCTAAAAGAAGATTTAGAAAACTTAGAAAATGGGCAAAACAAAACAATATGAGCTATAATATAAATAAATGTGTAATTATGCATCTGAGATTCTAATCAAAACATACAATTCAAATTAAATGTTTTCCATTGCAACCAATAACTGAAGAAAAAGATCTAGAGTCATAATCAAATCAGACCTCACATTCAGTACCCATTGTAATTACATTAGAAACCATGCAAATAAGTTAATAGGCTGCATTAAAGAGCATTTGTTTCTCGTAACAGAGGTTACATTTTGCCCTATACAGAACATATATACGTCCCCACTTGACTACTGTTCCCCACTTTGGAGCCCCACTTGAGAAGGGATGTAAATAGTTTGAGGGTATTCAGCGAGAGTCACAAAAATGATTGATGGAATGCAGGACAAAACATATGAGGCAAGATTGCAAGAGTTAGGTCTATACTCATTGGAATTAAGAAGATTAAGGGTGACCTATTACTGATGTACAGTATATCTAAGGATCCAGAACTTATGGCACTACTTGGTATGTCCTTTAACATCAGGAATGTAATCTTAGGAGTCACAATTATCAGTTATCATTAACTTACCCAAGGACTGATACCAGACATTATTTTATACTCAGAGGATTATCCCAGTATGGAATGCATTACCTAAATCTCTACTGGACAAATAACCCTAATACTTTTAAAATAAATCTTGATAAACACCTATTAAATTGGGTTTAAATACTTCCAGGAATCTGGAGATGTACTAACATGGGCTAAGCCTTCTGTACATCTATAACTCTTAGCAGTATGACTCTTAGTAGTATAAGTGACATTGCACAGGAGCTTGAGGTAAGGTGTGTGTTTCTGCAGATGATACAAAAATCTGCAACAGGGTTGACACTCAGGAAAGGGTGGAGAGAATGTAAAAGGATCTGAGAAAATGAGAGGAATGGTCTAGGGTGTGGCAGCTGGGTTTCAGTGCCAAAAAGTGAAAGGTTATGACTTAGGGATGTGGAACCCAGGGGCTGTGTATACAATGGGGAATGGAGCTTACAGTCATCAAGAAGAAAGAAATCTAGAGGGTCATCATACCTGATGACCTCAAGGTAACTGGGCAGTGTGACAAAGCAGTGGGAAAGGCTAGCAGGATGCTAGGGTGCATTGTGAGAGGTATTTCAAGCAGGAGGATGGAGGTGGTGCTGCCATTGTATCACACTCTGGAGGCCCCACCTGGAGTACTGTATCCTGTTCTGGGGCCGCACCTCCGCAAGGACATTGAAAGGTGGAGGCGGGACAGAGGAGGGTAACCAAAGTGTGGAGGGTGTTGCACAAGAAGCCATATGAGGAAAGGCTGCAGGAACTCAACATGTGCCCTCATAAAACCTTAATGGCGTGCTCATATAAATCTCTGAACCTCACTCCTCCTCCATAACCTAGCTTATACAAACTAGGTCCCTATAGCCTCAGCGAACTCAATAGATGAAGCCATGAGAATATTTTAAGGTAAATTTCTCTACATTTGGAATCAGCATGGCCCACTTTGACCGAGCCGGGTCGTGGGAGCCACCTTCCAGGGGTCTCACCTGAACTCATAGCTTGTCACGAGCACAGGACCAAGCTTGGAAGCTAAATAAAACCTCAAAGCTCCCTGAAGACAATGATGTGTAACCCCTACAAATGGGGGTTCCCAAAAATCTTTCTTGAGCTTGCATTGTAATCTAAACACTCTTGGTGTGTTGGGTAAATAATAATAATACAGATTCTTGTGTCTTGAATCTGCCAAGAAACATTCATAAACAAGCAAGGAGTACTAATAAAGTTTATTATACTACTTACGCCAAGCATGTGACAAAGAAAATCAAAAGGCAGATGGGTTTCTCACCACTAGCCTGAAAATGTACATAATCTCCAGGATTGTAGATTTTAGGTTCTCTAAGGTCTTGTCTCTCTCCCACTCTCCAGCTCTCTCGAGAATACCAATCTTATAGAGCCAAACTAGTAGTGTCTAGAGGAGCTACAGTGGGTTGCAGACAGCTAAATACTACAGATAACAGCATAGCAACAGAGATTACAACATAGTCATAGATATGAGAAACTATATGTATTGGTCCTAAGTCATTCTCCATTGGAGAATGGCTTAGGAGACAGAATACTGAGTATCATATGAGACAGAATATGCTTCCATTAGCATTATAGCTTAGACAAAAGAAATGCTGACTGATTCAAACTACATGTGGCATTTCTTGCTTACATACAGTATAAAACATAGAGACATAACAAAGGCTTTCTCTCTGTGTCAGCTTGCTAGACAAAGAGAACTGCTGACAGGCCCTATTCCACGTGGCATATCTGCCTGAGTGTAAAATCCAAACTACATATAATTATATGAGAATATAAGTATACAATAATCACTGATGATCCCTCAGAGTCATCATATCAGTAATTAGGTAGGTTATATATGGAATATCTTTGAAAGACAAACTAATCTAGCTAAATATATT
The DNA here is from genome assembly GCA_016271365.2 of Neoceratodus forsteri. Taxonomy (NCBI): domain Eukaryota; kingdom Metazoa; phylum Chordata; order Ceratodontiformes; family Ceratodontidae; genus Neoceratodus; species Neoceratodus forsteri. The sequence continues at coordinate 245,142,381 of CM028129.1, read as the reverse complement.
ATAGTGAGATATAATGAATCATACATGATCAGTATTAGCATATCCTAGCAGCAAAAACACATTCCTAGCACTCATGCTTATATGATATGTGCCCATATCTATATAATAGTGCACAATAGCAGTATTACAGTACAACAGACCAGGAATACAGTGTGAGGTGTATGTGAGTTGTATGTGGGACAACAGGGCATAACCCAGGCATAACAATCCCCTCTTTGTTGCCCTAATTGCAAAAGTGGCAACACAAAAAAGAGCGTCAGTTAGGCACCATTCGTCTACAGGCCCGAGCCTGATAGAAGAAGTTAACTGGTCACTGTAGTGTTTCAGGGTTTTCCTTAAACAACAAAATGTAATTATAAGGCAAAATGTTAGTAAACCTTGTATTACTATAAACATTTGGAATAAAACTTCACAATGAGGTTTTCCAATATCAAAACAATCAGTAAATACTGATATATATCAAGTGTATATCTGTCCTATTGGGAAGAAATTGAAGAGACAAACTTAAGTTGCCTGTATGGATATTAAAAATAATAAAAAATCGAGATAGCGCATCAAGCTAGTTAGGACTAGACTTAATGATATCTGATTCCGGGATGGGAACAGGTGTGATTACCATATAACCTATTACTGGTTTGGGAGGAAAAAATAGAAGTTAGAAAAGTTCACTTTGCATAACTTTTAGTCCATATCAGAAATATGTATAGTTGGTCACCCCGCAATGTTCCACATCAGCAGAATATACCACCTTGAAGGATGGCATTTTCAGTTGGTAAGTTGAACAGGACACGAAATGTCAATGTCCACAAAGCATAAACTACTGAACAGTTCCAGGGATAAATCCAGGGTTTCTTCAAATGTTAGATGAAGATTCATAGTTCAAATCTGATGCATTCAGATTTTCCAAAGGTAGATCAAAATGTTCATGAGGCAGCAGTATTTTCATAGGCCTCAGTAGGGGGTGCATTAGATTGCACACGAGTTTTACAATGGAATAGCAACAGTGTTCAGTTGAAGATGATCACACGGCTGCACAAAGTGTAAAGGTTTTTGACAGTACTCAGTTTGTATGAGGTGCCAGCCAGGCTTAGAAACAAGCAGTGAAGAAAATGTATTTCTTGATTGTAGATCAAATGAAGGTGAAGATTGCCCCTACCCAGACTAACTTCATAGTATGCATAACAATGAACTTGATTGTAGAATCTTAATTGGCTGCACTGAATACAGTTTATCTGAGAGTTCACAAATGGAAGCCCAATTTTAGTTATTAGGTCTGTATTCACAAGTTGGTAACACAAGTTGGAAGATGTCACATCTGCATAAAGGTGATGTTCCTTTCAGGTATGACAGTCAATGTTCAGAGTCAGTCACAATCCTAAGACCTCATGGTAAACAAGGAAATGAGGTAGTTTTAACCTTTTACGATAAAAGTTCCCATCAAGATGATCAACAGAATGGACAGTTGCCAGCGATCAGAGATGGATGTTGCCAGATGAAGATGCGCAATGACACTGTGAGAGTCACAGACGTGGCTTCCTGGATTGTGCAGGAATAAGTTTCAAAACATGGAGCAATACTGGTGTGTGTGGTGACATATCCAAGGTTCCTTGCCATTGACAAGGGAATAGTGCTAGATTCAAAAACATTTGTTAACACATGCAATCATACCTCTCAACCTCCTGCCTCACAAATCAGGGACAAGGCTTAAAAATCAGGGACAAAGGACCAATATCAGAGGCACATCTTCAAAATTAGAGATATCCACCCAGAAAGCTGGTAGAATATGAGGCTTAGTGCAAAAGGCATTTTCTAAAGAAAACAAGTCTGTAACTTTAATACTTGATATTGTTTCATGCTTACAATTTCCACTGTTTAGCACAGAAACACAAATTTTAGGAGGGACAGAGTACAATTCTGAGGCAAAATCAGGGGCGTCCCTGAAAATCAGGGACAGTTGGAGAGGTATGCATGCAATACAAGTGCAAATGTGGCCATGGAACTGACCCATATGTCTGTCATGCATGAGATCAAGGATATGTCCTAATTCCAGATCCCGGAAGAGATAACCAAAGGGTTGTAAAACATAATAGCTGTAGGCAGTGCAACAGACTTTCCTAGCTATGTGATGCTCATCTGCTTCCTTAATATGAGCAGAAATTAATTCATTAACATGAACAATTGTCAGGTCAAACTCCTTCACAATATCCTTAATATTGTAAATGTAAATCACTCTTAATGAGCAAAGGCATGTATACCATGCGATTGGTGGGTATGATATTAGATGTCATACTATCATGAACCTTTAACATCGTGCTTGAATAATGGCTATATCAGCCTTATTTCAAATAGATGTGTCAGAGCCAAATAGGTCTGAGTCTAAACCTGTGTTGTTTTTTTAAACAAACAAAACAGAAACAAAATGCCTAATGCGTTTGGGTAGGTTTACAATCATAAGATGTACCACTAGCAGTCAGGATACGAAAATCCTGTGTGTGTGTGTGTGTGTGTGTGTGTGTGTGTGTGTGTGTGTGTGTGATGCAATCAGTCCCTGTGTAGGAGTCATTAATGAGTACCTGTTATGCTGCCAGGGTATCCAATCACATCATTATGAAAAAGTGGGAAAAGTTTGTTGTGAAACACAAAACAAATCATTCAAGTTCTAAAGGGTGAGATTTAAAATCACTGGGATGTTATAAACTGCACATTATTAACTAGGGTACCTGGCTGAGAAGTGGCTGTTAAGATCACTGGTTGGGCCAGGGTTCTGTTTTGGACACTCAATATTAAGTGTCACAAATTATGGGGCATCATAGGGTTAAAAACCTTTAAGGTCTAATGACTTTTATTGCCATAAAAATGTGGATGCAAAATTCCTGATTATCAATAAAATGTAAACAGGAGTCCGGATCAAGTCTAACTGCTATAATTGATCTAAAGCAATGATCATAACATTCAGGGCCTCACTACCCTTCTGGACAATGAACATGTCTTTTAGGACTTTAGTGTGAATTTCACAGGATGCAATTAAATCATGTGGGCTTGTGAGGTATTCTGCCTCAACAATCTGTTTAGGATTAAGTAACTGGTTCTTATCTGCAATAAAATGTGCAGTTTGGGCTTGTACGAAGACCCATACTTTTAAAAAGAATGAAAAGCATAAAAGCAAGCATCTCTCTCTCTCTCTCTCTCTCTCTCTCTCTCTCACCTAAAAGAAAAGAGAAAAGAGAAACATAGTTTAGTACTATTCCTCCCACTGGGTATGGAAAAGTAATTTAATCTCCTTTAAACATGTTCATTTGATTGGCACATAGCCATTTATCATTGTGGGGATGATCTCAGAGGCACTCCACATTCCTGACATCATGGGTTGTATACACCCGATAGGTTATCTGATGCACATGTGACTAAAAGTAAATCCTTCCCTTCTGAGGGTGACTGGTCTCCTATGGTCAGTTCTAATTGTGCATCTGAAAAAGGTTAGAAACATAGAAACATAGAATTTGATGGCAGATAAGGACCGCTTGGTCCACCTAGTCTGCCCATTTCCCTACCTAACGGATAAGCTGCAGATCCTAGTTAACCAACAGCCTACTTCCTCCTACCCCCACTAGAATTGCCTTATGTCTGTCCCATGCATTCTTGAATTCCCCACTGTTTTGACTCTCACACCTCCTCAGGAAGGCTGTTCCATGTAACCACAACCCTCTCTGTGAAGAAATACTTCTACATTACCTCTGAGGCATCCTCCCATCTTCAAATTGTGCCCCTTGTTTTTGCACATCTTTTTCTGAAAGATGCTACCCTCTTGGACTTTGTTGATTCCTTGAGGTATTTGAAAGTTTCTATTATGTCCCCTCTCCCTCCTTTCCTCGAGGCTATACATCTTTAGTTCCTTTGGTCTTTCTTCATACAGCATGTCTTCTGATGCAGACCCTGCATCATTTTGTTTGCCCTCCTCTGGACAGCCTCCACCGTGTCTATGTCTTTGCGGAGATGGGGTCTCCAGAACTGTGCACAGTACTCCAGATGTGGTCTTACCAACTGTCTGTACAGAGGGCCAACAACTTCCTGTTTTCTACTGGTGATGCCTCTCTCTATGCATCCCAGTATCCCCCAGTCCTCCTTACTGCCTTCTCACATTGCTGGCCCACCTTTAGGTCTTCTGATATGACTACTCCCAGGTACCTTTCCATTTTGTTGTTGTCAGTATCTCACCCCCATTGTGTACTCTTCCCTGGGTTTTGTTTCCCAGGTGCATTACTTTCCTCTTCTTTGCATTGAATCTAAGCTGCCATACATTTGACCATTCCTCCAACCTTGCCAAGTCCTTTTCATCCATTCCACCCCACCTTGTGTATCAACCCTGTTGCAGATCTTTGTGTCATCTGCAAGAGACATACTTTCCTTCCAGTCCCCTGAAATGTCACTTATAAAGACATTAAAAGGACCAGCCCGTGCTGAACCTGTGGTACCCCACTAGTAACCCTCCTTTCTTCACTGTGGACTCCATTTACTATTACCCACTGTGTCCTGTTGTCCAACCAGTGTTTTAACCAGGCTACCACCCTAGGACCCACTCCCAGGCTGGCTAATTTGTTTATTAATCTTTGTGCGGACTGTGTCAAATGCCTTGCTAAAGTCTAGGTAGGTCATGTCCACAGCCCTCCCTGGTCTACTGCTTTGGTCACCCAGTCAAAGAAATCAATTAGGTTGTCGCAGTCCTCCAGAGCTCCAGACTTTACTTTCAAAACAAATTAATCAACAAGGTAGGAAAACAATGTAATCATATCCTAATCTGTGACAGAGAAAATGCCAGCCATAGATTGTGCTCATTAGAGAATATTAGGCTTAAAAATGTTAATTTTATACAGCCTCGAACTGTTTGTGTCTATAACCACGTTGAGGCTTCTCAGACATAGCTTCAGTAGTCACAGAGACTAGATTACACTGCCAGTTAGAATTCTACCTAATGCTGCTATACCACAATACAGAAACTTAGAAGGATTGGAGAAATGATGCATGATTTTGAAGGATCGTGACCCCTTGCAGCGCTACCTGCTTCCTGCAGTTGACAATTCAACAGAAACAATCCATTACCACATAGCACTTGGGAACCCCTACTAGCGTTTCCACAATGCACCTTATACTCTCTGGTTCCACTGCCTCTCTAACAAGAGCAGAATTTAATAAGCCAATTGAGCAAAGCATATGCTGCAATCAGCAACAAAATACTGCAGTGCTCTGGACACCTCTTACAGCAGTCCCAGACTATCCGATGCCGAGAAACAAAAATAATTACCTCCTGCAGCATGCAATCCATTAGTGTTCTGGACACCCCTACTAGCGGTCCCAGACTCTCAGATGCCATTACACTTTCATGCTTCTCAGAGCAAATGATCTGCCACTCATAGTTCTATACTTGCCTTAGGCAGCAGTCGCTTCTTGCAGTAGATCTATGGACCAAAACAGAGATGCCACTCTATTATTTTATGGCCCTGCCATTAGCTCATCTCCATGCTGCACTTCTCTCCTTGTTTCTGCTCTCCACTCTCGCATTTACAGATTCTCGTGCCCTATTAGACTCAAACTCGTGAGAGCTTACGCACCACACTAATCACGTGATGACGCTCTGCCCCACTGGGTGAACACAGTGCTGCATTGCGATCTCCGCTGTCCAAAACCGAACAGAAACTACACTCTGGTTTTTGATCAGTCCTCCACTGCCCTCCAGTAAGCTACTGCTTACTTCAAACATATTCTGCTAATCCATTTGTGCTAATGACCCACAGAACTGCCATTATCTTCCTCCTTATGACTAACACCCTCAAGCCCCCCTCTTAAAGACACAAAGGCACCTTACGTGAGGGCACAATAATAAGCCCATACAGTAAGTTCACTTAAAGAGCCCACATCTACAAAGGCACAACTTATTAAATACAGCATTCCACTGCCTTTACAGCAACTTTAAAGGAAAATAAACACAAGTAACACACTTCTGCTTATATTGTACTATATTATTATATCCATGCAGCAAATTCATGTGGATTTTTAGACTGTTCCATCTGATTTCTTAACAGGTAACAATGCCCAGAACAAAGAGTTGCAGGCAGTGCAATGTCCCCATTCCACACCAGCAACTAGGATGGCTCTGTGCCTCCTGAGAAGACTCCACCCACACATTGATGTACAGGAGACCGAGGATGAGTTACTCCTCTACCCATATACAAGACACAGATCACCAATCAGACACCACAAAAGTATTACTACAAAACAATCAACTCATGAAGCCCAACAGGAGGTGCTAGCAGCAATGATGCAACAACTAACCAAATTATCAAAACAACAGGTGGTTAATCCACCTCCAGCAAAGAAAAGAGCCACTGCCTCACTCTAAACATCTGGACTACCACGCAGCTGATCCTTCCCATTGTCTGTGGACACAGGCGATGCCTCAGATGAGGAAGAGGGGAGATCGAGCAAGATCCACAAACCCTCATGGCCAAGTGGTGCTTCCCAGACCAAATCCCTTCACTAGTCTGTCACATCATGGATACTGTGGGCTTGGACTGCAGCCCCACACACGTCTAAACTACTACCCTCACTACAACCTCTTGCAAAGCAAGACATCTTTCCAGTCTGAGGCTATAGAAGAGTACAAAAAAGAATGGTCCTCTTCCAAACCAGCTAGAATCCCAGAGAGAAAATCCTGGGACAAAATGTACCCACTACAAGCGGAAAAACTGACCCTCTGGTGTACACCTCCCATGGTGGACCCCAAATAGCCACACTAAATAAAAGACTGTACTCCCACTGAGTCCGCCTCCGGACTAAAGGATCCTATAGACAGAAAACTGGAAGAAAACCTAAAAGAATGCAGAGTTGGCCAGCTTGGGAAGCAGAGCCACTTCCACCGCCATCTACGCCACAAGAGCACAGTTAACCTGGCTCCAGGAGCTTCAAAAAATGATCCCAGCAAAGTCTCCTGAATCCATACTCTGGAAAACGCCTGCTATCCACTAAATACCTGGCAGACATGGTGGTAGATTCCTAAAAATAACTGCCAGATCAGTAGCTATCACCAACAGAGCCCGTAGATCATTATGGTTGAAACAACGGATGGGGACAAGGAATCAATATCTACCTACAAAGATTACCTTTTAAGGGCAACATGATATTTGAAGAAGGTCTAGAAAAATATCTCAAGGGCAAGGAAGAAGGAAAGGCACTAACCAGAGACCAATCCAGATCTTCCTGTTTACCTGCTCGTCAAGGAGCAGATATCACTCCTTCGAGACAAGAAAAGGGGAGTTCTATATTCAAGGGCAACACATATAGACAGAACTATACCACTCCCTATCAATACAACAGGTACAGGGCAGGAGCTCAACACAAAGAGGCAGAGGAACCTATCCTCGCTGGAACCACTCCAGGTCCTGACTGTCCACTCACTTCTACATCACACGACAACAGTGGGTGCAAGGCTAACACAATTCTTACATCAGTGGAAAAATCCACAACAGACAAGCTGGTACTAGAAATAATAAGAAAAGATTATGCAATCAAATTCACACAAATCCCAAGAGAAAGCAGAATGATTCACTCTCCTGCCTCCAGGTACAAAACCACACCAAGTCAAGTCCTAACAGCTATACAAGAACTTTGCGCAAACAATGCAGTAGCACCCGTTCCAAAGCAAGAAGAAGGAAAAGGAATATACTCCATCTTCTTCATGGTTCCAAAAAGACAGGGGCACCAGACCAGTACTAGACCTAAAATATATCAACAGATCAGTGAGATACACTCCATTCAAAATGGAGCGATCAAGTCCACCCTCTGGGTCCTTAGACAGGAGACTTCACCTCAATAGACCTAAAGGACACTTACCTTCATGTACCCATGAGATCCAGCCATTCACGATACCTACACTTCTGCATACTCTGGGACAACATTATCAGTACCAAGTACTACCATTAGGACTTGCCTCAGCCTCGAGAGTGTTCACAAAGGTCTCGATAGTACTAGCAGCCAAACTATGAGAAAGGGGGTACATGTGATCCCATACTTAGATGACTGGCTCATCAGGGCACGATCACAACAGCAGTCCACCAGGAGACTCAAATGGTGGTAGACTGCTTACAACAACATGACTGGGTAATCAATCACAAGAAAAGCCGACTAATACCCAGTCACTCCATAGAACACCTAGGCACCCTCATAGACACAGAAAAGGCCTAGTATACCCATCTCACACAAGAATTCAATCAATCTTATCAACCTTTAACAACTACAGGACTATCAGCATCCAATGCTACTACTAATACCTCAAATGTTAGGGCTTCGTCCTCCACAATAGACACGGTCCCTGGGCAAAATGGCACACCAGAACCCTCATGTCCTTCCTCCTAACTCAGGGGCTCACACACAATATCAATCTATCAAAGACAGTCACACCTACCACCACGGGTAAGATCAAGTCTGACCTGGTGGACAAACAACACAAACTTACACAAGGCATGCCCCTAGATGTACTCCCAGATATAATAATAGAGATGGATGCCAGCCTCACAGGCTGGGGAGCCGATCGGGAAAACACACAGCACAAGGAAATGGTTATTAACAGAAGCAAAACAAACAATAAATGTCCTGGAGATGAAGACAGTATTCAGAGCACTACTGCATTTCTCCCTCTGATACAACAAAAACAGTACAGATAAAATCAGACAATCAAGTCACAGTATCATACATAAACAAGCAAGGCAGCACAAAAAGCAAAGCAATGATGAAAGAAACATCAAAGCTTATGATATGGGCACAAAGACACTACAATCAATAACAGCCACACACCTGGCTGGGAAACTAAACATAATGGCAGACTGGCTGAGCGCCAAATGATCCACCCTGGGATTGGAAACTCCATACACAAGTGTTCCTGCAACTGCACCCCAGAAGGGGCCAATAGAGATAAACCTCATGGCATCACACAAGAACCACCAATGCACAAAATATTGGTCATGGTTCAAGGACCACAGAGCCATGGGAGTAGATGCACTATCAGCTCTGTGGACATTCCAAATAGCTTATGTCTTCCCTCCTTCCACTGCTTGCTCAGGTGCTCAAGAAGATATGCATCTCGAGAGCACAGGTCATTCTGGTGGCCACGCAGCCCAAGATGATCAAGGCTTGCCACAATAGTTTTCAATGGCACTAGCCAACCCATGGAAACTACCACACAGACCAGACCTACTATCACAAGGACCTATACTGCATCCAAACCCTCAACACCTACAACTGACACCATGGCTCCTGAAAGGAGAGACTGCTAAAAGCAGGATATCACCCATCAGTCATAATCACTATGGCCTCATCATGACAACAATTCACAATCACTACCTACCAACGCCAGTGGGACATATTCAACAAATGGTGCACTCAGATCCTACTGTTCCTTCAAGAGGGACTACAACTGGGACTTTCACCGCCTCGTTGAAAGTACAAGTCCGCGACTATTAGGGCAACCAGGGGACAAATACAAGGCACTACCCTGGGTTCACACCAAGATGTAGTATGATTCTTGAAGAGGCAGCCGCCAACATACGTCCCTCAATAAATTAATTTTAGCTCCATGGGACTTACCCACTGTACTAACGTCCATGACTAAGCCACCATTTGAACCTATAGATTACATTCCCTTGAAATGGTTGCAGCTCAAGTCCGTTTTTCTAACAGCCATTGCATCAGCCAGAAGAGTAGGCAAACTACAGGCCCTCTCATATAAAGAACCATTCCTACAGTTCTACAACAACAGAATATCCATGCATCCAATTGCATCATTCTGACCAAAAATAGTCTCAAAGTATCACCTCAGTCAGACTATAGAGATACCAGCAGAACTACCTCAGGTGGAAATCCAGGCTGCTCCTCAGCTAAAATGCTGGAAATGAAAAGAGTTCTTACAACTTACATCACAAGAACAAATGTCATTGAAAAACAGACAGACTCTTCATCACAGTACAAGGGCATGAAAGGACTCCCAGCCTCCAAATCATCTATAGCAGGATACCTGAAGGATCCATATCTGAGGCTTACAAGGCAACCAACACACAGGTACCATTGGACTTAAAGCACATTCCACCAGAGCAATCGCAACTTCATGGGCAGAAAGGAATATGGCCACTGCAGAAGAAATATGGCCCAGTCCGTGGTCAACTATCCACACTTTCACCAGACACTACAGAATGGATGTGTCCCAAGACACTAAGACAAACTTAGCAAGGGCAGTGCTTCTAGCAGCCGCACAGAACAGAATAACATTGACACATCTAACCCACCCTAAGGAGCGATCACTGCTTTTAATAACCCGTGATGTCAGGAATGTGGAGTGCCTCAGAGATCATCCCCACAATGGTAGTTTTCTCACTGGTAAAGGTGATTGTGGGGTTATGAGTCTCTGAGGCAATCTACCCACACCCTACAAAGGCGTGAATTACCAGTATGAACTCAGTACAGAACTATGATAACATTATTGACAGACATTTGACAAGATAATCAGCATTTTATGCAAAGCATGCTAAACAGTTTGTACATACTATTCAAATTAAAAATAACAATACAAAATTCAACATGTTAGTCACCATACTCTTATTCCAGGTACAAATGATGGATTCTAACAGATTTTGTTTCAGATACAGCTTTGGAATACATCAAACTGACCATAGGAGACCAGTGACCCTCAGAAGGGAAGGATTTACTTTTAGTCACATGTGCATCAGACAACCTATCAGGTGTATACAACCCATGATGTAAGGAATGTGGAGGACCTCAGAGATTCATTCCCTACAATCACCTTTACCAGGTGAGTAAACTATCAATGACTGTTATAGTGAGGCAGTCTAACTTGGTAGACTGCTGGACTGAGTTTGTTTACAATGGGATAGGGCTTGTTGTTGGGCCTTGCCCATACATTGTGCAGCAAACAAGTGTACCTTTTGGATGCCTTGTTTGAATGAACATATTACCTACTGATGCTTCATCAGCAGTGGCAGTATACATGTCCAGAAGTAAATGTTCTGGGAGTCTCATGAACCGTCCGGTCATGATTTCCAAAATGGGGTATGCTGTATACCTGCAGAGGCAATAATAAATTCCAGTCCTTTAGGGTTTTCTGAACAAGTTTATTATAACATAACTTTGATCTGCCTGTTAGCACATTCCACCTGTCCTGATGACTGTGGGTAGTAAGGGATAAGAAACTTTTGTTTTACCATAACAAATCCAGAATTTCCTGCATTACTTTGGCTCTAAAACTGGATCCTGGTAATCAGAATTTACCTTTAGGGTAAAACCCTACCTGGTAAATAGCTGGTTTACTAAGAAATTTGCAGTCACTTTGACTGTGTTGTTCTGTTTTGGGATAGCTTTAAACTGTTTGGAAAATAGGTTGCTGATCACTAGTGCAAACTAGTTGTTCCTAGTGGTTGGCATAGGGCCAATGTAGTCAATCTGGATATTGTTCAGGGGCCTTTTGCCTCTGGGGTAACAATGCATTTGTCCTAGCTGGTATAGGATTGTTCTGTTCACAGATCAAACAGTTACTAATGTGGGTTCTACATCATTTCTCATATGTGGCCACAAGACAGAGGATTTCAGTCTGTCTAGAGTTTTATTGACTCACTGGTGTCCACCAGTTGGAGTATCATGTACTTGGTACAGTAGATAAAATCTACTCTCAGGTGTTCAGGAATTACCCGTAACTTTTCATGAGTGTTACAGCAGTGATGTTCCAAATGAGTAGGCCATCACTGGATAGGTGAATGTTATTTTCACTTTCTTATAAGAGTTATTTCCGGAAGTTATTCCTCAGTTCCTTTATTAAGGAACCTATACACTGCCCTCAAATAAGAGTCCTTCTTTTGGAGCATAAGGTTCACATTTTACAATATGCTTGAACCTTATGAATGTACAGTACTGTATTTCTCAGAGGTAATATCAGAGAATTGGAACAGAAGTTTGTCTTCTGACAAATAAATTCAGTTTAGAGAGAAACAGTCCCCATTAGAAACTGTAAGAAAAACATTGTATCTGCAGTCTTTTAGATCAAGACCATTTTGTCAGACTGCAACACTTAACCCTCTCATGGAGTGCTGGAGTCATTTTACGTAAGGAAAATCTTTTATTCCTTTTTAACATAAGCTGTGTATTTCTCAAGGACTTACCAACTTTCTAAACCATCCACAAATATTTGTGGTAATTAGGAGACTCCTCGCCTCCTTGATTTTCATTTTATTTGCCAGGCGTGTTTTAACATTGTCTGTGAATCATTACATACACGATGATGCAATTACTAACCATGCACACTCTGTCATCACCAGAATGTACAATAAGAATTCCAAACTCTGCTATCTGACCCTCGTTGGTATGTGTGGCTGTGTCATCAGTCAAAATGTGACATACAGTGGTGTCTTTTAACACTTTCTGAGGTTCTGTCAGAAAGAGCACTAGGACAGAGTAGGTCAGGGGTTGGAGTGAACAATCATGGGTCTGTCCTGTAAATTGTAGGCCATGGGCCAACAAGGATGGAGTTTTGATAGGAAGGATAGTGATGTCATAATCCTGTAAAATGAGAGACCAGTGTGTAAGTCTGGCATTGGATACAGAGTCATCTTTTACTCTGTCTGACAACAGAAAGTTAGTTGGCAAATGATTGGAATGCAGTACAATGGGTGCATACCCAATGATGTACATAAAGTAGCTCACTGCCCAGTATGCAGCCAAAACATTCCTTTCACAAAGGTTGTATTTCAGCTCCACTGGGGCAAGCATCTGTGATGCATAAGCAATGGGTCTGTTGTGTCCATTGTATGTTTGGGCTAAAGCTGCTAAGATTGTTTTATCTGATGTGGCAGTTTCAAAATATCCTAAAACTGTGTTAGTATTAACCAATGCTGGGACCATGGTCAGAGATCCCAAAAGAAAAGACAATGATATCAGTATTAGGATACCTTGTACCTTCTTGTAAGAAGTGCCTGTCATTGTATGTTCTGGGATAACCCAGACTGTTTCTGGCTTGTGCCTGCTACTGCAGCAAAAGTATGGGATGATCTAGGGGTCCAATGATGGAGGGTTCTGCATCATGTGCTGGCAGTGCTGGCACTATCAGGAGTGCCTGCACAGTGGAAAAAAGTGTTGTGCAAGCTGCACATAGGTCTCCAACTATGGATTGTGGTTCAAGTAGCCATCAGGGGTGGAAAACATAGTGCTGAGACAGTTGTCCACTCAGGTTCAGAAATCAAACCTGTAACCCTCCCCAAAATGGCATGTGATGCTGAAAATATCACAGCCAGGGCTTTCAGAATCAGGGTTGTACCCTCCCCTCAAATGTAAAGTGGGTTTCCCCACGGATTGTTGCTGGATGGTAGCAACAATGTTTTTAATATTACAGCTTAAGTATTAATGCACTGCATAGGAAAAGCAGTATGTTCAGTCTTCTCAGGAAAACTGATGTTAAATTGTATAGGAAATAAAACAATTCATGTAATTAACTAAAATGTGTTCTTTAACCAAGGCCATGCTAATAAAGCAAACATTAACAGGATAAGCGGTTTCTGCAGCATCAGACGCTGACTTCATGACAGATTAGTATCAACTATATTCAAAAGTATGTCAACATAATTTTTTAATGAGAATCTTCTGTCCCTCAGAAACACTAGTGTTACTGATAACATTATTAATCATGCCCAAAACTCCAGTTTGTTTTGTTTGCAGCAATCACAGGTCCCTGTGACTGCAGGATTGAATCTCCGTGGTATGGTGGTCGGCCATTTTGGATTACCTCATGGGCATCATGGGTTACTGTGTCATGACCATCATCACATGACCATGAGTGGCCATCTTGGGGATGGTATGGGGATGTAACCTGATGACATGTGTGTCCACCATTTTGAGACTCTAACAATTCTCCATTTGTGAAGCACAGAAAAATAAGTGGCTAGCCTTTGCTGTAGTCCACCCACAGCATACCATGAGTGTTCAAAATCAAACTCTTCAATATGAGAAATGGCAAGGTCTTTGGGCATTAAGTTAGTATGCCCTGCTAATAACTCTGGCTGATGGCGCAAGTTCACCATATCTGACTTTTTACTCCGACATTCTAACTGCTCAGATACAGGAGTTAGCATGCTGTAAAGTGCATTGTTTTCAGATTGCAAGACATTCTCATCTTGTAAAACTTGCTTTTATCAACAGAAGCTGTGTCATAGTTTATATTGAAAACATTCATTTCAAGTCTGCTGTAATTAAAACATACTGAATCACACTGTTCAGTCATGGTCTGGTGTTGAAACACCAGCACGTCAACTCTTTCAGTAATTACTTCAGACTTATCATCTCTAAGTTACTTGTTTCCAAAGCGTAGAAATCAGTGTTACTAGCCAGAACACCATTTGTTTGAAAAACTTTTTTCTAACAAGTTTTGCCTTTTCAGCGTTATCTTTTAAGACATGCTGGTCATGGCTGCTTCTCTCATTAAATAGAGACTCATTTACTAGATGGAGAGACTCCAGCAATTGATACTGGAGTCAGTTGTCTTCTCTGTATGAGGAGCCTGTTTCAAACAATTTTCTTGCTTGAAAGCAGCGTTCTCCACTTTGCAAGCAATATACTTAGATCCAATACAGATGTCTTATTTAGAACAGCATCAAAACAATTAAACAATGTTGCAATTAATAATCCTTCAGGATCATTGGTACCATTTTATGTTGCTTGCGCATGTGCAAGAACATAATGCCATCATCGGAGATTTCGAGGTGTGTCACCTCCTCCTCCAATTCAGGCAGTGTTCTGGCAGGTGCGGCCCCTGTAAGCCAATGTATTTTGGAGCTGTCTGTGACACGCTCAAAATGCAGTGGCTGCTCTGATTGAAAGGGGAGCTACGCTTGAGTGAGCAGTGATAAGAAGCTGCTCACCGCGCAGCTCCCCCAGCCACGGGCGCACGCCGCCCCTCGCGACGCGAGGTATAGCCGACGGGTGCCCAATCCCCGCCGGCTGAGCTGCATCGCCTCCTCCCCTCCCTTAGTAGCTGGAAAGCACGCTGGGAGCCCACCCCAGCGTGGCAATCAGTCATTTGCCGACGGGTGCCCAATCCCCTGTCGGCTGAATGCCCCCAAATCCTTGTGCCACGCTGGAGCCCACCCCAGCGTGGCAAACAGTCCCATGATGTCTTTTTATACCTCATTTTGCCGACGGGGTGCCCAATCCCCTTCAGCTGAACACCCCAAAGTCCTTGTGCCATGCTGGGAGCCCACCCCAGGCGTGGCAAGCGATCCTGACGTCTTTTTTTATTTTTTGTACCTGTAAGACAAAAGCGGTCCAGCGGTCGTCTCCCCCCTCCCACAACCCGCACCCACCCACTGCGCCCAGCCTCCCCACACCCTCCTCACCCCATACTTACCTCTGGACTCTGGCACGACAATCTTGGTGGACCAGGAACATGTCTGGATTCTTCAAAGCTGACCGCGAACTGAGGAAATGCCGGTAAGCTGTATAATGGGCTAGATAGGGGGTTTCAACTTTGTGCATATCTCAGCCATTTTGGGAATTTTGCACAAATTTTCAACATGGGGTTTTGGGACCCTTCTCATGAATGATGTCACTGTCATGGCATTATTCGGGCCGAAGGGTGATTTCACGCGGTGACTGCGAAATCATCCTTCGGGCCCGACTCACCGCATGACAGTCATATCATTGATGAGAAGGGAACCCATGTTGGAATTGGTGTAAAATCAAAAATGACTGTTTAATGAACGTCGTTGCGCAGTTCCTCATGAGGCTCGTAAGTTATCAAATTTCAATATTTTCACTCCAGATTTTCAACATTGCCATTTCACCACACCTTCTTATGAGTAGTACAGCTGTCATTTTCACATCTCACCCAAAATGTGTTTCCGCCATATAGCGCACAATGGCGCAGTCGTTGTACAAACTCAGTGTATGGGACACATTAAGAAAATCACAGTGTCACTGTTCATGAGGAGATCTGAAATGGCAATGTTGAAAAATTTGGTGAAAGAATCTAAAAATTACTGTTTTATTTATGCGCAGTTCCTACGCACTTGTAAGTTCGCAAATTTTCAATATTTACACTCCAATGACTTCCAAATACCTAAACAGCACATAGAAGCAAGCAACATTTGGCATTGACAAATGCTTGTTTAATTCCCATAATGGGCAATGATATCCCTTAAAGGGCTACCATTGGATTCTGCTACTTCAGCAAAGTCAAACCAACTACAGTTAGCAGTTTGGCTTGTTAAGGCATCCAGCCTCAGTTCAGTACTGATATATTTCGACATGTCATATAAGAAACCTTTAGCTGTCTGTGGATCAGAAATGTTGTTTGCAACCAAAGTTCATGACATGACACAACAGCCTTTGGCATATGTGACCTAGATGACTATATACCCATTAGGATTTGAATCCACAAAAAGAAGTCTATATGTCTGTTTCGATCCCTTTACAGCTGTGTTCCTACAGAGAAAGAATAGGAAAAAAAATAAAACAACTCATCACACAGAAATTGAATATCTGCCAAGAAATTGTTTTGTCTGCAATGTGGAAAACACAACAGACAGAAAATTTAATATGACACTTTCAGCTTGTTTTTTTTTACTGGGATCTCTCGCCAGTGTTCTAATTTACAGAAGAAATTAAATGAAACTTGGCAAACATCCAGACTCCATTCGACGGTTGTCATTTATGTAATCTAAACACTCTTGGTGTGTAGGGCAAATAATAATACAGATTCTTGTGTCTCGGGTCTGCCAAGAAACATTCGTAAACAAGCAAGGAGTACTAATAAAGTTTATTATACTACTTACGAAAGCATATGACAAAGAAAATCACAAGGAGATGGATTTCTCACCATTAGCCTGAAGAATGTACATAATCTCCAGTTTTGTAGATCTTAGGTTCTCTAAGGTCTTGTATCTCTCCGCTCCTCCAACTGTCTGCCAGAGAGTACCAATCTTGTACAGCCGAACTAGTAGTGTCTAGAGGAGTTACAGTGGGTTGTGGACAGCTAAATACTACAGATAACAGCATAGCAACAGAGATTACAACATAGTTACAGATATGAGAAACAATATGTATTGGTCCTAAGTCATTCTCCACTGCAGAATGACTTAGGAGACAGAATTACTAATGAGTATCATATGAGACAGAATATGCTTCCATTAGCATTATAGCTAGACCAAAGAAATGCTGACTGGTTCAAACTACATGTGGCATTTCTTGCTTTACATACAGTATAAAACATAGAGACATAACAAAGGTTTCTCTCTGTGTCAGCTTGCTTAGACAAAGAGAACTGCTGACAGGTCCCTATTACACATGGCATATCTGTCTGAGTGTAAAATACACACTACATATAATTATATGAGAATATAAGTATATAATAATCACTGATGATCCTCTGAGTCATCATATCAGTAATTAGGTAGATAATATATGGAATATCTTTGAAAGACAAACTAATCTAGATAAATGTATTCTAGTGAGGTATAATGAATCATGCATGATCAGCAGAAAACCCTGCTGGTGGACCAGGGAGGTTCAGGAGGTGGTGAGGGAAAGAAGGTGGCCTATAGGCAATTCAAGGAGGCAATAGCAGGGGGCAAGAGGTAAAAATAGGGTAGTGTATAGACCCTGTGCTGGCGGAGAGCTGGAAGAGAATCTGGTGGCAGATGTTGGGAGACACTGCAGATTGGGAAGGGAAGGGGGTGGTGGTGTTGGGGGACTTAAACATGCCAGGAACAGACTGGGAGACTATGACATCCTTGGTGGCCAGGAACAGAGGTTGTTGGTTGTCTTTCAGGATGCATTTGTAACTCAGCAGGTGGGGAACTGACCAGGGAGGAGTGGATACTGGATGTGGTCCGGCAGACAGTGACCAGATTGGGGGCCTGGAGGTAGGGACCCATTGGCAAGGGCGACCATGCCATGGTCTGGTTCTGCCTGAATCTAGGAGAGGGTGAAGGCTGCACAAAGACGGAGGTAACTAACTTCAGGGGTGGATTTCAGGAAATGGGAAGGATCCTTAAGGAGCACTTGGATGGGATTGGGCCAGACATGAACACTGACAGTAGGTGGGAAATCATCAGGAGGGACCTGAAAACCCTGCTGGTGGACCAGGGAGGTTCAGGAGGTGGTGAGAGAAAGAAGGCGCCTATAGGCAATTCAAGTGCTCAAGGAGTGAAAGGTACAGAGGGAGAAGGAGCTGATGGCCAGAAGGGCCACTAGGGTCATGAGGGATGGCTAATGCAAGGAAGGAGCAGAACCTGGCCAGGGAAATTAGGAGAGGGAACAATGGTTCTTTAGATAAATTGGGGAAAACAAAGGGTGAAGGGCAGATTAGCAGGATTAAAACACGGGAGGGATGGGCACAAGACCTGGGGAGCAGGCTGAGGGAAGATTGAGAAGAGGAAGGGTGGTGGTGTTGGGGAACTTAAACATGCCAGGAACAGACTGGGAGACTATGACATCCTTGGTGGCCAGGAACAGAGGTTGTTGGTTGTCTTTCAGGATGTATTTGTAACTCAGCAGGTGGGGAACTGACCAGGAAGGAGTGGATACTGGATGTGGTCCTGGCAGACAGTTACCAGATTGGGGCCTGGAGGTAAGGGACCCATTGATGGGAAGCGACCATGCCATGGTCTGGTTCTGCCTGAACCTAGGAGGGTAGAAGGTTGCACAGAGACAGAGGTAACTAACTTCAGGGGTGGATTTCAAGGAAATGGGAAGGATCCTTAAGGAGCATTTGGATGGGATTGGGCCAGACATGGACGCTGACAGTAGGTGGGAAATCATCAGGAGGGGCCCAAAAACCATGCTGGTGGACCAGGGAGGTTCAGGAGGTGGTGAGGGAAAGAAGGCAGCCTATAGGCAATTCAAATGCTCAAGGAGTGAAAGGGACAGAGGGAGTGCAGGCTGATGGCCTGAAGGGCCACTAGGGTGGTGAGGCGGCTAATGCAAGGAAGAGCAGAACCTGGCCAGGGAATTAGGAGAGGGAACAAGTGGTTCTTTAGATACATTGGGGAAAAATGAAGGGTGAAGGGGCAGATTAGCAGGATTAAAACAGGGAGGGATGGGCATGAGACCCAGGGAGCAGACTGAGTTACTAAATGAGTACTTGCCTCAGATTTCACCAAGGAAAATGGAGGCTGCATCATACATGAGAGGAGATGATGAAACTGAGGATGGGGGACCCTTACCGATCAACAGATCTGGGGAGGGGCATCACTGGTAGGTGGGGGAAGGCAAAGCAGGGGATGAGAAGGGAGGTGGAAATCACTGCAGAGAGAGAGGGAGGAAGTCTCAGGTCCCTTAAGATGGAGAAAGCACCAGGGCTGGATAAATTACATCCCAGAGTGCTGAAGGAACTGGTGGATGTCCTGGTGAAACCCTGGTGGAGCTCTTCAGCATCTCTGAGGACCAGGTGGGTGCCCCAGGACTGGAAGGTGGCACATATAGTGCCTATCCACAAGGGGTGGATCAAGGGAGGTGGCAGGAACTACAGGCCCATCAGCCTGACATCAGTGGTGGGCAAGGTGATGGAGGGCATTGTCAAGGAGAGACATGGGGGACCTGGAAAGTTGGGGTGCCTGGGCGATGGACAGCATGGATTCATCCTGGGAAATCATGTCAGACAAACCTTGGAGTTCTATGACTGGGTGACAAGTGCCTTGGACCTGGGTAGACCAGTGGACGTCCTCTTTCTTGACTTCAGCAAGGCATTTGACTCTGTTCCTCATGGGGACCTGTTGGATAATCTGGGAGAAATGGGGGTGGGGAACCAGATGAGCAGATGGATAGAAATTGGCTCCAGAACTGGACCCAGAGGGTCGTGGTTGGCGGGATAGTCTCATCCCCAAGGAGGGTCAATAGTGGAGTCCCTCAAGGATTGGTTCGTGGGCCTCCTGTTCAGCGCCACGCTCTCTGGCATAAGGAAGGGTATCAGGAGTGAGATGAGTCTCTTTTATGGATGACTCAAAACTGGGGACAGTGGTGGATGGGGAGGGAGGAGGGAGGATGGCCCTACAGGGGACCTGGAGGCTCTGGAAAAGTGGTCTAGAAAGCAGAAGCTGAGGTTCAATGTAGGGAAATTCAAGGTACTGCACCTGGGGCCAGAAACCCCAGGCCAAGTGTACACCCTTGGGGGATGCTGCAAGTCTCGATGGCTGAGAGGGACCTGGGGTGGTGGTGGATGTCAAGATGAACAACTCGGACACTTGTAGGAAGGCAGTGGCAAAGGCCAACAGGATGCTTGGATGCATTGCTAGGGGCTCACCTCCAGAAGGAGGGAAGTGATACTCCACTGTATAACTGCTTGGTGAGCCGCACCTCAGTACTGCATGCAGTTTTGGAGGCCACATTTAAAGAGGGACATTGAACTCCTGGAGAGGTTCAGAGGAGGGCAACAAAATGATTTGGGGCTTGGGGATAGGACCTATGGGGAGAGGCTTGAAGAGCTAAATATGTACACATTGGAAGAGAGAAGGACCGGGGACATGATAGAGGTCTTCAGTTACATGAAGAGGTAATTGGGAGGAGCAGTCAGGAGCTCCAAAGGAAGGGGGCAACTAGAGGGCATGGTTGGAAGCTGGAGGGAGAGATTCAGGGAGAAAGGAGGAGGTGCTACTTCACTGAGAGGTTGGTGGAGCCATGGAATGTGCTGCCAGGGGGCTGGTGGAGGCAGGGACGGTGGATGGGGTTCAAGAGAGGTGGGACAGGTACAGGGAAGGTTTTGGAAGCAAAAACAGTGCAGTGAGAATATTCGGGACTGAGAAGGAGAAACCAGAGAGGGGTAGCAAGGTCAGCTCCCAGGGTGAGGCTGACCAAATAAGCAGACACAAGACCTTTAGGCCTATTCTGCTGGCATATTAGTATTTTAGTATTAGCATATCCTAGCAGCAAAGCACATTCCTAGCAATCATGCTTATATGATATGTGTCCATATCTATATGTTAGTACAAAATAAAGTATTACAGTACAACAGACCAGGAATACAGTGTGAGGTGTATGTGGGATGATAGGGCCATAACAGGCGTAACAGCCTAAGTGCTCACTGCCAGGCTGGTGTCCTGCATTTAGCAGTTTATTTGTTGTGCCAGAGAGTGTCTGTATAGCCTCTGTGTACTGTCTCTTTAAGAGCTGCCTGGATTGCAGTTATAATTAATCTGGGAGGGGCTGAGTGTTGCTATGCTCGAGTTCTACCAGCACTGCCAGATAATCGCTCCATTCTGCCATCGCTATTTGCGCAGAGGGAGCTCTGTTGGAAAGATGTACTTGTGTGCTGATCATTTATTAGAACAGTAATAATATTGCAGTTTGATTAACCTGCCTCCTTTGCAGCATGGACATTTCTGTTTATCTCCACCATCTTGGTCCTGGACTGCTGAAAATGGGCTAATCAGTACCTTTGGGGACTCTAAAATGGAGCATGTCCCCAGGGGCTTTGTGGGAGCAAAATTCTGTAGGAACTGTAGTTTATGGCTTTTGGCACTAGACAGACCTGGAGGGGAGCTCTTGTTGTGACTGACAGACAGATTAGCCAACCAAACCTTTTGGATTTGGGGAAATTCCCAGACTACTTGCAGTTTAAGTCAGTCTTGAGTTGGGAAGTGAAGAAGTAACAGCTCGAGAAAGTCGGGCAGCAGACCTGCGTAGTTTCCTCGCGGAGAACTCTGGAAAGGCCTGAGTTTGGCCTGCATGCCTGCCTTTTGTCCCTGAGAGGGAAGACAGATAATTCGGACAGAATCCGAGTAGTGAGATCAAGTTAAGCCATTTAATTCTGACCAGGCTCTTACCTGAAGAAGACGAAGATTTTGCTGAATGCGATCGGCCTGTCAGGATTCCAGGCACGCCTCTGAACTCCCGGTTTGTGCAGAGACTCTGTAATTGCGACGGATAGCAATCTGCCTGGTATAGTGGAATTTCTTACATGTAAATGTGCTTTGTGTAGTTAGTGGATCATTATTTGGTTCCCCACTTTGTGCTGAACTGTGTTCTGCTTGCTGGAGGTGGCATCCTGCTCCAACAGACTAAATCTGTTTTGCATCTCCATTTTGGCATGGGCCTTGCCACACTGGTCTAGCCAGAATACCTTCTACATGAAGAAAGTCATGGACAAGAGATCTGCCTGGGGATCACCCCCTGCTCAATACCTTGAACAGGAATGGCGCCTCGGTGATTCGTGTTGGCCCTGCTTCTCCTGGCACTCCAGCTCAACAACCTGCAGTCTCGATTTCATCCTGCATGTGTCCTACATTGGGTATCGTGAGTAACCATCAGGGTAGCTCCCTGCAACAACAGCTAAATTTAAGTGTTGTCATCTGATTGCCTTGCTGTATTTTCCTTCACGAACTGAGCCATCCAGCTCGGATTACAAATAGGTGTGTTGTGCATGTTGCTTTCTTCCATCACAGGGCCCCAACCAGCTAAGACGCCCGGCCTACCCCAGGCAATGTTCCTGGCTATCCCACCTCTTACTCACCTGGGTACCCATGTGTGACTGTGTAGGGACTCTGAAGTGCATGCTTAACTATCTGATTTATATAGCCTTTAAGCAAATCAACCTGATTACGCCCTCCCTTGTTCAAGTCCCTAAATAAATCAGATCTAACTCTTTTTGCATTTAACCGGGCTGTGGTTTCAGTTTGTGCCAAAGTACTGTACTATTGCTGTTTGCTGTGTTTAACCTTGTTTTACAAGGGTCTCCAGGGTTGAGCTAGAAAACCAGCCCTGGTGGTTAGTGCAAACAGTGTGGGTAATTGCCTGATGAATAAGGGTCATTGTGAAAGTATATTGTGTATTGCTCAGGCCACTAGAAGGAAGAGGGGTTACAGTGTCCCAGAAGGCTGTACCCAGGTTAGCTTGACCACTAACAACCATGACCTCCAGGTGGAGGCACCCGTTTCAATGCAGGCCCCTTAACCTGCAACTAGCCAAGCAGGCAGGGGTAGAAGCCCTTAGGGTAGCGCCACCTAGGGTTACAACTTGGAAGCTCACTGCTGGGATTTGTGCCTTCTAGTGGCCAGAGGTGGAATTTCCCCAGTATATTTAGAACTGCTGACAAAATGGAGGAGCATGGGTGGAAGCTGGAGGGGAAGATTCAGGGAAAGGAGGGGTGCTACGCTTAAACTCAAGATTTCCCCACAAGCTGTTAGTGCACCGAATGATGGGGTGGAGTAAGATTGAGGGTAGACCCCAACAGGCCCTCCTGTTAATGGATGTCCCACTAGGGACCACTAATGCTATTATTGTAGAAGCTGTGGAGCACATTAAGTGCTTGGGAAGCCTGAAGTGAAGGGGATTCGGACCTGTTTGACCAGACCATGGTGGACCTACTCTCCTGCAGCTCTCCATAGATCCAGAGAAAGTACCTGTTATTCTGTCAGAAGGGACCGAGAAGGTGGAGGGTTATCCATTTGCACAGTGATCCGGCTACCCCAGGAGGGTCCCCTAGCATGGAGGGTTCAAGGACAGCTGCTTAAGTTGTTAGTTTCTGAAGGGTGAACTGCCCAAGAGTTAGTGAAGGTGTTGGACCTTTCTGAAGAACCCATGCCACTGCAGTCCCCAATAGTGTCTCCTGCCTCCCTAGGGCCCCCTGTGGTTGCCTTCCATAGTTATTCCATCTGTGCACTGGATTCTTACTGTAGACTTAGACTTTTATGGGCACAGTCCCAGTGTCTGTAGGAGGACGACTTGGAAGCGTGGATGGACTATGCTACCCCGGTCCAAGAGTGGCAGTGCTCAGAGGGAGAAAGAAAAAGACTCATGGAAAGTTTAAGGGGTCATGCACTGGAGGCCATTTGCTTCCTACAAGCCACTAGCCGGAGGCTACTGTTGCTGAATACCTCTCTGCATTGGAGGGTTTTGGAAGCACTGAGTTGGGGATGATTTACTGTGGAAATTCAAATCTGCCAAGTAATGGAAGAATGAGAAGTTGTCTATGTTTGTTACCAGAATTGAGAGGGCTCTGCAGAGGGCTCACAGAAAAGGAGGGTGCCTGCAAGTGAACTGAATCGGGTCAGGTTGGACCATATTCTCAAGTCAGCCAGGTAGTCTAGTGTGATGATGCCAAAGCTTAAGTTGCAAGATAGGAAGGCTAATCCTCCTGGGTACTGTCACCTCATGAAGAGATTCGTGAAGCAGAGAATGATGAAGAGGGATGGGAGCCCTATGCTGGAGTTGCTCGTTCCTGCCAAACTGCTAAGAGAAGTGATGAGACTGAGGTGCAGCAAATGAGAGAACTGAACATAGAATTGACAGAGCTGAGAATCAGCCAACAAGCCACTGAGGCAGCCAAAGACACTAACCTCTATCAGGCACCCCTGAGACAAGAGCGAGGCCCGCCTAGAGGGGTGGGGTGCACGTCATCTCCTCAGAAACCTGGACTGGGGGTAACCTACTGGAAGAAGTACAGAATTGAGAGCCTGGTGGAGGCCTACTCTGAGCCACATGAGCCACTAACCCTAGTGAAGTCAAGAGGACCAAGAACACAAGTCAAAGAAGGGCCTCAAAGAGCCCCTGATGTGCCCAAGCAGGGACACGGCCCGCAACCATTCAAAGACTCTAGAGAACCTAATTTGTGCTACCACTGCAGGAGGATGAGGACACCTGGTTCACCTGTCATTCACCAGAGAACCTGAGCAAGGTTACCACTAGACTATAGCCTTGTTCGACGAAACAATAGCCAGCCGCCAGGTGGAGCTGCTCGAAAAAGTTATTCTTCAAAGGCGCTGCCAAGTCAACATCTAAGTCTGCGTCACCTGAATGGTCCGAGGTGGTGGGCCCTTCAATGGAAACTACAGTGAGGGTGAACAGTATGTCCACCGGGCTTGTGCTGGACAGTGGTCTCAAGTGACTATAGTGTTCCACGACTGGTATCAAAAGCATCTGCCGGATGTGCCCTACAACCCTTGGAAGGCTTACATGTGTGGGGGTTGGCGAGAAGTCTTATCCGTATTCAGGATATATTCAGATCTGGCTGTCTTTCCCTACCTCCGTGGCTGCAGTAGATGAACAAGTCGAGACACTTGCCTTAGTGTGTCCCCTACCGGACTGTGTGATGGGGTTCCTCTATTAATTGGGACAAATGCCCACATGTTTGGGAGACTGGCACAACTCTGTTATGAGAAGCAAGGACAACGGACTGGCGGGCCCTAAAATTCCATCTCTGATCAAAAGGACATCGATTTGCAACAGAAACCGAGGAGTAGACCAGGATGAACCTGTGGGGTTGTGTGGAAGAAGGATCCTGAATCTCTGGTACTGGCACCCAATGCAGATGTACCATTCATGGGAGGTTCACCTCTGGAAAGATGTCAAGAACAAAATATTAATGTTGGATGCACCAGGCGATGGAAAGTTGCCAGAGGGATTGCTGGTTAAACCCAGCATCTTGCTTGTTCGTGCCCACACCTATGCATGATGAATGATGGTTCAGATTCAGAATGTGCCAGATCAGGACATCAGGGTGAACAGAGGGTGCACCCTAGCTATAGTACACTCATGAACACTGCTGTATTGCCCAACAACAAGTACTCTGGTGAAAAGGAGAGTGACCCCGGACTTATTTGGCTTTGGTGATTCCCCATTGCCAGTTGAATGGAAGGCTAGACATTAGCAAGAAACTCGCCCAGAGACCAGTGTTTTAATTAAAAGAATGGGGCATAGGGTGTGTCAAGGTGCAGAGCATCACATACGCCTCGTGATGACTGCCATTCGAGAGAGATCACGACGCCTCACCCAGTGGACATAGATGATGTGAGGAGACACCTACAGGAAATGTTAGCTGCTAGTGTGATTCAAGAATCGAGGAGCCCCTATGCCTCTCCCATTGTGGTTGTGCATAAGAAGAATGGGTCTGTTAGGATGTGTTTGATTATCGAACCTTGAACCGTGGATCATCCCAGATCAATATACCATATCTCGTGTACAAGATGCCCTGGATTGCTTGAATTGGAGCAAATGGTTCTCGTATTAGATCTTCACAGCAGATATTACCAGATTCCGATGGCTCCGGAGGACCATGAAAAACAGTCTTCATCAGTTGTTTGGGGTTCTACGAATTCCTGAGAATGCCACAGAGATTTCAGGCACTCAGTCTCCTTTCAGTGACTGATGGAACATGCAGTGGGAGATATGGACTTGCTGGGTGTCTAGCGTACCTAGATGATGTCATTGTGTTTGGGCTTGATTAGAGATGTTTGAGGCCCGACTGTTTAAAGTGCTGGACCGATTGGAAGACTTGGCCTCAAGCTATCCATCGACAAGTGCCAGTTTTTCAAACCTCTGTGAAGTATGTGGGGCACATAGTATCTCGGGAAGGGATCGAGACTGATCCCAGTAAGGTTGAGTCACTGACCAATTGGCCCCAGCCCCATAACTAGAAAGAAGTACAACGTTTTCTGGGGTTCTGTGGCTACTACCACAGGTTCATAAAAGACTATTCAAAGGTGATTTGCCTGCTACTGAATCCTACTCAGGGTCACCCCCTACCAACCGTGAATACAAGAAAGGGCTGTCAAAGAACCAGAGAAAGTAGACTTCTGCACAGGTGAACCTTCTGGGCCCCACTGGACACCTGAATGTGAGCAGCCTTCCACAAAGTCATATACCAGCTCACCCACGCCTCATCTTCACCTATGCTGACCCTACCAAGCCCTATGTGCTGCATACAGACACTAGTCTGCAGGGCCTAGGAGCTGTGCTGTATCAATACCATGAAGATGGTTTGAGACCAGTGGCTTTTGCCAGTAGGAGCTTGACCCATCAGAGCGAAACTATCCTGTGCAGTAGCTGGGTTCCTTGCCCTAAAATGGGCCATCGTTGACCAGTTTCAGGAGTACCTCTATGGGGCAAAGATATTAGTGAAGACCAACAATAACCCATTGACCTATGTACAGACTTCAGCTAGTTAGATGCCACTGGGCACTGGTGACCTTCTGCCTTATCAACCTATGATTGTGCTGTCGAATACAGACTGGGACTGAACCATATTGATGCTGATGTCCTGTCATGAAGGCCCGCTTCCAAGAGTGATTGGGTCAGACTGTCAGACCTGACATCCGAGCACTGTGCCAAATGTTTGACAGAGATGAACAGATGTCTGCGGACACAGTGGAATGTCTAGTGGATTGCTTGGGCCCTCTGATACCTGCATACCAGCTTCCTGATGCCATTTCTCTGCTCTAGATATTAGTGCACTACCTCAACTTGACAATGACAGTATTCAGTGGTCTCAATCCAAGATCCTATGTTAAGACCTGCACTTGATGCCCTGCATGCGAGGAAAGATGTATCTAAGTTACGTTCCCCTGACTTGCAAACTGCCCTATTGTTTAAAGAGGCCCCAGGTTGAAGTTACTCAATCAGTTGTTATCTGGAGAGACAGTGGATCATAGTGGTCAAGTAGACAAGCAACAATTGGTCCTGCCCATGGCCTTTAAACACTTGGTACTGAGGTCCCTCCACGATCACATAGGGCACCTTGGTATTGACAGAACTCTCGACCTGGTATGATCTCGATTTTACTGGCCCAAGATGGGGCCAATGTTGAAACACCATGTAAAGACCTGTTGTTGTTGCCTCAAAGAAAAGCCCTGCCTCAGAGGGCTGCCCCACTTATCAATATCACTACCAGCGCCCCCATGGAACTGGTCTGCATAGATATTTTGTGCTTAGAACCTGATCAATGGAATATTGGCAATGTGTTAGTGG
The DNA here is from genome assembly GCA_016271365.2 of Neoceratodus forsteri. NCBI lineage: Eukaryota > Metazoa > Chordata > Ceratodontiformes > Ceratodontidae > Neoceratodus > Neoceratodus forsteri. The sequence continues at coordinate 245,114,607 of CM028129.1, read as the reverse complement.
TTGCAGATCATTTCACTCGGTATGCACAAGCTTTTCCCACTAAAGATCAAAGACCTGGCCAAGGTGCTAGTGGAAAATTCTTCATCCACTATGGTGTTTAAGCGGATCCGCTCTGACCAAGGCAGAGACTTTGAAATTAAGCTAATCAAAAGAAATGCTCTCTGGGGGGGTGCGGAGTCAAGGCACCCCCTATCACCCACAAGAGGACCTCAACAGAACATTTTAACTGCACTCTTCTAGACATGCTGGACACCCTCCATCAAAAGACAAGCCTAAATGGAGCCAGCAGATTAACACCTTGGTACATGTGTACAATTGCACCAAAAATGATGCTACTGGGTTCTCCCCTACTGTCTCATATTTGGGAGGAGGCCTGACTGACAGTTGATGTCTGCTTTGGGGTCTCTGCAGATGGGGTCGGCCGAAAACTTCCTGCAGTATGTACAGAAACTGAAAGCTCAATTGAACCATGCACATCAACTGCCCCAGACAATGGCTGCCAAGAGAAATCTCACCAACAAAGAGAGGCACAATAAGAAAGTAAAGGCTCAAAGAGCTATGGCCCGAAACCGTGTTGTTACACAATTTGGGACTACATGGCAAACATAAAAAATTGCTGATAGGTGGCACCATCTTCCTAATGTAGTATTTGGAAAGTTGGATGATCTACCAGTGCATAAAATGCGCCAAAAATAACTCCAAAAGCCGTCAGACCATGCACCATAACCACTTGCTGCCTATCGGCCAAGTTATTATGAAGCTGAGCCAGCAGTTGTACTTCCCTGGGCATTGACTCATTGCTGCAAAAAGACAGAATCAACCTACCCCAGTGGTTAGAGATTTAAGGTTTCCCCTGCAGCAGGGCCCAGAATGACAGTGACGGTCAGTCCACCTCTGATGATAGTGAGTGTGACAATGCCCTGTACCCCTCCTGTGAACTGAGTCAGCTGTTTCGGGGTAACCCTATGACTAACTGTTGGGGATGAAGTTGGGCTTTCTGGACTGCCTAACCCCCAACTTCATCCTTGGAGCCAATGCTCTCTGAAAGTGAAGTGCAAAGTACTCGTCTGAGGCTGTGGACTCCCTCTGTTTCATGGAACTGTGTGGTGCCCGAAGAAGAGGCTGATGGTCTGAATCTCTCTGGTGACACACAGAACTTGAAGGACAATGTGCAGTGTTGACAGCCCCTTCAGTGCCTAATTGTGACAGAGCCTCCACAAAATGAGCAACTGGGCCTTCGTCAGAAGATAATAATGAGCAGAGTGTTGTGGGAACAGAGCCTACAGAGCAAGGGCTGACAGTTTTCCCAGTTTGGACATTCCTATCCATGCTGAGGCACCCTCATGAGTGACAAAAGCTCCAAGACTAGTGCTGAAAGTACAGAGACTGTGGCTGTTCCCTCAGAATGACTGGCCAAGCTGTCAAGCCAGTATTGCACTTCAGTTATGATTCTCCCGGAAAACCTGTGGATTTGCCTCTCAGTGTGGTTCAAAAGGTGTTTATGTTTCTCAGAGCTCACTACCCAAACTGAGCTTAAGGGCCAATTCCAGGTTGATTGTTCTCCTTCCCAGTATAGTGCCCTGCCCCATCCAGCCCCATGTTAGCTGATAGAAGGGCCCCATCCTACATTTTTACTGTGCAAGAAGTTATAACATGAATCAGTATTGTAATGTTTAACGATGTTAATTATAACATAATCAGTATCATCTGTATCAAACATGCATGAGTATTGTCACTATGGATATAGTATTGTGAAGTATATTGAAATATATAGTAATGTGACAAATTCGTTAATTGATGCATTAGATAGTATTTGCATAGCATGCTAATGTCATATATGTTTCATTATATTGCATGTTTAATAGTGTGATGGTACAGACTTGAGCGGATGCCAAGTTTTCTCCAGGCAGGAAGGGTGTAACCTCCTACAAATGGGGGTTCCTGAAAAGTCTTCCTTGATATTGCCTAAGTGTTCACTGCCAGGCTGGTGTCCTGCATTTTAGCAGTTTAATCGTTATGCCAGAGAAGTGCCTGTATAGCCTCTGTGTACTGTCTCTTTAAGAGCTGCCTGGATTGCAGTTATAATTAATCTAGGAGGGGCTGAGTGTTGCTATGCTCGGTCCCACACGAATGCCAGATAATCGCTCCATTCTGCCATCGCTATTTAGCAGAGGGAGCTCTGTTGGAAAGATGTACTTGTTTGCTGATCATTTATTATGTTTGCTTGCGCATGTGCAAAACATAGTGCCATCATCCGAGTTTGGAGGTATGGCAGCCCTCTTCAATTCAGGCAGCGTGTTTGCAGGCGCGGCGCAGTTCTCCAATGCCTGCTCGAGCTGTCTATGACCAGTCAAAATGCAGTGGCATACAGTTGAAAGGGGCTACGCTTCGGTGAGCAGTGATAAGATATCGCCTGCTCATCGTGCTCCCACTACACACACACACGCATGCATACTGCGTGCTACTTCCACACACACACATTGTAGCTGGCGGAGGGTGCCCAATCCCCATTGGCTGTGCTGCCCCCAAAAATAGAGTTCTATATGCCGCTGGTGCCCAGCAGCGTGGCCTACTGATAGTATAGCCGACAGGGTGTCCAATCTCCGTCGGCTCACTAGTTCCACCCTCCCAGAGTACAGGGTGCCACGCTGAGCCCACCCCAACATGGCACACATGCTATCGCCCGACAGAAGTGCGAAATCCCCGTCAGCTCACGACCTCCCCACCAGCTGTCCTTGTGCCCGCGGCTGAGGCCCACCCCAGCATGGCAAAGCGCCCAGCGTCGTCATTTAAAAAAAAACAAACTGAAACTCAAAGCGGTCCCTCAGTATCTCTGTCCCCCCATGCCCACCCACTCGCACCTGCCTCCCACACCCGCTCACCCCATACCTCTGAACTCCGGTCGCTGACGATCTTCGTGGACCAGGAACACATCTGCACTCTTCACAGCCGACGCTGAACTGAGGAAATGCCGTAAGCTGTATAATGGGATAGATAGGGGTTTTCAACTGCTGCATATCTCAGGCATTTTTTGAACTTTTGCACAATTTTCAACATGGGGTTTTGGGACCCCTTCTCATGAATGATCTCACTGTCATGGCGTTATTCGTCCGAAGGGTGATTTCGCAGATCACTGCAGCGAAATCACCTTTTGGAACTGAGTAACAAAACAACACTGCCACTGTTCATAAGGTGGGCTCTCAAAAGCCTATGTTGAAAATCTGGTGGAAAAATTCCTAAAATGACTGTTTTACAAGCGTCGTTGCACAGTTCTCATGCTCTCGTAAGTTCACAAATTTTCAATATTTTCACTCCAGATTTTCAGCATTGCCTTTTACCACCTCCTTATGAGCAGTACAGCTGTCATTTTTCATCTTGCCCAAAGCGTGTTTCTGCCCAGGTAGCGCACAATGGCGCAGTCGGTGTCTTGAAATCAATGTATAGGACACATTAAGAAAATCACAGTGACACTGTTCATGAGCAGAGGTCTTAAAATGACTATGTTGAAATGATGAAAAAATCTAAAATGACTGTTTACTGAGGCGCTTTGCCAGGTTCCACATACGCCGTAAGTTTGCAATTTTCAATATTTTCACTCCAGATTTTCAACATTGCCATTTTATTACACTTCCTTATGAGCAGTACAGCTGTCATTTTCACATCTTGCCCAAAGCGTGTTTCCAGCCCATGTAGCGCACAATGCGCGGTCGATTGTGCAAAAGCAATGTTTGGGACAGATTAAGAAAATCACAGTTACACTGTTCATGAGCAGAGGTCTTAAAATGGCTATGTTGAAAATTTGGTGACAAAGTCCATAAAATGACTGTGTTACGAGTGAGCATTCGCGGTTTCCACGCACCCTCTTAAGTTCATGACTTTGTAATATTTTCAGTCCAGATTTTCACCAGTGGCATTTTCCACACTTCCTTATGAACAGTACAGCTGTCATTTTTCACAACATGGCTGAAATGTGTTTTCACACTTTCAGTGCAGAGATCGTGGTTGCTGTGGGAAATCATTGTTCGGGACAGATAAAGAAAATTACAGTGACACTGTTCATGATCGGAGGTCCCAAAATGCGTGTGTTGACAATCTGCTGTAAAAAATCCCCAAACTAATTACATTATGGGTGTGTGTTGCACAGTTTCTATGCCTTCGTGACTTCACCAGTTTTTAATATTTTTACAGCAGATTTGCAACATTGCCATTTTTACACCTCCCATGAACAGTATAGCTGTCATTTTTCACATCCTGTTGGAATGTGTTTTTGCACCTGTGCTAAATGCCGTAGTCACTGTGCATAAGCAGCTTTGACTAACAAACTGATATTGCCACTGTTCATGAGGCAGGGTCACAAAAACCATGTTCAAAATTTGGAGTGAAAATACCAATGAATACCTGAGGTGTTAATGTTTCCAACCATAACACCCCACCCTGTAGAGAATGACAAACATCAGGGTGTGACTTGGGATTCTTGCCTGTAATGCTCATACCATTCCACACCCTGCAGCCAGTGAGAGGCATCGAGGTATGCTTGGACTCTTGACCCCAAAGTTCACCCCATTCTCCTATACCGCACACATCTCACCGTATTTCCTGATGGAATGGGGTGCGCATAAGAACCAAAGACTCCAAGGCACACCGTGACACTTGTCAGTGTCTGCAGGGTAGGGTGTGGTGAAATGGCGTGGCCGTTATGCCTGATGACCCAAAGGCACACCCCAATGCCTGTCACTCTCTGCAGGGGTGGTGGGGTTGGCTTCAGTTCAATACTTCACTGCCATTTCTGTTATGCAGCTCTGTAACTTCTACACTACCAGTGCCAATGCCAGCAAGCAAACATTCGGCATTGACAAATGCTTGTTAGAATAGTAATAACATTGCAATTTGATTAACCTGCCTTCTTTGCATCATGGACATTTCTGTTTATCTCCACCATCTTGGTCCTGAACTGCTGAAAATGGGCCAATCAGTACCTTTGGGGACTCTAAAATGGAGCCTGTCCCCAGGGGCTTTGTGGGAGAAAATTTCTGTAGGAATTGTAGTTTTGGGCTTTTGGCACCTAAACAGACCTGGAGGGGAGCTCTTGTTGTAACTGACAGACAGATCAGCCAACTGAACCTTTTGGATTCTGGGAAATTCCCAGACTACTTGCAGTTTGAGTCAGTCTTGAGTTGGGAAGTGAAGAAGTAACAGCTCGAGATAGTCGGAGCAACAGACCTCACGTAGTTTTCTTTGGAGAACTCTGGAAGAGCCTGACTTTGGCCTGCATGCCTGCCCTGTTGTCCCTGGCGGGAAGACAGATAATTCGGGACTGAATCTGAGTAGTGAGATAGAGTTAAGCCGCTGAATTGTGACCAGGCTCTTACCTGAAGAAGGCGGAAGAATTTTGCTGAAAGTGATTGGCCTGTCAGGATTTCCAGGCCACCTCTGAACTCCGGTTTGTGCAGAGACTCTGTAATTGCGACGGATAGCAATCTGACTGGTATAGTGGAATTTCTTACATTTAAATGTGCTGTGTGCAGTTAGTGGGTCGTGATTTGGTTCCCCACTGTGTGCTGAACTGTGTTTCTGCTTGCTGGAGGCGGCATCCAGCTCCAATGGACTAAATCCATTTTGCATCTTTATTTGGCCTGGGCCTTGCCACACTGGCCCAGCCAGAATACCGTTACACAGAAAGTCATTGATGAGAGACCTGCCTGGGGATCAGCCCCTGCTCGATACCTTGAACAGGAATGACACCTCGGTGATTCGTGTTACCCTGCTTCTCCTGACACTCCAGCTCAACAACCTGCAGTCTTGATTTCATCCTGCCTTTGTCCTGTATTGGGTATCATGAGTAACCATCAGGGTAGCTCCTGCAACAACAGCTAAATTTAATGTGTTGTCATCTGATTGCCTTGCTGTATTTTCCTTCACGAACTGAGCCCTCGGCTCCGGATTACAAATAGTGTGTGTTGTGCATGTTGCTTTCTTCCATCACAGGGCCCCAACCAGCTGTGACACTGCCTAAGGCAACGTTCCTGGCTAGCCCACCTCTTCCCCACCTGGGTACCCAGACTGTGTGACTGTGTAGGGACCCTGAAGTGCATGCATAACTATCTGATTGGTATAGCCTTTAAGCAAATCAACCTGATTACGCCACTCCCTTGTTCAAGTCCCTAAATAAATCAGATCTAACTTTTGCATTTAACCTGACTGTGGTTCCAGTTTGTGCCAAAAGTACTGTACTGTTGCTGTTTGCTGTGTTTCACCTTGTTTTACAGGGGTCTCCAGGGTCAAGCTAGAGGAACCAGCCCTGGTGGTAAGTGAAAACAGTGTGGATAATTGCCTGATGAATAAGGGTCATTGTGAAAGTGATTACTGTGTATTGCTCAGGCCACTAGAAGAGAAAGATGGGGTTACAGTGTCCTGGAGGGCTGTGCCCAGGTTAGCTTGACCACTAACAACCCTGACCCCAGGTGGAGGCACCGTTTCAGTTCCCAGGCCCTTAACCTGCAACTAGCCAAGCAGGCAGGGTAGTAGCCTTGGGTAGCCACCTAGGGTTACAGATGCATACAGTTCTCTTCACAACAAGTGCACAAAGCCACTTGTTTGGCTAAGGTAGACTACTTTAGCTCAACCTTCAATCCAATACAAACAATCCCTCTAAATTCTGGAAAGTCATCCACGAACTCTTCTCACCCCTTCCACTCCTCCCTCCCCTCCTCAATATAAACAACACCCTTATTACTGATTACCTCAGTATTGCTACTGAATTTAATTCATACTTCACCTCTTGTGCCTCTGCTCTCCTCTCCTATCCTCCTTACTGTCTATTAGGCTAGGTGCCCTTCCATCTCACCTCGCAACTGCCCCAGTCTACTTGCTTCTACTTCACTAAAATTGCCCTTCTGACACCTTGGATCCTTGCACACCTTAAACCCATTCAAGGCAGTTCGCCTGTTAGCTTGGACCCAAGCTGCTATGTCTCTCAGCTATGGCTATCAGCTGCCCCACTGTCTGACCTCTTCAACCTCTCGTTCAAAATGGCAGCCATCTCACCTGTTTGGAAGCATGCCATTGTTCTTCCCCTACCTAAGAGCGGTGATCCTTCCTCACTGGGAACTACCATCTCAGATCCCTCCTTCCCACCCTTGCCAAACTGCAAGAACACTTGGTTATTGCCCAACTCTCTTCCCATCACTCTAACTCCAACTTTTTTACTCCTTCCAATACTAAGGTTCATACTAAGGTCATAGAAAAGAAAGACATGTAAGCCCATGTCACTCTTGTACTAAACCAAATAATAATATGAAAGGTCAACATCTGAAATTATTAATCTGTCAAGTCTATATTCAAATATATCCTTAGTTTCACTGATTATCACATCCACGGAAGTTTATTCCATGGGCCCACAGTTCTAAGTGTGAAAAAAATACTGACAACTAGTATGTTTAAATGGTTTCCTTACTAGTTGTAAGGATAACCTCTAACATTATGGGTATGATCTTTAAATTGTAAACCTAACTCCGTCATAAGAAATGGGGTCCTGAATAATGTTGAATAAGAGTAATAAATCACCTCTTAAGCGGTGAGTGGATAAGGACATAAGGTTTAGTGTAGATAATCTATTGTTATATGTTTCATTTTTAAACCTGATATTCTCTTTGTGTAATGTCTTTGAACCTTCTCGGTAAATGACCAATAGTTTTTTTTTTATCGGGCACCACAAGCTGGGCCATACTCAAGATATTGGCTAACGTAAGATCTGTACAGGGCATTAATACCTCAGATTTATATGATTTGATATTACACAAGATAGACCATACTACCATTCGATTTTTGGATAATTAACACGTTTATTATATGACATATCTTCTGAAACAGTAATTCCCAAATCTTTCTCATCAGAAGTATTAAGAAGGTTAGAACCATGCAGCGATACATGTACTGAGGGTTATTAATTCCCAAATGCATAACTTTACATTTATTTGGATTTAACATCATACCCTACTTGTTTGCCCAAGATGTAATATAATCCAAATCCTTTTGAATATCTAAAACTTGAGATATATCTTTACATGGGCCACCTATTTTCACATCATCAGCATATTTAATGGTATAAGACAGGCAGTCCTTTGTCATATCGGCAATAAATGCCTGAAACACGCAGGGCCCAACACTGAGCCCTCGCGGAACTCCACTAGTTACATTACCCTCTTCAGAATAGATGCCATTAATAACAACCCATTGTGTTCTATATTGTAACCAACTGCTGATCCAATTGACAATATGGCTTTTATACTCATATTATGAAGTTTTATAATAAGTGCCTTATGAGGCAAGACATCAAATGCTTTGCTAAAATCGATAAAGACAACATCACAAGGTATGTTATGGTCTAGAGAAATGCTAATATTCTCATAGAAACATAACAGGTTAGTAAGACAGCGTCTACCTCTTTTAAAGATGTGTTGCTCTAAGTCTTGACTATTCAACATCGGTGTTAAGATATCTTTAATTAAGCTCTAAGACTTTACATACAGTGGAAGTCACGCTTAGGGACGATAATTCTCCCAATTATTTTTAACCCTTTTATGTATTGGAATGACATTTGCCCTTTTCCAATCTGCAGGGACATAGTTCTCTACCAAAATTTCAAATATAATTTTTAATGGGAGGAAATATATTTGGCTAACAAAACAGTAGATGCCCTGCTGTGTTATCTGGGCCAGGTGAATATTTACCTGGAAACCACTGCACCACCACCTCCCTGCTGAGGCTTACTGACTCCATCCTGTTTGGGATGGACAGTGGTCAAATCACGTCTGACATTTTTGTCAACCTAACCAAGGCTTTTGACACGGTTTCCCACTCCCTACTACTAAACTCCCTTTCCTCAGCAGGTCTGACTGACTCAGCCATTAACTGGTTCAGAGCCTACCTTGTAGGTCAGACTCAGTGAGTCAGAATCGCTGGCTCCACATCTTCCCCCCTCCCTGTTAACACTGGTGTTCCTCAAGGGTGCTTGGTGATTCCATACTTAAAGGGATCAGATGGGCGGCAGGGCGGAGGCATAATAGAATATAGGTGGAGGCTATACCTGGGCTAATGGCAGACAGGGTGGGGCAGACAGTTCTGAAGTGCACAAGGAGGGCAGGAAGAAACAGCATGTAGTGGTGCATGTGGGCACTAATGACCTGGTGGGGAGACGGTGGAAGTAGTGAGGAGGAGGTTTGAGGAATTAGGAGGGCTATGTGAGGAAGTGGGGAATCAGTGGCCTTTTCAGAGGTGCTCCCAGTACCCTGTGCGAACACGGGAAGGAAAAGAGGATTGGGGAGTTCAACAAATGGCTGGGGAATGGTGTCAGTCAAGGGGTACAGGGTAGTGGGGACTGGGGTAGTACCTGGGAAAATAAGGATCTATATGCAGGGACATGCTGCACCTGTGCAGGGAGAGGAAAGGGTATTAAAGCAGAGGTTGGAGGGTACATAGCATCAAGGATAGATTTAAACTAGGTGGTGAGGTGGTGGGAGGACAGCTAGTAGGCAGGGACCCCAGAGGTGGGAGCCAAGCGTGCCTACCCCCAAGCTATCAGAGAGGTATTTGAGGTGGGGACACAAGGAGAGATTAGGAGGGGGAACCAGGGTGGGGAGAGAAAGACACAGGTTGGAGGTGGTCTCACTGAGTGCAAGAAGCTTAGTTAACAAATCAACTGAACTACAGGCTCTCTTGGCTGTAGGGAGGGTGGACATTATGGCCATCACAGAGACATGGGCCACCCAGAACCAGAACTGGGATATGATGATCCCAGGGTACAGGATATGCAGAAAGGACAGGACTAGGGGAAAGGTGGGGTGGTGGTGATCTACATGAGGGAGGGATAAGGTGTATGAGAGAGAGGGCAGGTAGAGGGCAGGATAGAGGCCCTATGTATGTAGTTCAAGACTCTAAAAGAAAAACACTGAGGGTGGGGGTAGTGTAAAGCCCCACCAACTCAGAGGATGACCTGGATAGGAAGTAGGCTGAGCAGATTAGAAGAGTCTGTAGTTAGGGCACACCATAGTGTTGGGGACTTCAACCTCCCTGGGGTGGACTGGAATACTCCAACCACCATGTGTGCAAGGAAGCAGAGATTACTAGATGCATTTCAGGACTGCTTCCTGGTGCGAATTGGTCTGCGAGCCTACTAGGGAGTAGGACTCTGGACCTGGTATTAACAAACGGAGAGGCTGTAAGGGATCTGGGAGTGGAGAACCCCTGGCTGGGAGAGACCATCATATGGTGTGATTCACACTCAATACGGGGAAGGGTAACAGGAGGAATAGGTACCAGGGTGATCGATTTTAAGGAGCAGACTTTAAATGGATGGGGAATTTTGGTTGAGCATCTGGTGGAATTCAGATATGCATGAGTGCCAGCCAAAATGGAATATCATTAAGAAAGGGCTGGCAGAGGCTATTGAGACCTGCACCAGGACACAGACCAAGAAGGGAGAGCAAAGAAGCCAAGCTGGCTGACTCGGGAGGTAATGGAAGGGGTAAGGGCCAAGAGAAAAGCATTCCAAGGCTTAGGAAATCAGGAGGGCAAGGGACAAAGATGAGTACATGAAAGTCCAGGGAGGTTACCAGGCTAGTTAGAGTGGCCAAGGCTTCCAGAGAGCTGAGACTGGCACAGGAATCAAGGCAGGGAAAAGAACTTCTTCAGATACATTGGCAAGAAGAAGAAACAAAGACCAGACTGTGAGGATTAAGAAAGATGGGAGGTGAGTGGAGAGGGTGAGGACCAGGCAGAGGCACTGAATGAGTAATTCTGCTCTGTGTTCACGAAGGAAAAGGTGGGCAGATAACCCAGGAAAGGGTGGAGGGGCAGAGGAGGGTGGGGTGACTGATATCAGAATTACAAAGGACAGAGTGCTGGAGGGACTAAGGGCACTGAGGGTGGATAAGGCACCGGAGCCAGATGGCATTCACCCTAGGGTACTTAGGGAGCTAGCGGAGATCATGGTGGGACCACTGGCAGACCTGTTCAGTACATCACTGGACACATGATGCATGCCACAGAACTGGAGGATGGCCCATATGGTGCCATTCATAAAAGTGGCCGAAGATGATCCAGGCAACTACAGACCGGTGAGTCTCACTTCAATCGTGGGGAAACTCATGGAGTCAATCCTAAAGAGAGACTGATGACCTTTTGGAAGACAATGAGCTCCAAGATGGCCATCAGCATGGTTTTGTATCGGGCAGATCCTCCCAGACAAACCTAGTTGAGTACTATGACTGGGTTACCAGGGAGCTGGACAGCAGCCATGCAGTGGATGTCCTATATTTGGACTTCAGCAAGGCCTTTGACTTGGTGCCACATGGGAAGCTGGGGAAACTGGAATACATTGGGGTGGGGACAAAATTATCAACTGGATCACCAGCTGGCTGAGTCATAGGCAGCAAAGGGTGGTGGTGGTGGGAACTCTCATCCTCAAGGGGCGTTACAGGTGGGGTGCCCAAGGTTCAGTACTGGGGCGGTGCTGTTCGGGATATTCATAGCCGATATCTCAAATGGGATCTAGAGCAGGATCAGTCTGTTGCAGATGATACTAAGATCGGTGCTGTGGTAGATGACATGTAGGGGTGGAGAGGGTTGCAGGAAGACCTGACCAAACTACAGGAATGGTCAGAGACATGGCAGTTGAGGTTCAACACCAAGAAGTGCAGGTATTGCACTTGGAGCAAAGAACCAGGGAGGAAATATCAGTTGGGAGGGGTACAGTTGGAAAGCACAGTGGAGGAAAAGGATCTGGGGGTACTAATAACGGAGTATGAACCACTCAGCTCAGGTGCAGGAAGACGGCTGCAAAGGCAAACAAGATGCTGGGGTGCATAGCAGGGACTCTCCTCCTGGCACAGAGAAGTGATCCTACCGCTGTACAGGTCACTGGTCAGGCTGCACCTGGAATACTGCATGCACTGCTGGCATTAGCTCCTGAAGATTGCTGGAGTGGGTGCAGCGTAGAACAATGAAGATAATACAAGGACTTGAGGGAATCCTGCAAGGAGAGGCTGGGAGAGCTGCAAATGTATTCCCTAGAAGAGAGGAGGATAGGGGGATATGATCAAAACCTTTAAGTCCCTAAATGGTATTAACAAGATTAACACAGAAGGATTCTTCAGATCAAAGGGAGAGGAGACAAGAGGGCATCAGCTCAGATTGGGGATTCAGGAGGAAATCAGGAGACACTTTTTCACGGAAAGGGTGGTAGATAAGTGGAACACTCTGCCCCGAGGTGGTGTCATGTAGAACAGTAGGAGAATTTAAGAGAGGTGGAACAGAGTGGGGGTGGTTATGAGGAGGGAGGGTGGGGCAGCTGCAAGTTAAGGGGCTAGCTGTACAATCAAGCAGACTCGATAGACCGTGAGTCCTGTTTCTGCTGGCATTTTGTATATTTGTATGTATGTTTGTATAAGGGCCTGTGTTGGGCCTTTTTTTTCCATATTTCTTAACAGCCTATCATCTGTCTGTACATCAACCTCAATACATATGAGCAGATGACATGATCCTCCGGACAGCCTCGCACTGATGTTGCAAACAGACTTCAGCAGGATTTCAACAATGTTCAGCACTGGTTTTGTTCTCATCAACTTTTTCTAAATGCCAAGAAGACAATCTCCATGACCTTCGGCACTAGGCGGAGACTCTCTAGGCTCCCTCCTGCCCATCTTCCATACCCTTGATGGGACAGTCCTTGTGGACACCTCCTCATTCAGATATTTGGGTGTTTTTGACTTGACCAACATCTCACCTTCTCTGGTCATGTGGATGCCAACCTGAAAAGCTGCGCCCCAAGCTCAGTGCTTCATACAGAAACTGGAACTGCCTCCCTCTCCCAGCTAGGTGTGAACTTGTCCAGAAGATGATCCTTCCTATTTTCGACTACTGTGATGTAGTCTGCAGTGCCGCTTCAAGCCCTCCTAAGCCAGATTGGGTACCCTCTTCAACTGCTTCTGTCGCTTTGCTCTGGACTCCTCCTCCTCTCACCCACTGTCAATTCTACCACTCCTGGCATTTCCCTCATTAGAAAATAGATGCCTCCATCATTGTGCTAAATTTGTCTCTAAATTCTGGTTTGGATTGCTCCCATCCTATCTCACCTCCTCTCTATCAGTCCTCCTCCCTCCCTCTGCCCACTCACTTAAACCTTATGACTCCCATTCCTTGGTTGCCCCTCACCGATTTACCACTGTAGGCCAGGCTGCTTTCTCGTATCACTTCCCAAAACTGTGGAATTCACTTCCCCACCAGATTCATCACTCCTCCTCCCCTCCATCTCTGTAACTTCAGCACTACATAATTTCTCTCTGAATTGTACCTGCAATTAACCTACCTGGTATTACTGACCTGCTCCCGGCCTCTATCAATATATTGAGTAACTATTCTGAATTGCAGCTCCTTCCAGCCCACCACTTTCTTTCCCTGCTGAGATCCCTAACTGGCCATTCCTTCGGTTTATCTATAACTACCAGTATAACTATGACTTTAGGTTCCTATCAATCTATTACTATAATTATATCTATAACCTTAATTCCTACTCATCTTCCTCCCAACCTGCTACCTTTCCACCATACCTCTCAACCTTTTGTCACTGAAATGAGGGACATGGACATTTTGGACACTCAAAATGAGGGACAATGAGGGACACAGACACTTAGAATGAGGGACACATCCTCAAACATGGAGATACAAGTTCAGAACACTGTGAAAACCATAGTGTTTACTTGTACAAGGTTTATTTTGGATTTAGTATTTTAGAATATTTAGAGTTTCTGCTTTAAAATCTGAATTTACAGCACATTCTCCGTATGGGCAGCACCTTTTCCATGAGGACGGATGAGGGACACAGCAATTTTAAGGGGCAAAATAAGAGATGTCCACGTAATGAGGACACTTGAGAGTATGCTTTCCACCTCTGCTGTTGCTCCCTGTCCACCCCTTCCTTTCAGGCTAAATGGTACCATCACCATGAATTTAAGGTGTTATCCTAATGTAATGCACTTGACCTGTCCATTGGGACCTCTGTATACAATTGTACTCTTTGCTGCATAATATGTTCTTTCTGTTATTTGCTATTCACTGTTGCCAATGTTGTAATAATGTTTGGTGTTGTATGCATGTATGTATTTCCACTATCCTTTCCCCAGGATGCACCAGAGATGAGCACCTTGTTGCTCAGTGTGCCTTTCATGGTGAAACATTTCAATAAATAAACAATAAATAAGTGTACTCCCTGGAAAGAGGACAGTGAGAGGGACATGATTGAAACCTATAAGTGCCAGCCGGCCGATGGCGCTGAGGGTTGAGGCACTGGACATAGAAACATAGAAACATAGAATTTGATGGCAGATAAGGACGCTTGGCCCACCAGTCTGCCCATTTCTACCTACTGGATAAGCTGCAGATCCTAGTTAACCAGCAGCCTACTTCTTCCTACCCCACCCCCAGAATTGCCTTATGACTATCCATGCATGCTTGAATTCCACCACTGATTTTGACTCCACAACCTCCTCCGGAAGGCCATTCCATGCATCCACAACCCTCTCTGTGAAAAATACTTCCTTAAATTACCTCTGAGCCCCCCCATCTTCAAATTGTGCCCTCTTGTTCTTGCACACCTCTTTTTTGAAAGATGCTACCCTCTTGGACTTTGTTGATTCCTTGAGGTACTTGAAAGTTTCTATCATGTCCCCCTCTCCCTCCTTTCCTCGAGGCTATACATATTAAGCTCCTTAAGTCTCTCTTCATATGTCCTCGGTGCAGACCCTGCACCATTTTACTGCTCCCCTGGACAGCTTCCATCCTGTCTATGTCTTTCGGAGATTGGGTCTCCAGAACTGCACACAGTACTCCAGATGGGGTCTCACCAGCTGTCTGTACAGAGGGATAATAACTTCCTGTTTTCTACTGGTGATGCCTCTCCCTATGCATCCCAGTATCCCTCAACCCTCCTTGCTGCCTTCTCACATTGCTTGCCACCTTTAGGTCATCTGATATGACTACCCCAGGTCCCTTTCCATTTTGTTGTTGTTAGTATCTCACCCCCATTGTGTACACTTCCCTGGGTTTTGTTTCCCAGGTGCATTACCTTGCACTTCTTAGCATTGAATCTAAGCTGCCATACATTTGACCATTCCTCTAACCTTGCCAAGTCCTTCTCATCCTTTTCCACCCCACCCTGTGCATCAACTCTGTTGCAGATCTTAGTGTCATCTGCAAAGAGACATACTTTCCTTCCAGTCCTTCTGCAATGTCGCTTATAAAGACATTGAAGAGGACTGGTCCTAATCTGAACCCTGCGGTACCCACTAGTAACCCTCCTTTCTTCTGAGTGGACTCCATTTACTATTACTCTCTGTGTCCTATTCTCCAGCCAATTCTTTACCAGGCTGTCATCTTGGGACCCACTCCCAGGCTGGCTAACTTATATATTAATCTTTTGTGTGGGACTGTGTCAAATGCCTTGCTAAAGTCTAGGTAGGCCATGTCCACAGCCCCTCCCTGATCTACTACTTTGGTCACCCAGTCAAAGAAATCTATCAGATTCATCTGGCATGACCTTCCGCTGTGAATCCATGCTGCCTAGGGTCCTGTGCCCTTCTGGCCTCTAGATCTGTGACAATTCTTTTCCTTTAGAAGTGATTCCATCATTTTCCCTATCACTGAGGTTAAACTAACAGGTCTATAGTTTCCTGCTTCTGCCTTACTCCCACTTTTGTGAGGGAATCACATCTGCCCTCCTCCAGTCCTCGGGTACCACCCCATCCTCCCATGATTTGTTAAAGAGGGTAGTCAGTGGTGTCACTAGTTCTACCCTTAGTTCTTTTAGAATTCTGGGATGAATCCCATCAGGCCCCATTGCTTTGTCCACCTTCAGTTTTAAGAGTTCTTTCAGAACCCTTTCTTCTGTAAATGGGCTGGTATCAACTTCTGTATCCAGAGTGTTACTACTGTTTGTTTGTGTACCTCCCCTCTTCCTTTGTAAATACTGAGCAAAAATATTTGTTTAGTATCTCTGCCTTTTCACAGTCTCCCTCTGCCCACCCTCCCTCCCTTTATTAAGCCTCACTATCCCTCCTTGATCTTCCTTTGCTCCTGATGTACCTATAAAGGTTTTATTCCCTTCTTAACTGAGTTGGCTATCTTTCCTCAGTTTGGGCCTTTGCTGTTCTGACTGCCTTCCCAGCCTCCTTTTGCTTTAACTGATACAGTTCCTGTCCTGCTCCTTCTGTGATTCCTTGTACTTCCTGAATGCTTTCTTTTTCTCTTGAACCTTCACTGCCACTTCCTTTGAGAACCATAGTGGTTTCTTACATCATCTTGTTTCGTTTATTGCTTCACACAAAGGCTCGTTACCTCTGTGATGGCAGTTTTTATTATTCCCATTGTTCTTCCACCCTCCTTCCGCCCATTTGCTAGTGCATTCCTTAGGCACTCACCCATTTTGTAAAGTCAGCCTCCTAAAGTCCAGTACTTTTGTCTTTGTATGGCTTGACTCTATTGCTGTGTTTATTGTGAACCATACTGTTGATGGTCACTAGTTCCCAGATGGCTACCCACTTCTACATCTGTGATCCTCTCCATCTCCATTTGAGAGTATCAAGTCTAATATTGCTCCCTCTCGAGTGGGCTCCAGTACTAGTTGTCTAAGGCATGCCCCTGTAGGGCATCTAGAATAACTGCACTCTTGAAGTGGCAGCTGCAACTGTGCTCCAGTTAACATCTGGCATATTCAGATCACCCATCAGCAATATCTCCCCTTTTCTGCCATTCTAAGTATACTTTCTATCATTTCCTTGTCCACTTCCTCCCCTGAGAGGGGTCTGTACTAACCCCTGTGCGGATTGTGGTGCCATTGCCTGTCTCAAATTTACCCACAGTGCTTCTTCTCCTCCCTGTTTACCCTTTTGTTCTGTTGTTTTATTCCTTCCCTATGTAAAGAACTACTCCTCCCCTCTTTTACCCTCCCTGTCCCTCCTGTAAATAGTGTATCCTGGTATGTTTACGTCCCAGTCATGGTTTAGTGTGTACCATGTTTCTGTGACTGCCATGATATCCAGATGTTCCTCCTCCATCAAGGCCACTAATTCAGGAAGCTTGTTACCTAGACTACGGGCATTGGTACTCATTGCTCTCCATTTTTTGATGGCCTTACCTTCTGTTGCAGCATCCCCACTGACCGTTCTACCTTGGTCTTTCTCATTTAGTACCCTGTTTTGTAGGGAGGCTGGGATTTTCTGCTGCTTGTCAGTGCCTCCCCATTGACGTCACACCTCGTGCCATGCCAGCAATCCGGGTTCAGGAATGAGCCTGGGCCATCAAGGGTTGGCAGGGAGGGAAGGATTGAGCATCTGAGGACAGCGTTCTCTCCTGGGAGGGAAGGGGTACATGCTCGGTGCTTGACTGGCCTTTGGCGGAAGCTGAAGGCATAGGAAGTGCAGAAGTATACAGAGAGGGTTGGGAGTGGCGGACATCGGTGGAGACACCTTGACATTGGAGCATGCCACTCCTTAGAACATCAGAAATACCCTGCAGCACACCCGGTAGAATAGAGCACCAGGCCCCGATCACCAATGCCCCTACCTGACCCCAGTACCAGCATCCTGACGAGAACAAGGAAGACTTTGGGGTGCACGGACCCCACCTCATACCTGCCTGGGGGAATAGCCATGGCTACATGGAGGATGGACTGCACTGGGCTCCAGGTAAGAGCGGGGACTATAAGGCATTGGGTGTCTCCCAAAGCGTGGAAGCGCTGCAGATAGGGGAGTATAGAGAGCAAGTTAAAAAAAAGAAACTTTTAAGTGCCTCTCAGGAGTGAACAAGGGAGCAAAGCGAAGGGTCTATTTCAGAGACAGGAAGGCACTAAACAAGGAGCACGCAATGACGCTAAGGGGAAGTCCAGGAGATGGCGGAAATACTTCTTCATGGAAAGAGTGGTGGATGACTGGAACAGCCTGCCAGAGGAGGTGGTGGGGAAAAGATGGTGGGAGTTTGAAGCATGTGTGGGACAGGCACAGGGCATATTAAATTGAGGAGCAGGGGAGGGATTGGCACCTATGACCAGCTAGAGTCAGTGGTGATAGAACTGGCAGGGACAGGGCAGACTAGAAGGGCCTAATGGCCCTTTTCTGCTGACAAAATCTACGTTTCTAAAAAGATGAGGGTATATGCAGAATGTGAGGATGGATGGAGACTACTGTAGAGTGTCTCTTAGTAGAGAATCTTAGGGCAAATTAGGTGAACTGCTGAGGTCTTTTTTGTCTGTCATCTCTATGTTTCAGGACCCTCTAAAACGAGATATTGCATCTTAGCTGAACCCAGGGTAAATGCAGTATAAAGAAAAGTAATAATAGGACCACACGGAAAAATGAGATTTGGTGTTTTGCTGTTACACTGGGTTAATACTGTATATTATAAAGCAAATGAAACCAGGACCTCCTTGAAAATGAAATGCTATACCTGAAATGGGCTATCACTCTTGATTACATTTTAAAAATGGGTAAAAGCAGAACCTCACTAAAAACAAAAACATTCAAAAGCAGCCATTGTTGTCTGTTGCCAACTCTTTTCTTAGCCATAACCTAGAAATAACAGTATAGCATAGAGGTTAGAATAACGAGCTATGAGCGAGCTTGGTACATCCAGCAGACCAGACCTAGGTTTGATTCTCATAACCTCCACTTGCATACTGTGTGACTCTGAGCAAGTCACTTAACTGCTCAGTGCTCCCAGGTTGCCCCTGGAAACAGGCACTTGTGCATAGTGGGTGGTTACCAAAGACTAAAATAAATAACATTTGCTTTGCTGGCACACAATCCCAATAACAGGCTTCTGTGAGTGATGAAACGCCTGGCCTTCAAGCCATGAGCATTAACCGCCTACATCAGTCAGTTATTGCTCGTATTTTCACCAGACTGAATGTTATCACTTGAACAACTGAACAAGTCTTTTCTTTCTTTCCGTTTTCAAAATGTGGTGACCAGGATAGTCACAGTCAACTGAAACTTGTTTCCAGGCATGACCAGGTGGGAGCGGAGCAGGGAGAACACACAGAATACAGTAAAATCAAATGCAAAACAGTGTGATGGTAAAAGCAAAAATATGAGACAAAGCACCATCAATGTAAAGACAAACTATATAAAACAAGGATAAGCAAAACTTACAAAATGTACGTTTATACATACATAGACACTGAGCATTTGATGGCAGAAAAGACCCAACAGCCAGTCTAGTCTGTCCATATGCCTACCTGATACAGTACCCAACGTAGAAATCTAGCAACATAAGAGGTTCCAGAATGTTCAGACTCTTTATTCGGACTTAGCACGGCTACATGTGGGTATGTTATGCTCTGTATGTTATCGCCTTTGGATGTGATTTGGTACTTAGGCCTACTCCTCCTCTCCCTAATCCTGTACCAGCTGGATAGGAACACACCTGAGTGTGTACTAGTGCATGACTGCAATGTTACCCCTTGTATGGAACTTGACTGGATGTTTTTGATAAAACAATAAACATAAACTAAAAAAAGGGGTGCCACAATAACGTGCAGAGGAGCCAGGCAAAATGTTGAAAAGATTACCCAGGCCTGGGGCATTATGGTGGAGGACAGAAATGCAGAAACATAGAATTTGACAGCAGATAAGGACCACTTGGCCCCACCTAGTCTGCCCATTTTTCTGTCTATAGTATCTCTGCAGATCCTATTGGATCTCAATCCATTCACCCTCCCTTTGCATGAAAAGAAGGTGCAGGGGCAAGTTGCTGGATGGAGACAGTGGTGAAGTTAGTGGCAAATGGGGCAGTGTGGTTGCCTGGCCAGAGAAGGGCCCCAAATAGCAGCCAGCGGGGAGAAACCCCTTGATTTAAAAAAAAATGAGACTGTAGGAGGCCACTCATACATCTATAAGAGTGGTCTCTGTGGTAGTATTAATATATTATTGATGAAGTTTGATCAATAATACTGTATATAAAAAATACAATACCTCCCGAATCAGCCCATTTTCAGGGTATCTATATGTGAGACACTCTTTATAGAATAAAGTATCTCACATGAGAAGAAAAGCATGCTCTGATTGGTTGGAAGTACTCCCTCAATCTATAATTTTACAGTGGAGAAAAAATGAAATTACGTATAACTATAATTGTTGATCTTCCAGAACATCTTCACCACTGATTCCACTTATGGTTGTGGGGGTAGAGGCACTAGGATCCCACGGAGCAAATGTTTTGCAGGAGGGAGCCCAAGTGGTGCTGCAAGCATCACTCAATGACTGTATCGCCAACTCCTTCATGTACCTCAGTCCTATTCACCGAGGAGAGAAACAAAGTGGAGTGAAAAAGAGAAGACTAGAGTCTTTAGACCAAAGGCATAGGAAAGGATACAAGAGATAAAACAGACAACAAAATAAAATCTGACTACCAACTAGTGCCTAAGGGTTAGGCTTACCAGGTGGCACAAGGGTGAGTTGGGTCTAAAAGAGCCAGAGCCTCATACCACCAGCCAGACAGGAGGTGGATAGCGATAAGAATCAGCTAGAGCAGCATCCCTGAGCAAATGGTTCTGGCAAATGCAAGAAAGGGGAAGTCTAAACTTAGGACCCTTGCAAATAAGATGGCAAATGTGCTAGAAATGGAAAAATGACATCTGGACTCCCAAAAATAACTCTGTGCTACCAGATAAGAACTGAGTGAACTCAAAAGCAAACCCATGTCCCTCTTTTCTCTTTGACAGATATAAGAAAAGTAGGGTTGAGGAGCCTAGGAGTTGCAGGACTGAGCAGTCCCCAGGAGTCAAGATGTGGTCAGCTCTGGCATCCCCAGGAGTGAGCAAAGGCCAAAAGCACAAAGAGAAGGGCAGAAACATAACGCTTCTCCTGCAACCACAGGGATGTAGCCTGTGTGGATCTAGAGTACTGATTCAAACAAGGTGCATTGTACCCTCCACACACAGAGTAGCTGCTTGGTGGATTTAGATTGGATAGTGCTCAGGCACAGGTTGCATTTAGCAACTAACTGGGAGAACAGAACAAGGAAGAAAAGTGGAGGGTAGGAGCTAGCTTTCTACACACACACACACACACAAAAAAAGTTGTTTTTTTGGAGAGAGTTGGCATAGGGTGCTCAACTCTCTTTTTGAATAAGCAAAAACAACCCCTACAGGGGCTATGGTAGGAAGATGCTCACCAGAATGTTTTGGGCTTTTTTATTATTGTTTTGGTAACCAGGTAAAGCTCATTACGCACAAGTGCCAGTTTTCAGGGGTGACACAGGAGCACTGCGATAGTTAAGTGACTTGCTCAGTCACACAGTATGCAGAGTGGAGGTTGTGGGAATCAAACCCATGTTTGCTGAATGTACCAAGTTATAAGATATAAAAAGATATAAGAGCCAAGATATAAAAACAAGGTGTTGCCAGCACCCACAGGGTGAGCTGCCCAGAGGCACTGGCTCTGCCTGAGTGGGGAATGGTGGCGGACAGGTGAGTCAATGGTGAAGATATTCTGGAAGATCAACAGTTCCAGTAAGAACATAATTTTAATATCTTCCAGAAATCAGTCTTAGCCACTGATTCCCACTTATGGGTGTGAGTACCAAGCTTCCCTTCATGTTAGGAGGAACGGACTCACCCTGAAGGTAAGAAAATAACCCTCAGCCCTGGGGTAGAATGCCTGAGGGCAAGGACCCCTAGGTGTCTGGCAGGATCTGAGAATGGTCAGGGACAGGTGGAGCTCCTTTGGCACAGGGCAAAGGTTTTCCTGACAGTTCTTACTTAAAAGAACAAACTCCATGGCCCATCACAATGGTTGACAGCACCAACAATTAAAGTGACCAAAACAACAAACATCGTGTGCAAAATGAAGAAATAAAATGGATTAATGCTCGGTGCAGTTTATTGTACAAAGTAGGTAGCTGATACAAACACTCCAGTGCGATGGAGGTGCTCTGGAGCCCTGAGCAAGATGGCAGTAGATCGATAGAGCTCCACTGCTTCATGCTATTTAAAGTTAAATCTAAGTGTATTTGGCAAGGTAACTGAACTTTCTCGTGAGATATCTGGAGTCGATATTGTGCTGAACAAAATGGGTAACCCTTGAAGGATAAGGCATTGGCAGAGGGAGCTAAATGAAAACAGCTCACGGAGCTCCCTGCATGAGAGTGACACAAGGCTGTCATCCAGAACACGAGGAGGGAGCGAGGGAGGAAACTTTGCAAATCCTAGAGCCAAACTCAGTCGGCTCCTCTCATCTGTGACTGACCTTTTGAATAAATTTCAATCAATCAATCAAACAATCTAAATCTTTATTTAACCAGGCAGACATTGTTGAGCAATTGATCATTTGCGAGATGGACCTCGGTGGAACATAGTGAATATAACAATACAAATTAGTGCAATTGAATACAGATATATAATGAAAACAGGTCAACAAGAAATGATAAACCATACAGGACTGAAGCAATTCGAGGCAGAAGCGCAAAAAAGGAGCATGTACATATATTCAGCCTGGGCACAGTAAGGGAGGAGAAGAGAAAGAGAGGAGGAAAGAAGAATCATGATTGGAGTAATATAGTAGAGTAAGAAGCAGCATGGGCAGCAGGAAGTTAGAATAGAGGGAGTGGAGGGAAGAGGAGATGAGTAGGGGTGCAGTGGGGAGAACAGGTAGGGTAGCAGAAGGTGTACATAAGGGATAGTAGAGGAGAAACATATGGGAGGTGAGAGAGATGCAAAGGAAGGGCGCAGAGATAGTCTCAACCAGAGGGTACGAGCAATTCCCTACCCTGAAGATGGGAGACTTAGACAGAGGATAAGGTGGGAAGCAAGTGAGGGAGATGTAGGGAAGGAGATGATGGAATGTCTAGGGTTTGGGAAGGCGGTGGACAAGTACTAAGAGTTCTTGGGATTTTGAGTACTGTGCAGGATGGGATGAGATACTATGGAGGACACTGGTGCAGATCTTGGGAGGAAAAACATTTGCATACTTCTTTGAATGAGTAGGAATATAGAGACTTAAAGGCAAAAGAGGCAGACAGGAAGCACAATTTAAGAGTTTTTGAATTGTGTTCCAAAATGAGGGCAACACAAAACTTATGGCTGCTCTGCCAAGAAGTTTAGCCATAGGTACCTTGAGTGAGATAGGTGAGTAACTTCAGTAATGTGTAGTTACCTATTGCACTAGTGGAAGACAGTTGGTAATATAGTGTGGCAGTTATTTTGAAATAGCTCTGAGGGTCCAAAGTGCAGCATTTCTATCTCTCCTGGACTTAAGGAGGTCCATCCTACAGCCACGTACAGACAGCAGTGGTGTGTGCGAGGGAAGTAATGTTATGAACCTCAGAGCTCTGTGATAAAGTGTGTCCAATTTTGTCAGGCAAGAGGTGGGACACAGGCTGTATAGAAGTCCGCTTAATCTCAACGATAGAAACGTGGATTGGACCAGCTGTGTCTTAGCATCTCTGGTTAGGAATTGACTAATTCTAAAGAAAATTCCCAGTCTCTGCCTTAGTCTTTTAGTAGATCCTCAACGTGTTCAGTGAAGGAAAGTCTGTGGTCTAGCCACACTCCCAGGTACCTGAATTTTGTGCGTAGTCCAACTTTTCTCCTAACAAGGTGGTAATCTGAGGACTGAACCAATAGTTGCTGGGTTAATTGAGAGGATAACTGGAGAGAGAGGCATCGCTTTCCTTTTTGGCATTAAGGGGAAGTTTTTATGGATTAGTTGGCTCTGAAGTAGATTGAATTCAGATTGGAGGTCTTCACAGCAGCTTCTGGAGTTAGGCGGCTTAAGTAAGGCCAGTATCATCTGCAAACAGATGAATATTGGCCTTGTTTATCTAATTGTCAATATTGTTAATGTATATCTCAAACAGTAAGGGACCTAATATAGATCCCTGGGGCATGCCCCACTGGAGAGGTTTAAGAGGTGACAATTCGCCTTCAGCTTTGACTTGCTGATGGTGTCCTGTTAGATAGTCAGCGAACAAAGCATAGCGATGGAGAGTACATGCCTATAGTTTGCAGGGAGAGAGGACAGGCTATGATCAACAGTGTCAAAAGCCTTACTTAAATCCAGAAATACAGCACAGACATAATTCTTGATGTCTAACTCCTCTGCCAATCATTAGTCACTTTGGCAAGGCCGTGATAGTGCTGTGGTTAGCTCTAAAGCCAGACTGCATTGGATTTAGTAGATTCATAGTTTCAAGATAGGACCGCAGCTGTGCATTCACTATTTTCTGCAGTAATTTAGACAAAACAGGAAGGAGGAGATTGCCCTGTAGTTATTAAGATCACAAGGGTCACCTGATTTAAACAGGAGAATGACATGGACAGTCTTCCATATAGGTGGCAGAACACCCTGAGACAGAGATAGATTAAATAGGTGGGTAATATAGAAACATAGAAACATAGAATTTGATGGCAGATAAGGACCGCTTGGCCACCCAGTCTGCCCATTTCCCTGCCTACTGGATAAGCTGCAGATCCTAGTTAACCAGCAGCCTACTTCTTCCTACCCCATCCCCTAGAATTGCCTTATGACTGTCCCATGCATGCTTGAATTCCACCACTGTTTTGACTCCACTACCTCCTCCGGAAGGCCGTTCCATGCATCCACAACCCTCTCTGTGAAAGAATACTTCCTTAAATTACCTCTGAGCCACCCCCATCTTCAAATTGTGCCCCTTGTTCTTGCACACCTCTTTTTGAAGATGCTACCCTCTTGGACTTTGTTGATTCCTTGAGGTACTTGAAAGTTTCTATCATGTCCCCCTCTCCCTCCTTTCCTCGAGGCTATACATATTAAGCTCCTTTAGTCTCTCTTCATATGTCTTCTGGTGCAGACCCTGCACCATTTTAGTGCCCTCCTCTGGACAGCTTCCATCTTGACTATGTCTTTACGAAGACTGGGTCTCCAGAACTGCATGCAGTACTCCAGATGGGGTCTGACCAGCTGTCTGTACAGAGGGATAATAACTTCTTGTTTTCTACTGGTGATGCCTCTCCCTGTGCATCCCAATATCCCCCAGCCCTCCTTGCTGCCTCTCACATTGCTTGCCCACCTTTAGGTCATCTGATATGACTACCCCAGGTCCCTTTCCATTTTGTTGTCGTTAGTATCTCACCCCATTGTTACTCTTCCCTGGGTTTTGTTTCCCAGGTGCATTACCTTACACTTCTTAGCATTGAATCTAAGCTGCCATACATTTGACCATTCCTCTAACCTTGCCAAGTCCCTTTTCATCCTTTCCACCCCACCTTGTGCACCAACTCTGTTGCAGATCTTTGTGTCATCTGCAAAGAGACATACTTTTCCTTCCAGTCCCTCTGCAATGTAAACATAAAGACATTGAAGAGGACTAGTCTAACTCTGAACCCTGCGGTACCCCACTAGTAACCCCCTTTCATCAGAGTGGACTCCATTTACTATTACTCTCTGTGTCCTATTGTCCAGCCAATTTTACCCAGGCTGTCATCTTGGGTCCCACTCCCAGGCTAGCTAACTTGTATATTAATCTTTGTGTGGGACTGTGTCAAATGCCTTGCTAAAGTCTAGGTAGGCCATGTCCACAGCCCTCCCTGATCTACTACTTTGGTCACCCAGTCAAAGAAATCTATCAGATTTGTCTGGCATGACCTTCCTGCTGTGAATCCATGCTGCCTTGGGTCCTGTGCCCTCTGGCCTCAGATACTCGACAATTCTTTCCTTCAGAGTGATTCCATCATTTTCCCTACCACTGAGGTTAAACTAACAGGTCTGTAGTTTCCTGCTTCTGCCTTGCTCCCACTTTGTGAAGGGGAATCACATCTGCCCTCCTCCAGTCCTCGGGTACCACCCATCCTCCATGATTTGTTAAACAGGGTAGTCAGTGGTGTCACTAATTCTACTCTTAGTTCTTTTAGAATTCTGGGATGAATCCCATCAGGCCCCATTGCTTTGTCCACCTTCAGTTTTAAGAATTCTTTCAGAACCCTTTCTTCTGTAAATGGGCTGGTATCAACTTCTGTATCCAGTGTGTTTCTACTGTTTGTTCTAGGTACCCCCTCTTCCTTCGTAAATACTGAGCAAAAATATTTGTTTAGTATCTCTGCCTTTTCAGTCTTCCTCTGCCCACCCCCCCCTTTATTAAGCCTCACTATCCCTCCCTTGGTCTTCCTTCACTCCTGATGTACCTATAAAGGTTTTATCCCCTTCTTAACTGGTTGGCTATCTTTTCCTTGGTTTGGTCCTTTGCTGTTCTGACTGCCTTCCCAGCTTCCTTTTGCTTTAACTGATACAATTCTCTGTCCTGCTCCTTCTGTGATTCCTTGTACTTCCTGAAGCTTTCTTTTCTCTTGAACCTTTACTGCCACTTCCTTTGAGGAACCATAGTGGTTTCTTACATCGTTTAGTTTTGTTTATTTGCTTCACACAAAGGCTTGTTGCCTCTTGATGGCAGTTTTATTATTCCCCATTGTTCTTCCACCCCTCCTTCCTGCCCATTTGCTAGTGCATTCCTTAGGCACTTGCCCATTTTAGCAAAGTCAGCCCTCCTAAAGTCCAGTACCTTTGCCTTTGTATGAAGCTGACTCTATTGCTGTGTTTATTGTGAACCATACTGTTCGATGGTCGCTAGTTCCCAGATGGCTACCCACTTCTACATCTGTGATCCTCTTCATCTCCATTTGAGAGAACCAGGTCTAAGATTGCTCCTCTTGAGTGGGCTCAATACTAGTTGTCTAAGGCATGCCCCTGTGGGGCATCTAGAATAACCCACTCTTCGAAGTGACTTCTGCAACTGCACTCAGTTAACATCTGGCATATTCAGATCACCCATCAGCAATATCTCCCTTTTTGCCATACTAAGTATACTTTCTATCATTTCCTTGCCATTTCCTCCCCTGAGAAGAGTCTGTATCTAACCCTATGCGGTTGTGGTGACATTGCGGTCTCCAAATTTACCCACAGTGCTTCTTCTTCTCCTCCCTGTTTTCTCTTTTGTTCTGTTACTTTGATTCCTTCCCTTATGTAAGAGCTACTCCTCCTCCTCTTTTTACCTCTCTGTCTCTCCTGTAGATAGTGTATCCTGGTATGTTTCGTCCCAGTCATGGTTTGTGTGAACCATGTTTCTGTGACTGCCACGATATCCAGATGTTCCTCCTCCATCAAGGCCACTAATTCAGGAAGCTTGTTACTCAGACTATGTGCATTGGTACTCATTGCTTTGCATTTTTGATGGCTTTACTTTCTGTTGCAGCATCCCCCACTGACCTTTCTACTCGGTCTTTTTCCCATTTAGTACCCTGTTTTGTAGGAGAGTCTGGGATTTTCCTGCTGCTTATCAGTGCCTCCCCTTGACTAGTTTAAAGCTTGCCAATTAAGCATTTAAACTGATTGCTCGAAAGACTTTCCCTTCCTGGACAGATGCAGACCATCCTGCCAGTATAGGCTGGTGTCTCTCCAGGTGGAACCCAGTCCCCAATGAAGCCAAACCCCTGTGCCCACACACCATTTTTTCAACCACTCATTAAACTGCATGGTGCAAAGTACCCTTGCCTCACTCATGCCATTTACAGGCAGCACCTCTGAGAAGGATACTGTGTGTGCTACTTGTCTTAGAGCCCTCCCCAGTTCTACAAAGTCCTTCTGCACTGCTCTAATCTCATGTTGAGCCAGTCATTTTGTCCCTAGGTGGACAATGACATCCAGGTCAGACTCGTGCAGCTGTTCTCGTGATCCTGAGGATCGCTTCCTGTCCCTACAAGCCATGGCACCAGGCGGGCACTTTACTTCAGTTTTCCCTGCTCCCCCAGTTCTATCCCCTAATAATTGAGTCCCCACCAGGAGCTGCTTCCTTTCCTTGTGGCATCCTCTGCCTCCTTCCAGTGGGCCTCCCTTGTGACAGGTGTCCTCAGCCTCCTTAATCTCCTCGTGGGTGCATCCATGGGGGGCTGTGCTCCCCAGAATGGTGTATGGATTGTGGAGTGGAACAACTGACTGGGTGTGCCTCTCTTCCACCCTCCTCACCCTCCTGAGCCCACTGTGGTCCAACTGCTGTGCTTTCTTTGCAACCTCTGACGTAGTGGTGGTGGCTCTGGTGCTGCCTGGATGGGGGTTCCTTCCTGCCGTCCAGTCTGGCCTGGGGAAGGTTCTCTTACTGCTGTCCAGTGTGGCCTGAAGATGGGCAACTTCCTCCCCAGGGTAGAGAGTTGTCTGCAAATATGGCAGCATCTCAGCCTCAGAAGACTCCCAGACTGCTGCCCCACAGCCATTACATTGCACTACTCCCCCACATGACAATTTTTTTTTTTGTGTGTGTGTGTGTTGTGTGTGATTGGTTTGTTATATAGAAATATATATATATTATACAATGTGTATGCGTATATTTTTCAGTGCTGTGTGCTAGAGAGGATATGACATTGATATGCACCTTGCACTCTTGAGGAAATGATGTCAGAACCCCAGGTATAAAGGAACTATTTCCAGGGGTGGGTGGGGTGAGGGTGGGAAGGGTTGGACCTAAACTGTGCCCTCACAAAACAATCAGCTAAGAGCTCTGACCCACTGCTGCAATGAGTGCCTTCCTGTCTGCTAGATACTATACACAACAATTTGACAGAGAAAATCCCTGCTAATCAAACAGAGAAAATCCAGACATCCAAGTCAGACACAGGTAAACCTCCCCAGCCCCAAAACAGCCTGGTGGTTTGTGCTCTGAAAGCAGTCAGCCCCAAAATAAGTCAGCTGTGCTTTGAACTCTTCCTGCACTGAAAATCTTAAGAATTGTACAAGACTGTCTTTTCCTGATAATTGTAAATCCTTATTTCACCTTTCAGTTAGAAGCAGCCTCCATCTGCAGTATATCTGCTACAAACCAAGGACAATTGAAAGGTTCCCTCCTCTGTTGTGAGCACAACTCACTTTCTTGCAAATCCTATGTTCAGTATTGCAGCTCCCAACAAGAGATAGTTTGACTAGGAAAAATATTAGCTGTTCATGCCAGATATCATGGAAGATGTGGATCGGTGATGACCATTTTGCAAGTAGAAATCATGCCAATGCAAGGAGTATTTAAGTTTGTCGAGGTAGGCAAACAAGTCAAAGTTACGCCTTGACCTCTTCTGAGAACTTAGCTATAGAAGGGGTTTGCTGCAGCGGGCATGGCAAGTACATGAAGAGCAATCTTTATAAAGTATGGGTCTAGGAGTCAGCGCCAGCATTTTCCTGGTGTCCATCTGCAAAGAGATCCTCCACCTCTTTAGTGATGCAGGCTGGAGTGAGAATGCCGAGTCTGTCGCAGGGGAATCAGGATAAGGGTACCAACTCTGGATGCAGGGAGCATGCTGGGGAAATACTGAATGCTAGGCCTGCGGTGGCAAAATGATTATTGAGCAGAATCTAAGATCTCCAACCTATCAGTGATGATTGAATTCCCAGAGTTGATCTTAGTGGAAGGGGTTGCCAGAAGCTTTTGCCGAACAAGTCCTTAATAGTTTTCCAGAATTTAGCTGAGCTCTTGGCAGCAGAGTTGAATTCTCAGCGAAGAAGACAGCCTTTGATTCTCTGACCATTTTCATGCAGACATTTTGTAGTCTCCTAAACTGATTCCAGTCCATAGGGTATTGAATCTATAAGCTTTTTCCAAAGCTTATCCCTTTGAACAACATAGTCTTGAGTTCAGAGGAGAACCATCTACAGTCTTTATTCTTTATGCAGATTTTACCAGAGGAGTGTATTTGTTGAGAGCCCCTGATAAGATATCATGGAAGATGTGGTATGTGGTGATGACCGTTTTGCCAAGTAGAAATCATGCCAGCATCAAGGAGTATTTAAGTTTGTCGAGGTAGGCAAACAAGTCAAAGTACGCTTGACCTCTTCACAGAGAACTTAGCTGTAGAAGGGGTTTGCTGGCAGCTACTATTCCGGCAATGAAGCAGTGGTCACTGACATCAGACAAAAGGTGCCAGCATGGGTAAAAGATGAGGTTTATGCACTATGATAACGCCCAGTAGGGTGCTGTTGCTAGGGTTCCTTTTATTGTGGCATGTCGGGTTCAGCAATAAGTTGTGTTAATCCATGATCATCACAGAAGGATGCGAGTGGAGCTGAGGCATTAGATAGCCAATCGAGGTTAATGTCCCCTAGGATGATTGTTTCTAGGGAGCCTTGTTCCAGCTTCACAGATAGATGAGACAGAAGCTGTAAACCTGCGGATGGAGGTCTATAGCATCCTATTACATGGATAGCTGGTCTGTGAAACATCCACCTTGAGAGACAAGCATTCAAATTCACTGGTGACAGAGGACAAGTTGAGGCAGGTGCTGAACTTGCTCTTAACATAAATGGTCACTCCTCCACCTCTGACTGCCTGTCAGTTCTAAACAAGGCATAGTTAGGGATGTTGATCTCCCTGTCTGAGGTGGCTGGTCTAAGCCAGGATTCGAAGCTACTAGTACATCAGGAGAGGTGTGACTCATCCAGGCTTGGATCATAGTAACCTTTTTAACAAGCTGCATACATTAATATGCAAGAAGCTCATGCCTTTGACTCTTGCTAGATCAGTTGTGAGCTATGGTATCCAGAGGGCCAGGGTTGAGCTCAACATTGGCTGAGCACAGTAGAAGGATGAGTAATCATTTTCCAAGAGCGGCTATAGTTAGCTTGAAGTTCCTATTTTTTTCACATCTATGAGAATTATTAGATCTGACGTGCAGAGCATTTCCACAGTAGCTATTTTGGCCTAGCACTGCGACAACTAGACTCTAACTGCAACATGCAGAGGGTTGTCAAAGTTATGCACAGCAGGAGGAGGACCCTGTGAGGGAGTTCAGTACATGTCCTACCAAAATGACTAAGCCAGGGGTAAGGCTGCAGCAGGACATTTGACTTACTAACCGGGTGGCTACAGTGGAAACCTCAGTGGAACTTGCAACTGTAGCATCGACAGAAGCCTCAAAAGAGCTGATACAGCTATGGCAGCTGTCTAGACAATCATGAAAGAAAATACCTATCTTTGGTGGAGAATCGAGATGCTCAAGAACCAGGCAAGGGCTCACAATCTGAGACTTTTGGGGCTACAAGAGGGTATGAAACTGACCACCTAATGATGTTCCCCAGGACTGGCTAGTTCAACAGCTGGGGAAGAAACCTCCCCAACAGTACAGAAATTTCAAACAGCATACCAAGTTATCCCCACTGAGGACGACTGGACAATCCTGAGGCCCCGTGCACAGTAGTTATTGCGACGGATGGGGTCAGCTCGAGACTATCTCCTGGTACTCACCGGCAGAAGAAATCACTGCTCTATGTTGGCCAAAAAATACAAATGTACTCTGATCTCTCCTCTGCTACTCAGCAAAACGAAAGAGATTCAATGGAGTTCAAGCTCTGCTGTGCAAGATAGAGGTGCCTCACAGTATGGTTTTCCTGGCTCGCATTCGGATTGTGCATTGCAGTAAAGTTTACCTTTTTTTATCTGGAGGAGGCCCACAAATGGTGTCAACGGAATGCTCCAGCCTGATCCTGAGACCTGGATGAAGAGGACCCCACGTCCGGCGAGGACATTTCTTGAACTTTCAATTGTCGTATTTGTTGTTATTAAAGATAAACACCTCAAATGGAACGAGGTTTGGGAGAGGGGGTGTAGCTGAACTCCCTGAGGTTAGCTTTATTAAGCGTTTACCCATTGTTATTCATATATCTGCTGTTAATTAAATAATATGTAGGGGCACTGGGGTAATGGGTTAATTTTTCTTCCTAAGATAAGCCTTACAACATTGATAATGTCAAGTTTCAATATATGCATGAAGCAAATGATTTGATGCCTTTTGAAACTTATATTTATTGGTTTTAAAATGCAATAGATACAAGCATCTTTCCTTAGGACAGTACATTCAAACATTAAAAGCACAATACTTTCCAATATCTGAGCACTCAGTATTTGTGGTACTCCTAACTTGTTACTTCAAGTGAGGTTACTTTACAAAGAAAAAAAATTTAATTATCTTTAAACAGAAAGTTTCAGAAGCTAATTGCTGCCATGAGTGGGGATATCCTATAAATTAACAGAATTTCAATTAACACACCTTTGATAGAGATGAAAACATCCCCATTAACACAAGATAAGGTTACCGTTATATAATAAAAAGCAGAACACTTCACACAGCTTCCCTCATTCATTATGCTGATCATTAAGCAGTAACTCGAGATGCAATCAACTTATACCCAACAGGACTAATATGATTTCTTGACATTATTACTATGCAGATTATTTGTAACTGTAAAAGGAGCGACTGCAGCCTACATCAGACCTAGAGATTTACTGAAAGTGAATCGGGCAATTATTTTAATGTTTCTGAGTTAAAGCACTCAGTACTGCGATAGAGAAGAAGAAGAAAAAAGGAAATGTGTCATAACAAACTCCCACATTTCCCCTAATTCTACAATTGTACTTGGAATTTGATCTTTTATGGATTTTAATATTTGTTTAAAATTGTTTAATCTGTAAAGCGCTTTGGATTTGGAAAGCGCTGTATAAATAAAATTATTATTTATTATGATTCACTAATCATTTCAATTAAAATTAAAAGGAGAAACAGTAAATGAAGCACTGCATTAATACATGCCCCTAGTATCTAAATGTTGTAGTGATTCACACTCATTTAATCTATATTTTACTCTGTGAAATTAAATGTCCCAAAATCCCAAAAAGTAACAGTCTCATGAGAGATTAGATACCCCAGCCATGGGTAGACTTATGAACTGCATTCCTTGGGATTCAATCATCTCCCTCAGCTTGAATCAGATTCTCAACTGCGCTGCACAGTCTTGCTCAATTTTATGCACCAACTTGCCGCATCCTCCGAGTTAAGCAAGTGAAAAGTTTTGGCACCGTACACCACCTTCAGGCTTGCAGGCATCAACAAAACATGGTGGACCCCAAGTTGTCGCAGTTTGGACCTGATCCCATTAAATGCCTTTGTGCCTTTGTCTCAATGTGTAGCTGAGGTCCAGGAATATATGGATATTAGCCCCTCACCAGTGTATGGGACCCTGCTTCTGTGCCATTTGTAGAATGCTGTCTCCCTCCTTCATGGAGCCCAGGACAACTAGCACTGCATGTGTTGAGGGTAGGCAGAGTCCTGATGTAATCGGACCCCTCACATTTACTCTTTATGCCCTTTGAATCATTACCTCAACTTGCAATTGCTCTGGGATCCAGTGTTCTACAAAATTGTGAGATCATCTTCTTCCTCCATCTCTGGTAGCCCTATGATTCAGATATTCAATGCTCGTGCCCCATTCTCTAAATTTTCTAGGCTGGCGGAGGAAGAATTTTCTTTGATAAGGCCTGATGTAGCTGCTGCTGATTTCTCTACCCATTTACTCGGCTCCATTACTGCCTCTTCCACCATGGTTATTTTGGCTACCAAGGTCAGCTGCAAGGTAAAATCATCCATTTTTTAATCAATGCTTTGAATAGCTTTGGCGGTATGACATTAGTGGGCTGGCTCAAGGCTGAATCGGCAGGCTCCTTAGCTTTGTCTGGGCCTTGTCTTGCTTCTTTCTGCTTGCTTCCCTCTCCTCCAGCAGTTGTTTTGGATTACCCATTGTCCTAGAGGGCAAAATTTAGGTATGCCCAGAATCTGTATCTTTAGCTGAGACTAGAAATGTTACTTTTATATCAGTTGCTTCGCTTATACTGCTTGAAAATGAGAAGATTAAAGTTTTGTGAAGAGCTGTAGTTAAGTGCAGCTTTCAGCTCTGCAGCTAACCAAGCCCCCAATCTGATACCTTTAATGGACCAACATAGATGTAACAACAAGAACAGAATGCTCTAGCTTTTGGACCAACACTCCTTTGTCAGAAGGTTATGGTCATGCAGCTTCTGACAAAGGACTTGTAAATCCAAAAGCTAAAGCACTCTGTTCTTGTTATTACATACTATTTGGTCCATTAAAAGGTATCAAATATTTGCTTCTGGATCTGTTTCATAAGGACTAATACAGCAAACACTAAATCTATATGTCAATATATGGGTGGAAATTTGGTTCTGTATTGTTTTAATCAGTTAAGCGCCTTGCCTAGATATGGGTAAATGTGGTTCTATAGTCACAACATACTGCTCAATGTAATGTGTTGGTAAGTAGCTATTTGATAAGTGGTAGCGGAATGCTTTTTGCCTTATATTTACTGATTGTACTTTTAAGTGCTTATTCCTTGATTCTGCATGGTAGAATTCTCACCCACTTATAGTGGGCTGGATACTGGACTTTACAGAGTTTGTACTATTTTCATTCTAGAACCATGCAGCTCATGGACTCCTTTACATCTAATTGAATATAATTTGGTATGTAAACTATCAGTTTTCCCCACTATGATTGTGGCAGAGTTAGGCTACACCCTCGGCTGTGACTGAAGGACCACATTTCTATCTCCTTATTTCCTAGCAACAGTTAACAATTTTCTCTTTGCTTTTCCTCCCCACCCTGGGTTGGCCACCTAGTGTAGCTCATTACTATCCTACTAAACTTCCTACAAGTTCTCTCTTTTCATTCTTTTCCATTTCCATCCATCCAGTCCCTGGAATGATGCCAAACACCTGGAGAGGTGTTGTGTAAAGTGCATAAGTGCATTTTGTGTATAAAAAGCATGATGGCTATTTTAAATAGGAATAAATACAGTTAATAAAGCCTTTTTAAATAAAAAGGATTCAGAAACCCTATAAAACAATAATAATTTCATGATTAGTACAGTTATAAGAAATCCTTAAGGTATTTTCATAAATTCACACTATAAACCTGTTACTGTATAAAGTTCTAGGTATGAGAATGTGGTATACTTTATAAAAGTGCTTAGTCACTGTGGATCAGAGAATATAGTCAATATCTGTGGAGATATACACTGTACCTTTATATTAACCAGAAGTCCCTAGACCCCCTTGGTTTTGAAACAACATGTTCAGACATGAAACAGCAGGTCCAGATATGTAAATAGAAAAGGGTTCAGTCAGGTGACCCCACCAAAAGATATAAAAAACTCATCACTGAGTTCACTTCAGTGTAGTCCAGTGGGGCTCGGCCCTGAGGGAGGAGAGAGGCAGACAAGCTGTTGAATGTAGATGAGAAGGGTCTTAGGAGCTCTAAGATCCAGGACTGTATTATGGGAGAAACTACTGATGTTAAGTAGTGATTTTCTTTACAGTTCTTTTGTTTTCATTTACTTTTCTAACTTTGAAAATAAATATCACACCAGGTGTGTTTTAACCCTGTAAATTTTCCTTGTCTGAAGTTTATTCCCACACACTGTGACAATAATGTATCTTTTAACATTTAACAGATAAACTGGAACTATTAAGAGGAGTGACACCCTTTCAGTTTGAATATTTTTATGTAAAAATGTTAATGTAGGAATGTAACTCTGTTTAATTTACAAAATAATAAAGTAAAAAAAACAGTGCTTTGAACCTCTCATAGGTTCTTCATCATGGGGAGGGGTGAACAAGGCATACCATTTCATTTTATAAGGCCAGTCTTAAAGGGACATAGCCTTTTGTGTAGAAAGTGAAACCACGTTGCATGGTAATCAAGTTAAGGTATATCATACTAATACTATAAAAAAAGGTAAATAAACTTAGGTATACAAAGGCATACAAAGGCTGGGGACAATCATATTTAGCAACATTGTTTTAAGTAATGTATTAATCCTGAGAAATAAATGTCAAAGAGGTTCCTTATTTAATTATAACTTGTCAATGCTCAGTTTTTATGAATTTTTTTTGGAGACATCACTTGAGGTGAATTTAAAACCCATAGTGGAAGCTGAAAACAGATTCCAAGGTCTCCTGAAAAGAAAGACCAGAACAACAAACATATCAATAAATAAAATGCACAAAAATTATGTGAGACCCAGTAAAAATAAAAAAAATTGGCAGTTATAAATAAGGCAAAATGTCCCAACCATCATTTAAACCTAAAGGATAAATAGCTCCCAAGTTAAATATTAGTCTACTCTCCTTTTCCATAGTGTGTAATGTATATTGCCTTCTCTTGCATTAGATTGCACATGGTCAATGCCCATGAATTGAAAGAGGAACTTTCATGATGGTCCAAAAGTTACAGCTTATAGTCATCATATGCAGTGCTAGACCTGAAAAGGTGTGTGCATTTGTTATTTTTGGCAAGGTTTACTCTGCCTTCCATAATTTGGATTTGTTTGTGAGCCCTGCTGCATTTGCTTTGCTGTTCAGCTGATGGGTTGCAAGCTCTGATGACATCACTATAGGGTAGAGGAGTGACTCACACTGTGCAGTACCATGCAGTTGCAACAATGTTGCAAGGAAACATACCAGTATTCAGTATACATACTGTGTTTCCTCTTCCCAAGACACCAGTTAGCAATGCATTATGCCAAAATCCAAATGCCTTGTCAGTATGTTTTTTTGTGTGTCAAATTGACTCTGCCTATAGTGATGTCAGCAGTACAACCCTGGGCCCACAGCAACACTAGACTTGCTATAGAAGCTCTGGTACACCCTGCAGTTTTAGCAGCTCAGAGTACAAAACCTAACTGCCAAACAGTAATGAAATACAATTCCAGAATCAGTACAAGAAGGGTAATTTATGCATGAAAGTCAAAAGGACTGGGAAGTTCCTCTTGAAAGTTATTTATTTTATTTATTTGGTTTTTGGTAAGTGGGTAAGAACACTAGATAGCAGTGTGCCTATTTTCAGGTGTGACCCATGAGAGTACAGTACACATGAACAAGAACAAATAATTACATTAACATTTTCATCATAGCGGGTTACCGTGCATGAACATACAGCGTTGTGATGGCAGTACATTACAAACAAGTGGAACAGTTCCTTATACAGGCAGCTCTGGTTAAGTGAGCAATTGTATAACAGCTATACAGAGAGGTTTAAAAACAGGGTTTATACTGAGTAATAGAGTTATGCAGAGATAGCCTGTGTTTAATGCAGCGATGACTGCCAACTGGAATGTCACCCTTCTGGTTTATTATTGAGTGAACATGCTCTTGGATTCTCTCCTTTAAGGGTCGGGTGATCATGCCAAAGTGCAATGATGGACAGTCACACAGGTGTATACGCTACGTACGGTGTTAGACAGATGATGAAGTGACAAATGTCAAAGCTGGCTCCATTTGTTGGGACTAAGAATTTATCTTTGTGTCATATACTTGCAAATATTGCAGTTCCCACAACAATGTGAGCCTTTGCTTTGTATTACAAAAAAGGAAGATGTAGGTTTGATGGGGTTTACTGAATAGTGACTTCTAACTACTCTATCCTTGATACTTTTGGCTTTTCTGTGAAACCACTCTGGGGATACACCCACATTCCCCTAAGGTCAAGATCTACGTCCAATATGTTCCAAAATATTTTTAGTGTCCCTGCTATATTAAGGGTTACAAGTTAAACTCAGTAATGAAATTGATCTTATCGTAATCTGCAGTCCATTCCTAGGGGTCAGTAGTGTTTTCCTATCTCTAGAGTGTGTGAAATTCTGCTTCTTGAAGCAGCTTAAGGTCATACCCTCTTTCCAAAAATCTATCTGTAAGTTCCTTACCATGTATATAGAAACTCTCTGTTGTGGAACAGTTTCTGCATATCCTCAGAAACTGTCCTTTAAGTATCCACATTTTTAAATGGGAAGGTGACAGCTATAAAAGTGCAACAGTGTGTTTCCTGCTGTTGGTTTACAGACATTTTCAGTACTTATGCTACCATCTGTATTGGCACATAGCTTTAAATATAAAAGATAACAGAGATAGCATCCACCATATGGGTGAAATGTAGGTTCCGATCATTTTCTCGAGGTAGGCCAATAAATCCTCTATTTCAGATCTAGTGCCCTTCCAAATACACAGCACATCATCAATGTACCTGCCCGATATTGTATATTGTTACAGTACTTGTTACGCCTGGGGTCATAGATGGCTACCTCCTTCCATCAACCCAGAAAAAGGTTGGCGTAAGAGGGTGCCATCGGCAATCCCATTGCCATGCCAAATGTTTGTAAATAGAATCAAGAGTTAAACGTGAATACATAGCTATTCAATATCAGATCCAATGCTTATAGTGGTGATGTCACTGTTATACCTCAACACCTTTTTCATTCTACATCTAGAGTGCTGTACTGATGGCATGCTTAAGCTAGACTGTTTTCACTTTCAGTCAGACTTTCTCCTCCTGCTGCCAACAGTTTGGACTTGTCTGTGGCTGCTTCTGTGTTTCCTGCCAATAACAGGACACCTTCACTGTCGAACAAGAGAACAGGCGAACAATTTGGAAAACCCTGGCTGATTTAAAAATAATATCTACCTATTTCAAACAGGTAGACAAACATCGATTGCTTCTGTTCCATTCCAGTGGCAGTGCGTGACCTCTTGTTAGCTGAATTTGTTTTCAAAATTAAACATACAGATGGCACAGATTACAAACCTGGGACAATTTGGGGTATATTAGGAAGCATGCTGATTGGCAGCTTCTAAAGCACAACTTTGGCACTCTATATAACAGGTAAAGATTCATTTTAAAGAGACAGTCATCATGACAGCTAAGCAAAATATTTAACATAACTGGGCAAGAGCAATAGACCTCTACGGAGGAAAAGCCCTTATTGACACTGATATTCATATGCTTTATACCTTAGGGACTATAGGTGTGCACAGTCCTTCTGAACATGATGTTCTTTAACATCAGGTTATACTTTGCATTAGGGATCATGGAACAATATTAATTGAAATGGGGAGATCTCACACACTAGGCCAAGACACTGATGGCAACTGGTTTTAGAGTATAATGAGCATCAGACTATGACACATACTGGGCACAATCCTAGAAACATTAGACCAGCAAAGGCTTGAATGTTTATTTTATTTTGTTTAACAGTCTTTAGGATTACAACCTTTGAGTCAAGGACTCATTCACAAAGCTCTGTGTCAGAAAAACAAATACAAACACTTAATACATATAGACATAGAATGGCAGCTAAAGGTAAAATTTTTTCAGTTATACAACATTGTAGAATCAAGATCAGCTATACATTGCATTGAACATTATACCAAGAGCTGTATTTTACAGTTTTCAAAAGAACAATAAGTTTGCTGATAAAGGAGGGAGTAATAGGTTTGATATTTACAGCAAAGTAAAGAAATAGATAGATATATTGTGAGTGCAGCCAAAGGAAGCATTGTTAATATGTAATGTTTGGTAGCCCTATTGGTAGGAGCTCAGTGGCAAGTTGGTCCCATAAGATGATAGATAGATGACCCAGCACTAGCTGGTACATTGGCAGTCGGCTCTACACCAGGGACTGCCAGGGCATGCCCTGGTAAAATGCTGTGCTCGAGTTGGTTCCCCATATTGCAGAGATTCCCCATAGTAACAATATATAAGTGCCCTGGCTACCATCTGTTGTGCCCGGCTGTGCCCAGGTAACCATTTGTGGCTAGAGCTGCTGCTGTACATTGGCAGGGCCGTGAAGCGAGAATGTGCTCTTTGAGGGCTGACTTGAAAGATCCTACTTTGAAGATGGAGGAGATGTTGGGGAGTTTGTTGTATCAGACTGGGGCCCTGTGTGGAAATGACCTTTGGGCTAAGGAGGTTCTAACCTTGGGATGGACCACACCTGTCAGTTGGCAGTGTGGGTGATCACAGGGTTGTGGGAGGATAGGAGACAGGCAGAAACCCCCAGAGGTAAGCCCCAGGTGTATTTTCTTTGTGAGGAGACATGTTTGATAAAATAGCCTTTCATCAGGTGACGAGATTTGTCAGGGCATATAGGGTACAAGTATGGGTATGCATGTCTGCTCCGGAGAGGAGTCTGCATGCTTTGTTTATGGCCAGGTGGATTTTGTTAAGGGCCTGTGTGGTCAGCAGCCGAGTAGATAGTGAGCCCATAATTGACTAGGGAGAGGACTGAGGAGGTGACAGCCAGATTAAGGGCTTCTGAGGTAGGCAATCCTTGTGCCAATACAATAAGCCTATATGGACATTTATGGCAGATGATAGAGTGTCAATGTGTGAATGGAAGGAGAGGCTGGAGTCAAATGTAAGGCCCAGGTATTTATATGTATGGACCTGTTCTAGAGGAAGGAGAGAGGAGAGGATTGTTAGCTCGCATTCTTGGCCTTATTCTGTCAGTGGGAAAAGAGCATGGTCTTTGTCTTTTTACATTGACCACGTCTTTGGTCTATGAACCAGTTTTCAATCTGGTTAAATGAGTGTTGGAGGGAGGACTACAATTCTGTGGGATCTGGTGCAGGCAAAAGTACCATCGTCCGCACAGAGTAGTAGGTTGCCAGAGCAGGAATGGGCAAGGTGTTTAGGTAGATGCTGAATAATGAGGGCTGAGGATGGAGCCCTGGGGAACCCCAGAATGGACTGGCAGGGTGATTGAGAGGGTGCTGTTTATTTTGACACATTGTGATCTAGCTGTGAGGTAACTGGTAAACCAGGAGATGGGTCCTTGGACAGACCTATGTGGCAGAGTGTGCTTAAGAGTAAGGGGTGGAGACTGTATCAAAGGCCTGTGACAGGTCGATGAAGACAGCTCCAGCTAGGTGTTTTCTATCCAGGGCAGAGAGAATAAAATTAAAGAACTCAGTGAGAGCCATAGTTGTACTGTGCCCAGATCTGAAGCCATGCTGCTTCCCACAAAGCTGGTTATGAGCAAGCAGGTACTCAGTG
The DNA here is from genome assembly GCA_016271365.2 of Neoceratodus forsteri. Classification (NCBI taxonomy): domain Eukaryota; kingdom Metazoa; phylum Chordata; order Ceratodontiformes; family Ceratodontidae; genus Neoceratodus; species Neoceratodus forsteri. Next base: position 245,073,884 of record CM028129.1, on the reverse strand, counting down.
AGTTGGTGGCTATAATTTTTTGAGGGCTTTTGAGAGTGGTGGGAGAATGGAGATGGGATGATAGTTACTGGGAGGTGCTGTCACCACTCTTCAGTATTGGGGTGACTGTGACAGTCTTCCAGGCTGCGGAACTACCCCAGACTTAGGGAGTGGTTAATGAGGTCAGTCAGTAGAGAGAGGACTGTATCTAGTACTAGATGTAGGATTCTCATATCAAAAGAATCTTTGCAATAGCAAGAGCCACTGAGAGCTTTAATGAGATAAGGCCTTGCCTCATTCATAGAGATCACCCTGAGATGGAAGGGGGATGCTGGGTGTTAGGCAGTAGGGTTGCAGGAGTGGGGTCGAAGAAGTTATTTAGAAGTACTGCACTAAGGTCAGAGAATGATGAGTTGAGGCAGTTGGTGCGGCTAGCAGGTTGGCGGTAGGGACACTGTTGACAGTTAGTGGGGGAGCCAGGATTTGCCATCAAGTTCCTTGATATTGGGCCAGAACAACCGAGCATTCCCCAGGAGGAGGCAAGGGTCATTTGTAGTAGCCCGATTTGGCCTGTTTTATGACCCAAGTGCATCTGTTACGAGCCGCTTTATAGGCTTGCCTGTCTGCCTGCGTGCCAGATGTGACTACTTTATGCCAGAGATCATCTCTGTGCTTTAGCTGTTGGAGAAGTGCAGGTGTGACCCAGGGGCATTACAGTTCTTGGATTGCAGTTTTGCTATTGGGGCATAGAAGTCACATGCTTTATTAAAGAACAGGTGAAATAATCAAGGCTTCATCTATAGTAGGGGCACGGGAGATGGGGAACCAGTCCCATTGAGTTAAGTATTTTCTTCATTTTGTGAGGCTTCCAGGTTGGAGATGATGCTGGGCAACATAGTTTGGTGTGGGTTTCTGCTGAAGACATGACCAGGAAAAGAGGATGGGTGAATGATTGCTTAGGGAGTCTGGAAGGACCACCAGGTCAGAGATTCTGAGGGGACGGTTGGTGAGGAGAAGGTTAATCAGGGTGCTAGAGCCATTAGTGGGGCTCACCCTGGTAGGTTAGCTGACCAGCTGGGTCAGGTCCAGCAAGCGAGTGTCCTTAGCATAGGAAGCCGAACTGGCAAGCCAGGTCACGTTAAAGTCTCCAAGTATGATGTGTTCTATTTTGGGAGGGAAGCTGGAGATGTAGTTAGCAAGGGATTGCATAGCAGGAGCTTGGTTTCTTGGGGGACATATGCAACAGTAAGAGTTACAGGGGCTCTGGAGGGATCTGGAGTAAGTTTTAATGATAAGACTTGGGCACCATGGTCTAGTGGAAGTGTTGGAAGGGCATGGCATATCATGGAGTCTTGGATGTACACAGCGCACCCCCCACCACGTTTGCCCACTCTGTTGGCTCTGTGAAGGGTGAAGCCAGGGAGGGTGACCAAGGAGTCAGGTGTTTTTGGAGAGACAGGTTTCTGTGAGGGCTAGCACATCTGGCTGATGTTGCAGTATCCAACAATGGAGACCTGCCATCTTTTGGGTAAGCTGCAAATGTTCATTGCAGCTATTCTGAACCCATGGTGCAAGAGGCTAGGGCTGGGTGAGATGGGGCCTGGGTTAGGATGAACATTTCCTGAAATTAGTAGGAGTATGGAAAAACATCTGAGAAGAGCAAAAGATCATTGCCTTGTTGTCAAGGATAGCTGCCGCCTAGATATAGTCGCGGTAGTACATGGAATGCCAGGGTGATAAGGGTTGGAAAGGATAAGAATGTGACCCAGCATGAAGGTTGATGGTGGTACATGGCTGCAGGAGATATGTGGGGAGAGGGATGCATGACAGGCAGTGTCAGTGTGGGTGGCAGTCGGTGATGGTTCGTGAGGGTGGGAGGTGTGGGAAGAAGGCCCTTGAGGGAGGGCTGAGGGGTCCAAGGTAGGATAGTAAGAGTGATCAGTAGGAGCCTGGGTGGTCCGCATGACAATGGGTTCCCAGCAAGTGGTGATAAGGGCAATGGTCCAGTGTCGGTATAAGGGAGACACTCCGATACCCATAATTGTGGTGGTCTCTATGGCACAGTAGTAGGGTGACGGACTATGGTTTGTTAGGGTGTAGTAATTTGCTTTAGGTAAGAAGAACCCAGGATGAGAAGCATTAGGGGACAGCAGTGGGAAGAGAATGCAACCTCCAAGAACTGTTGCAATCTAGTGGCTTTGCAGTATAATTTGCAAATGGAAAAGGAAAAAAAGCTAGAAATATTAACAATCCTGTTCCAGTAAACAGTTGATACTGGTAAACTCAGCATTAGTAATTCTTGCATTAAAAAGAGACAGCTCAGGAAGGGTAGATTCAAGAGCCAATAAGAGAAGGGGAATCACATTATGCCTAATCAAGCTCAGGAGCAGTAGTAGTGCAGTCAAATGGCCTGAAAGACAAACAGCGCCAAGTTCAATCCTCGGTATCTGTGGGCTGCTCTTCAAAATGTGTACTTGGTTTTACACTGAGAGGCAGGCAGAACAGCTGCTGGATTCAGAGAAGCTCCTGCAGTTTGCAGGAGGCAGTCACCCATACGGCAGGATGCCTGTGGAACGGAGAAGGTCTGTTAATTTAAGGCCGACAGGGACAATGGGCACTAGAAACCTCAGCCCCAAGCAAACAAGGAGATAATGGCAGGGTGAGGTTTTCAGGGCAGGGCAGACAGTTTATTAATACAACCGAACAACACCTTCACAAAAGAGCTGTTACACTTGGGGATGTACAACAATCTTACCAACCCACAAAGTGACCCCATTGCTGCCTATATGAAGTACAGCTTTCAGCGTCCAAAACAAATGTTAGAGCCTGATGCACCTTTTACCTAGCTCCCTCCCACAGCCAGCAACTCAGATTGACAGTGTGGTACTGGGGCATGACTGTGGGAGAAAATAAAATTCAAAACATGTTAAAAATGATGAAGTTCTCTCTCTTTTTTATATATCGACATTCTTTATCTCCTACCTCCGTGGAGCGGGCTGACAGGTCGTCCAGCTGCTGACACCTGCAACCCCGGACCCAGTCCGGTCAGCAACTCGCTCTCCTCCCGCAGGCTGGCAGCAGTATCCCCCCATGGAGCCTGGATCCAATACCTGGGGCGCACCTCTCCTGTCCAGGGGCACGCACACGGCCATCAGCTGCCACGACCGCCTGCAATTTCCACCTGGATTTTCTCTCTCTTGGAACTGGACTTGCAATGGCATCAGTGCTATGTGCGAAGCCTGCCGTGCTCAAACTCTCAGCTGTCACGCTGCTTCTTGCAGTGCCCTGACTTCCGCTAGTTGCCACTGCAGGTGATGTAGACCCCTTACCCACCCAGAGGATGGAGAGCTGTCACGGGATGCTTGATCCTCCTCATCCCTGCCGACATCCAGTGGCCGAGTCTGTTCCCAAACCCGGGTCACGGTGTGGCGCAAGGTGTGGCGTCAGCACTTCAACCTTCAGTGCCACCAGGCCAGCCAAAAATTATGAAGTTCTCTGCTGGTTTCCCTGAGTGTAAGACGATAATCAATCACTCCCTGCAAGGCTTCAATTCAGACCCTGATTGATCACAATGATCCCCCCATAGATGTGGTATAAGTCTCAGGCCACGAAATCTGTAGTCTACCAATGGCTACTCTGTTATGTAACAGCAAGAACAGAGGTGGAATTCACCAATTTTTTGGTCCATGACAACTTCCTCCACAAATTACCAGGGCACCTTACCTACTGCCACACTGGTGACCTGGGGTAGGAATGGACCGGGTCACTCGGAGGCAGCGGGGGAGAGAAAGGTTCGAGCATCCCTAGGACAGCTCTCCTTCCTCGGGGAGGGGTTTAGTGTGGTGCGCTGCTTGCCTGCCACCCAGCAATGACTGGGTGGCAGCACTCCATGCCACCATGCAGGGATGGGACCACACATTCAGGGTGCTGGGCCGTCTCCGCCGGAGGTGAAGCTCAGGCGTCATGCCCATTGCACATCTGTGGGCCCAGGGAGAAAATCAGAGGAAAAACACCTCCGGGCAGCATGATAAAGACTGACCCCCACAGGCTCTGCACCGGTGGCCAGGCACAACCACAAGTCCTATAGCAGAGAACAACGATGAATGTGAGTCCTGGAGGAGCATGGTGATAGGGATGGGTGGTCAGTTTGAAGGGGGCTGCGGGGGAGAATTCAGCGAGAAATGGTAACAAAAGAAAATATTCAGAGCTAACAGCATTTTCTAGAAGGAGTTACCATAAAAATGAACAACTATAACACTGAACCCACAAAAAAAAACACAGATTTACAGTCATTTCCTCAAACTCCGATTAGGTAAGCTGTTTCTCATTCTCGAACAGTTCTTTTTTTTTTAATTTACTGTTCTTTACCCATGATGCTGACTAGCCCCTTCAGCCCTTTGGTCCTGCCCTGTCAACCACCTCCCCTAGGACTTACCTTTCTCTCCAGTGTTTCCTCATGGATGACCCCTCCCAGGAGAAGGGACACCTGTGGGCAACCCTTAACAACAAAAAGGGTCCGCCCTGCTAAACACTGGAGCTTGGTAATAGCTCACAGAAAAACAACAAAACTGGGCTAACTTCAGCGTCACTGAATTAGAAAGTCATATGCTGATCATATTGATAGAGTGCAAAAAATCACTTTTATTAGATAAGGCAAGTACCAGCCTCATACAACGCTAAAAGGGAAAAACATTTCACACCTATACCGGACGCCACATAACTGCCGCTACAGAACATGATACAGTTTACTGTTAAACTTGTGAACTCTGTGATTTTTTCAGTTCAGCATTGATAACCTGCTTGAATCTGTTTGCTGTAGTCATGAATGAATTCTACTTACACTGACAAAGTTTACCGTTATGCTGGAAATGTTTTTGTAGCGCCAAGTGAGTTCCCTTTATACTGACAAAGTTTGCCGTTATGCGGAAAGTGTTTTTATCTGCATAGTAAAACTATGGAATAGAGTCAGTGTTCTTATTGTCTTCTCATCTCAATAAGGGTCACTATATATCATATAAAATAACAGATAGGGCAAATGTGCACAGACAAGGCTGTGTTTCCATTTTGGGATTCTATGATATCATAGACCTCTCAAGCTTCACTCTCGAGGTCTATGATGTCACAGAGTCCCTCGATGAAAGGACACAGACTTGCTATGCTTACCTATTATTCTACATATAACCAGACATGTCACTGTGTTCTACTGTCTAAAAGGAATGTGTGTCTCTACACCGTGACACACAAGATGTCCACACTCAGTGCAGGGAGGATGGTCAGAACCCCTGTACCCAGCTCCAAAAGTTATTAGAATCCAAAAGCCCAATGCTCTGCACTCTAACTCAAAAAATAAGTAATACGTGCATCATTACACCCTTCTAGTGTATAGCAACTGGGTTTGCTATCCCTGTCCAACAGAGTTTGACTGTTGGCACGCGAGACACCATTGATAACACTGGCGCTTGTCTTCAACACACTGGCCTTTTGATTACTACCCAGAGCCTGCCTGCATGGTTCTCACTGCAGCAGGCACTGAGGCATAGCCCATCACAGTGAAAGCACAAAAGAATAGAGAGAACAGGTGGCACTAATCAAATCATGTGTGCCCCTGCTGACATAATAAAATAAAGTGTTAGTCACGTCCTCTGGAACATTCATTTACAACAAAATACCCATTTCCATGCAAATCTGTAGAAAACAAAGTATCTCTTTAGTCACCAGATATTGGGAACTCCCTTGCCTTCACAGGCTCAGAAGCAGCTGACATCCTTTCAGAAACTGTTGTTTGACTAGGAGCAGGGTTCTGGATTTGATGAAGTTGTACTAACGTTCTAAGAAAACTAGAACTTGGTGGCTTAATTGCATGCATTCTAAAACTTTGCAGAAATGATGGCATTAAGCAATCAGTAAGACTCAACAGGGTGTGGGTTAGGCTGAGATAACTGCTGCAAGATGGAGTGGAGGGCATGATCCCTGGATACAGGGCCACTAGAAATGGTTGTATTCAAATGTGCAGAGGAGCTTCTGTAGCACTATGCAAATGAGCTAAAAGAAGGACTAGAGACTCAACCCCTGGGTATATAGATTCTTAATGAGTCTTTATTTTAAATATGCAACCTCTAACAACATCAGAAACCAACGATCCTCTTCGAGGATATCTTCTCCATTAGGTCACACCTTTGGAACTATAGTCATCAGGCACTGGGACCACATTAAAACTTCTGTTCACCAGAGCTTGTGAAGGAAACATCGTCAACTAGCCATTGCCATTTATTCTTTTACTTTATTTTACAGTTTATGTCATTGTTTCTGCATGCCGCTGAAGTTGAAAAGAGCCTTTAAGTGCAGAGAAATTTACAAAGAAGACACACACACGGTCCTTGTGTGCTGCTTGAGCCTGTCTCACAACATGAGGACTTAGGAGATTTGCAGAGCTTCAACTAGTCTATAAGTCAATGCCACAAGAAAGCTTTAGAGAAGTTCCTATTCCTTACAACTTTAAAAGCTGGCCAGCCGGTGGCACTGAGGACTGAGGCACTGGATGCCACACCTTGTGCCACGTCAGCAACCGGGTTCGAGAACAGCCTGGGTCATCATGGGTCAACCCGGGGAGGGTGGGAGTGGGACGAGCAGCCACGAGGCAGCTCTCCTCTCCCAGAGAGGGATGCTGCTACCCTGCCATGTGACTACCGCTGGGTGGAGGGTGGGAGTGGGACTGAGCAGCCACGAGGCAGCTCTCCTCTCCCAGAGCGGATGCTGCTGCTACCCCAGCCATATGACTGCCCGCTGGGTGGCCCAGTGGCAGTGCCCATCTTCTTCCAAGTTGTGTAACTGGGTGTGCTTTGAAACAACTGAGAAGCTGCATGGGATATCTATATTGGACTAGATATCTGCAATGAATCTCTCTCTTCTTACATCTGAGGAAGTTTTCCTTACTTTTACATTGGTATTGCTTTGTGTTTAATTATTTTAGTTTTAATTCAGGAACAGGGTTTTCAAAACTGCTTATCTTGTCAGCATCTTCAGAAGGGCTGAAATAACTGCATATTTGATTTTCCTTTGTGGCTAACTGGACTGATCACCAGAATTATGTGACAATCTGCATCAATATATTTTGCAATATTTGCTGGTGGTGGTTGTGTGATTTAAAATAGCAAAGGCTGCAGTTTGTAATTGGATGCCAGACATAGCCTGAGGTAGGAAATTGTCTTCACAAGTCAGGGAGATATGCATCACAGCCAATTGTTCTAGCTTGAACGTTTCAGCATTGATCAATTACTATAAACTACTGGTGTGATCCTGTTTCAGTCCATCTTCTTCCAAGTTGTGTAACTGGGTGTGCTTTTAAACAACTGAGAAGCTGCATGGGATATACTATATTGGACTAGATATCTGCAACAAATCTCTCTTGCTACTGTCAGCATCTTCAGAAGGCTGAAATAACTGCATATTTGATTTTCCTTTATGGCTAACAAACCACCAGGCTGTTTGGGGCTGGGAGGTTTACCTGTGTCTGACTTGGATGTCTGGATTTTCTCTGTTTGATTAGCAGAATATTTTCTCTGTCAAATTGTTGTGTAGGGCATCTTGCTGACAGGAAGGCACTCATCATAGCGTGGGTGAGAGCTTTTAGCTGATTGTTTTGTGAGGGCACTGTTTAGACCAACCTCTTCCACCCTCACCCCACCACCCCTGGAAATAGTTCCTTTATCGTGAGGTTCTGACATCATTTCCTCAAGAGTGCAAGGTGCATATCACTGTCATATCCTCTCTAGCACACTGCACTGACAATATAAGCATACACATTGTATAATATATATATTTCTATATAATAAACCAATCACACATGCGCCATACACACACACACACACACAAAACAAACAAAAAGATAGATAAACATGTGGGAGTAGTGCAATGTAATGGCTGTGGGGCAGCAGTCTCCGGGAGTCTTTCTGGAGGCTGAGATGCTGCCCTATTTGCAGACAACTCTCTGCCCTGAGGGAGGAAGTTGCCCATCTTCAGGCCGCACTGGACAGTAGGAAGGAACCTCCCCATCCAGGGAGCACCAGAGCCACCACCACTACCTCAGAGGTTGCAAGAAAGCACAGCAGTTGGACCACAGTGGGGTCAGGGAGGGTGAGAATGGTGGAACAGAGGCACACCCAGTCAATTGTTCCTCCCACAATCTATACACCATTCTGGGGAGCATAAGCTCCCTATGGATGCACTCCCATGAAACAGACTGATGACAACTGTCACAAGGAGGCCCACAGGAAGGACAGAGGACACCACAGGGAAAGGGAAGCAGCTCCGGTGGGGGACTCCAGTTATTAGGAGGATAGAACTGGGGGAGCAGGGAAAACTGAAGTAAGGTGCCTGCCTGGTGCCATGGCTTGGAGGGACAGGAGAGTGCATCCTCAGGATCACAGAGAACAGCTGCAAGGAGTTCAGCTGGGACGTCATTGTCCACCTAGGGACAAATGACATGGCTCATCATGAGATCAGAGCAGTGCAGGAGGACATTGTAGATTTGGGGAGGAGCCCAAGACAAGTAGCACACACAGTATCTTTCTCAGAGAGTGCTGCCTGTCAATGGCATGGGGGAAGCGAGGTAATTAGCACCATGCAGCTTTAATGAATGGTTGAAAAATGGTGTGGAGCACAGGGGTTTGGTTTCCATTGGGGACTGGGGTTCCACCTGAGGGACACCAGCCTATACTGGCAGGATGGTCTGCATCTGTCCAGGAAGGAACAAGTCTTTGAGCAATCGGTTTAAATGCTTCATTGGCAAGCTTTAAACTAGTCAAAGGGGAGGCACTGATAAGCAGCAGGAAAATCCCAGCCTCTCCCTACAAAACAAGGTACTAATGAGAAAAAGACCGAGGTAGAAAGGTCAGTGGGGATGCTAAAACAGAAGGTAAAGCCATCAAAAAATGAGAGCAATAGTACCAATGCCCGTAGTCTGGGTAACAAGCTTCCTGAATTAGTGGCCTTGATGGAGGAGGAACATCTGGATATAGTGGCAGTCACAGAAACATGGTTCTTCAAAACCATGACTGGGACGTCAACGTATCAGGATACACTATCTACAGGAGTGACAGGGAGGGTAAAGAGGAGAGAGTAGCTCTTTACATAGGGAAGGAATAAAAACAACAGAACAAAGGGTAAACAGGAGGAGAAGAAGCACTGTGGTAGAATTTGGAGACAGGCAATGGTACCACAATCCACACAGGGGTTATATATAGACCCCCCTTCTCCAGGGAGGAACTGGACAAGGAAATGATAGAAGTATATGGGAATGGCAAGAAAAAAGGGAGATATTGCTGATGGGTGATCTGAATATGCCAGATGTTAACTGGAGTACAGTTGCAGCAGCCACTTGAAGAAGTAAGGGTTATTCAGATGCCCTACAGAGGCATGCCTTAGACAACTAGTATTGGAGTCCACTTGAGAGGAGCAATCTTAGACCTAGTTCTCTCAAATGGAGATGAAGAGAGGATCACAGGCGTAGAAGTGGGTAGCCATCTAGGAACTAGCGACCATCGAACAGTATAGTTCACAATAAACACAGCAATAGAGTCAAGCCATACAAAGGCAAAGTACTGGACTTTAGGAGGCTGACTTTGCCAAAATAGGTAAGTGCCTAAGAATGCACTAGAAAATGGGCAGGAAGGAGGGTGGAAGAACAATGGGAATAATAAAACTGCCATCACAGAGGTAACGAGCCTTTGTGTGAAGCAAATAAACAAAACAAAGCGATGTAGAAACCACTATAGTTCTCAAAGGAAATGGCAGTGAAGGTTCAAGAAAAAAGCATTCATAGTACAAAGAATCACAGAAGGAGCAGGACAGAGAACTACTATCAGTTAAAGCAAAAGGAGGCTGGGAAGGCAGTCAAGAACAGCAAAGGCCCAAACCGAGGAAAAGATAGCCAACTCAGTTAAGAAGGGGATAAAACCTTTTATAGGTACATCACAGAGCCGAAGGAAGACCAAAGGAGGATAGTGAGGCTTAATAAAGGGGAGGGAGGGTGGGCAGAGGAGACTGTGAAAAGGCAGAGATACTAAACAAATATTTTTGCTCAGTATTTACAAATGAAGAGAGAATGTACTTAAAAGCAAACAGTAGAAACACTCTGGATACAGAAGTTGATACCAACCCATTTACAGAAAAGGGTTCTGAAAGAACTCTTAAAGCTGAAAAGTGGACAAAGCAATGGAGCCCGATAAGATTCATCCCAGAATTCTAAAAGAACTAAGGGTAGAAATAGTAGACACCACTGACTACCCTTTTAACAAATCATGGGAGATGGGGTGGTACCCCGGGAGGACTGGAGGAGGGATGTGATTCCCCTTCACAAAAATGGGAGCAAGGCAGAAGCAGGAAACTACAGACCTGTTAGTTTAACCTCAGTGATAGGGAAATGATGGAATCACTTCTGAAGGAAAGAATTGTCAAGTGTCTAGAGGCCAGAGGGCACAGGACCCTAGGCAGCATGGATTCACAGTGGGAAGGTCATGCCAGATGAATCTGATAGATTTCTTTGACTGGGTGACAAAGTAGTAGATCAGGGAGGGGCTGTGGACATGGCCTACCTAGACTTTAGCAAGGCATTTGACACAGTCCACACAAAGATTAATATGCAAGTTAGCCAGCCTGGAGTGGGTCCCAAGATGACAACCTGGGTAAAAAATTGGCTGGAGGATAGGACACAGAGAGCAATAGTAAATGGAGTCCACTCTGAAGAAAGGGGGTTACCAGTGGGGTACCACAGGGTTCAGTATTAGGACTGGTCCTCTCTAATGTCTTTATAAGCGACATTGCAGAGGGACTGGAAGAAAAGTATGTCTTTGCAGATGACACAAAGATCTGCAACAGAGTTGATACACAGGGTGGAGTGGAAAGGATGAGAAGGAATTGGCGAAGGTTAGAGGAATGGTCAAATGTATGGCAGCTTAGATTCAATACTAAGAATGCAAGTAATGCACCTGGAAACAAACCCAGGGAAAAGTACACAATAGAGGGGTGAGATACTAACAACAACAAAAATGGAAAGGGACCTGGGGGTAGTCATATCAGATGACCTAAGGTGGGCAAGCAATGTGAGAGGACAGCAAGGAGGGCTGGGGATACTAGGATACATAGGGAAGGCATCACCAGTAGAAAACAGGAAGTTATTATGCCTCTGTACAGACAGCTGGTGAGACCCCATCTGGAGTACTGCGTGCAGTTCTGGAGACCAATCTCCATAAAGACAGAGACAGGATGGAAGCTGTCAGAGGAGGCAACTAAAATGGTGCAGGGGTCTGCACGGAAGAAACTATAGAAACATAGAAACATATGACTTTGGCGGCAGATAAGGACCTCTAGACCCATCTAGTCTGACCATTTCCCTACCTAGGATAGGCCACAGATCCTAGTTAACCAACAGCCTATTTCTTCCTACCCCCACAAGAATTGCCTTATGTCTGTCCCATGCATTTCTTGAATTCTCCACAGTTTTAGACCCCACATCCTCCTCAGGAAGGCTGTTCCATGCATCCCTACCCTCTGTGAAATAATACTTCCTCAGTGCCCTAGACCTCCCTCCTTCTATCTTTAAATTGTGTCCCCTTGTTCTTGCCGTCTCTTTTTCTGAAAGATGCTACCCTCTTGGACTTTGTTGATTCCACTGAGGGTACTTAAAAGTTTCTATCATGTCCCCCTCTCCTTCTTTCCTCAAGGGTATACATATTAAGCTCCTTTAGTCTCTCCTTCTCGGCTTCTCTTGCAGACCCTGCCACCATTTGGTGCCCTCCTCTGGACTGCCGCTATCCTGTCTATGTCCTTGTGGAGATGGGGTCTCAGAACTGGACCAGTACTCCAGATGGGGTCTCACCAACTGTCTGTACAGAGGGATAACAACTTCCTGTTTTCTGCTGATGATGCCTCTCCCTATACATCCCAGTATACCCCAACCCTCCTACTGCCTTCTCACAGCCTTGCTAACCTTAAGGTCATCTGATATGATTACCCCAGGTCCCTTTCCTTTTGTTTTTGTTACTACCTCCCCACCAGTGTATTCTTCCTGGTTCTTATTTGCGGTGCATTATTTTGTACTTTTTGCATTGAATCCTAGCTGCATCACTTCTGACCATTCTCCAACCTTGCCAAATCCTTTTCATCCTTTCCACGCCTCCTTGTGTATCAACCCTGTTGCAAATCTTTGTGTATCTGCAAAAGGCATACTTTTCCTTCAGTCCCTCTGCAATGTCACTGATAAAGACATTAAAAGGACTGGACCAATAATGAACCTCAGGTGCCCATCAGTAACCCCCTTTCTTCAGAGTGGACTCCATTTACAATTACCTTCTGTGTCCTGTTGTCCAGCCAATGTTTTACCCAGGCTGCCGCCCCTGGGACCCACTCAGGCTGGTTAATTTGACTATTAATCTTTTGGCTGTGGGACTGTGTCTAAATGCCTTGCTACAAAGTCTAGGTAGGCCATGTCACAGCCCCTCCCTGGTCTACTACTTTGTTCACCCAGTCAAAGAAATCTATTAGATTAGTCAGATATGACCTTCCCGCTGTGAACCCCATGCTACCTTGGGTCCTGTGCTCACACTGGCCTCTGAGGTACTCAACTATTCTTTCCTTCAGAGTGATTCCATCACTTTCCCTACCACAGAGGTCAGACTGACAGGTCTATGGTTTCCTGCCTCTGTCTTGAGTCCCACTTTTGTGAAGGAAATCATCCACCTTCCTCCAGTCACCGAACCACACCATCCTCCCATGATTTATTAAAAGGGTAGCCAGTGGTTTCACTAGTTCCTCCCTTAATTCTTTTAGAATTCTGGGGTGAATTCCATCAGTACCCATTGCTTTGTCCACCTTCAGTTTTGGGAGTTCTTGCAGAACCCTTTCTTCTGATGAAAGGACTGGGATCAACCCCCTATCAAAAGTGCTTCTGTTAATTGGATTAGGCACTTCCTCTCCTCTTTTGTGAATACTGAGCAGAAATATTCATTCAGTATTCCTGCTTTTCACTGTCCCCCTCTGCCCACCACCGTTCATTCTATTCAGCCTCACTATCCCTCCCTTTGTCGTTTCACGCTCGCTGATGTACCTATAAAAGGTTTTATCTCCCTTCTTAACTGAGTTGGCTATCTTTTCCTCAGTTTGCCTTTTGCTATTCTGACTTCTCTCCCTGCTTCCTTCTGCCTTAACTGGTACAGCTGTCTGTCCTGCTCCTTCTGTGTTTCCTTATACTTCCGAATGCTATCTTTTTCTTCCTGACTTTCACAGCCACCTCTTTTGAGAACCATAGTGGCTTTTTCTTTCATTTGATTTGTTTATTTGCTTCACACAAAGGCTTGTTGCCTCTGTGATGGCAGTTTGATAATTCCCCATTGTTGCTCCACCTCCTTCTAGCCTGTTTGCTAGTGCTTTTCTGAGGCACTCTCCCATCTTGCCAAAGTCAGCCTCCTAAAGTCCAGTACTCTCTTTTGTGGCTTGACTCTGTAGCCTGAGTTTAACGTGAACCACACTGTTTCATGGTCACTTGTCCCCACATGGCAACCCACTTCTAGATCTGAGATCCTCTCCTGCCTCCGTTTGAGAGTATGAGGTCTAAGATTGCTCCCTCACGAGTGGGTTCGAACTAAGCTGTCTAATGCCTACCACTGTAGGGCATCAAGAATGGCCCTGCTCTTGGATGTGGCTGCAGCAAATGTGCTCCAGTTAACATCTGGCATATTCAGGTCTCCCATCAACAGTATCTCCCCTTTCTCTGCCATTCTAAGAATGCCTTCTATCATATCCTTGTCTATTCCCTTCCCCTGACAGCAGGGTCTATACACAACCCTGTCTGCGGATTGTGGTGCCTTTCCAGTCTCAAGGTGACCCACAGTGCCTCCTCTGCTCCCTGTTTACTCTTTTGTTCAATTGCTTTTATCCTTCCTTTACATGAGAAAGCTACTCCTCCCTCTTCTCCCCTGCCTGTCTCTCCTGTAGGTTATGTACCCTGGTACATATGAAGAGAGACGAAAGGAATCAATATGTATAGCCTCAAGGAAAGGAGGGAGAGGGGACATGATAGAAACTTTCAAGTACCTCAAGGAATCAACAAAGTCCAAGAGGGTAGCATCTTTCAAAAAAGAGGTGTGCAAGAACAAGAGGGCACAATTTGAAGATGGGGCGGCTCAGAGGTAATTTAAGGAAGTATTTTTCACAGAGAGGTTGTGGATGCATGGAGCGGCCTTCAGGAGGAGGTTGTGGAGTCAAAACAGTGGTGGAATTCAAGCATGCATGGGACAGTCATAAGGCCATTCTAGGGGTGGGGGTAGGAAGAAGTAGGCTGCTGGTTAACTAGGATCTGCAGTTTATCCAGTAGGTAGGGAAATGGGAAGACTGGATGGCCAAGGGGTCCTTATCTGCCATCAAATTCTATAAGTGACGAGACTCTACGAGAGTACGAAGGAAGGTGTTGCAGAAGCGCGGTGTACATGCACCTCCATGCACACGGTGCGCCTGCAACAGGGCAGGAGAAAATGGAGCTGGCAAGCCCTTGATGGTCCCAGGTGCGATCCCGGTGATTGATACACACACGGGCTGGATCACGAGACCCCAGAGTGAGCCCTGCCTGCCAGCTCCTGAAAATTGGGATAAAAACCTGTATGTAAAATAAAACAACTTTAAAAGCCATGTAGAAGGGGCCAGCCCAGTGGCACTGAGGGCTGAGACATTACTCCTACCTCCTACCACTTCAGTGACCTGTGTTCGCGTGTGGACATGGGTCACTGAGGATCGCCAGGGGGTAGGGAGGGAGAGGATCGAGCATCTGGAGGATGGCTCTTCTATACGGAGGGGGGTTGGCAGTCCCACCACATGACTGCCCCCAGATGGAGACCTGAGGGAAGAGCGGATCAGTACACCAAAAGAAGGGAGGGTTCTGTGGGACTTCACAGCATGCATGCCTCCACATATGCATGTTGGTGTGTAACACCTAGCAATAGGTAGAGAAGGGAGAAAATGGGAAAACCTCCTGGGCGACAGGATGATTAACTGACCCTCCTCAGGCCCCTGCACCAGTGGCCAGGCACAACCATGGTCCTTGGGCTGAGGGCGAAGGCACAGATAAGCCCCAGAGAAGCTGGGTGACAGGACTGGGGGGTTGGTCAGGAAGGAGCCATCAGGGAGAGTAGGAACCTAAAATATATTATAAAATAAAAAGCCACTTAGAAGGAACAGGGCCCAAAATCTGTGTTTTCTCACCTTGGCTGAGAAAGCGGCAGCTGAAGTCAAAGGACCAGGACAGGGAATGGTCAGTGTCACAGCCCTCTTCATCTTTAGGCCACAAGCACAAACCTAGAGAAAAGAGATGTGCTTCACTGGTGAGGTCCTGGTCACTGTTGAGACAAGGTAAATCTGTTGCATCATTGCCCACTCTGGTGGCCCTGATGACAACCCTCCAACTGTCAATGAGACACCAAGGTCAGGGCTTGGTTTAGGCACTGCCATACCTGCTATGGATGGTATGATGCCATCATTGTCAGGCCAAGGCCATCGACACAAGTGGTCCCAGTCCCTTTACAGGGCGCTGTTGACTCTCAGGCTGTGCTGACTTCATTCTCAGAAATGATCAGATGCATTCTGCCTGGGCTACCACTACAGGCAGTTATGCCACTGTAGAGGCCACCTGCTATGCAGCCCTCATCGATGACCTCTACTAGCATACCACAGAGTCCTTTCTCTCAGCACCACGGTGTCATTTGTGCATTCTGTGGCACCAGTCATTGATACATACATTGATGATGAGGTTTAATATATATAAACCTGACCTCATGGTGTTAAAGGACGATTTAAGTAGGACTAGAGGGTAAACAATATGTTGCACCACGCTGTAGTTCTGCCCTCTAGTCCTGCAGTGAGGACTCAGTAGTTTACACCCTGAGGTCTCCTCCTGAGGATTCTACTTTTCAAGCCATGATGCAGCAAATGCAAACTGCCATGGACTTTGCTGTGAGAGAGAAGATTTCACAAAAGAAATCTGATGGAATATTTTAGGTCCCTTGCCCACCCTCCATTATAATTCCACCTTTATCCTCTGCATAAGAGGATGCTACATCTGCTGCATGGTACAGACCAAACTCACTGCCTGAAGTTCCCCAAAAAGCTGATAAGCAGTATCCTGCTCCATCTGCTAAGCCTTATTATGTCAACCAGCCAGAAGCTGACTGTAGTCATTGTGGCTGCTCATGATAGGTCTAGAGCACCTAAACTGGCCTAAACATACAAGTACTTTGCCTTCTGATAAAGAATCTAGGAGGCCGGATGTGACGGACAAGCATACATATGCTTCTGCCTCACTGGGTCTTAGAATTGCAAACTAACAGACCCATATGATAAAATATCAGAACAGTCTGTGGCAAGCTGCAAAGCAGTAGCCCACGCTTTGCTGGATGTCTCCAACCTTAACTTCTGGGACTGGAGGTTGGCAAGCATTTGTTACACTCAGCCTATGATGTCTCTGATGCATCTGCCAGAGGTGATGCTTCTGGCATTTGTATGAGATCTTCTTGGCTCAGAGTTGGTGGTTTTGCCAATGATGTACAACAAGCAGTTTTGAATGCCCCTTTAGGGGACAAAATTGTGTGACTATGATGCTGAAGGCCTTAAGAGGCCTTCAACCTCACAAATTACTCTAAGGTCTGTCAAATCTCTATGTCCCTCTGCCAGGGGCCAGGAGGGATCCTTTGTCAGTTAAACCAGTTGTGGCTGGGACAGACTCTCCCTGTATCTCAAACAATGGTAGGAGATTACAACAGATAAGTTGGTTCAGGACATAATTGCAAGGAAGCATGGTCTGGAACTGCTAGAAACCCTCCAGATCACCTCCTTCATGTTTTCATCTGGGCCATTTGTCTTTTCTGAAGGAAGAAGTTCAGTCATTATTCCAAAAACATGCTAGAGAACTGGTTCCTCCTCGACAGAGAAGCAAAGGGTTTTATTCCAGATACTTCCTGGTTCCAAAATGGACAAGGATCTGCATCCTGATTTCAATGTCTGCATCGAATAGAAGGCGTTTTGAATGTTGTCCCTGCAAGCTCTGATTCCCCTTCTGCAAACAGGGGTCTGGATTTGTTCACTTAGACATTAAAGATGCATACTTTCATGTCAAGATCAGAAAATCCCACAGGTCAGCACATCGGCTGGCGGTTGGATTTCCACTTGTGATACTGCCGGCCAGCGGGTCGAGGAACGGACCCGGGGCAATGGAGGGCTCGACCAGGGGAGAAGGTGCTAGCATCTGATGACTGCTCGCCTTTTCTCAGGGGAGGGTGGGGAGGTGACCCGGCGCTTGCTGACTCCTGGTGGAAGCCAGGGGTACAGCAATACATTGGGTCCCGCTGACTGAAGGGGCATGGTGAATGTCAGGGTATGCATTGATGCTAGTGGCATGCCACACCCCTGGGGAAAAACAGGAAACAGTGCTCCATGGTTGACTGGATGATGGTCGCCGCCCCGCTGCCGCAGAAGCCCTGGACAGCCCAAAGACCACCTCAGCTGCACCCAGGCCAAGACTAAGTCGCTGGCCTGCCCCACTGGTGCCTTCTCCCTCAGAGGATAGGGAACCAACCAGCAAAGGCAATACCTCCACTTTGTGCTGGAGGAGAACATTAACATTTCAGGGTATTGCCCTTTTTCTTGTCTTCTGCACCATGGGTCTTTTCCAAATGCTTGGCAGTAGTGGTTGCAGCCCTTCACAGGGAAGGCCTGTATGTTCGACCCACACTTGTGATCTGTATTTGCATGTTAACTGGCTCCAGCTCAAGGGTAGGCTCATGTACCACACATGTCTTCTGGCAAAAGTTAGTCTAGAACTTCTGCCTCCAGGGGTAATGAAGCTACTCACCCTCTCCAACAATCAGCATCGCACAAGGAGTACAGGTACTCAGATTTTTAATGTTCTTCGCTGGCGCACCTCCCTATGCCAAAGGTCTTTCGCATATCGTCCCCTCTATGGATTAAGTCACTTAGTAACGATGTTGCCTCAGCTGCCACCCTGGCTCATTTAAGAGGAAGTTGCGACATCAACTAGTAACAGACGTCAACTGTGACTGCTTCCACTAGCCTGACTCTATCCGACATCCAGCACTAAAGTTACCTGGCCCACCCTCTCACAACCTACCTGACCTGAAGCACTCCCCCCAACATTCCCCACTTCCCCACCTCCTTCTTACCCTATCCATCTCTCACCCTACATCTACCCAGTTACACAGACTGCTACTCACTATCCCTTCTTTCTCCCACCTGCCCTCCTCCCTCCTTCCTACTCCACCAGCTAACCTCCCCTGTCGCTTCTTGGGCCTGTTCTCACCCTCACATCACCACAACCTCCACCCCCACTCACCCCTCCCTCCTCCCATTTTCTTCACACCCATCCCCCACACACACACACTAGCAGGACCTATACCCACTCTCAGCTTCCTCTATTATCCCTCCATTCCCTCATCCCCACTTAGCCTCCTCCCTTATAACTTTGTTGACAAAAGGTCGCTAAGCTGAGTCCCTCCCCTCTGTATTAAGCTACTCATCAATGCCCTGCCACCACCCCATTATATGCCAATGCCTTCTCTCCTTTGCTTCCGACAAAGCCCCTTGGGCTGATTCTCCTCTCTTCACGTAGTCTTTGTCCATGTACTGTTTAGTTGCCTCCTACCTGCACCCAATCCTTATGTTTTGAACTGACTGATTTTCAGCTGTTTTGCCACATACCTTGTTATAGAGTATTGCTCGACTATGCCACCTTACTCTTTGTAAATGTTGCTGGCCTACTACTGGCCACATAATCTCCTCCTTTCCTGTAACCCTACTGACGTGGAACCCATGAATGAGTGTCTACTCAAAGGTTGTATTCAAAACTTCAATAGAATAAATAAAAAGTAAAATATGTGTTCCCTTATCTGGATGACTGGCTACTGAAGGCCAGCTCCATGGAAGTGCTCCTACATACCTTGTCTCAAACAAGGCTGTTGTTCCAAGACTTGGGGATCACAGTAAATGTGAAAAAATCTGTGCTGATTCTCTGCCACAGACTGCAATACAGGAGCAGTCTTGGAAACAGAGAAGGGTTGTGTTCTCTGCCACAGGACAGAGCAGAAAATATAATTGCCCAATCACAGTTGGTATACAGGAGTCACTATATCTCTGCAAGAATAACGTTACGTCTCCTAGGCCTCATGGCTATAGCCACTGTGATGGTGCCACTGGCCTGCCTACATATGAGAATCCCTCAGTGGACATTCAGGGTCCAGTGGGATCAGCTGACAGATGAGCTGGACCAAATGGTTCTCATCACGTGCACACTTCTCAGAGCATTGCTATGGTAGATGGATTTCAAAACCTATTAAAGGGCATTCCTTTCCATGTACCAGCTCCTGTATAGATCTTCACCACGGATGCCTTGGCTTCTGGTTGGGGTGGTCATCTTGGCCCTACCAGAAGCAAGGGTCATGGACCAAGGTGAAGGCCAGGTTACATCCTCCTGGCATTTCAGGAGCATCCGGTCCAAGACCTAAGTTAAGACAGACGAACAGCACCAGTGTGATGCATTACATCAACAAAGAAGGGGCACGATTCCTATCCACTATGGAGAGAAGCAATGAGTGTATGGTACTGGGCTCTGTCCACAGCCTACAGTTGTCAGCTGTGCATCTCCCAGGTCTCCAAAACATCTTAACAGACAGGCTCAGCAGGCCACAGTCAAGATTCATGAATGGGAACTGCTGACCTCCACAGGAGACGATATCTTTGCAAGATGAGGTCATCCAGAGTTGGATCTTATTCCGTTCACACACAATATAAAACTGCCACATTTCTGCTTGTTCACTCCAGGTCCTGGAGTTTTCTGGTAAGACTCATTGTCCCTCTCTTGCAAAGGAAATTTCTATTTGTGTTTCACTCAGTTCCACTTATACAGAGGGTGCTGCTCAAGCTGTGGATGTAGAGTGCCACTCTCATTCTCATTGCTCCATTATAGCCTCCCCAGATGTAGTTTCCACTTCTCTAACAGAAGGCAGGGGAGCCTCCTGCCCCTTACTTCTGTTTCAGGGTCTGTTGTAAACAGGACAAAGGATTCCTGGTCCATCTGGACCTGAAATCCCTATAGCTGCACTCCACACATCGCTACTGAAGACATAGTCATTGCATGTTTTGGGTCATCTCCTAAGGTTGCTGATGTACTGATTACCACTATAAAGCCTTCTACCAGACATGCACATTCCTTGAAATGGAAGCAGTTAACTTTGTGAGCTGCTTCCAGAAATCTGGACCATTTACATGTCCTGTAAATGCTGTGTTGGAATATTTGTTATCCCTGTCAGACTCTGGTCTATAGTATTCTTCACTTAAAGGGGAACTGGCAGCTATTAAGAGCCTCACACCCAAGTGTGAGGCTGATTCAAGTTAGCACTTTGTGTATAACATTTTTTTACTTACTGTTTACTGCAGCATAATAGAATGTATTAGGCTAATTTTGCTGACTTCTAAGATTCCGTTTCCTGTAATCAGAAATCCCAGACTCTTCTGTAACTGACATCAGTGAAGGATTGCAGAGCTGGGAGACTCAATAGCCACAGTATGCATGTTAAATATTTTGTAGCTAAAATCAGATGTTTGCTGGTCCTGCTGTACTCACAGGGCTTAGTACAGTCCTCTGTAACTATATCTGGCACCAGGAGAACAGCAGGCCAGCAAACAGAAGATTACAACTTATAAAAAACTCTGACATTCACTGTTGGCTATTGAATCTCCCACTGTTGCAGTCCTCCTTGGATATCAGCAACAGGGAATCGACATTTCTAGTAACGGAATTGCCAGCTTACAAGTCAGTGAAATTAGCCTGATACAATCTACTACATATAGAATAATGCATACGAACATACAAACTTGCCAGCAGATAACCACCTAATGGTCTATCAAGTCTGCTTCATTGTGCAGCTAGCAGCCTTTAGACTGCAGCTGCCCCCCCAGTGACCTGCCTCCTCACCCTGTCCCATCCCCTTGAAGCAGCCCACTGTACTACAGGACACCACTTCCTCTGGCAATGCGTTCCACTCTGTTACCACCCTCTCCATAAAGAAGTGTCTCCTCATTTCCTTCCTGAATCTTCCCCTCCAACCTCAGACTGTGCCCTCAGGTGTCCCTCCCTTCCTTAACTGGAAAATCCCTTTGTGTCAGTCCTATTTATCTCCTTCATGTACTTGAAAGTTTCAATCATGTCCCTCATCCTCTCCTCTCCTCCAGAAGTACATGTTCAGCTCCCTCAGCCTAATCTTATAGGGCAAGTCCCTAGCCCATGGATCATTTTAGTTGCCCTGCACTGCACCAGCAACAGCAACCTAATGTCCTTCTTCAGGTATGGCTGCCAGAACTGCACACAGTACTCCAGGTGTAGTCTAACCAGTGATCTACAGAGGGCAGGATCACCTCTTCCCTTCTGGAGGAAATTCCTCTAGCAACACAACCCAGCATCCTATGGGGTGGCATGTTTAACGAGATTTTACATACACTCCAAGGTGTTAGATGCTACATAAACCCGAGCAAAGCTTGGGGGTTTAACATCAACACCAAAGGTGTGTGTAAATCTCAAGTCAAACACAATACTCTAAGTTTTATTTTATATAATTGCTGGAAAGTGTTTTCTCATCACAGCAATTATATAAAATAAAACAGCTGTGATCCAGTGTGGATGAATGCAGTCTGTGGGAGTGGCTGCTGAAACCTTTTTTTTCTAAAGTTTAGCGGCGAGGATTAGAGCTGAGGGCAAGTTTTTTAATTATTCACTTACTGCTGAATGAGCAGTTGCAAGGCAAGTGTCTGGCATCAGCACCTTGTCAGTGGAGAGCAGAGGCAGACACATGCATGGAGCATTGGAAACCCAACACGTGTTAGTCATTATAACCCGCAGGTTATAATGGCGAATATAACTATGTTTCCATACAGAAGAAAATGCTCCCCAGTTATCATTAGGTAAGAAAAGATATCCTATGACTTTGGCGACTGTGATTGGGTGCCTACCAAAAGGGTGACTCAATCGCAGTGCCTGTTTTGAAGCGACTAGGAAGGTGGGTGACGGATGAGAGGTGTGTGATATGACATCCTGTCACTACATGCCTGCCTGCATGGGGGCGAGCATGCAGTGTGGGGTGGGAGGGACAGAGGGTTGTAGGGGTGGTGCCAGCAAGCTGCAGAGCTGCTTCGATGCTGTGGTGGGTGGGTACAGGGCTGTGGCGGAATGGTGCTGTGTTTGGGTCCAGGCGCAGGTACTTTTTGTTGCCCCTGGCCCAAATTTTATTTGTTCCATGTTTGCACCCCGACATGCACCCCCTGGAGTTGAGAATCTTTAAGTGGGGGGTGGGGTGACACCCCTGGGAGTGCAGGAGATGCAGCTCCATGCATAAAATGAAAAAAATCCAACTCCCGGTGCCGTTTGCTGTGCGGGGAGTACATCACCAATATTTTTGGCGATATGCCTGATTGCCGTTATCACACAGATCCATAAAAAGGTTTTTGAACACAAAAGGCTATGAGGCAGCCTCACACTTGGGTGTGAGGCTCTTAATGCTGACAATTCCCTTTAAAAATTGCATTTGGCTGCTATATCAGCTTTCCATGCCCCTATGAGGGTATAGGTGGCCCAATTAGAGGTGTCCCATACTTTTCTGAAAGGTATACCACATATGAAACTTCCTGTTTGCAACAGAGTCCTGCCTTGGGACATGAATTGTGTGCTGGAGAAACTGAGATCAGCTCATTCTGAGCTGGCTGTGAGTTGTGGCTTACATTTCCTATCATGGAAAATGTTACTGTTACAGAAATCACTTCTGCCTGAAGGATTTCAGAGCTTTGGTCTCTAATGTGTGAGCCTCCTTATTTGATTTTCCACAAAGACAGAGTTTCTACTGAAGATGATATCTGACTTCACACTGAATTGAATGATACACCTTCCTGTTTACTACCTGTGCACACCAATCAGGGTGAGGCACTGCAACATATTTCAGATGTACATTGAATACTCAGATACTATGTGAATCATACCAAGGAGTGCAGAAAGTCCTCTCAGCTTTTGTTTCATTTGCCCCTGGGAAAGAGGGCACTCCTGTGTCTAAACAGTGCCTGTCCAAATGGCTGGCACATTGTATTACATTCTGTTATAGGAAGTACAGTAAGGACCTTCCTGGTGCAGTTCGTGGTCACTTCACCAGGGAAAGGCCACTTCTGTTGCTTGTTTCAGAAATGTTTCTGCTGCTGACATTTGTGCTGCAGTCACATGAACGCACTGTCCACATCTTCACTAAACATCACAATCTGGACATAGTCTCTTGTAGATATGCTGGCGTCAGGCTTGCTGTGCTCAACGCCTGTTATCCTGACTATATATTATTTTAATTAGTTTTTGTTAACGGTAAGTGCACTCAGCCAGCAGGTGACTATTTTCAGGCACGACCGGGAGGTACAGTTACAGTACAAAGTAAGACAGTTCAGATTTACACAGTACAAGTGAGATTCATTGGAACAAGTACAGGTATGTATACATTCTAAAGATAAGGGAGGGGAGGGGGCAAAGGGGACTGGAGAGAGCACAGGTTTGTAAGGAGAAGGGGGCAGTATAGGAAAAGGAGGAAAAGAAGTGAAGAAGGAAGGAGAGGTGTAATTCAGAGCTCTGAGGGTGGCATGGGCAAGACAGGAGGAAAATCTAATGCTTGAATTATTGGTGAATCGGTTTAAGCGGTGCAAGGTTACAACCTGCATCCAGGCTGGTGGAACCGAGGGACGCAGGGTGAGAAGGAGAGGTCGGAAGTGGGGGGGATATGGCTAAATGCTAAAGGAGGGGTAAGCGATAGGCAGGAGAAGGGAAGAGGGAGGGCAGTACATACAGGTAGAAAATAATCAGAGGAGGACAGAGGGTAATGGAGGGTGACTAGAAGGGAAAAGGGGAAGAGAGGTATGAGTAGGAGTAGAGCGATCAGGGAGAGCGGCCTATGGGGCGTGGGCCAGCAGGGAGGCTGAGGACATGGTCTCCGAGGAGGGAGAAGGCTCGTCAGGAGCAGCTCCTGGGTTAGCGGCGCCAAGAACTAGTTCGGACAAGAGGAATAAGGCCAACCAGAGAGTGATTCACGGTTTTGGCGGAGAAAGGAGCAAGATCCGGATCTAAGGGATTAAATGGCAAGGCATTAGAAGAGCGGGGGAGCATAGGGAAAGGGAGGAGAGGGAGCCATGGGCAATATTAGACTTGTAGCTGCCTCCAGTTGTTATTTGGACTGCTTGGAATTGTTTCAAAGGTGTAGCTTAATGAAGGAGATATCCTTGAAGAAGATAGAACAGTTATGTACTTACTGTAACAGTAGATCTTCAAAGAATCTCCTCCATTAGAGCCATGCTTCCCTCCTCCGTCCCCCTTCTGCTTCAGTGAGGGTTACATCAGATATTGTGCCTGAACCTAATCTGTGCATCATGTATTTAGCTCCTTGCCTTTCCTTGTGGCCTGATGCAGGTCTTATCCTCTGGTTCCCTCGGAGGTCCTCCAAGTCTAATCTCTGGCTTGGAACTGAGGTAGCAGGGGCTGCCCATGTTTATATAGCCGCTGATGCAGAACTTCATTGTGGGCAGCTACCAGCTAGCAAAAGTTCCCGCATGATCCCAGTGCCTGATGGCTATAGTTTTAAAGGTGTGGCCTAGCAGAGGAGATTCTCTTGAAGATCTACTGTTACGGTAAACATGTAACTATCCTCTTAGAGGACGCCTTCCACTTTCTCAAGGTTTGGTAGTTAGTTCATAAAGCAATAAACAGAAACATTTCATTGATTCATTCCTATAAACAAGGATATCTGACCACCAGTCTTCTTCTATATTGGTGTGTCTCAAAGTTCTATAAAATGGTTATCGCCAATGTCATTTTCTTATATTAACCCTTGCTGTGCCATGGACTGATATATCAGTCCAGAATTGCTATGTCATGTGTTCTGTTTCTGTTGACATCCTAAGGGTTAAAATACAGGCAACCTGTCTTAAAAATCTAATGACATTCTCCCATAGAAGACTATCACATTTTAACTTTAAAAGAAAGACAGGTATGTGTGTTTAAATGTACACTAGAAACCAGTTTTAATAAACTTTTTTGCAAATTTTGTTGCTTGATCTTTTGTCAGCTAAATGATAAGTGGTTGTGACTTCTAGAAGCAGAATTTAAAGTACACCTTCCTCAGTCCTTTAGACATGCATGACAAAATTCACCTTTCTTGCATTAATTATTGTTTTGTGGTTATTTAATGTTCTGAGTAGTTTGGTTGTGCAATCTGAGCTGCTGAAAATTGCACGCTGTACCAGTGCTTCTGCACTGAGCCTGGTGTTGCTGTACACTGGGGCTGGGCTGCTGATGGCAGTATGTGGAGTAGGGCTGAGTTACACTGTGTGTCACCGTGAAAGTGCAGTGGTTTTGCAAGGAAAAATGGCATAGATATTGTATACATTAGTAGGAAATGATAACCATTTCCCCTTCCCTCACAAGACACCCGTTATGAATTAGTTGCATAGCTCATCTCACCTGTCTGCATGTAATTTTCTTCAAATAGATTGTCTTACAGTGACAGTGAATGACAGTGTGAATGGGTACTGCACATTGTCAGCTTTGCCGTTGGTGTTACAACTGCCCTTCTAAGCGTTAGATTAGCGATGGTCTGCTTTTACTATGAGCAGCATGTTTGTGTTTATTTTGAGGCGTATTCCTGCAGTTATAATACTTTTTAGCCCAACGAAATTTGCAGTCTGCCTCCTGTCCCGCGTCCCGACTCACAGTATGGCTCTGGGGAAAGCCGAACTCGCAACATAGACAAGTTCATCAATTTTGGTGGCATGTCCAAAAAAACATTGTAACATTTCCCCATATGTGTGTATGCCCACTATGGAAGTGGTTTGTGAAACCGAGGGCTATTAACTAGTGTAATTCTTGTTAGAAAAAGTGAAACCTGGGCTCCATGCATGCACACATGTAACTCAGATGCCGTGTCCCAATGGGTTACTACCCCTGCCTGTGGCCTAAAATACAGGTTGAGGGCCTGGGTTCTGGTTTAGGTGTTAAAGGGCTCAGTCCTGCTGGCCCAGTGGTGCAGAAGGGCTGAGGTGCTGGATGCCTTACCTCGCTGCGCGGTGACCCAGGGGAGGAGGGAGCAGGATTGAGCAATCTCTCCTCTCCCGGGTGGGAGGATCGCCTGCTCATAATCCCACCGTCACCGAATGGAGGTTAGGTGACAAGCACATGTGGTACAAGCGACCGGTAGGGTGGGGTGTCCTGCAAGATGTGTGTGCATCGCAGCCTCACATGCTGCATCTCACATTGGGATGCATGGGAGTGAATGGGAAAAACCTGGAAAACCCAGAAAACCCCAGAAACTACTAATTAAAAAAGGGGTCTCAGTCCCAACAGCAAATCTATTTGTGCGGTGCCCCACCCAGAGTAACATTTAAGTGGGCCTGATGGCAAGCTAGTACAACCCCTGAATATTGTATCTACCCATGTCCCCAACCAGTGGTCCCATGCATGGAGTTCCATAACACGCTTTACTTTGCATTCAAAGGTGCAATTATTGGTGAGTGCTAATAATGTGCTCACTGTAACCACACTTACCAACATGGTCTGGACTTGTGGAATACACCGGTGCACCTGTAAGAAATGACTTTCAACAATAACAATACACCTTTTGGCTTCTCCAATAAACTGGCACTGGTAATAATATGCTCATGGACAGTGTTAAAACTGAAACAACAAATCTTATTTATTTGGGGATTAAACAAAGGGAAGAGGAAATCAAAAGCAGATTTAAAGGCAAGTGGTTGGTTTGGCATTTGGCATAAACTTGCAAATAACACATTCAGTCCCTGACAGTCCAGTTAAATGCACTGGGTACCAGAATTTAGCAGTTGCAGTCCTGTCATGTTGCAACTGGTTGGCAGGCGTTAGGGCCCTTAAACAAATTTTAATTCAATTCAGTAACCTTTCAGTGAAACCATAAGTAGAAACTTTTAAACAACTGGTATTTGTAATTCCCAGGCCCGATGGTCTGCGCGGCAGTTTAAACAGCACCTGGCAATTGAAGAACAAAACAAGCTTGGCAAAATAACTTTAACTTGGTTGCAGGGACAGGCCCTGAATTTACTCATGGTACCTTGGCTTCTCGAGCTAGTAATGGTGTCAGGCTGATTTGTGCTGGGTGAAATTCGATCCTCGGCTGTCAGCTGCAGGCTGCAGATCTTCTGTCATTGTGAAACAGGACCAACATACAGGGACCAGGACTAACATGACTCACCCCTCACTTCAAGGCATATCCCTGGAAGTGGTGCAAAAGGTATCCAGTGAACACGGCAACTGCAATCGGTGCCTACAAAACAGCAACTCAATTACAGCACCTGTGTTCAGGGCTACCTGGCAAGGTAGTGACCAGATACCTGGATGGGCGAGAGTGCAATGACCCAGGGGAAGCTACAGCGGCACGTGTCAGGGGAGAGGAAGGGAGGGAAGGGAAGGTATGTGGGAGGGGTGTGGTGGGCAGCTGCCGCAGGCTGGTCCACTAGCGTGGTGGGGAGGGTGGTCGGTTGGGAGGTGCAGTGTGCAGGGCTCGGGTCTGGCATGGCGCATTTTTTCTCCTTCCTTAGGCTTCTCAGTTCACCTCTCCTTCCAGCCAGCCATGGACCCCGATACCTCGCTCAGACCCTTCTACCTACCTCATGCAGCCATCCCAGGGGTAGCCCAGTGAATCCCTTCACCAGATGGGTCCCTCTCCTCTGAGGGAGGCGTGCCAGGAGGACAACCAGAACACTACCTGTTCGGTCCCTGGGAGCTGCTGAGGTGGCTTCTGGACCTCAGGGCACTCATGGTGGCAGGAGCCGGCAGCCATCATCTGGCCAGCTGAGAAGCAGTTTTTCTGGTTTGCTCTGGGGGAGGGGCTTGGTGTGCCACAGAACCACAGGCGTCAAGGCACATGTCAATGTCCACCATGCCCCTTGCGTTCAGCGGGGCTGTCAACTGTCTTACTCCTGACCTCTGCCAAGAGGTGGCACATAGCGAGCCGCATCCTCTTCCTCCCCAGGAAAAGGTGAGCAGTCATCGAGCGCTCAAGCCTTCTCCTCCGGCCGGCCCTCCAGCTGACCGGGTTCATTCCCGAACAAGTTGCCGGCATTGCAAACAGAAATCCAACCGCTGCACCGTATGCTGGCTTGGCTTGTTTTTAAGTATTTCACCTCCTCGACATACCCCCCCACAAGTTGAGAATCCTTTAGTAGACAGCGGAGCATACAGCCCCCCGCATTAAAAAATAAACCTGTAGATCTCGGCGCTTCTTGCTCTCTTTTCGCTGTAAGAGTGCATCACCAAAATTCATTTTGGTGATGTACACTACCAAATGGCTTACTGCTATTCCCGATCGCTGTTATCACATAGAACCAGTGCAAACCCTTCTGAATGTTGCAGTGGGAGCTGACACCCAGTCTGGTCTTTGGGCTGTAGCCATTCAAATTTACAGTGCACCAACAGTCTTTTACTCTTATGCAGCATATAGGCTAAACATACACGATTCAGTTCTGGACGCAGTTCAACTAGGCCACACAACTTGCTCCACTTGGCAAATGGTAGTCTCTGGCAGTAAGCTGGCACAATTATCTTCCGGTCTCCTCAAAGCACAGCTAAGCAGGAGACAACTCTGTAACCACAGGCTTCACTTTTAAATAGTCTCTGAGGCAATATTTTACCTTGCAGCAGCTTAGCTTGTCTATCTCTAACACAGGCTCTGATGCAGTTCAGTCAGAAATTGCAGTTTGGGGTGAAACCACACTTCTTTTTGGCTTTGGTATCTTAGAGGATTTTCTGCAGATTTGGCAATTCAAAACAATCCATTTTGGGCTGTAAGGTGGTAGAAAGCAAGTAGGCCTCTTCACTTTCCCCAGAGCCAAACTCAGAGCCTCCTTCCTTGTTGGAAGCCCTCTAGCAACTGCCCCAGTTCAACTGGCCTACTAAACTGAAGAAAACAGAGTCCTATAATCCTATTGGCTGTTGAGGCTGTCAATCATATTTCTAGCATTCTGATTGGCTAAAATGGTTACCACGTATACAGTTCACTATTTCTCCCAGCAGCCACAGCAGAAGGACCCCTTTAGGACCCTTGAGTTCCCACTGGCCAGAAAGCAGGGTCAAAGTACCAAACATGGCTGCTAAAGTGCAGAATGTAAACAGTCCACACTTTAAAGTTTAGTTTTAAATATAAGTTTAGTTTTAGAAATGAATAGTTACAGCATCTGGAAATTGAAAGGGCTCCCTCTGCACTTCTAAGCGACTCCAGAGTGGTGTTTGTAGAAGTGTTGCCTGGCCGATCGCAAGTTTCTTTTCACTTGGACCCAGTACAGGCTATACACAGTATTTTGGTTCAAGACAGAAACTGTCCTCCCTCTCTCCCAATCCCTCCAGCGGTCACCACCCTTGATGGCGCACCTCTTCAGTTGGTCCCAGCCTCCAAGTCTCTGGGTGTTTGGCTGGACAGTCACTGTGACTTCTCTACCCACATCGATGCCATCTGCTCTAAACTCCAGCCAAAACTTGCTGTCCTCTACTGCCACAAAGCCAGCCTCCTCTCCAAACTTGTTACAAACTTGTGCTTAAAACAATTCTGCCTGTACTGGATTATGCCGATATAGTCTGTGGCACTGCTCCAGCTTCCTCACTCATCAAACTGGACACCCTTCTCAACTCCTTCTGCTGCTTTGCCTGCCTCTCCCCTCTTACTCACCACTGTCTTTTCTATGCTCCTCTCTCTTGCGTCGCTGTCCCACAGGAGGAAAATTCACCACACTTCTCTCATTTGCTAAATATTGGCTGGGTTCCTCCCTCATGCCTCTCATCCCATCTCACACTAGCCAAGTCCACAACCTACTCTCTTCACCATAGGACTCACAATCCTTCTCCATCCTCATCTTCTCACTCCACTGCCGGCCAGTCAGCCTTCTCGTACCACCTCCATCTACTCTGTAACAACCCACCTAGCCTCCCCTCTCTCAGCTGTCAAAATCTCCTCGACTCCTCCCATCCTCCCAGTGCCCCCAGTGCTACTAACCACTCCCCCTGCCTCATCCTTCCCTCCCTACCTCTGTCCTCTCCTCCATTGCCTCCCGTGCTGTTCCCCCTGCCTTTGTATCATAGCATTTAACCAACGTTATACCTCTGGTGTATTTTTCTACTTTAGCCTTTGTATTCTCTTGTCTCACAGTGATTACACTGTGCCATTAGTAAATGTCTATTATGTGACATTAGGTAAATCTCGTTATCCCCATTGTATACTCCGATTGTTCCTAACTGTATTGTAACAAATGTTTTACCTCTGTTGTAATTTCTTTGTACCTGGGTCGCACCTGAAACAAGCCTCAGCTCAGTGTGCCTTTCCCAGTCACCAATTTCAAATAAATAAAATAAATAAATAATAAATACAGGGCTGAGCCTCTTAAAGCTACAGTGTGTCAGCATTCATTCGCACATTAGCACAGAAACCAAGGATACAGAAATACTATAGATTGCAGTTACACTCTCTGCTGGACTTCAGCCAGGTTCAAAAGGTAGAGCATAAACTGGAACATGGCCAGGCAGAGGGCAATACACAGTGCCGAGGCAGATTTTAGGTAAGCCCTACCACCTTGGGGGTACACACCTATGGGAAATGTAACAATATTTTTTTGGACATACCGCCAAAATTGCCATATTGCTATGAATTTGGCTTCCCCTGTACCATACTGTGTGTTGGGGATGCGTGGGAAGGAGCAGACCGCAACTTTCAGTCGGGCTAACAAAAGTGTTATAACTGCAGGAATATGTCTCTAAATAAGCACACACATTGCCTCATAGTCAAAGAGGGCCATCACTAACTAATGCTTAGGAGGGCAGTGATAACACCAATGCAAAGCTGACAGTGTGCAGTACCCATTCACACTGTCATTCACTGTCACGGTAAGATATTCTATTTGAAGAAAATTACATGCAGGCAGGTGAGATGAACTATGCAACTAATTCATAATGAGGTGTCTTGTGAGGGAAGGGGGAAATGGCCATTTCTTACTAAAGGAATAATGCCTGAGAGGTGGGAGTTAAGCTGGATAACATCCCACCCGGGTGGTTGGGCCCAAGACCACCGCCAAGGGCGCCCAACACCTGAGAAGGATGTTATCCCAGCATAACACCCACCCTGGAAGGCATTATTCCTATTATACAATGGCTTGTTTTTTTTTTTTTTTAAATTATTTTAAAGAATGTTTTGTTAGTGTGTAAAAATATTTTGGTTTCTTAAGAGAAAGAGCTCAGCCTTCATATCCTACAAACAATCAGCAGGGATGTTATGCCAGGATAGCATACTGCTGTGACAGCTAACTGACCAATCAGAAACCAAGATTCTTTCTTGCTATTCTATAATAATGTATACAACATCTATGCCATTTTTCCTTGCAAAACCATTGCGCTTTCACTGTAACACGTGAGTGTAACTCAGCCCTGCTCTATATGCTGATGTCAGCGGGGAGCCAGCAGTGGGGCAGCTGAGGAGCCAAGAGCAGCAGGCTAAATCAGGGCTACAAAACAGATTAAAATATGGAAAAATGGGAGCACCTTTGACCAAAATTAAAATGCACTCACTCTTTGAGGTACATTAGTTTATTAAGTGATTGCAAAAGTTACTGTTTGGACCAACGGGAAGGCACTCTTTAATAACAGCTATGCATGCATTCTAAAACATAAATGGTAGAAATTAAAATTAAAAGTAATAAGGGGCTGGCCCATTGGCACAGTGGTTGGATTTCTGCTTGTGATGCTGGCGACTGGGGTTCAGGAATGGACCGGGGGCAGAGGCCAGCTTGGGGGGAGAGGCCGAGTGTCGAAGACTGCTTGCCTTCTCCCGAGATCTTGAGGATGCAATCTGGTGCCTGCTGACTCCTGGCAGAGGCTGGGAGCATGGCAGCACACTGGGCTCCGCTTGACTGGGGCGTGGCGGACATCGGCTTGCGCCTAGGATGTCTGTGGCATGCCATGCCCCTGGAAAAAAAAAAACAGGGAGGAAAACAGCAGCCCTGGGCTGACCAGAAGATGGCTGCCAGCCCCCGCTGACACAGAAGCCCCAGTGAGCCAGCCATACCCCTTCAGCAGCAGCACCTGGGGCCAATTGAAGAATGCACTGACCACCCCACTGGTGCCTTCCCCTCAGAGGAGATGGATCCATTCAGCGAAGGGTTAAGCTGGGTTACCTTGTGGTGTTGGCTGCAATGTGAGGTGGGGCTGGGGTAAGTGTCAGGTGGGGGCCTAGAAGGCCCGAAGGAGTGGCCAGCCTGGAGGCAGGGCAGCAAAAACAAAAAATAATAAACTTACCGCCCGGTGGCATGGAGGGCCGAGGCAGCACTACCTTACCTCCTGCCCGCCGATGACCTGTGTTAGCGGTGTGAGCAGGTCGTCAGGACGGCTGGGGTGGGAAAGGATCGAGTGTCCAGAGGACTGCTCTCCTCTCCCAGGGAGGGTGGGGAACAGTGGCCAGCATTTGCCTGACACCTAGCGGAGGATAGGTGTTGGCACGCCTTGCCAATCCAGTGGAGTATGGAGGCAGAGCAGCCAGCAGGCATGGACGTGCTCGTGGCACACCCATGTCGGCATTGCATTCTCTGTCCCCAACAAAGCAAAACAGTGAAACATTGGCAGCCAGGTCGAGTGGCTTCATGGCAGTCCGCCTCTATCACTGTCTCTGGGTGCCACCTGTACTGGATACAGTCCTGGTAAGGAGTTGGGGCTCAGCGCCACCCTGCTACAGGGGTAAGCTATGTGGGTAGCAAGGTGGTGGCCCGGCGGAGACAGGTGCGGATGGACGGCAGCCGAAGAAGAAGATGCCTGGAATCAGAGCTGACCAGGGCCTCGGGAGAAAAAGTAGGTTAAAAAATAAATAAATCGTAAAAAAAGTAATAACATTTTATATGATATCATCTGACTTTGTTATGGCATGCTAACTGCCTGAGTCCAGTTCCTTTTAACAAAGAAAAATTCTATTGTGACTCTGTACTTTGTAAACTTATTGCCTCATCTATTGGTAACCAGTTGCTCATTACTTCTATACATGACTATTCTTTATACCATAGCTTCTCAATATCAGTCTTTTTTAAGTTACAGCCATTAGTATTCAAATAATGCCACTTTAAATTTCTGACATTTGGTTTCATGTCTTCAAATGTTAATATTCAGATTCTTGTCCGGAGCTATCTTATTTAGAAAACTTCTGCTCACCTAAATCATATATCTTAGTCACAGCTACTGTTTAACATATCCAGAAAAAAATCAGATTACTACATAGTCTTTGCTGTTTAAATATGTTATGTTAGATATCCTTTTCTGTCCTTATTTCAATAGTGCAGGTATTGTAGCTTAAACTTTAGCAAATATATTTAATAATGGTTCATATGTATTGAAAGCCCTTTTTCCTGTGACAGCCATAATCTTTTATAACACCTTACTGTTCAGCTCATTTATCCTGTTACTGTAGTAAAACTGTCACAGTTATTTTCTTTTCATATGTAAGCCCCCAGTGAGCTTACTACATGCCCATCAGACACCAAAGTATGTGTGGGTGCCAGGACCCGTAGTTGAAGGTGGGGACCTGGCACCAGGGAATCAAAGCAGCTGTGTGGTGGGAGAAAATAAATTGAGTCTGAGAGAGGGTTGATTGGTTAACTGGAGTTAGTGGTTCGAGTTCGAAGGGCAGGGAGTAGGGCAGTTGACCCAGGTTGAGGTGGAGATGGCCCTCAAGGAAAACCTTGTCCCACATTGAAGGAAGATGGTGCATGGGCTATTGAAATCGAGTACACTCCACACCATGCCCGAGCCCACTGGGTTCCCTTTGCTGAGGAGGAGCAGCTGAGGTCTGGCAGGAGGTCTGTCATCATGATCCTCGGCACGAGACAGGCAGGCAAGGGAGCCTGCAGGGTCAGAGGGTGCCAGTGGCTGCCATGGGAGGCACAGCATGGCTAGTGAGAGGCTGGACTGTGGGAGGTTCAAGCTGGCAGCTCAGGGTTCCTGTAGCCTAATGTTCCATGATCACGGAGTGTGCACCTTGAAGTAAGACCCAATTATGCCACCAGATGCTGCAGAAAGTGGTGTGGGACCGTGATGGTAGAGTTTCCCTTGTTGGGTCAGCATCATGGGTGCTGGCATCAGGCGTGCAGTGGATCAGGGTGTGCTTTGCCCAAGTGTTCTGGGGCGATGATCTGTCAGAATGAGGATGCCCATGGACCTTTATGTAGGGTTCTGGCTGCGAAGATTGGAGTGTGGGGTCTGAAAAAATCTGTGACAGCAAATCCATAGTTGCTGCCATCACCGCTCAAAGTTTGGGCAGCTTGCTCCAAGGAGGAGTATCATGGACTGTGTGTCCCCCATTGTAAAGTAATGCAAAGTGGCTGGCCACAGATTTTCTGAAGACTGTAATCAAATGATCCCCTATGCTCCATGGAGCTGGTGATGTTTGTGGCTTGAACCTTTAATCAATGTTAATTCAGAAACTGTTACAAAATAAATCCTGAAGGTTTTAAATCAGTTTTAGCCTGGACAGTGCCCTGTTTTCTCTGTTGGAATCTTGAGGTGAATGAACGCCTGGCTGATTCATTTGCTGCTAACAAGTTTCTGCCCCCAGAGACTGCTGGCTGCACCCGTTCTGACAAGAAAAGCACCCCATGGAGCCAATCCATCATTGCAACACAATGGACTCCAGGTACCAAACATGTCATCTGTTATATTTCTTGATTAGGTTTTCTGGCTGTAATGTGCCCCTTCCCCATGAACTTAACATCTAAATACCCTAGACAGGAAAGGCGTTACATATCGTGTTTTAATTTAATGCAAATGTCTAACCCATATGGTTAGCAGGGTTTCCAGTAGG
The DNA here is from genome assembly GCA_016271365.2 of Neoceratodus forsteri. Taxonomy (NCBI): domain Eukaryota; kingdom Metazoa; phylum Chordata; order Ceratodontiformes; family Ceratodontidae; genus Neoceratodus; species Neoceratodus forsteri. The sequence goes on along the minus strand of CM028129.1, from coordinate 245,038,938 downwards.
CTCCATGTCTATTTCTGGCTTTTTCCTAGGATTTACCGTGTTACAACATTTTTAGATATTATTTATTTACTAAGCTAATGCTTCACGTTAGAAATGCTTTGTGAATAAAAGCACTGATACACAGCGTCTTACTTTAGGGATGCAGAGTTTGAAGTGAGGAACCACAGCCATCCACTCCTCTAGTGCACACCCAGAATCGTAGTGAGTCCCAGCACCACAGTCAGAAGGGCCTTACAGTCCCTGGAAAGGCATTTATCTAGTGTAACCCACACCCCAGAGTGTCTTATTCAGCTTATAAAATAGGTAAACAGAGGAACAATTTTAAATAAAATAAAAATGCAAACATGGCGCACCCTGGTGGAGCTCTTCAACAGGTCACTTGAGACAGGGAGGGTACCTAGGGATTGGCGTGAGGCACATGTGGTGCCAATCCATAAAGGAGGGTCGAGGAAAGTACCGGGTAACTATAGACCCATAAGTTTGACCACGGTGGTGGGAAAATTAATGGAGAGTATACTGAAGGAATGACTGGGGTGTTCTTGGAGGAGGAGGAGGAGGGCTAGATAGTCAACAACATGGGTCTGTGCCAGGTAGATCATGTCAAACCAACCTTATGGAGTTCTATGAATGGGTAACATCAGAACTGGAGAGGGGAAGCCAGTGGATGTACTATTCTTGGACTTCAGCAAGGTGTTTGACTCGAGTCCCACAATGGACTGGCGGAGAAACTGAAGGGTTGGGAGTGGGCCCACTGATGGTCAGATGGATAGGAAACTGGCTAGCTGGACACACACACAGAGTAGTGGTCGGTGCGGAGCTCTCAAACCCTAGAGAGGTCGATAGTGGGGTACCATAGGGCTGGTCCTGGGTCCGATCCTGTTTAATGCATACATATCTGACATCAGGGTGGGCATAGGGTGTGAGATGAGTCTCTTTGCTGATGACTCCAAGATGGGAGCAGTAGTTGAGGAGGAAGAGGGAGGTTAGCCCTTCAAGGGGACTTGGACACCCTGGAAAGGTGGGCTCACACATGGAAATTAAATTTCAATACCACCAAGTGCAAGGTGTTACATCTTGGGCGGGAAAACCCAAAGACAGGTACACCCTGGGAGGGGAGGCACTGGAGGCCTCATCTGGGGAAAAGACCTAGGGGTCCAGGTGGATGTATGTATGAATAACTCTGAGCCATGCAGGAGAGTGGCTAGCAAAGCAAACATTATGTTGGGATGCATTGTAAGGGGATCCCCTTTGGGAGCAGGGAAGTGATTCTGCCGCTGTACAATGGACTTGTTAGACACACCTCGAGTACTATGTACAGTACTGGAGACTGCACTTGAAGGGGACATACAGCTCCTGTAGAAAGCACAGAGGAGGGCTACCAGGATGATTCAAGGCCTGGGGAGTTAACGTATGAGGACAGACTTGAGGAGCTTGGCCTGTTTTCATTGGAGGAGAGGAGAGGAGAGGAGAGGAGAGACGGGGGGACATGATCATGGTCTTCAAGTACCTCAAGGGAATATAGAGGTAACCACGAGCGGATCTTTAGACTAAGGAGGAGGTATCACCAGAGGGCATGGTTTGAAGCTGGAAGGTGGAAGGATGAGGGAGAAATGAGGAGGAGGTTTTCACTGAGTGGGTGGTGGATCCTTGGAATGTGCTGCCTGGTAAGCTGGTCCAGATTTCCACGGTGGAGGGCTTCAAGAGAAGGTGGGTCCAGATACAGAAAGGGGATGTATCAGAACACAAGGGGAGGGAGAGGCCTCGGTTTCCAACATGGGATCTGAGGTTCGAGCAGACTTGATAGACCAGAAGGCCTAATCTGCTAGCAATTAATATGTTAGTATATTAGTATGTTAGTATGTCCTATTGTAATCAAAGCCAGTAACTGTTTTGCAGTTGTCCCATTGAACTGCATTGATGGGCGGAACATGTTTTTATGGCCATCAGTGAGTAGTAATCGCCTTGCTACTGCTCTTTGCAGCTGTCTGCAATGCTTTGCTAACTTTTATTGGCTGCAAGGAGGAAAGTGCATGAGAGCCTGATGAGCATGTGAGGAATCTCTCTCTTGAACGTGTAGCTGACCTGGGTGACGATGCATCAAAGTCCAATGGTTGTTTAGCCTAGCTGCCCCTTCACTTTGATGACAAGGGTGACAATGAATGAGCTCAGAGAGGAAGTATTAATAAACTCACAGTCTGCACAACTTGGTGAACAAAAAGCTAACCTTTATTTTGGAAAAAAAAATGAAATCATCTACATAAAACTGAGAGTTTTGGTGCTACTATATATATTAATACATCACCCAGAGCCACTCATTGCTGTATAGGGGCTTGGCCTGCACCTTATATTATAACTCCACCACGGGCATAATTCCAGTGTTGGGCAACCGTGTTTCAGGCAGCTGGCATCAGGTTCCTGAAACTCGGGGCACCAGTTTCTGTTTATCAAATACTACCTATAAGAGTGGTTTCATGCATTTGGCTTCAGCGAGAACAGCGAAGTGAAGCTGAGCTGTTCTGGCTCAAGCTGAAGCCAAGTGAAACCACTCTAATACAGAATGAGCGATGGGACATGTTAATATATATTGATCGAGAAGCGATCAATAATATTTAAAAAAAACTATTCCTGGAACATGCCGTTTTCAGAGGCGTCTGTGTGTGACGCTCTTCACAGAATAAGGTGTCTCATGCACAGGGAAAGGTGCACTCGATTGGTTTGCAGTGCTCCTCGATCTATAAATTTATTAATAAAATGGTACCCCTCCCCAGCTATCTGATGAGTTCAGTGTATCTGTGCAACTATCTGATGGGTCCAGTTGATCAGGAAATCGCTAATCTGAAAGTGACAAAGCAATGGGGCCAAGGGTATTGGCAGCTCAGGGAAGTACTGACTGCACCACTGACCGTCCTATTTAATAATTCACCAGAAATAGGAGTGGTTCCAGAGGACTGGAGGAGGGCAGATCTAGTCCCACTTCACAAAAGTGGTGGCAGGGAGAAGGCGAGCAATTATAGGCCAGTCAGCCTGACATTGATGGTCAGAAAGTTAACAGAATCACTGCTGAAAGAAAAGAATGTGGAATATCTTAAATCCATACGGTTACAAGACCCACAGTGGCATGAATTCACGGGGTGAGGAGGTCATGTCAAACGAATCTGACAGATATCTTTGATTGGGTGACCAAGGAATTAGATCAGGGTGGAGCAGTGGATTTGGCCTACCTAGATTTCAGTAAGGCTTTCAACACTGTTCCACACAGGAGACTAATAAACAAGTTGGGTAACTAAGAGGTTGGTCCAAAGGTGGTAAACTGGGTAAGAAACTGGTTAGCGGATAGGTGGCAGAGGGTGGTGGTAAATGGAGCTCACTCTAAGGGAGGGAGGGTAACCAGTGAGGTGCCTCAGAGATCGGTGCTGGGACCAGTCCTCTTTAATGCCTTTATAAGTTACACTGCAGAGGAGCTGGAAGGAAAGTATGACTCTTTGTTGATGACACTAAAATCTGCAATAGGGTGGACACTCTGGGGAGAAGGTGGAAAGGATGAGCTGAGACCTGAGAAACTAGAGAAGTGGTCAAGGGTATAGTAGCTGGGTTTCAATGTGAAAAGTGCAAAATAATGCACCTAGGGCAAAAGAAACTCAGAGCTGGAGTAAAAATGGGTGGAGTGGTACTGATGACCACAAGTAGGAACTTGACCTGGGGGGTAATCATATCTGATGACCTAAAGGTGGCCAGGTAGTGTGACAAGGCAGTTGGGAGGGCTAGTGCAACGCTGGGGTAAACAGAGGGGTATCACCAGCAGAAAGAGGGAGATGGTATAGCCGCTGTATAGATCACTGGTAAGACCCCACCAACAGTACTGTATCCAGTTCTGGAGACCACATCTCCAAAAGTACATAGACAGAGTTGAGGCAATCAGGAGGGCAACTAAAATGGTGTAGGGTCTGCATCAAAAGCTCTATGGGGAGAGACAATGTTTCTGTTTCTGTGGAATAAAACTGCCCCCACTCCTCCCAACTACCTGATGAGTCAGAGCCCAACCTGGATTATAAGGGAATAGAAAAACAGATATGTGGCCCTCCCCAACTACTTGACAGATACAGTGCACAACCTTCAAGCAATAAAAAATCTGACCCTCTCCCCAAACTATTTGACATATCTGGTACCCAAACCATCCTGTCAGGGAATTAAAAATATGTCTCCTTCTGCTGCACTCTGGTGCTGCTACACGTGAGTTGGACCTCTCTGCTAATCTGGCCCACGGTGCACTGGCATGGGAGATTAGACTGAGGGGGACCGATAGCATGCTCTTCTGAGGTTGTAATCTTTATTGTCTTTGGTCCCAATTCTGCCAATTCCCTCTCCCTCTCTTGCAGTCTTTCCTTCTCTCAGTACTCAATCTCAGCTCTGCACTCTCCTGACACACACACACACACACACACACACACACACACACACACACACACACTACGGTTCACACTGCCATGAATGCTCAATCCAGCATGCTGAGCAGTGGAGCACCACTACGCCACTACCATTGCCTGGCAGGAGTTTGGAAAAAAAAATAATAGGTGTAGGTATCATTGATTTACCATCCTTCCCATACTCTCTCTTCTCCCATCTACCTGGAGAGTCTGGAGACCAACCCTGACCATCAGGGAATAAAAGAAAATCTGCCCCCCAACAACCTTTCAGATCCAGTGCCCAATCCATCAGAGAATTCAGAAAATCCATCCCTCTCTCTCTCTCCCAATCTACTTGTTGGGTCTGGTACCAACCCAGCCTGTGAGGGAATAAAAATGGCCCTCTGCTGCCATGCTGCATCTACTAGTGAGTTTGGGAGATTTAACCAAGAGGACTGAGAGCACGCACTTCCAAGGCTATAATCCCAAGTGCCCATGATACTGGCTTTGCCACCCAACTCCCGCTGTCTTTCCTTCTCTTAGTATGCAGTTTCAGCTCTGCACTCCCTGATATATACACACACACACACACACAGGGTTCACAATGTCATAATCTCACGTGCCATGATCCTGACTCTGCTGCCCAACTCTCACTGTCTTTCCTTCTCTCAATATACAGTCTTATTTCTACACTCTTCCTGATACACACACACACACACACACACACACACAGGGTTCAGTGCCCGACAAACTCCAACCCAGCATGCTGAACAGTGACGCCACCTCTGGGCCAACACCATTAGCTGACAGTGCCAGCATCAATTTACTATGCTTCCCTTCCCAGGAATAAAACAAAAATCTGTCTCCACCCCAACTATCCAACAGATCCAGTGGCCAACCCACCTGTTAGGAGTCAAGAAAAACAATCTGTTCTCTCTCCTCCCCCAACTACCTAAACAATGTGGAGACCAACCCTGACCAGATCAACACTTCACCCATTAGAATTCAAAAAATCCATCACGCTCCCTGAAGCTACTTGTTTGGTCTGGTACCCAACCTAGCCTGTCAGAGAATAAAAAAGTCCCCTGTGCTGCCATGCTGCTGCTGCTAGTGAGTTTGTGCCTTACTGAGCACTTCCCACGTGCAGTGCACTAGTATGGGAGACTTGTCCAAGGGGACAGAGCACGCACTTCCCAGGCTATAATCTCAAGTGCCCATGATCCTGGCTTTGCCACCAACTCCTGCTGTCTTTCCTTCTCTCAGTATGCAGTCTCAGTGCTGCACTCCCTGATATAAACACACACACACACACACACACACACACACACACACACACACACTCTCACACACATATACAGGGTTCACAATGCCATACAAACTCAAACTCAACATGCTTAACAGGAGCACCACCCGTGCCACTACCATTAGCTGACAGTGCCTGTCACTCTTTTGGAAAAAATGGTAAGTATAGGCATCACTTGATTTACCATCCTCCCTCCCAGGTAATAAAAAATGTAACCCCCCTCCACCAACTACCTGATGAGTCTAGCACCCATCCCAGCCTGCTAGGAATAGAAAAATCTGTCCCCCCTCCAGCAACCTGGTGGAGCTGGTGCATAAACTAGTCTATCAGGGAATAAAAGAACCCCCAACAACCTGATGATCCCTTGACCAACCAAGCTCATCAGGGAATAAATAAAATCTATACTTCTCTCCCCAACTACATAACAGGTCTTGTGATTTGCAAAGCACAAGAGTTAGATTCTGGTAGTGCATGGGCTGAAGAGCACAAGACAGTTTATTTTAAATAATTACTTTCATACTGCTGTATTCTAAAGTGTTTACAAGACACAGTAGTTATATACTTGTAGTGCAGGAACTATAAAATAGAATATAATTTCAAGAAAGAAAGAAATTGTTAAATATCATTGCTGATGTCAGTGATAGCATTTCAGTAAGGTTTGAATCAGACTTTTAGAACACTGAACCATTACTTCTATTTTGCAGTCAACTTAATTAGGTCTGGCTGAGACTTTGAGGCTTGTCTATATCTGAATGGAAGTTGGGAAGCATTACTTAAAAGCTGGCAGAGTTAATTATTAAACTCCACTGTAGCTGTGTATGGGGTGGGCTGCACTCAATGCAAGATGTGCTTTACATAGCATGTATCTCTATCCAGAAATCATCTGCCTTGCCATGTGGAATGATAGCACAGTGACAAAGCACCAGGGTAGTAGTTGGGAGGGGCTGGGTTTGATTCCCAGTTGTGAAAACTTTTTTCTTTCCACTACAGCGTACTATATCTTGTAAGCATGCAACTGTTGTCTAGAAAACCTTCTGTCTCACCATGTGGAATGATAGCACAGTAACGAGCACCAGAACAGTATTTGGGAGGGGGCCTCGGTTTGATTTTCAAGTTAGGAACATTTTTCTTTCTCACTTCAATTTAAGTTGCCAGCATGCATCTCTCTAGAAACCTTCTGTCTCACAATGTGGAATGATAGCACAGTGGCAGAGCAGCAGGACAGTAGTTTGGGAAATGACCTGGCTTTGAGTCCCAGTTGTGAACATTTTTTCTTTCTCACTTCAGTGTATGTTGTAAGCAGGCATCCCTCTCTGCAAACCCTCTGTCTCACCATGTGGAACAACAGCATGGGACAAAGCACAAGGACAGTTGTTGGGAGGGGCTGGGTTTGATTTCAGTGGGGAACATTTTTTCTGTCTCACTACAATTTATGCTGTTATCATTAATCTCTATTTAGAAACCTATCTCACCATGTGGAATGATATTACAGAAGCACAGCACCAGTATCATCATAATATCATCACAGTAGTTCCAAAGCATTTATTAGACTTTCATCCATATTAGCTTGCTAAAAAAAAAATTATTCTATAACATTATTTTGCTGAATTTGTCCAGTCTCGTTTTAAAGGTATCTAGTGTAGGACTTTCCACCACCTCGACTGCGAAGGAATTCCAGTGGGGAACAACTCTTTAGCTAAACCAGTACTTTCTTTGTCACGAATTCCACCTTGGTTGATTTAGTTGTTTGTTATGTGTTCTAGTATTGTAGGATTTTTGTTTTAGATCTAGTCCTAGTTCTATTCTTAGTCTCCAGTCTTGAAAGGCTCTATATACCAAAATCATATCCCTCTCCTTCTCCTCCAAGCAAGTGAATACAGATTACAGCCTTCTGTCTCACCATAAGGAATGATAGCACAGTGGCAGAGCACCAGGAAAGTAGTTGGGTGGGGCCTGAGTTTAATTCTCAGTAGGGAATATTTGTTCTTTCTTATTACAATTTATGGTGGCAGCATGCATCTATGTCTAGAAATCTTCTGTCTCACCATGTCAAAGGACAGCACAGTGACAGAGCAGCACAACAGTGGTTGGAAGGGGACCTGGGTTCAATTCTGGTGGAGAACATTTCTTCTTTCTCACTACAATTTGTGTTGTTTGCATGAATCTCTCTATAGAAACTTTCTATCTCACCATGTGGAATGATAACACAGTGATAGAGCAGGAGGACAGCAGTTGGGAGGGGCCTGGGTTTGATTCCCAGTGGGAACATTTTTCTTTCCACTACAATTCATGTTCTTAGCCTACATCTCTCTTAGAAACCTTCTGTCTCACCATGTGGAAGGATAGCACAGTGGCAGAGCATCAGGACAGTAGTTGGGAGGAGACCTGGATTTGATTCCCAGTGGGGAACAGTTTTCTTTCTTACTACAATGTATGCTGTTAGCATACTTCTACTGTATGACAGAACTTGTTAGATGTCATCGCTGATATCAGGCATAGGGCTTTCAGGGCTTGGAGTAGGTTTTCTGACCATGGAGCTGTTAGTGGCCTGGAATGAAGAACATGGAAAATGTAACTGTCCCACTCTATCAGGATTAACCATTCACAAGAAGGAATAATGGTGGCTTATCAATCATAGGTCTTAAGACCTTTTTTATACAAAAGATCATGCTGACTCCAGAGGCCCTGGTGCATGAACTGATCAAGCTAAAAGTTCAGAATCTGCATAGTCTGTGGGTGAGGATTGCATATTCTGTATGATACATGTATGGTTGCATCCATGTGTCTGTATTGTACAACATATGCATGTCTATTGTTTATGCGTATGCATCTCTTTTACTATACAAAATTACACATCCATGTCTGGCACCACTCAGTACCTTTGTTATGTTGATTTTAATTTTTAGGTGTGTAAGGAGGTGATCAGGAGATGAAAATGGTTAATTATGTTTCTTTCAATAAAAGGGAGTTTTACTTTCTAGGTTCTTGCTGAAGGTTTTCAGTGAGTAAAGGTGGAAGCCATGTTTGTGATGGCAAACAGAGATGAGTGAAGTGGCTCATGAAATCAGACTCTAATTCCCTTTAAAGAGCAACTGTCTATTATAATAAGAAACTTAAGACACTAGATTTACACCAGTTAAGTTTTAACTTTGTTTTCTAGTTATTTGTTATTTTACATTCCTTGCTGTTGGTCAAATATTGCAGGTATGCAACACTTATTTCACTGAGCCTTTCAAAATGCATCTGGCTCTCCCTGCTAACCACACAATTGCTGTTTGTGACTTCACAGTCTGTTGTCATGGTGAGCACTGTGATGTCATAAACAAAGGCACTGTGGCGTTAAAGGAGAGCAAATCTTTTCAAATGTTTTATAAACAGTTTTTAGACTGACTACAAGATGTGCTATAAAATCTTGGAAAGGTATATTAAACATGAAAAAATGTATTCTCTAGTATATTGTAACAGCTGAAACATCTTTTTTATAAAAGCACATGCTGAAGCGCATAGTTGCTCTTTAATTCCAAGTGCCACAGATACTTTTTACTAGGCATTAGGCTGAGGTAAATATATGGTGCCAGTCTACCTTGCCTAATCAGCTGCTAGGATTTTCCTTACTCGTTTTATATGATCTGGGTGTTAACAGTATGTGAGTTTCTAAATAAGTGTCATAAGCTTCAAGGAAGGACTTTGTTAGTCGAGCGTATGCACTTTGTTCTCTTTGTAACCTCTGTCTTGCTCCAATAAAGGTATCAAACCATTTACTTCTGGATCTGTTCTTACAAAGACCAATATGGCAAAAACTAAATCTGTATGCCTTAGTCATTTTATAATTGTGACCTACAGCACAAACAGTACAATACAGGCACAGTAGGTGGTTCAAACAGCCCTTATCTGCCCTCACATTCTATGTTTCCTCCCGTCTACCACCTGGCTCATCACTGTCTCATCAGCTACCCTTCCTCCTGACAAAGCCATCTCTGGCTGCCACCACCCCATTACAGAGTTAGCCACTAGCGCCATGATAAATCTCTCCATCTGCTACTCCTAAGTCAACCCACCTAGTAAAGGAATGTACTGTACACTATGTGGTCCACATCTACATGGAAGGTACTGCTCCTACTACTATATGAGTTTCACAGCTCCTACTTCTATGGTGCTGCTTTATTTAACTAGCACCTGTTTACACACGAGTACCTAAACAAGCATTATACTACACTATACGCAATATCTTACTGCTGCTATCTACCTTGCACTTATGTATTTCAATTGTTCTTAATTAAGCTATGTACTGCACCTAACAAGCTTTGCACCACACCTGTTGCCGTGCTGCTGTATGCCTCTTGCAATTTGTAACTGACAATGATCTGGATCTCTGTTTATTACTGTCTTGTTGTCCGTGTGAACTTGTCTGTACCATATGTATTGTCCTGTGTTAAACTGGCTTGGAACCTTTGTAAATGAGCCTTCCAGAGCCATCCCTGCATACCCACAGTAAAAAATCAAAATATCATTGGTACTAAGAGGTGTTAAGATGCCCCAAGCAGAGGAAGGACCCCATTGACAATGAAATGTGACATCTCAACTCCGCTATCATGTGTAATAAATTGCTTGCAAATCACTTTGGGATACAGTGTGTAAAGCACTACATAAGTGAAAATCCTGTACTTTTCTTTGTTGCTAAAGATTTTGTTGAGTTTTCAGTACCCAACATTGCATACAGAATGGAAACAGTAAAACCATCAACAATGGACAACTGCTTTATTTTTCCATGAAGATGATTCTCCTACAGCAGTAAGGACCCACTCAGCCTCCAGCTGTCCAGCCCCATCACCCACCTTCCCAGGGACTTTCCAGATGGACATTTCCCCATGAATCTCCCTTGTGGCAGGGCCAGGAAGCGGTTGTCCCTCCCCAAAGCACAATCCAGTGCGAGGCCTGCAGCAACCAGGCGTCATGCTACTGGCTGTTCTTTTCCCCATTTTCTCCCCACCCACCTCCCCAATATCATGCATAGCTGGACTCAAAATGCTCGGTGCACCCTGCAGAGAAATCTTGGCCCATCACAGGGTGCAGGCTGAGGCGGAACAAGGCACCATCCCTTTCCCCAGACTGGGAGCGCTGCCACATGGCAACACCCTCCCCAGCCCCAAGCTGCCCAGCCACCTTCCTGAGCTTGTTCCTAAACTTGGATCACCAGCATGGGATTGCAACACACTAGCTGCTGGTCATCAGGAGACCCAACAATGGACAGATTCATGCTTCAGTAGCTCAACACTTACAGAATAGATGGGGTAGCATACAGTATTGAGCTTGACTAATAGGACTGGCAGTACTGATCCTTTAATGGGGTGAAGACTTTGCTGACACTGTGCATGTAAGATGATGTAAGAGGAGGGTAACCCCAAGGGCTGAGTCAACTCATTGAGGCCCTGTGGTTGTGTGATTGGCTGCTTGTGAGCAGATGGGACGGGTGGTGCATAATGAGGAGCTCAATTATGGGCTTGGGGCCTTGGCCAGTTTCATGGCTTTAATGGCTGCCACTACCTTGTTGGTGTCTAAAGGTACTTCCAGAGCTGATCAGGTCACAGTCATTATTCTCTGTGGCCCAAGTTTCTGATGATGGCAATAGGTCCATCACAGGGTTTGCCACCAGTGCCTGGAGCTCACTATATTTATTTCCCAGACTCCTGGCATTAAAGCAGACCCATTTCCATCTTTCTCCTGATCCCCTCTTGCTTTTTGTTATTCCTTCTGCCTTTTTGTCCATAATCTCCTCAGTTTTTGTTTTTATGCTGAATGTAGGCTTTATCAGCTCTCCCTCATTGGCCTCTTCCATTAACCTAATTTGAACTTCAGCCTTACTGTTACCTACTAGTTCCCTGTACAGAGCCATAACTAAGCACCCCCTTGTTCTCCCTTCTCAGTTGTTTCCTAGCTGCAGTCTCCCTGCAGTTAGTTTAACTATTCAAAATGCATGACATTTCTAAACAACAACAAAAAGCACGATTGCCTTGACAAACTTACATCCTTATTCCAGAGTACTGTGTAAAGGGTATTTTGATAGTTATTACCAGGTCAGTAAACTATATTATTGACAATTATAAAATGGGTAGGAGGTTCCTGGATCCTGACTGGCTGAGAGGTACCGTGGCCTGTGTCCTTATGACACTATTGCACCATAGGTACCTCTTCAGCCACTCAGCACTCATCACAAAGACAGGTCATTGTGCCACGTTTTAGATTTTTAAATCTGTAAGTGGCAGCCATTTTCCTGTGCTCTAGTGATCGACATGAAGTCCCTGCTCCAACACACTCTTTCACCAACTGCGCTGCATTATACTGTCACTCAGCAGAAATTTGTAAAGTACAGTGAAACTGTGTTCTGTACAGCTCAGTCCAGTAATGATAAAAGAACATAATCCAGTGAGTGTGGCCTGTGTGCTGCCAGAAGGTGGCTCTCAAAAGAGACCAAGACCTGCACCTCCACCAGCTCTTTTAAATATTGTTTTTAAAATAATGTACATGAGCGAAGTAAAGCAGGACAGGTTTTATTGTATGGGACAGCGAGCATCCTGATGTTAGAAAACTGTGGCTCAATATCAGAAACTGCGATCTGGCAAGCACTTTGAGAAAATCGCTGACTATGGCATCTGCTAGGGACACGCTCACTCACAATCATACCAGCTGTTCACTCTCAATCAAACTGGCGCTGTGTTCCTCGTTAGCAAAAGACACAATATATTAAAAACAGTAAACTAAAAAATAACATATTCTAAAGGCTGTGTGTGTGTGTGGCGGGAAGAACAAAGAGGAACACGCTCACTCCAACTGAAACCGATCACTCTGTTGCTCCTGCCAAGACAACCTGAAAAAATAAAAAAAATACTGAAAACATAAAACTGTTTGTGTGTGTGTGTGTGTGTGGTACGAGGCAGAGACAAACAGCCATCACCTCCCTCTAGCAGATCTTTTAATTAAAACATCACCATTCCATTACACATACAAGAAAAAGGACTATTTTTCCTATTGCTTTCTACTTATATTAACGTATCTTTTGCACTTTCTCTCTGTGAATTCAGGAAACTCTCATATAAGCGGAATTAGACACTCTGAGGTGCTGTGTGAGCAATAGTGACTGTAGTGGAGAAAACTGACCCACCACCAAGTAAAAAAATAAACAAGACTTCCTGTTCGTTCACCCTCCATGGGGATGCCGGTTAGCTCAGCTCGTTCCTCCCTCCCTCCCTCTTGATGGTTTAAACTATCAAAATTGTCTATCACAAAATAAAGCTACCACATAAACAACCACTTTGTGTTCCCAAAATGAATATACTTGCTAAACTTAACAATAAAGACTCTCTGATGGAAGGGCAGACAGCTGCGACCGAAATCCTGCAGTCAATCTGGCTCTGTAACATCTGAACAGGCTTGTGTCCCAAGCAAAGATGAGGGAGGACCTGCCTTTCACCATTCCTTCTTTTTTTTGAAGCTCAGCTTTATTCAACATAATAAATTCATGCATACATGCAAGAGCTTTGTAATCAAAGTACAGTACATCATTGTTTGGCACTGAAAAACAAAAACATAACAAGAAACAAGCAACAGTACTACACGTAGCCATAATGTCCACTTCTAGTAATCGGGTCATCCAGGCCATTTAATCCAAAGTTGTTTAACTGCCTTCTGTTCAGCCTTGATGAGTGGTCCGACTCTCTTGATGGAAAGTGGGAACCTGCAGTAAAGATATAAACCAGAAACAGCATCTTTGTGTACAGCCGTGTGCTGTGCATCAGAAATTTGTGCACTAATATATACTGCTACTGGGGGTATATAAAAGTGCGGTTTCTGCACCTGGTGTTATTGAAAAACCATCTTTGTCTCCTACTGTGTTATCCCTTTGGTTCTCCTCCATTCTACTGCCCATCTTCTAGCTTATTCTGGGGCGCATCCCTAGTTTCCGCCTGCCCCAAATGTCAGTGTATTTTACCAGGGCCAATCTTAGTGTGGTTGTTAGCCTCTGCATTCTACTCATCTCATTAACTCTATCTACCCACCACTGAAGGGTGGGGGTCCTATTTAACCAGCAGATTGTTATCCTTTCATTGCTACTGTGCACAGTGCTCAGAATAGGTTCTTTCATGTCTTGCCCCCACCTGGGCCCTAGCAGTCCAGTAATAGGTTTTGAAGGTGTTGGGGATATCTACTCCCCCAGATAGTGGACATGATAGTGTATATCTGGTCCCAGGATTAAACCCTAGTTCTCCTGAAGACCTGCCATCACTGGGTAAATGCCTTTTTCACATCTAGGCTTGACCACTGTAATGCTCTATACTTCAGGGTCACTGGAGGACCCTTCGCCAGTGCAGCTGGTGCAGAACATAGCATCTAGGTTGCTGACAGGCCTGTCTAGGTCCAGTCATGTGATCCGGTCCCTGCAGGCTCGGTACTGGCTACCTGTCAGGTGGAGGATCATCTTCTAGGTGGGCTTGCTCATCTATAAGGCCCTACGGACTGGGCCCTGGTTATCTAGCTGATCTCCTAATACCTGCCACCTTAATCCATTCCTCTGTTCCTCAACCAGGGGCCTCTTTTATGTTCTGAGAGTTCATTTGGAAACTTCGGTGACCGTGCCTTTAAGCGTCGCTGGACTGGCCCTCTGGAACTCCTTTCCAGCTTGCATGAGTGAAGCCCCGACAATTGAGAGCTTTAAAAGGGTCTCAAGGCTCATCTGTTCAGTTTGGCCTTTCCTGATGAAGGAATTAACCAGCACTAGTTTGTGTTTAATAATTTAAAAAAATTTTTTTATTATTTATTCATGCCATATTTGATGTATTTTTGTGTTTTAAATCTATCTACCTGTTTTATGTGAGGAGCCCAGAGACCCAGGCCTCATGTGTGGGCAACCAGAATATATGGTAATAGGACCCCATCTTGTCACATTTTCTCCAACATAATTTGGAGTTGTCCAACTGAAAGTGTTCTTTGATGGTAGGTATATGGAAGAAATGCACCATGCACTTCCACCTTAATTTTCTCCATCCCAGGGATGGCATGACCTTCCATCCCTGTCCCAGGCCTTGTTCCAGGAATCTTCGGGATTATAGTCTGGGCCTCCTGTTTCCATGAGTACAGAGGAGAGTAAAATCTGGGAAATATTTACCAAGTAGGGCTTGATAAGCTCTGGATAGCATGTTTTCCGATCAGCAAGCATCCCTGATCAGTACAGAAAACTTTTCAGGAGGTCATCTCTTTGCCCATCTGTGACAGCAAATCCTGCAATGTCAAATAGAACTGTAACTGTAGGTGTCTATAATGATCCTGGGCTGGGAGATCAAATTTCTGCTGTAGTTTCACAAGCGGAATACAAAATCCCCCTTGACAAAATGTTGTATCTTATCAGGCCCAATCGGTTCTACCTGAAACCCTGGACCTGTGCAGTGAAGTGAAATCTGTTTCCACTATAAGGCTGAGAGAGTGGGCCTAAGGCATTGGGGATTGTGAGAGGATCTTGGTTTTAGGAGCATATGTAATGTGTAGTTATAAGCCAGTGGTTGGATATTTTCAACCAAATAGGGACTGTAATGTGTATATGGGGTAGGGCAAACAGTGGGAATGGCAGGGGTGCAATGCTTCAATTTCTAGCCAGCCTGAGTCCCACGCCCCGCTTCATCCAACTGATCATAGGGACCAGTTGCATTGCCAGGAAGTATCTGGCAGGGTTAGCCACCCTCTCTGGGAGCACCAGCAAGCTTCTACGGATCCAGAGCCTTCTGGATGCCCACACAAACTGGAGTATGCTTTTCTGGAGGTGGGCCTAGAAGTGCTCTGGAATCACCATTGCTTCTAAATGGTTATTCTATGAATTCAGAATGCTGTGCAGCTCAATGGACAAAATGGAAAAAGCGAATGGAGGAACAGTGAAGGGGTTGGTTGAGGTATTCTCTGAAAATTCATCCCCAGGACCCTCAGACACTCCACTTCCCATTGCTAAACATTACCAAAGTTCGCCTAGCCAAGGCAAGCAGTCCTTCACATTCTCAGCACCTCAGAAGGAATGCTCTCCCACATAGTTTACATACATGTCGTCTCTCTTCCCCTGTTTAAAGGCCGCTTCCAGGAAATCTTCTTTCCCCTCAATTTGCTGTGGTAATTGCATTAATCCCCTCCTCTTACTCCTGTGCACCTCCTTCCTTCACCTGCCCTCTCTGGCTTTTGTATTTTCTCCTAAAATCCCCGTATTCGCCTCTCCTGCTCATATACTATGTACACATGTAATGTGTTGTATTATTTTTAAACTCAAGTTTATTGACATCAAATGGGTACAAATACATTCATCTTTGTCAGGCTTTTCAGTCACAATAGTTCAATTTCAGTTACTCTGTAGTGCTATAATACATTGTCACTTTTCAAAACAGGGTTTAAGGTTTCTTTTTTTTCCCCTTCCTCCTCCAGTCTATCCTTCAGCATTACCATCCCCACAAAATAAAACATGCTGTCTTAATATATTCTTGCCACTATGGGGTCCCCATGGGTGTCATTAGACCCATGGTTCCTTAACCCATCCCTCGCTCTCTCCACCCCCAATTATTTCAGACCACATCCGGAGGAGACTGTTGGGTGTATATCTTTCCACAAGAGCCACCTTGTCCATCTCCTTATGTATAAATCTGTTTTTTGATTTAATCTGTAGGTTATCTCCTCCATATCATTAATCTCTTGTACCATGTAGACCCAACTCTGTACTTCTGGTGGGTTCAACCTTCGCCATAAGCGAGTTATATTTCTTTATATGGCCACAATAAATATAGCCCACAAATACAGAGTGTCGGCGAGTCGCCCCGGGGACTCCCAGAATTAAGTTGGAAAAGCTCAAATTTGTGTTAAAGAAAAACTTCCACAGGATGTTGCAGATCCCATCCCAATAGCCCTTATCCCTGGGCATTCCCAGAAACGTGTAGATATATAAGCCCTCTCCTTCCCGCATTGTCTCCAGCATTCTTGGGCCTGCGCTGGTTTCTTTTATGCAAAGCAGAGGGGCAAGGAAGAAGCGATTTTCACTTTCCATTCGAAATCCTGCCAATAAGGCGAGTTTGTGGTCTTAGTAGTAACTTGGAAAGCCCTGAGCCAGTCTCCCTCCTCCATGTCAACTCCCCTTCCTCCCTCCACCTGATTTTAATTTTATTGGGGATCTCTTTTCATTTGTGATAGGGCCCTGTATAAACTTGAAATGAGGCCTTTCTATAATTGTCCTGGCAGTTCCACGGATACAGTTTTAGAGAGGGGCTGCTTTAGATGAAGTGTGGTCCCTCTTTTGACAATAATTTATATAGGCCCTGATTTGTAGAAACCAGAAATGATCTCTGTTCTCGAGTCCATAAGTTTCTTTAAGTGTGGCAAAGTCTAGGACCTGCCCCCCTACAATAATTGATCTGGGTAGACCAGGCCCGCCTCTCCCATAGCCTATAGGTGTGGTCTAGCTTTGCCGGAGGAAGTCCGGGGACCAGGCTATTCTAATCAGGGCCAGACAGACCGCCTCAGCCCGTATTTTGTAATGTGTTGTATTATGATTTTGTTTTGTGTTGCAACTACCACTAGGCAAACTCACCAGCTCCAGTACCATGGTCTGAGACTGACTGAAGGATTACTGATGAAAGACATCCCTGGCCCAGAATGGAATAAGTGTATAAGTGTATGATGTATCTGTTGTGTATCAACTATTGAACCTGACCTTATCAGGTCCATCTTGTAAATGAGCCTTGCTCAATGATGTTCGCCTGAATAAAGATTTGATGATGATGATGATGATGGAATCTACGTCCTGCCCCAAATGTAGCTGATTTATTGCTCATAGTGTACTTTTGTGTTACATATTGTCTCATCTCTGCATGTACTGGTGCTCTTTATGTTTGTGTCTCTTGCATCCAATTGTACTGTGTACAGTGTACCATCACATTATTTCATGTAATGTCTGTGTTCCTAGGTCGCCCCTGAAAAAGACTTGACAGTCTCAGTGGGCCTACCTGGTCACCAAAATTCAAATAAATAAATAAATAAATGAGATGCACAAAGGACCTGGAGGAAGGCCTCATGGTAGCAACTGATGTGCAGGAAAAGCACAAGGCAGCACTCTGCTTCTTATGTCACCAGGAGCACACAGAACAATTGGGCGACCTTGAGCTCCACTCCCGGTGAGAAAATGTCAGGATATACGGACTTCCTGAGGGCACCAAAATAGGGAGATGGGGCCATTTCTGAGTCATTCCTCCAAGAACTGCTCCTGTGGCTGACAGATGAGACCCTCAATGTCATGGGCTCACTGAGCTCTGGGACCCACTCAACTGACCAAAGTGCAGCTGTGCTCAATTGTTTTAAAATTTTGATTATAGAATAAAATCCAAAGTGCAAGAGCTTGCATGGAATAAAAAGGAGTTGTTCTTTGAGGATACAAAACTATTCTTTGACCAGGATGTTACCCCATGACCCTGCTCAAACATTGGACCCTTCTTGCCATCAGGAAACACCTAGCTAAAAGGACATTAGAATGCAAATAATTGCACTGGCCTCGTTCAAAATTCATACTACTGAAGGATAACACTTATATCGTACCTGACAAAGCAAAAACCACATAGGAAGTTGGTTAATAAGATGGGTAGTCTAGGCATGGGAGACAAGGTGGTAAACTGGGTTAGGAACTGCATAATGGACAGGAGACAGAGGGTGCTGGTAAATGGAGTACAATCTGGGAGAGGAGGGTGACCAGTGGAGTACCTCAGGGATCAGTTCTTGGACCAGTTCTGTTCAATCTCTTCATCAGTGACATTGCAGAAGGGCTGAAAGGAAAGGTCTGTTTGTTTGTGGATGACACAAAGATCTGTAACAGGAAGGATACTCCTGAAGGGTGGAGAAAATGAGAAAGGACCTGGGAAGTTTGAGAAATGGTCTGCAGAGTAGCAACTGAGGTTTAATTCAAAAAGTGCAAAATTATGCACCTGGGACACAGTAACCCAGGGAGAGCTAAAGATTGTGGGGAGTTGCTGACAGTCACCAAGAGGAACGAGACCTGGGGTTACTATTTCAGATGACCTGAAAATGTCAAAGCAGAGCACAAAGGCAGCAGGGAGGACCAGTGACATGCTGGGGTGCATAGAAGGGGTATCACCAGCAGAAGGCGTGAGGCAGTGATGCCGTTATACAAAACCCTGTCAGACTTCACATAGAGTACTATGTGTGCATTTCTAGGAGGCCTTTTATGAAAGGATGTTAACAGACTGGAGGTGGTCCAGAGAAGGTGACTAAGATGGTACAGGGCTTGCACCACAAGACTTATGAGGAGAGATTAAGGACCTCAATATGTACTCACTGGAGGACAGGAGGAGAGACGGACATGATAGAAACATTCAAGTACCTTAGGGGCATAAACAGGGTGTGTGGGGGATCTTCCAATACAGGAGGAGTACAAGAACAAGGGGCATGACATGAAATTGGAAAGTGTCAGGTTAAGAGGAATGTGCAGAAGTTTTTCTTCACAGAGAGGGTGGTGGATGCATGGAATGGTCTGCCACAGGAGGTGGTGGGAGCAAGCACTGTGGCTGGATTTAAACATTCACGGGACAAGCATGGGGAACTATGAGGTCAAGCGGGGAGGGTCAAAAGCGCTATTCAAGTACAGGACTTATGGGCAGACTGGATGGGTCTAATGGTCCTTATCTGCCAACAATTTATATGTTTCTATGTAAAGAAACTGGGTGTTCCCATGGACCTATTCTTGGCCCCTGACCAACTCAATGGAGATGCTCCTCACTCTGAAGTATGACACCAGGTCTCCTGGAACAGAAAAGTGAACGCAACTGCAAAAGGGCCACCTTGCCAGACAATAGAAAATCCAGGGACTTTACCAGATCCACCCCAGGCCCCTCAACCAGAAAGATGAACAGTCACTGATAGACTTTTGCAATGCACCTGTAACCCTCACCCCTGCCTTTTACCAAAATGACAGGTGGCATGCTGTTGGCACTGGCAGCAATACCTGGTGGGACCTGGGTTTGGGAGGATAAGGTTACCTGGCACAAGGGGACCTAGGTTTGCTACGCTGCACAGGGGCACCCAAGTAAATCCGAACACGGGAAGCAATAACTGTAATGTCCAGAACCAGGATTGGGATATTTCAGTGTGGCTTTATTCATAACTAGCTGAACACAACAAAGCATAGATGGACCCCCATGGAGACTGTTTACTGATAATGCAGATTAGAGACTACAAGGTGGTCCACTTAAAGAATGAACCAGTTCTACTGTTTTCAGGCTCTGGACCCACCAGGCACACAACCTGGAGTTGCATGCGCTTTGGATATACAGCCGACTGGCTCGGCTCCCTGCCGGCCACTTGACTGACGGTCCATTTAAAGAATGAACCAATTTTACTTGTTGTGGCCCCACACCACTTAGAGTCTGTGACCTCTAGAGATTTTCTTCTTACTTCTTCTGACTCCCATCTCACAAGGAGAATTCTTTCCCAAGTTGTGGCTCCCCACACCACTTAGAGTCTCGACTCCTAGTGAGATTTTCCCATTTGCAACCCACATCTGGGTACCTACCTCATCATTGGCCAGGCACATGAGGCAAGTAGCAATCACAGCAGAAATCCGTAGAGGTGGATCTGGTTACTAAAGATGGGGTTTGCCCACCTCCAGCTCCCACAGCCCATACCCAGCCATTTCTCTGGAGAAACTGAAACTTTGAAATGTAGATTAAATGGTGGATGGACTGTAGCACCCCTCTACAACATTACTTGAATTCACACAAACTTTAGATTTTGACACTACTCCATTTGTTTGTCCTAGTACAATAGGCCTCCCAAATAGTAGTCCAAATCCCAGCTTTCTTCACATTTCCCAAACTGAAGAAACACATCTTTTGCCCTCTCAAATTAGAGCAAAACACTCACCCTTTCATTGCAGGTGCCCCACAGGCGAAGTACAACTTTTTCCACTTTTCAGACCAAACAGAAACTGTAAAAGGCAGCTTTCTTCCTTAGCAGACATTAGAGGATTGCCCTGAATCTACATAGAGATATTTACTGCCCCCAGAGGGAGGGAGGGGGCACTGAGACCTGGACAGCGGTCTCCACCACTTGAAGCTGGACACTCAACTTTCTTGCTAAAAGGTAAACAGGAACTGACTTCCTTCCTGCTGGCAGGCAAGCAGGAGACTTCCTTCTTCTTCAAAACAAACAGGAGACTGACTTTGAAAACTCCCAACGTTCTATCTCACTCCCTCTGCTGCAGATTCCAATGTGGCTTATGCAGCTGTGACAGTTCTATGGTGATGTCATCTCTCAGTCTCAGCTGAGACTGAGAACAGAGTGAGACAGTGTGAAACCCATTTAACTGGAGTTTCACAAGCTGCCTTTCCTGCCTACCACTAGGTCTTACTGGGATTCTAGTAACCTCGGGTAACAAGGGGTTACACACTATGATCGACATGTGAACTGCTGGTTGACTTGACCAAAAGGTAGTAAGCCTGTTCCACTAAACCCACCATTAGAGACTATGGAGGACCTCGCCACTCACCGAGGTTGGGGTATGGGGTGGTAGGCGGAGAGATTTTAACTCTAAACTGGAGGCCTGTTGTGTCCCCTGAAATCGCTCCACCTCATGGACTTATATATCTGTTTGGGCTTTGAAATATGATGTAGGACTACATGTGGTTTTAATGGAGGGAGTGGGAGGAAGGTAGGGGTTAAGGGGAAAACAGCTCTTATCTCCTTGTTGCCATTGAGGCATAGGTCAGGAAGAATCGACAAACCAGAAGAAGTCAAAATTTGGAGTAGCATTTTATTATTGATAACAATAAAATAAAAATAAAATTGTGCAGAATAATTTTTATACAGGCATTTCAAACAAAACAAAGTCCTTCATCTAAGAACATCTCTAAATCTCTCTCTCTCTCACTCTCACTCTCTCACAAAAGTTTGTTCTCTTTATATAGAATATCTTTTCCTGACAATTCACTTCTGCATCTTGAATTGTTAAGATACATCTCCTGTTTCTTACAAAATGTATCAGAACGTTCTCAGTTTCTTTCCTGCAGATGCATGCAACAAAAGAAAAAATACTTACCATAGTAATCTTGTTTTTTCCCAGTGATGCTCAGGTATTCATAACTTTATGCAATAAGCCTGGAGGGTTGGACTGCCCTGAGAGATGGAACACATGCAAATGAGTAGAATTCTTTGCACATGAGCATTTTTCAAATACTGCCTCTACCAACTGTGGTGTTCTAACCTCTTCAGATTTGTGAGAAGCCTGGAAGTCAGGCATTAGGAACTAATGTAAGTAATATTCTATAAAAAGAGGGTGTCTCCTAATTAAAGCATAACATTTGAAAACAACTCAAAGAGGCTAACTCGACAAAAACACATCAAATAAAACTCCAAAAGGAGATGATTGAAAACTCCAGTTTAAAAATGATTAAAACAGAGAAATGCAACAAAATCAATATGGCTTGGTGGCACCAGCATGTGGAGTGCAGAGGCTGAAGTTCTGGAAGGGGAGGAAGGGAGGGAAGTTATGAATACCTGACATCACTGGGAAGAAATAAGATTACTATGGTAAGTAAACTTTCTTCTAACCCAGTAATGCTCAGGATATTCATAACTTTATGCAGACTACCGAGCAGTACCACTGGAGATGGGCACAGAACTTATTTTGGAAACAGGCTCTGCAGGACTGCTGTGCCAAACCTAGCATCACACCTAGATAAAATATCCAGGTTACAGTGTTTTGTAAAGGTGTGTTCTGTTTTCCAGGTAGCTCCTTTGCAAATGTCCACCAAGGGAACCTCCTGGCAACTGCAAGGTTAGCAGCAGTTCCTCTTGTAGAGTGCACCTCAATCCGGTTGGGGCTATTTACCTGCTTTAGTGTAGCAGAACTGAATATACTGGACTATCCACTAAGAGATGGATCTTTTGAGGCTGGTTTACCTTTTCCTACATCCCCATATGTAAGAAAAAGCTGTTTTCCATTTTTCCTATGGTCTTTAGTGGCTGTAATAGCTGATAGCCTTTTTCACATCCAGACTTTGTAATCTTCTTTCACCAGAACTGGTATGGTTTGTGAAAAAGACAGGTAGAGTGATTGATTGGTTCAGATGAAAGTCTGAAACCACTTTAGGAGAAACTGTTTGTTAGTCCTGAGGACTACCTTATCTCTGTGAAATGAGATATAGTCTTGGTCAATGCAGAGAGCTTGGAGCTTGCTATTTCTCCTTGCAGAAGTAATAGCCACTAAGAAGACTGTTTTCCAAGTAAGGTATTTCAAGTGGGCAGTAGCCATGGGCTCAAAGGAGGCCCATAAGCTTGGCTATACACACATTCAAATCCCAAGCAGGCACTGGTGCCCTGTGAGGGTGTGAATGCAATAGTCCTTTAAAAATCTTTTGAAAAGTTTATCAGATGCTACTGACACCTTGGTCCCCACATAAAGGTTGGCAGATACCGCTGCTAAATGAACCTTAAGGAACTGGGTTGCAAACCTTGTGAGTGCAAATGAGTGAGCTAGTCCAGGATAACTGAAACTCAGCCTTTTGTGGCATAAGGTTGATGCTGGAACACCAGAGAAAAATCTCTTCCATTTGTAAGAATAAGTCTTCTGTGTGGAGGTTTTCTATAACCCTTTAAAATATTTAGGACAACTTCTGAAAGATTTAAATTTGCATGCTCTAATTCCTCAAGAGCCATTCTTTGAGATGAAGGACTTGAGATTCTGGTACAACAATGTTCCCTGATTGGAAGTCAGGAGATTGTGTCTGAGGGGCAATTGTATCGGCTTGCTGACAGACATGGAGAGCAGAAGAGAGTACCATGGCTGCCTGGGCCAATCCAGAGCTATCAAGATCAGAGATGCTGAGAGGGATTTAGCTTCAGTAACACCCTGAAAACCAGGGGAAGGGGAAAGCATACAGGTGCCTGCCTGTCCAATCCAGAACCAGGGCATCCAGAGGAACTGTTCCCTGTGCTGGTGGTCTACAGCAATATTGAGGTAGCTGGTGGTTCTGGTGGGATACGAACAGGTCAATCTCTGGGGTGCCCCACTGTAGGAACAGAACTAATTTGAGTTAAATATTTTATTATAATATTATTATATTTTTATTGTTATTTATATCCTTATATTGACTTAATTATTAAATCCTATAAATGTTTTTGATCAAATTAATGTATAAATGAATCTTTAAAACAAGGGCAATGCTGTTAAGGCTTGAATACTAAAATAGAATAATGATGCCATGAAAAGGGATAGAGCATACATGGCTAACTTTAGGAAAAAATGTTTTAGGATAGTTTGTTTAAATTGAATGGCTCCTTCCAATTAGTAGTAGAAGAACTTAAAACTTGACATAATTTACAACTTTGTTTTTAGTACCAGTCAGAGCACATTTAGAGGTTCACACAGATTTAGGCTGGCTTTAAGAAATTAAGACTTTTATTCATAGAAAATATGCAAAAACTTTGATACATTTAAAATTATACAGGTTATTGGAAATACATTTACCTGTCCAATGAGTAAGTTTTAAACTCATTAACAAAGAGTATTATGAGCTATTTACAAAATGTGTAGCCTCAAAACTGTTTAACATATATTGACAATTTTGGAGTCTGTAGTAAGCTGACCTTGCCACCTTTTTAGTGGAATGAGGGTAAAGTGTTCATTTAATGGAAACTACTAGTTGGGTGGATTGAAAGCCTCTAGATAACTACATGAGGTTACGGTTTGTTTATTTTGAACAAAGGAGATCCCTGTCTTAAAGAAGTTTTATTAAATTTACACAGTTGTAATTATAGAAGGTATGCCAAAGTAACATCATTTTAAACAGGACAAAGTGTACTTTGAAATTTGTAAATACATTTTAGATATCTATAAAGGAAAAGTTTTATAATACTTTTATCAATTATAGATTTTATTCAAATTGACACCATCATGTTTGGTCTCGAATCCTCTCCTTCAGTTGCATCCAAAATGTGAGTCTTATATTATGTACAAAGGTGTATGTGGATGCAAGAAAGAAAAATTGTTTTATATCAAAATAGTTTTCAGGATGAGGTCACATTGAGAAAAAAATGGCTTAGGAGGGCTAATAGTAACACCCTCAAGAGTGCTCAGACCAATTATAACTTGATGGTGATGTCACCCAGTAAGAGGGACACAAATGGGATGCTGGCAAAGCCAGCCCAGAATTGCTTAATTTGTTGGTGTGTGAAGGCCTGTGTTTAATGTTTTGACAATTTTGGATGAGCTTGGACTTATTTTAGACTAAAAGCCTAAAGCCACACCTGCTGGGAACATTACTTGGGCTTTAACATTGCCACCGCATGAGTGCTAAACCAGCCTGAAAGCCTGCACAACTCTGCCACAGGTCCAGCTGCTGCAACTGACTGTTACAGAAAGGACTTTCTTCCAGTATTGGATCAAGCAAGGCCTATGTTTTGCATACTGAGAATTTGGACTAAATGTAATGTTTTGGAATTTCTGTTAAAAGCCTGAACAAGAGACTGACTTTGGAATTTACCAGCCAGCAAGTATGCAGTTCTGTTGAATAGCAGTGAGTCCAAAGTTGCAGGTTTAAAAGCAAAATGAACTGAAACAGAAAAGAGTCACAGAGTCCAGTTACCCAAAACAACATTGCTGTCCACAGGAGGGTTTTTACAGACTGTGCTAGCTGCTAAAATTGTGTCTGATTTTTCCCACTAAATCCTGAAGTGACTTTTGATGATTTGTGACGCCAAGCAAGAAGGATTCAGCCTGCATTGCTTCATTGATGTCAAAAGACTCTACAGTTCCAGGTTTAAGGGATAAAGACAGCTAAACTCACCACCAAGGACATTTGTCATCAAAACCAGCAGTTTTACCAAGACTTTAAAAGCTAAAAGTAGAAGACCATATTTACAGATAACTAAAACATAAGTATTTTTTATTCTACTTTTAGTACTTATTTGGCTATCTGGGGTGATAACAGTGCATTTTAGCTTTAAACCTTAGGTGTATGGTTAAGCTTGAATTTAAATCAAAAGCAAATATCTTTTTCATACTATATAGTTTAAGCAAGTATCCTGCAAAGATAATTTGAAACACTAGTGTAATGAGTTGCAAATTTTCATAGTAAAAAAGAAATGTCATACTATTTATAAGTATGCTAAAGAAATAGTATAAACTGTCATTATGCTGAATAGTGCTTATTTATTTACATTGCTTATTGCTGAAATTTGTTTTATATGATTTATTTGATTTTCTAAAATCTGTTTTGTTTACATTACTTTTATTATGCTTGATGTTTATGCTAGTTATAAATATTTAGGACTTGTACATATGTGAATAAAATATATTTATCTTTATATAATCCAAAGTGTGGCAACAGTGTTTTTGCCACCATTTTTGAATCTGGAAGCATAGGATAATATCACATGTGAATATTTATTATTTTTGGTAACTTATGAAATTATTTTTGGCTAAGGCCCAAGGTGAATCCAAGTGCATTCTTATAAAAAGTGATATTATAAGCCTATGTTCTGACACCACCTTCTGAAAATAACTTGTACCACCTGCTTGTTCAGAGTCCATTCACGATGGGCCTGGCTGATGCGCTTCATGCATCTCCAAAGTATTGTCCTTTCCTGGCAAATGAATTGCCTGTAAAGAGACCTTTAGAAAGTATGCCAGTGTTCAAATCTTCATGGATTCTGTGCAGTGGAGGCCTGACCTGGTGCCTCCTGTTTATGTAATACATTGTGGTGGTATTGTCTGTTCTGATCTGAATCACCCTGCCCATTATCAGTGAAAAAAGCCTTTAGGGCTAGTAATACTGCTCTTAGCTCCAGTAAATTTATGTGCTGAAGGGACTCTGCTGCTGACCAGATTCCATGAGTATTGTGCTTTCCTAAGTGGGCACCAGCCCAATAGGGATGCATCTGTAGTGAGTACCAGAGAGGGGTTTTCTCTCGGAAAAGGCACTCCCTGCCTTAAATTGGATTCCTGTTTCCACCACAAGAGGAGCCCTTAATAGTGGCCTTGTCAATGGTATGAGCTTTGAAAAGGGTCTTTTTCTGACTCCAGTGAGCCCTGAGGTGAAACTGGATGTCTCTGATATGGAATCTGGATCCTTGAACTGTGCCTGTGGATGCAACCATATGGCCTAGTAGCTGCAGAAACTGCCTTGCAGTTTTGACTTGTTCAAGATGAAGGAGTTTGCTATTGACTGAAGACTTTGCACCCTGTCTAAGGGTAAAAGGCTCTGCCCTGAAGTGTGTTGATTTCTGCCCTATAAACTGCAAAGTTTGAGCAGGGGTTAGAACTGATTTCTTTTGGTTTATTATGAAACTCAGAGATTCTAAGAGGACCTGGATGATTCTTAGGGAGTTCCTTACTTGGTCTGGTGAGTTTCCCACCACCACCCAATCATCTAGGTAAGGGAAGACAGTTACTCTCTGTCTTCTTAGATATGCCACTACCACAACTAGGCACTTTGTGAATACCCTTGGTGCTGAGGAGAGACCAAAAGGAAGAGTTGAAAACTGAAGTGGCCTGAAGGAAGTCTGAATCTGAGATATTTTCTGTAAGATTCCTTTATGAGTATGAGGAAATAGGTGTCTTTCAAGTCCAATGATGCTAGCCAGTCCTCTTTTTGGATTGTTGGCAATATTCGAGCCAAAGTTACCATTTTGAACTTTGTTTTTTCAGATGCTTGTTCAAAGCTCTGAGATCCAATATGGCCGCCACTCCCAACTTTTCTTTGTTGTTAGGAAGTATCTGGAATAAAAACCCTTTCCTCTCAGAGTAGTAGGGACTAATTCCATTGCTCTGAGATTTAACAATTTCTGAACCTCTGCTTCTAGTAGTGTTCTCTCTGATAGAGGAGGTGAGCAGTAAACCCTGGTCTTTGTGGAGGAAAATATTTGAAATCCAGAGACAGACCCTGACCCACTACCTCCAGCACCCACTTGTCTGGGGTGATGCTTAGCCAAGCCTGGAGGAAATGGGAGAGTCTGCCTCTGACAGGAGGAGAAGGCGGCCTGAGCCTCAGGGGTGTTGCTTGGTTGGGGCTGAGGTTGGGTTTGAGAGCCCCTCCTAGAGCCCCTTCTACCCTACCCTAGAGTATCCCTGTTGTGGATACTGCTGGTACTGAGCATGGCTACTGGCTGTAAAAGGGTCTGGTCATAAAGACCTTCCTCTGCCCCTTCCATAGGGCCTAGTGGATGGAGAAGCATGTTCTTTAGCAGAGTTGCTTCTATAGGTTGCCTTATACTCATCCACTTTTGTCATGTATGCAATCGTGGATTCCCCAAAAGAGTTTCCTCTAAAGGAAAATCCATTGCCTTGGATTGAGTATCCTAAGTAAGGTTAGTGGCCCTGAGCTAGAAAAACCTTCTCTGTGCCATGGTGTTAGCCATCCATTTGGCTACAGTGTCATTAGAATTAGCAGCCATCTGGAACTGGTACTTGGCTGTCTCGCCCA
This sequence comes from Neoceratodus forsteri, assembly GCA_016271365.2. Classification (NCBI taxonomy): domain Eukaryota; kingdom Metazoa; phylum Chordata; order Ceratodontiformes; family Ceratodontidae; genus Neoceratodus; species Neoceratodus forsteri. The sequence goes on along the minus strand of CM028129.1, from coordinate 245,010,730 downwards.
AACCTGGCAGTTTCAGCCAGGTCTTCACACAAGGGTGAGGGGGCTTTCATGGACATGTCCAGTACTGACTGCCACAGAGATTTTTGATACTGGGCAGCATAAGCTAAAAATAGCCTGTCACATGGCCAAAGAGGCTGATAAGTAACCTTTTTGGCCATGCTATCCATTTTTCTGGAGTCCTTGTCTGGAGGGTTGGAGGACAGGGGGACTCTGGCTTTGTCGCAGACTGCCTGCTGTATAACCCCTTGATGGTCAGGATGGGAGAAAAGGAAATCAGCTCCTCGTCCTGTTCAACTGATACTTTTATCTATTCTCCTATCGATAGGAGGAACAGAATTAGGGATCTGTAGAAGTTTTAGGGTGTCTTTTTGAAAACTTTGTATACTGGGAAGAAGAGGGCTTTTGTGGGTGTCAAACCCATCATATTTAAATATTCAATTTCCTCCTCATCCTCAGTCTGCTCTGTGGTAGCAATATCCAGAGCATCTGCCATTCTCCTTACAAATGTAAAATGTGAGGAGTAATCCTCTGACACCCTGGGAGGAGACCCCCCAATCTTGCTCAGGAGATACCTCTGGAGGAATTGATTCATCATCCTGAAACGGATCTTCTTCTTCTTCATAATATTGCTCCTCCTGTAAAGGGCAACACACCACTGCTGGCCTGGGGACCCTGGGTAGGGGTAGGCTGCTGGGGAACAATGGTTTGCAGTGCCTGGATAATTTTAAAAGCCTGGGCTATCTCTTGAGCTGAGGGCATAGCAGGCATCTGCGTAGAAGTCCCTGGTTTAGCAGGGAAGGATTCTGCATGCTTGTTTTTGAGTTTCTTTGAGGGAACCAGGAGTCAGCTGGTTCTTTCCTCTTTGCCCTTTTTCACCTGTGTTGGGGCAGGTGTAAGCAAACCTGTGGGTTTAGCCACAGCAGATTGGGGTGTCAGCTGGTCAGGCGGAGGAACCCCTAGGAAATTTTGTTTAGCCTTTCAAGGTGTTTTCCACGTTTTTTCCAGGAAAGTTTTACAGACTTCACAATCCTGATCCAGATGTTTGAATCCCGGACAAGCCACACATAAAGTGTGCTTGTCTGCTTTAACAAATACATCTCCACATTTTAAACAATTCTTGAAACCAGGTTCTCGGTTCTCTTTTGGGTTTCTCTGACATGGTAATGTCTAAACACGAGAAGAAACACTAACCCCTAAGTAAAGAATAAAGTGCGGTTATTTAAAAGTTATATTTTTTTTTGCAGCTGCTCCGAACCGAACCCAGGAGATGACAGGTGAACTAGATCATGTTCTGTAACCGATAAAAAGCGGTTACAAAACAATAAAATAGACTAAAAACTAAACCAATAATAGACAAAACTAGGCTCTTTAATCAGAGAACCCCGATAACAAAACAACTAACCGGTTCCCCTCAGTTATGCCGAACCGTGAGGAATGGGAAAAATATGCAATTTAAGCAATAAACAAGATTTACACTAACAATCAGTAGAGGCAATAAAAGAAATAGAAAATACTTAAGTTTTTAAGGTTTTGAATCTTCTTTCACGTGAAAGAGTAAGGCGACCACTCGGTGACCAGACTTTCAGGAGGAGAAAAATCTGAAGAGGTTAGAACACCACAGTTGGTAGAGGCAGTATTTGAAAGATGCTCATGTGCAAAGAATTCTACTCATTTGCACGTGTTCCATATCTTCGGCAGTCCAACCCTCCAGGCTTACTGCATAAAGTTATGAATATCCTGAGCATTACTGGGGTTAGAATAGAACATTGTCTCCAGAATTGATCTCCTGTTGACAACTCTACAAATGAGCTTATGGGGACAAACTGCATCTCAAGGTTAACCCGAGTTCCAAATAGCTTTGCTATCATTTCAACAATATAACTATATACATTTGCAAACCAAGGGATCCCAGTTTCACACGAAGATTCACATTTATTTTTTCACCACAAAAAGCAAGGGGAAAGAAAAGATACAAACAGCAAGTGAAGGCAGGGAGATAGGTGTGTGTGTGTGTGTGTGTGTGTGTGTGTGTGTGTGTGTGTGTGACCTTTGGAGTGATCAGTTCCTTAGGTGCTACAGGAAAATCTGAGTGTGCGATCAGACAGGCAAAAGACAAGTGGCAGAAGAGAGAGGACAGAAAAATAGATCCTTGCTTTTAACTCTCTCTGTATAACAAATGTGATAAGTCTTATCCAACTCTGTCACACTTGTCCCGCATCATCTCCCAGTAGTTCCAAAATAATTTTAGTTTAGCTTTGTTTCTTGATAGCTCTTGGGGGATGGGGGAGGATGGTGGGAAGGAGAAGCCATGTCACGGATAACAAAGGGTGGGAAACAGAGGCGACGTAATTGAATATTGCTGTGGAACAGGGGTCCACACTAGATGAGACCCTCTTAACTGGCAGAACAGTCCAGCCAGAGAGCATTGCACAATGAGTTGAGCCCTGCACTAAAGGGGCCAGAGCCATTAAAGGTGGCCAGAAACAGATGACGCTGAGACAGGCTGGGGAGTCTGGGTGAATAATGACCCTGATCTGAAGAGAGGAGTGAGTGAGCCCAAACCCCAGGAATACCTAAACTTGGAAGGTAAGATACCAGAATGATTGGCAGCCCTGCCACCTTGAGCCAACATTTTGTGTAGAGATATATGGCAGGGGCGACTCACAAATCCTGATTGAAAGTGCACTGCATACTGTAAGAGAATGGAGGGCGGATGGAACCAGGAGAGGAGCGGCTGGACTGGCACGCTCTCCTGTGGGATACTGTGCCTCCAGGCCCCACTAGCTGGAAAATACTTATTCAGGCATGTGGTTTACATAAGAGGTGATTTCCCCAAATTGGAGGACACAGCATACATTGAGGCTCAGATGGAGTAGGCCCCCACACTGTAATAAGTCTGTGCTCGTGCTCCTAGCACAAAGAGTCATTGGGGCTGTGAGTCTGGTCTGGACATCACTGCCTATTCCTTCTTAACAAATAAAATAAATCACAAAAAAAGGAAGTGGGGTAATCAGGATGTCCTGAAGACACCAAAACAGAGAGGGCGATACCGAGGAATAATGACCAATTTCACAGGCTGTGGTAATCTTTCTCTTTTTCTTTAACTCTTTTGGTGAAAAAAGAAACAATAGGGACAAGTCACATTGCAGTAGAGTAAAGAGTATATATGAGACACAGGCATCAGATCAGTGACAATAAGTAGCTAGGTAACATTCAAATTACTGCCCTCCCAGGTGCAAACATTACTAATAAGAAAATTATCTTATTACATGCACTTTCTATACATTATTGTGTGATATTAGTCAGAGCTGATCAGGTGTGCCATAACTGTCCTACATACATTTAACTTATAGTTTTTCCTTTCTGGAGACCCCATCTCCACAAGGACATAGACAGGATGGAGGCAGTCCAGAGGAGGGCAACTAAAATGGTGCAGGGTCTGCAACAGAAGCCATACGAAGAGAGACTAAGGGAGCTGAATGTATATGCCCTTGAGGAAAGGAGGAGAGGGGACATGATAGAAACGTTTAAGTACCTCAAGGAATCAACAAAGTCCAAGAGGGCAGCATCTTTCAGAAAAAGATATGCAAGAACAAGGGACACAATTTGAAGATAGAGGAGGGATGGCTCAGGGGCAATGAGAGGAAGTATTTTTTCACAAAGAGGGTGGCGGACACATGGAACGGCCTTCCTGAGGAGGTAGTGGGGTCAAAAACAGTGGTGGAATTCAAGAATGCATGGGACAGACATAAGGCAATTCTTGTGGGGGTAGGAAGAAGTAGGCTGTTGGTTAACTAGGATCTGCAGCTTATCTGATAGGTAGGAAATGGGCAGACTAGGTGGGCCAAGCGGTCCTTATCCGCCATCAAAGTCTATGTTTCTATGTTTCCTTTGTGTCTTATAGAAGTAACAAGACACAGCCCTATGTATACCAGAATAGACCATGTTCAGTTTGCAAGAATTCACCCTGCAGCATTTTATGGAACAAAATGTGCTGTGGTATCCACCATGTGAATACTCCAGCCCTGCCACCTACAGTTAAATAAATCTGTTTGTTGCTGACTGTGTGTTAGTTTTTCCATCATGTACATTTGTACCATTACAATTTTCCATTGATCAGTTGTGGGGAGGGGGTTGCAACCACTGTTTAGTGACAATCTATTTAGCCACCATCAAGGCTATACTAAAAAAATATCTCTGGTGTTTATTAAACCTTCCCGATGGGAAATGTAGAAAAGAGCTATTGTAGCAGTTAAAACTGGAAAATTGATGCAGATTTGCTGCAATTCTTGTTCCACACTCTTCCAGTAGTTTCTCAAGACAGGACAAAGCCAGAATACACGCAGCGTGAGTTATGCCCTCCTCCCCACATGCTCTCCAGCAGGCTGCTGCATGTCCTCTTCCAAATTCTGCTACAATGGTGGGATTCTAAACCACTGAGTCATGGTTTTCCATGCAGACTCTCTCACTGCAGCTAAGAGGAAATCTTGTGTTGTGAGAGTAAATACATTTCCCATTAGTTGCATATTTCATTCAGTGGACCATTTCTTCTCTGTTATTTGATATGATGTGACTGGTGAATGAGGGCTTTATAACCCAGGGAGATAAAGTGCTGTGGCATGTCCCCTAGCTTAGAATTTTTGAGCAAAAGAAGCAGGGAGTGTTGTGAACCAGACAGTGTGTTTGGGTCCCTACAGTATTCAAGAACTGCTAGTTTTGAAGGAATCTAAAATGATCTGCATTAGATATGGTATACTGTTGCTTTAATTGCCCGAAAGAGAAGGGTTCCTCCATCTATGAACTGATAAAGGTGAGTTACACCCTGCCCATCCCGTTGCACAAATCCGGGTCTGTCTGAGCTGGTTGAAATGCAGCATTATATGTCAGCACTCTAACAGGAGTCAGTACTGTTTGTACTTTTTATCCTGACAGATTTTGTACCATTGGAACAAAATGTCTCTAGTGAATATATTCTCTTCAGTGTCCTCCCAGCAGTGAGGCAGGAGTAGATAACAGGATTTTAGATGCATGTCTGTAAGGTCCCATATCCAAGTCCTTCCAGAGGGGGTGTAGACTGGGTCCAGCCAAGCACAGATACAGCACAAATGGGCTTCTTGGTGGTAACTAAAGAAGTACAGCAGTGCTTGTCCTCCCTTCTGTTTCGGGAGTTGCAATTTACAAAAGCTATCCTGGGTCTTTATCCTGTCCAAATAAATCTAAAAGTCATTTTTTCCAGCATTTAAAGTCTGTATGATCTATACAGAGAGGGAGGGTCTGAAATACATATAACGATCTTAGGAAAACATTCATATAGATGGTATCATTTCCATTACTGAAGGACAGGGGAGCACTGTCCAGTGAGCAATATATGCCTGAATGGTAGCCATGCGGGATGGATGATTTAGGTGATAAAACTCAATTAAATTCTGTGGAGTCGGTATTCCAAAGTATTTTATGGATTTTTGATTCCATTTGAAATTATAAGCATTCCTGGCTAATGGGGTGGGTCACAATTTAAGTGTAAAGCCATTGTAACAGCTGCAGCCTCCTCCCCAAGATGGACAACCTGAAGGTCTGGGTCTGTCGTCATAACCCTCATGTGTTATCTGTCATGGAAACCTGGCTATCCCGAAGATACCAGACACTGCCATCGCACTGCCTGGTTACACCTTTTTCAGACAGGACCGCTTCGAAAAGAGGCGGTGGCTGTGTCATTTACACCAAAGACTCTCTCCAGGGACATGCCCCCATGTAGTGGTGACAACCTGCAAGCACTGCCCATTAAACTGCTCTTCTGGGCACACAATAGAGTGCTTACTCTGCTTTCAGTATATAGTATTCCATCAAAACTGACCACAGCCAGTACCAGCAACCTGTTGGATTAGATTAGTACTCTGAACCTAAATACAGAACTCGTACTGCTAGGTGACTTTAATATCAGTTGGCTCTCACCTGTCTCTGCCTCTATCAAGGATACCCTATCTGCAATCCATTTCTCCCAAATGGTAGAGACTCCAACTCGAGTCAGCTACAAGACTGGCACCAGCACCCTGCTGGATTGGGTATTCACCAACCGTCCTGCTCATATTTCCAATCTCACTGTTCTCCCAGACTCCTTGGTGACCTCCCCTGTCAAATGCATCAGGAATATCAATTGCAAACCCCCACCAGAATCATAAAGAACCAGCTGCTCCTAAGAGGCCACCTTCCACAGCTAAAGTTTGACCTAAAACTCCTAGACTGGATGGACCTCTATGAAACCAATGATGTGGACACGACCCTGGACCTCTTTGTATCAAAATGTAATGCAGTCTATGACAAAGACGCACCAGTTACAACAAAAAAGCCAAAGGGCCTTTAAACCCCTGAACTTCTGGAGCAACTTGCCTTAAGAGATCATATCTGGCAAATAGCACAAGTGCAGGGGACTACAACAAACATTCAACGATATAAAAGGCCCAATGACTGTACAAAGCTATTCACCATGCAAAAAGCACATATTACAGTGAAGCTCTCACTAACTCATGGAACGGCAGCAAGTCCTTCTGGGCCAACCTTAATTATATCACAGGAAAGATCCCAAAACTGCCCCATCTATGCTCACTGTTGATGGTGTACCAACTTTGGACCTCTACTTATTGCCAACTTGCTGAATCATGCATTCACTGACCTAAGTAGTGTGCCCCCAATGGAGTTCTTCAATTCCCTAACCCAAGGGATATTCAGAGATCCCTGCACTACCCCTAAACCAGCCGCTATTCCGCTTCAAAGTAGTTTCTGAAACAGATGCTAGGAAATATCTAGAAAAGATTCTCAGAAGATCAAGGCGCAGTGGGGACTCCCTAGACCTCAAATTTGTTCACCTGGCACTGGATGAAATACTCGGACCACTAACCAAAATAATTAACCTGTCCCTCTGCCACTCTCAGTTCTCACAATGATGGAAATCTGCACAGTAACCCCGTACACAAAAGTGGGGACTGGTCCTTACGAATAATTACAGACGATTTCCATACTCCTGCCACTCTCCAAGGCTTTGAATGGACCATTGCCGACCAGATGGTGGAATATTTTAATCAACCCCAACTCCTATGTCCAGAGCAACATGGGGTCCGGGTGGCCACAATACCATCTCGGCCTTACTCGACTTTACTGGATTCATCCATAACACCTTAGACCAAGTCTATCTGGTAGGTGCAGCCTTCATTGACCTATCAAAGGCATTTGATACGATTCATCATGCACTCCTCCTTGAACAGCTATCTGGCATTGGACTCGCACCTGAAACCGTGAACTGGTTTAGCAGCTACTTGAGCCACCACTCCCAGCAAGTCAGGATTGAGAAGTCCTATTTGACAGCCGTCCTGTCAGATCTGGTGTACCGCAAGGGTCAATACTGGGGCCTTTTGCTGTTCAGTGTTTTCATAAACAATCTCCGCCTCTTGTCACTGATGTATGCTCTATACGCTGATGACCCAGACATTTTACCAGCAACCCATGCCCTGAACTCCTTGAGGCGGATCTCCAAAGTGACTTTGCATCAGCGGAAAAGTGGTGTAAAGAGCAAAGGCTGTTTACTGAACTATAAAAAGACTAAGACCATGCTCTACTCCACAGCCCAAAACAAGCTAAAAAACTACCTCCTGGCAATAAGGAATGACAGCGGTAACACACTGGAGTTAGTCCCTCTTTTCAAATACCTGGGGTTACAACAGACTCCTCCCTGTCCTTTCTCCCAGCATATTGATATCTCTGCAAGGGCTATTCATATAAGAATCGGGATCCTCTACCGCATAGAACCCGATGTCTACTACTGGATGCTGTTTACTAATGTTTATCTATGAAACTAATGTAATAGCTGTAAATCATGACTGAAGTCTAATTGTGAGCCTGATTGTCCTATCCTGTATGCTGTCGCAATGTATATTTGTGTATAATATGTAATTACTGTAAATATTGCCTTTAAATGTCTCTTTATGTAACTAATTCGGGTGCCCCTGAAAAAGGACCTCTGGTCTCAGTGGGCTTACCAGTTACCAAAATCCAAATAAATAAATAAGCGGACACTGTCTAACTCACGAAGCACTGAATCTGTCAATCAGCAGCTCTACTGTTTCCCCTCACAGATTATGGACTGGCTATCTATGGATCTGCAACTGACATGGCCCTTCAATGCATTGCAATGCCTAAACAAAGCCTGCCGTCTGCTCACAGGTGCACCCAGACTCACCCACACCTGTGACCTTTATACTCGGGCTGGCTGGCTCTCAACTGAATGACAGAATCCAGTATCAAACCTGACTAATAGCCAAAAGTCTCATTAAAACTGCTTCTATCAGGGTTCAGAACCTGCTGTCACTGCCTTGGAGGACCAGACATACTAGAAGCTCCACCACTCCAAGTTTTCCATGTGCCCAGATGCTGTACTTTCATGGCACAATGTGCATTCTCACACCACACACCCCTCTGGGCAACGCACTGCACCCAGACATCTCTGGTGCCACAGCGATTAGTTCCTTCAAACACAGACTGCGCCAGCATCTCATTGATATGAGTAACTGTATGTTCCCCGCTAAGACTATGCATGCAGCAGCAAACTACCTCTGGCACTTAATCCCTGCCTCTGTCCTGTCTGGATAGCCCAACCATAACACTTCTCCTACCACCCTTCCACCTCCCGGGCACTGCCCCTGTCCCTATCCCTACCCTCTTCCCACCCTGTCCTCTATGCACTGTCCCCTCAGCCCTACCTCTCCCTATGTATCCACTCCCTATTCCGTCTGTCTATTTTCATGATGCAGGAAAACAATGTACAATGCCTCAGCATACCATACCCAGTGCATTATGTTTGGTTTTCTGTATCCTCTGTGTATATTGTCCTCAGTCTTTGTACCTTGTTGTCTAATGTAACTGATGTGGAACCTCTCAACGAGCATCGGCTCACAGGTGTTATCCAAGATCTCAATAAATGAATAAATAAATAAATAAATAGTGTGGACATGAGCCCATTTCGGGAGGAGGAGATACTACGGAGCTTGGGACCTGAAGGCTGATAAAGCCATGGGACCTGACGGGTGCATCCAAGGGTTTTGAGGCAACTGAGAGAGGTACTGGCTGCCCCTTGATGGCCTCTATTTGACAACTCCTTAAGATCAGGGGAAGTACCAAAAGACTGGAAGCCTGCAGATGTAATAACTCTACAAAAGGAGGGGTGAAGGAGGAGGTGGGTAACTACAGGCCAGTAAGCTTGACTTCTGTGGCTGGAAAGCTCATGGAGAAGTTGCTCAGGAACAGAATAAATAGCTACCTAGAGCGAAACGGTCTTTGGGACCCAGGGCAGCATGGGTTCACAGAGAGCAGATTGTGTCAAACAAACTTGACAGAGTTTTTTAACTGGGTCACTAGGGTGGTGGATCGGGGCTTGGTGGACATGGCCCACCCTAGATTTAGAAAGCTTGACCTAGTTACATAAAAGACTATTGCACAAAATGGCCTCTTTGGGACTGGGGAGGTGGTAATAAAATGGGTTGGAAACTGGTTAGAGGGAAGAAGGCAGAGGGTAGTGGTTAATGGGGCATTCTTGGGGAGTCAAGGTCATCAGTGGGGTTCCCAGGGGTCAGAGCTGGGACCTGCTCTGTTCAATGTCTTTCTAGGGGATATAGCGGTGGGGCTGGAAGGGAGGATGAGTCTCTTTGTGGATGACGCAAAAGTCAGAAATAGAGTGGATACACAGGAGGGTGTGGACAGGATGCGTAGGGACCTGGAGAAGTTGCAGGAATGGTCCAAGAGTGTAAATTGTCATTCAGTACAGCTAAGTGTAGATTATGCATTTCAGAAAAAGAATGGGAGGCGGAGTATTCACTGGGAGGTAGATTTCTGCAGGTACGGAAGAAGAAAGAACTTAGGCATCATCATTTCCACAAGACCTGAAGATGGGAAAGCAGTGTGAAGGGGCAGTGGCAAGAGCAAGCAGAATATTAGGTTGCATAAAGAGAGGGATCACCAGTAGGAGGAGGAAGTCATAGTACCCTGTACACGCAGCTGGTTAGACCTCACCTGCAGTATGGGGTCCAGTTCTGGAGGTCCTACCTCAGGAAGGATGTAGAGAGGTTGGAGCAAGTTCAGAGGAGGGCAACAAAGATGGTGAGAGGACTGGAGCACTTACCATATGAGGGAGGCTGAAGGACCCAGGCATGTACTCTCTGGAACAGAAGAGGGAGAGAGAAGATATGATCGAGACTTTTAATACTTCAAGAGTATCAATAAGGTGCCAGTGGAGAACCTTTTCCAGTTGAAAGAGAGGCTGAGGGTGAGGAGCATGATTTTCAGATCAAGGGAGGGACATTTAGGGGTAACTTCAGGAAGTTTTTCTTCATGGGAGGATAGTGGACAACTGGAATGGGCTGCCTAAGGTAGTGGTGGGGAAAAGAATGTGGGGGTTCAAAGGGCTTGGGATAAACACAAGGCGTTGCTGGACCAGGAGGGGATCACATCAGAAGCCTAGTCAAATTCTAGGTACACTGGGCAGACTGGGTGGGCCTGGTGATCCTTTTCTACCGTCATATCCCTATGTATGTATTCCTATGTTTTAATTGTTTTGTCTTCATTTAATTTATAATCAGAAAGAGCTCCATACGCTTTTAAGGCAGTTCATAGATGAGGAAGGGACATGGCGGGCTCCGTCAAGTAAATCAACAGATCATCTGCATAAAATGCTAGCTCCATAATATTCAATGGTGTAAAATTCCTTTGATCTCTGAATTTTGATGGAGCATCTGTGCCAGGGGCTGGACAGTGAGGGCAAACAAAAGTGGGAGCAGTGGTACAACCCTACCTGGTGCCCTTGTTAGGTGGGGGTCAAGATCACAGACCCACTGACTCAGACCATTGCTTGCAGGGTTTGATATAGGGCCCTTACTGTAGAAATGGTGTAGGTGCAGAAATAAATTCAGGTTTAAGGCCAAATCAAGATAAAGCATAGTACAGAAATGTTGAGGATACCCTGTCTTTTATTTTTTATTTATAGTATGAATTACAGCTCTGGTACTTTTGTATAGTTTTAAGGCATTTACAACCTGACTAATTGTTTTGTTATTGGTTTTAATTATGTGACCTCTCGGAGCTTACCTTAATTGCCCCAGTATTTCCTGTTTCCTCCCACTGCTGCTGGTGTCCAGCTTTTCCCTCTCCATAGCCCGATTGTTTCTGGTTCCCTGGTCCCCTGATGCAGCCCCATACAGTATTTTAGCCCAGTTTCAGGCTTATCTTTTAAATCACCATCTCCTGCTGTTGCAAGTGCACCAAGGTGCCACAGTGGTCGCAGAGGCTCAAGTGGTGCCTTTGAAGTGCCGACCACTAAGTTTGCGGTCGGCCGATGAGGAAGTTCACGGTCCTGGCACTTCTTCTTGACTAATTGGGGGTCAGTGACCTAAACAATGTGGCAGAGAAGCCGCTGGGGTACTAAATATTGACTTTAAACTGGGGCCAGTTTGGGGCTTATAAATAATGCATAGCCCTCATTAATATTCATAAGGTGCTGCCTGCCGCCTGGGGGACAGTATTATGGCAGCAGTGACAGACAAAATGTAAAATAGAAATATATAAAGTGGGCTCATATGAAAAGCACCAAAGGGGCTATGTTACTGTGGGGTTTAAAATAAAGTATATTGCCTGGCTGTACCAGAACTTAAAACTGTGGGGCTGCATAAACTGTATACAAACTAAACATGGCAGTCAACATCTTGTCAACTTATTAGCCAGTCAGAAGCCTGGATTTAGCCTGGGACTCTTGGGAATGTGCTGGAGACTTGTTGGAGATAAATATGGACAAATTTATGGCACCTAAAAACACCAATGAGAGGACTAAAACTGTTTCAAACAGTTTGAACAGCCAATCAGATTCCTTGAATTCTGCCTTTATTTAAAAGTGACTGTTCAAACCACTGAGGAAAGAGGAGCTTCTAGGCTCTGTGGAGATTCACACAGAAGAGGCCTGACTTTGCCTCCTGTGTTCACCTCCCGTCCAAAAGGGATCGGAACCTGAAAACTGCCTTCCTGCAGACTGAAGTGTTGCTTAGCAAGTCGGCTGAGATTGCAATCAGCAACAAACCGAAGAGGAAAATGGAAAGTTTGATGCTTCTTCAGTTAAATGTGATGAGTTCTACTGTGTGTGAAGAGACTGCAATCCAGGAAAGCCTGTTTGCCAAAAGGGAGCCTTACTCAGCAACTCACTTGACTACCAGCTGGAGGTTCTCAGCCAAAGAACTGAACCAGTCCAGCTCTACATGTGGGCCTTTGCCAATTCAGCCTATGCCACTTGTTTCTGCACCAGAGACAGTCTCCAGCGAGAGACCAATCCTGGGGATTTAGCCCTGTGCAGCAGATCAACGCGAGTTGCGGCCACCTACTGGGAAAGGCCGTGAAGTGGAGGTGAGTCGTGTTGGCCGGTTTCCCCATGTGCAACAGCTTCCAGCCACCGGTCTTCATTTCACCAGGCCTTCATCCATCCTGTGGGTACAGTGAGTAAAACCAAGGTAGCTCCTGCAATAAAAGTGTTAAAATTCTCTGTTGTACCTTCAGATTGTTTTCAGCTAGCGTTTAAGTTCCTCAATAGACTAGGCCAACCGCCATAGATACAAATAAGCCAAAATCTTTGTTTGCATATGTATAACTGATTCCTTTCTATCAAGGGCCCCAAACAACAGCTGCAACGCTGGCAACTCCGGACAACGTCACAGGCCTGCCTACTTTGCAATCTGGGTACTCAGTGCTGTTAGACTATTTAAGACAGGGACCTATTTGAACTACTCACAAAATAACCTGGCCAAATCCAGTACAGTAATCATTTGCCTAAATTCGCTCCCCCTTCTTGTTCACGACCATAATAAACCAGATTTACTGTTTTACTGTTAAGCTGGCTTGTGAGCATATCATTGCTTGGTCTAAAGTAACTGTAACTGGCATAGAAATTGAAAGTGTATGCTTGCAACTAATACTGTTTACAGGGGTTCCATGGTGTTTGCCAGAAGACCGCCCTGGTGGGAAGTGCAAGGGTGTGAACATATTATTAATGCTTGTTGAAAACAGTCTATTGAATACTCCAACTGGTTGTTGTCAATCTAAAGGTACACTGTCACTAGGTGGAATTGTCGGTGGTTATAGCTTCCCAGAGGGCTGTACCAGTTTAGATAGATACCTACAAAGCACTACTCTGGGTAGAGGCACCAAATTATTGTATATACTGAGGGTAGGAAACCCGGTACTTGCTAATTCCAAACCCAGGCCCTCAACCTGTTGTCACAGGGATAGGCAGGGGTAGTAGCTCTTGGTATAATGGCGCCAGGGTTACAATTATGCTTTAGCTCTGTGTTCCTAGGCTACAGTCCTTTTTCTGCTACTATGTGTATAGTATACTGTGTTATGATAGTTATTCATTTTCTTTGTTTCTATGTCTGTAAGGTTTGGTCTCATTGATTTCTCTATGTATCTTTTAGCATTTAATGAAACAATTCTTATATATGAAAAAAAGGACACCCTGCAAATGCTTTTTCTGCATCCAGGCTCAACAATAAAGTAGGTTGGTGAGTCCTGAATGTCTACTGAGCAACGTCAGGGTCTGCTTAATATTAGCTTGTGTCTGCCATTGAATAATGAAGCACATTTGGTCTTTATGTATCCAGTAAGGGATATTTTTTCTAAGTGCTTTGCCAGAATAGAAGTGTGATTTTGTATTTTCTTGAAACTTGGCTTCCCAGCCAAATGCCCTTTGGGTAACCCTTGCCTCAGTGTTTACACACAGAGGTTCTTTGTCTTTAAATAGTTTTTTATTTTAATGGGTTCACCACAATGTATCCCAGGCACACTGCCTTAAGGGTAGCTGGTCCATTCCACTGGGGTGTCAAACAGACGAGGCATACTGATGAGTCCTGGTAGACAGACACGCGTGTCTATGTCTTCTGTTAGCACCCTTTGCAGACTGTGTGAGAGGCCTTCGTACCATGCAATTCTGCTTAAAGTTGGACCAGCATAACATTCTGTGGTGATTTGCATATGCAGCCCATGATGCTTTGCATTGTGGGGGCATGTGTGATTTTGTATTTTCTAGAAGTGAATAACTTGTAGTCTATATTTAACATGAAAATCGGGTGGTACAATTCTGGTCTGGTTGGGTCTCTCTTTCTGTGGCATTAGTATGGCCAGTATGGTGGCATACTGTCACAAATGAGGGGAGCCACCATCTTGAATTTCCTGCAATGCTTTAAAGGGAGAGGTAATAACAGGTCTTTGTGGGCTTTGAATAATTCAGCTGGGTAGCTGTCTGGGCCAGGATATTTGCTGGACTTCATGCAGGCCAATGCTGCTTGAAGTTCTCATAAATCTATGAGTGTCTGAAGGTGGTTATTTTGGGCTTCCATCAGTTGAGGGAGTTGAAGGGTGGGGTAAAGTAAGTTTAGAATGTGGATAGTTCTTTCTCTGGTTCCTGTGAATATAATTTGATGCAGAAGTAATTAAAATTTGTAGAATCTGAGAAGTCTTATACTTATACTAATCTGTGTGATGATCTTTCCGTTTAATTATCGTGGTCTACTGTTGCTGTTTCTGGTTTAAATACCCTATATCATTTGGAGGCTCAGGACCACTTTCATAATAGTTTTGTTTAACATATTGCAAAGCTAATTCAGTTTTACTGTTATTAAGTCCTGAATTGCATCCTGAGTTTGCTTTATTTGCAGGTAGACACTGCTGTCCTGTTGATGACAAGTTTGAAAAATGCCAATTTTTGGTTAGAGATGCATAATTTCCTCCTCTCTTTTTCCTTCCTGGAGGCACAGGCCACTATTTCTCCTGTTACACCGTATTTATAGTATCCTAGACAACTGCATGTGAAGCCTCAGTTGCCGGGTTCTCTCAGATAACAACTGAAATTTTTCTGCCAGTGATTCTTGAAATTTAGGGTTGCTTAATAACGCCAGATGAAATCCCCATGCTGTTTTTGGATTTGCTGCCAATTCGAGATGAAAGTAGATAGGGCATGGTCTAAAGGCAAAATCTTTCAATTTCTACAGAATGCACTGTGTCCAGCTCTGTGGGGCTGGGTAATGTTTCTCTTATGCCTGCAGGAGGTGGTGAGGTGAGGGGTTATTCTCTATGAAGGAATGTCACCTATCGTGAATAGGCTGGAACTGGATGGGGTGTTATTACTGAGCTGCTTGAAGTATGGAGATGACAGGCAGCTCACGCAGCATCTGCTGGATGCATAACCAGGCAATACTTGGCACCAAAGGACAACAGTACTCACACTTCAGAGCCAGGAGCTCAGACGCCCAGTGAAAATCACCAGACAAATTTTCAAAACACAACTTGAATTTATTGCTATGAAATAAGCAAGAAAGGGTCACAACAAGCAACAACAGAAGCTGTATTTCTGCTAGACCAGGTACCCTGGTGCTTCGCCACAAAGGCTTCACTAGGGCCAACTTGGCAACCAACCAGACAGCAAGTCAGGTGACCCATTGACCTTTGAAGTTGCATTAGCCCTGTGAGGATTCCACTGTTCCTGTTAAATGTTTGCATTGTTTTCGTTTTTGTTGCTCAGTGATGGGTGCTGTGGGGGTCAGAAATTGATGTGGGGTCTCTCCACCCGAAGAGACAGGGCCTTAAATTGTACACTGGGGAGAGTAGGATAATTGCATACAGTGTTAGAGGATTAAAGGCAATAAGGCCCCATATACACTAGGGACCAATTTAAAACATTTTAAAAGCGTTTTATAGACCGGCCTCTAGCATAGTTGTCAGAGCATCCACACTGCATTCTGACAACCGAGCTTGCTCGAACGGGTTCCCAGGCATGACTGTGGCACCAGCTCAAAGTATTATGGGTGCCGTAGTGCATGATGGGATGCCCATGATCGAGCACCGAAGGATCATGAAAAAAATACACTGGCGGAATGGTCATTGCCAGCTCAGCAGTACTTGTAGAGTTTTTTTAATCCTGCAGCTAAAAAAGTTTTCTCGTTGGAGGGTTGCCTTAACATGTGTTACAGCACGGTTTGCACACACTGCTGCTAACATAGATTAAGGCAGCCATGTTTATCTAAAACCATGTTAAAGACTACTTCCTAGTAGGGTTTTAGAGCACAGTTGTAACAGGGTTTCAACTGTGTTACAGTGTGTACGCAAACTGTGTTCCAGGAACTTCAAACAGTTAAAGGCAGTTAAACCATTTTAAGTTCCCTAGTGTGTGCAGGGCCAAAGAAGCTTGCTATCTCTGGTCTACAGTCCATGTATAATTACACAGACAACAAATACTGCACCAAGGGCGTGGTGCATCGCTCCCTACTGCTTCTTCATTGAAAACCCTCCTTGGTTAAAACTGCTTCTCATACTGCTTTGTGAAACTGTGGAATGACCTGCCTGATACTCTTAAAAACTGTCAACTCTGCTGAAGTCTTTAAGTCTAAGCTATTAAGCTCTCACCCCAACTATAATGTGTAACTGTTACCAACGACCAACTGTCCTTCCTCAACTGCATTCATTGTACAATCCACTTTATTCAGGGTGATGAGCAAATGGAATGCGCTGCCAGAAAAGGTGATCTCATTGAGGATGGTGAGCAGCTACACGAGAGGTTGGGATAGATTTAGGAGGAAGATAAAGGTCATGGAAGGGAGGAAGGGATGGAAGTGTGGGGAGGGGAGCAGTGACACCAGTCTGAGCTGAGAACCCTGCACAATGAGCAGGCTAGGTAGACCAAAAGGCCTAATTTTGCTGGCTTCTTTGTATGTTCGTATTTCTGGCAACTAGTATGACATACTGTATTTCTTACGAACATATGAAAATGCTGGCCAGAAAAGGCCCATAGGTCTATCAAGTCTGTTTCCTGACAGGCTGCAGTATACTGTTACTGCAGCTGCCCCCAAGTCTCTTCCTAACATCCTACCCCCACTTCTCCCTCCCTAGATTCTTATCTGTACTTACCTTCCTTTGACTCTGTCACATCCCTTTTAAAACTGTCCACTGTCTTCAATGAGATCAATTCTTCTGGCAGTCTGTTCCACCCAGCCACCACCCTTTCTGTAAAGTAGTGCCTGCTCATCTCCTCCTGAATCTTCCCTTCCAACTTCTGACTGTCCCTTGTGACCCTCCCTCCCTTTAAGCAGAACAATCCCACCATATTAACCTTGTTTATTCCTTTTAAATATCTGAAGGTCTCTATCATGTTCCCCTCTCTCTTCTATCCTCCAGGGAATACATGTGAGCTTCCTCAAGCTTTCCTTATAGGGTTGATCCCAGATCTAAGATCATCTTTGTCACCCTACACTGCACCCCTCCAGTAATCTGACATCCTTTTTAGGTATGTGCACCAGAACTGCACACAGTACTCCAAGTGTGGCCTCACAAGTGATCTGTACAGTGGTATTTTCTTGAACATGGAAACACAAGAACAGTACTCTTGATGAAAATCATTTAAAAGATGCTCCTGCTGTTTTATTTTGGGGTGGGTCTGGACCTCCCTTAAAGATTATTCATGATATGACACAATGTAATGATCACGATCAGTCTCCGCTGGTCCAAAGTGTACCTTCATTTGTGGGGTTGCATACTGCTCAGGATGACTGTCCTTGAACTATCACTACTCAATTTAGCTTTCAATGTAGTACAAAATGTTTTTCCAGATCAAGACTGTCTTACTCACATGCCATTTCAGGTGCCAGAAACCCAGCACTTAGAGATGCATGCCACTGAAAGTGCCCAGTTTGCTGCTCCAGGTGCTGGGTTTCCTGCACCTGAACTAGCATTGCAGCTGAAAGTGCCTGGCATGCCACTCTAGGTGCCAGATTTCCAGCACCTGGACCAGTGTGCCACTGTAGCATCTTGACAAACATCTGTAGGTGCTGTATATCTGGCACCTAGACAGGTGTACCACTGTAACTTCATGACATGCCACTGTAGCATCATGACAAACCACTGTAGGTGCTGTATATCTGGCACCTAGACAGGTGTGCCACTGTAACTTCATGACATGCCACTGTAGCATCATGACAAACCACTGTAGATGCTGTATATCTGGCACCCAGACAGGTGTGCCACTGTAACTTCATGACATGCCACTGTAGCATCATGACAGACCACTGTAGATGCTGTATATCTGGCACCTGAACAGGTGTGCCACTGTAACTTCATGACATGCCACTGTAGGTGCTGTATTTCTGGCACCTGAGACAGGTGTGCCACTGTAACTTCATGACATGCCACTGTAGGTGCTGTATTTCTGGAACATGGAAACACACGATCAGCATTCCTGATGAATACTTGGAATAATACTAGGAAAGAACAGATGTACAGAAGGCGGATGCCCATAATAGTACACCTCCTGCAAGCAGGCTCATATTTTACCAAATAGTTATCTAATTTTGATTTAAATATGCCAAATGAGACTACTTTAACTACCTCATGAGGTGGAGAGTTCCATAATGGCGCTATCCTCTGAGTAACAAATGCTCTTCTGGTGTTCTTCTTAGGTTATGTCAGCATAATCTGGTGGTTATGACTTCTAAGCCCGATGTCTCTATGATTATATATTATCCCAAGGTCCTGCCATTAACTTTGTATCATTCACAATTTTGAACATTTGTAATAAGTCTCCCTAGTTCTCCTCTTCTCCAATAAATAAAAGCAGATGCCTTTGTTGCTTTATTTTGGTATGGGGAGGTTCTGAACAACCCTTGAAGATTATTCATGATCCTACACAATGTGTTCATCACAGTGGCTCTCAGCTGGTTCAAAGTGTAACCTCATTTATGTGTTGGGGGCATTCTGCTCAGACTGACTGTCCTTGAATTATCACTACTCAATTTAGCATTAAATGCATTAAAAGGATTTTACAGACATGGCATGTCTCAATGGCAAGCAAGTTCAAGTGCGAAACCAGCATCTAGACTGGCATGCTACTAAAGTACCCAGCATGCCGCACTAGGTGCCAGGTTTTGCCACTTTAAGTGCATGACAAATCACTGTAGGTGCTATATTTCTGGCACCAAGACAAACATGCCACTGTAACTGCATGACAGGCCGCCGTAGGTGCTATACTTCTGGAACATGGAAACACACAAGAATAGCACTCCTGATTAAAATCACGAAAGAAAATTTGATGCCCTTGTTGCTTTATTTTTGATGGTGTTGGAGAGTCTGGACCTCCCTTGAAGATTATTCATCATCTGACATAATGTTATGGTCACCATCAGTCTTGCTGGTCAAAGTATAACCACCCACATTTATGGGGATGGGGAGTGGCATACTGCTCAGGCTGACTGTCCTTGAACATTTGTAGGGCCAAAGCTCCAGCAGAATGGGGTTCGAGTCTCCTAAAATTAAGGATAGGCCAGCTAAATCTGAAAGGAGAGGCAGGAAGCTTACTCAAGGACCAAGGTGCAAAACATTTCTTTACAGGAACAAGAAGACCAAGATAACTGTTTTCTGCAATGCTACACTATAACAGAAAAAATATAAACAATACAATCAGACCAGCAATTGGCGAACCAATAACAGGGGTTAATCCCTTTCGGTCCAAGTCCTATGTGCACTTTGCCGAGATGACAAGACAACTGACGAACCAAGATTGGGCTTTGTGATGCATTGGCTGATCAGTAAGTAGAAATTTACCCCACAAAGCACTTTTTATACAGGCCATAACTGGGCATCCCCAGATGAACAGAAAACAAAGAGGAACACTGCTTGCTGGATGATGAGAACTTGGCAATCCTCTGTGACTCTTGGCAGAAGCTGAAGTCTCTTGGTCGAGCACATGGTTCTCTGGATGATACAGCACTGTCCACTGGTAGGTCCCCAGCATCAGGCCACCTCCCAACAAGAAGACTAGTGGTGATGTGATCTTTGGCGCAGCTTCTAGAGCAGTATTGGTACATGCATGACTTCGGATGGGTGACAAAATAAGAAAATGGTCATGCATAACACTGTGGTCCCTTACTCTTGAGCCAGGGCGGCTCCTAAGCTGACTCACTCCTGGACACTTAACTAGTGGCTCTCTACACTTACCATAACGGGACTGATGCTGGAACACTGTGATGGAGATTTGAAACAGATCAATGTCACTGGAGGCAGGTTTGCTGAAGATGGAGGTGTCTGGGGATCTCCCTAGGTCAGCGTCAGGTGCTGAAGAAACTGGTATTGGCAGTGGAGGAAAACCTGGACATTAAGTACACAATGGATGCAGTCCAATAACACAGTTCAGGGTGCAAGCAGTGCAGTTCAGATCTCCAGCAAATGGGATCGGTCTCTAGGGGGCACCAGGCAGGCAGGCTACAGCACAGTTCGGTTCAGGTGGGGCTCATGACACATAAGCGTAACTCAGCAGGCAACCTAGGACCATTCTCCTTCCCCAGCGGAAGCTGTGCCCTTATGTACCTTTCCCTCCTCAGGCTTTTCTGCAGAGCCACCCCCCATTAATATGAATAACAGCCTATTGTGAGAACAAAAACTAAAGCCAGTGTCAATCGCTTATATGACCCCGACACACAGATTCTGCTCACCCAACCTCAGAACATTAGAAAAGCTCTAGCCAGATACTATCAGACCTTATATACTCAGGACTCCCCACCCTCATTAGAACAGATAAATGGCTATCTTAGTACACTCACCCTACCTAAACTTAATAAAGAGCAGGCCCAGTCCCTACTACTGCCAGTTAACAAACCTGAGATAGAACCGGTACTACTGGAACTAAAACCCTTAAAGCTCCAGGACCAGATCAATAGCCTCGGAGTTTTACAAAAGCATACAAAGACCTGCTGATCCCGGCCATTGAACCTGCCTTCCGTGGTGTCCAAGAAGGAGAACGCCCCACCCTCCTGGCAATATGCAACGATTGCAGCAGTCCGTAAACCCCAGAAAGATTTAAAATCTCCTCTCCCCTTTTCTGCCCCCCATATCTGTCCCTCCACATTCCTTTGACCCTGGTTCCAGCTCTAAATTCTCCATACCGTATCGCTATATATCTTTTTATATCAGGTTTTATTTGTGTTCGGTGCACCTGATATGTATATTTCTTTGCTTATATGAAAAATTGTGTCCTACCCAAAACTTGCTGTATCTTCTGTTCCAAACATATACTACTGTCAATGCTACCTGCTGATACTTTGTGTATACTGTATTATTGTATCTCACTTTATTTTTATTATTATTTTCTTGTGTGTTGCATCCCATGTATATTGTCCCTTGTTGACAAACCCAGGTCCACCTTGAAAATGGCTTGCTCAATGGTGATCACCTGGTTAAATAAAGACTTTGATTGATTGATTGAAAATATGCCTCTTCCTACAGACCCATCTCTATGCTCAACTATGATTATAAATTATTTATATCCATTATAGCACATCAGATAGAGAATTTTATCCCAGCACTAATAAACCAGGACCAAGTGAGATTTGTTGGGGAGACAGGCCCATGTTGCAGTTAAGTACCTTTCTGTTAATAGAATATGCTCAGATCATAAGATCCCTAGTTACACTGGGACTGGATGCCAAGAGGCTTTGACAGGGTTGCCTGGCCTTTTTATGGATGACCCTGTCGAAATTTGGGTTTTCTAGGAATCACACAACTGCAAAACATATATACATCCCCAAAAGCATATATTAAATTGGATGGTGCCCTCTTTGACCCTATTGCTTTGGCTAGACTCGAGGAATGCATCATGCCCTCTTTCCCCATTATTATTTGTCCTGTACTTAGGACCACTGGTAACATCGATTAGAAAGTATTCTAATATACAGGGATACCCAAAGGGCGAATGTTTAAATTGTCCCTGTTTGCAGATGACATTCTTCTTTCCTTACCAACCCAGAGAAATCCATTCCTGAACTGTGGGAACAGTTCAGAATGTTTAGTAGTTTATGGGCTACAAGGTCAATGACCAAAAGACAGAGCCCTTCTATATAATTTTAAACCTACACCCAGACTAAAACTGGCATACCCATTTAAGTGGAACAAAGTAACGATAAGATACCTTGGGATTAAATTATTCACTAATCTAATAGCCACAGACATCTTAAACTTTGAATCCCTGATGTTACAACTCACTGGGGACATGTCCAGATGGACACAGACCCCACTGAGCCTCTTTAACAGAGTAGAAGCAATAAAGCAAAACATACTAACTAGAATTTTATTTTTCTTCAAATCCTACCGTCACACCAAGTAACGATATGTCAGGAGTGGGACAGATTGATTTCCAGGTTTATCTGGAATGGAAAACCTCCAGAATAAGATATAGCATTCTCCAATTACTCCTCGAGGGAAGCCTCAACGGACAAATTTCAGAATTACTCCAGAGCAACACAACTCATTACCCTGCTGGGCTGGTTAAACCCCAGTGCACTGCATACTGGAAACAAATAGAAACAACTTTAAACTATACCCATGACATGACAGCCTACTTATTCGGGACCCCCTGCCCGCACTGTAGATCAGTTACAAAATTTTCCAATACACCAGAGAGCCGTTCTGCGTAGGCTCTGGCTATTAAGAACTATTTTGAACAATCAGAGGTTGTATTTGAGGGCCATGGCCTGGATGAATCCTTCCCACCCAATCGTGTGGGAGGCGGTAGCTTCTTGGCAGCAACAAGGGTTGAAATATGTGTGCCAGATGCTTGGGCCCATGGGTATAACATCATATGTCACACTACAAGCTAGATACTCACTCCAATCTAGAAGTTCCATAATTACTTGCAATTAAAGTCATACCTAGCAACCCAGGAAAATAGGTTAGTGGAACTGGCAGAAAAAACACCAACTCTGGTGGGCCTGGTATGTGCCTTTACACAGGCGCATCCATGGGACAGTGTGTCAGCAAACTACATGAAGCCCTTGGAGCGTCCAGGAGACTCGACCAAGACTGTAGAGTACAGTGGTCTAAAGAACTACAACAGGAGATCTCCAAAGGAAATGGGAGGAGCATCCTTTCAGGTCGGTAAAGTATTAAAGTTCCCCTATTGAAAGGAGTACCTTTGAAAGCTCAGGACTGGATACTTTTGTTCTCCATAGTGGTCTCCAAGTATGTGGGAGACCCACGAGGAGAATGCTGGAGGATGCGGTGCCCAACAAGCAGGGCAATCACACATCTTATGGACCTGTCCCTTACTACATAAATATTGGCAAGAGGTCCTTGATGAAATAAAGAGATCTATGATATAGTAACCTCTAACTCCTACCTTTATATTGACCTTCACCCCGCCAGAAGGGGTTAAAGTGAGCGCACAACCGTAAAACAAATTACTACCTTAATACTATCAGCTCATAAATCAATAACTAGGCTCTGGATAACTAAGAACATCCCAACTAAGATCTCATGGGTGAGAACAACCAGAGAAATATATACAATGAAAAGGCTGTCAGCCAGCTTTCTAGACAGGAAAGAAGCCTTTGAACTTAGATGGAGGAAATGGGTTATGCATCACCTGGAAAAATACGAGGACTTTGTCCCGTGACACAGGAAACAAGAAAAGTTCTGTAGAGGAAATGAAGAGGGAGGGATCAGGTGAAGCAGTTAGAGGAAAACAAGCTGGGGCGAATTAAAGAAACTGCTCAGTAATAGACAGGTTCAAACTCTAGAAATAGATATGGTGAATACTGAAGGAACTCTGTCATAATGAACTTACTCACCTACTTGTGTCTGCTAACATATAAAAACTCAAATGTATAATTACTGTGAGATGTACTGTATGAATTCATGCTACTCTGAATGATTCTGTTCTGTATTCTTACTTAAATAAAATAATATTATAAAAATATATATATTATTAACAGCCTCTGTGCCTGTTTCTATGGGACTCTCTGCCCTGGTCCCACCTCTCTTATGAATATTAATGAGGGCCTATAGCAATGCCTTATGCTGGATCTGGCTTCAGTTCGCCCTGTTAATGAATAAATATGAAGGACCTCTGTTTCTTGGCACTGCCCCATGGCTCAGAAGAGCGCTAAAGTAGAACAAAGGGCTTCAAGCCCATCGTACCACTAGCCCCCTCCTCCCCAGCTGTCAGCCCACTTCTCCCTGTCCTTTTCTCAGTGCTTACTGGCGCAACACAACACTATAGGGCATCCAGCCCGCCCTTTCCTTCTTTCTCTTTTCGGGCTCCTGGACCCTCCTCTCCTTCCCTCTCACTCCATGGAGCACCTGTGGTGTGAGTAAACAAAGTTGGACACATGGCCGCTGACCACCATGGCCTGGGACTGCTACTGCTGCTGGGGGCTCTGAAGAGGTGGCTGGGGAGCCACACTCCCACCTAACATCTCTGTACTGCTGCTGTGGCTGGGGCAGTGGAACTGAAAGGTTCGGGGTGCATGTTTCTGCCAGACCAAAATCACTGCTGCATGCCTCAATCCATCCCCAAAGTCATTCCTCCACTGCTGATCGGGACAGGGAGATGTGGTTGAAGAGCTGCTGACACTGGGGAGTCACTGCTCCCACCTTACTGTTGCTGCTGCCACCAGACTTCAGCTGGAGGAGGCGATGCGGAGGAGTCACAGGCCCACCACAGGTTATTTAACACTCCATGCCCCCATCCTCCACCCTGCCAGCCGAGCTGCAACCTCCCTGAAGCCACTCCCAGACCCTTTGTAGGGCAAGGGAGATCTTGCCTGACAGCCACAAGGACTGCGTCTTCTGAGCCCTAAAGGGAGGATCTCTGGCCAGGGCTGAGGCCTGGCCTCAGCTACCACTGCACAAAGGCACAAATTGGGACAAAGGCTGGGAGGGTCTTTGGACATGGTGGGCTGGAGGAGGAGAGAAAAACAGAGAGAAAAAATCTAAATTCCGGCTCGGGAAGGCCCTGTTTCTTTTGTGGTGCCCTACAATTCCGGGCACTACATTATCATCACTACTAAATTTAGCTTAAATTTCTTAAAAAAAAAAAAAAAAGATTTTCCAGACACTGCATGTCTCAATGAATGGCATACCAGTTCAGGTGCCAGAAACCTGGCACCTGGACCAGCATGCCACTGAAAGTGCCTGGCATGCCACTCTATGTGCTGGGTTTCTGGCACCTAGACTGGCAAAAGTACTACATGCCGGTGCCAGACTGGACTCAACCCTTTCTCATTTTTCAGTGCCAATGCTGCTGTTAATATATTCACGTCTCTACCTTGTAAGTTCAGGTTTTCACATTTCGGTTTCTGGCAAGCTTTACCCCTCTCCTGTCTGGGGCTCAGCCTTACTGAGATGGACCAAATCCCAGAATTACCTGCATTGTGTTGTAAACCCTCTGAAATCATGCAGTCCTGCCTTCTCTCTCTGATTGGCTCAGCCAGCAATGTGGCATTAAAGAGACTGTGTGAGGTAACATTTTGGGCTTCACAGCCCACTACCTTGGAGTGGTGATAGCCCCTCTGTGTTAAAATTATAAATTGTTACTTACTCTGTAAAGTTTGGGAAGGATTGTAATTCTGGCCGACCTGTGAGCCAGCCTATCCTTCCACTTCCTGTCCACCTATTAGTTGAGCGGTGGCTTTCATTTTATCAAAAGGTAGTTTAAAGTAGTTTAAAGTTTTGTAAAACCGTTCTGAAAACAAGACCCATAGACTTGTATGGGATGCGTCTCATGATCTCCCTGGTTCCACATCACAAAACGAGATAGTGCAGGGCTGGGGCAGACGGACTGGGAAGTGGGAAGGATCAGTGGCTCACAGTTCGGCCAGAGTCGATCCTTCCCAAACTCTACAGAATGAGTGACAATTTATCATTTTAACACAGAGGGCTATTGCCACCCCAGGATAGCGGCTATGAAGCCCAAAATGTTGTAAAAAACTCAAACATTTACTTTAACCACAATGCTCAATGTTCAGGCTGTTGCTTGTCATGCAATTTTTTATTTGGATCTAACATTTTAAATCAACCGACCTTGTTAGCCTGCTCTGCATAGAGATTTCCATACTGCTATTTATGATCAAGTTTAGGTGATTTTATTTATTTATTTATGTATTTGTTTACTGGTGAGTAAGTTGGTCCCAAGGACCGTTTTCAGGCATGACCCAGACCATCTAGATGGCACATACAATACAAGACAGTGTCTGAGAGGAGCGGTACAAGTTTAGAATAGGAAGACAATCCTTCCAGATCACATTGACGGTATTTAGACAAATAATTATACAGAGATCACATACAATAGCAGCAGTTTACGGTTTACAATAGTCAAGTACCCAATTTAGATAGTCATAACGAGCCAGTAGTTTGTACTAAACACACAATTTATTGCATTTGCTTTCAGAGGCTTGCTAAGCAGGGCAGGAATACCCGACCACATGATAGGGAAGCTCATGTGTTGTTCAACCTAGATTAGCAGCAGCATGACATTCTGGATAGTAGGATATTGTGTAAGTGCTTCTTGAAAATTGAGGGTGACCCCAGAACATGGAGCTCCCTGAATAGGGCATTCCACAACCTGGGCGCAGCTCAAGAGAATGCTGTCATGCCCATATCCGTGTTAGATGTATTGCTGTCCAGTAATCTGAGGCGTGATATTCTAAGGCGAGGACCTTGTTTAATTTTGAGCAGGCTGGATAATGGTGAGTTAGGAATGTCTGATAGGTCATTAAAAATAAGCGAGCCCATCCTGAGTCTCTGTGGGCCTATGGGGACAGCCATAGTGTGGCATATAGGTTGCAATGGTGCGCCCAGTAAGGGGCAAGGAAATGAATCAGCAGATACTGTTGTATGTTGTGGTTAGTGAGTGAGAAGGTAGGCTGAGGTGAGAGAGATGATGGGTGAGCAATTATCCAAGAGAGGTAAAATGTGCCCTCCCTATGGCTAGTCATACCTCAGGTGTCATAACATGCTGTCAGGGATAGCAGACCCCAAGGTGTTGGTTCACCTTCTTCACCAACTGACCAACATGGTTAGAGAAGGTGAGGTGTGGGTCAAGGTAACACCCAAGTATTTGAAAACTGTAACTGAGTATTATGTAACAGTGTAACATGTTGTCTATGTACTGTTACTTATAAGATAAATTAATAAAAAGATTATACAAAAAAAAACTGTAACTTGCTCAAGTGTTCCTTCCGGAGTGTGTATGCATAGTAGAGGTGGCTGGGTAGAGGACTATCTTGTGAACCGGAGCTTTGAGCCAAACAGCATTGCTTTTGTTTTCTTCTCAATCACAACTAGCCTTTGGAGAAGAATCAATGAGCTGTAGAAGAGAAATCTTTGTTGAGAGTTTGGGCCGCTGATCTGGATTTTCATGACTGCTGAGCAGGATGAGGTCATCTGCATACATGATCCTGTGACAGTTTGTAGATTCAGTTAGTTGAGGTTGACGAATAAGGAGTACAGCAGGGCCTGAGAACAGATCCCTGCGGTACTCCTGTTTTCACTGGTAATTGGCTAAACAGAGGTCCACCACATGGACCAATTGGACCTGTTAACTAGGTAGTTCTTGATCCAGCCCAAGGTGTTGATGGAGAAGCCGTGAGGGAAGCCCTTGAAGGAGAAACTCATGATCTGCCATGTCAAAGATTTTCGAGAGGTCGACAAATATTGCTCCTGTGAAAGCCCCTGGTCTGCCTCTCTAAATCGTTGTCTGTAAATTGAGCTAGGGCTGTTGTTGTGCTGAAACCTTTCTGGAAGCGATGCTGGTCTGGGGATAATAGGTTGAACTTTGCTAGGTGATCCGTCATCTGCTGGAAAACAACCTTTTCCAGTACCTTGCTGATATCTGATAAGATGAACACTGGTCTATAGTTATCCGAGACTAGGGTCACTAGATTTAAACATAGGCAGCCCTGGCCTGCTTCCATAGTACCGGTATGGTTTACGTGGTTAATGATGTAAGTGACTGGTTTTGCAATTACGATGGCGCCATCCTCAGAAACTGAGGGCATAAACCATAATTCCTGCACTGCCCAAGTTGGGTAGTATCCATAGTAGGTGCTTAACATCTATGTGGGATGTGATTTTGAAATAGAAATTCAGGCAATCTGGTTTGTCGCTGTGCATGCCAGCTGAGGCTGCATGTCCTTGGATTTGGGTGGAAATTTGCCAAAGTAAGCATCCAGATTTCATTTTCATTTATTCTTTGATGACTGGGTAAAAGCACTGGACCAAAGGTCCTTTTCAGGCCAACCTGGACAAAAACATACAGAATACACAGATACAATCAACAACAATACAGAACAAAAACACAAATTACAAATTACATTTACAACGGATCTAAGTAATAAATAATTTGCTAACCTAAGTTTAAAAGTTGAAACTGAGGAGCAATCCTAACATCAAGTGGAAGTGAATTCCAATTTAATGGTGCTGCTATTGAAAAAGCTCTAGAGCTAGATCTAAGCGATACCTGGGGACAAAATATAAGCTGCCATCAGCTGGCCTCAGGCTGGGAAGCAATTCTCTCATAACAATGAGATCAGAAAGAGGAAGAGGGAACCAAAGTGAAAACATTTACACATCAAGCAACCAACAAAATATTCTATTCTGCAACTAGGGAAAACTACCCCAACGAGAATAAAGATTACACCTATGTGTCCTATTGGGGTTCCTAAAATAAATCTACAGATATTGTTATAGACCATAGCTAGTGCTTGCATTTCTTTGCACCTATATTATAATATAAACAAGAACTGTGATCGAAATATGGAAGAAGAGATCCAGTAGCAATTGCTAATCTGGTTTCTTGTGAAATAAATGACGTGAATTTGTATAACACCCTACTCTTTGGTTTACTTTCTTAACCATTGACTGAATCAAAGCAAAAAGGTCAAACTGGGATCCAAAGTGTGCCCAGATATTTAAATTTTGACACTTGTTGAGCAGACCGCCCTGAAAATCAGATATTCTCAGTTCTGGGGTGTCCACCAACATAAACTGTGTACCAAATAACATAACTTTTGTTTTAGCTGAGTTCAAAACCATAGCATTTGAAGTAAGCCAAGAGCAGACATCACCAAAATCCTTTTCTAAGAAACAAGAGAGTTCAAACACAGAATTTGACTGAGCACAAATTACAAGATCATCTGTATAAAGCAATGATTCACTAAGCTCACATACCCCAGGAAGTTGGTTAATAAAAATAGAGAATAACAATGGTCCCAAGATGGACCTTGAGGCACACCACAACTGACTGACAAAACAACAGAAACCACAGAACCTACTTGGACAAATTGACACCTGATTGGTGAATTTTTTATTTTTATTTTAGTTTTTGTTGACGGGTAAGTGCACTAGACAAATCCTGCCTATTTTCAGGCATGACCCAGAGGAGGGGATACAGATGAATGCCAACTGACCTTGAACAGATTAAACTGTTGGTGGTATTTTTAGTGAATGAGGGAAATTTGGCCAGGACACTGGGAAATTCCCTATTCTTTTCAGATAGGTGGCACTGTGGGACTGTTGGAGAGAGAGTCAGTTTCCTGATGGAAGGTGACAGTGGAGGCCTCGAGCAGAGAGAGCCCACAAATACAAGCTAAAATTGAGGGGCAGTGCTGACAGGATGCACCCATGTGGTGGCCGGCAAGGCGTGCAAACCCCCCGCAACAAATTTTCATTCGGATGGTGCAGAGTCACCAATGGTCCGACATCTATGAGTCATGCAACTATTTTTGGAAATACCGTTACAGCTGAGTTCTGTTCTGTCCTGGAGACTCTACATCCTGTTGTTGGTGCAGTTCACACAGCTTCAGGCATACGAGGCCTCTAGCTAACCCAAGGAGAAAGCGCGGCTTTGAGAACTGGCTGCCATGGAGTACCAAGCTGCTCAGCTTGCCACAGAGGAAGATTTGAGAAGAGGAAACAACCCAAGGTAGTCGCCCCTCGGGTCATACAGGTACTGAAACAAGGGTTCATAAAGGCTCTATAATGAGCCGATTCTGAGATCTTGTATTCCCGCCAAAGTACTCTGGTGAACTGTGGTGGAGGCCTCCTGCATGGTTCCCTGATATTTCACTCAAATGCAGGCTGGCTAAAATTGGACTCGAGCCAGTGGATTGCTGACCCTGCCATACCGATTCCAGGCATAGAAGGGGTGACTAATACACACCCCTGGTTCCTGATACCTCCTGACTCGAGATTAAATGCGCCTGTACTACCTGTAGCTGGATCTAACACCAGCTTAAATCCTGTTGTTACAACAGGAGATATGAATCCTCCTGAACTAGCCCATAGTTTGGCAGTTTGAGCGCTGTGGTCAACCGTCCCATCTAACTAAATCCGACCATTGTTTGAACCCCTAATGCAATCCCAAATTGCTGACCCTGATACAAGTATCATACAGGATAATCCTACAGACAATATGGTGTCTGAGTAAACTCTGTGCAAAATACAAATGATCCACCACATCTTTCGACTCCTACTGCCTCTTATGCCAGTCTCTTTCAGAAACCAGTCTCCTGGCTAAAAGGCAAGCTGTGAGACTGCACGGTTTTAGGGCCCATGGTTCATGCCTGACAGATTTTACGTGGGTAAAGTTTTGATTAAACAAATGTTGAGTTTACTCCTAACGAAGTGTATGCTTTGATTCATACACCTGGGGACAACTCTTATGATATTAGTTTTGAACACCTGATATCTTGAATAGATTTTGGATGAAATATTCCTTACTAAAACCAACCCAGCCTGGTCCCATTTTCAGGCCATTCCTCTAACAAAGCAAACATTTAAAGTTATCACAGTGTTGTTCCTCAATGAAGGGGTTAATGAGGAGGATATTTCCTATCGGTTGGAAAAATGTGTACACTGCAAGGTAATCCTGAACCCATTCTTGATATAGAAGGTTTTAGAATGGGGTTGGAGATACAAAATCAACCTCAATCAAGCTGAGGACGGTTTACAACATCTTCCAAGTTGCTTTTATTTGGGAAGAGATAAAGGTTTCATATTTATCCAGGTCAACCTCGCCAATGTTACAAATGTGGCTCAGGCAGACATCTCAGTAGAACTTTCGAAGTTGTGAAATGTGTCTAGTGTGGGAGTTGGGGCATGTGATGTCGGATTGTCATCACCCGGCTAAATGTTCCCTATGTGAAGAAGCCCACCCATATGTAGATTGCCCCAGGCAACCCAGAATAAAACAAATGGGACTTTTGTATTCAAGATTATTACCTTAATACCGCTGTCCATGCAGCCAGAGACAGAAATCTGCACTCCCACCCCATCCCGCCCCTGACAGAACTGAAACCGCTTCCACTATAGAATAGGCAGAACTTTCAGAGCTGGTGGCACCTGCTCCGCTGCAAGATGTAGAGGTCACTGCTCCTACCCGATGGTGCCTTCTACAGTTCCTGCTTCTGCTGTATCTCATATTAATTCTACTTCAATGCCTCCGCCTCTTCCACCTAAGGAATCTTACACCCTTGCTAGCTACCAGGCGCAGTAGCTTAAGATCTAGGACCCCTAAGATGCGTTACTGACCAAGGCCTTATACCTTTACAGAATGCTTTTCAGCCTTACAAGACGATATTGGTACTGAATCCGATTTGGCTTCTGTACACTCATTTCAACCTGAAGGGTTTCTGACTTGGAACTACATTCTGATACTGTGGATTCGGTTCAGAAAAAGAACACTCATTTAGGGACGTGAAAATCAAATAAGAAAAATGATTTGGGATTCCTGATAATGGCTTATGGCTCCAACTATTGTTACTTTTCTTTATTACTACTGTTTATGCTGTATAACATTAGTCTTACATCACTTAATGTAAACAGCATTCAGTCTAATAGGAAACAAATGTTGATATTTTCTCTTTTCTCTTTTTGATGGTGGTAAACAGGATGTAGTTTTCTTGCAAGATACTAGCCTACATACTACTGTATAACCCTTATTTTAGCGGTTATTTAATTTCGTGCTATCTGTGGGTCAGTATCAGCACGCAAAAATTTAGAAATAGCGATTAATATTTAACATTCAGTAGCGAGGTAGCGTGGTGATCATAATGCCGATCTCAGAGAGTGTGCTCCTACCTCCTACTTGTGTGCTTCTACTGTGCTTCACTTTGATAACTGTGTTGGTGATGTAAGGGGTTCATTGTCACTGCATAGGAATAGCGGTAGAAGCGTGCAATGCCAGTATGCTTCTACTGTGCTGATCGTGTTAATGCTTCACAGGATTGAGCATCTGCAGGCACACAACAGACATGTGCAGCCACAGAGCCAGTGGCAATTGTGTTGTGTTGGGGTTAACGCTTCACTTTTATTGCTGTGTAGGAGGTGGAAGGGTTTCATTGATGTGCTTATGAGTGCTTAACGTACAGTACTACTGCTTCCTTGCTTGACTTTACTTTGTGGACTTAAAGCATACACTTTATTGGAATAATAATAAAAGAAGTCAAGTTTCAGTAGTTGAGGCACTGAGTGTGTGCTTCCATAATTCCAGCCTTCGGAATCCATGAAAAATGTCATCTTCTCGCTCTCCCACTTTGCTAATGCTTTCTACCAGCCAATGAGCATGCCTTAGTTTCAGGGACTGCATTCTTAAATCGACGTTTATTTCCCCTGACGCATCGTCCATTTGTAAGCTGGTGTATACTGCATCAGTGTACCATTTTGTGAAGCACTGCTTGAGCTCATCCTTTAGCAACTTGTTTACAGTGAGGTCCAGAGGCTGGAGTAGATCAGTGGACGATGTGGGCACAAAGATTGGTATAATAGCATTTTGCTCAATGCTTCTAAAACCTCCTGAGTGGTATGCCCCAAAAAGATCCATTATTAGCAGTGATCTCTGTTTAGCGGTAGTTCCATCTGTCCTTTGATTTTATTACAGTAAGGGATCAGAACATCACTGATAAACTGAAGCATTGTGGCATTACATGTCCAGTGGTTTTCTGAATGGCTGATTAACCAACCATCAGGAATTCAAATGCAGGGTGGCAGTTGTTGGTTTTGCCTTTATAAATGATCTGGGGAGGAGTTCACCAATCATTGAAACAGCAAGCACTACTGAGACCTGCCTATTGTCGCTCAACCCACAGACCTCTACCTGTTTAGACCCCATAATTGCCATGGTCCACTGGCTGCAAGGCACCAATTGTACTCCAGTCTCATCCAAGTTGATAACTAAAGCTGGAGGGATCAGTTCTTGGCTGCATGCTAATGACACCCTGCGGATTGTGACTTTAGGTCATTAAAGTCTAGGGGTGTTTCGTGCTGCCTTGTAGCTTCTCTTTGAGTACCCCATGCAACTCAATAACTTCCACTACCATTGTCGACTGAAAGAAAGGTGACCACCATTGTCAGACAAGAGGTTGGGGTTATGTGCTTTACAACCCCATATACGATAGCAGACACTACCCTGGCGTTAACTACTGCACCCTCTGACCGTAGACTTTTTATGATTTTTAGCTCCTCTTCAACTTCCTCGAGAAGCAGTGCAGGTGATCCTTGGGGCTTAGTGGGCAGCTCAGGGATAACTGAGTGGGGTCTGGGGTTTTGCTGAGCTCGGATAGGTAGTCTTTCTTGAAACCTCTCACAGTGCTTTCGTTAATGATACTCTTGTATTTCTTATTGTAGTAGTCGAGCAGCGTTCATAACACCGTTCTCAACAGCATGTTTACCAATTTCAAAACGGATGACTGCACTATACCTGCCATACTCTGTCCTCGCCTTTTAGCTGGGGGACGGAGAACTACCAGGCAGCTCACCGACAACACACTCAATTGTGGAGGGACCAAAGTAGATTGCTCAGGGTTTCTGCATTAAGCTGTGCTCCAGATAAGTCCCTCTTAACGAAGTCTTTTGAAAGCCAGGAAAAAAGTGACATCTTGTTAGCTTGAAGTACACAAAGCGCTAGAAATACAGTCGCCATTCTTTCTTAGCAATTTGTAGACCTCCAAGCAACTGACAGCTGACGTCCGGGTTTGCCGAGCACTGTAATAGCGCTAATAATCTTTTTACGCTAAAAAGTCTGGGAGCACAGCCAGCAGAAATTTGGCTGCACGATAATAATGCGTATACAGTAAGTTTGAGGTAGAACAGGCCACTGAACGGTGGAAATGGGGTATTACGTATTAGTCAATTGGTGGAGATTTATGTACTGGAGTAGGTATGGCAGTTAATAACCCACTGCCCATTTTGTCCAACTTGTCTATATTGAGCCTGGCCGTGTCTTGCTGTTGGATTTGATACGCAATGATTTACACTGCAGATGTATTAATGTCTATGCCCCACAAATCAAGTCTGCTAGAATTGCTTTATTTTGAACCATACTACCTTATTTGTTTACATCTAAATTTGTCTTTTTAGGGGAGATTTTAATTGCAGTTGCTATCGCACTGATAGAGGGATATGGATCACAAAATTGTACTGTGACACTAATTGTCTTAATGATTTGTTGCTACAGACAGGATTGGTTGATATTTTTGATCTGATAGGTAAACCATATAAACGTTCCTTCAAGGTGCTAAGGCAGCACAAATAGATTTTTGGTTTCTTTCAGATACATTGACAGTACTAAATGCTCAAACTGTGCCAGTAGCTCCTTCTGATCATGTTATACTCGAAGTTACAGTAGGTAGTTATGAAGTGATGCATAGGAGACCAGGGTTTGGAGATTGAACTTAGAATTAAGCTTCCATCTATTGAAGAAGGATTTTGGCTCTTTTACAGGCAAGGAAATTGGTGGTTAGTTTATATGATGCCTATAGGGGTGGTGGGAAGATACAAAGTCGGATATTAAATAGTATTTTCAGATAATTGGTAAAATTAATGGGAAATATAACTTGGATGCCTATTTAAATCTCAGGAAACAGTTTTAGATTTACATTTCCTAGTTGCACAAGGTACTCGAATGGTTTTACCTGAACTAGACAGAATTGGAAACTACTAAACTCAACCCAATATAACCGATTTCAGACTTTGGATGTAGAACAAAGATTTGGTTCCCAAGGCAGTAAAGCCTTTATGGACCCTTATCAATTTTGTGCTGAGCAGAGACACCAAAAATATATGGCGGAGGTTCGAGATTCTATAGGAAAATGTTGCACGACTAGAAGTGACATTATGAATGCTTTGGGTAGTCATATAGAAAGTTATTTGGTTGTCCTGTTGTACCTAGTCTGCCTCATTCCTTGTGGCTGGCACAGGTATCACCACCTATGCTTGATAATCATAGTAAGGATATGTTGGTTGCTGACCTTACATTCCTATAAGTATCAGCTAGCTTTGCTCTAACCAAGGCAGGTACAGCTTCTGGAGTGATGGGTTGCCTTATCAGATATATAAAATAGTCCTTACGATAGTGTTACAAGAGTTTACAGAGGTTTTACAAGAATTTCTCACTTGGGGATATTGCCAGATAGTACGACTGAAGGTCTAGTAGTTCTGATGTATAAAAAGGTGATAGTACTATTTTGACAAACTGGAGACCGATTACTTTGCTTAACACTGATTTTAAAATATTCACAAAGTTATTGAATAATAGACTTATGTTGCATGCTGATTTTTTACTACATGATTCTCCGACTTGTTCGATTCCAGGCAGAAAGACTACTGATGGTTTAATTTTATTATGAGAAATATTTTATAGAGGTTTCACGGAGAGCTCACTGGTCTCATTTTTAGTTTAGATCAAGCTAGGCATTTTATAATGTCAATCATGGTGGCTGCTTAAATCATAGCTCCGGAATGGTCGTGGTTTAAAACTCAAATCTTCCTATTTACTGGAGATACGACAGCTCAAAATGATATAGCCAGTGTTGGAAGGAATACCGACCACAAAATGAGTCCAAAGAGGGATCAGAAGCACTCTGCTCAACATATTGAAGCCTTTCTTTCCACACCACCTACCTCATGGGAGCAGGCCCGGCCCTTCATCATCAACTGAGTCACGAATGAGTGAAGCTCCTAATCCCCAGATCATGGCCCTTCTGCACAAGATCCAGGAGAACGGTGAAGAAACTAATCGCAGACTGGCAGCGGTGCAGTCCCAGTTTAAAGACCTGGAGGAAAAGTGAATGCGAATGAAACCGATGTTACAGCACTCAGAGCGGAATCGGGACATCAGCAAGTAAAAATGCAACCATTGTACAGGATCTGACTTTCCTACGAGCGAAACTAGAAGCCCTTGAAACGCACGGAGACAACTGAATGTGCATATTTGGGCTTTCTGCTGTGATTTGCCTCAACAACTGAGAGTGTTTCAGTGAACAACAGATTAATTTTACTGAATTTGCCTTACTGTTGGTTGAATCAGGGTTTCAGTAGTTCGGGCCTTTGCTATCCCAGCGATCCAGGAAGAGCTCCAGTGGCTCACGACCGCTGACTGCAATTGCTACTTTATCAAATTCGGAGAGCTGAATCCGCTACTATGAGCAGCTAGGCAAAGGGGAGACTTGGTCTGGGAAGGCAAGATCGCCTTTTTCCAGTCATATCCTCACAGTCGCAAACCAAGAAGAAGGCTCTCTAAATTACCAAAAACTTCTCCTTGAGAATGGCATTGAAGCTCAACTCATGTTCCCTACGAGGCTTCAGATTAGGCATTCTGGCAAGACACACATAATAACTGATCCAGATGCTGCTACCACCTTGGCTTTTAAGATACTAGACAGTCAATCTCAGCAAAGATCTGCTTTGGACTTGAGGTCTGATTCAGACACTAACGATTGACTTTGGAATATTTTGTTATGCTGTTACCCTTTATCATTCCTATAGCAGGGAAGTAATGTCTGTTTTGCTTAGTGCTTGATTTATTGCTGAGTTTACACTATGTTGGGCAAGCCATGTTGGTACTAAGTTGTTTATTGTTTACTCTCCTGCCTACTGAGGATTTTATAAATGTAGGAAATATTACCCCACTCAATTCATGAACTAATTGCAAAATCCTTTCCAATAACCTGTCTCCCTATCTGTTAGCAGGTCTGACATGTGTGGTAGGGGTGCTAAGCAACTTGATTGAGTCCAGGCAATCTGGTTATACCCTTGTCTTAGTCTCTCAATGTAGGATAGTTTCAGCCTCCTCCCCTCAGATTCCTACGAGGAACTGTAATAATGGCACTGAGTTATTTTTTTGTATAAGACAGGTGAGTGATATCTCCTACGTTATTGTCTAGCCAGAAAATAATTTCCTAGTAAACTGGAGGCTGTTAGTCATAAGTTCAGACTGAAGCATGATACTGTATTCTCTTACTGTATTTCAACCTGTATCTAACTGTGATGTGTGTCAACTGTTTGATCATATGGTATATGCTGTATGGTGTATGCTGTACTACATAAATTTTTTAAATAAAGTATAAAAAAAAAAAAGAAAAAGATAATGTCAAACAAGAATATCTGTGGAGTTGCTTGGCCATGTATGGGATTCCTACAAGGTTTATTGATTGGATAAAAACTTGCTATAAGTTTGCTACAGCACACATTTTTGTAATGGTTGGTTAGGACGTAGGTGTAGTATCTTAAAGGGAGTTCGACAAGGATGCCCTTTAGTGCATTACTGTACTTATTTACTAATTGATCCATTGCTTAGAATCATGCATATCGACCGGACATTCAGGGTGTCTCCTTTTCCTGCAGTGACCCTGAAATAAAATGCATTGCTTATGCTGATGATATTTGTTTTATAGTGGGAAATATACCATCGGCAAGGAATCTGGAAACAGTACTGGCTGATTTACAGCTCATACTGGAGCTTTAATAAATTATGAGAACTCTTATTGCCTTCCCTTAGAATTGAGGACGTTATGGACAACACGATAATTGGTGTCGGTGATAAAGGAACTGTTTCTATTTTGGGGATCTTATTGAGTACTGGAGATCTGGCGTGATCAGAATTGGATGCTTAAACTACAAGAAGCTCAAACTAAAGTTAACTTATGGAATACTTGGTGATTAGCTAAGTTAAAATGGATCTATATGATTAAAACTTTTTATTACCCATCTTTCTATATTTAAGTACAGTATTTAGTCTTCCATCGACTCTGGAAACCAAAATGTACAGTTGTTTTTTTCCTGCATTTGGGAAGTCAACTGAACCCTATAAAAGAAACTTGTTGTTCGAGAAAAAAAAATGGAGGTTTAAAATGATTCAACCGCTGGTATTTTCTTTACTATGTTTCTTTATGCTAACTTACTTCCTTTGGTAACCAAAAGGTTAAAAGATGGTCTCCTTGGGTTTTAGATTCCTTAGGACCTATTTTTCTATTTGGCCTATGTATACTGCTCTCCCCAGACAAATTCCTATTTCTTATTTACCAGATACTATGAGGACTTGTTTTGGTAAAATTAAACTATGGGGCACTTCTAAAGATCACCTTGCTAGTTTTACTCGGCGTTGTATGATTCTCTTATACTTAAATATTTTCAGGAGATAGCGGTATTTGATTCCTGTTCTTTGATGGATTGATTATTGATAGGTGAAATGTTAGTTTCTCCTCATATCCCTGTGTTTATGTGGGATCTGACATGGTTAGCCCTACATGGTTGTTTGAATGTAAGGGGAATCTTAAACATAAACAACTCTCAGAAGATATTGCCCAAAAGATACCTGTCCTGATGTAGTGGAGACAATTGAACACTTATTTTTAGATTGTCCCTTTATTCAACAGTTTTGGCAAATGCTCCAACACCACTGGCCTACATCTCCATTCTGTTCATGACTTTGAAAATACTATGTTTAGGTATTCTATCCTTTTTGTGGACAAAGCATGATAGAGTGACTTTATGGCCATTTCTTGTTTGCTTTAAATTTTACATTTGGTTTTGTACGGTGTAGGCTAACTATCCAGCAATTGCACTTTACTTCTGAAGAGTTATTTTTATGGTAGTGAAATCGATTATTGAGTTCAGACTACAAGATTTTAATTTGGTACATCCTACTATTTTTCAAGTGAAGATGGGCCTCAATTAACTGGTTATAGTTGATACTGGAAGGACAATTGAGTACTTTCTTTTGTATATTTATTATTCCCCAATAGAGAAAAGCAGAGTATGTATATTATATTAATTAATCTGAGGCCATAGTATATATACGACATATTATGTTTTCATTTCTTTCATAATTTCAGTTTGTAGGTTTTATTCTTGGCTTTTTATTTAGTAGACTGCAGCAATACTTGCTGAGTATCCTTTTGCTATTTTGTTTGTATGCTGTAATACAAATTTGTTTATGAGTTATGTAGGAAAAATTTCCCTACTCTGTTGGAAGGGGGATATAATTTAGGTATCAAGTAATACCATCATGTTTCTCTTATTATTTATGATTTCAAAAAGACATTTATTGTTTTCCTTATGTGTTCTCTCTTTATATGCATATAAATGCCCCTACTCTGTTGGAAGGAGGGATATAATTTCGGTAGTATGAAGTAATACCGTTATGTTTCTTTATTGTTTATGATTTCAAATGACATTTATTGGTTTGCTTATGTGTTCTCTGTTTATATGACTAAAAATGCCCTACTCTTTTCAATAAGTGCCATTTATTGTTTAGAATATCCGCCACCATCTTTAGGTCAGACTGTAGCCAGTCTCCATGCTGAGAGATTATTGAGCCCCAGAATCTTTGTGGGTTTCCTGGTTCTGTGCCTGTTAATTTTAATGAAAGAAGATTTTGTCTCTTGACATCCTGTTTGCAGCAATTTCTGAGTCTACAGCACTCATTCCAACTCTCAGGAGTAGGGGATATCTTGTGGGTGATCCAGGAATTATCCCTCATCTTCATGTCAGTAGTTCTTTATTTAGCCATTTGGTGTTACCCCTCTGACACAATGGGTGGCTAATGGAAAGTGCTTATCCTGGACAGAGGATGATGCAGTAGTAAGGTAGCTAAATGCCATGTCCACATTTGAAAGTATAGAGCAGACCAGTTAACCTCCATGAGGTCAGCATGTAATTCAGACCTGCTGACTGCGACAAGTACTGAATGAGATGAGTCTGAGTGGTGGGCAGGTCCTATGACAGGACCAGGTACAGAAGATGGGGAAATGATCGCTTATTGAGTCAGACAGGACCCCAGCCTGTGTAATCCTATCCTCTCTGTTCGTCCGGATCCAATCCAGGAGGTGTGCTTTTGCAATTCACTTTTTAATCATGTGGGGAGTGAATGATTTGGGCTAGGTTTATTTGCTTAATGAGTTCTAAGTATTCTGACTTCTCATCGAGCCAGTTTAGATTAAAATCGCCTACTGATAGAGTGTCTCTAGTTGTTGAGAGGCCAGCGATTTCTTTAACAAAGTCGGTGAGACCGAGTTTGCTCCCTGCTGGGGGTTGTAGATGTAGATACATCCTATATAAAGTTTCTTAATTGACCCTATAACTATTTCCAGTATGAGTCACTATGCGACTGTATTGACTGTCTTGCTGGAGAATTTGATAAAGCTCTTAGGTGCTCCTTGACATAGAGGAGCACTCTGCCCTCCCCTTTTCTTGACCCTCTCTATCCTTCCGGAAAAGACAGTACTCTTTTATTTCACAGAGTGAATCAGGGCACATGAGCTTTAGCCAAGTCTCCATAATCCCTAGTATATTAGGATTGTAGTCTAACCCAGGCTTCAACCTCATGGATTTGGGGAATCAAGTTGCAAACATTTATGTGTGCAATTTTCAGCCCTTCTGTTCGCAACCAGCGGTGACTATCCAGGTTTTTGGGAGGTGCTCCAGGGCCAGGATTTGCCTCAATATCTCCACATCTCATGATTATTTGGCAGAGGTGGTATGAGTATTTATCATTGATTTTAGAGGGATGCCAGGCTGTGGGATTAATGTTAAAAAGTATCTGCCCAGTAGGCGGCACTATTTCCTTTCAGGCAGGCTAAAGCGGGCAAGGGTGATCCAGCAAACTGGCATATAGTGTCATTTGTTGTTCAGGCAGAGTTGAGTCCGAGTATGTGTCCTGACTGGAGAGACCACTCACCATGATCATGCTGCAGTAGTCGCAGGAGAGCAGGAGTTGGTCCCAGAAGCGCTGACATAGATGCAGTAATCATTGCTGAAAAAGTGTGAGAGCCCATTGAAAGAGTGTAAAAGCATGTCTTTTGTGAGACCTTGTTTGGGGCATAAGCTGCAATACTGATTGTTACCTGAGTGGAAGCGAGATAATGCAGCCTAGAGGATATGTGTATGTAACGTAGAGTTGTGGTGGAAACGCTATGCAGTTAATCAAAAATAGTTTGTTCCTTGTAACATGTATAGAAGAATTCTAGTGAGTTCACATAACCTGCAAAATGAAATAATGGATTTTATAATGTTCCACTGTTAAAAAGATGCACAAACTAGGTGATCTGATACCTTTTAATGGAACAGAGATTTACAAAAATCCTTAACCTTTTGGACCTACATGGTACTTTCTCGAAAGGAAATGGCAGTTATCTTAGAAAGAGCTTTTCTTAAAAATGCTCAGTACTAACACATTTTACACATAAATGCCACAGATCAGTGAAGTAATTATATAAAAGCACAATCACAGAAAAGAAGACAGTCTGTAAAGTCTAGTTCTGTGTAGGTCAAATGTCACAAAAGGAATGTTCTATAGAGTGGGTCTATAAATTTTCCGATGCCAAATGTTTCACTAAAGAAGCTAGAGACAATGGACAGGATTCACGAAATTACCAGAACCTAAGTCCCACTCCACAACTGCTGTTGTGGACTGTAATGCCTGCAGCTGCGGTAGTTGCGATTCACAGCCGCAGCAGTTGCCTGCGGAGGTGTTCTGACTGCTCCCACCAGCCGTAACACATTCTCCCGCTTCTTTCTTGACCATCTCCCCTAGTGACACCACCCGCAAGCAGCCGTGAGATCGTGGAGTCGGTTGTAATCTGGCTCCACCTTTGTGAATACCTGCCGCTGCAGGTAACCTGCGGATCCGCAAGTTGCAACTCACTTGCGCGAGGTTTACCTGCAGCCG
This sequence comes from Neoceratodus forsteri, assembly GCA_016271365.2. Lineage (NCBI taxonomy): Eukaryota > Metazoa > Chordata > Ceratodontiformes > Ceratodontidae > Neoceratodus > Neoceratodus forsteri. The sequence continues at coordinate 244,968,897 of CM028129.1, read as the reverse complement.
CGGTATTTCTCAAGCTCGTGAATCCTGCCCAATGTGTGTGTGTGTGTGTGTGTGTGTCGACACTTAAATTAGTAAATCTGCATGTGTGACTCTAAAAGCCAAGTAATCACCACCCACCAGTTAAAATCAAATGTATAAATACGCAGTTATATAGATTAAATATAAGCATTTTAGCAACATGTAAAAATACCTGTCCATGTTTTGTACCTGAAACAAGAAACAGCAGGAGCACTTTAAAGTGATTTCGGGAACCTAAGGTACCACTTTTGGACTATGGTACCTTAGGTCTGTGACAATCATTTGGTACAGATTTTAAAGTTGTATTGTGAATCATTATGTAGTGGCAGGGATCGTATTTGGCCCAGACAAGGTGGCCAGCCGATACCTTCCACTTCCTGATGATGAACACGCCCCAGCGCTATGGCGTCCAGTAAGGGAGAGTGCAGGGGCGAGCCCCATTAAAATGAATGGAACTGATTTTACGTGCTGTTGAATACAATATGATGGTGACCTGAAGATTAATAAGGGCCACTTGTCAACTTAGAAGGCCTTTGTTAGTTGAGCGGTGACCCTTATTAAATCACTTACATAATGGCTCACAATACAACTTTAAAATTTGCACCAATGACTATTGCGGATCTAAGGTACCATAGCCCGACAGTGGTATCTTGGGTCCGTAAGCGTAATAAGTAAGCAATAACCCACAACAGGGTGTGCGGTTATTGTGGATTAATCAACTCCCGGGTGCGTTGTGAGGAGCGGCTGCACTCTGCCTTTTCTCCCACTCTTAGTGTTTACACGGTTAAGCTACAGACAGTGAGAGGATCACGGTGAGCTGCTCTGGCTACACAACAGACCACCATCGGGAATGGGGATGAGGGCTACTGCTGCAGGAGGGAGCGGCAGAGAGAGATTTGCAGGACGATTGAATTAAATGTCATGGTCGGGAAAAATAGACCATGGCAGGAGTGACTACTACTGCCCTAATCCAATTCACTAGTGATGTAAAATTTAACATGGACAAGGGCATACTTACTGGTGCTGTGTTCATTGACCTCACCAACGCATTTGACTTGGTTGATCACCCTTGCTATTGAATAAACTTCAATCTCTGGAAGCCTCTGACTTTACCTTATCCTGGGTCAGCAGCTATCTGGATAACCAGTCACACTCTGTCTCCTACAGCAAACTTCTCTCATCCCCAGCCCCTATCTCCTCTGGAGTCCCAAAGGACTCTATCCTTGGTCCTTGCTCTTTTCCTTTTCATTAATGACACCACTTCCCTTCTCCCCTGTAGAGCCATTATGTATGCCGATGACTTAGTACTCTATGTCGCTTCTGTGTCCATAGCTGACCTCAATAATCACCTATATTCTACATTCCAACATCTTCAGTTCTGGCTCACCTCAAACTATCAAATCCTTAACCTATCAAAGACTCAGGCCATGCTCTTTGGGTCCACTAGAAAAGTCTGTGCTGGGCACCCTAAGCTACAGGTCCAATGTCATATTGGGTCTGTTGTCTTGAATACCGAATCCTTCAAATACCTGGGAGTGACCCTTGATCCCATACTTGACTTCTCCTCTCACATCAACGAGGTGTGTAGATCAGTCAACTTGATGATTGGGGCCGCCTATAGAGGGTGACACTTCCTCACACCAGCTGCCAGGATCTCAGTTGCCAGGGTGTCCTGCTCCTTGACTCTTATATGTCCACCTGTACTTTCACATGCAAATGCTGGGATACTCCGCAAGTGGGACACCACATATAATATCTGCCGATTTGCTTTGTCCGCCCCTCACCTTATTCATCACTGCTTGCTTTGCTCTGCCTTGCACTGGTTGTTCCTCTACTCTCTTCACTACTATACGGGGTGTTTCATTGACTTGCAGACCAGGCATCCTTGTCCCGAATCTCTAGGGCGATGCTTAACCCTGTCCTTCACTCTCGCTCTCTTGGTCCTCAACCTCTCCCCAACTCTCAGTCCCGCACTGTTCAACTAAAATGGTGAGCAAGCATTCTCCCATTTTGCTCCCCAATTCTGGAATTCCTTCTTCTTCTTCATGTCAAGGGCTCCTTATCTCAATCTGCCTTCAAGGAAGCACTGTTCTCTCACCTATATGCACTTGGTGCATGTAACTGCTCTTCTTAACTGTTTGTCTTTCTGTTTTGCTTCCTACGTACCTTTGTCTATCAGTAGTGCTGCTAATCATATGTAATACTTGCCTGTTTTTTCTCAATTTCCTGCATCCCTGTGTGGATGGTTTGTGTCCTCTGGTAAACTTCCTATCTAACCCTGCGCAGATAGCTGATACAACCTGTTTGATTTTAGTGTCCAGTTACCTTATCCTGATTTTACCAGTGTTTTTGTACTCTGTTTATCCCTGCATGGATATCTGATGCAAACTGTTCCAGATCTGTCTGTTTGGTTCCATGTCCTGATTGTGCCATGTACTTTGTACTCTCCCGGGTCATGCCTGAAAATAAGCGGGATACTGCCTAGTGTACTTACTCGGTAACCAAAAGCTAATAAATAAATAAATATATACGCATTAAGCAACATGTAAAACAAATATCTGTCCACGTGTTGTACCTGAAACAAGAAATAACACCAGCACTTTAGTCTAATGGGACAGGAAACGTTCATGCCATCCTGTACCACATTCAGAAGAAAAATCAGTTTGACCTCAAATGCTCCTCTCTGTTGTATTTTTGAAATGGCCTTTGAGAACCATGACTGATAGGTCAAAGACCCTATTCTGTCATGTATATTTTATACATACAAAGAGGATCACCTTGAAAACAGGACCATTGGTCCCAATGGTGTACTTTCCATCTTCCTGTATAAAAATAAAGATTTTACTACTACTACTAACTACTAAGATGGAGTGATTAGATTGAGAGAAATGTTGTCCCACAGGTTTTTCAGTCTTCTTCATTTTAATATCACATCTGTGTGAGCTCATATGGGTTTGAAGAGGTTATAATACCTGCCCATACCCTGCTTTTACCTACCTGGGTGATGGAGTCCGCTAGCTGCAAGGAAGGTTAGTTACAAGGCTGGCAGATATTAATTGGGGTTATAAAAAAATCTAACAATAAACAACAGTGCTATAGGAAATACCACAGAGGCAGACATTTCTTTCAAAATTAGAGCCAATTTATTTAGCAGACTACAAATAACTGTTTTTCTTATTTCAGCAATGGCTCTAAAGGTAAATGGTTAGGAACACGGCTGAGCAGCATAAACAGTGAAATAACATTTGCACAAATGAATATCAGTTTCTCTTCCTGACAAATCATCTAGAACTTTTTGTACCACACATTTTCACCCCACCCTGAGATGAACAGTAAATGTCCTGGACACATTTCAGTCTATTTTAGCTACAGTTTATGATACCTCAACCCCAAAAGGTGATGTTCATGAGGATAATGTAGCTCCTTGATGTGATGTGCCGCCCTGGTCAGGGATTGATGAAGTGTCATCTTCCTGAAGTCCGCTGCACTCTTGCTTCTCTTCGGTCCTGGTTCCACTTGGCTGTACCTTCTAGTCCTCTTCGGTCCTCTGTCAACAAGTGAACCCTCCCTGTAACTTTAAACTATAAAATAAAAACCTCTGCAGATGTACTGGCAATTAATTGAAAAATAAATGGAACTTCCTCTCATTCTTCCTTTGGTTGGACTGTCAAGGTCCAACAGCTCTGTAACTCAATCTGACTAACTTTTCCTAACTAAATACTTATTTCTAACTTGGCAGAGATGGCCCCTATCTGTCTATCCTGTCACTTTCAACTTTTCCTACTTTTTCTTCTTCTTTTCTTCAGAGGAGCTGCCTGTGGCATAGCCCTCCCAGAGCACTCCTGCCAGCTTCTTGAGGAGGAGGAGAAAAGACCCTCGAGCTACTCCTCCTCCTCCTCCTCCTCAGCCCTTTAGCCCACCTACTTGGAACCTGATTGGTGTTTTTAGCTGCCAGGCCTCTGGCAGCTAATCAGGAAAAAGCGAGAGCTCCCCTAGAGGCGGGAGCATCTCGAGCTGCTCCTCCCAACTGCAGTCCTTGCCCCACTTTGAAGCCCCTTGTTACCCCTTCTGAGGTAACACTGCCCAGATATGATGTGGGTAGATAGGGCTGGAGATTCCCCAGCTACCCCACTTCACACTTTTTAATATAAATGATTGTTTTCCTGTTGAAGCAGGCAAAATGTAGCCCCCTTCACTTTATTTTCATTAGCTGGCTGATCCTGCCTCCAATACTGACATCAGGATGTCCTAGCGCAGCGTGTCAGCCAGCATGCTCAGCAACAACATGCTGCTTAATGCTACCTGGAGGATTGCTTGCTTCTGCCCCCAGGTAGCCACTTATTTTAAATATATTTATTTAATGTTTAGCCCCGGCTTCTGCTGGCTGCTGCTGCACTATTTGTGTGGGCTCTTCCCTAGCCCAAATACTCTCTTTCCCATAGCGCTGTGTTTTTGTTTGTCCCCCTCCCAGTTTACATTCCAGCCCCTCGGGGCTTTCACGTAACCACCATGTGGCTCTTTATTTCTCCCCTCGAAGCACTTCCCATCCTTTGCCTGCGCCCTGCAGGCACTTAAATAATATTTAAAACACGGCCCTCAGCCATTCATCCAGCTGTGATGCGTTTTTAACTTCTGTGGTGCTCACCTCTGCTGCTGCTCTCTTGCTCTCTCAACACTCCCCACTTTGCAATTGTGCCGGTGTGGCGTTGCACTTCATGTGGTGGCTCCTGCCACCCTCTTGCACACCCTGCCAGACTCCCCAAACTCTCTTTATTGCTGTGGAGCTGCTTTTACTTAATGCAGCTTCCTTGCTGCTTCATTATCTCCTCTGCTGCCTCTTCTTAAGCCCTGTTGGGCATAATTAAAATAATGCTGCCAGGCGGGCGCTCGGAAGGTGGGAGGGCGCTTCACTCCTGGCTCCTCCACTTCCCGCTGGCTCTTTTCTGGCCCCCGACTCCCACCCATGTGGAGTAGTCCACAGCCTGTGCTCCGTGCGGGCTGGGAGTTTTGAGTACCTGCAGGCACTCTTACTTAAGCGTGGTCGCACTTCCCACACTTGCTCTCCCTCTGCTGCCTGCCACCCAACTATCACCCACAGCAACAAGAGGGCTTAGGAAGCCTCACTAAAACCCAGGGAGGGTTTAAACCTTTATTTAAAACAATGCTGGCCTCCTGCACCTGGGTGCTAGCCCACTAGACCACCAGGGCATGTTTATTTATTTATTTACCAGACTTTAGGATTACAACCTTTGGGTCAGGAACTCATTTACAAAGGCTCCGCATCAGAAAAAACAAATACAAACACTTAATACATATATACATAGAATGGCAGCTAAAGGTTACAGTTATAACATATTATCTTATATTGGCCTCCCTCAGGGCATTTCAAAGCCCCAGGACCACCAATGCCACCTTTATTTCTCCAAGGCTACTAGCCCCACTAGCCTTCACTAGCCCACTTGGGCTACAACTATATTACTGGCCACTTGGCCACCACTAAGGGCAAAAGGGTTTTGCTGAGTCCCCTTCCCCAAACCTCACTCCTTTTCTTCTATTTCTGTTTTACTGCTTCTTTTCCCCTAACTTCTTTCTCTTTTTATTCCACAGGTCTGACAGGACAAGGACTCCTACCTATCAGATTAGTAGTACTCTTCTTTCTATTCTGTCCTTCCGCCCTGCTGAACCCCCTAAAGAGCAGCAGATCTTTTTGTGACCCCTTTCTATCTTTATTTTTACAGGTACACTGCTTCACCCTTCAGAGTCCTACCCTGGCACCCTACGCAGCTAAGTCCTTCTATTTTACATATTATCTTGGTGGGTGTACTGTAGGATGGCCACGTCCGTTACAAGGTTATAGTGTATAGTGGGTGTTGTTCTGTATAGAATTCCATCCCTTTCAAAATGCTGTTCTACCACAGTTCCAATGTCATGGAATGCTGTTCTACCCTACTGTGGTAGAACAGCATTCTAGAACCTCTAGAGACTGCATGAGTCAGTTTCATTTTGAAAGCAAAAGAACTCACAAAACACATTTTTCACACAGTACTATACACTATAAAAATACAGGATGAGCAACTCTATGCACAACCAGTGTGTTCTGAGATCCACATGAAATTCATCAGTATGCTGAATTGCCTGTTTTGGTGGGTATTGATAAAATGTGAAGTGGAAATGTGCCACATGTCTTACATCCAGAATGATTGCAGGGTCTCGGCCACCTAGGCTTCTATTTATGTCAGGTATAAATTTGTTCTGATAATCAGCTGTTTGAAAGACAGTAGAGTGAGTTATTGGAAAAGTTGAAAAGTACTGTTGAAAAGTAATACATTTACAACATAGAATAACTTATGAGAGCTGGCTCAGTGTCAGTATTTTTTAAATATTTTTCTGCACATTACAAGAGCAATAAAACACACTTGAGGATATCTGAGTAAAGGAATACTGCATGACAGGGTGTGTTCGTGCTGGGATAACCACTAAGCCGTGGGGGTTGGACACGAGGCTGCAGGCTGAATGTGTCCAATGCCCCAGGCGTGATGCTATCCCAGCACTAAACACACCCTGGAGTGCATTATTCTATTATACAATGGCTTGTTGTTATATAGAGAATTAAAAAGTAGTTTTAAAGAACATTTTTGTTAGTGTGGAAAAATATTTTTGTTTCTTAAAAGAAGATGCAAACAAGTGCCAAATGCTGCTGCTGTGCTGAGACTAGACCCATGGTGTTATGCTGGGATAACATACGAACATACGAAGAAGCCAGCAGAAAAGGCAATTTGGTCCATCAAGTCTGCCTGTATTGCAGGGTTCACAGCTTGAGCCAATGTCCCTGCCCTCCTCCCTTTCCTCCCATCCTCCCTACCCATGATCTTACTTTCCCTATGCCTATTCCAGCCTCTCTTAAACTGCCCACTGTCTTCAACAAGATGACCTCTTCTGGCAGTACATTCTAAGTGTCCACCATCCTCTCTGTGAAGAAGTGCTTCCTGACCTCCCTCCAAAACCACCCGCCCTCCAGTTTAAACTGTGCCCCTAGTGTTATGGTTGCCACTCAGCTTAAAGAGACTCTCCTTATCAACCTTATTTATCCCTTTCAAGTACTTGAAGGTCCCAATCATGTCCTCTCTCTCTCTCTCTCTCTCGCTCTCTCCTGTTTTCCAGGGACTACATGTTCAGTGCCCTAAACCTCTCCTCACATGCCTTACCCTGCTAACCCACTATCATCTTTGTAGCCCTCCTCTGGACCTTCTCCAGCAGGTTAATGTCCTTTTGAGTGTGGGCACCAGTACTGAACTCCATACTCTTGATGTGGCTTTACCAGTGACCTGTACAAGGGCAGTATAATCTCCTGTCTCCTACTACTGATCCCTCTAGATATGCATCCCAGCATCTTGTTTGCCTTGCTGCTGCTTTCTTGCACTGCGTGGAGTGCTTCAGGTCACTAGTGATCATCACTCCTAGGTCCTTCTCCTCCTTCTCGGATGCAGATACTCAGACTCCACCCAGGTAGTACTGTCTTGGGATTCTTGGCTCCAATATGCATAACTTTGCATTTCTTGGCATTGAAGCCAAGCTGCAGATCCTGTACCACCTCCCCAGCTTTTCCAAAACTTCCTGTAGGTCCTGTATCCCTTCAGCTTTGTCCACTCTCCCACAGAGCTTAGTGCCATCCGTGAATAAGCACATTTTGCCCTTAATGCCATCCCCAATGTCATTGATGAAGACACTGAACAACACGGCCCCAGCACAGAGCCCTGTGAGACCCCACTGGTTACTCTCTCTGGTACCAGATAACTCTCCTCCATAACCACCCTCTGGTTCTGTCCTTCGCCAGTTTTCCATCCATCTGGCCATCTTTTCCCCAACCTCAAGATCCACCAACTCCTGATCAACCTTTGCATGGCACAGAGTCAAAGGCCTTACTGAAATCAAGATAGAGGATGTCTACCGCTTGGCCCTATCTACTGTCTTAGTGACACAGTCAAAGAAGTCAATCAGATTTGTTTGACACAATCTCCCCACCCGATGAACCCATGTTGCCTCTCATCTTGGAGACTATGCCTCTAGCTATCCCACCAACCTTTCCTTCAGTATGGTCTCCATGAGCTTGCCCACAATGGAGGGCAGACCAACTGGTTTGTAATTCCTGGGTCATCCTTAGGACTGCTTTTGTGAGGGGCACTACATGTGCTGTTCTCCAGTCCTGTGGTGCCACGCCTGACTCTAGTGAACTATTAAATAGGTCTGCCAGTGGCCCTGCCAGCTCCTCAGCCAATTCCTTTAGTACCATTGGATGTACTCTGTCTGAGCCGGGTGATTTGTCCACCTTCAATGCCAGCAGCCCTCCCTCACTCTATCCTTTTCTATCACTACATCTGTGCTCCCCTCCTCCTGCTCCTCTTTCCCTCCTGAAGGCACTGGTCTGTCCTTTTCCCTGGTGAAGACAGAAGTATTCATTTAGTAGCTCTGCTTTTCCCCATTATTCTCACCCCTTTCTTAAGGATAACAATCCCTTTCTTCTTGTCCCTTTTCTCACCTACATAGCGAAGAAAGCCTTCTCCCCTTCTTAATTCCTTCAGCTATCTGCAGCTCCTTCTGTGCCTCTTCTTGCTGGACTTCCTTACTTGGCTCACTAGCCAACCTTAGCTAATTCTCCTATCCACCTCTCTTTGGTCTTCCTGAATTTTCTATAGGCCAACCTCTTTTCCTTACTGCCTGGGCAGCCCCAGAACTGAACCAGCTGGGTGCTTTGGCCCTTGTGTTCTTCCCCGAGCCTAACACACTCATCTGTGGCAACCAGTATTCCTGCCTTATTGATGGACCACCTTGGTGCACACCCAGATCTGCTTTGATGCCCATCAGATGGCTACTTAGCACATCGCCCACTTTCCTGAAGTCCGCCCTTCTGAAATCCAAGATTTTGGTCTTAGTTGGGATGCTTTCCTGCCCATATCCAACTGGAATCATACTGTGCAATGGTCACTTCCACCCAGTGGCTCCCTGACCATTATTTCCTGTACATGCTCCCCCATTTGTGAGCACTGAGATCAAGAGCTGCCTCAGCTCTTGTTGGTTCAGTGACGCCTGAGTCAGAAACCCACTCTGCAGTCCTTCCAGGATCACCTGACTCCAAGTACATGTTGTGGAGGGTATGCTCATCCACCTCGGCAGGTTAAAGTCCCCCACAATTACCACCTTTCCTTTCCCGTGGCTTCTAATATTTGTGAGCTCAGTTCCCTGTCCCTCTCCTCATTCTGATAGGGTGGTCTGTAAACCACCCCAGTCTCACCTTTCTCCCTCTGTTGGACCTTAACTGAACCCATAATGCCTCCACCTCCCCTTCCTCCAACTCCTCCCTCGTGCAGTTATTGCCTCCCTGATATAAACTGCCACCCTCCCCTTCCTGACTACACTGTCCCTCCGTATAATTTATATCCAGGGATCGTAAGGTCCCAGTCATGGTGTGATGTTGCCCAAGTCTTGGTTACTGCAGCTATGTCCACCCTCCTCTCTGCTAATAGTGCCTGCAGGTCATCCATCTTGCTTCCAAGACACCAGGGTCCAGCCCCAGACTGACCAATCACAGTCCAAGATTCTTTCTTGCCATTGTATAGTATGGTAAATAATCACCTCTCTTGGGTGTTTAAAAGTAACCTTGATCACGCACCCCCACCCTCACATGCTGTATTACACCTCGTCCTGTCATATTCCTTACTTACAATTATACAATAGGCAACAGAAAAGCTGACTCCTGATTGGTTATTAACAGGATTTACAACGTGTAAATCCTGCTAGTACTAGCGGAGAAAAAGTGCCAGCTGTACCCCCTTCCCTCTACCCTATCAGAATCGCTCCGATACCAACATCAAAGCCGTCAACCACCATCTTGAATAGCTTCGCTAACCAGTGCGCTACATTTAAAAACAGAAAAAATGGAGTGTTCATTCGAATTCATAGATGAAAGTGAGCTTGGCCATATATTTGTTAATATTCCGAACACCGTGCTGTGTATAAAAGTCTCACAACTCTTCTGAAGACTTACCTCAGAACACAGTGTAGTGCTCCAGCAGCGGCACTAATAGCAGCTCCTGCCCGTCTTGTTTCAGAGCATGCCAATTCTGTGACGGACTATTTTTTCCTTCAAAACAATAAATCTATATATAAATTAATACATGCTTACAATAATAAACCCTCTAATATCCCAAATTTAATTTCAAAACATATCCTTAATTGTATAATCGCAATATATACCCCTGGAGGGTGGGTGATGCCGGCATTTTCCCACTTCTGGTGTGTTGTTCATAACTGGGCTGCGCCTCTTGATCAAACAACACACCAGGCGCTGGTAAATCCTGGCATCACCCACCTCTCTTGTGGTATATTGCTTAATTATTTATTTAGTTTGTGTTTATTGGCTAAGTGTCGAGCTACAAAATATGACTATTTTCAGACACGACCTGGGAGGAAACAATACAAAATTGGCAGACAAAACAAATAACAGGTATAGTTAGAGGTAATCAACCATACAAGGAAAAATCTACACAATAATCTGTGCGTAAACAGTATTGCTAATAAAGGAATAATGCGACAGGGTGTGTGTCGTGCTGGGATAACATACGCCTGGGGGTTGGCATGAGGGCCACAGGTCAGAAGGTCTAATGCCCCAGGCGTATGCTATCCCAAACGACACACCCTGAGTGCATTATTCCTATTATACAATGGCTTGTTGTTATACAGAATAAAAGAAATCATTTAAAGATGTTTTGTGTGGAAGAATATATTTGTTTTTAAGAGAAAAAACAATCAAGCCCATCATCAAACAGAGCATGAAGCACATCATCATCTACATGGGTTCACAGTGCTGAGACTAGACCAGGCTAGGGAGGCAGTATAGCGCAATGGTTTAAGGCTCTGAGCTGCAAATCTGGAGACCTGGGTTTGAATCCCACAGCCCCCACTTGCATACTGTGTGACCCTGAGCAAGTCACTTAACTTCCCTGTGCTCCCAGGTTGCACCTGTAAACAAGCTTTCAGCTTAGTGTGTGTCTTACCTGGTTAACAATTGGAGACCCGTGGCGACGTGCTGGGATAATGCCATGGATCCAGCCCCAAACTGACCTATCACAGTCCAAGATTCTTTCTTGCTCTTGTATAATATGACCGAGACAATACTCACATATCCCTGGGGTGCTCACCACGCTGATATAGGTTCCACCTCCCGCCCTGCAGGTGTCGCTGTCGGGGTTGTAGGTGTCTGGAGTCGCACTGTTCCGTCTGTGTTGCGCTGTGCCGCGCTTGTTCTTGACATCTGGGGACGTTCGTTCGTTCGTTCGGCTGTGTTGACATTCGGCGCTGCAGTCAGCTGAAGAAGGAACCAGTACAAGAGGAAGCTCGAGATACAGGATAAACTACACGTAGAGCGCGGGATCGGTGACTTGTACCGTGAACACAGCTGCCTTACTGTCGCCATTCCAGGACTTCGGCAGCTCGTCCAGTGTGTTTGCAGACAGCTGTCTGTGTTTGGAGCTGCTCCCCGGCCCAGACCTCCAGGTTCAATGCCTTTCAGCGTCGCGCCGTCCTACCGGCCATGGACACAAGCGACTTGTTCACAAGCTGCAGGAAGGAGACGTTTTCCGCGTACGGTGAGTCAGTGGGGCGCGCAAAACAGGGGCGAGTGGAGTTCCGAGTCCGCGGGGAAGGTAGCAGGTAGGGTCCTTGTCAGCCCGCTAGACTGCAGGTGGGGTCCCTGGCCCGCGAGACAGAACTGCAGTGCTCCCAGATTTACAGGGTCGGGATTCCTTATTTTACATGAAAATTGAACCATTTACTGGGAAATTGTTCCACTGACTTACATTGGTTATACGGGGATACGGAGCAGTTCTGCTTCTACGGGAAATAATGTCATCTACAGGAAAACATTCTACAGTGTCTCGTATCAAAAGAGACATGCCGTTCCTCATTTTACTAGCAAACTGTCACACCCATTAAAATGTGCTGCCTCGTAGAGGCTGAATAAATCAAACTGCAGGAATAAAAGCGCTAGTTTCAGTGTATTCCCTGTATGATTACTCTAGCTGAATGTTGCTACTAGCAAGTTGAAGGTCGAGTTGTTGCCATTTGGACTCGTCCCAGTTTGATTCCCTCAGTTTTTTTGGGTGGTCTTCTGATCAAGGAGATGGTTAATGAAGCCATGAAATAAAGTATAAACTCATTGCCCCACCTCGGGAATAGTGGGGATTCAGAAATTTATTTGCCCTAAACTAGTTAAATTCCCCACCCTGTGATGGAAAACCTTTGTCAAATCCTCTCTAAACCCCCTCCCCATCTAAAATGCCCCACAGGAAAATGCCAGGGGTGGGGGTGTGAAACAGCATGAAATCCTGTGCTTTCTGGGGGCATGCCTCTGACAGATGGTGTTGTAACCCACTTGAGTGGGAGCATCTTAGACCTGGTACTCTCAAACAGGGATGGAGAGGATCACAGATTTAGAAGTGGGTAGCCATCTGGGAGCAAGTGACCACCAAACAGTGTGGTTCACGATAAACACAGCTGTAGAGTCAAGCCTTTACAAAAGTGAGGGTACTGGACTTTAGGTGGGCTGACTGGAAAAATGGGAGAGTGCCTCAGAAAAGCACTAGCACATGGGCAAGAAGAAGGGTGGAGGAACAATGGGAAACATCAAAATTACCATCACAGAGGCAACAAACCTTTGTGTGAAGCAAATAAATCAAAACAAAGGAAAACCCACTCACGGTTCTCAAAAGAGGTGGTGGGAAGGTTAGGCAGAAAAAGATAGCATTCAGGAAGCATAAGGAAACGAGAAGGAGCAGGACAGAGAACTATACCAGTTAAAGCAGGAGGCAGTCAGAATAGCAAATGCCCAAACCGAGGAAAAGATAGCTAACTCGGTTAAGAAGAGGATAACATCTTTTATAGGTACATTAGAGCGAAGAAAGACCAAGAGAGGAGAGTGAGGCTTAATAAAGGGAGAGTGGGTGGGTAGAGGGTGACCGTGAAAAGAAGGGATACTGAACAAATACTTCTGCTCAGTATTCACAAAAGAAGAGGGGAGGTACCTACTCCAATTGATAGAAGCACTCTGGATAGGGGGGTTGATAGCAGTCCATTCACAGAAAAAGGGTTCTGAAAGAACTCCTAAAACTCAAGGTGGACAAAGCAGTGGGGCCTGATGGGATTCACCCCAGAATTCTAAAAGAACTAAGGGGAGAACTAGTGACACCACTGATTTACCCTTTTAACAAATCATGGAGGATGGTGTGATACTCAGGACTGGAGGAGGATTGACGTGAGTCCCCTTCACAAAAGTGGGAGCAAAGCAGAGGCAGGAAACTACAGACCTGTTAGTTTGACCTCAGTGGTAGGAAAATGATGGAATCACTTTTGAAAAAAGAATTGTTGAGTACCCAGAAGCCAGCTGGGCACAGGACCCAAGGCAGCATGGATTTACAGTGGGAAGGTCATGTTGGGTGAATCTAATAGATTTCTTTGACTGGGTGACCAAAGCAATAGACCAGGGAGGGGCTGTGGACATGGCCTACCTAGACTTTAGCAAGGCATTTGACACAGTCCCACACAAAAGATTAATAAACAAATTAGCCAGCCTGGGAGTCTGTTCCAGGGTGGTAGCCTGGCAAACTTTGGCTGGACAACAGGACACAGAGGGAATGGTAAACGGAGTCCATCAAGAAAGGAATGTTACTAGCGGGTACCGCAGGGGTCAGTACTGGACTGGTCCGCTTTTTAATGTCTTTATAAGTGACATTATGGAGGGACTGAAAGGAAAAGTATGCCTTTTTGCTTTTTGCAGACGACACAAAGATCTGCAACAGGGTTGATACACAAGGGTAGGGTGGAAAGGATGAGAAGGGACTTGGCAAGGTTGGAGAAATGGTCAAAAGTATGGCAGCTTAGATTCAGTGCAAAGTAATGCACCTGGGAAACAAAACCCAGGGAAGAGTACACAATGGGGGTACTAACAACAGCTAAAATGGAAAGAAACCTGGGGTAGTTATATCAGATGATATAAAGGCAAGCAATGAGAAGGCAGTAAGGAAGGCTGGGGATTAGGATGTATGGAGAGAGGCATCACCAGTAGAAAACAGGAAGATTATCCTCTGTACAGACAGTTGGTGAGACCCCATCTGGAGTACTGCGTACAGTTCTGGAGACCCCATCTCTGCAAGGACATAGATAGGATGGAGGCAGCCCAGAGGAGGGCAATTAAAATGGTTCGGGGTCTGCACCGAAACCATTGAAGAGAGACTAAAGGAGCTTAATATGTACACCCTCAAGGAAAGGAGGGAGAGGGGACATGACAGAAACTTTCAAGTACCTCAAGGGAATCAACAAAGTCCAAGAGGGTAGCATCTTTCAGAAAAGAGATGTGCAGGAACAAGGGTGCACAGTTTGAAGATAGAGGGGGATGGCTCAGGGCAACATGAGGGAAGTATTTTTTCATGGAGAGGAGGTGGACACATGAAACAGCCTTCCTGAGGAGGTCGGTGGTCAAACACAGTGGGGATACAAGAATGCATGAGACAGACATAAGGCAGTTCTGGTGGGGGTTAGGCAGAAGTACGCTGTTGGTTAACAAGGATCTGCAGCTTATCCAATAGGTAGGGAAATGGGCAGACTGGGTGGGTCAAGCGGTCCTTATCTGGCGTCAAAGACTATGTTCTCCTGGAGCAGTGAAGATGCTGAAATCCCTGGGTAATTCCCCATATTTGCCTCAGATTGCCCAGGGTGGGACAGGAAGACTTTGCTGCATAAACTGTACTTGTTGTGAGAGGCACGCACAACTACATGCTTGCACAGCACTATTATTATTGCTGTAATGAAGTAGGAGGTGCACATGATGGACCTAGAGTCCCTTCCATCCATAAATTACCATGTTAGTATAATCTGAGGCTGAGCCCGTTATAAATCTCATTATTCATGAGGCCACCTGGTGCTTTGATTAACTGCTGTACTGGCCTTAATGTTTTAGAAATGCATAGTACAGTTCAGAGCAGCCACATGTGCGTGTGTAAAGTGCATGTTTCTTTTCTTTCTTCTTTGTAATCAAAATCTATGACATAATCACATCATATCCTCACCACAAGTATTTCTTGGACTTGACACCATTGCTGGGGCTAATGGGCCTTAGATGTGCCTTGGTCATCAAACACCACATCTGGGCACCTGCTTGTTCAGGCTTTTATTAGGGCCAGTGTTCCACATTTTGAATGTCTGTTTTCCATGTTTCAGTGATAGAAGGTTCAGAAGTATGGATAGGATTCCTGGTCTGCAGGAAGGCCGCAAAATTAGATTGTATCTGTCAACTTTTTTATGGCACTGACCTGTCCAAGTGAAGAATCTTGACACAAGTTTCTGGGATCTCTTAAGATCTCCTCTTCACAGGTGCAGAGGGATTTCGAGTATAAACCATGTAAATAAAGTGGCAATCGTGGGTAGTAAACAACATGCCATTGGTTGACAGCTGGTTGGCAAAAGTACTGCTAATGCCCATAGAATCGGAGCATTCTTTTCTTTTTTTTTTCCCCAACCAGCAAGAGGAGTTGAGTGTTTAAAACATTGTTCACATTAGCATGGTCACCCTGTATAAATGTGGTTCTCCCCCTATTGGAGCTGCCAGCAGCTTGTGATAAAATTCTTCATTTGGTCTGATAGAAGGTATTACTGCCAAAAGTGTATTGGACTTCCGCGGGATAGAAAGCAGCGGTTCCGCATCCCACGGCCAAGCCCCACGCTGGCACATGCAGCTTTGTTTTGTGATGTCACTAAATGAAGGCTGTGTGTATGCGCCCATTGACAGGGACCCTGTTAGTCGGCGATTGGGTTGATTTCTTAAAATCCCGACATTTAATGTGTAAAACATTGAGAAGGCCGGCCTGGTGGCACTGAGGTTGAGTTGCTGGACACCACACACGGCGACCCGGGTTCGGAGCGGACTCGGGCTCGCTGGTGGGTCGGCTGGGGTGAGATAGGCTTGAGCATCCCACGACAGCTCGCCTTCTCCGGGGAGGGAAGAGGCTGATGCCTGCACTTGCCTGACTCCGGCGGAGGCTCAGTACTTCAAGCCCGATTGTAGGGGATGGGCGGCTGCTGCACAGCGTGGGACGTCGGCGCCTTGCGCCATGACATCCGGGGTTGCGCTATGGGGAGGAGAAAAGAGAGCTACTGCGGCTCCGGAAGATGGGCTTCAGGGCGTGCCTCAATGTGCCCCTGCTCGCTCGACCACAGTCAAGACCAGCGCAGTGAAGGATCATGGGGTGTCTGGTCCCCCCTCGGAGGGTAAACCATAACTCCATGGAGTCTGGAGTGAGTCTGAGTACAGTGGGAGCAGGAGGATGACTCCTTGTGGGGCCTCTGAAGGGATGGAGCCAGTAGGATGAGGGTGGATAAAATGTAATTTAAAAAAAAAAAAAAAAAGTTGAGAAAATTGTCCCCATTTAAGTTAATGGTGCACATGCAGCCTTTGTTTAGTGACTTCACAAAACGGGGCTGCATGTGCCAGCATGGGGTATGGCCGTAGGATGCGGAACCGCTGCTTTTTATCCTGGCGGGTTGGGAACTAAATTTACAGTAAAATTACTTTTACAGAGACTGCAAGAAATGGAACAGTTTGAATCCTGGCCAGGTCCGTTACGTTACTGTGCAGTATGGGGCTACTACGGACATGCTGTTTAATGAGAGAATGATAGGACAGAGGAGGTGATGTGCTAGAGGGTGCAGGAACACATTTTTTCACTAAAAGGCAGATCTGGTGTGTGACCGCTTCAGGTCGAGCCAGCCAGTGTACAGGTCGCAGTATGTATATTCATATCCACATTTTAAAAGACTGAAACACCCATGGACTCTGGGAGGTTGGATGAGGCCATGCTGTCACTATAGATCTGCACCAAATCAGAAACCAAAAATCCTTTCCTGCCTTATAAAATTCTACAGTCAGTCCATCCAGTCTGGGGCTGTGCCATTACGCAATGAGCTGATTGCCTGTGAAACTTCTGTAGTCATTAATAGAGCTGCTAAGGACACTCCATCAACATGGGAGCTATTGAGTCCCTGTCTGTCCGGGAAGGGGAAAAACATTTCTGAAGAAGCAAGTAGGTTAAATGGGGGATCCAAAGGAGCGTTTTTGACTTATGCACTATTTCTTGCATGTTGGTAAAGTCTGTGTGGTATATACCAGCTTCTGAAACTAACCTGCAGACAACTTGGTTAACCATTCCTTGCATCCTTAAAAATGTCCATAGTAGGCTTCCTTGGCTGCATGCCAAATTTCAGTTCGACCTGTAGTGACTTGGTCCCGCAATATTATTTATTTATTTTATTTTTATTTCGGAATACACTTTTGAGGTACAAGCTCATTTGCAAAGATTCCACGTCAACATAAATTGTACAGTCATCAAAGCATAGCAGGGAAACTGGAAACATTACAAACGATCAAACAGAGAAGCAAGGAAATTAATTTACATCAATTGCAAGTCATTGCCAGATGACAGTGCTAAATCAACGCCATACATGGATCAGAACAGAGCTATACACAGTACTTGCACTATTAGCAAGCCATTTCAGTCCGGTCTTGTTTCGCACAAGGCCACTGTTGTAATGTAAACCAGAAAGCTGTATGTTGGTAGGGTAAACTCAGTATTCGCTGTAGTTACTAATAGGTGCGGTAACTGGTAGGTGAGACAGGAAGGTGGATAGCAGCAAAAGAGCCTTGTCAAGGAAGAGGAAAGTGCATGGAGGGAGTGCGGGTGTGTGTGTGTGTGTGTGTGTGTGTGTGTGTGTGTGTGATATCGGAACAGATGCATCCATTCCTTCAGTTCGGTTATTTGGAAGGTAAGGCCACAGATCCCTGAATTCTGGATTGAAATAACTCTCCTACGAGCCAGATAAGTCTGTTAACTGTTCCTCGATATTTGCTTGCCTTTTGGATAAAATCTGTTTTCATATCTGTCCATGATTCTGATAGTGTATCCTAACAAACTTGCCTGGCTCGTCTAGCTCAGTACAGATCACTCCAGGCCTCTGATACCACAGGGTTTCCACTAGTTGACCTCTCAGTCCCTTTCTGTGCTGTGGTGTGGTGTCTGCCCAGAAACTAAAGAACAATAAACCATTTGATGAGCTGATGTTTCGATGGGACCTGCCTCGGCTGATCCAAGAGATAAACTACTGTAAACAAACACGTAATCTGTCCTAGAGGAATGTGCACTCCTATAATATGCATGTTCCCGTCTGTATGTAAAGCTGTGTACAAGTCAGCTTAGTCAGCTGTCTGTATCTTATTTTATAAAAAGTCAGCATCACAAAATTGTTTGTAAACCCAGTTTTGTCCACTAGGGACAAGGTACAGTTAAGATCTCCACAAAATATAACCTTCCTATGGGTGTGTAAATATGGTTGTATGGTCCTAAAATTGTCTGTTCTCTCGGTTTTGGTTTGGGATACATATACGAAAAATCTGGACCTGTACATTATGCCAGGAGATGTCTTTAAGAGTAGCACCTCCTGGGACAAGATCTAATAAACAGTTAGTCATTACTGGTAAATTAAATTCCCACTCCAGAACGCAGATCCTCACAAAGCAACCAAAAAGAAGACCCCAGGGCCAGGATTTCTGTATGTAAGATATATGGTGCAGCGATCTCCAGCACATATTTTGAATGCATATACTGTCCGTAGAAGTTCCCTGTAAATAGGACATAGTCAACCTCGAGTAAGTTTCTTTATGCTGTCAACATTACATGTAGTCTACACGTAGTGGACCAGTTAATACCTCCTGTACAATTTGGGGGCATCACCAAGAACAACCTATCAACTTTTAAATCCCTTGAGATGGAAACTTGACCTGGTTCTTTTCTATGGCCTACTGGTTCTGACATGGAGCTGTTTATATCTGAAGGATCCTCCATTTGTGAAGAAGTCACTGAGGAGGCCTCTGAATTCTTACTCACCTTGGCTCCCCATTGGGCAGTCTTTGCCAAGGGTTCAAATCTATTCTGCATCTTTACTTTAGATGAGTGGTTCTTCCGGCCCCATGTATGGTTTGCTTCACAAATCTGGGGGGAGAAGTGTTCATGACTTGCATAAATCATTCAAAGGGTCCATCTGCTCCGTAGTGGTGAGGACTAGTGCTAGAACAGATCCCTGTTCTCTAGGTCGCGCCCACCCGAGTCTGGTGCTGTTGTTTTCCTAGGGAGGGATGGTGTGGCACCAGCCCAGGTGGGGCCAGGTCTAGCACTGTGGAGGTCCGGGTTGTACTGAATCCTCACACACAGTGAACTAGCTAACAGTATTTCTGGTGGTATAACTATGGGAGGGACTTCCCAGAATCACCTTCCTCCCTCTGAACTCTCCTGTATTTTGCATGTTTTAAAATCGTGTCTTGGTTCAGCACATCTTCCCTGGGGCATTGGCAGTATGAATGACGTCCTCTCCATCCTAGACTGGCTAACATATGACTCCAAACTCCAGTATGCCACGCTTAGTCTAGTGCACAAACTAGTCCACCGTTACACCCTCCTTGCCTTGCAGACTTATTCCTCCGCGCAATGCATGCTCTTAGATCTGCCTCACTCCCTCTTCTCATACTGCCCAAACCTCGTTAGCAGTGGCCTGAGATCATTTGCCTTCTCGGCAGTGTCTAGCTGGCACTCACTACCACACTCTACCTTATCCTGCACCTCTCTTGCTAAGTTCCGATCCTCCCTGTTACACCACCTCAATGCCTCATCACTTTGCTCCTGCTTCCATTGCCTCTTGGTCTGGCTTTCATAATGCTATACATAAATTTTCACCGTTCACTGATCCTCATAAGTATAAGAATCCGCTCCCTGACCCCTCCTGTTTTGTGTAAATATTTGATGTCTGTCTGTAAATGGTGCATTTTGTAAATCTGTGAACAGTGTAAATATAACCACTGTAGCTGCCATGTCTTATTAATCTGTAAATGTTCAATCTTTGATTTTTGTAAATCTGTGAATGTTGTAAATGTTTCCACTGCTATAGTCATGTCATTGTCTATGTTCTGCACTTTCTAGGTAGCTTAAATGGACTAATGTCTCAGTGAGCTCACCCAGTTACCAAAATTCAAATAAATAAAATAATCTTCATACAAATTACAGCAGTATGGATTAGGGCAGTACAGATTGACCTGATCACATACTACACAAGTGTTGGTAAAATCACACTTGTGGCATGTGTTCGGCTGACCTTGGTAAAACACAAGGCTCTGTCCTTACCTACATAAAACTGCTCAGCAAATGTATAAGCCCAGTGTCAGTATGAAGCAGCCTGATCTTAATCTTCCACCCTCCATCCAGATGTTCAGCCAGAAGCAAAGAGCGTTCTGGAGGCTCTACTTCAATGGGTCTAAAACAGCTTGTGAGGGATGCAACAAGCGTAAAGCGGTTCTAGATGTGTTACTCACAAGCGGAGGTAATATCTCTGAGTTAGAAGTTGGGAGTCACCTGGTGTTCAGCGACCAGTGCATGGTGTGGTTTCAAGTTAAGACAAAATGGAAACTAAATATTCAAAAACTAAAGTCATGAACTTTAGATGGGCACCATTGGGCAGATTTTACTAAAGGAAGGTCTCAAAAGACCTTGCAAATACTGAACAGAGAGGGATGTTGAAGAACACTGTACAGTGTACACATCTCAGAATGGTTCTACTGCAAACCGCAAATCATTGCATAAAAGAGTTAACAAGACAAAGAAGAAAATAACCACCAAGGTCAGTGAAAAATGGACTGCTTTTAGAAAATGCAAGAAATCTGGATCCAAGGACAGGGATGTCTACAAAGAGAAACAAAGGGAAGCAAGCAAAGAAACCAGAACAGCAGAATCGACAAAGGAGGAAAAGATAGCCAAGGAGGTCAGGAAGGAGACAAAACTTTCTATAGATATATCGGAGAGACAAGAGTAGGGATTGTCAGACTAGCTAAGGAAGATTGGAGGGACCACAGAGGGACGATAAGGACAAAGCAGAAATCCCAACAGATATTTCTGCTCTTGTGTTTACCAAGGAGGGAGGAAGGTTGCAGACCATCCCTTACAGGGGCAGCACAGATGGTGGCGGAGTATATTCAGTACTGTTTACAAAGGAAAGCGTTCTAAAGGAACTGGAGAAACTCAGTGTAAATAAGGCCATGGGACCTGACGAAGTACACCCCAGGTTACTAAGACCACTAAGAGAGAACTAGCGGCTCCCTGGCTTCCCTTTTAACATCACTTGAGCTGGGCAAGGTCCCACAGGATTGGAAAAAAGCCATGGTTATCCTCTACACAAAAACTGGAACAAGAGGAGTGCAAGCAACTACAGACTGGTAAGCTCTCCTTGTGGGCATAATAATGGAAATCCTTCTAAAGGAGAGGATTATATCCTTTAGAGAGAAAACAACAAATTAGACCCAAAACAGCATGGCTTTATTACCGATGCATCATGCCAAACTAATCTAATAGACTTTTTCAGCTGGGTAACCAAAGTAGTGGATCAGAGTGGTGCTGTGACTGGTATACCTGCCCCCAGCAACACCTACAACTCGGTCCCACGAGAAGGCTACTAAACAGGTTGGATAGCATGGGAGTAGGGCAACAAGTGGTGAACTGGATATGGAGCTGGCTTAGTGGAAGGGCCCAGAGGGTACTAGTAAACAGCTCCTATCAGAAGAAAGGGAGTAGCTAGTGGAGTGCCACAGGGGTCTGTACTAGGTCCGATCCTCTTTAATATTTTATTAGCACATATCTGATGGCCTGGAAGGTAAAGTGAGTTTGTTTGCAGACAACACAAAGATGAGCTATAGGGTGGACACTCCAGGAGGAGCGAAAAAGTTGAAGGTTGACCTAAAGACTCTGGAACTGTGGTCAAAAACATGGCAACTAAATTTTAATGCCCAAAAAAAATGCAATATCATGCACCTTGGAAGAGGAAACCCAGGAGAGAATACTACCTAGGAGGAGTAAAACTGGAATCCACTAAGCAGGAAAGAGATCTGGGGATAATTATAATGGACGACCTGAAGATGTCCAAGCAATGTGAGAAAGCCGCACTATGGGCAAATGGAATGCTGGGCTGCATAGGAAGGGGGATTACCAGCAGAAAAATAGGTCATCCTGCCACTATACAGATCATTGGTTAGGCCACACCTGGAGTACAGCATCCAGTTCTGGAGGTCACATCTTAAAAATATATTGACAGACTGGAAACTGTGCAAAGGAGAGCAACAAAATGATACAAGGACTGCACAGCAAAACATATGAAGAATGGCTGTGGGACCTGATTCCCTGGAACAGCGTAGGGAGAGTGGAGACATGATCGAGACCTTCAAGTTCCTAAAGGAAATAAGGTGCAAGTTCAGGACCTGTTTCGGATCAAGAATCTCACAAGAACCAGGGGCATGATATGAAGCTGGAGGGTGGCAGATACAGGGGCAACACACGCAAGTTCTTCTTTGCAAAGGGTGGCAGACACATGGAATGGCTTTCTGAGGGAGTGGTGGGCGAGAAACTGGTTACTTTCAGAAATGCTTGGGATAGGTACAAGGGCACCATAACACCGAACAGCAGTTAAGGAGGGGATAGACTCAAGGGCAGACTACTGTAGATGGGGCCATACGGTCCCCTTCTGCCATCACTTTCTGTATTCTGAATGAATCAACAATGGTGGTGGGTTTATCTAGGACTTTGTTTTTTTTTTTTAGCCTGAACAGAACATCTGACACATTCATCCCATCGTTTTGCAGTATTGTGACTGTTTTGATGGTTGACTTCGTTGGCTAGGAAATGAAACCACAATAGGGAATTCTTCACTGCCTGATACTTTCGCCAAAACCTAGCCAATAAGACTGGTTTTAAATGACACATTAAAGATGACCTTTCCTACTGAATGAATCAACATGTATTTGAAGCATAAAAAAAAAAAAAGTCTTTCAATAAAGTCTTAGCTACATACACCCTGTCGGGTGACTTCTAACCCCAGGAATCCTCCACTTAGATGTTTACACTTTTATGCAATCATTTCAGCCCAGAGTCATGCCTCAGAGGCAGAACCTATGCAGATTTTCAAATCTGGAATGTAGGTTCAGACTCTGCAACCACGTTCCACTCTGGCCATTGCTCAGATCTGTTTCTCCACCACAGAGAACAGACTCTTAACATAGTGAACTTCGGTAACAGCTGGTTCTCCAGTCGAGTTTTTATGTTGTAGTTATATTACAAAACAAAAGTGTAGTTAGTTTTCTCGATTGCTGTGTTTTTAGCCAGGTTTTTGTGTAATTAAGGTTCCTCTAGTTCCTGTTTTGATTCCTGGAACTGGAGAACTTTCCCACTTAGCTACAGTGACTATTTTAGCTAGTAAACCAGGTTCCTTTGAAAAAATTTTTTTTTTTTTATTATATGGTTTACTATTTTTACTATCAATTTACAGATAATGGAGCATTTTCACTTTCTGTTTCTGTCTGTACTTTGTGGGCTCCAAGACGGAGTCCTCACTCTCCTCCATGGGTGTTTGTCCAGCGCACTGCAGCCGGGGTAGTGACTGTACTCATTCTGCAAGAGTCCTGAGGAAAAGTTTTTGGGGATTGAAGGGCCGCTGGTATGATTGTGGCTGCACTTTTGGTGCTTCGTGGTCATAATACTGGCAGCTATAGGAGGGGCCCCACCAACCAATCCTTACTGTCCTTTGTTCTCCTCCTCCAGTCAACCGCCTCCAAGTGTGCCTTCAGGGACCAGGCACGGAGAGACTTGCGGGGTGGGGGGAGTAGACACTGCCTAATCATAGGCGCATTCCAGGCTTATGAGCGCCCTGTTCTGGGTGCGCATTGTTACTGCACCCATGTGCATCGCGGTCTGTTCGGCTGGCACTAATTGATGCACTGTAGGGACATCATCTTGAGGCATCTGAGATGATTCTCCGGCAAGCCTCCGCTCTTCCTCTGCCAGTAGCACCAGTAGATACCTTTCTTCTCATTCATCGCTGTTCATAGCAGCCATTCCTCCAACCCATCGGCCTCATCTTTTCCTTCATTCACTGGACCACTACTATCATCTTCCTCCCTGCAAGACATGTATTCCTCCTCCTCCCTTTGACAACTGGTCTCCACGGATCTCAGTATCATAAATTACAGCTACTGATTCATAATCCTGGCTGTCCATTTCCACATCCAGCATTTCAATAGGCACAGCACAGATGAGCTTGCCCTCTCCTCCTCCTCCTCCTCCTGTACGGTGACTGCCATCTTGGCTGAGAGCCAGATGGATGTGACATACAGGGAGAGTAGGGGAGTTTTCTTAAGTGTCGCAGCCAGCATTTCCCCATCAACAAAACAGGTCCATGTAACCAGCCCTCAACATGCACCTGGAAACAAGCTGTCCATGATTTAGCGTGCTTTCCCAGTGTTGGGTAAGTTACTTTTTCTGTTTAGAAACTTGATCCAGGAAGCTCTGTGCAGTCACTAGCAAGGATGGAGAGTACTAGAAAAAGTAATATGCCTGACAGTTATAGTTACTTATTTCTTTTTATACAAAAACAATACAAACATATAACATGACACTTATTTGAAAGTAATAGGTTAGTTACTAGTTACTTTCAAATAAATGTAATCAGTTAAAGATTACGTATTACTTTTGTATAAAAAGACAAGCAATTGTCTCTGCAAAGTGTATTATTTTTCCAGTACTTCTCCATCCTTGCTAGTGACTGCACAGAGCTTTTTGGAACAAGTTTCCAAAAGTAATAGAAAGTAACTTACCCAACACTGCTTTTCCTGGTGAAAAATTGCAAATAAATTAGGAGCTCATGGAATGCCCCCATGTAATGCTGGGAGTCCTGTGCATAGGTCTGCCTTTTTCCTCCCACCCCACTCAAGAGCTGTATGCTAAATGAAAACTTCCCGACAGTCTAGTGCTTCTTCTCTCCCACTCCAGGACTTACTAAAATGATGTTTAAAGCCATGGCAGTTTAGTGGTACACAACTCCTGCCCCAATTTGGGTTGAAGTGACATTCAGATACCTGGCAGTCTAGTAGTAAACCCTCCCCTTTCTTGATCCCCTGTGAAACAGTGTTGAAATCCTCATGATCTAGTGGTACCCCTCTCCGCCCCTGATCTCCATTGAAATATCAGTAGCACCCCCCAGCCAGAGTCCTAGTTGCATAATTAAGTACCCCCATCCACCACTTCAATCCCTCATCTGGCAGCCAACACTTCTAAACTGCCTGTCGTGGTCTTCAGGCAAAAGAAGGAAGGTGACTGGCACAAACCCTCCTCTTATCACCTCATCCAACTGCAGTCTAAGTGCATGGGACTGAGCGTGTGCTGCAGTAAGTTTTAAAATGCAGCGTGCACTCCATTTCATTCATTTAGATGGTGGCTGGCTGAGGTGATGAGAGGCGGGCCTGTGCCTCTCATAGTCTTCCTGTTGCCTGCAGATGAAGATGGGCTGCTTAGGTTGAGTTGGGTGCCTGGTAGGGTGGTGGACACAGAGTTGGTGGGATGGGTGGAATTACTTTTTAACTTGGAGTGGGGTGGGGCTTACCTTTTGAACTACCAGGGATTTAAACATCATTCAGTGGGATTGGGCAGGAGGAGATACCACTAGACTGCCAGAGATTCAAACATCATTTCAGCTTGGACTGGGGGTGGGGGTACCACTAGACTGCTAGAGATTTGAACATCCTGCCAACAAGGATCGTGGTGGGAAAAGGGTACCACTAGACTGCCCAGAAGTATACAGTCTTTCAGTGGGTATTGGGTGACTGGGTGGGGGTGTTTATTTATTTTTGTTTGTTTGATAGGCACCAGTGGGTGTGTGTGAGGCGCACCACTGTGTGCCTTGATAAGAGAATAGTTTTGGTAGTGTTAAATAGTGCTGCCTCTGCAACTTTTAGCACTCCCAAAATCCTCCGTTTATCTTACATCTTGTATGCAGCGGGCACCCTCATTTGCATGGGCACAGTGGTGTATTTTGTGTGATTATGCTAACCACTGTGCCCCACACTACTGGGCCCATTGAATATTCCCTGTTCAGATGCACTATGCCAAGTTAGTGAGGCTGTTCATGTTAGCATTGCACTAACCTTCTAAATACTGGGGTCATATCTCTTGAGCCCATAAAGGTTGACCATCTAATAAGACAGTTATATTTTGTGTTTTATGCCCTTCCAGTCTCTGACTCGCTCTAGACCCCACTGTGCATTCCCAGTGTGCACCTATCTGAGCTAGTGTGGCCTCCTCCGCAGCCATTGGATTACCCTCTGGGCAGGGTCGTGGTGGCTGATTATTTACTCAAGTTCACTGTTGCCTGTAAGGCGGCTTGCAACCTAACTGGTGAAGCTGCCCCAGATGCACTGGAGTCTTTTCACCCATGGGGATGGGGTCGTTTCTTTGTTTCCACCCTCCCCATGGGACTCCAGGGTGCAGTGACGTCAAGCGATGTTCACTCACACACAGTGCAGTGATGTCCATCTGTGAGTCTTGCCACCCACGGCCATCCAACTGCACTGCCACCTGTAGTCACCCAGGTGGCAGTATTGCGGTGGAGCGGAACTCATCCTCCCTGGAGAGGAAAGCATTCTGTGGGCGCTCGGTCCCTCTCCTCCCAGCCAGCCCCTGGCAGTCCAGGCTGATTTTCTACTCGGGTCATCGGTGCCACAGTGGTAGCAGTACCAGCTCCGATGGCTGGCCACAAGAATTGTTTCTTAAAGTATAAGTTAGAGTTTGACCCCTAGAGATCCCCTTATAAAGAGTGACTAACTAAACTTCAAAATACACTGAAACCAAGAGACTGACTGTCCTACGGTCTAAAGCACAAATTGCCTAGTTCCAGTGCTCTTGTGAGCATTATACACCAAGCTAACATCTGCACTTTGATAAGGCTACACACACTTTTTCGCATGGAAAGGGGTGTTCTGGATGGTCAGTGGCATACTACTTAATATGTACACGGTATTACAGACATGTCTATTTTAGAATTGAACACAGAATTTGTATGTATATACTTCTGAATATTGTGTATGGTGGCTTTAGAATATTAAACTGTGTTAATAAACTTGAGTTGGAAACCAGTTTTTTTTTTTTTTTTTATTATTGGGAGAGTGCCCTCCGTGCTTAGAATGGTAGGGTTACCCAGATTATTTCAGGTCCTGTTTAGTAATCCTGCTCCATGAACTGCTGTCTTGTACCAGGTTTCCCAGTCAGCCTCTTCCATGAATTCCAGTCCTGTGCATGCTACCCATGAATTCCTGTCCTGTACCATCACCCCAGTCAGCCCTCCATGAACTGTTGTCCTTACCTTCTCCCCATGAATGCTGTCTCAGATTACTTACTCCCGAGTCAGCTTCCTCCTTACATTTCTGAACTATCCCATCACCCCAGTCAACCTCAACCATGAATTCCTGTCCTGTGCCTCCCCAAGTCAGCCCACTCCTTGAGTTACTGTTTGTTTGTTTATTTATTTAAGAGTTTTACCAGGAAAGCATACTGAGCAGAGTACCGTTTGATTCCAGATGCGGGGGTTACAAATGATAAGGTGAACAAAAGCAACATAAATACAAATGATAAGTGTACAAACACAAAAGCAACTTAAAATAAGTGTGGTACAAGACAGTTGGTGAGAGCAGTCATACTTACAATATACAGGTAAAAATTCTGCAACAATGGACAAGAAAAAAAAAAAATATATATATATATATATTACCCAGTACAAAAGGTATACCCAGGCCAAGATTAAAAGCTGGAAGTTAGGTAGTGAGGGGAACTAGGGGAGGAGCAGGAAAGCAGGAGCAGGACGAGCGAAGTGAGTATTCAGAAGGGCATTCCGGAGCCGGGAGCTGGTGGCACGCCTAAGGTCTGAGGTAAGGGAGTTCCATAATTTGGGCAAGCTGAAGGTGGCTTGGCCAGACCGGGGTGATCTGTGCGGGATTAGAAGGAGCCGAGAGTCGACGCTTTCTGAGAGCGTAAGCAGGTGAGGAGAGGGCTGTTAGGAGGACATCAGGTAGAGGGGAGAGACTGAGTCCAGAACTTGGCTGCAGTTCTAGCACAGTGTAGTACTCACGTTATGGAGAGAGGGAGATCCGCGGACTGGTAGAGGACACAGTGATGAGTGTTAGGAGGCGGTCCAAAGTGAACCTGCAGAAGGAGTTGAAGAGGGGTCAAGCTGATAAGGAAGTTTGTGGGGCCGCACCGTGAGACTACATCACCGTAATCCATAATTGGAGGACCTTTTTTGACTATTGCTAGTTGTGTTGGTAGAGGGATGCAATTTTTGTTGTGGTAAAGGGCACCAGCATGGGATGCAGTTTTTGTGACGAGCATCTGTATGTAGAAAAGTCAAGGTATTGATCTAACCAGGCGCCAAGATATCTATAGGAAGTGCAGGCCATCAGTGGGTAGCCATCCAGGTGTAAATCATGGGGGGAAGGAAGGGGTTGGTTAGCCAGTACGAAGGTGAGGGAGACGGTTTTATTTGAGTTTAAAAATAACTGATTTAAGTGGAAACCAACGTTGGACAGAGTTGAAGTCCTTCTGCAGATGGGATGAAACGCCTCCGGGAAGGGCCAGAGGCTTAACAACACCGTGTCGCTGCAGCGCGACATGGATGGATGCGTACGGGCATGCATCAGGCAAGTCGCTGAGAAAGATAGAGAACAACAGAGGGCCAAGAACGGACCCTTGGGGACTCCACAGGTGACTGGAGAGAAGAGGAGTAGCCGAGCCAACCCGGACTGATTGGGTCCTACCTGCCAGGTAGGAATGGAACCAGTTAATTGCAGATGCAGACAGTCCAGCTTGAACAAGTTTAGCCAGCAGCAGGGGATGCGAGACCGTGTCGAAGGCTTTGGCCAGGTCGATAAAAATAGCTGCAGTAATTTCCTTTTGTCTATACCTGTAAGAATGGTGTTGGTGAGGCGAAGAAGCGAGGTGGTGGTGGAGTGATTTTTCCTGAACCCAGCCTGGAAAGGGGTGAAAAGGATACGGCATCAAAATGGAGGTGGAGCTGGATAGTACAAGGCACTCTTGAATTTTGACTAGAATGGGGAGCAGTGATATGGGATGGTAGTTGGATGGGGAGGAAGGTGCGCCTCCTTTGGCAAGGGAATGACCGTGGCTTGTTTCCAAGAAGTAGGGACAGACCCGAGTCTAAAAGGTTATAGAGGGAGGTAGAGAGGGTAGGCTATGGTCGTGAAAGGAGAGCAGAAGCGCTTTTGGAGTCGAGGCCTGATGGGCATTTACCTTTGGAAGGGTTGAGGACTGCAGTATTTTTAGTACCTGGTCGGGTGTGACTGGGCGAACGAGAAGAGGCCGGAGAGCATACAGCCGGGGGATAAAGGGCGGGGATGGGGACGGGAGGCAAGTAGAGAGGATGCTGTGGTGGAGAAATGAGAATTAAACTCTGTGGCAACCACGCAGGATCCATGATGATGCTTCCACCTATGTTGAGGGTGGGAGACAGGGGTTGGGCCGGGGAGTAAGAAGGATTTTATAGATTTCCAGAAATGTGAAGGGTGAGAGAAGTTATTGTTGAAAGCAGATTTAAAGAGTTAGATTTGGCCTGACGACGAGTCTAGTGCAGGCATTTCTTAGTGATCGTAGTGCAGAAGGGCCGCTTGAGCTCCTGTAGAAAAGATTTCCAGGCTCGGTCCACGGCGCGCAGATGTTCCAAGAGTTTAGCTGTTACCCGGGCAAGTGTGCTCCTCTTACTCTGGATCTTCTGAGAGGGCGTGCAAGTCCCAGATGGCAAGGAAGTTAGTAGAGAAAATTTTAGGGCCTCATCCATGGAGGTGACCCTGGTGATGACTGACTGACCAGTCAATGCTGGAGAGGTCATTTAGGAAGCGATTAAATTGAAGGATTTGTAAGCTCTGTTCTATGCCTTCTTCCCAGTCAGCTCCTCTAGGAATTCCTGTGCTGTGCCTTCTTCATTGAAAACATGAGCATGAATGTATTGTGCTGCAACAACGCGATATTGACCAGGAACTGACCCATGAACGGTTAAAAGGAAGAGAATTCAAGCCACGAGAAGACAGTAGACTACGACAAAAGCGGTTCACCAACTGCATACAAAACAGGAAAACGGACAAGTGTAAGTTCTGATTTACACAATTAGAAAGTCTCCCATCTAGTGGCAGGATGTGAGGTACTCATGCCAGAAGGCTTGTACACAGAATGACATTATAAAAGGGTCTCAGAAATGCTCCATTCTGATTGGCTGTCACCATTCCGACTTTATACAGAATAACCCCTTTCATTGTAAACGCAGCAGATTCTCAACACTGAGTTCGATCGGTGACATTAGTGGTACAAGAGTGAAGCGCGAGTGCCCTTTTGCTGTCATTGATCCAATGAAGTGTTGAGAACTAAGAGTTCTCATTGGGGTATTTATAAATAGAATAACATAGCACTCTTACAGTGCTGTAACACCATTGAGGAATTCCAGTGACATCATCACGAGGTAAACCTGAGTGACGCTCGAGAGGTTTATGATTTCATTGGAATCCTGAGATGGTGTTACAACAACTGTAACCAAGAAAATTCCACATGTTATGCAAGACTCTGTTCTGTGCATAGTTAAACTTCACTCGCTGCCCAGTGCCTTGACGATGTCAGTGCTATCAGTCACAGACTCATGTTCACCGCCCCAACCAGAAACTGAAAAGAACAGTTTCACTCACAGGCTAGCTTATGTCACTGAAATGGGGAAACCCCCTTCCATGGCGTCGGCAGCCTGTGAAAATGCGCTCTACTAACGTGGCAGCTGCGGTCCTTGGGGAGTCCCACTCTCTGAGAAGTCAGTGATGGGTTGAGGGGCAGATGGGGAGATTCTAGCCTCTAAAAATAGTTTTAAACGCACGTTTTCTTCAACTTTGATCCAAGACTGCATTTATCGAGTCTGATTTTTCAGTAAACTCGGTGGTTTCAGGTAGGAGCACAAGCACAACTAAAACAAGGTTTCTAAGTCCTAATGCTATCGATCTGATGTCAGATTGATGGTCTTATGACTTCTTAACGTCAGAGTAATTTTATTAGGAGTCTTGAGGACTGCTGAGTGTGTATTTGGCGGGGGAGAGAAGGCAAACTATGCATTACAATGTAATCAGTTTACAGTGTTTACAAAAAGCTTGGTTTCAGAAAACTGGGTGACTGTTTTAAACTGCTGAATTTTGAATCGGTGTGCGATGCTTTCCACAGTCAAGGAAGCTCAGCCACTCTTATCTGATGCTGACAGTGCAGCTTGATTTTGATTGGTATTCTGAAATGTTAAGATGTTAAGAACAATGGGTTCTACTTTCTGAAACACAAGTGACAAGGTTTGGAAACCACCGGTGAAACAGGCTTACAGTGTATTGTTTGTGTTTTTTATTTTTGTATTTTGTTAACCAGGTAAGATATACTGTGCCATGAGGCACCTTTTACAGATACAACCTGGTGTACAATGTGAAAATTTTGTTTATCTTGTAAAGCTGACCTCATTTTTGTTGCAACTTTGAAGTGGGATTCTTACTATGAGGACCAAATGTCAAATTAGTCAATGCAGATGCCAAGATATTTAGACTCTAAAACAGTATCAAAAAGTTCAGCTGTATGGGTTGACGCTGAGAAATTATTAGCATTAAATCTGGTTTTCGGTGCTGAATATAATATATCAATCTGTTACACTTTCATGTGCAGCCTGATCACCATGGCAAACAAATTCTTCCTGTCAGCATTCCATTCTCTAACACTGCTGAATGACTGGAATGATGCATTCTGATTTTGAAGCGGCATTCTTAAACAGTTAGTGGATAAACTGTTTTATTAAAGATCGCCCTCTCAAAGAAAACATTCAAAGGTGTACTTCTAACACTTTTTCTTTTGAAATGAGTTTTTTTTTTTTTTTTATAATAGTAATAAAGCATACTGCGAGTTAGATTTATTTATTTAGTTTTTGTTAACCAGGTAGGTACACTAGACAAGACAGTTGCCCATTTTCAGGTATGACCTGGGAGAGTACAGGAATAATAGATTTAGGTACATACGACATTGTACAAATTAGACATGTTACAGTTCATGTGAGGATACAGATTCGACACAGCATATGAAACATGGTAAGGCATAGATTATACAGTATTAACATAACAAAAATAAACACCTTGTGGGAGATAAGAGCAGTAATGTTACAGATTCAACACAGCATCGTGGTAAGGCATGAGATTATACAGTATAAACACCTTATGGAAGCCAAGAGCAGTTCCAGGGTACAGTACCGAAATTCTTCAGATATGACACTATATACAGCTTAGCAACCTCTTGGAGTCTGGTCTTTTGTCCAGGAGTAGCTCCAGAGCAGAGGAGTGCTGTGATGGATCAATTCACGGGGTTTGGGCAGCCACAGGCTGAGAGCAAGTTTGAGATGGTTCCATAGGGAGGAACGAGACACATCTGTGAGTGCTGCTACGGACCTGGGCAGGGAAGGAGTTCCACAGTCTGGGAGCAATGCAGCAAAGTCCCGCCCACCCATTTGAGTCCTGTAGCTGGTGTCTTGAGGAGGGCCTGTCTCTGGGACCTGAGGGAGTAGTAGGAGGAAACGGACAGGACAAGAAATTTTGCAAGCCCTGGAGGGGTGCCAGTGCCATGGACCTTTCCGTGAAGCACCCTAAGACGTAAGTCTATGTGGTTAGCGGGTGAGAGCTAATTTAGCCTGCTATAGAGGTCACAATGGTGAGTGAGATGGGGCAGCCAGCGTGAAGCAGCAGACATGTGTAGGCAGTGGACCACCTAGTGAGGTGGACTTTTGGATGAGCGGCAACAAGAGGAGCCCTATAGCAGGCGGTAGGTAGGAGCACCCCTTTGGCAAGTGCAATCCGAGCTGCCGGAGTAAGATTACTTTTGCTCTGTATGCCAGACCCAGTTTGCAGTTTACAGTCTTGCAAGTATTCTGAATGTGGCGGCCAAGGTCAAGCTGTGGGTCCAGCGTCACCCCAAGGTGTTTAAAGTTGTCAGTAACTGGGATCTTGACCCCGTCGACACCAGGAACGCATAATAGAGTAGGGGTGGCCTTAATCTTGGCCTGAGACCCAAAGAGCATGGCCTGGGTTTCCTCGAGATTTAGAACTAACTTATGTGCCAATATTCAGGATTGGATGTTCCTCAAGTCCTCGCTCAGGTGGTGATTTATGACCCCTATCTCAGGAGTGAGTCAAGATGACCAGGTCATCTGCATAAAGGATAGGCTTGCAGTGATAGCAGCAGCCGGGAGTTTGTTCACGAATATGGAGAAAAGCAGGGGCCCCAAGACTGAGCCTTGTGGGACACCCATGGTAACGGGATAGTGTCAGAGAACTCCTTCCCATACATAAGTTGCTGTCTGCCGCTTAGATAGTTGGAAAACCAGTTGAGCACCTCAGGTGATAGACCATAGGAGCTGAGCTGGGTGGAGAGCATGGTGTGATCAACAAGATCAGAGGCCTTAGAGATCTATAAAGATGGCTCCAGAGAGTCTGCCTTGGTCCATAGCTGCTCTGATCCAAGATGAGACCGTGACAAGGGCAGAAGTTGTGCTGTGCCCTTTCCTAAAGCCATGCTGCTCAGGGGACAACAGGTCATGAGACTGCAAGTACTCGAGTTGCCCTGCCACGACCTTCTCGAGAAGTTTGCTGGCTGCTGACAGTATGGATATTGGACGGTAGTTTTCTATGAGTTTGGGGTTTCCTTGTTTAAGTATTGGGACCACCTTGGGTACTTTCCATACTCGGAATGACACCTGACGACAGGGACAGATTGAAGATATGGGTTACCATGGGGCAATCTCACTGGCACCAAGACTCAAAGTTTCTGCTCAATCCAACATGTCCAGCACTCAAGTAGGAGAGACCCGAGAGCAGTCTCTGCACCTCTTGCACCACCATCACCTTAAAAAGAATGGGCGGGTAAGATGAGGATGGTGCGGCCCATTTTCACCTTCTCCCCTCCCCCATGGGGAGTGACGAGGTAACGGTAGATAGGTCCAGAAGTATTGGTTGAATGCATTTGCGATGGTCAGGAGTTGTTGCAACTGGCACCATCGATGATCATATCCGAGGTCTCACTGCTCGGGTCCCACTATATTCTTAATGTTTCTCCAGAACCTACTGGGGTCCCTAGCTGTGCGCAGCAGCACAGATTTGCAAAATTCCCTTGGCTGCCCTAATAGCCTTCTTACACTGATTTCTGAGCATCTTGTACTGCAGAATACGGCCTGTTCCGCCGTGGCCTTGAATTTTTCCCAGCACTTATCTCTGTACTTCATAAGGGTTAGCAGACTGCCCTGCAGCCACTTTGTCACTGAGCCCCTGACCCTCTGTCTGATGAGGGGCATGTTTATCCTGCAGCACCCTGAACGCAGGAGGAAGTGACTGGCTGCTGATGAGGAGTCCTGTCGTTCCATACTGCTGACCAGTCAGCGTGCTGGAGATCAGCTTGGTAGGAGCCAAGATCAAACCTTGAGTAGTCTCGGACCTGGATAATTTTATGTGGGATTTTCAGAGAAGGAATCTTCCACACCCAGTACACGGGAGTGGTCCGAGATGGAGTCGGAGAGGATGCCCGACGAGCTGATCCTCTCTGGTCGATTTGTCATGACCCAGTCCAGAGAGAGCTCTTCCACCATTGGTTGGGCATCTAGTAGGCTCCTTTATCAGTTGCAACAGGAGAGACCAGCAAGGAGTGGTTCA
Source organism: Neoceratodus forsteri (assembly GCA_016271365.2). Taxonomy (NCBI): domain Eukaryota; kingdom Metazoa; phylum Chordata; order Ceratodontiformes; family Ceratodontidae; genus Neoceratodus; species Neoceratodus forsteri. Next base: position 244,934,165 of record CM028129.1, on the reverse strand, counting down.
TATGCTTTGGAGTTGCAACCAAGCCAGTTTAGGTTGAGATCACCTAGAATAATAAGTTCATTATGTCGGGTCACAGCACCTACAGTATCCAGGAGGACGGACAGCCCCTCCAGGCTGCCCCTTGGGGATTGTAGGTGAATGCAACATGTACCTTTTGGTCATCCTGAGCAACAGCACCGTGTGCAGGAACTCACAAGGGACTGCACAGGTTGTGGACAGGGTAGCACCGACAAGTTAAGACGGCTTTATAATAGACCAAGATGCCACCCCTCTCTTTCCTGGTCAATCAAGCCTGAGGAGGTCATAGCCCGGAGGGCACATACAGGAGTTTGGTGTGGTGGGTTTAAGCCAGGTTTCTGTTATTCCCAGGATGTCAGGGGTGTGGTAGGTGACCCAAGCCAGTAGTTCTGCCAGGTTGGGCAGGATGCTACTGTGAATATTGAGATGGGCTATTTTCAGCCCTTTGACCGCCATCCCACCCAGAGCAGCAGGGGCTGTTTGGCAAAGCGGGCCAGGGTTTAGCTCGATGTCACCTGATAGTGCTAGGGTCACCAGGAGTAGCCATAGGAGATGTTTTAGGAAGGGGAGCCATCCCTGGCGTGCACCCTGCGGCCATATCTCTGACCAGACGTGCATGGCACCAAAAGCACCTCAGGTCAAGACTGCAGAGAACCCAGGAGGGGTCTGCCTTCCGCTAATAGGTTGGAGAACGTGAAATCAGTTTCCTCCAGCAGGAGCAAGTGTCCCATGGTTCACCCGCTCTAGGGACATCTGCACCAATATACCAGTGGATGCCAAGGACAGTGAGGATACCACAGGCTAGTGTGCACATGAGTGGGTGCAGCGGTATTCGCTTAAATAGGTACTGAGGGTTCCCATGTTCATACCAGTGATAGACTGACTGAGGGAATGGTTCAGAAATCAGTGCTGTTCACTGGCCCCAACCTCGTGGCCAGTGGTGATTCCCACACCACTACCAGACACCTGATACCACCCTGTTTTCGGCAGTACCTACCTATTATTACCACCTATCTATTCTCATCACAACAGTTCAGAGCTCATACCTTCAAGAGTACCAAACTAAGCCCTTAAGTTGGTGAGCACCCGTGGTATGTTGGTAGGCAGGTCACCTGTAACAGATTGGGGATTATAAATCAGTACAGTTAGCAGGGATACTAATGCTGTTAGAGTAGTCAAAATATAAGCCAGTGGACCCTTGGCGCTCACTAGATATAGGTGAACGATGCCAGCCCTCAGCAAACTGTACAGCCCTCTTAAAACAAAGATATAGCTTACACAATATTTAAAGCAGTTTGTTTGGTATATTCTCTGCTACTAGTTAATGGTTGTAACACAGGGTACTGTAGGAATTGATGGAACAAATTATGCTGATATTGTTTGTCCAATCAGACTACTTAGTGTTTGCTGTAATTGCAGCACTGGTTAGTATATCAATTTTAGGTTACGTTAGAGTTAGAGACTTTATGGTGCCCAAGATCCCGCCTATGGTCAGTGACGATTGGTGCTGGTCTATTCAGGCGTGGCTACCGGGCATTTAATGGGAGAAGGGAACGGGTGGGCGGGCCTAAAACCCCACGCTGCAGCAGCTCCTTCTGATGCTGCTCTCTCCAGTCCCAAGCCAATCCTTTCCCCCAAGGCACTAGCAAAGTCCCAAACAGTGTTCGTCAGGGAGGACCGCCTGTTTACCAAAGCGCCTCAACCCCCGAGATGCTCCTTCCTTGTCCTGAATGCAGGGGAGCCTCCAAGAGCCCCCGCACGGAAACAGTCCAGAATACTGTGTTGCAAAGATCTGGCTAGCCTTGCCCCAGGCGCCACCTTGTGCAGGAAGCCAGTTTGGCGCCAAATTCAGCTGGGGCTCTATGTGGAAACAAAGGCGATGGCGTTTAGTAGATGGTCCCAAAACCCAGCCAACGCTGCAGCAGCTCCTTCTGATGCTGCTCTCTCCAACCCCAAACAATCCTCCCCCAATAATAGCAAGGAACTGTAGGGCACAGTTGCAGTGGTTTTGAGAACAGGCCAAAAGTTTCATTTGTTCTTCAAAATGGTTGTTGGAAAGATAGCCCTTAGAGACAAGTACACTAAGAGTTGATTTCAATTGAAAATGTTGATACCTGGTGACTTAACAGTCAAAAGCTAAAAGAAATGATCAACAGCTGAGGTCCACAGTCACAGAATGTGTTAGAATTCCTGAGAGGGATGAACTCTGCCTGTGCATATGCAGGCTGTGAAATCCTTTTGTCTGTATGCGTCTTTGTCATTCAAAGAGGACTTGAAAAGCCTAAATATAGATCATGGGGCAGGTCAGACGAAAATGTGGATTTAAGCAGGACCCAGAGTCACTGAGTTTGTCCGACTTCATTGCTTCACTTCTGTTTTGCTTGGGATACTTTCCAGCAAGTTGATTTTAAAATGAAAAATGCAGATACCTGGTGATGATGCTTGTAGAAATCCAGTCCAGGAGACTTTCACGGATGTGTTGAGCAAGAATGGTGTAGTTACTCCAAGCAGAAAACCATGTAAATCCACAAAAACTAAGCTACAGACAAACACAAGCAGCCACCACACAGAGCAATTGCTTAACAGTCTGTCACCTCTGGGGCAGTTTTACACTCGCTGTGCCTTGTGCTAGATTATGCCCTGGGGTGATAAGACACTTAATTTAACCCCTGGTCATGCCTTGTTGCTTAAATAATGTAGTCAGACTGGAACACTAACATACAGGTAGCAGTAAAACACTGGAATCACAAACCTAAAGAATTACAGAGAATGAAGATGTAACGATCACATGGGACCACCCAAATACCAATTGTAAAACAGGTGGATGGGGAGGCGTCCTTGGTTCCCCTGGTTTCCGACTTTCTAGGTCTCGAGCTAGAGAATATCCAGGCTTTTATTAGCGCAGCACTTGCCCTTAGTCCCCAATTGTTCTCATTTACAGAGGGCTGAATGAGAAAGTAACACGACTATTGAGAACGCTTACTGTCATGACATTCTAGGTTCACGCTTGTGTGTTGCAATGTTATATTGCTTGGTACTGTATATAGAGACAGCCTATATGATATTCCAGGTTAATGCTTGTGTGTTGCAGTGTTATATTGCTCGGTATACAGAGACAGCCTACCCTATAAATTGTTTACCGTAATTACGGTATCCAGGAATATTTTTTTTCGGTTTTTAGAGTGTTTAACGTTAAATTACACTAAAGGCTTATCTGTAAAATGTGATTGCTGTCATTCTATGCTCTACTTCCCTTTAAGAAAGGATACTATCTTGAAATTTGTGCCAATGCTATATTGTGGAACTGAAAAATCATGTATTACATCTTGAATTAAATAAAGTTTACAAAAAAGAGGATGCCAGAAAACCAGACAATACAAGGAAAACGAACAAAGGTCGCTTAATTAATTTAAGTGTGTATCCCAAGTGAGTACAGTCGAAACAAAACAAATGCTGAGCAAAAACGCAGAACCGTTTCAGTTGACATTGGAGCTACAGGACTAATTAAAACAACTTCCAGGCAGATCTGAATGTGCTGCCAACATCTGTGACCCCATATGAATTACAGTTTGCACTTAAGAGCACGCTCAGCAAATATTTGAAGACTAACACAGTACTGATTCCTTATTTCTTTGAACGTACCCTGGCTGAGGAATAGGGTCCATTCTTGTCATTATTAGAAAACCCTGGAACGTTGGAGACACTATCTAAGAGGGTTGTACAGGGTGTTAACTAAGCTGGAAAGGACTGATTAGCAGTTTCACATGGGAACGTGCAGATCAACTGTGAAAATACTTGGCAGAGATTCATTAGTAAAATGTAAAATATATTTGGTTTTATTCATGTACTCTCCAGTGCCACTCAAAAACAGTTAGCAGTCTACTGCTATGCTTTTCTGGAAATGGTTAGCATTACCCACTGTTTTACATAGGATTTTTATGTGCCATCTAAGCTGTCAAACCTTTTGCATCTTATAATTTCTAGTTGAGACCCCACATTTTAGGATTGCTTACCTTCTGTAAAACTTATTGATGTTGGTTGTTTGATCTGCTTACTTTCTTAGAAGAAATGCAATGCATGGGGAATGGTATAATTATGCCCAGCCTTGTTTTGTTTCAAATTCTGGATCTGCTTTGTGTGCATACATGCATGAAGCATTAAGCCACGACAAAGGAGGGGTTCTACTGAGAATTAATGCCTGGATATTTGGGGTGCAACCAGGCATTCATTCCCCAGTAGAGCCCTCCTTTGTAGGAGCTATCGTGCTTGTAACATGAAAAGATGGCAACGGATTTGCTACCTTTTAATTATGAAATGGGTAGAAAGAATGCTGGCTCCTGACTGGCCAAGAACAGCTTTCAGCTGAGCCTTTATCCCAGCACAGCGGCCCAGCTCAAAGTAATATGTTTAAAAAGGCATAAAATTTACTAAAAATGACCCATTTCATAATCGCAATAAGGCACTCCAGGGGAATGTTATGGTGGGCTAACGGCCCTTCTCCAGGTGGTGGAAGCTTTTCGGCTATGCCTCATGCTTTAGCCCACCGAGGTGGGCAGTTATTCCTCCCACACCCCTGTCATGCCTTATTGTTTAATTATTGTACTGTAAGACAGTAGACGCACACTGTTTGCAATGTATTTCTCGATGTATCGATTGCTACTACATAGTCTGCTCCATGGAACCCTTATGTTACGATATTGTAGGTAGACAGATGAATAATGCCATATTTTTAAACAATGTATGCTCTTACTACTGTCAAATATAGTTTTAAAAAAATTTTTTAACTCTGTTACATTGCACCGCTACTCGTACCATCATTTTTCCACTTTTAAAGAGAATCGCAATGCATGTAGGCATCTAAAATGTAAAATTGCATCATTAGTATGCAAGTTCCAGCGCCTACTGCCAATTGGCAAGAGAACATTGTAAACACCTCAGCTTAACTAAGGACATTTAGCATTTTATTTGGTAAATTCTATTTCTTTTCCTTTTCGAATTCTATTTTTTCCCCCTACTGCGAACTCTCTCCGTGACCTTCGAACCGCCACCATCTTTACCTCTTTGTGTGACCACGGTTGGTCCCTCCACTCCTCTCCAGCACGGGCATTCCCTGGATCTGCCCTCAGGGAAAGGGTCGCCCCCAGGGCACTCTATCTGTAAGTATTGAGCCATCGGGCCGGGTCTGACTTCCAGAATGTGTATTACAGCCGAGGCGCCATCGCCTGTCAGCGGGGGTTTATGTTTTTACCCCTGTGGAGCCTGGCTGCCAAGGCAATGCACACCGTGGCTCCACCCCTGGCATACGCCACAATGCTCTTTGGCTACCGCCCAGCTCTGGAGGTCGCCGTTGAGCGGTCACACTTCAGCCCTCCCTGGGGAAGAGAAAGCAGTCCACGGATGCTCAATCTCTTCCCCACTGACCCCCAGCCGCCCTGGTCCATTCCTGAATCCGGTCGCCAGTGTGGCCTCCAGCGCCTCAACCCTCTGTGCCACCCCAGCTAATAAATTCTATTTCTAATACATTAAGTAACAAAGAGGAGCTCAACAGATCTAAAAGATTAATTGAGCATTGACATTCTTAAAACCACTGTTAATTAAGGAGTAATAATTTCAGTTTGTTTTGACGGTTCGACCCCGGAGCTGTATTGGTCCAGTTCTTCTGTAGTGTGGGTAAACCCATCCTGTAATTCCTATAACGCCGCAAATAGAAAACGCTCCATCAAAATTTGCCATGGTGCAGTATGATGCATTTTATTTCACAGTACTTTTCGCTTGGTACTCAACAGTCCAAGGGGCAGGAGGGTGGGAAACAATTGTTCTATTTTATGGTGCTTGGGAGCAAATACACAGTGGTTGACAAATGTACTACAGGAGCAATTGGGCATTACTAGGGAATTAATGCCTGGTTGCTGCTTGAGCACCTGCTGCTATTTAGCCAGTGAAAACTGTTTATTTGAATCTGGCATTTATTGCCATGTTACAATGAACATTTGAAACACCCTCTAGCAGTACAGTAACTCATTATGCAATGGTTACTTCACCGATAGGATGGTGGAGCCCTGGAATGCGTGGAACTGGTGGCTGTTACAACTGTGGAGGGGTTCAAGAAAGGTTGGGATAGGTATTGGGGAAGGTGCATCCCAGAGCCTCACTGGGGTTGAGGGAGGGCTGTGATGGTGCCCTGGGCAGCACTGATCCCCAGGCAGACTCGATGGACCATTGGGCCTAATTCTGCTGGCTTTTAGTATGTTAGTATAGTTTCCTTGCCTCCAACAGCACCATGAGTGGCTATATTGTGTTAGGGTATTTGCAAGTCCGGAAAAGATGTAGTGGAATTTGCTCAAGAATGAGAACAAACATGTTTTTGTGTGGTAACTCCAGTGTAGTGGGCAGTCTGTTGTTCTTTTTAAAAGTAAAAAAAAAAAAGCATTTGTCAATGCTGAATGTTTGCTTGCTGGCATTGGCATTGGTAGTGTAGTAGTTACAGAGCTACATAATAGGAATGGCAGTGAAGTATTGAACTGAAGCCAACCCACCAGCACCCTGCAGAGACTGACAGGCATTGGGGTGTGCCTTTGGGTCATCGGGCATAACCTGCCACGGGCATTTCACCACACCCTACCCTGCAGACACCGACAGGCGTCATGGCGTGCCCTGGGTCTTTGGCCCTTATGCTCACCCCATTCCATCAGGAAATACAGTGAGATGGGTGCTGTATAGGAGAATGGGGTGAACTTTGGGGCGAAGAGTCCAAGGCACACCTTGATGCCTGTCACTGGCTGCAGGGTGTAGAATGGTATGAGCATTATAGGCAGAATCTCAAGTCACACCCTGATGCCTGTCAATCTGTACAGGATGGGGCATTATGGTTTGAAACCCTAACGCCTTGGGCTTACATTGGCATTTTCACTCCAGATTTTCTACATGGGTTTTTGTGACCCCCACCTTATGAACAGTGGTAATATCAGTTTGTTAGCAGCTGATTTTGCACAGCGACTCGCCATTTGGCACCACAGGTGCAAAACACATTCGAACAGGATGTGAAAATGACAGCTGTACAGTTCATGGGGAGTGAAAATGGCAGCGTTGAAAATCTGCAGTGAAAATATTAAAAAAAAAAAATAATTGAAGTCACAGCGTGCGTGAAAATATTACAACGCCGCCCGTGTCACAGTTAGTTTGGGGATTTTTTATAGCAGATTGTCAACACAGGATTTTGGAACCTCCGCTCATGAACAGTGTCACTGTGATTTTCTTACTCTGTCCCGAACAGTGATTTCCCAAAGCAACCACGCACTTCTGTGCTGGAAGTGCGAAAACACATTTCGCCATGGTGTGAAAAATGACAGCTGTACTGTTTATAAGGAAGTGTGGAAAATGCCAGGGTGAAAATCTGGACTGAAAATATTAGAAATTCATGAACTTACGAGTGTGTGTAAACTGGTAATGGTCGCTCGTAACACAGTAATTTTATGGACTTTTTTCACCAAATTTTTAACAGTTATTTTAACACCTCTGCTCATGAACAGTGTTACTGTGATTTTCTTAATCTGTCCCGAACATTGATTTCGCGACTGACTACGCCATTGTGCGCTACATGCGCTGAAACACATTTTGGGCGTAGATGAAAAATGACAGCTGTACTGCTCATAAGGAGGTGTGGTAAAATGGCAATGTTGAAAATCTGAGTGAAAATATTGAAAATTCACAACTTAGGAGCGCAGTATGGAACAGCGTAACGCATGCTCAGAAACAGTCATTTTGGGGAATTTTTCACCAGATTTTCAACATAGGGTTTTGGGGGCCTGTCTTATGAACTGTGACACTGTCGCTTCTAAATTGGTCCCGAAGGTGGTTCTGCAGTGACTTCAAATCACCTTTCGGGCCCGATTAACAAAGTGACAGTGACAGAATTCATGAGGAGGGGTCCCAAAACCCCAGTGTTGAAAATTTGGTGAAAAATTTCCAGAATGCCTGAGAGATGCATCAAAGTTGAAAAACCCTATTGGTCAGGTGGAGATCCCCAGGAAAAAGAGCACAACAACTTTTGTGGGTGCTCGACTGGCAATTTGATTTATTAAACATGTCTTACAATGATTGCATTTACTTTTCTTACATTTTCAACAGTCCTTCATTTCCAAAACTATTCATTTCACATTCCATCTTTCAAAGATTTACATATTTCAAATCACGTGTTTCAAACTGTCCCTTTTTCCGTTGTCTTCTCGGGGTCCAGGCAGCTTTAAAGCCTGATACACCTTGGTCCTCTTCCTCTTGTGGTCCTCGTCTTTTTGTTGTCCATAATCTTCTTGGCGTCTGGACGTTTGGAAGCCCAACACCCTTCTCCTATTCCCCTTGCTGCCCTCCCTTTTCCGCTGCCGATGGCAACTGTGCCTCATATTAAACCCTTCCTACGTCCTTTTGCTTGCCTCCATGTCAGGCGCTGAGCCCGGCCCATAGTTTCTACTTAGTGGGGCCCTCCCCCATTTTAATTTTTAATTTTCTGAAAATTTCCTGATTGCCCCGCTTCAGGCTCTCTGTCCTTTTTCCTCCTTTTCCGCGCCTCCTCCAGCAGCTCTTTTCTTTCTGCCCCTTTAGTCAGTTGTTCTTTATGTTTTTGTCCCTTTTTCTTTCCCATCTTTTTGTTGCCCTCCTGGTAACCCATGACCATCCATTGCCTCCTTTTAGGCACTCCTGCCCCCCATAAGCCCTGCTTGCCCGGGCATCTAAGCCTGTTGGCCCTTTTTGCCATCCATCTTCCATCGGCTCTCTCCCTTGTAACCCTTCTGGCGACCCAATTGTTGCTTCCTTCCTGCCTTGCCTCTCTCCCTGTTGGCTTCCTTTGCCAACCCATAGACCACATTTTCTTTGCGGGCTCACTCCCGTCTCCTCACCCTATAGTTGGTGACCCATTGTTCTCCTCCCTCACACCCCAATCCTCCTGTCCCCCCGCCAATTTCAGGGTGGGTGGGTGGTGTTAATCTTGAAAACCCAGCAAAGAGGGAGACTTCTTCCTCTGCTGGCTCCTAAATACCCTCAAGACCCTCCCTTTTCCTTCCGGCCAATCCTCACCTGGCCTACCTGCCTAGTCATATTGGTCATATCAAGGTATGACATCAGCCACCTCCCTCCTTTCCTGAGCCCTCCCTCCCGTTCTTTCCTTCTACCCTCCCCCTGATCTGAACTGCCTTTGACTTGCCTTTGCCTTCCTCTCCCTAACACCCCCCCGTGCCTCCTTTTCTTTTAGATCCCTTGACAATTTAGGTTGTCCCTTAGCAAACCAGATTTGTCAGATGGAAATCCCCAGAAAAAGAGGCACAACAACTTTTGTGGTGCTGTCGACTGGCAATTTGATTTATTAAACGCTTACAATGATTGCATTTACTTTTCTTACATTTTCAACAGTCCTTCATTTCCAAAACTATCCATTTCACATTCCATCTTTCAAAGATTTACATATTTCAAATCACATGTTTCAAACTGTCCTTTTCCTTTGTCTTTTGGGGTCCAGATGCTTTAAAGCCTGATGCCCTTGGTCCTCTTCCTCTTGTGGTCTCTTCTTTTTGTTGTCCATGTCCGGGCGCCTGAGCCCAGCCCATGGTTTCTACTTGGCCCCCTTGCCCCCCACCATTTTAATTTTCTGAATTTTCCACTAGCCCATCTCCAGCTTATGCGATGGAATGATGGGCCCCCTCACCTCTTCTTCCCACTTCTCTATGCTATTCTCCAATTGCAACACGTATGTTGCCATCCCTACTGTTCAAAGGTGCACCCCATCCTGTCTGTACATTCCTGGGTTGGAATAGGATATTCCTTTATGTTCTATGTACACTCTCCCCTTAGCCAAGCTGCCACCTTCCTGTTAATTCTCTTCCTGGCCCGCTCCACCCTTTTATATCTCTGGCCTGCTGTCACACCATCCTGGGCACCATCTCTGACTAGGCTATCCTCGCTCATGCCACCGCTGTTTAATTGTCCCCATATCCCTTATCTCCTTGCACAGCAAACCCCATGGACGTTCCCTAAATCATTACCTCCCAAGTGCAATAATAACAGGTCCGGTTTTGGCCATTTCTGTTTCAGATCTTCTAAGGTTGGCATAATCTGTGCCTACCTCATTCCCCTACCCCCCTTCCAGGGGACCATCACTCTGTCAGGATCCTGTCCTAGCTGTCTCCTCCCTTGACGATTAGCAACCCACCTCTCTGCCTAGTAAATATAAGAGTGCCCTAGTATCCAGACCCGCTTGCATCTTCCCGGACGTGTGAAAAGCAAGTGTGGATATTAGACTATTTTTGTCACATATGTCTTATAGCAGTTTGACCTCCACCTGCCTGCTTTAGTGATTTCTTCTTCAGACCCACCTTTTCTGCTAGTGCGGATGCAGCTCCTATTCTAAATGAATGAGAAGAATAATTTTGCGTGTTCTCCCTAGGTGCGCCATCACCTTCTTGACACCCCGTTACCTGGAAACATGTCACCGGTTTCCGTCTATATGTGTAAAGAACTGCCTGCTTTTCCCTGTCTCTTGCCTTGTACTTCCATAGCACCGCTACTGGGCATGTTCTCTCACTCATGCTTGTCTAATACAGTCTCGTCCCACTTCCTATCTGGTCTGTTTTTGAATGTCTCAGCCAAGTTGTGATCATCTCTGTTCCCAGTGTATTTCTTCCTCCCACAATCCCTGACTGCATCAGTTTTGTTGGCGCTACAACCCCGCTGACCCTGAATCGCCTCCTGCCATCACCATGAAAATGGCCCTGAATAACACGGCCTGAAGGGTGTGGTACAAATCTCTACCAAGGTTTTCACCAGCGCTTCAAGTTTGTCCCCAGCAATAGGTTTTCTTATGTCTACCTTCCCTCCTTTTTACGCTAAGCCACCCCATCAACATGCGCCGCACCACCTTAAACTTATTCAGCTTGGCCCAACCAGCTGCATGCCCATCCTATCCCTGCCAGCTGCACCCCATTTTGCTGCTAGCCATTCCTGCCTTCCACTTTTTCACCATGTACTTTATCTGGTCCTGTGAAACTGGCTCACTTTACCTTGATCCCTTCCTGTTTCTGAACTCCTGGAAGGCCCCCACGTCGCCGTATGCCTTCAGCATGTTGGTGGACCAGGAGCTCCTATATAACAGTCGGGTTCCTTCAAGCCAATTTCCCATATTTTTTCTGCCACTAGTGTTCTCTTTGCAGCGGCTTGTGGTGCCTAGGGACCTGAATCTTTCCAGCTGTAAGTGGGAAAGGCTGTCAGCTATGTCATTTTTTTTACCCCTCTATGTGCTTGGCTTTAAATGGCATGTTTAGTTGTAATCGCCTCAACACTAACTGTCTCAGGACCCTGTTCGCTGTCTCTGAATGCCCTCCCTGCCTGTTGATAACCTCTACTGGCTCTGTTATCACAACTCAAAATATTATTTACTATTCTTAGAAGTTCTCCCATGTCAACATAGCCACCCATATTGGGAAAATCTCTGGTAGAGTTATGTCCTTTAGCAGCCCTTCTCTTCCAAGAATCCGCCACGCCTCCGCTCTTCATCTCCCTCGGAAATAAGCCCCCAAACCAATAGCCCCGGATGCATCCATATATAGATCCAGATCGTTATTTCCTAGCCACTCTTTCTGCCAGAATGTAACCGTTGTATTCCTTTAAGAATTATTCCACACTTCCACATCTTGTCTAATTCCTCGTGATATGTCTACCCAATGGTGCGGATGCTTTTGCCCGCTGTTGCCCTGGCTAACCTCTTGGTGAACACCATCCCTGGTGCGTCTGCCCGGCATGCAAAGTTCAAGTGCCCCCAACAGCTGCCGAACCTGCCTCAGGGAACTCTCCTCCTGTATTTTACTTTGTAGCAAAGCCCTGAGCCTGGCCACTTTCTATTGTGGTAATCTGAAGACTTGCTCGCCACATCAATCTCAGTCCCCAGGAATTCCAGCTTCCTGGCTGGACCTTCTGTTTTATCTCCTGCCAAAGACACCCTAACTGATCGCACATCTCCTCAAAGTCCACAAGCATTGTTCTTACCTCTTCCTCACACCCTATCATGAGGAAATCATCCAAATAGTGTACCATTGCCTTGTGCCCATATTTGCTCCCAAACGCCCATTGTATCCAGGAACTGAATGCCTCGAACTTGGCACAGGCTGTGGAACAGCCCATGGGCATTGCCTTGTCAAAGTAGAAGGACCCTGGAAGCAGAATCCCAACAGGTCCCTATCCTCCTTCTGGACTGGTAGTAGCCAGAAAGCTGACTCTATATCGGTCTTTGCTAGCCAGGCGCCCCTCCACCTTTGCTCTGATCAACTCCACTGCTTGATCCAGGGTTGCATACAAAACTGTGCTACACTCGCCTGGTATAAGGTTGTTAACCGATGTCCCTACTGGGTAAGACAGGTGATGAATTAGCCTAAATTCCCTTGTTGCTTCTTGGGCACTAGGCCCAATGGGGAAACCCGTAGGTTAGGTAATGGGGTGTCTGGAATGGCCCCTCCATCCTCCTTGCTTCTGTTTCTTTATTTTCCAGAAAGCTGTGTCCTCCCTCCCTTAATGGATGACAAGTTTTTGGCTCTGTGCCTTCCTTCTCCCTTGATATTCTAAACTAAATCCCTTTTGAAGTCTTCCACTAACATGTGTCCTGCCTTATCCTCTGGGTATCCTTCATCCATTCTTTTAGCACCCCTACCCTGACCAGCATTCTAGCCAGCCTAAAACCTCCCCCAACCTCTCCTACCCTCTCAATGTTTCCCCATACCTCCATTCCCAAACCCTCTCTTCCTTGAACTCCCTCCCTCTCCCGATTGGTATCCCCTTCCTCCTCGAAATGGCTGCCCATTTTCTCATTACCCGCTCTTTCTGTCCCCATTGCTCTGCACCGGTTGCGGTGTTGACCTGCACATTTTGAACAAATGTGCCTGAATTTGAATTACTCCAGGAGCGCAATGCCTTGTTGAAACCCCAATACGCTTTTTCTTGCAGCCCGCCTCCTCCTTGTCTATTCCCTTTTCCATTCCTATAAAACCCGCTAGGCTCCTTACCCATAGTTCAGATGGGTCGAATCCCACCTCAGATCCCCTCTGGCTGCCATTCTCTGCCAGAAGGCCTCATCACACTTTAGCCAACCTATCCCCATCCTAGCCTTGTAGGCATCTTTTATAGTGGTGGCATATGTGAGCAATGGGATGGCCAGGTTTTTTTTTTTTTTCCTCCAGCATGATGGCACTGTATATCCAGAACCCTGCCTGCCAGGCCTCTATACTCTTCCCTTGTAACTTGTCTCCTCTACCTTGTTTCCAGCGATCGCCAAAGCCACAGCCATCTCAGATTTTCCTACAGTCTCTTTCACGCGTACCTCTTCACGACTCCTTATCCACTAGTGCAAATAAATCCACGTGCTCCCCTTTCCATATCTTTTTCTTTTATTGTCAGGGGACGTGATCCCCATTGTCATGCCTGGTAGCCCCTCGTTACCCACTCTAGTTTTTGTATTCCTTCTACCCCTGCAGCCTTAATGTCCTGCAACGCCTTTCCATTCGCTCTAAGCCCTTCTCTCCCATGTCCCCAGCAAACCTGCTAGATATTTGGTCAAATCCCTCTGGGGTCTGTTCACCCTATCCTTACCACTCGTGCCCTCATCTGCGTCCTTGCTGCCTATCTCAGCTTGTTTATTTTCTCCATCAGGCTTTTTCCTTGACCTTTTTGCTCCTTGCCCTCTCTGCCTCCTCTTCCGCTCTTCTTCTTCCTTGCCATATTCAGCATCTCCATCGCCTTCTTCATCATTTCTGCTGCCTGCTCCATCATCTGCATGCTTGTGACTTCTGCCATCCTGGATAATTAAATACTTAAAGGGGTATACAGCAAACAAAGTTATCCTTGTCCAGCATTGAAATCACCCAGTATATGCCCCCACAGGTTTTGCGTCTCTGCAGACCCCTTTTGGTCCTCTTCCGGTGACAGCCTCACATCTTGTGGCCAGTCTCCGTCCCCTTTCTAGCTGGAAATTGCCCCTTAGATTTTTTTTTTTTTTTTTTTTAATAAACACGCTGCTCCTACCCTGGTTCACTGCCCTTTCCCACAAAATTCTCAAATTGAACATTTTTCTATAGATATAGATAAAGGCGAGAGAGAAAGAGACAAGTAATCCATAGATGCATTTTTAATTACCATTGCCTATGCTGAAACTTGCCTTTAACCACATTTGCAACATTCTGTTGCAACAATGCCACTACAGGAATGACGCCCAACACCACCACATGGGCACTACAGTCCCTGAAGCTGCCGCAACAGCAGCGGCTCAAGAACGGCAGCGACATGTCGCCAGAGGAAAATCCTGGGCCCCTGTGCTCCTTGTGTGCAGCCCTATCCAACCCTTGACTCCTGGGACCCTTCGCGATTCAGCTGCATCTCGGGTACATTTGTTTTACTGTTTACATAACAAGATGGAATAAACTCCCATTTTCCCCATGCTTTTTACCCGCTTGGGATCCCCTCCAACTGGAGCTCGAATCACCCCACTTTGGTAACTCTGCCCTTGCCACAATGCTCCTACCCCACCCCCAATGTAGTCCCAAATTCCAAACCTGTATTTTGCCTCTTGGTATTCTGGCTACCAAGATCAACAGCCATTACACTTAAATTACAACCTTTTGTTTTGTTTATTTTAATTTCTGTTATTAATGCGTCTCCACCACAGGTTTGGTCGTGAAGTGGCCTCCCCAATAATTATTTTACTCACCCCGCTACTGCTTCCGGTCCATGCTGCCTTGCTAGGCCCCCATGCCCAAACTCCCGGCCATGTGGCCAGAGCCTACTTTACCCCATTATGCCTTACCTCAAACCGATCCTTAATTCTCACTTATGTGAACACAAACAGGGCAGCAGTGCCTATAACTTTATATACTCGGTTATTTAGAACAACTTCTATATAAATACCTCCCAAAACGCTCCCTCAGCATCTAATTCATGAGGGAACCTAGTACAAGGTTATTAAACTACCTCTCACTCTACATTTGTCATATGGTCACAATTCCTGCCCCAAAACAATCCTCTGTGTAGACAATACAAAAGGAAGAACAGAAGCCAAAGACGCTTTCCTCAGCGGTACTGTTATTTTCCAAATTGCCTAAAATGCATCTGCTGATTCTCTATTTACTGATTTTTATATGTGTGTGTGTGTGTGTATATATATATATATATATATGTATTTTTTTTGCCAAGCCTGCTAACATTGTATTTCTACCCATTAACAGATCTTGCCTCATGGCTCTAAAGTTCCTCTGCTGGTTGCTGTAATTCCTGCAATTGTTAACTAAATTGAACTGTTTCCTTAATTGCAGGTTATGTGCTGACTGTAAAGCACCTCTAGGAAAAATCCCAGCACAAAAGGCCTGCCACTAGCACACTGAAAGTTAACTCCCTTTCCTAGTTACTGCTCAGGCCGCTCCCATGTGGCCAGGCCTACCCCACCTGAAAAACCTTACCTCAGGTAGTTGAATTGCCAGTCGAAGTGCTGAGCTCTGGTCTAAATTCAGTTAATCTTGAAAATCCAGCAAAGGGGAGACCTCTTCCTCTGCTGGCTCCTAAACGCCCTCAAGACCCCTCCCTTTTCCTTCCGGCCAATCCTCACCTGGCCTACCTGCCTAGTCATATTGGTCATATCAAGGTATGACATCACGCCCCCTCCCTTCTTTCCTGAGCCCTCCTTCCCCCCTTTCTTTCCTCCTACCCTCCCCGCCCCTGATCTGACCTGCTTTGACTTGCCTAGCCTTCCCTCCCAACCCCCGTGCCCCCTTTCTTTTGGGATCCCTGACAATTTAGGTAGTCCCTTAGGGCAACGCATTTGTTCCATTATACAGCTTACGGCATTTCTTCAGTTCGCAGTCAACTTTGAAGAGTGCAGGCGTGTTCCCGGTCCACGAAGATAGTCGGCCTGGACTCCGGAGGTAAGTATGGGGTGAGGTGGGGGTGTGCAACTGGAGACGCAGAGGGTGGGGCGGGGTGGGGTAAGTCCGCGACAGTCAGCGAGGGAAGGTTTTTTTCTTTCAGGTGCTTTTCTTTTAGGAGGACGACGTGGGACTTGTGCCACGCTGGGGTGGCTCCTGTGTGGCAGCTGTAAGGCTGTTTGGGGACAAGCGGAGCACGGGGATTGGGCACCCCGTCGCCATACAGAATGTTGCCCACGCTGAGTGGGCTCCCAGCGTGGCACCTGGAACTCTGTTTTGGGGGAGGGAGAGAGCAGCAGAGCCGGCGGGATTGGGCACCCCGTCGACCCGTACAGTGTCGTTGGGGGGCGCGCCGACGCATAATATGCGTGTGTGTGTGTGGCGCATGAGCACGTGATATCTCATCGCTGCTCACTGATGCGTAGCTCTCCCTTCAACTGTCGTCACTGCATTTTCAACTCTGTCATAGACAGCTGCAGCATTCACTGGCGAACTGTGACCGCGGCTACAAACACACTGACTGAATTGGAAGACGGGTGCCACACCCTCCGAAACTCGGATGATGGCACTGTTTCTTGCACATGCGTGCAAGCAAACATAATAACAAATGAATTAGAATCAAACTACCAGCTACATCAGCAGTCGCTACAGAATGTGAGCAATCATAGCATGTGTGTTTAATGTAGGGACAGTTTTAGGCCTAAGGGTGGACATTGTCCCTTTAACACCTTATATGGTACAAATACAATAGCTAAGTGAATTTTTTTAATTAAGTGTAACTTTGGATGAGTATGCTGTTGTCATTTGTCCCCTAATCTGGATGTATTTGGAAATGAGACTGCATGTCTGAATATATGTTACTTTGTGTGTGATTCTTTAGTAGCATTCTTATTTTTGCTTCATCCATTTATGCTTCTAGCCCTGGGAACTCTGCTCCTCGAGATCGGTTTAGTGTCTGTTCTACCTGCTCAACCCACCTCTTGGTGACCATCGTTTGCCACCAGTCTCCCAGTTTCCTCATACTATATCAATCCAGATCTGTCCCTTCCCAGATGGCTTGTCCCCTGCCACCAGGGAGAGTAACTGGGGAATGAGGGATGTGGCTTCGTGAGGGGGGGGGCTGGCCCCAGAGTTGGGTGATGTGGGGGGACATGTTTCTGCCCTGTCCTTTTTCTGCAAATGCAGCAGCAGCAACACCTGGGAGGGTGGCGTTTGGTCACCCCATTGCCAAGGATGTCTGTACTACTCCACCAGCGGTTTCTAGTATAATGGTGCATTTCACATTCCCAGTGGGGAGAACATCCTAGGGGTGCTCTGAAACCCTCCCTGCAGGGCCTCTGCTCTTGGTGTCCTGGGCGTGGGCGCAAACCTGGATTGGCAGTGTGCCAGAGATTGTCCCTCTCTGCTCAGCGCCATGTAGCCAGCGCTAGCAGTACTTTTTAATCCAGCTATTTCAGTGGCTAAGGTGGTGACCCTATCAGGCTTGTCACTACATCTCCTGGGATCAGTAGTTTACCATGATGATACCATATCCAGTCTTTGGTGCGAGTGAGGGGCTGTCATCTTGTTCCAAGCCTCTACATTTTCTATCCCCCTTTCTTGCAGCTACCAGCATTATGTGGTCAGTTGTAACTGGCAGACTGGCACTCTTCGGTCTCTCCAGCTGCCAGTCCATTACCCATGGCTCTTCCTACAGAGGAAGTGGAAATGCTGTGTCCCTGCATTCTTGCCTTGTTGCAGGGGTCACTGTGGGAACTGCATAATGTTGCCTCCTCCTAAGACTGAGTGTTTCTGGGATGTCTGACACATTGACCTGTGCACACCACAAACCCATGTTGCCTGCAGGGTGTGTTGTTGCGGGCCCTGTGTATGAATATATATTTTTGTATTCTCTTTTATCCTCTGCTACCCAGCCCTTGAGGCGACCAAGCCTATTCCCTAAACTGCTGTTCCGTTCCGCTGTCTGCACACCCTTTTCATGCCATCCCAACTGACCGGTGTATCCCTTCACGGAGAGCCCTACCTGTGGGGACATCAAGCAGGGAGATCAAAGTGCCACGTAGGCACTTCCTTGCTTCTCGCGTCGGTTGGCGAGGCACAGCTTGAGGGCTTCCTGGCGCGGCGAGTGGAGGTGGGCTGCCGTCATCCAGCCGTCGTGGGTGGCCATTTTCTTACGTTTCTTCATCCTGCCTACTAGGAAGCATGCCGCAGCATCCTTGCTGGTCACGCATGCGGCGTGTGATCACCCACGTTGCAAGCATGATGCTGAGTATGGCCGCGAGAGCCGCCAAGGGTGGTGCTTCCGCCCCCTCCCCAGGAGGAGGCGTCCAGAGGGCGCTCTGAAGTCTCCCTGCCAGCCTCCGCTTCTGACTTCCCAGTCGCCAGCATGTCAGGCGATCCATCACCTAGCTTCACGGGCTGGCTGCGATGAATATTGAAATAAATAATGTAGGCACCCACAAGTTTTGCATTCAGACTCTTCAGTACATGGGGTCGTAGCTTGTGGACCAAACACTAATCTGATAAGTCTGTACTTTATCAGGTGTGAAAAGTTTGACTTTTCAAAAATAGTTGCACGCTGTCTGTCTCTTGTCTTTCTCTTCTTTGTCCCTCTCTCTTATTTTTAGCTGTTAAATGTTTGAGAATCACAGTACTAGTCTGTATCTGTTTTGTAACTCTTGGGAGTGCTGAACAGTAACTGGCTTTGTTTCTCAAACCACATGGGTAAATACCACACCATGGGCCTCTCTGGACACCTGCAAGTCCAAGTGTCATGCAGCAGCTGATGACTTAAGATAGCTCGGAGCTGTCAAAACAGGGAGGCAGACTGCAGAATACTGTATGTAAACAAATGTAGGCTCTTTCTTGCTAATGGCTGTTTCCTGCAGTTATGCCTTTGGTTCTAAATATAAGGTATGGATCTGGTTGTTGGAGTGTCTGATCATCAGAAATTGAACTGGTTTTATAATGATTCACTCTGAACGATGATGGGTCTCTGTGTAGATTAATGCTGACAAAATGTATTTTTTTCTTCTTTCTCATGCATGGAAGCCCATGAAATCAATTTGTAAACAACGGTCAACCAGTAACACCCCCCACCCAACACGTACACTTTTTTTTTTTTTTTTTTCTTTTCTTCTTCTAGTAATGGTTGTCTCCCCTGCCAGTCTCATCTAGCTCCTCGAATCATGTCCATGCAACCTCCGGGTTTAGTTGGCGGTATAGTTGGATACTAACCTTGCGCTTCTTTGGACCTCCTTTGTGGCCAGGGCTACAGGGCAGACTGGGATGGGGGTGCCCCCATGCTAAGGCAGACAACATCCAGTGGAGCAGGTGGCTGGTTTCATTGTGTGGGGCCCAAGTGTGCTGGTGTCCCACCCACGTGACTCCAGCATAGCCACTGATGGCAGAGTGCATGCACAGCATTCTCTGCAGTGGAGCAAAGTCCATGGCCCTCAACAGGGTGGCTGTGGTACTGGAACCCGACGCCAGCCCTAACAGAGCCGAGGCACACTGTCATCAACAGCTGCCTCAGCCTTGGCCTACCTCCAATTTCTAGAGGGTATCTGACCACCTGTTGTCTGTCACAAGTCCTTCAACCTGTCCACGTAACCACACACAGGAAGTTGGTGGCATCTGCCTCTGCAAAATGTGACTCCAAGCCTCCCAAATGACCCTCTGCTGCACTGCCCGTACAGTCACCCCGTGGGAGTAGTGCAGTGGAAGTTGCTGCTTTCACTTGGGAGAGAGAAAGCTTCTCATAGTGCACAGTTCTCCTGCTGCCAGCCTACATTGTGCTCAGGATGCAAACCTAGGTCACTGGCTGTGCAACTCCACCTTTCTGTGGCATTTGATGACTGGCAGCAGGTCTTTAAAAATAGTGTAATAATGTACTTTAATTACTTGTTGGGTGAATTACACCCTGAAAATCAGTACCTAAACTTTCCATTATGCACACTGCATTACATGTGTTAGTGATGGAGAATTGTCTCACTCTCACACGCTGTTGAGCACAAGACACAGCAGCTGCAGCTGAAGGCTGAGGCAAAACCTGTTTTGTGTCAGTTTGCTCCTGGCTGAGGTTCACTAACCAGTAATTATAAAAATTAAAGAATGGACAGCAGTGAAAGTGTGTGTGTGTGTGTGTGTGTGTGTGTTTGTTTGTTTTTTTTGTTTTTAAACACACCCTTTGTGTAATACCTTTACAAACCAATCAGCCTTTGCTGTCATGGATTATCTGGTATCTCACACCCCTTGGGTGTGTAAAATATATAAAAACAAAAAAAAACTCATTCACACTGTTGTTCATACGTTCACTAGATATTTACCACGGTGGTATTTGAACAAATTCATCTGTAATCTAGACGTTTAAAGGGCTTGTGACGTCATTGTGACAACTTTGAGAAAATTAAATATTTAAATTTAACTTCTGTATAGTTATTTTTCTGTAATTCTCACCCTTTCTTCTTTTTACTAAGGACATTTGTATGAAAACAGGAATGCTGCCCTATCTGTTTTGGCGCTTCTTGCCTCTTGACATCACAGTTTTGTTTGACATCACAGTCTGTTTCTGTGTAAATGATTATAATGCCATAAACAGGATTATGATGTTGGGTGTAGGCAAGCAGAAAGAGCAGATACAGTCTAAGCAGGGCTCCAGATAAGGTGTATACCGACCTGTTTTACTCACCTTATTTTAGGAAATACTCTTCAGAACTTTTTTAATGAGTACCAGTACTCTCCCAATATTTGTGAATACTCCACACGCCAAGAATAGTGCTTCATAACATAACTGGTGATTCAAAAGGAACATTTTTTTGCCAGATTTACAGCACTTGTATGCATCCACTTTTGTTTTACTCACTATGTTTTAAAACTGGTGAGTAAATTCCTATCTCAATGTTATTTGGAGCATTGTTGGCACCTGAAATTCTTACCTAAGGAAAAAAAAAAAACTACTTTTTTTAATAAATGTACTCTTCAGTCTACTCTAGCAAGACATTTGTACACATCTGAATTTCGTTTTACTCACCTCACTTTCAAAATGAGGAGTACAGGTACTCATCCCAAAAATCTTATCTAGAGCCCTGATTCTAAGGGATAGTAATCCTTTTTATACAACTGTCCTTAGTAATAAAGAAAGGGAAATAATTTTATAGAAAATGTTATATAATTTATGGAGAGTGTCTATTAGTGTCTTTTCCGTCAGTTTACAACCTGATAATCCCATCATTATGATGTCAGTATGCTGTAAACTTTGCTTCAGTACATCATACCAGTGGGATTACAGGTTAGAATGTCACCAGCTGCCATAATTCTTTCAAAGGAATGGTGATCTGTAGCCGTGACAATGTTTAAAATACACACGTTCCATGCTCCTCGGATGTATGATCCACCTCCCTTCCCTTAGTGGACAAGCACTGGCGCTGTATGAATGCATGAAGTAATGTGACTTGTACCGACCAATCGGAAACTGCTGACTGAAGCTTCAGTGAAGCTCAGTTTGAACATTTAGATAATCTGTTGTTTGTTTTATTAGTGTGCTGATTCTGTATCACATCTCGCTAATTGTTGTACTCTTAATAAATGTTCTGTTGTTCCTTCTTGATTCTTACCTCTCTCGATGAGCTTTTTTTTTTTAAACAGAAACTAACTTTTTCCCTCAGTGGCTAAGTGGGTTTACATACACTAAAAATACAGTGCCTGAGTAGCGGTTATTAACGCTGGACATAATCACCTCTCAAGGTTTACTTGGTTGTCCTGGCAACCTCTTGAGGTGATTACAGCGTGGTTAACTGCTACTCGGGCATTTATCTTCTATATAAACTGAAATGTTTCTAAATCTCACATTTTTCCCCAATTTTTCTGTTGGTATCAGGGGCTCTTTAAGGTCTTTCTTTCTTTCTTTTTTTCCTTTTCTTGTAGTATAGCGTAGTGGTTAAGGGCACAGAGCTGCAAACCTGGAGATTTGGGTTTGAATCCCATCAGCCACCACTTGCATACTGTGCAACCTGAGCAAATTATTTAACTTCCTTGTGCTCCCAGGTCGCACCTAAGCAAAGCTCTGGCGAGTGTGCCTTTTCTGGTTAAACTTTCCTTTCTTTCTTTCTCCCCATTGGTACTTGGTTTTCTTTTCATTTTGTGTTTGATCTCTTTATTCTCCTTCCTGGCAACCCACTTCTGTAGGACACCCTACTGGCCCCACTGCCTGCCATACTTGCCTTCAGCTAACAGGTTCTGTCACCAGGCTCCCCAAATCTTCTGATGCGCCTTGGCTGTCTGGCTTGACTCTGCTGCCACTAGGGAGCGCTGTCCATGAACTGTCTGAAGCAAGGGTCAAGGGAAGTGAAGGCAGTGCATTAGGGATCAGATGTGAGAGGAGACCCTGTTGCTTTCTTTCAGCATGCCAGATCATCTGCTTTTACCCATGTTCTTGTGTACTGCCACCTCACTGGAATGTGCACACACAGCAGTGTCCTGTGGGTGGGGTATTCCACCCATGTTGCTGTGGGTGCCTCCATCCACCAGGAGTCTCTCTCAGGGCAGCATGGTGCAGCCCTCACTAATGTACTAGTGCTTGGCAGTTAGTTTTCAGTAACATATTTAAAAAGTATACTTATACAGTGAGCAAGAAAATGTCAGCAACCTGATTGGCTAAGACCCTGTCAGACCCATGTCCTTATAGTGCCATATTCCTGCAGCCTGCACTACTTCAAAGAGGCAGCCGCTGCACAGGTAGCATATCGTTGTGCCTGTGCTGTCACTTTCTGCACAGGGTGAGCATCTCAGCGGCTTGTGAAGGAAAGACCGCACACTTGCACAGTGGCGGCACCTACAGCGCCTCACACATAACAGTATCCCAAAACCTGAAAAATGAAACTGGTCACCTGTATTGCATCACATTTCAAAGACTTTCTGCCATGTTCTTATTCCATGCTACCCAACAGCGCTGACTCGCTTTCCTTTTATTTCCACGTTGAGCAACTGCAAACCCAAGAAGCGCTCGGAAGCTGTGAAGCGGACACGCTCGCTCCCATTCAAACACCCAGTCACTGGAAAATAAAACAAACCGACAAACAGATGCATCTTTAAAAAAAAAAAAACATTAAATTTAGATGCAGCAAGTTCTCTGTTGCACTCTATTTAAAGGAAACAACGGGACTCGGGCCAGCGCCATGGGAGCATCATGGAATGCGGAAATGACAGAACGCTCTTACTGTGTACTCAGCAGACTTGTGACTGGCACAGAGAATTAATCTAGCACTAGGAGGTCGCCAGTAAGTGAAACAAAATACCTTAAAAAATATATAACTTTACAGCTTCTTTACCAAACATTATTTCTGGTTTATCCAGCTTGTAAACAGCTCCATTACAGCACAGTGACAGGGACTACTTTTCTATCATTTAAGTTATTTATTTATTTATTTATTTTTTACTATTTTTATATACAGTTCACATATATATATTTTTTTTTTTTTGTAATTAAGTTCTTTACTATGGATGGAGCCCATTTTATAAGCACAGTGAGACACTCCAAGGTGTGGGTAATGGCCTGATAAGAGCACTTCCCAGGTGCTAAAGGCACTCGGTGCAAGCACCTCATGCCCCTCATAACGCACCTGGGGCGGCTCTTACCAGGCCATAACCCACACCTCATTGTGTCTTATTGCTGGCATATTTTACGGTTGAGCCATGTACTGTAGGTATAGACATGATATGCAGCAGTTTTTGTATTGCTCCATGTTGGTCAGTGGGGAGGTAGTTCCATTGGGGTAGTGGTACATTTCCAAAGCTGTGACCTTTAGCATAGAATCTAGGGACAAGGACATTGTGAGTGCAGCAGTTACTTGGTTTTGCTGCTGTATCACTGAAGGGTAGACAGCATAAGTGAGCTCTCTGGAAGATTTTCGATGTCTTGCTGTTTGTTTTTATCTGGAGTTTTGCAATTCAAAAGGCAAATTGGGGCTGCCTGGTGACAGGAGCACCCTAAATGTAATGTCGTGCCTGTTAAGCTGAGGCTTTCAAATTGGATAACCTGCTTGCAAACCCTCATCAAAGCCTTCAGTGACTGAATGGGACTGCTGGCCTTTGTCTTGGTGTTATGGTAGATCTACAGGCGGTTACTAGCCTAGTGCCTCAGGTAAGTAAGGTGGTTTTATTATTGTGGCAGGCCTAGTCAGATGGGTGGGGGATTTGTTTTTGTTTCTTTCTTTCCTCCAAAGTGTCTTTAGTGTTTGATCCTCCTTTTCTAGTGAGATGTGGATTTCTAGGCAGAATCAAGCCTCTTTCTTAACCTAGAAAGCAGGTTGGTTTAATGTTGTGTGGTGTTATTGTGTAATGGTCCCCAGCCTCTCAACCCCATCTAGTATCTTTGTACATGCTGGTTATTTTGGGATTTGGTATCCCTTTATTCTTGTTCTTCAGGGCCAGTTTTCTGTATGCATATTTTATTTTGGGTTTGTGACTGAGCTGCGGTAGCTTGGCGCTTTGTTTTTCAACAGTAGAAACATAGACAGTGATGGTAGAAAAAGACAAATGGTCCATCCAGTCTGCCCAAGTTCCTATCTAACCCTGGGGCCTACTTTCCATCCAGGGTCCTAGCCCCCAAATTCTCCTTCCCAATTCTGCCTCTTGAGTGACCACTGTAGCCTTCACTCTCTCAACTGTGCCTGAAACCACCAACTGATTTAATGCCCACCACTTTGGCTGGTAGACTGTTTCATGGCTCCACCACCCTTTGTAAAACAATACTTCCTCGCGTTCCTGCTGAACCTTCTTCCTGTCAGTTTCCACTCATGCCTTGTGACCTTGAACTTGCATTCAAGCTAAAGAGTTCATGAGTTGACCATGTTTATTCCTTGTAGGAACTTGAAGATCTCCGTCGTATCTCCTCTCTCTTTTCTGGTCTCCAGTGAGTACTTGTTCAATACCTCTTTGTAAGACCTGTCTTATTGGCCGGAATACTTTTTGTTATCCTGCTCTGCAGTCTCCAGCCCATCCCTATCTTTCCTGAGGTGAGGGCTCCAGAACTGGGCACCATTCTCCAGGCATGGCCTCACTAAAAATCTATAATGGGGTAGAATTACCTCCTTACTTCCAGTGTCAGTTCTCCTCACTATACACCCCAGCATCCTACTTGCCTTACCATAGGCCTTGTTGCACTGGCTCCAGTTACTTGAGGATGTCACTGATGATGGGTCGAAATTAAGTTTTCCAGCACTAGTCCAATACAGAACCTACCAGCATTTGGCTAGTGGGCTGGTGCCAGTTTCAGCCCCTGTCCCAGGTCACATTCCTCAGCCATAGTACTGTGTCTAACCCCTCCATCCAGTACTCTGTCCTGAATTCTTATTCCCTGTGTGCATTACCTTGCACTTTTTGGCATGGAATTTCAACTGCCAAACCTTAGACCACCACTTAGCTTTTGTAAGTCACTCTGCATTTCCCTGATTCCCTTGTCACTATCCACCCTTCCACAGTACATAGTGTCATCCATTGAAAAGACACAACCTGCCCCAGATACCTTCTCCAGTGTTGCTGATAGACATATTTGAAGAGGATCGGGCCCAGGACACATCCCTGTGGCACCCGCTCGTGACCTTCCTCACTTCTGATTTGACCCCATTTACCACAGCCCTCTGCTGTCTTCCCTTTAGCCAGTTTTCTACCGGTTAATTACATCCTTAGCCGCACCTACATCCTCCATCTTCAACAAGCCCTGTGGGCACCTTATGTGAAGCCTTGTTGAAGACTAAATAGACCAAATCCATGGCATGACCTCTATACACCCTCATCACCCAATCTAAAACTATCAGGTTCGCTCTGACCCGCCCTTCCTGCCATGAAACCATTCTGTTTACAGTCTTGGAGGCCATTGTTCTCCAGGTATTCCACGAGGTCTTCTTTAACCAGTGACTTCTTCAGCTTTCCCTACGATAAAGATCAAACTGACAAGTCTGTAGCTTCCTGTTTATTCCTTGCCCCCATGAAGTGGAATGATGTCTGCCACTCTCAAGTCCTTGACTACACCCATTCTTAATGAGCTGTTGAATAATCTATTGGGGTTCAGCTAGTTCCGCTGCCAGTTCCCTGAGTATCCTCAAATGCAGCCCATCTGTCCCACAGCCTTACCTGTCTTCAGGACTGCCAGCCTTTTCCAGAACCTGTCACTTGTAAACCTTCTGTCTTGAGCCAGTCGCGCCACTCATGCCGCTAGTGACCTGGGTTCGGGAACAAGGAGTGTCAGCTGGAGGAAGATGGTTGAATGTCCTGTGGATGCTTGTCTCATCGGGGAGAGAGGACTCTGGTCTCTGCTGTTCTACTGCCAGCTGGGTAACCACAGGTGGTAGTACAGCTAGAAGCCAGTATCAGGGAGAGATACGTCATTGCTGATGTAGAGATGTCAGACTGCATCATTCCACCGATGCTCGAGGAAAGGTAGCAACAAGTGAAAATCCCTCGCCTCTGCAGCATGCCATCTTCAGTCCGTTGCTGGTCCCACACCATCAACCGTGGCTGTCGCTCTCCTCACTGAAGCCAAACTCTACCTGGCGGTTAAGGGAGGTGGCCCTTTCCATTTGGGGGGCATCCATGGGGAACATGGAGCGAGGTAAGTCCTGTGGATGTCCGGTAATAGGACTGGGTGGGGCTGAGGGCGAGTGAAAAGGTGGAAAAAGAACAGAAATACATTTAACAAAAAAAACTTTGCTGTCTTACTGCACGCTGGTCCTCAACCAGCTCTGTTCTTATCAGCGCTCGTCCCTTGAGCAGAGAGGGCATGCGAATGTATGTGCATCATGCATGATACAGTGACATCATGCATGCCTGGCATCAGCGTGCTCATGCAAGTAGGCAGTCCACTTTAGAGGTGGAGCAGGAGCTATCTCTAGGGCATGGCACGAGGTTGGTGCTTTTCAGGCGGGCTCTGTGTTCAGCTAACAAAACTATTGAGCACTGGAAGGTAGAGCATGATCCATCAGAAGCTGCAGCTCCTAGCGAGGTTGGTGTTTTCAAAGCCCCAAGCACGGTGACTTGGGAGTGGAAGGATGTGATACTTTCTTTTCTCTCTCCGTTAAAGGAACAGTGGCTTATTATTTAAAGCTATTGCATAGAGATCCTTCAGAACCATTCTTTTTATATAGATACCAAGAGCTACTAGAAACCATCCTAACGATGGCAGATAAAGGCGACTTATTGCTCGTCAGAGATTTCAGTCTGCCTGGTATAGATTGGTCCTCCTGCACGGCTTCATGGGACAGGAGCAGAAAATTCCTCATGGCTGTAAACTGGGCAGGACTAAAACAGTTTGTGGAGTCACCCACCAGAGAAGATGCAGTCCTGGGCCTTGTACTATCAAACAGTACCAGGATCACAGACACGGTAGGAATCGATCTGGGTCAGCGACCATAGGTCAGTCTGGCTCACAGTCAGAAGGGCAGAGGACACAAGTCACACAAAACCAAAGATCTTGGACTTCAGGAAGGCTGACTGTCAAAATGAAAACGTGCATTAAAACCGTCTCAAAGATGTTGCAGGGGTGACGTGGTGGAAAGCTGGAAGGCCATAAAGGATACAGTAATTCTTTCCACAGCAGAATGCACCAAACAGATCAGTAAAGTCAGAGGAAACCCTCTGTGGTTTTCTAAGGAGGTTGCTTTCAGTATAAGGGAGGAAAAAAGCTTCAAAAGTACAGACTGATAAAGAGGATAGCAACATAGAGGAATACAAGGCAAGGCTCAAGGAAGCAGGGAGGGCGATTAGGATAGCCAGAGCGTGAATGGAAGAAATAATTGCTGAAGGGGGTTAAAAGGGGACAAGACCTATATACGGGAGAAAAGAAAAAGCAAAGTATATAGTTAGGTTGAGAACCAGAGAGGAGCAGATCGTGGAGACTGATGAAGAAGAGGCAGAGGCTCTGAATGAATACTTCTGCTCAGTCTTAACACAAGAGGAACATAGTAGTGGGCCAATACTAGGAAATGAAGGATGCCACACCAGGAAGCTGACACAAATCACTTCACAAAAGAAAAGGTCCTAAAAGAACTGAACATTAAAACCAACAAAGCAATGGGACCTGACAGTATCCACCCAAGAATACTGAAGGAACTCCCGAGGAACTTGCCTCCCCATTAGCAGTCCTCTTCAGTAAATCCCTGAAGAGTGGCAGAGTCCCAGACTGGAAAAATCCACAGTAGTACCCCTGCACAAAAGTGGGAGCAGGGAAGATGCTGGTAGCTACCATCCAGTCAGCCTCACTTCAGTTTTGGGGAAAATCATGAAAACATTACTGAAGGAAAGAATAGTGCAATATATGGAAGTAAATGGAAAACTGGACCCAAAGCAGCATGGCTTCTCAGCAGGGAGGTCATGCCAGACAAACATGATTGATTTTCTTTGCGTGACCAGAACGGTGGACCAGGATGTAGCAGCAGACCTAGTGTAGCTGGACTTCAGTAAGGCATTCAATCCGCTCCACATAGGAAACTAGTAAACAGGTTGGAACACATTGGAGTGGGGCATAAAATAATCAACTGGGTTAGGAATTGGCTGCAGGGAGAACCCAGAGGGTCATGGTAACAGGCGCTTTGTCAGAGCAAGTTGGGGTAACCAGTGGAGTCCCCAGGGATCAGTACTGGAGACCATTCTATTTAATATATTCATCAGCAACATTGCTGATGGATTGGAAAAAGGTATGCCTGTTACGCAGACACCAAGCTCTGCAACAGAGTAGACACACGGGGAGGCGCACAGGAATGGACTCTGATCTAAAGAAACAGCTGGAAGAATGGTCAAAACAATGGCAATTGAAATTCAGCGCCAAGAAGTATAAAGTTGTGCACCCGGGAGAAAGAACCCGGCAGGAAATGTACCCTAGGGAGGAACAACTGACAGAAACTAAGGTATAGAGGGATCTGGAGTACTCGTATCTGATGATTTAAAGACAACCAGGCAATGCGAAAAAGGCAGCACAGATGCGCGGCATCCTTGGATGCCTAGGTAGGGATATCATGAGTAGAAAAGCAAGATGATAATCCTGCTGTACAGGTCCTTGGTGGAGTCGCACTCAGAGTATTGCGTCCAGTTCTGGAGACCACACCTCAAGAAAGAGATTGTCTGGGGACTGTTCAGAGGAGAACTCTGAAGATGATTCACGGACTTTCATCAAGAACCCTACTAGTCGAGACTCAACCATCTCAAGATGTCACTCACTAGGCCGGCCTGGTGGCACCTGAGGGTTGAGGCGCTGGATGCCACACCACGCCACACCGGCAGTCGGTTCGGGAATGACCTCAGGTCATTGGGGGTGGCATGGGGGTGGGAGCGGGGATTGAGCATGCAATTGGCTTCTCTCCTCTCCCAGGGGTGGTGTGGGTGGGTTGTCGACCCTCCGTGAGTCCTATTCCCCACAGCATGGAGGTCCAGTGGGGTAAAGTGAGGTGGGCAGGGTGGCAGCATGGGTGGGTGGAAGGGGGCTGAGCTGGCTTCGGTGTGCATGCGCATGCGGCCGTGCACCGGGGCTCTGGGGGTGGGGAGAAAACCCAAGAAAAACCAGAAAAGATATATATATATATATATATATATATATATATATATATATATATATATATATATATATATATATATATATATATATATATATATATATATAAAAAAAAAAAAAAAATGTACTCTCACTGGAAAGGAGAGAGGGCGGGGATAAGATTGAGACATTCAGATACCCCAAAGGAATTAACTCTGTACAGACTCGGACATTTTCAGAGGAGGCTTATCTGCACGAACAACGGGCACAGCACATGCCTACAGGAGGTAGAATTAAGACCAACATCAGGAAGTTTTTCTTCACTGAAAGGGTGGTGGAGCCTGGAACAGTCTGCCCCTGAAGTTGTGGTGGCAAAGACAGAGAGTTCAAGCTAGCATGGGATAGGCACTGCAGAAACGAGGAAGGAAAAAAAGACTTTGGGGTGGGGAGGAGGAGGAAGCCTATACGGGCAGACTAGATGGATCACGTGGTCCCCTTCTGCCAGCAGTTTCTTATGTTCTATTGGACTCTTCTCACGGACATTTCTCTGTTGGCACCGTGGCTTAGGTTAGATCCACTGCTGCTCTCAGATTAAGACAGGACTTTGAAACCATGCTGTCTTTACTATGTAATCTAACATACCATGACTTTTTTGATCCCCCACCCAAACCCCCAGGCGGGTGCACATGGGGTACCGCTTGGCAGTGATAAAGCTAAGTTGCACAGACCCATAGGTTGTTTCATAATGAGGTTCTTATTGGTTATTATCTGCAAGTCTCATCTGCAAAGACACCCAAAGCGGATCCTTCAGGTTACGGAGGTCCATACAAGCACGCTCCACAGTTGGTCATATCAGTGTGTCCTGCTCACTAAGTTCTGCAGGCACCCCCCACCTTCATGGTATGGAAGGTTGAGGACTGTGCATGGGGTCTGGGGAGAATCCTGAGCAGACGGAGGCAGATCTGTCAGATGAGGTAGAGTGCCCCTACAGGGAGGGATAGTGGATGGAATTAAAGGGTCGAGTTTGATTCCCCTTTGTTTGATTCAAAGCCCAGCCTTGTCTGACACGAGTCTCATAGGACATTACGCTAAAGGAAGTTTAGAATATAGACTTCGATGTGGATCCTTTTCAGCCATGGCCCATAACATGTTCCTAACTTCAGTCACTGGGGCCAGATGTGATGGATCAGGTATTTGCTGGGGTGGACAGCAGAAGCAGGTGCTGCAGGCCTACGGTTCAGTGTTACCATTTGGGGAACAGTTTAATATGTGAGAAGTTCCTTTGGTGATGGTCGGAACCATACACTGGGCTGGTAGTTTCCTTGGAAGGTTCTGTGGCTTCTTCCGTGACGTCATGAACATGGCTGCAGCCTAAAACAAGAGGCTTTCCTAGTGACCCCCTAAACAGCCTCCACAGAAAAGCTTTACTAAATAAAATCTACTTACTAACCAAATCAGGAGGCGCTACAATGCCAACGGCGAGGAATCAACTAGCTCTGCTGAAACACCAAGATGGAGAGAGCGATCGCAGGACAAGGGTCGGAGAGTGGGGATTCCCGGCCTCATCGACCAAGCCCAGAGCAGCACGGCACCACCAAGCCCCACATACGATCCTCCAGAGGCAGATGGCACAGATGCTGGCAGAGATTAGAGACTTCAGAAAAGAAATTAAGTCCATGGTTACCGCTACATACAGACATTAGCAGCTGGAGCAGCGCCAAGAGAGCAACGAGGCCCATAGGCAGAATCAGAGGGGCGGCTGGAGGAAGTGGAGCCGCCATAGTACAGCTGCATGGGGACATTAAGTCTCTACAGAGTCGTGCTGAAGATGCTGAAAGCCGAGGTGCAGAAACAACATTAGGCTCTCTGAATCCCTGAGGGAGCTGAAGGTGGGGAGAGGATTCCTTTATAGAAAAACCCTAAAAGAGCTACTTCACCTGCCTGACTCATCACCCTGGAACTAGAACGGCCATGCACCCTAGGCCCTAGCGCCACCAGGCTCCCGCCTTGTAATGATTCTAATTAAATTCTTGAGGCATCAGGAGAAAGAGTCAGTACTGCAAATGGCCTGGAGGAAGGGTAAATTTATTATGCATCCCAACGGCTGTTCTTTGAGAATGATTACGCCCCGAAATTATGGCGCCACATGGACTTACATTCCAAGTGATGAGAACCTTAAAATCTGCAGGCATCAAATTCGGATGCCCTGTCCCTCCAAGAGGTGGTGGTATTCTTTTGAAGACGGCCCTCGACATATAGAAACGGCCGCAAATGTGACAACAGAACTCCACAGAAGAAAAATGGAGAATACCCCAACCCCCATCAGCCAAGACCCTCAATAGCTTCAAAGCTGGCCCAGAGGATGTGGAACAATGGCCAGAAGAACACTAGATGCAGGGCAAGGCGTGGAAGCCCTTTCAAAAGATAGTCGGAGCTCTGAAGGCATCCCAGTCTCACTCAATTAACTGGCACAAGATACCCAAAGTCCTGAAACCTGAGGGGCCTA
The DNA here is from genome assembly GCA_016271365.2 of Neoceratodus forsteri. NCBI lineage: Eukaryota > Metazoa > Chordata > Ceratodontiformes > Ceratodontidae > Neoceratodus > Neoceratodus forsteri. The sequence goes on along the minus strand of CM028129.1, from coordinate 244,902,178 downwards.
AGTATATAAATTGGACTAATGTCAGATCCTGAGCCCACTTGGTTTATAGCTTAGCGGGAGTGATTGCGCTTGATTTGTAAAATAATTAAACCTTTCTTCTGGTGGAGGGGGAGGGTCTGCCATGGCTGGGGGTGAGTCCCTGTGGGCCTCGGGAGAAGAGTGGCCGATGGCGGTGCTTGACTGGGACCTGGATGGGCTTGTCCTCTCTCAGCACCTTGGGAGGGACAGGATGGGGTTGAGGGAGCTGCTAAAGAGCGGGCTTGCCTCCGGGATGAGCTCAGGTGGCAGAATTGATGGTCGGGAATCCTGTATAGGCCCCGCCCACATGCTGAAATAAAGCCTGACCAGGCTGGGGTAGGGAGGAAGATGGAGTTCAGGCGCGGCCCGAGGCCCAGGCGACGGACCGGGTGGGGGGGAGGAGGGAATGAGCATGGGTAAGGGGGGAGGAGCTGGCTGATTGAGGGAAAGTGAGTTATAACTGATTCGGGGCTCGATCTGGAAGATGGGGGCGAGGCATGAACAGGAGACAGCCATCATCATTTGCCTCTCTGGGCTCGATTCACGATTCCCAGCCATAGCACAGAGGGATATGGAAGTGATGGGGAGTGGGGATAAGGGAGAGAGGGAGGGGAGGGAGGTTTAAGGCAGGCTCATTAACAGGACAGTAGAACGGGCCATGGGACTGATCAGGCGACCTGGGAATGGCTATCCAATTAGTGGCTGTAAGAGAATTGGAATAGTGCTGTGGTATCACGGACCAATGCCTAACTCTATAGTTTAGGGATGGGATGGGAAAAGGAGGGAGGTGAAGGGAGGGAGGGAAATAGGAAGTTTATACCATCACTAAGCAAACTCTTGACTACTAATAGCCAGGTGACACCTACCCAGGAGTCGCCCGGAGGAGGGGTGGGGACTCTGGGAGACACCTTTGTGCCGCAGCACACACAAATAAAACTTAGAGTTTGTGCATGCAGGGTCTAGTTGACCAGAAATTATCTGACTGACTACCCTCTTGCCATGCAACAGCTGACCTGGAACTAAGCGAGATCCTTGACTGCTGAGCACTAATAACGATTCTATATATCATTTAAAAAAAAAAAAAAAAATACTGGAAAAGAAGGACAGAGGGTGCTGGTGACCTGTCAGACACAGGGATGAGTGGGTGTAGCCTGCGGTTGAGTTTTACCCGACTATGGGACATCCCACTTAGCCTTGACTATCGGCTGATGACTGGACGCCCGGTAATGCCCATCCCCTTGTGGCTTCCCTGGCCCTGAGGAGAGCGATCTCCATCCAGACTATCATTCCTCCTAGAACACTCCTTACTAAGGGGGACCGCGCACAGGCTACTTCATCCGCCTACCCCTGATTCCTTTCCCCACTAGGCACTAAGGTGCTAGAAGCCCAAGATATCTAGGGCTCTGAAGGTAAGGACATTCTCACCACGAGATCAGGATTCTCTGATCTTTGGAAGTTCCAACTTACTGTTACCCATTGTAAGGACCATGTTGGTCCTGTCATTGATCTGTTCTTATTTGTATGTTGATGAGTGTCAAAATGCAATGTTTTATTGTTGTTATGTAACTGTCACCAGATCTAAACAGAAAGACCAGCAAGCATATCCTCTGAAATGACAAGTTTGAAGTGTCTGATAGAGAGGGAAGGGTTGGACAGGGCAGTATATCCTGAGTCATAGAAATGTACACCCTAAAATTAAGCTACTTTCTCTAATGTAAATGGCCTGGCCTCACCAATTAAAAGGTCTAAGACCCTTGCTTATGTTTGACGATCTAAAGCAGACATAACATACTCTACAAAACACACATGACCCCTACTGAACATGCAAAGTTGGCTAAACTGAGCCAAGGCAGGTTTTTCACTCCTCAACTAAGACGGGAGGTGAAGAGGAGTGGTCACAATAATTGCCCCACATATCCCCTTGAAAGTAGAGTCCTCCTGGGCAGACATGGAGGGCCAATTAGTAATTGTACAGGGTACGCTAAACAATAAACGGGTAACTCCTAGCGAACATCTATCTCCCACCAGGCACCTCGGTCTCTCATGAGGCCATTGTTGGACAAGATCGTACAAAAAACAAAGGGGTTCTCATGATGGCAGGCGACCTTAACTTAATTATGGACTCCTGCTATGGATACCTCTAAAATGAGGTCTCCTAAGCAAACAGCCCAAAAATTCTTCAAAAAGTTTGTGTCTGAGGAGGATGGTGTGACACCTGGAGGAAGTTACACCCTTATTCAAGGAACTACACCTACTACTTCCTGTGCATCACACCTATTCGTATAGACCAGGTGTATACACAGGTGGAGAGTTTGGGATGTTTGCAGAATGTCCAACTTGGAGATATTTCTATCTCCGATCATGCCCCTGACCTCCATGTGGATTTTGACCTCCAACCTAAAATACACAATGGAGACTAAATCCATATCACCATGTTTCAAACAGTTCCGTGAATTTCTCACGGAAAAATACTAGAAATAAAGGTGGATAACCCAGCATCAGACACTACGTCCGCAATTTGTTGGGATACGATTAAGGCTGTACTTCGAGGACACATAATAAAATATAATGCGGAGCAAGAAAGGTAATGTAAAAAGCTTAAGAGGTTGGAGGATACCCTCCACTTCTTACAAATGGCTTACAAACAGGGGATACGCCAGTACTCCCCCAAATGCAGCAGACTAGATACTAATTGGACCGACTAATCAGCAGCAAACTGAGATAGCCTTGACTTTTTACGCCAAAGGTATTATGAAGTGGGCCCGAGAGCCACACGGCTACTAGCATACCAAACCCATAAACAAAAAGGCAGCCACGATCCTATCCATATGTCACCCGACGGAGGCTTACTCCTCACCAAAATGCATGACATTGCGGAAGCATTTACTTCATACTATAAGACCTTATATAGTCCCGAACTTGCGGCACCCCCACAACAAATAGCAGAACACCTGCAGGCAATTAACCTCCACACGACTTGCGGACGACCATAGAGAAGCACTGGTTGTCGATCACGGAAGTGGAGGTGTCTAATGCCATTACAAACGCCAAGTCCGTAAAATCCCCGGGACCAGACGGTTATGGGGCTGAGTTCTATAAGACAGCCAAGGCACAGATCACTCCCAATCTGCTTAATGTGTTCAATTCCGTGTTGAGGGGAACCCACCCCACCATCCTGGTCATATGCAACTATTTCTGTACTCCCCAAACCGGATAAGAATCCACAACTATGTGCTCGTACAGGCCTATCTCCTTAGTTAAATCAAGACTATAAGTTATTCATGGGTATATTGACACACAGGGTGGATCAGGTGCTCTCTTTGCTAATAAACAAAGACCAAACGGGATTTGTTAGATCCCGCACCACCACGGATAGTATTAGGCGACTCTGCATGTAGTACATCACATGCAAACTAGTAAAATCCCAACTATACTAGCCAGTTTAGACGCTGAAAAGTTTCACAGAGTGGCCTGGCCTTTCCTATATTCAATGCTGCATAAGTTTGGGTTTCCACCTGCCTTAATTACAGCCCTCCAGAACATGTACCGGCCCCCAGGCCTGTGTAAAAGTGAATGGGCATCACTCCAGCTATTTCCCTTTTCAGGGAACGAGGCAGGGATGTCCTTTTTCCCCCTGCTATTTGCAGCATTTATCGAGCCGCTAGCACAACAAATTAGAGAGGCACGGAATAGAGGGGTGGTAGTATGGAGTTGAGCATCGGTAGCCCTTTATGCCGATGACATCCTTCTATACCTCCAGAACCCCGAACAATCTCTCCCCATAGTCAAGCAGATCCTGGACTCCTTTGGTTTGGTTTGGGATATAAATTGAACTTTACCAAAATGGAATTGCTAACTTTTCATTACTCCCCTTGCTAAAGGTGCAAGGTAGCTTCCCAGGAGGTGGAATCTACAAAAGCTTAAATACTTGGGCGGTATATTCTCAAACCCCTACTGAGTATTATAAATACAGTTATACCCTTTTATCATGCAGATTAAATCTGACTTAAATTCATGGCCAACACTTCCCTGTGCCTTGCTCGGAGGATTGATCTAGTCAGAATGATAACACTCCGAGGGCTTTGTACCCATTTCAAAATATCCCCGTCCGCCTCCCACTAAAGACTTTTCAGGAACTTAACCATCTTACCACGAAGTTTATCTGGGTCAACCAGAGACCGCATGTCTGTTTAAAGATCCCGCTCTCCCTCGCTAGTCCGGAGAGCTGGCGCCCCAGATCTAAGACACTACCAACAAGCGGTAGCACTGACACATGTGATGTCCCGAAATCAGAACGTCCAGCCCACATTGGTTGGACATAGAGCGATCAGTGTTAGATGACCACGCCTACTGCCGAATCCTATACCAACAAGAAAACAATTGGAGATTGCTTCAACATGTAAACCCCTGGCTTAAGGCTTTGTTCTACACATGGCAGACCATCAAAATACATATCAGTTGACACCGCTCCTACCACTCATATGCCCAATTGCAAGTCTGAGCAACTTTCCTTCAAACAGCTTAGATAATGGCTTTTGGCAGTGGGAAAACATGGCTTGAAGTACCTGGGACAGATAATGTCGCAGGAAAGTTGTGGGCTTATGCAGAGATCCAAAGGAAATACAATTTACCACACCGAGATTTCTACCATTACCTACAGCTCGGCACTATGTGGATGGCATCCAGGGAGGTGTGGGAGCGCAGGAAACTCCCTTCCATAATTCAAAATCAGGTCATTCTTAATAAAACCCAGAAACAAACCCGTCTGATATCGCTATACTATCAAGCGCTGAACGTACAGAATTATCCTCATATTGATAACATTACATACACAATGGGTCTGGAATCAGGCTGTTAGATATTGCCCGCAGACTGGCACAGAGCTTAGGCATGAAAGTGACTGAACTCACACCAGTGGCGAAGTTCAAGGCGGAAACCTGGTCCGTACTTCAGAACCCCTGCAATTACTTGCCACTTTTCCCCTACCCACTCGGCTGCCTGTTGGCACTTATGTGAGAACCTAAGGCAAACCACACCCACATTATGTGGGACTGCCCACACTTGAGGCTATTTTTTGCGCATCTGCAGACTCAACTGCAAGAAATATTGGACCCACAACTACAATTGACGATAGAGATGTTTTATTCTCCATTTTCCCCAAAACCTCCGGGCCCAAACACTAGATATCTACTCCTCTTGCTTCTATCCGCAGCTAAAAAGCAATTACAAAAATGTGGTTAACTACTAAAGCCCCCACTGACTCAGGATTGGTGGAACATCACAAGACAAATATATATATATATGGAAAAAATCATGCACAGTTTGAATGACCAAGAGGAAAAGTTTGCTTTTAGATGGGCTAGATGGCAAATATATTATATGTTAAAAGACCCCACATTTATCCCTTTAGGGGAGCCATATAAAGAAAACCCACTTGGGGAATATGGCACCCAGATTAGCTTGATGTCACTGCTTGAGACTGTGACCTAGAATGGAGATTGAAAAACAAAATGTTTTGTGAAGAGATGCTGTAATAATATTGTAAAGTGGGCAATGATGAAGCTTTACGATACCTGTAGATCCCAGTGGGACTTTCTATTCTAAGTCTAACCTAGGTAAATCTTGGCACCAAAAGATTAGCTTCTCCCTTGCTATACTATATGGCCAGGCCAGATAATGCTGCTAGTGGTCTAACCCTCTATAAATAAACAAATGAAATTAAAATGTATGTACTTCCCTATCTTACAGAGCAGTAATTTAATATATTCATACTGGAGCTGTTGTATACTAATGATGAAATGTGTACTCGGATCTGATGACATGTCTGTATATATGTTGTAAAACCCAAATAAAGATGATATTTAAAAAAAAAAAAAAGTTCTGTCGCTTGGTCAAATGCTAATTACAAGGACTGAAAGCAGCATGCAGAAGAGATTCTGCTTCATGTGGCATTAATCTGTGAACAGTGTATGCTTACTTCATTATCTCCTGGATTTTAGGCTACTGGTGCATAGCCTAAATAGTTTTGTTCCTTACGATTCTAGTGGAAAGTTTTATGCATTTCATTTTAATGGTCCTTTCCTCCTGGAAGATGATTTTAGTCCAGTTTCCATATGTCTGCGGTCTTAGCCTACTTTCTTGTGGTTGCCATGTGAGGGTATGGCTGTGCAAAGGGGCTGCAGCTCAGGCATCCGAGATAAAGTTGTGCAATATGCTGTTTGCCGTTTTTGTCTGGATTGGATGTCATACTGTAGAACATCCAGGATAAGATGGGACCGTTGCTAGTCATCAGCAGCAATGGAAGTCCAGCCCGCTGCCCTGGGGCAGGAGTTTACATAGAAACATAGAAATTGACGCTGGCCCGGTGGTGCTGAGGATTGAGCCGCTGGATGCCACACCTCGCACTATGCCGCAACCCGGATCTGAGGAACAGCCTGGGCCATGAGGGGCTCTGACAGGAGCAGAGAGGATTGAGCGCCCTGGGACTGCTCTCCTCTCTCGGGAAGAGGGATAGCTGTCCTGCCTGCTGATTGCCCTCTAGCGACGGCTAGACGGGATGCAGGTCGAGGCTCAAGCTGATGTACAGAGTTGGCGGGGAGGGGGTAGGAGGAAACCAGGAATATCGAGCCTGGCAGGGTCGATGATGGCCTGCCACCCTCATGAGTAGTCCTGGAGTCTGGATTGGGTCTCCGGGGAGGGAGAAGCCTGCAGTCTTCCCGGCCCCGCTCGGGGGTGACAACCATGGGGGAATTTCTGGGTCACTTAGTACATGAGTGGCAGAGCTAGCGAGAAAGTCCCTCCATTCAGAGGGCCAAAGCTGCCTGCCAGGGCTCAGAGGAGCAAAAATGTATATGGAAGAAGAAACAGAAATTGTCGAGTATCTTGAGAGTCCTGAGGCTCTGGTTGAGTCAGTGACACAACAGCAGTAGGGATGAGTATCGGGATACCCTTTCTGATCAGGGCTCTGATGGAGCATTGAGATGTCATTTCAGGGATTCTGGATGTTCTGGTGTCATCCAGGTGAAGCACGGAGTAGTGGGCTCTAGGCCAGTAAGCAAAAATTTGTCATTTCTGCAGACAGGAATGAGACTGTTTGGAAGATTCAATGACTGAGATCTCAGACTTCTGCTCCAAGACTGCACCAGGTCCTGGGTCTGTTGCCAGTAGTGAGCAAAAGGGCTCTCCAAGTCAGGCGCCGATGCCGTTGTCCAGGCTATTCTTATAATCTCTTCTGATGCAGTTATCTAGATCATTGAACAATTGTGCTTGCTGTTTGCAAGCCCCAGGAATCATTAGGTGTCACTTTTGAAGCCCATTGAGACTGATCAAGACCATTGATACCAACCTTCAGGCTGGAAAGTATTATAAGCAACATCCTGTTGGAATTACTATGGAATGTTAGACCAGTGGTCCTTATCAATATTTTGGAAATCATGGCAAGTTGTGTCTCATTTTTGTTTCTTCAAGACTGACTTTGGTTCTGGGAAGTGAAGGTTAGATTGGAGATTGCTGTTCCTGTGGAATACAGAACCAGCTTGATCTTGGAGGTGACCTGGGTTCTCCTGTGGGAGCGCAAGCTACAGTCTCAGACCGTGGTTATTCCAGTTAGGGGAAGCTGAATGCCCAAGTTGACTGTGTGCGAGTGGAGAGTAAGTATGAAAGAATGCCTTTTGAGCTGGAAGTGTTGGCGCCTGTGCAGAAGATTTGGGGAGCACGTTATCAATCTATTCACTTCAAAGAGAACCTCTGAACAGTCGAGTTCCTTCAGCTGAGTTAGTGTCCGAGATGGGTGCCCTGTTTCAGCAGTGAGAATTCAACAGAGTGTATATGTTCCTGCTGTTTCGGGTTTTCTTATGTACTGCAAAACTTTGGTCAGGATGAAGTTCTAGTTATTAACTTGGAGTTGTCCAGATGGCGTGGTTTCTTTTCCAGTCCATCTGTCTATACAGCTACCTAGGTTATTGTTCTACCTCGCTTTGCAGGGTCTACACTATTGGGGTCCAGCTCTGTTTCCAGAAACAATACAGGCTGGCAGCCTGGCCTCTGACAGGAGAAGCTTCCAGCTCAGGGGTTGTCCATGAAGGCTTTGATGGCCGCTAGGAGAATTCCCTCTAGGCAGCATATATTAGGCTGCAGTTCAGGGTGTTAGGCCCGTCAAGTCTGTGTTTACTTGGGTCTCAGACTGGTTTTGTTCTAGCAGGCAGGAGTGGACACGGAGCATCGCTGACAAAAACTGTATGGGATTAGGTGTCTTCTTTCTGTGTGTGGTCAGGCTCCCTGTGAGGACCATCCTGGCTCCACCATGGTACCTGACCTGGTGTTGCTCACCCTGTACAGAGGGTTACTGAACTTTGTTTTCTTTAGGTCCATTGGATGCTTTCTCATGAGGCATGTTTTTACTGATTGTGATTTGCCCAGTTTGGCAGTTTCCAGGCTCCTTCACATAGGGAACTTGACCTTTTAAAGGCATGGGGACAATAATGCATGTTTAGAAGAGATCAAAGGCCTATAGGAGTCACACATCTGGTTTTCCTATTTCCTGTTCCTGTTCTTATGGAGCAGCAAGAGGGACAGAAGAATTCTGAAGTTTCTTTAGGCAGGTAGATAAGGTACTTTATTTACAAGTTGTTATATGTTAAAACAGGTAAGGTAAGTTACCATTCTTTCACAAGTCGTTTACGTATCTGACGGAAAGGAAGGTCTGTTTCAAGCAGGACACCCTTTTTAATATGGGATGCTTATGGCACTCTTGGGTGAGAGGGCAGACATTTTGGTGCTAATAGCTGACCAATTAGAGAAATACAAAATCATATAAACCTATGATAACACCAGGAGATGTATATGCAAATTGCCGTGAAAATGTAGGCTGGTTCTGCCTTTTAAAATTATTTTTATTAGTTTAACTGTATACAAAACACAGTACTTAGATCACATAGGCAGGCATAATGAATTGCATACATTACAATGAATGGTTACAGCATTCTTACAGTAAGTAGTTGATATGCCCCTATATCTTGGTACTACATTGTGGGGCATTTCTGAAAAGTTGAAAAACATTTGCTCAAACACAAAACCCATTACTGCCATGAGCAGGGAAATCCTAAGTAAAGACAAGTAGAAAGATAGTGCACCCTGTGGTATGGGTAGTTTCCCTTAAACCATTTTAGGGAATTGACTAGGAGATTAATAAGGCAGCAGTCTACTAGCTCCTACAACTATTATCTAACATCCCCCAGTAATTAGTAAAAACAGCAACTCTAGGTACATATTTGCAACACTAAAACAGTAAACAGTTTTTTTTTAATGTTATTTTCATTTCATTTATATTTGTTAACCGGCTTAGGCAACTGGGCCAAAGCCCTTTTCAGGTCCGACCTGGACAAGAAACAAGAATAACAAAGTAACAAAAATATATAAACACACAGATTAAATAACATTACAAATTCTGGACAATATCGATAGCAAATATGAAAAGCAAGAACAATTTATCAGCATCATCAAATACTTTATAATACAGATGGCCCCTAACTTGAGAGCTTGAAACTTACTCTTCCTTAAAAGTGGGACCTTCTTTTAACACATTGTGACACAGCCCATCGGGGAGGAAATATAAAACAACAATGAGGGGTCTTTCTTAGAGTCTAGCTATTAATGATTTCAGTACAGTGAGCACTGACTTACTGTTTCAGAACCCAAAGGCATCTCCGATTGAGCTGCAGATCTTCACGCCCCAGGCATGCTTGCATGCATTAGCAGTGGTGATGGCATGAAACTAAACTGCCACAACAAAGAAGGTGGCACCATATTCAGATAACAGCTCCAACCGCCATTTTACTTTGCCCCTGAACCCCCATTCTCCGTGACCTAAACCCAGTAATAAGTCCAGCATTGATATACATATAAAGTATGTTACCATCCATGATGCAGGGAAAAATGGGGGAAATTGAGCCACAACAGGGTTTTTAATGAAGTTCAAGTCCTGATACCAGCACTGTGTCACTCGATCCCAGCACTGTCACTCACTGTCCTCCACTTCTGGACCATCTTCTCTGGGGAAAAAAAACTCCTCCAGTCGGTCAATCAACTTGGCCGCCTCTCCTCATCTGCAAATTGATGGGCTTTATCCCATACAGAATTTTCAGGCTGGCAGGCATTAACAACAATGATGTACTCGAGCTGCTTCCTGCTGGGTAGTGTAACTGATGTCCCAAAGAAATTAAGTTTGTGGCGCTGCCACTCTAAAGGGCCATGTCTCTTTGCTTGGATAAGAATAGCATCTCTATCCACTACACCAGTACCACAAGGAGGCGTGCATGGTGGAATTTTGTTGGTCACAGTTTGGGTTCTCCCACCACGAGGGCTAATCCGATATGCCTTCAACACAAATACTGAATTGGCAAACTGCAGGACGTCTCTGAACAAGGCAGCAAGGAACTCTTTCGGGTTATCCCCTTTTATTTCTTCAGGGAGCCCTAATATGTGCACATTTGTTGCTCTAGATGTATTTTTCTGGTTCTCTGATCTTCTCTGGAGAACTCCTTTCTCCTTTGTTAAGCCTGTCTCTACAAGAGCACTAACTGTGCCATTTTTGTTGCAGACTTTACTTCTGGACTGAGTCCCACTTTTTGTATCCAAAATTTTAAATTGTGCAGATGTCTTCCTTTTATATCAAATTTGAATTGCCTTCAGGAGTACAGCATTTGTTGGTTGAAACTTTGCTTCTTCTCCCTGCTTGGAGTAGAGTCTTTACTTGTGCTTGGGTGTTTTAGCTCAGGCGCTATCATACTCCGCTCTCATTTTGTTAGTTTGCCCATAGCTCCAGCTTACTTTTACATAGAAACTCTGGAGAGAGATCATTCGAGACAGAAAAGTGTCTGCTTTCAGATAGAGCATGTTTTGATTGCAAGTAATATGGAAAAGCACAAGAAGTTCAGTATTCGCAGTTGAGAACAGCAGAGCTCTGTGGAAATGCTGCTTCAAGTTTGGTTTTCACACTCCTCTGGGTCTGCTTTAGTAGGGATGCACAGTGCCAGGGGACTCTCATGCAGTCTGCAAGAGTGAGATCAACAGCCCACAGAGGTGTTTCATTCTACACAGGACTCATCAGTGGACTTTGTCTGTATCTCTCCTCGCAGAAGATGAGCCAGCCCTAATGTGGTTTCATGGGTTTGGGTTGTGGTGAGCCCAAAATAAGAAAGCAAGCTAAAATAAAAAGAACCTCCGACAAAATCACTGAGGCAAGGGCTATTCAAAAGGGCACTGGCAACAAAACCAGGCTTCCAAGAAATGCAAAATCACACATAATTCCATGATGCAAAGCATCGTGAGATATATAAACAAATCAGCATTCTTGGTGTTCTACACTATTGATGTCCAGATGCCCGCTGTGTCAGCTTTTGGCCATAGAATTTGTCAGGCACTGGTTGTTGGATGGATCTAGTAGATACCCGTAAAGGTCCAATATGGGATATCTCTTCTCCCCCAACACACACACACACACAAACACACACACACACTTTGGATGGGTACTGCTTGTTAGAACTCCTGTGTATTAACTGCCTTTCCATTGACCATGCAGAGTGATACAGAAAAGGCAAAATTCTGTCATAATTACTGTAATTTCCTTTTCTGTTAGCTCCAGTATTGTCAATGAGGCCTTGTCCTGGAGCTGTCTGCTCCTGTGAGAATGTTTTCCAACATATAGTTAAATATGTTTGCATTATTTCTAGATCTAGGATTCATCAGATGTTTATGGAATTCTGCTACAGTTTTGTGGTGTACACAATTCTTCAGTATGTTAGAATTTTTTTCCCTGGGGAACCATCATCTCTTTCAGCACTTAAACCAGTTGTTGTTCCATAACTAGGCAATTTTGTTTTGTGTTTAAGACAAACATTTGAAAATGAGAAGAGCATCAGATGGAGTGGTGCTCTGCAAGCCAGAACTAGCTGTCACTGATCACCGATCACCATTATTGAAAGAGGTTGAAGTCTGTCTCCTATATCAGACCTGGTCTTCGTGACAAGGTAGGCTTGTGTTGTACTTAGCATTATGATACATCGGGTTTGGACTGGGATGTGGCCATTGATAGTTTGGGTGTATTTAACTACTGTGTCAACAAAAGTAAACTGAGGTAACTGCTGCATTCGTATTTGTGGGATTCTGTGCTAAGGTCACTGCTTTGGAATTGTACCACTACCCCAGTGGGGAGTACATTACCCATATGCATTAACTACCTTCCCATTGACAGCGTTGGAGGTAACAGAAAGGAAATCACGGTAAGTATGAAGGAATTTCTTCTGCATTTTGCATTAGCTTTGTTTTAACTCCAGTGAATGTAGTAGTTGCTCCACTGTTTGTATCCAAGAGCTTCCTCTGAAGGTGCCTGCCTGTTATGAAAGATATGCTGGCCTATTGCACTCTAATTTAGGGCTATGTAAGAGTGCAGCATTATTAATCTGCAAGCGTATACAGAACTTTTGTCTTAACTTTCACAGATATAGGGCTCTTAAGTATCTTTACCCTGTTGGTCCTTTCAATATCTGTAACATTTCACAGTTTTGAAAATTGGAGGCCCGGACCAAATACTACTTTTGGCAACACTTTGGACATCCCATTGTAGTGTGGGTGGGTGCCAGGCAGCCGATTTTGTGTCATGAAGTACCTATAGCACGTCCTGTTGATGCAACACTGAAGTGCATCCCAACAGACTGTCACCACTTCAGAGGCCCTAAGTCTCAAGTGTCCTGAAGTAATTCAGGACTCGAGTCTTGCTTTAAAATCAGACAAATTGGCTAATTCAATTGCATTTCCTGGCACATCATTTATTAAGTTTCTCCTTGGGTATTCTGGTTAATATCGGCATATCCGAGGAGATGAGTTATTTTGAATTCCTGTATTTGGAATACTGCTTAGTATGGTTTCCACCTATGAGCCATTTCAGTCAGGATTCTGGAGGTGTCACAGCATGGAGAAAGCACTCTTCAAAATGCAGAATGAACTTCTAGTGGCTAGAGATGGAGAGATGGTCCCATCCTTGTTCACTTCAATCTCTTATCAGCTTTTGGCACCACAGACCATAGGATTTTAATAATCTGACAGAGGGACTTAATGCGGTGGAGGGACTTAGCAGGACTCTAGAGGCACCGTGTTGAGGTGATTTGAGTCCTCCTTTCTGGCAGGGTGCAGCAGGTTGCATGGTGAAACTTTCCTTGTGTCTTGATTCCCCTGGCTTATGGGGTCCCTCAAGGTTTAACCTTATCACCCATGTTGTTTGCAGTGGGAAGTCATTCAACAGTATAGTCTACAGTTTAATTGCTATGGTGATGATACTGAGGCAATAATTATTTGCCAGTGGGGTGAGAAATGTGGTTGATGTGCTAGACAGATGCCGAGCTGATGTTAGTGTTTGAATGGCCTCAGTTGCCTTAGGTTGTATCCAGACAAGATGGAAGTGCTACTGGTGGATCACGGGCACTTGTACCTGAGCAGGTTTGGGAGGGGTGGTATTGAGATTACAACTAGATAAAACTCCTCCATTGCTAGAGGTAGGGTGAAAAATCTGGGTGTCACCATAGAACAAAATCTGACACTAGAACACCAGCTGTCAGCAGTGGTCTGTGCTAGATTTTTTAAATCTAGGAAATATCACCGGATCAAATCCTATTCAAATTCCGATGACCTGAAGACACTGGTGCACAAGTTTTGCGATGGCTAGGCTGGACTACTGCAGTGCTCTATGCCTCAGACTATCTGGAGGTTTGACATGCTGCTTGCATGTCAGATGCGCCAGTTGTAGCTGGTGCAGAACACCACAGCTAGATTGATTGCTGGAGTTCCTTGCTACCAGCATGTCTCTCCTGTGCTGCAGACATTGCACTGGCTGTTTGTAAGGTGGTACGTCTCCTTCAGGATATGTTTAACACACAGAGCCCTACATGATGTGGGCCCAGGCTACTTGAACAAGCTCATCTCTCCCTGCGTTTCTGGCGCTGTCTCTGCTCTTCTGAGGTGTGCCTCTTGTGGGTTCCCAGGTCTCGCTTAAATCTGTCTGGAGAGTGGGTGTTTGCTGTAGCAGTGCCTTTATCGTGGAATTTGCTGCCCCATTATCTCTGGGAGGAACCTCTGCCCCGTTAAGGTTTTAAAGGGGACTTGATCATCTTTCTGCCATGACTTTTCCACAGCAGTGAGTTTGTTACAAGCGCTGAGCTTATTACTTGTTGATTTGTTGGTTATTTTATTTACATCTTGTGGTGTTGCATTTTCTGCATCACTTTCTGTAGGAGCACCAGAGCCTGTGGGATTAGGCGTTTTAAACTACTACTACTACTACTACACAAGTACTACGGGTAATGAGCTTACATGTGCAGAATGCTTACTCAGGTTACCGAGCATCCCCAATAATTCTGGAGTACTAGTGTGGAAGTAAACAGACCAGGTAGATGCACGTCCAGCTCTTGTGCAAAGCTAGTGTGATCACCAGCAATGTACAACATTTATTACCTCTGCTCAGTAAGGATAGGTATACTTATTTTGATTATATTATTTTTCAACCATTACTTTATTTCCAGTCTCTCCCAACCTGCCCCTTTCCGGACCCGACCCCCTAGCTGGACGGGTCCTAACCTGCTCTGTCACTAGGCTTCTCTGTGGCTAACCTCATTTCTGTTGTCCTCTGCTACAGGACCATAGAGGTACCCAGACACCAGGGCCTACAGGGGACTGGGCTGTTATGGTTGTGTTTTTATTTTTTTCTTTCTCCTTTTTTGTCACAGGGCCCACTGTGCATGTAACAACTCATTGTGCGAGTTCTGCCTCTGCGGAGACACCCTTCTGCATCAAGCAGGTGGGATCTCTTCCCTTGTTCCTCTGCACCTGCCACCCAGATTACCTAGGTGGTAAATCCTCAGCGGGCTGCATTTCACACACACACACACACACACGGGAGGAGAACTGTCCTAGGGACACTTAAGCTTCCCTACCTAGCCAGCCCCTGAGCGACGCACTTTTGTACTAAACATGGGCAGGCGGTTTAGTAGGTGGTAGCTGTACCGTGGTGATATTGGATCAGCTGTTGCAGAGTATTCTGAGTAATACATCTCTCTCATATGCATTTGTATGAGTTCAACACAGCAGGGGTAGAAATTTATTTTTAATATTTTTTTTTCCTCCTGTACAGGTGCTCCCCCACTTTTTCCTACTGCCCTGTCCAGCCCTTTTCTCAAGCACTTATCCGTTCTTCTAGAGGATTCATTAGTCATACTTGGCTCCATGGAGTATTCTGTTGAGGATGGCGGATATGCCTCCACAGTGGGAAGATGGTGACTTGTCAGGGTGGCGAGGCCTGGGAGCGTTGGCTTCATCCTGAGGGCTTGGGGTGTTTCTTGTTTGTTTTCTGCTCTGTGGAGAAGTAGCAGGTGCATCAGTTGTGCAAAAAGCATGCAGTTGCGTGGCAGTGCACTGCATCAGTCTGTGTCCTCCCTCCTAAAGTTTCATCCAGTGTACTGCCACCTCGGGCACCCAGATTGCATTATCACAGCAGAGCCAGCTACAGTCACTCCCCAGAGAAGGAGAGCCTCCTCTGGGATGCTTAGCCCTCTTCCCTCCCCTGTATTCCCAGCTGACTGCCGTCATGTAGGAGAAGTTGCTTCCGAATTAAAGGAATGTTGTTGTTGGTTAAATGAGCATTTGTTTTGTGATATTATTATTATTTTTTTTTTTTGTAGTTGTTTAACCAGGAGTAGCACCAAGCTGAAAGCTTTTTACAGGCACGACCTGGGAGCACAGGGAAGTTAAGTGACTTGCTCAGGGTCACACAGTATGTATGTGAAACCTGTGGGATTCAAACCCAGGTCTGGTCTGCTGATATCACCAGATTTGCAGCTCAGAGCCTTAAAACACTGCACTATACTGCCTCCAAGATGTCTGATACACAGTCGCGTACTGCCCACTGATGGTAGTCTGAATGTTTGTTTTATATGCAGTCACATTTTCCCCACTTGCAGCTGTCCGAGTGGTTGATATGTAGTCACGTTCTCCCCACTCACAGTCTAGATGTCTGGTATGCATTCATGTTCTCCCGACCCTCTGCAGTTCGGATGTTTGAGATGCAGTCATGTTTTTCCCCACTCGTTGCACTCTGGATGTTCACAGTGAAAGTGCATTCTGCACATGCAAAAACCTCAAATTGTTGTGCAGTAATTTTAATGTACCCAGCTAATGCACATTATTAAAATGGGTAAGAGAAAGCAAGACCTGTAATTGGTCAGAGGTGATCACATGATCCTTCATTATTCCAACATAACAGCACAGGTCAGAAATACTTAACTTCTGAACCTCTTTAGTAGTTTTTAAAATAAAATCAGAGGAACCATTTTATGATCTTTAGGCACTCCAAAGTGTGTATAATGGCTTGATAATGGCACTTCTTGGGTGTGTAAGGCCCTCGGTATTGCCTCATGCCACACTTCCCAAGGTGCGCTGTTATGCCACAATAAAGCACACGCTGTTACACCTTATTGTTTAATTAAATCGCAGGTTTGTAATCTAGAAGTAGAACTTTTTAGGTGAAACCACCTCCTGAGGTACTATCCATTAATCCACAATAAATTCATACTCTTACATATGTAAAACCAAACCCTAGTACATGGAATTCTCGACAGATTTACTGCACAACAAAAGCAAACTCTGTGAAAATGGTGTCAAACTAATTTTGATTTATAAATATGTCTTTAAAACAGGAAATGCCTTTTGTTGCATTTGAAAATTAATGTATTTTTAATTCCAGATATCTTGTTGAGCAGAGAGACGTGGAACTTAATGTGCGGATAAATGGGACAGCACCCCACTGTAAGAGCAACTTTACATTTTTATATTTATTCATATCTATTAAAAGGTTTAATTGTGATAAACCCAGACAATGACCAAAGCCTTTTTCAGTTGGGTATGTGTAAAGCTCGGGTGGGGTGGGGATTTAAAACATTTGTGCATGCAATTTGATTGCTTCTGCAGATGCTGAGCATTTTCTGTGTCCGTGGGAGCACTACTCGTGGGTGGCATGCAGCGTTGCCCTCCTCACTCTGCAAGCAGGTGGTGGCAGTAGGCAGAGTGTGCAGTGCAGTGGGGATGAGTGGAGGAAAAACAGTTTGCATGCAGTAGACCGTGCCCCATGGTGCTAATGTCGGTGGGCATGGTACCTCCCCAGAGGCCCAGATCTCCTATTAGCCTCCCAGGCAAACATATATCCCTCTGCCCATGCCCCCGACCTGGGCCCGACATTGGGAGGCAGCACCACGGGTGTGTGTGTGTGTGTGTGTGTGTGTGTGTGTGTGTGTGTGTGTGTGTGTGTGAACAGTAGCCTTCTGCATTGAAAGGTGGGTCCAGAGACCAAGTGGATAACAGCCCCTGGTCAGCCTGAGGTATGAGGGAAGTTGGAGGTAAGACACCTGTGGGGAAGGCATTTAACAAAAGCTTTTGTGTTGCAAAATAAAAAAAAAAAAAAAAAAAATGCTTGGCCATACATCACCAAAATTTATAGTAGTTAGAAATTTTGTTGATTCCCCAAAAAAAATTGGCTGGATGTTTTCTGCCCCAAAATGTGCATTAAATTTTGCAGTAGCAGTCAAGATGCAGCTGAAAAATATGTTGAAATTCTAGGTCCAAGACTGCTTGAGTTGCTTGCAGGACTCCCCCCAACTCTGACATCATGTAGCAATTGTGTGAGGAGCAAGAGCAAGCATTATGTCAATGCCGAATGCTTGCTTACAGTGTAAGAGAGTTTCAAAAGCCACTGATGTTGGGACAACTTTGAAAAATATTATATTTAGACACAATTTAATCTGTATTGTGTGCATTCTGTAATTGGTGCCCTTATTTCTCTATTATGAAGGACATTTGCATGAAAACAGGATCTCTGCCCTGTTTCTTCTGCCTGCTTGTCTACTCTGCAGTTACAGTTCTCTTGATGACATCCCAGTCTGTTGCTGTGGAAATAAGTATGATGTCATCAACAGGGCATTATGATGCCATGTGTAGACAAGCAGCCAAAACAAAGTCCAAGGAACAGTAATCTTGTTGTTAAGTAACTTCCCTCAGTAATAAAGAAAAGGGGAAAGGACTGCAAACATATTTCTGACTGAATGATGCAGAGGATAAAAGCACAGAACTGTAAAATAGTAGGTTGTAGATTTAGTCCCTTCAGGACCACAAACAGTGTTGTCGAAGGAAATCTGAGCTACACTGAACTTGTAGCCAGCCTCGTGGCGTGGAGAGCTGAGGGCGCTGCCTCACCTCCACCACACCAGCAACCAATGTTTGGAAATGGATCACAGTCCCTTGGGGGTGGAGGGAGGATTGAGCATCCATTGATCTCCTCTTCAGGGTGAGGTGACAGCTGGCTGCCACCCATCAGAGGCTAGGTGGCACAGCAGTGGTCAAGCAGGATTTTGCCCTGGTTATTTGTAGCAGTTGCTTGCAATGTTTGCTTACTTTTCATTGTTTTTTTCTTAAAATCTTGGTACAATGACTTGTGTTCTGAATTTTTATTTTTATTTAGTCTATTTGCAGCCTTGCTCCACCTACTGGGCCATCCACCTGGTCACGGACCCTCTGCTGCGGCATCCCACATGAGCCACTCTGCGGGACCCCTGGATTTGCCCCAGAAGTGGGGATGTGGCACCCGGCCCTAAGATGCCACGAGCGATGGGATAGGGTGGGGAGTCGGCCTGGGAGCCGATATGCAGCCGAGCGGGCTTCGTAGGCAGTGAAGCAGGCTTGAGTTTTTCCCCCGAGGTGGGGGCGGAACGTGCAATGACGCCCCGCCCATCCTGCCTCTGGAAACCTTGCTGACGCTGGTCACCGTGGAGCCCTGGCTTCCATTGGGGTCCCTCATGCTCGGCTATGTCCCACCTCCCCCACCCCGGAGAAGAAGAGCAGTCTAGGGACGCTCAGTCCCTGTCCTCCGCCAGCCTCCAACGACCCAGGTCCGTTCCCAAACCTGGGTCGCTGGCGTCTACAAGTGGAAATCCAACCGCTGCACCGGAGGGCTAGGTTCTGATTTTAAAAGGAAAGATTGCCTGTAGAATGAACAAGGTCAGAATGCCCAGCTGGCAGATTGGTGCATCTCTAAAGAGATGTTTTGATGCCATTCCGATTGCACTGGTGTTATCACATTGTGATCTCTAACTCCCAGCCCCATAGATGGTGAAGTCCTAGGAGTGCTGTGGGGGTACAGTAAAGCACTCTTGACTCCCTGGGGTGGGTGGGGGTAAGGGGTTCCTCCATCCCCTGCTTGAGCACCTCTTTCGATGGGTAGATGGAGAATCTTGCTTCCGAACCTGTGCAGCTGGTGTGTCGAGTGGTAGCGGTACGGCTGCAGCGACAGGCCAGACCTGAGGCCTGATTTCTAAAACATTTGATATGAAGCTTGGTCATTCCAACATATTTTATTACACTTTTTGTTGTAGGAGAAATGGCTGCCCAGGATTTTAAACAACATAATAAGTATTTACAATAACTATGAATTTTGCAAAGCGTCTCTGCAGAAAACACACCATTTTCTGCCAGAGTGTTTAAAATGTACTTCAGCTGGCTCTGTGGCGCTTGAACTGTTGAGCATCCTTTGCCACATTGGTGACCTGGGGTCACGTCCCATGCCCAGGATGATGAGAAGCAAGGCTGCCAGGGAGGGAGAAAGAGCCAGCTCCATGGCACTGAGCGGTGGGTCATCTCTCTGTCGCTGGTAACCTGGTTCATGCCTGAAGCCCAGGATGACGGGAATGGAGGCTGACAGGGAGGAAGAAGGCGATTCACAAGGATGCTTTCCTCCCGGCGAGGGCTAAGCGCTGCATCACTCAGTGGCAGCTCCTGGTAGTGGCATGACGGAGATACCTGTGATGGCATAGGTGACCACATACCAGTGGGCATCCCAAGATGATTAACAGGAGGGAGGGTAGAAAAAATGGAAATGCTACCCAGCCAGGCATGTCAGATAGCCTCTATTTCCCTACACCAGTTGGAACCGACATGCCGTGACTGTCATGCCAACCACTGATGCAGCAACATGGCACCTTCCTCCTCCTGGTGGGAGGAGATGGCCCGTCTGGATGGGATACTCTGGACCTCATTGGTGGAGCACATGGAAAATCTGAAGAGCGGGTTAACTGCAGAGCGGAAGTCTGGCGATTGCGGGAGTTCCCAGAGGTATGGTATGCCAGGGGACAAAGTGGGAGCAAAAAAAAATGGAGCAATCAACTTGCACGAGCAAATCTTTTGAAAATGATATTCTGGATCATGCTGCTGCTGCTGGTGCAAGTCTTGGCCCAATGGCCAGCAGTGGGGATCAGATTTAAGTGCCTCTGCAGTGGTCGTAGGAATTAGCCCCACAAAAACCCCCAAAAACAGAGCAACAGTGGAAATGCCGGAGTGTTTAGCACATGCTTCTAAGTGTTAGGTCAGATCTGGCACAGTTTCAATGAAGAATTTTTGCAGTATTCTTCCATCACTCCTTTATAAAACCAGATTGATAAATGGGGTGATAAGCGTTACAAATACTTGCTTGAATACTTTTTATACATTACACTTTTCTCTCTCCTCTCTGCATAACCTTGTTAAGTTGCAATGTATAATAAATTTGTAGGTATGTCCTCTATTGACCTCTTTCATTTGAGGGGTTTCTTGTTCAGAGCAGACTGTATAGACAGAAGCAGTTCACCCTGCCCTTGCATTACTTTTCAACAGTTTGTTCATCACAGAAACCACTGTAATGGAGGGCAAGAGAGAAAGAGAATCTATTTACCAACTTGGAAAGGGTTTGACCTTGGCTTAATTGAGGTATTACTGTGTATTATGTTCCTAATATCAAATTATTATTTTTTTTATCAGATACTATGCATGCCTTTGTGGCCATGAGGAACTAGTCGTTACCTGCTAGCCAATGGTAAGTTTGTTTGTGACCCACTGTCATAATAAAATAACTGTACAGAACATTAAAAATTGATTTCTATGGGCCAGCCTGGCATGCGGAGGGCTGGGGCATCATGCCTACCTCCTGTCATGCTGGCTACCTGTGTTTGTGGTGTGAGTGGGTCGTAGGGGTCAGCTGGGTGGGAGAGGATCGAGCATCCGGAGACTGTTCTTCTCCTGGGGAGGGTGGGACACGGAGGCTGGCATACATCTGACACCTAGCGGTGGCTGGGTGTCATAGCGCCTGAGTCCTGTATGTAATGGGTGGAGGCAGAGCAGTTTGCTGGCATGCTGTTGGCGGAATGTGCAGAGCTCGGCCATTGCTGGCGCCACATTGCTCCTCCTCTGGGGTGGGAGAAAGCGTGAGGAGAAAAAGTCCTGGGCAGGTAGATGACTGCCGACCTTGCAATCGCCGCCCCAATGAAAGCAGTCTTTCTGGAACCGGATCCATGTTGGTGGGTTAAGGGATCTCTGCCACCCTGCCATGGGGGTAAGCCATGGGGACAGAAAGGAGGTTGGGGCTGAGGTCAGCAAGAATGTGGGCTGCCCAGGATGGGGGCAAAATAAGTATTAAAAAAAAAAAAAAGATTTGTAAGTGAAGTAAGTGAACTACGAAACAAAATAAAGCAAAAACTAGTATTATTTGGAGAGATGAAACATGTCTGTGGAAATTTTGTATATGAAGTACTACCAAAAAGAATTGAAGCAACTCTGTAACTTTGTCTGGCGTACAGCTTCAAGTCCTAAGCAAAGTTTTCATTTATCCATGCTCCAAACCAAATTCATTCACAGTCTACATTGACTTGAGAAGCCAATTAAAGCTAGCCTTCAAGAATTATTTTGCCCAAAAACAACAAAAAATGGGATTCACTAGCGAAGAAGCTGCTGTATAACAGTGAATGAAGAGGATATTCAGGCATCAGTTGATCTGTCGCAGTGGACAGAGACCGAACAAGCGACCAAGCAGGATGGGACTGTCTTGCAGTTTCCAATTGGATTTT
This sequence comes from Neoceratodus forsteri, assembly GCA_016271365.2. NCBI lineage: Eukaryota > Metazoa > Chordata > Ceratodontiformes > Ceratodontidae > Neoceratodus > Neoceratodus forsteri. The sequence goes on along the minus strand of CM028129.1, from coordinate 244,880,198 downwards.
CTTTATTTTTTTTTTTTTTTTTATTCTGCTGCTCTGTTGTGGGCTGCCCCATGTCTCTTTAACATCAGTTAAGAGCCAACAAAATGTCCCGGATTGTTGCTATTGAGACTACTTTTCATCCAATTCCGTAGGGATGTAAAAATATTTGTCTTGGAGCGGCCTGGTGGCACTGAGGTTGAAACACTGGACTCCACACCCTGCTACAGCGCTGGTGACCCGGGTTGAGGAATGAGCCTGAGCCGCCAGGGGTCAGCAAGGAGGGAGAAGATCGAGCATTTGAGGGACAGCTGTCTTCTCCCGGGAGGAGCAAGGGAGGAGATGCAGACTCAGCACTTACCTGGCCTCTGGTAGACTGGGGCCACAGCAAATGCAGAGCAAGAAGGAGGCTGGGAGTGGTAGAGCGTCTGCAGTCACCTTGACATCAGGGTGTATGCCACACCCCTAGCAGAACAGGAAAAATCAGCACCAGTCTCCTAGATGACGGAGCACTGTGCAGAGACCCTAATTGCTTGTCCCTGCCTGGCGACCCGTCTGAGTCCGAAACTTGAATTGTCTAGGTGTCTCTGCCCCTCATATCCACCTGGAGGGTATAACCAAGGCTCCATGGGGACTCAGAGGGACCAGGCAGGTCATGAGGGGATACTGCAGTGTGTCTCCGAAGAAGTAGAGACCGGATGCAAGTAAGGAGCATAAATATAAATTTCAAAAAAAAAAATACATATATGTCTTGGAATTAAATTATTAAAGGTGACCTTTCAAATTTAATTCTGCAGCCTACTCCGTCCCACATGCCTTTGTTGGCGGCGGGGAGTCTGGAACTACTTTTGGAATATTTTTTAATAATTCCTCATGTTTTAAAATCCAGCCAAAATTTTTCAGTGAATACGGAGCAGCGTCTGTGTCCCGATTTGGTACAAATTTACCTGGGTATTCCACCCAATTTCGTGACGTTTCAAACACCATAGCTCTCTATGGAGCAGCAGGGGAGGGGCTTAAAATGCTCTTTTTGTGCTTTGCGGGGGTCTTGCTGCTAAGTAATATCTACATCAACACGGAACAGGCCGTGCTGTAGATACTAATTTAAGCATCAGGATCGCAAAAGTAATAAAATGAGCATTTTAAGCCCCTCCCTTGCTGCTCCATGGAGAGCTATGTTTTTAAAACATCACAAAACTGGGTGGAATACCCAGGTAAACTCATGCCGCTCAATCAGAAGACAGATGCTGCTTCCGATGCTGAGAAGTTTCAGCAGGATTTTAAAACATAAGTAATTATTTTAAAATGTTCGTGAAAGTAGCTCCTGACCCTCCCGCTGCTAACAAAGGTATGTGGGACGGAGCTGGCTGCAGAATTAAATTTTCAGGTCACCTTTAAGAAAAAATCGGTACAGCTATCAGTATAATATAGTAAGCTATAAGGCATGACAGGTTTTCCGTTATGCTGGGATAATGTCATGCCTTGGGTATATTATGAGGCATGAGGCACAGCAGAGTGCTTTCAGCCCTCAAGAAGTGATGTTGACCAGCATAACACACACTCTAGAGTGCTTTACAGCAATTATACAATGGATCCTGTAGAATATTTTAAAAAGGCTTTTATGCATGTATTTCTGGGGATTAGTTTCCCACTATCCTGTTGTACTTTCAATACATCATGGCTGGAACTGCCTCTAGACCAGTCCCTTTCACACAGTTTTCTATCCATTTTATAAAAAGCTACAAGCTGTCACTCTCAGCATAGCTTATTTGGTAGCACATTTTCTCTGGGTCAGAAAGTTGTGGGTTCTAGCCCCAGTAATACTCCATACATGTGATATGTCCAACTGGCTTAAGAGGAGATTTGGTCAAATAGGAGGAGATTGGCCTCACAACTTGCTTAGAGGAGATTTGGGTCAAATTAGGAGGAGATTGGCCTGTTAGTAGGAGATGCCATAACATCATGGGTTTGTCCTTAAATGGCATCAAAAAATAAGAAAAAGTCATTACAAAAATTTAATGTATTTCATTTTTGTCAAGAATAAGCACTAAAAGAATAAACAACTAGTTGTATAAAGTTATCAGATACATTGTTCATCACTGATTTAATTTTATGTGTCTTTATCTGCCCAAAAAACATGGATATTTTGGACAGAATTTTACTTAAGCAGGAGATTTTGTTTCCCAGGAGGGAGGGAGGGAGTTCAGTCAAAAAAAACAGGAGTCTCCTGCGTAAGAGGAGATATCACATGTCTGATAATCTGGTATTCATAAGTCTTGCAGTGACCCTTTAAGATAGAGCTGCCGGAGAGATGGAACATATACAAATGATGGAATCTTTTGCACATGCTACTTTTTCAAATGCTGCCTTCTACTAACTGCCTTGGTTCTAAACCCTCAGATTTCTCTCTCCACCTATCAAGACTAGATGCTCGAGATCTCGCCTCATCTCTGAACATCCGCAGCTTACTAAATAAAATCCCGAGCTGCAAGTCACTACCAAACCCTCCAACCTAACATCTGCATCATATCCGAGACATGGCTTAAACCTCACCATGTGAATGCAGAAATAGCCATCCCTGGTTATACTACAATCAGGCAGGACCGCCAAGGTACTAAGAAAAGGCGGCATAGCCATGTATATATCAAATAAGTTTCACTACACCTCTATCCAAATCACCAGTCTGTCTCCCCTGATAGATACTTTGCTGATTAAACTCCTTCTGCCACACACCTCCCAGTATACGTGGCTGGGATTTGTGCGCCCGATTACACCTGCGAATTCCATCATCAGCCATCTAGCCTTCCTGAAAGCTACGGCTACCACAGGTGAACTTTTCATCCTCGGTGACCTAAATCACAACTGGTTAGCACCCGACTGCTCAAACCTACGTAGCAGTGTCAAATCCCTAAACCTCTCCCAACTAATAGAACAACCAACACGCTAAACCCTACAACACGCAACCACTCCCTCCTGGACTGGGCTCTCACTACACACCCACACAGAATAATCAAGGCTGGCATCCTACCTGATTCCTTGAGTGATCACCATATGATCTACATGACCAGGAAGGTGCACAGACCTACAAACCACCACCCACCAAGGTTAATCCTAACGAGGCATACAAATCCTCTGTCTCCACTCCCTTTTAAATGACCTCTTCACTTGTCGACTGGTCTTTATTAAACTGATGCCCACAATTGACACGCTTTTGAAATGTTTAATAAGCAGCTCCTTGCCTTATGGGACTATCACGCCCCACAAGAAAGAAGAGAGTCAGGGAATACCATCTCCTTTGGGTCTTTGCTGACATTATTGGCAGAGGCTAGAGACCAGGCCTGGAAAAACACAGGCAATTAAACTCCCTGTATCTCTACAACATTACCGAACCCTCCGAAATACTGCACTAAAGCCATAAGACAGGCAAAAAACAACTATTTCTGAGACGCTCCACCACTAACCTAAGTCACCCTCCAAATTCTGGAAATCCATTAAAACCCTGTTCTCTCCCCTGCCCAGTCACCCTCCCTACTCCCTAAACATACAGGGCAACAATATATTTGCCCCCAGTGAAGTTGCCCTCAGCATTCAATTCCTTCTTTTCCACTAGCGCTGAAGCTCTCCTAGACAGCCAACAGCTCCTCACACCCACATACAACCCCTCGCAACTCCCCGCCAACCCCACACGTGCCTCTTTCTCCTTTCATCCTATCTCCTCAGCTGAAGTTCTAGCCACTCTATGCTCCCTTAGACCCAAGCAAAGGCAAGTGCCCTCTAGGACTGGATGCCAAACTCCTCTTCCTGTCAGCTCCTGCTATTGCCTCCCCTAGCTGACCTATTGAACGCTCTTTCTCCACGGCAAAAATTCCAGCAGCCTGGAAGGAAGCAGTAATCATCCCACTACCAAAGGAGGCGATCCATCTGAGCCTGGCAACTACGCCCAATCTCTCTCCTACGGTCCTGGCCAAGCTTCAAGAACAGCTAGCCCTCCCCAACTCACACAGTTCCTCGACTCCACCTCTTTCTTCACCCCATTTCAGTCAGGTTTTCGTAAACGACTCCACCATCACAGCACTGTTAAGGCTCACAAGCGATATCTCCTCGGGTATGGACAAGGGCCACATCACCTCCGCTATTTTCATTGACTTGGCCAAAGCCTTTGATACTGTGGCCCACTCAAAACTTCTCACAAAATTGCAACACGAGGCCTCTCTCATTCCACCACCAGCTGGTTCCAAGACTATCTGTCAGGAAAGAAGCAGGCAGTAAAATTGGCCCTCATGTCTCCACCTCACTCCCAGTTAGCATGGGGGTCCCCAGGGCTCGGTCCTGGACCCCTCTTTCTCTATATTTTAAACTATCTACCTCAAGTCTGTTCCAACTCAGCAATACAAATGTACGCAGGTGATACCGCACTTACACCTCTGGCCCCTCCATCGGTGACTCAAACTCTTCTCTTCAAGCGTGATTTTGATGCCGTTCAAGCTTGCTTAGGTCCAACCAGCTGGTCCTAAATGCTAAGAAAACCGTCTCCATAACTTTCAGCACCCATCCGAAACTATCCAGGCTAGAAGCCCCCTGCTTCCACACTCTGGATGGAGCCAACCTAGAATCCTGCACCTCCTTCAGGTACCTGGGGTTTGGCTAGATCAACACCTTGATTTCCATGCCCACATTCACTGCTACAGAAAAACTACACCCTAAATTAGGCGCACTTTACGCAATAAAGGCAACCTTCCTACCTCAGTCAGGAGGAGCTAGTCCACAAAATGATCCTCCCATTTTTGACTATGGTGGCGTGGTCTGAGTGCAGCGCCCCGTCTACCTTGGCCAGCCTGGGCCCCCTCTTCCATTCTTTCTGCAGTCGTCCTGACTGCCACCTTCTACCACCACTCGGCCTGTACAGCCCTTGCCTTCCCATCGCTGGAGTCTTGGCTTCAAACTGCACTGTGCAATCTCATTTCCAAACACTGGTCAAATACCCCCCCAATCTCAGCTGTGACTAGCACCTTCTTGCCCCGGCATATCTCCTCAGAGGCTCGGATTCAAAACAACTCAAGTCCCTTTCATGCGCACCTCAAAGGGCCAAATGGCCTTCAAGCATCGGATGCCAAAACTATGGAATGAGCTACCTGCAGATATCAGGCTCTCCACCTCCCACTGGCTTCTAAAACCTCTGCTACTTTCCCACTTCTCAGCTGTATGTAATTGCTACCCACAGACTAGTCCTTCCACCTGGGGCATCCAAATGTCTCACAAATCTTAACCAAAGCAACAAGCCAAATGTGTCACTGTGCCAATAAATCTACTGCTAGCACCCAGCAGAATATGCCTAACCATGCCAAACAAACTATGCACTCTGTCCTGTGCACCAAACCTCATAATTGTTCTGTCAGATTAGCTGCACCTGCTGTACCTACAGTCTCTCCTGTATTAAATCCACTCTCATCTGTCACAATACGACTGGCTATTTTATCTCCCTGTTATGTATCCATTTTCACCTGATTTATATGCCATTTCTATTTGAGTTGTTTACTGAACCTGCTGTCTATTTCACTATTGTATTGTGCATTCTGTACCATTCTTGACCTATGTAACCCCAGGTCGCATCTGGAAGCAAGCGGCCCCAGCTGTTATGCTTATCTGGTAAATGTCTTAAATAAATAAATAAATAGATAGATATATATTTTTCTCATGTCAGAACAAGATTTATCTAAGTATTTTTACATTTCATTTGCTGCATTTTATTTTTGTAATTTTAAGTTAAACGTGGTTTTAGTGTTTAAATTGTAAGTTTTCTCTGTTTCTTCTGGTTTGGTATATACCGAGGGTAAACCGAGGTTTATTTTATGTTTATTGGAGTTTTCTGACTAAAAATACCATTAGTTATGTTTAATTTTATTAAATTTAACTTGTTTTAAAACAGCTAATACCGGTTCCTGAGCCAATAGCCTCTGTTCACTTTTACCTTGCTTCCTGGTTCTGATCGGTTCCTGACCGCAACCGCTAAATAAACTTTAAATTTAAAACATTTTTAGCGGTTAATTGATAATGTAGAAAAACTGCCATGTATTGAGTGTGGTGAGATTTTGCTAAGACAAACAGGGCTGAACATTTAAAAGCAGAGTGAAATCTGCAATACATCTCCTGGGAAAACTATTGAAAATGCCTGGATAAGGCTAAAGAGAAAACTATCATTACCTTCAGGTCCCTCGACCTCTGACCAGCCAATGCTAGAAACCATAACTACTACTGTAACTGCTAATCCTGAGACTGGTATACAAGCAGTTCCTAAGAAGCTTGCTGAACCGACTGACTTCCCCAGTTCCCTCAAAGAAAACTAGCACACAGAACCCCTGCTGGACAGCATACGGGAATTCTGTGCCTGCTATAAAGCCTGCCAACTCCTGAAGAAACTGTACAGGCCTTTAAGATAATTCAGGCTTACAACGGCTGTCTGCTCTCAGCAGCAGTCCCTGCAAAACAGTGCATCTCCTCTGCTCAGTCTTCATATTATTCAAGAGGAAGAATTTGGTGATTATGATGAACTGGAGCAAGAGAACCTATTGAACCTGAGGTTTCCCTGAACAGGAGTTTGGCTCTCCCCACAGAGCATCTGAGGATTATTCCTCACACTTCACAACATCACCACCAGTGAAGTGATTGAGGATGAGGAGGAAGCTGAATACTTGGAAATGATGACGCTGACACCCACTAAAAGCTTCTTCTTCGTGTAAATAAATGTTTCAAGAAAGATACTTTAAAGATTTGACAAACTCCAAGCTCTGTTCCCCTCTTGATAAGAGGCCAGATAAGAAATATCAGCTGGACAGGGAGGAGCTGAATTTTTATTCTCCCATCCTGTCCAACAAGAAGTGGTACAAGTGACAGCCTGTGACAAGGCAAAGGTACCCATGCCCATGCTCCTGACAAGGATTCCAGGAAAATTGACAGCATGGTGGCAAACATTCAAGCCTATGCTGCTCAGTATCAGAAGTCACTGTGGCAGTCTGTCCTTGGTATGGCACTCAAGGTCCAGACTCCTGTCGGATGATCTAGCTGAAACAGCGAAATTTGGTTTGGAAGCAGCCAAATACCAGTTTCAAATGGCTACTAACTCTAGTGACACTGCTGCCAGATGGATGGCAAATACAGTGGTTCAGAGGAGGTTTGCCTGGCTGCGAGCTACAGACCTCACCCAGGATACCCAAACCACAACTATGGATTTCCCAGTTGAGGGTAATTCCCTCTTTGGAGAAAAGACAGATGCTTACATGAAAAGGTGGATGAACACAAAACCACCTACAGAAGCAGTTCTGCAAAGAAAAGGCTTCCTGTCCATTAAAACCTGTGGAATGGGAAGCAGTGGCAGATCATTTCACGGCAAGCCTTTTTTTTTTTTTTTCAGGCCAGGGCTGCACCTCAGTATCAGTAACCACAGCAGGGGTACTTCAGGGGCATAAGGGGTTCCACAGCGTGGTTCCCAGGCCCAGCCTCAAACAAAGCAGACACCCTGAAGTGTCTCCCTAGGCCACCTCCCACTACCTATAGGAGCAGGCTGACTCTCTTTTCCAGACTTGGCAAAAATCACCACAGACAGGTGGTTCCTGGATGTAGTGAGTCAGGATTGTCTCTGCATTTCAGATTCCTTCCAGCACTAAAAACAAAAGTTTCAAACATGATGAAGTCTTGCTATATTATGACATATGCAGGAGTCCCAACCTCGAACTGCTCCAGAGGTGAAAGAGTTAACTTTCCATGCCAGGCATGGGCAGCTGAGCTCGAGCTCGGTTGAAACTCTGTCTGTTGTTCTTCAAACTCAAACCGTCAGATTCTTTACTCTGCCTCATTGAACAGTTGCTCCGGAGATTTCTCCTTCTGCTCGGTTCATTTTGTTGGTTAAAGTATTGTTTTCTCGGTTTTGACCAATTTAAACCTAACTAGTCGGTTCAGACTCTGTCTGTGGTATTTGTGAGTACTAGATAGGTTTTACATTAATTTCTATTCTGTGTGGAACTTGTAAGCGGTTTATCGGTTCGGTTTGAACCGATCAGGTTATTTAAAATATTTTAATCTGTCATTTAGAGTGTGGTTACGGTTCTTATCGGTTCTAAAAACGGATTTTGTTATGTGTTTTTCCACGACCGTACACGGTTGGGAACCGATAAGAGGGTCTTCTAGCGGATTCCATAAATGGGTAAGTTTGGTTAGGACTGGCACTATGTCTGAGAAACCCAAAAGAAAACGGGCCCACTGGGTTTCAACACTGCAGTGTCTGTGGGGAAGTCTTTGCCAAGGCTGACCCCACACCACCTGTGTGTATTTTCTGGGGTTTGACCACTCCAGTGCAGACTGCCAGATTTGTAAAAATTTTCCTGCATACCCTGGAAAAGAGAGTTGGTAGGCTCAGGAAAGGGAGGCCAAAAGTCCGCTGAACGGAGAGTGCCCTCTGACCAGGGCGAGACTTGAGCAAGGAGATCCGACTCTGAGGTCGGTTCCAGCAAAGGACTAGGAAATCAGCTGGTGTGGAGCAAAACTTTCCTCTCCAACAGCTGAAGAAATAGCCAAAGCGATTAAAATTGTCCAGTCGCTTTCTCGGGTTCCACGAACCGCACTCATCAGGTAAGCTGTCCAGTTTGGCCGGTTCCACCAGTTGAAGAGTATGATTTAGAGGAATATTATGAACCGGAGGAGGGAAGAGGAGTATGAGGAGAGTAAATGTGATTTGAAAGTCTGGATGTGCCCATTGACTCGGACATCTCCCAGACAGACCTTCAGGAGTGTCTCCTCCTAGGCTTTCTGAGTCCCTTCTCATTTTATGTTTTATAAAAAGTGGCTGAAACCCTCCAGCTCCCTATGGAGGAAGCTGTGGATGATAAAGAGGAGCCTGACTATGTGGAAATGATGGATATCCCAGAGTCTAGAGACTGTCTATTCTTTTGCATAAATCTTTTGGGAAACAGACAGTTAAAATTCCAAAACTCCTCACTATACCTCCTGTGGATAAGAGAATGGACAAGAGGTACACATTGTCAGGCTCCTGATATGAGTTCCTTACACAACAATGCAGCCAGTTGAGGTGTAGTGCAGGCTGCAGCCTGTGACAAGGCAAATATTCCTTGGCTTCACACCCCTGAGAAGGACTCCAGGAGGATTGATGCCATGGCATTGAAACAGTACATGGCAGCATCCTTGGGACTCAAACAGGCAAATTATATGGCTTATGTTGCTAGATATCAGAAATCCAGATGGGATACTGTTATGGCTCTAGCGAAACAGGTCCCTAGCCAGCTTGCCAAGGAGCTGGAGCAGGTGGCTGCTGATGGTATTGAGGCATCCAAGGTGCAATTCCATGCTGCAGTGGACTCTAATGATGTGTCATCATGAGTCATGGCTACATCTGTGGCACTGCAGAATGGCTTGGCTCAGATGTACTAGCTCGTCACAGGATACCCAGACTAAGGCCATGGATTTTCCTTGTTGTGGGTAATTCTCTGTTTGGGAGCAGACAGAGAATTACATGAAGAAAATGGATGAGTATAGGACCACCTAGGAGTGCGCAGGCCACTCCTCAAAGGCAGCTTTCAGGGGCAGGGCAGGCCTTTCATAGGCCCTTTTACCAAGCCCAGGCCTCCTCTCTGCTTATGCCCAGAGGGGTTCTTTAGGAGGAAGAGGCAGACTGGCACAAGCAGGCCTGCTTCCACCCCTCAGCCCAAAGCCCCTGCCAAGCAGGCACCCTGATGGGGTTCTCAGCTACCTGTAGGGGCAGGCTGGCTTACTTTGTCCAGGACTGGAAGTCTCTGACATCAGACAAGTGGGTCCTGGAAGTAGTAAGCCAGGGACTGGTTCTCAGCTTCAAAAATTTCCAAAGATGAGAACCAGATCCTTTCCACCTGCAATCCACCAGAGGCACTTGCCCTAGAGGCAGAGGACTTTCCTTCCTGGCTCTCAGAGCTGTGGAAAGAGTTCACCCCCTACACCAGGGCAAAGGATTGTACTCCAGGTACTCACTCCCAAAAAGACAGGAGAATGGCAGCCCATCCTGGATCTCAGATATTTAAACAAGCACCTTTTAAAACCAAAATTCAAAATGGTGACTCTGGGAATTATTCTACCTCTCTAAGGCCAGGGGACTGGCTAGCATCCCTGGACCTCAAGGATGCCTACTTCCATATTCTCATCAGAAACTCCCATCGAAGTACCTCAGGTTCGAGCTGCCCTCAGGCCATTACCACTTCAGAGCAATGCCCTTGGCCTCACCTCTGCTCCAAGGGTATTCACAAATGCCTGGCAGTAGCAGTTGCTTCCCTAAGAGGCAAAAATTGCCATCTTCCTTACCTGGACGACTGGCTCATAGTAGGCCAGTCTCCAGACCAAGCCGGGTTACATCCACAGATAACTCAGCAACTGCTCACCTCTCTAGGTTTCCTTCTGAATCTTTCAAAGTCAGTTCTAGAGCCTGTCATGCTCCTCACCTTCATAGGCGCAGAGCTGAACACAGAGAAGCCAGAGCCTTCCTTCCTTTGGACAGGGCAAGGACCCTGGTCTCTCTGTCATCCTTCATTCACCCTGCAGGTCTCTCGACCAGCAAGGCATTTTCTACAGCTCCTGGGGCACATGGCTGCTTCTACAGCAGTAGTGCAGGGAGCAAGATTTCAGATGAGGGACATCCAGTTCCATTTGAGAGCCTTTGGTCTCAAAGGAAAGACCCTCTAACCAAATTGATCCCAGTAACTCGAACCTAATCCAGGCCCTACAGTGGTGGAAGGATCAGAGCAATCTGAGACAAGGGGTTCCTTTGTCAATCAGTCTCACTCCTTAACCCTTACTACAGATGCATCCCTCTTGGGTGGGGAGCTCACATGGGCGACCTCACCACCCAGGGATTGTGGTCCCCTCAGGAATCTCTGCTCCACATCAATCTGTTGGAACTCAGAGCAGTTTTTCTAGCACTTCAAGTTTTCCAGATCTGTTCAGAACAAAGTTGTACAGTTCCAGAACAGACACCACCCTACAATGTGGTACATCAACAAGCAAGGGGCGCTCGGTCTACGCCTTGTGCACCAAGCAATGAAGTTGTGGTCTCTGGCTTACTCCTGAACACCTCCCTTATGGTAGTTCACCTCCCAGGCAAGGACAATGTCCTGGCAGATGCTCTCAGCAGGATTTCCTGGGCCATCACTAATGGTCACTGGACCCCTGGTCCTGGAGGTGATATTTGCCAGATGGGGCACCCTGCAGATAGATCTTTTGCAGCCCCAGACAATCACCAACTTCCCTTTTGCTGCAGGCCTCCAGTGTTGGGCTCAGTCCTCTGGATGCCTTAGTTCTCAACTGGGAAGGAAGTTTCTCTATGCTTTCCCCTCCCTTCCCTCTCCTGTTCAAAGTGTTAGTCAAAATCAGATCTCAATCCTGCGAGATGATCCTGATTGCTCCAGATTGGGCCAGACAACCCTGGTATCCACTCCTACTGTCCTTAGCAGTCCATCTTCCCTGTGTCTTCCCAGGAATACAACCTGTTAACCTGTGCTCAGGGAGGGTTTGGTACCGAACCTCAAATCTCTCAATCTCAAGGCCTGGCTCTTGAAGAGTTAGAGTTTGCTGATCTACACCTCTCCCAAGGTGTAATGGATATACTGAAGGCTTCTAGGAAACCTTCCACCAGGCTACCTATAATTCCAAATGGAAGAGATTTTCCATATGGTGCTCTGGGAAGCATATTTCCCCAGAATCTGCTGATTTACCCACAGTCCTGGATTATATGGTACATTTAAATACCTTGGAGCTGAGACCAGCTACCCTAAAAGTACATTTGGCAGCTGTGTCTACTTTTATTTCAGCAGGTAAACCCTCTTCTCTTTCAGCTCATCCTGTATTCTCCAAGTTTTTAAGGGATTGCTTCACACCAACCCTCCATTCAGGGACCCTGCCCCTGCCTGGGATCTTAATGTTTGCATTGCTCAGCTTATGCAACCCCCTTGAGCCTTTGTCTTCAGCAGAGCTTAAGTACTTGACTTGGAAGACTGTGTTTCTGGTAGCCATCACTTCTGCCAGGCGCATAAGTGAATTACAAGCTTTGTCAGTGGAGCCTGATTTTATCTCCTTTCATAGAGATAAGGTGGTCCTCAGGACTAACAGGAAGTTCTTGCCTAAGGTGGTTTCAGATTTCCACCTTAATCAATCTATATCTCTTCCAGTGTACTTCACTGACCATTCCTCCTCTGGCGAGAGGAGGATGCACAGCTAGATGTGAGAGAGCCCTTAGTTACTACATAGAGCGTACCAAGGGTCACAGGTTTGACTCCTCCAACTGTCCCTCACTTATGGTGAGGTTGGTAAAGGAACCTGCCACTAAAAGATCCATTGCCAGGTGGATTGTCTCTTGTATCCAATTCTGTTGTGAAAAGCTGGTGAGTTCCTCCCTCAGGCCTGAGGGCTCACTCTACCATAGGTACAGCTGCTTCCCCTGGCTGCTGCCAGGACATCCCTATTCTAGAGATATGTCACAGCTACCTGGAAAACAGTTCACACTTTTACCAAGCATTACTCCCTGGACATCCAGGCTAGGAGTGATGCTCGGTTTGGCACCGCTGTGCTTCAGAGCCTATTTCCTAAGTAGGTTCTGTCCTCCTCCATGGAGGTACTGCTGTTAGTCTGCATATGTCATAATATAGCAAGACTTCATGTTGTTTGAAGAAAAATAACTCATCTTAGTAATGTTGTTTCTTCTAATGGAGTCTTGCTATATTATGACCTCCCCTGCCTGCCCCTCTCAGAACCTCTGTTTTTGGGATGTGGGCAGTGCAGTGTTGGCACTTAGTAGATGCCCACCTTGTTGTTTCACCCTCCTTTTTTGGGGTGACTTGGTGTTGTGTTTTTCATTTTTGGGTCTCCTGACTTGAGTCTTTGTTTTTGGGACCAAAAATGTGTTCTTATGTTTAGTATCCAGTTGGCTAGTGTAGGTTTACAGCTTCCACACAGGACCTCAGTGAGTTTAGCTCGTAAAGATCTGACAGTTTGAGTTTGAAGAACAACAGACAGAGTTTCAACCGAGCTCGAGCTCAGCATTCCATGCCTGGCATGGAAAGTTAACTCTTTCACCTCCGAGCAGTTCAAGGTTGGGACTCACTGCATTTGTCATAATATAGCAAGACTCCATTAGAAGAAACAACATTACTAAGGTGAGTAATTTTTCTTTCAAACCATCTACAAATGTAGAGAGAGAACTCCTGGAAAAGAGGTTCAGAACTTGTTACTGTCAAGGGCAGTGGAGCCTGTCCTAGTACAGCAAAGAGTGGCTGCCTATTTTAGACTTTAGGTACTAGACAGGTACTGACAAAGCCAAAGTTCAAAATAGTGACTTTGGCATTCATTCTGCCAAAGCTCCCAAAAGGGACTGGTTGGCATCACTAGACCTAAAGACGCCTATTTCCACATCCCCATAAGGGAGTCTCATAGAAAATACCTCTGGTTCAGACTCCCATCAGGTCACTACCAGTTTTCAACCCTGCCTTTCGGTCTCGCTTCAGCTCCAAGAGTGTTCGCAAAGTGTTTCAATGGTTGTGGCACACCTTCAGAGACAAGGTGTTACAGTTTTCCCATACCTAGACAACTGGCTGGTGGTTGGAAAATCACTCCAGCAAGTGAGGGAGCATCTGCAACTCACCCAGGGACTCCTGGAGTCTCTAGTGTTCCTGATGGATCTAAAAGTCTGTCCTTCAGCCTGCTCAGGCACTGCAGTTCATAGGAGCAGAGCTAAATACCCTGCAAGGCAGGGCAAACCTGCCTCGGACAGGGCAAGAAGTATTCCACTGATAGTGAGCTCATTCAGCCTGAACAAATCAAAACTGCAAGACAGTTTCTTTAGCTATCCACATGACATCTCCCACTGGCATGGTCCTGGAGTCCAGGTTCCTAATGAGGGACATTCAGTTTCACCTCAGGTCACACTGGTGTCAGAGAAAGGATCCTCTCTCAAAACTAATTCCAGTAGCTAAATGGTGGAAAGAGGAACAAGCGAAGGAAAAGGGTTCCTTTTCAACAAGGGTCCTATCAGTTCTGACAACAGATGCATCTCTACTAGGGTGGGGCCCATCTGGGGTTCATACCACCCAAGACATATGGTCAAGTGCAGAGTCACTTCTGCACATAAACCTGCTGGAGCTAAGAGCAGTGTTACTGGCACTAAAGGCTTTCACACGACTAGTACAGGGAAGGTGGTACAGGTCAGAACAGACAGTACCACCACAGTGTACTACAAAAACAAGCAGGGAGGGACAAGATCCAGTCCTCCTGCACAGAAGTCATGAAAATATGGAGTCTAGAGCGGGAATAATCCCCCTGGATGCTCTGGCACTGATTTGGTCAGGAAGCACCTGTATGCTTTTCCTTCCTTCCTCTGGTGTACAGAGCATTGCTCAAGCCCAGGTCCCAGTCGGCATCAGTGATCTTGACAGCACCAGACTGGGCCAGGCAGCCATCGTACTCTCTCTGCTCTCTCCATTTCTGTGGCGAACCGCTGCACCTTACTCGGAGGCACAATCTACTAACCTTCAACCAGGGAGTCTCCTGTACCTGAACCTCAAGTCACTCAGGCTCAAAGCATGGTTCTTGAGAACCTAGAATATGCAGGCTTGCATCTTTCTGAAATTATCTTGGACATTTTAAGGGGTTACAGGAAGCCCTTCATTAAGAAAACCTGTGCTGCAAAATGAAACAGTTTTCTACTTGGTGTTCAACCAGAAAAGTGATACCAGCACAGGCTGGTGTCCCAGCTGTGCTGGACTGTCTTACATATTTTCTTTCACTGGGCTTGCAGTCCAGTACCTTAAAGGTCCACCTGGCTGCAGCATCTGCTTACATTTCAATTGGACAGAATGTCTCTCTGTCCTCAGACCCTATCCTCAAAGGTTCTTTAAAGGCCTGTTCCATTTGCACCCCTCACAGGGAACCAGCATGGGACCTAAAGTGTGTATAGCTAGGCTCATGGGTCCCCTTGAGCCTATGTCTTCAGCTCATATGAAATATGTCACATGAAAAGCTGTTTTCCTTGTGGTAATGACTTCTGCAGAAGAGTCCATGAGCTCCAGTCTCTCTGCCTTGAACAGGACTACATTTCATTCCACAGAGACAAAGTGGTGCGGAGAACAAACAGGAAGTTTCTTCCTAAAGTGGTTTCTGATTTCCATTTGAGACCAAACCATTACCTTACCCGTCTTCTTCACTGAACACTCTAGATCTTGGAGGCTCTTGCAGTAAATTTTCGCATATAAGATCTAAGCCGGCAGGCGCTAGGATCCTCGGAGAAACTTCTAGCTAGCAGTGTCTGGTGGGGACTGCCCCCCGGCGACCTGGTGACCGGCGTCAGCGTGGCGCTATAAAGGGAGTGGTCCCCATGCCTGCCCTCCAGTTCTTTCCCGCCATTGACCTGCGCATGTCGGACCTCGGGAAGATCGTTGCTATTGTCGATGCTATCTTTGGATGAGTATAGCATTTGAATTAAATTGTTTCTCATCGTTTTTTCTTGTTAAGATATCGACAGTACATCGCTCCCGACGCCTTCAGAATTGCACAAAAACAAGTGCGATTCCTGTGGAACTCCCACTTCCTCACAAGGATGGCTATTCTCTCTGTCTTTTTGCCTGGACCCAGGCCATAAGATCAAGGGGTGTGAGCATTGCCAGAAATTCAGTTAGGCCACACGTGAATGCCAGTCCCTGGAAGCTCACTTTTGAAACAAAAGATGGCCAACATGGAAAAGGAGCTGAAGAAACTCGGGCACTCTTCTTCCTCTCTGGAGGGCCATGGTAAGAAGAAAAAGGACAAGGAGAGACATAGGGACCAGGAAGGGTCCACATCAAACCCGCCGCAGCCGACTGTGGTTGGCCCAGAAGGTAACTTCCTCCGGGGATCCATCTTCAATGACTGTTTTGGTGGCTACCAGATGGCTGTTGAGGGGCCCCAATCTAGCCCAGGCTCGAGCCTTATGGGAGCCTCCGGGATCAGGAGGCACCCCTCCTCTAAGACCTCAAAGATTGGAGGCCTAGCAGTGCAGTGGGACTGATAAGTTGATTCTGGCTCCTCTGGGTCTCTGCATAGCTATGGCCACTAAGTCGTCTGCCGGGCTTCTTTGACCGTGACGGCCCCCGATCCCACCAGGCCCCGCTATAACAGGCCTGACGATGGGTGACAGATCAGCTGACCATAGATATCACGCAGGCTGACAACAGAGATTACTCCGACTTCTCCTTTACACGATTGAGACGGTACCTTAAGCTCCTCCTGCAGGGGAACCGGAGGGTAGAGATCACCACAGTCAGGGGCCTCGCCACCCCCACGCCGGGCATCAAATGCCTGAACCTCTGTCGGACCAGACCAAGGTCCCTCTGACTCCTCCCTCAGGCGGCCGGTTCTTCAAGAACCACCGTCTGATGCGACGCCTGAACCGTCTGGACCCTCAGGGTTTCCTATCCCACTCCCTATCCCTGTCTGGGCCATCTGCACCACCGTCAGGAGTTTTCCGAACCTGCAGTCCCACCATCAGGACTGACGCTGGGCCCTCAGCACCTCCGGCCAGGCCCTATGCGGGACCATCTGGTAACCCTTTGGGTTCCTGATGCCGGGTTATGCAACGCTGCACTACCCCATGCCGAAATACCCCACGCCCGGGTTTTCACACTCTGGGTTATCTTCTGTCTGGCTTTAATTACCCTTATTATGGGTACCCAAGTTGTGGATTCCATAACCACTGCCCCCACAACCACAGGTGGATTTGCAGGCAGTTCTTAAGTCGTGGTGGATGGAAGCAAAGTCGCAGCTCACGTCAGAGCTCGAGGCGCCAACCGACATCCCCTTCACTGGCCCTAGGCTCTTTCTGTGTCGCCACCTCCGACATTGGAACCTTGGATCCTAACATTGGACAGGCGAAAGGAGTCATTGCCGCCTAATCTGCAGCCTATGGACATTTCCTGGCCATCTGAATTCTCAAGGCCGATGGACATGCGCCTTCAACAATCAGCTCACCTGGCGATGGCCGATCGTCAGACTCTGACATGATCCGGTTCCTCGGACTCTGACTTTGTCATCTGCCCGGAAGACCGTGGGCGAAAAGAGTCTCCCAAATCCCACCTGAGGACCCTTTCTTTTTGGAGCTCCTCCGGAAGATCAAGTGGCATATGACTGGCGTACAGTGGCCCAGGATCCACAGGGACCGAGATTGGCTGCTCACCTGAATTTGGCAGATACCTCCACCAACCCTCATTCTGCCCTGGATAGAGCCACATGAGTATTTGGTCACAACAATTTGGAAGCAACCTTCCTCCCTACCTCCAGTGGCCAGGAAAGCAGACAGACTTTACCAGACTGCAGAGGCAGGACCACCTTAGCCTCCATCCCAAGAGCGGACTCAGTGGTCATCAGCGTGGCCCATGATAGGTCGGCAAAACCTAAACACCTTTCTCCTCCTGACAAAGAATCTAAGGTTCTCACCAGTACGAGAAAAAGATCTATTTTTCTTCCACACTGGGGATTAGGGATCCAGCGTGCCTTGACCAGGCCGCGGACCCTCAATTTCTGGAACCTAAACAGTTTTTCAGAAATCCTCTGTACTGCAAGTTCAGGGATCTAGCATGCCTTGACCAGGCCACAGACCCCTCAATTTCTGGAACCTAAACAGTTTTCAGAAATCCTCTGTACTGCAAGTTCAGGGATCCAGCGTGCCTTGACCGAGGCCACGGACTCCTCAATTTCTGGAACCTAAACAGTTTTTCAGAAATCTCTGTACTGCAAGGGATCCAGCGTGCCTTGACCAGGCCACGGACCCCTCAATTTCTGGAACCTAAACAGTTTTCAGAAATCCTCTGTACTACAGAGTACTAGCCCTGACTTTTGGATTTGGTACCAGTGGAAGCTGATTTCCAAGTGCCCCACTATCTCCTGCTGAACACACCTCTAACTACTGTATCTCCTCTGTGTCTCTAGTTGAATTTATGTGCTAGGGTTTAATAATTTGTTTAATCCTTATTTCTGAGTTGATATTAGAAGTGAATTTGACTTTTCCATTAGCAGATTATATCCTCTCACCACTAGAGGGCTATATCTCTGTCTCTTTATCTAGTCGTAAGCCATGTGGGCTCTCTGCCTTTCTCTCCTCTCCTCCTCCTCCTCCTTGCCCTGGCCCCTCTTCTCTCTCCCCTGGTCCTAGCCACCCCACCCGCCACCCTCTACTCTGGTTTCCTGCTACTCAAGGAACTCTCCACTTCCACTCGATTCTTGTGCTTGGCGCACCGATTGGATATTCCTGATTACTAACCCGACCACTACTCTCAATAAGTGTGGCCACCTCTCTACACTGTACCACCTTGCAGTCCATATGGGACACCGCCTGGAACCTTACAACTTCTACTCCAGGAAACAATAATCAAAACTATCTCTCAAAGCTGCGACTCTGCTCCTTCAAACTCCTACTCCTCCTCCTCTTCTCATCTCAGGCAGCGTCCATCCCAATTCTGGCCCTAGAGCTCAGGCCACACACAAACTCAGGTGCCTTATCCTTGCAACTATTAATATCTGCAGCCTATACCAAAGCTGGATGCACTCCAAGCCTTCATATGCCAACACAACCCTGACATCCTTGCAGTGGTGGAAACTTGGCTGACACCTAAAGTTCGGACTCAGTAGTAACAATACAGGCTACAATGTCCACAGGCTGGACCAGATATCCAAAAGCGTGGTTCGTAATCTATCAAAGACTCCCTGTCTTGGCACCCTGTAGCAACTCCATCACTTTCTGCCTCAGCCCAGATTCTGCCAATGAAAATCGTCCTAGGTCCCAACCATAAAGCTCTGACTGTTGTCTCCACATACATCCCATGGGGACCCTAAACATGGATTCAATGGCGTCCTAAACTTTATCAACTCTCATCCTTCTGAAGCTGAACTTATTCTACTAGGGATTTCAACATAAACTGGTTAGCATCGAGTGCCAGTGCCTACAAAGACTCCATCTCAGCTGCTAACCTCACGCAAATGGTAAACTCCCTACTAGGATTAACTACAAGACTGGCACCAGTACCCTCATGGATTGTGTCCTCACCACTCACCCCACAAGGATTTCTCAAATGCGACCATTCTCCCAGACTCACTCAGTGACCACTCCCCAGTCATGTGTGCATGGTCTAACAAATTCTTAAGCCCTCCCAAAATTATCGCTAGCAGAGTCCTTCCTCGTGGAAAACTTCACATCTCAAACACCTGCTTCTACAAGACTGGCTACCCATCTATGAAGCAACAGATGTTAACGTGGCTCTTGATCACTTCATCTCAATTTTCAACAAAGCTACGACCTCTTTGCTCCTGCTAAAAGGCGCAAAACAAAATCTCTCTAACCCATGGGTCACTCGGGCTTTTCTCTCACAGCTGAAACTAGGGATCACCTCTGGGCAGTTGCTAGGGCCACTGGCAAAGAACTGGACATCCAAAATTACAAACAAGCACGAAATGCCTGCACAAAAGCCATCACGGCTTAGAAGCCACCTATTACAAGGCGCTCTCACCAATACATTGGGAAATGGTCGTGCTTTCTGGGACAATATCAAGGATGTCACAGGAAGCAACCAAAACCCTCCCGCCATGTTAATGGTTGATGGATCCTCAACCCTTGACCCCAAGCTGATCAAAATATCTTTAACACGGCTTTTCAGACCTTAGTGCTGTTCTACCCATGACTTTTTCGAAAACAGGGCCTACTCCCCCAAATACCTCAGCCCTCAGTCTAACCATCCCTCTTCTACTTCAGGAAGGTAAGGCTGAATGAAGCTCGCGCTATATTACTGCAGCTATCTCTAAATTTAGATCTAGTAGCTACACCCTGGACCTTAAGCTTCTGTTTCTCACCCTTGATGAGGTAATTCATCCATTAACAAAATCCTAAACCTCTCTCTCAGCTGTGGAAAATTCGGACCTATGGAAAACAGCCACCGTGACACCTGTCCATAAAAGTGGGGACAAGATGATTCACTCAAATTATACGCCCTATCTCCATACCTTGCCCTCTCTAAGGCACTTGGCGCATCATGGTTGAACAACTTACCGACCACTTGGATAAATACAGTATACCTTGTCACAACAACACGGCTTCGGAAAGGTCACAGCACCACCACAGCCCTTCTTGAGTTCACTGGAGCTTTGCACAAATCCCTTGACAGCGCTTCTCACAGGGCCCTTTTCATCCGACCTCTCCAAGGCCTTGATGCAGTACACCATGGACTACTAATACACCAACTACTGAATGCCGGCTATCACCTGACTCTTCTCTCTGGTTTTAAAGCTACTTAGAAAACCGGTCACAGAGAGTAAAAGTGCGGACGCTTTTCTAACACCCTGCCTGTTAACATGGGTGTCCCACAGGGATCCATACCGGGACCCTCCTTTTAGCCTTTCTTAAACTCCTTCCCTTACTACTGCTCTGAGCAGATCATACTATATATGCCGATGATGCTGTTGTATTCTCCACTCACAAAGATCCTGCAACTCTTCAACACAACCTTCAACTTGGTTTCAGTTCTGTAGAGACATGGTTTCTTAATCATAAACTGGTCCTCAATGACAAGAAAACCAAATCTATGCTCTTCTGCAGCTCTCATAACCCACACAAGCTACACCACTTGGCTATCTCCACCACCCAGGGAACACTTTAGATCAGGTGGTGTCCTTAAATCCTAAGGTTCAGTTTGACCCTAATCTCCCTATGGACTTCATGTAGATAATGTAGCTAGAGCTGCTAATATACTGACAGGTCTCCTACAAACACAGACCACACCTCACGCCAGAAGCTTTGAAGGTTGCTTTGAGCTCTGTAATCTCTGTAATAGATTATGGACTCATCATTTATGGCTCGGCCACAACCACAACCCTTAGAGCCTCTCAACTGCCTTAAATAAAGCATGTTGGCTCATCACTGGTGCTCACCGTCTCACCCACACATGTGACCTGTACCTCCAGACCTGCTGGCTCCAACTATCAAACCGCATAAAAGTTTCTCACCTGCTCCATGGTCAAAAAATCTACCTTGGCCTTGCACCTTCTGGGGTCTCAACACCGAATTGACAAATGGTGCTTTAGGAGATCCACACTACAGCTACTGAAAGTCCCCCACTGTCACACTTCACAGGGACAACGCTCTTTTGCTTATCGAGCACCACTCTGGTTCAATGGCCTCAGCCCAACCACCTCCTCTGCCCCAACTATTGGTATGTTTTAAAACTAGGCTCCAGGACTATCTCACTACCAACAGCTCCTGTGACTGCCCAACTTAACCTTGTTTCTCCACTTCCCTTTCTGATCTAGTTGTCCCTCCCTCCTCACTGGATTCTACCCTCACATCTTGGTATACCCAATGCTGCACTTTTCACCCTCTTGCCACCCTCCTACATTCCTTCTCCCCACCTCTCTCCCCTCTCCCTATGACTCTGGCACTTCTTATTTGTTGTCTGTTTTCTCTGACAAATGCGCTGGCTGCCTTGTTACAATGCTACCCTTGAACTGTATTAATCTGTACTCTGTTTGCAATGTCCACATTGTTGTAATGCCTGTCTTGATGTTCCCCATAATTTGTATTTCTCTGACGTGGAACCTTTTGAAAGAGCCATGGCTCAAAGGTATTTGTAATCCTAGACTTGATGAATAAATAAATAAAATTATGTTGCCCACATGGGGATTACCAAAATCAGTTTAGGACAGCTGGAGTCCAAAGTAGACTCCTCCAAGACTCAACCTCAAAACGAGAAATGGCAGCTCTAGTCAGGTCGGCTAGATCTGCGTGCAGACATATGCTAAGAGCTACCTATGATGCGGTGGATGCTGCTGGCAGAGACTGTCCATCTACAGTCAGCCTCCAACATCACTCTTGGCTTAGGATCTCAGACCTGGCACCTGAAGTACAGACAGCCATACAGGATGCCCCCGTTAGAGGCTCAGTTCTGTTCAGGGAGATGTCAGGGACATCAAAACTGATTTACAAGACAAGAGCCAAAGCCTTGCGCTCTGTACAATTTATGCAAACCACCCAGAAACAAAAGCAACCATTTTGGAACAACAGCGCGTCATAAAGACAGCTTCAAAATCGGCGTAAAACAAATGTCGAGGCCTTGACTGGTAGAGCCTCCCCGGCCAAATCCCAAAGGCTTCAGGCGCTGCAGCTCTCCTCCTGCCACTGCCTCCTGACTTTCTAATGCCCCCACTTCCACTGGATCGTTTTCCAGAGGAACTGGTAGGGAAGATTCTCCCTCCACCTTCAGTGGAAGAAAATCACAACAGATTCATGGTGCTGCAATTGGTGGCAAAAAGCCACACAATAGAATTCAGAGAGAGCACCAAAAATCCCCCAGGTCACTCATTCTATCTACCTCATCACATACTCTTGGTAAGAGAGGAATAAACTCCCTGCTGACAAAGGCAGCAATAGAGTCCGTTCCAAAACAACATCAAGGGAATGGGTACTATTCACACTTTTCCTGGTACCCAAGAAGACAGGCGATTTCAGACCCATTCTCAATCTGAGCTCCTGAACCTCTTTGTGGAATACAAAAGGTTCAGAATATTGTCTCTTCCCAGCCTACTTCCTCTATTACAGAAGGGTCATTGGCTTTGCACTGTGGACATGCAGGATGCCTATCTGCATATCCCGATTTTTTTTTTTTTTTTTTCCCAATCGCACCACAAAGTCCTCCGGTATTCCTTTCAGGAGAGCATTTTCAGTTCAAAGCTCTTACCTTTGGCCTTTGTCTGCACCAGAGTGTTCACGAAGTGCCTTGCGGTGGTGGCACCTTTCTGCAGACAGAGGGTACAAGTATTCCCATACCTCGATGATTGGCTGATTTCAACTCCGTTTGCGAGATACTCTAGCCAACTCTTTGGCCCTTACCCTGGATGTTTTCAGTGGGTGAACATTACAGTCAACCACGCCAATCCCACCTTTTCCTACCACCAGCTCCAATTTATTGGAGCAGTATTGAACACAGTCCGGGCAAGCCTTCCTGCCACAGGACAGGATAGCAACATTACGACAATGGGCACACCTGGTAGCATCTAAAGGAGGCTACAAGCCAGGTCAATCCTTCAACTGCTCGGGCTCATGGCTGCGCCATCCCTTTGGACCTTGGCCAGACTACACATAAAAGTCTCTCAGTGGACCCTCAGAGTGCAGTGGACCAGAGATCAGATGATCTAAACCACAGATCTTGGTTTCAGCACCTATGGCTCGGGACCTCTCGTGGTGGCAAAACCTGGACAACCTCTCCAAGGGCATTCCATTCCACTGGGCATTCCCTCCCAAACCCTGACAATGGATGCCTCAGGCCCTGGGATGGGGAGCATGCCTGAGAACTACAGGGTACTTGGTCCCACAATGAACTGTTCCTTCATATCAACGTACTTGAGATGAGGGCAGTGTTGAGCACATAAAGGCTTTCCAACACCTCCTCGACCGGGTCAACGCATGAATCGGACAGAGAACGTGTGCGTAGTCTGGTACATGAACAAACAGGGTGGAAAGGGAGAGGTACAAGTGAAAGCACTAAATGAATACTTTGCTCACTGTTCACGCAGAAGAAGGGGGGGACCACTACCACCTTGGGACTGAGAGGGTGGGGGAGAGAGTGATGGACGGAATGATTAAGGGAAGTAGAGTATTAGAGGGACTGAGGCACTAAAAGTGGACAAGGCATCAGGGCCAGATGGTATCCACCCCAGGGTGCTGAGGGAGATGGCGGAGTGCTGGCAGAACCACTGGCAGATCTGTTCAGCACCTCCTAGATACTGGATGTGTGCTTCAGGACTGGAGGATGGCCCAAGTGGTGCTGATGCACAAGAGCGGCCCAAGGAACGACTGGGCAGATGATCGGCCGTCAGTCTCGCTTTCATAGTGGGCAAGCTTATGGAGCGATTGAAGGAGAGGCAGGTGTCATTTCTAGAGGACAGTTACCTCCAGGATGTGAGGCAGCATGGGTTTGTATCAGGGAAGTCTTGTCAAACTAACCTAATACAATATTATGACTGGGTAACAAGAGAGTTGGATAGGGGCCATGCAGTGGATGTCCTCTACTTGGATTTCAGCAAGGCTTTCGATTCAGTACCTAATGGGTGGCTTGGGGAAGGTAACTGGTGTGGGAGAGGGGCGAGGTGGCAAATTGGATTACAAACTGGCTGTGTGGAGGCTACAATGGGTGGTGGTGGTGGGAGTTCTCAGCATCTAGACCAGTCACAGAGGGGGTGCCGCGGGCTCAGGTGCTGGGCCGGTGCTATTTGGGCTCTTCATCTTTGACATCACGCACGGTGTGGTGAGCAAGGTGAGTCTGTTCATAGACGATACTAAAATGGGTGCAGTAGTGGACGAAGAGCCGGGATGGAAGCAACTGCAGGGGGACCTAACCAAACTAGAGGAGTGGTCAGAGAGGTGGCAGCTGAGGTTCAATGCTAAGAAGTGTAAGGTTATGCACCTTGGGGCAAAGAACCCAAGGAGAGAATACTAGTTGGGGTGAAGCTGGGGATCACTAAGGAGAAGGACCTAGGGGTGATGGTAACAGGGAGCATGAACAGTTTTGCCCCATGCAGGAAAGCAGCAGTGAAGGTGAACAAGATGCTGGGGTGTGTAGCGAGGGGTTCTTATCCAGGCGGAATGAGGGATCTTGCCCCTCTACAGGTCACTGGTCAGGCCGCACTTGGAGTACTGTGTGCAGTTCTGAGGCCATACCTGAGGCGGGATATCAAGCTACTGGAGGAGTACAGCGGAGGGCAACAAGGATGATGCAGGGATTGGAGGGAGGACGACAACAGGCTGGGGAACTGAATATGTACACCCTGGAGGAGATGAGGATGGGGACATGATTGGAACTTTCAAGTATCTGAGGGAATCAACAAGGATGGCGCCGATGCGGTTTTTAAACTGAGGAAGGAAGGGGCACTAGAGGGCATGGGCTAAGAATAGAGAGGGAAGATTTAGGAGGATGATGAGGAGGCATTACTTCACAGAGAGTGGTGTCAAGTGAACGCCTACCAGAGAGGTAATACCATGCAAAACTGTGTGGGTAGCTTTAAAAGGGCATGGGACAGAGAACAGGGAGAGTACGGGTGGGTGAGGCTGAGAACGGCCGAAGGTGGACAAAAGGGAGGGGGTGGGATAGCTGCAACTTAGGGGAGCTATATGCACGCCGAGCAGACGTTGATAGACCAGGAGGGTCTGTTTTGTTGGCAATTCATATGTTTGTATGTAATCTGCTCTTGTTCCTCTGTCGGGAAGCGAGGAGTGGATACTGGGCAGCCAACCACAACCTTCATTTGACAGCAGTCCATGTGCCAGGCATTCAAACGTCCTGGCAGATGCACTCAGCCACACACAAGCCAGTGCACACGAGGGAGCTCAGACAGTCAGTGGTGACAACATCTTGAGAAGGTGGGGAAGGCCACAGCAAGACCTGTTCGCTTCACCGCTCAGTGCAAACTACCAACCTTCTGCTCTCTTGCTCCAGGCGTGGTGGTTTCTGGCGAGACTCACTGTCTCTATGCTGGAAGGGAGGTTTGTGTATGCCTTCCTCCACTTCCACTGATTCAGAGAGTACTAATGAAACTCCAGACAGAAGGAGCACGAATGATCCTCATTGCCCCTTCTGGACGAGACAAATGTGGTTTTCACTGCTGCAACGACTGTCAGTGGAACCTCCATTTCCACTGCCAGTCTCTCAAGATCTGTTGACACAGGAACAGGGGACCCTGGTATATCCAGGTCTCGGGTCTCTTCATCTTTCATGGCACCTACTGACATAGCTGCTACACGTTCGGGATCTCCTGAGGGTAGCACAGATTCTGGTGGCGGCCAGAAAGCCTTCCACTAGAGCCACTTATGCCGTGAAATGGAAAAGGTTTTCCATATGGGCAGACTTGAAGGGGCTAGAACCTTTCTCCTGTTCAGTCGCACAGGTCATGGATTACATGCTGCATCTCTACGATCTGGGTTTTAGTTACTTGACTTTAAAAGTCCATTTATCTGCCATTTCTGCCTACCACATCCATGTGGGGAGCAAGACTGTGGCCCAGCTAGAGGTATCAAAACCTTCTTAAAGGGATCCTCCATTTAAAACCACCAGTATAGTGCCCTGCTTCACCTTGGGAATTAAATTTCATCCTAGAGAAACTCACACTGCCTCCTTTCGAGGCAGCAGCGAGTTTCTGACATCGCGCTACCTTTCCTGGAAAGCGCTCTTCCTAGTGGCCGCTCACTTCAGCTGGAAGGATTTCTGAGTTTCAGGCCCTAATGTGTAAGATACCTTACTTGATTTTTTAGAGACTGGGTAGCTGTATGAACCAGTCCAAAGTTCTTGCGAAGGTGAGTATCGGACTCCAACTTGAACCAGTCACTTGACTTGCCAGCGTACTACCTGGAGCACTCCAACCGGGTGAAACACTTTTGCACCTCCAGATGTACACGAATTCTTGGTTACTACACAAACAGGACTAAGCCTGTCCGTAAAACTGACCAGTTGTTTCCTTTGCACCCAAAAGAGAGCGCTGTTGTTTCAAAACAGTGTTTGTCCAAATGGTTGGAAAAGTGCATTAGCTTCTGTTGCAGGAAGTTAAACAAACCCCTTCCGGGAGGTCAAAGGACATTCAGCCAGAGGCATGGCTGCTTCTACTGCTTGTTTCCAGGAATGGTTCAGCCGCAGACATTCATGCAGCTGCAACCTGGAGTTCTGTCTATACCTTTACCAAACATTACAGTTTGGACATTGCTTCAAGGCAGAAGCGAGCTTTGGCCTTGCTGTTCTGCAGGGACTTTTATCATGAATACCCTATCTTTCTGCAAACCCGTTTCCTACCTCCATGTCTCAGACTTGTCTCATGTTACTGATGGGGACTCTGTCCTACGTGAGTACCTACTGCAAGAGCCCTCTCTGACGTAAGATAGTACAGTTAGGGTATGAACTACCATAATAGTAGATCTTCTAGAGAGACTCTTGCAGTAGGTACTGCTTTCCCTCCCACCTACCCCCGAGTTTCTTCTTCTCTTTCTCCTGTAATAGCTTTTAGCTCCAGGAGCTCACTCTCTCCTGTCGCACCTTTCTA
This sequence comes from Neoceratodus forsteri, assembly GCA_016271365.2. NCBI lineage: Eukaryota > Metazoa > Chordata > Ceratodontiformes > Ceratodontidae > Neoceratodus > Neoceratodus forsteri. The sequence goes on along the minus strand of CM028129.1, from coordinate 244,853,108 downwards.
GGTTTCGGTGTGAGAACTGGAGGGTGGATGTGGGACCGCTCCCTTTAAAGCGCCATGCTGATGTCTGTCACGTGACATGGGGGTCCACCGCCAGACACCGCTAGCTAGAAGTTTTCCGTGTGGTCCTAGTGCCTGGCGGCTTAGTCCTATATGTGAGGTACCTACTGCAAGAGCCTCTCTGAAGATCTACTGTTCTGTAAGTTCTTACCTACCCGATTTCTGGCAAAAGGAGACTCCATAGTCTGGATGTCACAAGAGCTCTTGGCTACTGAAAGAGCTCTTGGCTACTACTTGACAGCCACTAAAGTCCATAGGCGGGACAGAAAACAGTTGTTCTGACCTAGGAGGATGTGGCAAAGGGCATCACAGCATCAGAAAGGTCCATTTCTGCTGGGTAGTACAGTGTATCAGTTTTGTTACTCTAATGCTGGAAAGGGCCCCAACAGGCTTAGGGCCCATTCACAAGGACACAGCTGCTACCATAGCAGCTGCCAGGGATGTTTCCTGGTGGACTTCTGTAAAGCAGCTACCTGGAAAACAGTACACACCTTCACAGTATTCGTCTGGATGTTCAGTCCAGAAGTGATACCAGGTTTGGCACAGCAGTCTTGCAGAGTCTGTTTCCAAAGTAGGTTTTGTGCCCACCTCCAAAGATACTGCTTTGTAGTCTGCAAGAGTTATGAATAGCTGAGTATTACTAGGGCTAGAAGAAAAAATTACTCACCGTAGTAAGGGATGCTTCCCAGTGATACTGGGTATTCAGAACTCCTCACCCTGCCTCCTTCTAGAACCAGTAACTTCTTCACTCCTAAAACACAGTGTTTTCCGGTATCTGTGCCACACACTGGCACATTTAGTGTGATTGTGTTCACTATTGTTGTTCCCCTTGTCAGGTGCTTCTGACATTCAGGGTATTCTCTCATGTTATGCCCTCCAGTTGGAGGCCTGTTTGGGTGTTAAGGAGTCTCTACAATTATTATTGCACTTGTTCCTTGTGGGCCTGTCTTTCCAGGCTTCCAGGAAATCTGAGGGGTTTAGAGCTAAGGCAGTTAGTAGAAGGCAGCATTTGAGAAAGTGGCACATGCAAAGGATTCCATCACTTGCATATGTTCCATCTCTCTGGGCAGCTGTATCTTAAAGGGTCACTGTAAGAGTTCTGAATATCCGAATATCACTGGGAAGAAACAGTACTACTACGGTGAGTAATTTTTTCTTCTATACATGAGGACTCTGGCTTGTACTTCAAGCGCTGGCAGTACAGTGCAGTAACAGGAGAAGTATTTATTTAGCACTTTTCATACATATTTTATCTCAAGCGCTTTACAAACTATGAGACTGTTAGTGAAGTGACTGTAGATGTGTAGTGACAGCCATTTTGCGTCAAAACCCATAACAACCTTGGAGAATGGGATGAACCAGTTTATGGGAAGGGAATGTTGGCGGGATAATGGGGAAACATCTCTTACTACGCTACTGTTTGATGCTAATGTATGTTTTTTTTTTCCTGTTTTGTTTTACTTCAGTGCTATGTGACAGAAAGTTTTGTTTTCATTTTTTTCTTTTCATTGTTCATAAATTGCACTATATTATACGATATTAAATTTTTCAATAAAATTCTCCTACTCTTACAAAAAGTGCTTTGGGTTCTTGTACTTCCACTAGGACACCCACCAGGACACCCAGAAGAGATGGGTAGAAAGTGCCTCAATTGAAAGTCTCATCTGAAGGACTGATCACTCACCAGTATAACACTACTCTGGTACTACACTCAGGTGCCAGCGTTTATAGTAACAGAACCCATGACCTTCTAGCCTGGAGGTTGATGTGTTACCAGCTGAGCCACATTGCCAATTTTGGTGGCAAGTGGGGTACTTCACTGTTAGTGTGCCATCCTTAGTCGAGAAACTAAACTGAGGTCTTTTCTGCCCATTTGTGTGTTTAAATTGTACTTTTCCCTCCTACTGCCTGTCAGCCCGACCCTTCAGGGCATCAGGGTCATCCTCCTACCACCTGCTCACGATGCTTCCTCACAGTCCCCATGTAGCTTTGGCTTACCTGAGCGGGACAAGGTGGGGCGGACCCCATAATTCTATCTTTCATCGGGTCTGAGGTAGTCAAAGCAGTGGTAAATCAGAGGCATGCCCCAGGAAGCCCGTTCTCCCGCGAGCCGACAGGAGTTTCCCCTTTTTCTCCTCCCCCATGCAGCGTTGGCCCCTGGCGACAAGCTAGGCATGATGTCTACTGCGTGCCTGGGCCGCATTCCCTTCTATTGGGAGCTTGCATTCCCCGAGCCTCTGCCGGAGTCGCACAAAAGAGCGGTGGGCCCGACCCTCCTGGAGACAGCGAGCTGTAGGTAGGACGCTCAAGGCGTGCTCCCCTGACCGACCCACCAGCGACAGAGCCCGGCTCCCCCAAACCTGGAGTCGCCCGGCTGGGAGGGGTGTGGCATCCAGCGCCTCAACCCTCAGCGCCACTGGGCCCGGCCTTTTCTGTCCATTTATGGTGGGTGTCCTTGTGGAAGTCAAAGTACTCACATCTTCTAACATCAGTATTTTAATTTACTTACCACTGTTAAGCAGATAGGCTGCTGCGTGCTTCTCTGCTCTGGAGCGTCAGGTTAGAACCCGGTTCAAGCACTGATCTTCTGACCCACTGAACCTCCACTGCCAGACCATTTCCAGCTGCAGTAAAGGCTTGATACCCTGGACTTCTGCTTTAAAAAAACAAAAACTTTTGAAAACTTTAATTTTAGGTACAGTTGCAGTATTTCATCTTTTGATTCCAAAGTAACACTTGTTACAGCAAAAAAAATCACATAAAAGGCCCACTAGGATTTAAGAGTGTGGGCTGTGGTGGTGAGGTTTGTAAGTCTGTCTGACGGCCGTAGTTTATGTTTTAAGCTTTTGGGACCTGAGCATGTTAGACAGGGTTGTAAATCCTACAATAGATTCTGTCCCAAAACTGAAGAGGAGAACATCTGAAAGGTTGTCACTTTCAACACCCATTTCCACACAGTGCTTCTCAGTAAAGAACACATAATTTAGTTTATATGGAGGCATTCAGTAATCTTAGAGCAGCAGTACTGATAATCAGGAAATGATTTACTAAAATTCTGCTTTTGGCCGGCCTGGTGGCGCTGATGGCTGATCACGAGGGACATTTACCTCATGCGGCATGAGCGGCCCATTTTGAGAGCAGGCATCAGCTGTTGCGGGCGCGGAGCTGATGGAGCAGCCAAAAGGCAGCTCTCCTCTCTGGGGTGGTATGGTTGCATCCCTCGGCTCTTGTCTGCTTCCTGGTGGAGGCCAGGTTGCAGTACAAGCTATAGTGTACACAGCGCTTCAGGCCAATGGGTGGGCGGAAGGGCTGTTACGGGGCCGTAGGCTGCGCACCTCCACCACGCATGTCTCTGCTTCTGGGGCCTTGAGTAGTGGGGCGAAAATGGAGGAGAAAATAACCCGGCAGGCAGGATGATTCCCTACCCTCCACAGGCACCGCTCCCGGGCCGGGCATAAGATGTAATCCTGGTAATTCGGGTGTCAGGGCTGGGGCGCGGTTGGGCTGAATGGGGCATGCCGGAGGAGAAAACAGTGATATGATAAAAAGTAAATAAATAAATGAAATTCTACTTTTTGGCTGCAAGCATCTGACCATAGTTCCAGTTCCATATCTGTAAATATTTTTTTTTTTTGGTCATCTTTACTTTTTACATATTTACAATTAATGTGATTTGTTGTAACGCTACAGTAAATATAGTGGCTGTCTAAATTTGAGCTGCGCTCCCCATTCTGTTGCATCACATCTTTTGGTTATTGCAGTGGGACCCTGTGCTGAACATTCCTGATGTCCCTGTATAGTACTGCCAGTCATACACATGTGCAGTTGGCAGCAGAGGGGTTCCAGTGCAACATGCTGGGTGGCAGAAATGTAAACAGAAGCAAAGGAAAACTGAGCAAATTACTGTTTGATAGTACAATGCCAGTGGGAAAGAGTACCGGTGAATAAACTGTTGAAAAGGCGCAGAATTTTTTACATTGCACTGCTGCTTTAAAGTCTGTACACGGATGTGGCTAGAGAATAACTTGGTTGGGATCTGGATGGACAGAGGTGGTGGTGGTGGTGGTGTTTGGACAGGTTCACCAGCATGTGTTACCACCCAGAAAGACAGATCCTCTGTGCTTGTGTGATTGTGCCACCTTGTTGTACAAAGTCAGTAGTCTTGTCTGGCCATTATGTAAATAATCCAGCCATTCCCAAAATTCATGAAAACTGAAGCTTTGTTTTGTCGATAATAGGTTATGTTTTCCATTCTAGAAAGTTGGTTAATGTGTATACACCTTCCTCTTTGATCAGCTGCTGGCGCTTACCATTTTCTAGGTGGCAGCTAGGAGAATTGCTAGCAATTTTTATTTTTTGTGTTGTTCAGGGCTGGGACCAGTGCCTCCAATATTATATGCCGAAAATCTACTGGGGATCTATAGTTTGGTACTACCCTGACTTCATCTAGGCATTCCTGCCAGTACTTAACATCCGCTGGACATGGCCACATTTATTGAAAGTGGGTTGCTTGTGTCTTCCACACATTCTTCAGCAGTTGGCAGAGATGTTAAAGGAATACTTTGCTTGCACCACAGACATTTTGAAGAATCTTATGCTCTGCTCCCAGGCATTCTCTCTCCATAGGCAGAGGAGATCTGGTTGTTCGGTGCTGTTGTACAGATTCTGCCCACCAAATCTGATTTCTTTTGGGCTCAGTTCTTATTTTTCTATATGTAGTCTATATTATGAGAGTCCATATTGCAAAATGCCCTGTATGTCCTATAGCTCGGATGTGGACCTGCACCAAAAAATGTTGCTTCAAGAAGGACTTGGCAGTTGTTTCTGCTTTATCTAGTGTCTTTCAGTCTGTTAATTGGTGACTGTAATGTGTTAACTATAAGTGTTGCTGTGTGTTGATTTCTGTGAGCAGGCAGTAGTTGTGGTATGGGCTGTCATACTCTCTCGCTGGGACAGATTTAAAATTTTGAGTGTAAGGACACGCCCCTTTCCTGTGAGATATGACCAAGCTGCCTTATCGAAAGCTTTCTCTGAGTCTTCCCCACTAATCGTGCCAGTTCTTGTGATCTATGAAGAGTTCATTAGGTGCAGGGTCTTTTTTGTTAAACTTTATTATTTTGAAAACAAACATACAGATTCAATTACAAGCAAAGTTCTGCATTTCTTACATTCATCCACATGAGGCGCCACTTCTCTTAAAACATGTGAGTATTCTGCCTTTGCTATAAGATATGTCCATGTGGGGGTTTACCATTGGAAAAAATACATGTATTATATCAAGCATTGAGCTGCAATTAAGCCCATGAGCGGCATGGTTAATATCGCTTAAAGTCCAAGGATATAAGTTCCAGTGTCAGACCCTCATCAGAGGAAATGCAAAGTACCACGCATGCACTTATTGTAGCACAAAAGTGCTTAAAAGAATAATTGAGGAAGCTGTAAAGTTGTTGTTGTAATCTGAATCAATCAGCACACTAAAATAGCGGCACTTTAAGGTATACATCACCCAATTCCCATTACATACAGTCAGAAATAAAATAAAACTGATTTGACCCTACTTAAATTAACAAGAAAGCCCCAAACTGCAATGAAACTGTAAGCTTTATACACTGGGAGCATATCAGCATATTTCTCAGTGGCCTAAGATTCATCTCTATCTTATTATTCAGCAAAACAGGCAACAGGCGATCATAAGTTTTAATTAAAGTAAAGTTATTTAGTAAATCTGAAAGATAAAAGTACATAGATACATAGACAGTGTCGGCAGATAAGGGCCTATGGCCCACCAGTCTGCCCATTTAAGTTTGTAAGTTCAGTTTATGTTTTCCAAGAAGTCTGTTGCCCCTTACCCCTGACCTCCAGAATTCCTTTATGTCTATCCCATGCATTCTTAAATCCCGTGATTGTTTCAGCCCCACCACTTCCTCTGGCAGGGTGTTCCACTTATCCACCACCCGTTCTGTGAAGAAATTCTTCCTCACGTTTCCTCTGACTCGCCTCCCTCCAACTTCATCCCATGCCCTCTAGTCCTGGAACATCTTTTCGCTTAAAAATAGTGCATTCCTGCACCCTGTTCCTCCCTGTAAGATATTTGTATGTCTCTATCATATCCTCTCTCCTCCAGGGATTACATGTTCAGTGCCTTCAACCTGTCCTCATAGGACTTGTGACACAATCCATGCACCATCTTTGTTGCCCTCCTCTGAACCTTCTCTACCCTGTCTATGTCCTACGAGGTAAGGTCTCCAGAACTGCACAGTGTACTCCAGGTGCGGCCTCACTAGCATCTTGTATAGTGGAATTATGACCTCCTTTTCCTGCTGGTGATGCCCCTGCCTCTGCATCCCAGCATCCTATTTGCTTTACCTGCTGCCTTGTCACACTGTTTCCCCTTGAGGTCATCAGAGATGATAACCCCAAGATCCCTTTCCTGCTTGGTGCATGCTATATCCTCACCCCCCAACTGATATATTGTGCGGGTTTTTGTGCCCCATATGCATTATCTTGCACATCTTTGCATTGAATTTCAACTGCCAAACCCCTGACCATTCTTCAAGTTTCTGCAGGTCCCTTCTCATTCTGTCACCCTCTGGTGTGTCTGCTCTGTTACTGAGCTTTGATGTCATCAGCGAACAGTGAAATTCTACCTTCTAGGTCCTGCGCAATGTCACTGATGAAGATATTGAATAGTACCGTCCCAGCACTGATCCCTGTGGTACCCCACTGGTCACTCTTCCCTCTGTGGAGTGACAGCCATTTACCACCACCCTCTGTGTCCTGCTGCCCAGCCAGTTACCTACCCACCACACTACTGTCCTGCCCACACCCATATTACCCAGTTTGTGCAACAGTCTTCTATGTGGCACAGTGTCAAAGGCCTTGCTGAAGTCCAGATAAGCCATGTCCACTGCCCTCCCTGATCCACCTCCCTAGTCACCCAGTCAAAAATTCAATGAGGTTGGTCTGACATGACCTCCCCTGGTGAAACCATGCTGCCTTGGGTCCTGTAGTCCATTGACAACCAGATGTTCCACAATCTCTCCTTCAGTAGTGCTTCCATGATCTTCCCACTACCGAGGTGAGGCTGACTGGTCTGTAGTTCCCGCTTCCTCTTTGTTCCACCTTTGTATAAGGGGACTACATCTGCTATCCTCCAGTCTTTGGGTACCTCCCTGTTTCTAATGATCGCTAAACAGGATAGCAAGAGGTTCAGACCACCTCTCTTAGTTCTTTAAGGACCTGGGGTGCACCCATCTGGCCCCATTGCTTTATCAATTCTTATTACTTCCAGTTCCTTCAGGACCCTTTCTGTGTAAAGGGACTTGTGTCCATTCTGCACTATTCTCACCCTTGTACTCCATTCAGACCCATTACCCTCCTCTTCCTCAGTAAAGACTGAGGCAGAAATACCTGTTCAATATGTCAGCTTTACTGTTGTCATCCTCCACACAGCCCCATCCTCCCCTTCAGTCTCACTATCCCTCCCTTTGCCTTTCTTTTTCCTTATTTACCTGTAAAGGTTTTGTCCCTCTACCCACTGATTTTGCAATGTGTTCTTCTGTCTGAGCTTTGGCTTCCCTTACAGACCTCCCTGCCTCCCTTTGCTTCTCCTGGTACTTCTCCCTATCCCCTTCTGCATGTGTATTTTTGTACTGCCTGAATGCAATCTTTTGGCTTTCACTTTCTTTGCTACCTCTTTGGAAAACCATAATGGTCTCCTCTTCCTTTTCCTCTTGCTAACCTGCTTAATACATAATCTGTTGCTCTTGTAATCCCCATTTAAATACTTCCACTGTTCCTCCAACCCTAATTCCTGCCCATTCCCTTAATACCTCTTTTAAGTATCTCCCATTTTCCCAAAGTTTGCCCCCCTAAAATCCAGGATCGTGTTTTGTGTGGTTTGGTTCTGCTCTTTCTGTGATTTCAAACCACAGTGACTGGTAGTCACTGTTCTAGGTGCTCCCCACTCTAACCCCATCACACTGTCCCTGTTTGTGAGCACAAGGTCCAGTATTGCCTTCTGCCGAGTTGGTTCCATGACCAGTTGCTTGAGGAAGGCACCCGAAGGAGTCCAGGATAAATCTGCTCCTAGTTGATGCTGCTGCTGGGATGCTGCAGTCCACGTCCTGGAATATTGAAGTCTCCAACTAGTACTACCTCATCCTTGTCTGCCATCCTCTGGATGGCTAGCATCAACTCCTATCTGTTTCTTCCTCCTGGGCTGGTGGTCTATAGACCACACCTATGCGGATAGCTGGCCCCATTTTCCTTTCAACTAACCCACAGTATCTCTCCCCCATTTTGTTCCTCCTGGATCTCTGTGGCCCTTATGTCATTTTCACATACAGTGCCACTCCTCCTCCCTTCCTGCCTGCCCTGTCTCTTCTGAATATGTTGTAGCCAGGTATGGCCAACTCCCAGTCGTGGTTATCATTACACCAGGTTTCAGTGATGGCCACAATGTCCAGGTCTGACTGCACCATGACAGCCTCCAGATCTTCCATCTTGTTGCTAAGGCTCCTGGCATTTGCACACATGGCTTTCCATGATTTGACCTCCGTGACTGTTTTCGCTGTTCTACTCAGCCCCATCCTTGGTTGTCCTTTATCCCTGGTTCTCCTTGCTGTCTGCCCTTCTGCTGAATTTTGCCCTATTCTGCCTATCCACCTCCTGGAGCTAATCTCCATCTTTTGCACACTGCTTTGTGAGACAACAACTCCTCTGGTTCACTGGTTCCACTGCTAGCTGTGGGGGTGAGCAAGTAGGTGCCCTCCCTTGCTGGCCTGCCACCCCCCTTTGCTAGTTTAAATGCTTGTCAATGTAGCACTTAAACTTATCATTGAGTGCTTGGATTCCCCTCCAGGATGGATGCAGGCCGTCGGGCTTGAACAAATCTCCATCCTCCAGGTGGGTCCCCAGTCACCAATGAATCAAACCCTTCCTCACAGCACCAGTTCTTCAACCATGAGTTAAAGTTCCTGTGTATGCACCCCTATGCTCTCCTTGCCTCTCACAGGTAGTACTTCGAGAAAGTGACAGAAGTAGCTACTTGCTGAGACCCTCCCAATTTCCTAAACTCTTCCTGAACTTCCTTTGGCTCCCCATTTGCCAGGTCATTAGTACCTAGGTGGATAATGACATCCACCTCACCCTCCGTCTTGCTTTCTCAGTGATCCCCAGGATCTTCCTTCCATCCCTCCATGCCGTGGCACCTGGTAACACCTCACCTCCTGTCCTCCCTAGCGGATCTCTCTTATGATGGAGTCCCCCACCAGGATTCGCTTCCTTCCCTCTGGGGTCCACTGCTTTCCCTGCTGAGGTCACCTCCTCAGGCTAACCTCCACATCCTTTCCTTCCACTTCTCTGGGTACCTCTATTTGGTTGTCCCGTTTGGCAGTGTGACATATGAGTTCTTGAGTGGAATAGGATCTGGGATGTGCCTCTGCCTGACTGCTCTAACCCTCCCTGAGCCCATTGTCATCCAAGTACTCTCGTTCTCTGCATCCTTTGAGGCAGCTGCATTGGACTGAGTGGTCTCTGGATAGGGGTGATGGTACTCCTGACCCAGTTTACTTCGCTCTGAGTCTGGCTACCTCATCCGCAGTCCAGAGAGATGCATGCAGATAGGGCAGCACCTCAGTGTCCAGAAGATCTGCCTAAATATGGCTGCCCCACAGCCACTGCATTGTACCACTCCCACATTATACTGCAATTATACTGCTATTCCACTACTTGTCTGCTACTGAAGCTCTCCTAGTTCCCTTATTAATTTACTGTCCTAAAAATCCTGCCACTGTTCCTCTATAATATTTATATTATATATATATTATTTTCTATAATAAGTTCCATGGTTTTCTCCATTATCTCAGTCCTGAAATTGGTTCATCTTACCTCGATGCCAAAATAAGTCCAGATTGGGCAGCAATAAAGGGAACAAGAGAATTACCCTCAAGTGCCCTCTTCATCCGATGTTTCAGCATCTGAGTCAGTGGCACGATCTCTTGAGCAACATATTTTCTAGGGACATGGATATGTTGTTCATCCACACTGTCTGGCAGGTTCCTTGCCGCTTTAAATCTTGCGGAAGGTCTTCAAGCTGGCTCCTCCCACCACCGGGTGGTGAAGCTCGGCTCCGCCCCATGCGCCACATCTTCCTTACCACTTGGAAGCTCAGGTTCCCTCCTTAACGCTCTGCATGATAGACTGGATCCTAACTTTTCGGTTTGTCCGAAACTTCGTTTTAAAATTTTTAGGACTTGGTCTTCCTTTTGCCTCCAGCTGCAACGGACAAATCAACTCCGGTTTTGGCGGTGCCCTTGTGGGCAGATGATGTCCAGGGCGGATCCGCACTCACCTGCATCTACTGCCTCGGCCTGAACCACGACCCGCAGAGCCTGCGAGTCATGCTGTTCGTTCTCGGCCAGCGTTTTGGAGGACGCGCTGCCTGGCTGAAGCTTGGCGCCCGAGCGCTATCCACGGTAAAATCGAAAGAGGCCCGCTGGGTGGTTACCACGGCTGGTTCGGCTGAGCAGCTCGAGCAGATGATTGCCCTCGAGGAGGAAACTGCCCAGGCCGCATCATCCTCCTCCTCGGTCGCTGCATTTATCCTGCTCTCTTTGGGTACTTGTATTCTGCTTCGTTCAAGGAGCTTTGACAGTCCCTTTCCACGAAGGGAGGTCATTAGGACATTCCTCTCGGTCCAAAAGAAAGTTCCAAGAGGTAAGTCCCATCGTCGGCGTTAGGTGGGGAGGCGGGAGAGGTCTCCTTCCCCAGACAACCCGACCGTCGACTTGGTCGAGTTGGCTAAGAGCGCTGGCTTCCGCGGCATCCCGTCGAGATGATTGTCGACTGGTGAACCAACAACCCTTCTTCACGGTTCCCGGTGGAAACCGAGATATGCCTGCGCCCTCGGTGCAGCAGATCCCAGTTAAGGTGTCGAGCGAGGAAGGCGGGTGTCCCCGCAACCTCCAGGCCCGTCCTCGGACACGGATCTCGGTCTTGGACCTCTTCTCGGTCCAGCCCGATACCGCCCGACAGTGGCAGTCTCGGTCCTGGCACGAAGTGGCGGCGGTGCCGCTCGTCCTCGTCTTCCTCCCCGGAAGAGGAGCGGCGCACAAGTGCGTTGGCCTTCTGAGGAACTGATGTGGCAGCAGTTACTTTTGTCTGGGAGCAAGTGAGCACAGGCGCTTCCCGGCCATCAAGTGGCTGTCACCCGAGCGGCGAAACAGCCTCTGCTGCGGTCGAGATGCCCAAGCCTGGGCCGAGTTGTTCAGCTGAAACCTGCTGCCCCACTGATTGTGGTGGAACCTCCGCCTCCAAGCCGAAATCGTAGGCGCCGACCAGGACACTCGTGGGTCAAGGCCCTGCCCCACAGGTTGTCGGTCACCCTCACTCCCGACCGTCCTCGGCAGGTGGAGGTGGCTCAGGCCCTAGGTAGCTCTTCGTGGACTCCTCTGAGGTCTGGCGATGACTCCTCCCTGTTCTCCAGGCAGTTGACCTGGAGTCCTCCAGAGCCAGTCACTGGGCAGAAGCCCATCGTCCTTTATGGGTCTGCTTGGCTCATCTCGGAGTCCACCGGGATGCAGCTAGAAACCCGTATCAAGCGGGCCAGTATCTCCTAGCGGAGATGCTAGACCGAGTCACCTACGGAGGCCTTTTCAGGTGGCTGAGGCCATTGTCAGGCCCAACATGGGAGCTTTGGCAGCCGGCCTGCTTCTGTCCTCGCCCTCGGCCAGGATGGCCAGGAAGTATGCAGTCAGTACCGGCTCTTTGCCAGGGTTTGGAGCAGCCCTCTACCGAGGGTTGGTCACCGACAGTGTTTTCAGCGTTCGGGAATGCTAGGGGCGTGGACAAAGCCCCCGACAAGAGTCCAAAAGCTGGAATACGCCGGGCGCAGGTGTACGCTGCGTCCTCCTTGGCCTCCGCCAGGCCAGCTCGACCATGCTGATGGCACACTTCTCCCACGCCCTCATGGGCTTCCTGGATGAGTGATCCTCATCTCCAGCCATCCTGCAGACCCGCGTCCGGCAGGTTCGGGACCAGGAGTGAGGCGGTGGCGAGCATGCAGCTCAAGCAGCTCTGGACATAGGGACTCCTGTGCCAGATCGGTTCTTGGCCGTGGTGGCCATGCGCCGAAACATGGCTGAGATATCCACCTTCACGCGGATACCCAGCACAAGTTGGCAGGCGTCCCTTCTTGGGGACCGACCTCGCCGGTCCTGGGTGGAAAGGTCACCTCCAGCGGATCGAAGAGTCCAATGCCACTCTGGACTGTTGTCACCTCCGCCCAGAAGGACAAAGGTCACTGAGGCAGCAGCACAAGCCCTTTCTTCTGCGCCTGCAGCATGTCCAGCCCAACAGCACCAGGGCCAGCAGGCTCACGCTGGCATCCCAAACCCAAGCCTGCGGCTTCCTCCAACAGGAAGCAGGGAGGTAAAGGCCCAGGAGGTCCCTCGGCTGGTCCCTCCTCCAAGCCTGCCCAGTGGCGGGTTGAGGGGTGTCGGCCCCAGCTCGTCACTCCCCTGGGTTCTCCCGTGGGGGCAGCTCCGCCACTTCCTTTCCGCCTGGTCCGCTATCACCACGGACCGCTGGGTGTTGGAGGTGGTAGGAAAGGGCCTGCCTCTGGAGTTTGAGCAGGCTCCACCCTTTCGAGCTCGCCCCTCGAGGAGCCGCAGGTCCCAGCCTCGCTGTCTGCCCGCCCGAGCCGATGTTGCCTGCTCCTCGAAAAGAGGTGATCAGGAAGGTGGCGGATCCTCCCCAGACCGGGGTTTGTGTCCAGGTATTTCCTGGTCCCAAAGGAACAGGGGCTGGCGCCCATTCTCGACCTGCACGACCTGAACAGGTTCCTAAGGTCTGGACCTTCAGGATGGTCACTCTGGCTCAGATAATCCCATCCTTGGAGCGAGGTGTGTGGTTCTGTTCCCTGGACCTCAGGATGCATTCTTTCACATCCCAATCCGTCTGTCTCATCAGAGATTCCTGCACTTCAGGCGGAGGGATCCCTTACGAGTTCGGGCCATGCCCTTGGCCTCTCCCTAGCTCCCAGGGTCTTCACCAAATGCATGGCAGTGGTAACAGCATTCCTCGGCTCCGAAGGGTCGGGGTGTACCCCTACTGGGGCGACTGGCTGATTGCAGCCCCTCAGAAGGCGGAGGTGGGCGGTCCAGAGATCTGGCCCTCAGGTTTGCTCTCAGGTTGGCCTCCGCATCAACGAGGCCAAGTTGGAAAATCGTGCCAAAGCAGGTGATACTTTTCATCGGGCAGAGCTCAACTCTCTTGAGGCAGAGCACGGCTCCTGGTGGACAGGGCCAAGGTTCTTTCCTCCTTTGCTCAGTCATTTCAGGTTGGGCAATCGCGCCCTGCCCAGGACTTCCTGCGCCTCCAGGGCCTCATGGAGGCCTGCACCAGCGTGGTCCATTGGGCCCGCTGGTACATCGTCCCTTCAGTGGGACTGGACAGCCAGTGGTCAGGCGCTTGATCCATTGGATCAGCTAGTGACTGTGACCCAGGGATGGAGACGCTCTCCAGTGGTGGACCGTTCGGCACATCTGCAGGAGGGTATCCTGTTTGTCCGCCCGAGCCAGCGGTCTCTCTATCGACCAATGCCTCTCTGATGGGTTGGGGTGCCCATCTGGGGGAGCACAGACCTGGCCTCTGGTCCCTCGGGAGTCCCGATGTCACATCAACCTGCTGGAGCTTGACGGTTCGTCTAGCCCTCCGCCTTCGCTCTGTTTCTGCGGGTCAAGTGGTTCAGGTCCAGATGGACAATACCACAACCATGTACTACCTAAACTGCCGGGGGGCGCTCTGTGCCTTTGTGGGGAAGCTCTCTGCATTTGGTCTCGTCTGCGCAGCCTGTGGCGGATCTCCTCGTCATTCACGTGGCAGGAGCCTCCAACACCCTGACGATGCCGTAAGCTGGATGAGGGCTGTGTCTTCTGAGTGGTCTCTCCTGCCGGAGGTAGTACAAGATCTGTTCTCCCACTGGGGCACGCCTCAGGCAGACCTGTTTGCCTCAGGGAGAATACGAAGCTGAGGCTGTTCATGCCCACCCCTTAACAGGGCTCGCTGCAGGGGATGCCTTCTCGGGCCGTGGACCCAGGGCCTCTTCTTGCCTTTCCCCATTCCCCTTGATCCACAAGGTGCTTCTCAAGGTGAGGAGGGACAAGGCGCAGTGATTCTGGTAGCCCCCAGACTGGCCCCCGCCAGTTCTGGTATCCAGATCTCCTCAGTCTCAGCTCCAGGTTCCGAGGCGGCTTCCAGCCTGCCTGGACCTGATCTCAGTCAATCAGGGAAGGTATTCCATCCGGACCTTCAGTCCCTGCACCTGGCGGCCTGGTTCCTGAGTGGCTAGAGTTCCAGGCCTTGGGTCTTTCGACGAGGTCCTCAGCGTCGTTGAGGCATCCCGTGAAGTCGACCAGAAAATGCCTTCAAATGGAAGAGATTCTCCGTTTGGTGTCAGGGCAAGGGCCTGGACCCTTCCTCCTGTTCCTTGGCAAGCATGCTGGACTACCTTTGGTCCCTTTCTCAGCTAGGGCTTCAGTCAACGACCCTTAAGGTGCACCTGGCAGCCATCTCTGCTTACAGGCGCGGGCCAGGAAGCAGTCGGTGGTGCAGGAGAAGGTGGTGCGGCGCTTTTCAAGGTCTTGATCACATATCCCTCGATTAGAGAACCTCCACCTCCGTTGGTTCTACTGCTGGTATTGGATAAGCTCATGGGCGGGCCATTCGAACCGATGCACAGGGTGTGACATCTCACCTGTCATGGAAGACCACCTTCTTGGTGGCTATCACGTCAGCCAGAAGGATGGGAGAGCTCCATCGCTTTCCATAGATCTCCTTATCTGGTCTTCCACAGGGACAAGATTGTCCTGTGCCCCACCCGAAATTCTTTCGAAGGTGGTGTGGAGTTTCACCTTAACCGGGTGTTGACTCTGCTGGTGTTCTACCCAGTCACACCTTGGAGGCGAATATAGGCTCCATACTTTGGACCCTAGAAGCAGCAAGCTTATTACAGCGCGGATGGCTGAAGTTCAGGAGAGGTTCGCCAGCTGTTTGTCACCTATGCTGAAGCCGCACCTGGCAGACCTGCAGCCAAGCGGATGATAGGCAGGTGGGTCACCTCCTGCATAGATCTCTGCTATAGGTTGGTGGGCATGGAGCCTCCCAGAGGGATAAGAGTTCATTCTACCCGCCATACTGCTGCATCGGTGGCTGCTTCCAGAGATGTCCCTATCCAGGAAATCTGCAGGGCTGCTACCTGAAGTCAGCACACACCTTCATCACCCATTACCACATCGACCTTGGAGTCACGCCAGGATGCTGGTTTTGGGGCCTCGGTTCTCCAGTCTCTATTCCTAAATAGGGGTGTGCGCCTTGCTTCCCTCCTCCTGGAGAACTGCTAGGAGTCTGCCAGACAGTGTCGATGAACAACATATCCATGTCCCTAGAAATACAGGTTACTCACCTGTAAAAGAGGTTCTAGGAATGGTATATGTTGTTCATCCACATTTCACCCGACCTCCCGGCCGACTACTTAACCCTAGCTTCCAGCAGGCCTAGATCTGGCGTCATGGGGGCGGAGCTGAGTTTTACCACCCGTGTGGGTGGGAGGAGCCAACTGAAGACCTTCGGCAAGATTTAAAGCGGCAAGGAACCTGCCAGACAGTGTGGATGAACAACATATACCATACCTAGAACCCCTGTTACAGGTGAGTAACCTGTATTTTGGCTCCATTTCAGAGCATCATTGGGATCCGAGAACAAATAAATCCTCCCTCTATGCATTGTGCACAGACAAGCAGGAAAATCGGGCCCACGGTGTGGAGGCTTCTGCAGTAGAGCCCTCACACCATTAGATCTCTTCCTCTTCTGGCGTGTAGTGTAGCTGACTTATGGGTATAATTGAATCGTGGGCCATCCTGTAGCAGAGTACCCTGATGACAAGCTAGTGCAAGTAGTGTGTCTCTGGTGCCAGCACAGTCTGTCACAAGGATGATCGTTTTTGTGCATCGTGGTTATCGGTCTGCCTCTTTGAGTAACTCAGTAGGCTTTTTGAAAGTTTGGTTTTAGCCGTGATTTCCTCACCTAGCTGCTGTATGAACCATTCCTTGAGGAACAGCAAAATATGGTCTCTTTGCATTGCTCGGGCATCCCCAGGATACTCATGTTGTGATCTAACCTGGTTCTCAGTATCTCCAATCTTGCCTTCCCTTGGGAGCCTCTCTTTGATAACAGTAGATAGCTCCATGGCGAATCGGCTCGTTTGCTGCATCTGTTGTGGTGGTCTGCATTACTTCCATCGTAGTCTCAGGGTTCAACTCTGTCAGTCCATCCTTGTCAGACAGGTTAGCTACCAAAGCGAGCTTCACCCTAATGATTGTAGGTCTCTTCTTCCGCCACCTCTGCTAAATCCTCACTAGGGCCTGGGTAGACCTCATGGCTGGAGCCGCAGCATTGATTTTGGGTTTAGTGCCTGAACTGTGGGCATGTTCCTTACAGAGGATTTCCATTCACAGTTGTAGCGTTCTTCTGTAGTCTTCGTAACTGCTGCACTGATTAACCCAGGAAAAACAACTTATTTAATGTAATATTTATTCTCTCTGTGCAGAGCTTTCTGTTATCTTCCATCTTGCTTGGGCTCCACAGTGCCCCCCCTTTTTTTTTGAAACTCAGTTTTATGATTTTGACAGGGCACTGGGTGCTATATCAAGTTGACAAAAGAAAACACTTGGCGATAAATCACATCTACAAGTACAATATAAGAAATGACAGAATTTTTCTTACCAAAATAGCTTCTTATGGATAGCAATATTTAGGGATATAAGACTGTTGAAAAGTTGTGGAAAGAGTTAAGTAGCTAAAGCATCATTCATTGAGGACCAGGTTCCCATAGTGTGTGTGTGTGTGTGTGTGTGTGTGTGTGTGTGTGTGTGTGTGTGTCATTGATTTATATTGGATCTGTTAGGGAGGGCTGACTGGGACAGTCACCCCCCAGTACATCGGACCCTAAGGGACCAAGTTGGGTCTCCCATGGTGAGACATAATTGAACCAAGTGGTCCATTTATTCATTAGAGCCGGGGTTTGTTGTGTAGAGCCATAGTCCTGGCATCCATTTTATATATGTCCCAGACTGTATCTTCCATTTTTGTATAGGTGGAGTGGTTGAAGCCATTGCCTCGTTATGACTTTTTGAGCTGCTGTAAGTAGTACGCTAATTAAGTATATCTGGTGTTTCTGTTTGATTTACTTGGGAATATGTAATAAAATGGCCAACTCCGAGGTTAAAGGCCAAGGAGGGAAGTGCTCTGACAGTGTACGCACTTCTCCAAAATCAAGCGACTGGACAAAACCAAAATATGTGGGCGTGCGTTGCCACCTTGCAGCCGCATTGTCTCCAGCATGATGAATCTCCGGTTGCAGGAGCAGGGCGTCTTAATATTGTCCTGGGTCTGTCTCCTTTCACAAACCCAGTTTGGTCAGGTTTTCAAAAGTCTTAACCAACTGTTTATCCTCTAGTCAAACAGTCTTATTTATTTATTTGTAATTTTTGACCAGAAGGGCACAGCGTTGTTATAGTTTGTTTCCAGGTGCCGGGATATGTTGGCCATGACAATGGAAACTCCCTGCTCTTCATTAGTAAGTGCCATGGGATCTTTTACTTCCACCTGGACAGTGACCGGAGATGGGCAGAAAGGACCTCAATTTAGCATCTCATCTGAAGGATGATACCTCACCAGTGCACCCCACCGTACTGCACTCATACTGTATTCTTCATAGGATTTGAACATGGTCCTCTCCCAGCTCATGCAGGAACCTTGTTTCATGTAATTTGAAATTCCCATATTTATCAGGTTGCTTTTTTGGCTATTTCTTTAACTAGAAGAGTGAGCAAGCTTCAGGCCTTTGTTTTTTAACTGACTTTCTAGTTTTCAGCAAGAAAAGGTGGTTCTCTGGACACATTTGAAATCTCTCCCAAAGGTGGTTACTAAGTGCACTTAAATCAGGCTGTATTACTGAAACTGTATTCTTCCTGCTCCTCATACGGATTCAGTAGAGCTGCAGCTCCACAAACTAGATGTAAAAAGGCTCTCCGTTACTACATCAATAAACCAGAGACCATAATTATTTATCACATATGGGGAAGTGAATAGGGGTCACTGAGCAAATAAAAGATGATTTCTCTCTGGTTGGTTTCTTGTATATCTCATTGTTACAGCAAAGAATCCCCAGCCCAGCTAGGCTTGGGTCTTATTCTGCAGAAGTACAGCTGTATTCATAGCTGCTGCCAGGGATATTCTATTGGTGGAAGTCTGCAGGGCTGCAATCTGGTCTTCAGCCCACAGCTTCACATCTCATTACTGTACTGATGTGCATTCCAGAAAGGATGCTAGATTTGGGGCATCTATCCTTCAGAACCTGTTCCCTAATTAATCTAGTTTCCACATATGTGTGTTGCTGCTCGGATTCTATTAAAGTGGCAAAGAAATGAAAACACTGATGTTACATACAGTACCTTGTAACTGTACCTCTTGTAATAGATGTTTTCACCTGATTACCACTGCCCTTGCTACCTCTTAGGATAGGTATTGGTCATTCAGACAGGTATGAAAATGTTTATATATGATTTTTTTCTTTAAAAGTTAGTTCTTGTAGTTTTATAATTGTTTAGTTTCTAAAAACATTTATGTTTGGTTTGAAATTGTGTTAGAATTTTATTTCAAGCCTTCTGGTCTTTACTGTTAAATGAATGGGCAGTTAAGGCTTGAGTGCGTATGCGATCAGTGTTTGGATTGGTTCAGACTACTCTGACATTCTAGGACGCGAAAACACAAGGAGCCTATATACTTAAAGGGAACTGTCAGCAGTGTGTGCATCTGGACTTGGGTCATTTGTAAGCATTACCTGCAAACCGCACTGTTTGTTCAGAAAAGGTTAGCAAGTCATGAAAAAATAATTTGTTTTATCTGCCATCCTGTCCCTCCTCCATTTTCGGCCTTGATTGATCATGCTGACTGGAAGTGACGTCATCGACTAACTTCAGTGTTGTTCAGTCCATTACAAAACTGTCTGTTGGCATACTCTGTTATTAACAGTCTTTGGATTACCTGTATACTATCTCTGCACCAATGCTTTGCGTTCCCTGACACACAGGTTAGTGTATTGGTGTAGTCGGGTGTTTCAGCATTTTCTTGGCCACTTTGTCAAAAGTTACTTATATTTTACAGCGCTTGTCTCCACATAACAAACCACATTGCTGTAGCATACAGCAGCGACAGACATGCACAGTTTTTGTCTGTTATTTCTGCTAATGTGCCATGGGTCTTTCCTGGTATCACCGCTCTCTGGCTGTAGCGAATCTTGAACTATAAGGAACAGCCCTGGCAGGCATGCATGCATGCATACATACATACCATACACGCGTGCACACAGTGGTGGAGGCGACTGTACTTCAGTGTATCCAATATTACATCCTACATATTTACTGCTGATGTTTTTAGTGCTCATGACATTGCTACAAAGTTGCAAATGTTACTTCAGATGCACGGTGATGAATGAGTGCATGACAAACCCACAGAAATGACAGGGTGCATCTTATTTGAATTGGTATCCTTCGCGAATCGAACTGTAGAGAAGAGCAGCTAGATCATCAGCTCCACAGCATGGCAGTGCATTCCCCAAATTTCAGTGGCACCCTCACTCTATAGTGGCTCGATACAACTTCCGATCATTGCTGCGAGGTTGTCCATACAAGGTCCACCTCTAGCTAACATGATCATGCTGGTGCAGCGGAGTGAGGACTGTCCCTTTACCACCCATTATAAGTAATCGGCGGATGGGGAAAATATCGCTTTTGATAATGAATGTGGAACAGCACTTTGGTGCACATTATAAAATATTCCTGACACGAAGTACAAATGAGGCGTGGGTACTACTGGGGTGCATAGTCTACTGGATGGACATCACACTTGCTGTGAATAGATTGCCACAGTTGGATGGGCACCCGTCTCTGTGTTCGCGACAGCGATGCTATGCTAGTTTGCAATCAATATCTGATATTGTCAGTACACCATAGTGCAGCAAGATGATAGGCTGACTGGTCGATGTGTAAACAGCTGACAGTGAAGCAACTTGCATGGCTTTGCTTTAGAGCTATTTGGCTAAGCAGCATCCATGGCACATCAATATAGTAGTGGAAAAATGCAAACAAATGGTGCTTCATTGTACAGTGAGTGAAGTGACAGCAACCCATTAGGCATCTCACACCAAAGTCATAGCAAAGCAATACAGAAACACTAATTTTTGCTTTCTACCATAAGCCCAGAGTAATTTATGTATGCCTGACCTCGTCTGTGACCACCCTGTCACAAGCGCAGCGGAGAAAAACTATTGGTGATGGTTACTTGAAGGGTGCTTGCAAACATTGAAAAAATGTTGCATGAATGGATGCTCAGTTCACACCATGCCATGCTGTGGAATCATGGAATACTGTATCGGACCATTGTTGCCATTTTCCACTTAGTTCCTTGATCAGCAGCTCATGCTACATGCTGAGTGTGGGGGTTCTATGCCAGTGGTTCGAATGCTGTAAAATGTTGCTGTGCCTTCACGGAATCTACATTGTGGTGCTATATGTGAGTGAATCCAGTTGTATGTAGAGGCGAAGGGTATGTGCCTTACAGAGCCACACTACTGTGAAGCATGCATGATGTTTGTGTTACAGTCTGAGTGACCACGGTCTTGCATTAGTTGCACCACCAGTGCAGGTATAATAGTGATGCTAGTGTTAGGGGCTCGGCTGGGGACACCACTTCTTGTGCATGGAGCAGAGGCAGACACATATGGGAGTCGAGTCCAGTGCATGATGAGGATTGGTAAGGTGTACCATGTAACAGTGTAGGCTGCCAACAGGGCTTGCTAATGGACAAAGCCATGAAAGTCGGTTTTACTGTTATGTATTCCCATTAAACTAAGCGGGTTAGCTAGCTGCATCAAGTTGATCATTATGTGTGTGGGAAAGCGAAACAAATTATTGCATATGTACCCACACACCACCACAAGGACTGAAGCTGGTGATTCTCTCCTGTTGTTGAAACTTTGGAGAATTAGCCGCTAGGCATTATTTATAGTGAGCATTCAGTTCACAATATAGTGGTGCAAGGGCTGATCATAACATGAGCAAATGTAATGTAAACAATATGTACTGATGCTGTTCAACAGCACCACCCGCCCTTCTAACCCCCTCCATTTTTGACAATATTTATATACTACTTTATTTCACTGTTTCTTTATGTATTGCTTTATTTCTGGCAAAGCAACTGCAGACCAGAGTATGATTTGCAAAGACCTAAACAACATGCACCGTTTGGTTTTGACTGGGTGTATGTAGCATACAAACAAGTTACAGCCCAGTGGAATACTGTTCATCACTGATTGGGACTACGGTGACTCACTTTTGCCATTGTGCCGACTGGTACCGATAGCACTGAAATAGAGGTTGGCATGAGACAATATCCTTGGAACATTCTGGCAGTAACTGCTAATATCACTTCAGTGACTGATTTACAACATAAAAAACCACTTAGAAAACAGATGTTTCTAATGAAATGAGACTTATATTAGGACCACTGCAAAATGTGTACAGGAACCGACTACATTACACGGACTAACAAATACAAACTGTAAAGGTAAGCCACAGCCTCAGGATCGCATCCGTCTGGCTTGGTGCAGAGTCAGTACTGGCAAGTTAATCACGATGCCCATGTGTCAGCAATACTAAGAATGATAGTTACCTACTTCAGGAAACTATCAACTAAATGCAATGTGGTGCGAAAAGCCTGATTTCAGTAATAGCAATGTGTCAGGCTTCACGGTGCTGAAGACACAAGTAAGGAAAAAACAGCCAAATCACTACTTCCAACAGCTCCATTTCAGTGCTAGGGAAAACTGTGCACAGTGAAACCAGAATAACATTGACATTTGCTCTTAAATGTTTAAAATAAAACACTGACAGTGCGAGAATTATACATCATTGTGTATGTACATCTCTGCTATCAGGCTTGTGCCGAGAGTGGATTCCATTGATGACAATCATTGGTTCATTAACACAACTGTTTATGTGCAAAAGTGGGGCTGCACGGTAGGAGAAATACACTGTGAGGGCAGGCAAAAAAAAGTTTTCAAAATAACGTGTATACTTATGGAGTGTCTGACAGTAAGACACTGTTTAAAAATGATACGGTTGGACATGCACTAGGTGGACGTGTGCTGGGTTAGAAGCCTCCTCCCTAAAATTTACCTCCTGTAGCCACTCGCTTAACAGCCTGAAACCCAGCATTCTCATTATCTCTGAGACATGGCTCGGCGATAAAATCCTAGACACAGACATCTCAATCCCTGGGTACTATTGTCTGCCAAGACCACAAGTCAAGGGCTGGGGGTGTTGCTATGTATACAGTATTTCCTCTATCAAATATTCTATCTGCCTGTCTATCTCCTCCTCTTCAGTCTGAGCTGCCACTGATGAAAATATCCCTACCCTCCTCCCTCCCCATCTATGCTGGCAATGTCTACTGCTGTCCCAACCTCTCTGTCTCCGAGCTTTCCTTTATCTCAGCGCTCCTCTCCACCATCTCTTTCCTTGCCACCCCTGGGAGTTTTCCTCCTAGGTGATTTTGACATAAATTGGCTCACCAGCAAGCAGTCAGAGTCTGTTCCACATGGCGTCCCTAAACCAAAAGCAACTCATAGATGACCACATGTACCTAAACCATAAAACCGGTAAACCTATCTTACTAAACTGGGTTTTAGCTTCACCACCACCGTGCCATCAAGTTTGGTACACTCCTGATGCTGTCAGTGGTCACCACATGGTCTACTACGTGCACAAGATCCACCTTTAAAGTCCCCCACCATTCTTAAAATCTGCTCTTTCCGTTCCTCGACATTTCCGCTGTCCTTAACAAGCTGTCCAGTATTGACTGATCTACCATCTCTGCTGCCCTCTCCATTGGACAGCTCTGTTCTTCTTTACCACACAATACCTATTTGTTTGGGACCGCTATGCCTCGCTTAGAAATGCAAGGGTCCAAGGCAACCACCTGTCCTGGATCACTGCTGAACTCATTACCTGTCAATGAGCACATGACCAGCGTGGGATGCTGCAAGACTTCACGCATCCAGCAAGATCTACAACGCTATCAGGACTCCAGAATGCCTGTACCTTCGCCACTCGTCTTCACCAAAGTGGACTACTTCAACTCCTCCTTCCACAACAACATAAATAACCCTTCCAAATTCTGGAAGATCATCCGCCTTGTTTTTCCCTGTCTCCCAATCCCCCTCTCAGTCCTAAAATTGGCACCTGTTTAATTGATGATCCTCCTACAGTGGCTACTGAATTCATTAACTTTTACTACCTCCTCCTTCCCTCCTTGCAGCGCTCCCACCCAGCAGCTCTCCCAATTCTCTAATTATCACCACTACACAATCCTCCATCACCTTGTGCTTTGCATTTAAATCTGTTCACCCTAATGACACCCTGCAAATATTACTTGCCTTGAATCCTAACAGAGGTAAGAGCCTGATGGCATTAACCCTAAGCTGCTTCTCCTCTCTGCCCATGCCATTGCTCTCCCCTGCCATACCTCCTGAATCTCTCTTTGCACAAGCAACTGTACCAATGAATTGGAAGTCTGCTACCGTGGTCCCTCTTCCCAAGGGGTGACCTCCAATCCCAGCAATTTCTGCCCCATTTCCTGACTTCCTATCTCAGCTAAGGTCCAAGAGCACCTGGCGCTGGAGCAGCTCTCAACTTCCTTCTCCTCCTTCACCCCTTCAAGTCTGGCTACTGTAAGGACCACTCCCGACCACTTCCTCCTCTGGCTCACTGTCTTTCTTCTCACAGGGATGGACCAGGGATGCATCACCTCTGCCATCTTTGATGACCTGGCCAAAGCCACTGTTGCCCACCCCTTCTCTTCAAGCTGACAGTGACCGGCCTCTCCGATAAAACCACCGACTGGTTCCAGTCATTCCTCACTGGCGGTCCCAATCTGCCAGAGTCGGCAATCCCTCCCCCACCCCCCACAATAAACATGGTGTCCCTAAGGCTCAGTACTCTGGCCTATTCTTGTCTCCATCTTCTTGAATGACCTCCTGAAGCTTGCTCATCTGCTAGCATACATATGTATGCAGACAACACCGATATTCTCCTCTGGGAATACCCCGCTGAAATGACCACCAGTCTTCAACTGGATTTCAGCAATGTCCACGCTGGTTTAATGCTAACCAACTATCACTGAATGTCAAAGAAAAAAAAAAAAAAAAGGTCTCTATGACCTTTGGTACCAACAAAAGCTGTCTAGACTGGACTCCACCCCAAGCTTTCATACACTGCCTGGATCCAAATAGGAGACGTCCCTCTAAGTACCTTGGGCTATGGCTAGACAAAAATCTAGACTTTGTTGTACACATTGATGGCATTCACAAAAGCTCCTCCCCAAGCTCGGTGCCTGTACAGATACTGCAGCTGCCTGCCCATACAGGCCAGGTGAAGTTGTATAGAAGGTGATTCTCCCAGTCTTCGACTTTGGAGACATTGTCTACAGTTCGGTCCCTAAGACCACCCTAGCTAGGCTGGACACTCTCTTCAATTTCTCCTGCCGCTTTGCCCTTGGCTGCACCCTCTCACTCATCACTGCAGTCTTTATACCTCCCTCTCCTTCCCTTCTCTCTCCACCAGGCGCTTGTCCCACACCACTAAACTAGTAGGTAAATACTGGCTTGGCTCTCTACCGTCTTATCTGTCCTCCCTTTTGTCGATTTCCCCACCTCCTGCTACTCGCCTGATCCTCAACACACAAATGCTAGCCTCCCACCGCTGTGTACTTCATCTGGTTGCAATGCCTCTCATACATAGAAACATAGACTTTGCGGCAGATAAGGACCGCTTGGCCCACCTATTCTGCCCATTTCCTACCTAGAGTATAAGCTGCAGATCCTATTTAACCAACAGCCTGTTTCTTCCTACCCTCCACAAAATTGCCTTATATCTGTCCCATGCATTCTTGAATTCTCCCATAGTTTTAGACCCACAACCTCCTCAGGAAGGCTGTTCCAGGCGTCCACCACCCTCTCTGTTAAAAAATACTTCCTCATTTGCCTAGGCCGTCCCCCTCTATCTTCAGATTGTGTCCCCTTGTTCTTGCACATCTTTTCTGAAAGATGCTACCCTCTTGGACTTTGTTGATTCCACTGAGGTGCCCACATTCCCTAGCTCCTGGAACTCACTCCCCTCGAAATTCACTCTGCCCAATGCACTTGCAGCCTTTGTCTGCCCCAGCCCTTTCACACCAACATTGCCCTTGACTGCCTCCACACTTGCACTAACAACACTGTTCTCAGCTACCTATTCTTTCTTTGTTCTAAAAATGGGTTAGTCAGCCAGCCGGTGGCGTGAGGGTTAGCGCTGGTGCCTTACCTCAAACCACACCTCGCGACCTGGGTTCGGAATGGACTAGGGGCGCCTGGGGCCAACGGGGGAAGGGAGGATTGAGTGTTCCATAGGACTGCTCTCCTCTCCTGGGGTGGGTTGTGGGTGGGCGTTGCTCTGCAGCGGCCTCTGGTGGAGACCAGGAGCTCAGCAGGCATGCGTGGAAGGAACAGCAGAAAAAGCAGAAAATCCGTTTTGCGACTGACCGGATGACTGCTGCCGTTTCACGCTTCCCGAAGGAGACCATTCACCTCAGCAGCACCCTGGGGCAAAGTATGTGTTCTGGGTGCCCCCCGTGCCTTCCATCTCGGAGGACCCACCAACAAGGTTACATCTGGGTTACCACAGGGACTGACTGCGATTTGAGGTTGGATGGCTCGGGAAGGGACAGGTGGGCGGATGGGACCCTAGGTAGCCCGAAGGAGTGGTGGGTGCGTGAGCCTGAAGGGAGAAAGAAAATAAGACAAAAAAAAAAAAAAGGGTTAGTCACTATGATTAAATCTTTTTTTTTTGCTCTTCCATGCTGCTGGCCCCTCTCCTTCCAGCCAGCCAAGGACCCTCACTGACATCCTCACCCCAACCCACTTCCACCTACTCACATTGCAGCTGTCCGGGGTGGCCTGGTGTATCCCTTCATCGGATGGGTCCCTCTCCTCCAAGGGGAAAGTGCCAGGGAGGCTACCGCACACTCTCAATCAGTCCCCAAAGCTGCTGTGGTGGTTTCTGGGGTGCCAGGGCACTCATGTCAGTAGGGCGGCAGCCATCATCCGGCCAGCCAAGGGCCGAGTTTCGCTGTTCTTCCCGAGGCGTGCGTACCACAGAGTCGAGGCATATGCCGATGTTCACCACACCCTGTACAGTGGGGCTTTCTTGAGCTGTCATGCTCCTGGCCTCCGCCCAGGAGAGTGACACCACCACATCCATCCCCTGGAGAGGCAAAAAAGTCGCTGGGCCTTCGGGCCTTCTCCTGCCGACCCTCAGCGACCCGAGTCCATTCCGGAACCCAGGTGGCCGGCGTCACCTGCGGAACTCCAACTGCTGCGCCCGATGGGCCACGTCACTATGATTAAATCTAATGATGTGTCAATAAAAGCTTACTGTCCTGGCATTATGATTTAGTGATGTACTGTGCTACTAGAATATTTGTATATTAAGCCCTGCTATTTCTAATGTATGTACTTATGTCCTGCTAATGCTAATTTATGCACTTGTTTTCATACCTGTATTGTCTGATGACTGTATGTTCTCTGTACACTGCTTCTTTCTGTTGGTTAAGCCTGCTCTATGTGTAACACCCCCTTCCCAGACGCTTCTGGAAGCAGGCTGCTTGCAGTTCATGTTGCCTTCCTGGTGAATCTCTTATAAATAACAAATAAATGTGCCAAATACTGAAACTGGTGACAATCCGCCTTTTAAAGATGTAATCAGATAAAAACATTAATTGGAAAAAGTATTTTAAAAGGTAGGTAATTTTATTTTATTTTTCCACAAAGAAGAGCTTCTCTCCAAGTGTCCTAGCCAGCATTCTCTGTCCCCCCCCCCAGTTGTGTAAATTGTTCACAGCTGTGTGTGTGTGTGTGTGTGTGTGTGTGTGTGTGTGTGTGTTAGTAGCATGGCTGCCACACTATACGTTTACAATCTGCACTACCAGCCTGTCACATTGTTTGTAAAGTGCTTTGGATACAATTGCTTTAAAAGTATTATATTAATGAAAGTACTTCTTCACCTTTGCTGCAAATAGCTGTTGATGCTTTTTGGAGAAAATGAAATATTAAGATACAATTTTGTAGATATTCTTGTACAGTTCTTGTGTTTCTTTTCTTCTTATTCTCTATTACTTGAGGACATTTATCCAAAACCATGATCTGAGTCCCATCAGTCTCATCTACTTGTGCTGCTCGTCTGTAGGTGCATCATACTCGTCAGTGGCTCAGCAGCACTCTTACCTCTCGCCAGGAAGACTGGATGGTTCTTGTCTTGCACTAGGCACTGGCACTACAGTGTGGTGCTAGAGAGGGTGCTTCACTGTTTGAGTACTCCTTCTCTGTTAGAGGTACTTGTCCTTCAAATGAGACTGTAATCAAGGTCCCTTCATACTGTTCCTGTCCTGGTGAAAGTTAAATGCCGTAGTGCTTTATCCACCAGCATCCTGGCCAGCGCTCCCTCTTAGTAACACAGGTTCATATGCAGTGTGCGTGTCTGCTGCATATTTGTTACATGCAGTCCTGCACTACCAGTATAACTTGATGCTATACAGAGTGCTTTTTGTGTATGAATGGAGCTGTAGGAAACCACATTCGAGTTTGAGCTCCCATGCTTGAGACATCATGATCATTTCCACTGGAACAGATTGTAGTAGTGTGTGTGGCTCTGAAAAAGAGAAATAATAAGATGTGTAAACACCAAGCCCTCCATTTGATGCAGATTTCAAATAAATAAACTGAATTGTCTAAATATTTTTGTAATATATTTTTTCCAGTAACTCTTTAACATTTGTTTTATTAATTAATAGCCTTTTTTTGTTTGCCTTTATGTATATACTTAGTGATGGATTGCACATTCCTGTAATTTCCTGTAGGTCACTGGGCCAGACCTAGAGAATCATTACAAAAAAAAAATGGCTGGCTCCATGGCGCAGTGTGATATGGGATTGCTCTACATGTGGCTGAGGTCAGGTTTGCACCAGAATCTATATTGTCAGGATTGTAGGCTTACAGGAAGGGCATAGAGCTTAGATGCTGTGTGAGGGGTTGGGGAGGAGGTCCATGTGGTGTTCTAGCGACTCTTGCTGGTGGTGTGGGTGACCACATACAGTCAGGAATCCCCAGGTCAGCCACAGCATGCATGATCATGTTAGAGTTGGGTGGGAAAAAATAGAGCTGTCTAGGTGGCACCGGATGATGGCTTGTGCATACCTTCCCATGGTACCACCACTCTGTTGCCCTGTGTGCACTCCTCCAGCTGTGGTTCCTAGTCTAGATGCTGCTTTCCACCTTCACTCTTGTGACAGCAGCCAAGAGGGTGTGGGAAGAGTGCCTGGTTAAAGACAAGACTCAGAACCTGGGACCCTGGATGCCTTGGGTAGTCTGGTGGCAGCAAGTAGTGACTTGAGGAGTATGGTGGTCAGTTAGAATGAACAATTAGAACAATCAGAGCAGAAGGAGATGTACAGTTGGAAACCATGGAGAAGGAGGTACTACATTAATGGTTAAAAAAAAAAAAATACAATTTATTTTTATCCCTGCAGGGGCAAAATGTAAACCAACACTTTGATGGGAGCGCTGCCTATATGGAGCTCTGAGCGACCCCATTAGCAGGTTGCTGAAGGAGTACAAGCAGATCACGCCCAAACGTATGCAGCGTGATTATTACGATGACTTTTGCAAAGGTTTGTTATTTACTTATAAATGTGCTTAGTCATGTGTTACTTAGCATTAAAGACCCCACCTTATCCATTTTCAGAGGAAGGAGCCTGACCTGAAGGGCTTGCAGTTCTGAAAGTGGGCAAGGCTATGGGACCACCAAGAGTATTAAATGAACTGAGGAGCTGTCCCAATGACAGAAATGACCGTGGTTCTGGAGGAGAGCAGACTATGGTCCCTCTTCATAAGAGTAGCAACTGTAGCTGGTCAGTCTGGCATCAGTGGTGGAAATTAATAGAAACCTTGTAAAAGGAAAGATTGGTGGCATATCTTGAATCCAATGAGCTAGAAGATGAAAGACAGCATGGAATTACAGGAGAGGTCATGCCAGCTGAATCCGATTGGATTTCTTGAGTGGGCGATCAGGAAATAGATCAGGGAAGGCAGTGGACATGACCTAGTTGGATTTTAGCAAGGCCTTTGACACTGTGCCGCATAAGGGACTGATTATGAAATTGAGCACCTAGGATGGGTTCCAAAGTGGTGGATTACGTATGGAACTGGTTAATGGATAGGCAACAGAGGGTGGCACTTAACTGCACTCACTCTAATGAAGGGGAGTGCCCAGCAGGTCTCAGTACTGGCACCATTCCTATTCAGTGTCTTTATAAGTGTAATTGCAGAAGAACATAAAGGAAGATATTCCTTTCTGTAGATGACACAAAAATCTATAATCGGGTGGACACTCAGGAGGGATTGAGCGAATGTGTAGGGATCTTGAGAAACACGAGGTGGTCATGAGTATGGCACTTGGCATTCAATCTCAAGAAGTGCAAAATCATGCATCTAGGGCATAGAAACCCAGGAGCAGAGTACAGGATGGAGGGTGAGGGAGATGCTGACAGTCACTAAGCAGGAAAGAGACCTGGGGATGACCTCAGAGTTGCAGGGCAGTGTAATAAAGCAGTGGGTAGGCCAGTGGAATGCTGGAATGCATAGGGACAAGTATCTCCAGTAGGAGGAGGAAGTGGTGTTGTCATATTGCTCAGCTGGTGGAGTGCTACATAAAGTATTGTGTCCAGTTCTGGATAGCACCTTAGGGCATAGAGTGAAAGGCGGTCCAGAGAACAACTAAAATTTGGCTGGCAGTATAGCCTGGAGGTTAGTGTAACGAGCTGTGAATGAACTGGGTACATCTAGCAGACCTGGGTTTGATTCCCTCTACCTCCATTTGCATGCTGTGTGATTGAGCAAGTCACTTGACCACCCCAGTGCTCCCGGGTCACCCTGAAAGCGGGCACTTATGCCTAGTAGGCCTTACCCGTTACCAAAAGAATAAAGTAAATAAAAAAAAAAAAAAAAAATTTGCAGGGTTGCATCAAAAGCACTATGAAGAGAGACTGAGGTATCTCGATGTGTACATCCTGGAAGAGAGAAAGCAAGGCCAGGTTGATAGAGACCTACAGGTACCTCACTGGGGACAGCAGGGGTGCAGGAGGTATGTCTCTTGTAACCATTCAGGCGTGGATTAATGTCCCAGTTAATCACGCTCTGGAATAAGGTTAATTCACTTATAACACGGCTGTACTGTCTATGTCCAAGAACTACACCGCATATGAAAGCAAGTGAAAATTTGGCGTTGGACAGTGCTTATTTGGAGATTGTAGAAGCACACTGTATGAAGCTTTAAGGCATTACCTAAGAGTGGTATGGATGTAAAACTTCACATGAGGATACATTCACCAGCTGTAAATTTAGAGGGTGGTGGTGATGAGCGGAGTTCACTCCAAGCAAGGAGGGTGACCAACAGGGGCTTCAGTGATCAGTACTGGGACGATCCTCTTTAATGCCTTTATAAGTGACATTACAGAGCAGCAGGAAGACGGTCTCCCTCCTTCGGATGACACGAAATCTGCAATAGGGTGAACACTCTGGGGGTGTTGGAAAGGATGAGCTGAGACCTCAGAAAACTAGAGCAGTTGTCAAGGGCATGGCAGCTGGGTTTCACTGTGAAAAATGCTAAATAATGCGCCTGGGCACAGAAACCCAGGGTGGAGTACAAAATGGGAGGTGTGGTATTGATGACTACCAAGCTGGAAAGAGACCTGGGGTAATCATAGTGGGTGATCTAAAGGTGGCCAGGCAGTGTGACAAGGCAGTAGGGAGGACTAGTGGGATGCTGGGGTGCATAGGGAGTGGTATCGCCAGCAGAAGTGGGAGGTGGTGTTGCCTCTGTATAGATCGCTGGTAAGACCCCATCTAGAGTACTGTGCCCAGTTCTGGAGACCACATCTCTGGAATGACATAGACAGAGTGGAGGTGGTTCAGAGGAGGGCAACTAAAATGGTGCAGGGTCTGCATGAAAAGCTGTACAAGGCGAGACTGAAGGACTTCCTGATGTACACTGTGGAACAGAGGAGGAGGAAGGGGAGGATGGATGGAGATGTTTAAATGCCTCACAGGGGTTAACAAAATGTAGGAGGAAGTATTTTACAGAAGAAAAAGTGCTCAAGAACAAGGGAACATGGTATGAAGCTGGAAGGGGTAGATTCATGAGTGATGCAAGCAAGCACTTCTTCACAGAAAGAGTGGTGAATCCCTGGAACAGCCTTCCTGTGGAGGTGAAAACAGTAGTGGGGTTCAAGAATGCATGGGGTAGGCACAAGGGAATCGTAGTGGAAAGGAAAGGGGAGAAAGAGCTGTAGATCAGGCGGGAGAGAATGGGCAGACTGGATGGGCCAAGCGATCCTTATCTGCGTCAAATTCTGTGTTTCTAGTATTGCAGAGAACACAAACTTGCACATTTCAGATGTAAATGAATGAGTCTACTGGATTAAGGAGGCTATTGTGAAAAAGAATGAAATGAGCCAGACCAGTGACTCAGCGGCAGCAACATGTTGTGATGCCATCGAGGAGGTGGGTTTCGTGTGAGCCCTGGAGTCCCACATTGAGCAGCCATGCACATGGCAGAGGTGAGCATTCTGCTCCTGAGGAGGAAGGTGTGCGCTGCCCATCACGTGCAGCACACCCTGCTAATTCAGAAGGAGTAGGATTAGTATTGGCTTTACCTAAGCCTGAGGAAGGCACAGATGGGGCAACCCAGTTGTCTGGGGAACAGGGCAACTACAAGGGAAAAAGTGATGATAAAAAGGTAGGAGAGGAGCTTGGATTTATATAATATCTTTCATACACCTGTATCCTAACCTCTTTGCAAGGCTTGAAGAGTATGGACAACTGATGTCAGGTGATCACAAGGAGGACATGAATTTAAAGGGGCAATTGGCACTAAGAGCCCCACACCCAAGTGTGAGGATGGTCCCAGTTTGCACTTTGTGCAAAACATTTTTCTGTTAACTGCAGTATAATAGATTGTTTCAGGCT
This sequence comes from Neoceratodus forsteri, assembly GCA_016271365.2. Lineage (NCBI taxonomy): Eukaryota > Metazoa > Chordata > Ceratodontiformes > Ceratodontidae > Neoceratodus > Neoceratodus forsteri. Next base: position 244,820,815 of record CM028129.1, on the reverse strand, counting down.
AATTCTGCTGACATCTAAGCTGATATTTGCTTTAATCAGAAATTCCCAAATCCACTGCCATGGACATCAGAACAGGGCTGCAGCAGTGTAAGATTCAGTAGCCTGCAGTGCATGATACTTTTTATAAGCTTTATTTATTTATTTATTTATTTATTTATATATTTTTTTTTGGGCATGTCTTGTCGTCCTCCTGGGGCAAAGGACTGTACTTGGCTCTCGGAGAATAGCAGGACTGGCAGATATCTTCTCTGAGCTTGTGAAATCTATTAACATGCACTGCAGGCTATTGAACCTACCACTGCTGCAGCCCTGCTCTGATGTCAGCTGCAGGGGATTGCTGGTTCAGCAAATGCCAGCTTGAAGTCGGCAGAATCAGCCTGATACAATCTACTATACTGCATTAAACAGTAAGTTAAAAAATGCTATGGGACCAGACCCACACTTGGGTATGGGGCTATTAGTGCTGCCTGTAACCCTTTAAGGAAGGTTCTGAAAGTTCAGGGCTTAAGGAAAGGAGGTAAAGTGACTTACCAGGTTCACACAGTGAGATGTGGAGATGGGATTTTATTTTATTAATTTTTTTATTTATTAAGTCTAGGGTTACAAATACCTTTGAGCCAAGGCTCTTTTATAAAGGTTCCATGTCAGAGAAATACAAATTATGGTGAACATCAAGATAGACATTACAACAACGTGGACATTGCAAACAGATTACAGATGAGATTAATACAATTCAAGGGTAACATTGTAAGCAAGGCAGCCAGCGGCATTTGTCAGAGAAAACAGACAAGAGATGAAGTGCCAGAGTCATGGGGAGAGGAGAGGGAAGGAGGAATGTAGGTAGGGTGGGGAGGGTGAAAAGTGCAGCATTGGGTATACCAAGATGTGAGGTAGAATCCAGTGGGGGGGGGGCACTAGAGCAGGCAAGGAAGTGGAGAAGCGAGGTTAAGTTGGGCAGTCACAGGAGCTTTTGGTAGTGAGATAGTCCCGGAGCCTGGTTTTAAACATACCAGTTGTCGGGGCCGAGGAGATGGTGGGGCTGAGGCCATTGAACCAGGGTGGCGCGATAAGCAAAAGAGTGTTGTCCCTGTGAAGTGTGAAGTGGGGACTTTCAGTAGCTGTAGCGTGTATCCGAAGGCACTGTTTGTTGGTTTGGTGTTGTAACAGAGTTAAGACCTCAGAAGGTGCAAGGCCAAGGTAGTTTTTCACCATGGAGCAGGTGAGAAACTTTATGCGGTTTGATAGTTGGAGCCAGCCGGTCTGGGTGTACAGGTCACGTGTGGGTGAGATGGTGAGCACCAGTGATAGCTGACATGCCTTATTTAAGGTAGTTGAGAGGTGTCTAAGGGTTGTGGTTATGGCCGAGCCATAAATGATGAGACCATAGTGTATTACAGAGATCACAGAGCTCAGGACTGCAACCTTCAAAGCTTCTGGCGTGAGGTGTTGTCTGTGTTTTGTAGAGGACACAAGCCATGTATTAGCAGCTCTAGCCTACATTATCTACGTGAGGTCCATAGGAGAGATTAGGTCAAGCTGTATTTAAACCTAGATATCTGCTTTACAGCTCTGTGGTTTAAACACCAGGCTACACTGCTACCACAGTCTCCCTGTATAAAATATGGGGTCATAAGCACTTTATTTTGTAATGGTAGCCTTAAATGCTGTCAGTTCTGTAGTGCAGACCTACTTCACTTGTCCGAGTAATATCGGTACAAAGCTACTACCTTTTTCCAGTAATATAACTGCAAAACTTTGTACCTTTTACTTATTCCTTTCTGTTTTGATATGTGTATTCTGCTATCTATAGAAATGTTATTTTGTTAGAAGAGTGTCTTTGTATGCACTGCTTGGTAAGAGGACCACAGAACACAGATGAGCGGTTCTGGTACCCTAGGGATGCAAGAAGAAACATAACCGTAGAGCGCCACACACACACACACACACACACACACCCTGATGCTGAGAAAATATTGCCAGGTAGACAGAGACAGATCCTGAAATGCAGCTTTTAATAGCACAAAGAAGCATTCGGCATAGCTAGAACCCCAGTGCTTCTCCTTTTCACGAGGCTGTGTCCAGGTGGTGAAGCTACAGAAAAGACCTGTTGCATATAAGCAAACTAAGGCACAGGCGCAACACTAAAACAGGGTAGATGGCAATTCATAAGGCAGACGAGCCAGTCAGTGAAGATCCAAGGCTGAACAATAAATGATTCATTAGTTCATTAAAAGTTCATGAATCATTGGTAAAGTACAATTAACCTGATCCAATCACTGTGGATACTCATGTTGTTTCTAAAGTTTCTTTTACATGCCTGAGAACTAGCCACTAATGAGTAAATGGGTAAAAAAAAAAAAAAAGAAGATGAAAATAGTGCAGAGAGAAAGGAGGAGTAAAATTAATTTTTTGGGGGTAAAGGAACACAGAGAATAATGTAGCTCCAAAATGGTGATGCTTAGATGTCCTAAACACGCTTCCCCAACCCCAATGTTAACAAAAGAAAATAGAAACTAAAAGTGGTGACTATACAGTAAAATACCTAACATCACACCATATACAGATATGCAGTGTCAAAAAATATACAGAAGGAAGGCAGCAAAAAAAAAAAGTAAAGGGGACACTCAAGCGTGGGTTAAAGAATAAAAGCGAACATGGCTGGCTTAAACTTGTGATGATACAAAAGCTTAGTACCCTCAAAGTCCTGATTGAGAGAGATCCAAAGGGAGAAACCTTGCTGTTCCCAAAAACAAACAAAACTAAAGCTACAAAACTGACCAATTGGTACAATCGAATACAATACCAATTACATAATAATGAAAATTTTTTTTATACTGACAGTAAGGTTCAGAATAAACAGGTACGACAAAAAGTTTAAGTCCTGCATTTTGTTTAGCCAGTCATCGGAGTGTCTTGAGGGTATAAATTAATAACCCACTTGGAGAAGGCAGTTTGTTCTGTTGTCTTTATTTGTTTTCCTTCTGAATTGTTGTACTTCTCATCAGTATCTGGTTGGGCCTTGTCCTGATAGAATTGTTTTTAGATGGTGGCATTGGAGTGTTTATTTATTATGCTGTATTTCAAAAGTTTTACCAGGAAAGACTTACTCTGCTGATAACAGTTTGTTTCATGATGCATTCGGTGGGGTGGGGATGGTGGTATAAAGACAGTACAGGAGGAAACAATTAACAGCATAACAAAAATAATTGTAATATACAATAATAGTCCTGTACAAGCAGTACAGTACATCAAAAGGAGCATAGTTAGAACATTGCAAGGTGAACCTCACAACAAGGTACACGCGGTAAATACAAATTGAGTTTGGCTTGGCAAGGGAAGTTTCTTGCAGGTATAATGGAAGGAGGGCAGTATGAGAAGGGTAAAGGAGAGCAAAGGTGGGGGGACCAAAGAAAGATATTTTCAAATCCTAGTGACCAAGAAAAATATGAACTATTTTATTTATTTAGTTTTTGTTTACCGGTAGGTGCGCTAGCCGTAACGATGACTGTTTTCAGGCATGACCAGGAGAATACAAACAAACTTCTGGAACTAACAGTAACAGTACATTTTAGAAATAGTCAAAGTAATGGGTACATACTGTACAAGCAGGCAGTAACACAGGTAATACAGTATCAAAGGTAAGTGTAAACAACACAGACAATTGCAAGAAAAAATGTAGGGCTTATACTAACATAAGGAGGAAATAAATTATAGAAAAATGCAGTGTCACTTTAAGCAGACAATAACTGGGTAGCTGGGAGAAAGTAATTTTCAACGACCAGAGCAGGTCTGAGAGAAAGAAGAAAGTTGGAGATGTACATAGTAGTAAGTTTCAGTTGAGGAAAAAGACAGAGGGTGTGTGAAGGGAATAGGATTAGGAAATGCAGAACAGCAGGGTATGGGAGTAACCCTGTTGGATTGAGAGAAAGTGCTGAGACAGAAATGTGGTCAAAACTAAAAGGGGGCGAGGGAGTTGGAATAAAGTCTTGCATCTATGGAGGTTTGAAACAGGAGCATATGACAATATATCAATTTCTGTTCCCAGTTTGTTTATGCCATCTGGTGTGGCTGCCCTAAAGTTTACATTGGCAGGACTATTAGGGCCTTAAGAAGCGGAGTACAAGAACATCTGCGTTGAGTTTGTAACAGCAGTCAGTACCCATTAGATCTCCATTGGAATGACCCTTAACAGTCCTACAGTATGGACACTTAGACCTTTATGGGTCTGGAGCACATATAGGTAAAATTCAGAAGTTCTAGAACCAACTACCATACCCCGTAGAGTCACAATTAATCTATGCACTCAAGACACTGCAACCAAAGGGCATAAACAAAATGTGGATTTGAAACATTTGTGCCAGACCTGTTTATTTTGAACCTTATCAGTATCCTTCTTTACTAAAGCCCTTCCATCTGAACTTTAAAGTAAAACTTTCTCAACAAGGTTTCATGATTTGCAGCTAAGTGGCACACAATTTAAAACTGATCCAAGGAGGAACTACTTCACACAGAGGGTGGTAGAAACATGGAACAGTCTCCGGCAAGAGTAGTGGCATGTAAATTCCTTCAAGTATTCTTTGGATACACACGCGTTCATTTTATGGCTGTAACCATAGAATAACCTGGTACAGACATTGATGGGCTAACTTGCCTTCTTCCATCTTGAGATTTCTAGGTTCTCATGAGATGTCGCGATGATTGACTGAATTAGTTTTGATGATATTTAATATTTCAGTAGACCTTGCTCATTTTGTGTACTAGCCTTCAGTCGCAGCATGCATTTTTATTCGCTACATTAATAAGTTTTCTTTCTCCCCTTTCAGCCCAGATTACTGGAGCAAGGTTACCACAGCGACATTGTCTTCATATTGCATGGGGAGTCGTTCTTGCCACCGCTGCATTCTCTCTGCACGCTGTGCCTCACTTTGCTGAGATGTTTGAGACGAAGTGAAAGGAAAGAACATGATTGCACTCAAGCACCCTCTGGTATGTTGTGTTTTGTAATTTAACGTTTACTGGGTCTGTCATCACATTTACAAAAACATGCTGCAGGTATGCTTGCACCAGAAAAATATGGTTAAGATTATATGGTGGAGGAATGTTCATAGAGCTGAGGGATATCGCACTTACGATTTTATCTCTTGTCCTTGCAATGCAGTACAGTGCTATATTGTCTTTCATACATATGTACCACGAAAAGCTTCACAGATGCAAATAAAGTTCCTTGCACAAAATGAATAATATCAAATTACAGATGGATTATTTAAAATAGTGGAAATTATATGCTGTGATGATGCGCATGGGGCCTCGCCGAGGACAGGGCCTGGCAGAACCACCCAAATGGGGCTGACCTACAAAACAGGAATGACCAGTTGGTGTCCATGGGGAGCTTCCCCACGTGAGGTGAGGAGAGCAGAGCCATACTATCCCCTCAAGGCATCTCCGATCCTCACCAGTGGCAAGTTCAGCACACAGGTTCAGGAGAACTCTGCCTCCCAGTCATCTTCTGACCCGAGCCAGTGCTGATGCTGGGTACTGGGCTTAAGGACAATGACTGGCCTAGAGGTGAGTTCCTCCCTAACGCCAAAACGATGCTGTCCTCTTTGCCAGACCTGGCATTGGGTTTGATGTTGGCCCTGGGGCCATTCCATTACCAGTGCCATGTCCATCATTGGGAGTGGCGTCCCTCCCCAGAGCCACTAGGGCTGCCAAGGAAAGAGGCTACCACCACCTTGGCAAACTGACACCGTGATAGCCCCAACATTGGTGCCTTTCCCAGCACCGCGAACGGTGTCAGTAGGGGACCCAGTATAGTGGCTAGCACCTGCCCACGACACCAAGTTGTCCACCAGGGAAGACCAAGCGTATAACTCGGCCTCACCACCAGGGACATCTGCTGCCCAGGGCAGACAGACTGAGGGGTGCACAGCCAGCCACCCAGAAGGAGACAGTTATCCACCAGATCCACCTCACTGGGCCTCTGACATCTCAGCGGAAGGTGAGAGAGGACCCTGTGCTTTCTCAATACCACAGATGATGGGAAGGGGCATTGGGAAAGAACAGAAGACCATACAATGGCCTCATGGGTTAGTCGCCCACCTTCAAAAGTGGGATTGAACAACCCCACTTCATCATGTGGATTTCAAGGTACAGCGGTTCATCTGAAAGCAAGTGTCACACTGATCCATTTCACGAGAAGAGTCAAGGCAGGTCCAACAACACTGATGTTGGTCCCTCACAGCGACAGGCTTCCCACAGGGAATGACGCATGATGGGAAGCTGACCGGCTTTATTGGGCTTCTTGGTCCCCTTCTCTTTTCAGGTTTCAGCATCACAATGAACAAAAATAATAGAGTACCACAAAACAGATAAACTAGTGGTGACACAGAAAAAAATTCGGCAGTGGTCGACAAACTGAGGCACTATTGCCCCATGATGTGCACTCGACAACTGGAAGAATAAAACAGAGGTGTATGAGGAAGCTGGCGACAGATATTGGCTGGCACATGCTGCACCATGTGGTGCGCAGGTGCCATCGGTGTCGCGACATTGGCTCCCTCCTGCAAAACATTTGCCCCATGGGGTTGTAGTGTCCGGCACCAGACCAATAAGTGTGACTTAGTGGTGAAGACATTCTGAAAGATAAACAGTCACCATAAGTATGTAAGTTTTCATTTTCATCTGGTTGATACTGAGCTTCCACCTCAGTGTATATACAGTCCTGCCCATCCCTGTGTTTGGTGTCCATGACAGGATCCACAGAAGAGTGTGCAGTTACAATCGCCCCAGGATGGAAGATGGAATGTTGCTGCCCCCACCTCTGGAACAGGGAAAAACATCTTTATAGAAATGCTGCATTGTGGAATGGTTTCAAATAGCATGTATTTATAATGTATTCCACCACACCGTTTTGGTGAGGGGCTGTCAGCAATTTATTTATTTATTTAGATTTTGGTACCTGGGTAAACCCACTGAAACCAGAGGTCCCTTTTTCAGGGGCGACCAGCGGCAAGAAATGTCTTGAGTCAGTGCACCCACATTCCTGTTTTGAAGGACTTCTGAAAAGGCTGTGTTGTATACAAAAATAAAGTAGTTGATAATGCATTTACCTTTTCTGTTTTGTATTCATTTGCTTGTATGTTTCCTGCAGATCAATCCAGCCGCCTTTAGCGCAATGTTGCAATATCTCTACACAGGTAAGGGACTTTTTTCTTATACTGTAATATAAAGGCTTGACCTTTGCCACCTCCTTGCTAATCATGGTCTAGGGATTAAATTTACTAGGCAAGGGATTAAATTTTGCTTTTATCTATCAATCAGTCAATCAAATCTTTATGTATCCAGGCGATCACCATTGAGCAAGCTCATTTACAAAAGGTGGACCTGCTGTTGGCAGGAAAATTGTACAGTTACATATAAATATACATAATACAAAAGGAACAACATGTTTACAATACTGATAGGAGCAGAGTATTTACATTCCAAGTCACATGTACAAGAAAGATATACATAACACAACCCAAACAAAATGCATACATATATATATATATATATATACATACATATACATATACACACAGTTCCACAGGAGCAGGATGTGTATGGATATCATATACAAACCACAGAAGAAAAAGAAAGATTATTTCAAAAACATAAAGTCTTGCTATATTATGACATATGCAGTATAACCCCAGGTTAGAACTGCTCCGGAGGTGAAAGAGTTAACTTTCCATGCAGGGCATGGAATCTTGAGCTGAGCTCGGTTGAACACTCTGTCTGTTGTAGCTCAAACTTAAACTGTCAGATTCTTTACTCCGCCTCACTGAACAGTCGCTCCGGAGATTTCTCCTGCTGCTCGGTTCGTTTGTTGGTTAAAAGTGTAATTCTCTGTTTATTTACCAAAATTAACCGCAAATCAGTCGGTTCAAGCTCTGTCTGTGGTATTGTAAGTAATAGATAAGCTTATTTTATTTTCTTCTGTGTGGAACTTGTAACGTCTTTTTGGTTCGGTTTGAACCGATCAGATGAGTTTTAAAATTAACTTTCTAGCCCTTTAGAGTGCGGTTCCGGTTCTAAAAAACGGATTTTATTACGGCTCTTTTCCACGAATTCGCGGATAATGTTGGGGAACCAATAAGAGAAGTCTTGTTTACGGATTGCCTCTAACGGGCAAGTTTGGTTAGGCTGGCACTATGTCTGAGAAACCCAAAAGAAAATCCGGACCCACTGGGTTTCAGCACTGTGGCCTCTGTGGGGAAGCCTTTGCTAAGGCTGACCCACACACCACCTGTGTATATTATCTGGGCTTTGACCACCTCAATGCAGACTGCCAGATTTGTAAGAATTTTCCTGCTGCCACTGTGGAAAAGAGAGTTGGTAGGCTCAGGGAAGGGAGGCCAAAAAGTCCGCTGACCGGATGGCCAGCCGGTTGGTTCCAGCCGAACCTGAGGAATGCTCCTCTGACCAGGGTGATACTTCCTCGGGCAAGCGAAGAGCCAGCTCTGAGGGCCGGTTCCAACTAAAAGGGCTAGGAAGTCAGCTAGTGTGGAGCCAAAGTTTTTCTCCAACCGCTGAGGAAATAGCTAAAGCTATTCAAATTGTCCAGTCCTTTCCCGGTTCCGTCCGAACTGGTACCATCAGGAAGCACTCGGTTCAGGCGGTCCCACGGTTCAAGATTATGATTTTGAGGATTTTTATGAACGAGAGGAAGGGGAAGAGGGTTATGAGGACAGTGAAGGTGATTTTGAAAGTCTGGATGTGCCCATTGAACCAGACATCTCTCCAGACAGACCTTCAGGGTTTCCCCACTAGGCTGTCTGAGTCCCTTCTCATTTTATGTTCTATAAGAAAGTTGCTGAGACTCTCCAACTCCCTGTTGAGGAAGCTGTTGATGATCAAGAGGAGCCTGATTATGTAGAAATGATGGATATTCCAGAATCTAGGAGACTGTCTATTCCCTTGCACAAATCTTTTAGGAAACAGACAGTCAAAATTCTAAAAACTCCTCACTCTATCCTTCCTGTTGATAAAAGAATGGACAAAGGTATACATTATCAGGCTCTGATACAGAGTTCCTCTCTCAGCAATGCAGCCATGTGGGGTAATGCAGGCTGCAGCCTGTGACAAGGCTAATATTCCTCTAGCCTCTCACCCTCCTGAAAAGGATTCCAGGAGGATGGATGCCATGGCAAAGAAACAGTACATGGCAGCATCTTTGGGGCTCAGACAGGCAAATTATATGGCTTATGCAGCTAGGTACCAGAAGTCCAGATGGGATACTGTGCTGGCACTAGCAAAACAGGCCCCTGACCAGCTTGCCAGGAGCTGGAACAGGTGGCTGCGGATGGTATGAGGCATCCAAGGTGCAATTTCATGCTGCACTAGACTCTAATGATGTTTCATCAAGAGTCATGGCTACATCTGTGTCTCTTCGCAGAATGGCCTGGCTCAGATGTACTGCTCTGTCTGGGATACCCAGTCTAAGGCTATGGATTTTCCTGTTGTGGGCAATTCTCTGTTTGGGGAGCAGACAGAGAATTACATGAAAAAATGGATGAGTATAGGACCACCTATAGGAGTGCACAGGCCAAAGAAAGGCAAGCCACTCCTCAAAAGCAGCATGTCAGGGGCAGGGCAGGCCTTTTCATAGGCCTTTTACAAGCCCAGGCCTCCTCCACTTCTGCTTATGCCCAGAGGGGTTCTTAGAGGAAGAGGCAGAAGAGGGGTCTAGTAGCCTGCTTCTACCCCTCAACCCAAGCCCCTGCAAAACAGGCTCCCTGATGGGGTGGCCAGGGCGATTCTCCACTACCGGTAGGGGCAGGCTGGCTTACTTGTCCAGGACTGGAAGTCTGTAACATCAGACAAGTGGGTCCTGGAAGTAGTAACTAGGGACTGGTTCTCAGCTTCAAAAAATTTCGAAGATGAGAACCAGGTCCTTTCCACCTGCAAATCCATCTGAGACACTTGCCCTAGAAATAGAAGTTTCTTCCCTCCTGGCTCTCAGAGCTGTGGAAAGGGTTCCACCCCTACACCAGGGCAAGGGGTTGTACTCCAGGTACTTCCTTACCCCAAAAAGACAGGAGAATGGCAGCCCATCCTGGATCTCAGGTATCTAAACAAGCACCTTTTAAAACCAAAGTTCAAAATGGTGACTCTGGGAATTATTTTACCCTCTCTAAGGCCAGGGGACTGGTTAGCCTCCCTGGATCTCAAGGATGCCTACTTCCATGTTCTCATCAAAGCTCCCATCGAAAGTACCTCAGATTGAACTGCCCTCAGGCCATTACCAGTTCAGAGCAATGCCCTTTGGCCTCACCTCAGCCCGAGGTGTTCACAAAATGCCTGGCAATAGTAGTTGCCCACTTAAGAAGGCAAAAGATTGCCATCTTTCCTTATCTGGACGACTGGCTCATTGTAGGCCAGTCCCCAGACCAGGTCAAACTACACCTACAAGTAACTCAGCAACTTCTTACATCTTTAGGTTTCCTCCTCAGTCTTCCAAAGTCAGTTCTGGAGCCTGTCCAGCTCGTACCTTCATAGACACAGAACTGAACACAAAGAAGCCAGAGCCTTCCTCCCTCTGGGAAGAGCAAGGACTTTGGTCTCTCGGCTCTTCTTTTCACCCCTGCAGGTCTCTCGACCAGCAAGGCATTTTCTACAGCTCCTGGGGCACATGGCTGCTTCTACAGCAGTAGCGCAGGGAGCAAGGTTTCAGATGAGGACATTCAGTTCCATTTGAGAGCCTTTTGGTCTCAAAGGACAGATCCTCTAACCAAATTGATCCCAGTGACTCGAACCCTGATCCAGGCCCTCCAGTGGTGGCAGGACCAGAGCAATTTGAGACAGGGGTTCCTTCATTCCCCAGTCTCATTCCTTGACCCTTACTACAGATGCATCCCTCTTGGGGTGGGGAGCTCACATGGGCGACCTTACTACCCAGGGGTTGTGGTCCCCTCAGGAATCCCTGCTCCACATCAATTTATTGGAACTCAGAGCAGTTTTCTAGCACTCCAGGTTTTTCCAAGTCTGTTCAGAACAAGGTTGTTCAGGTCAGGACAGACAATACCACACATGTGGTACATCAACAAGCAAGGGGCACTGGGTCCTACGGCCTTGTGCACCAAAGCAATGAAGTTGTGGTCTCTGGCTTATTCTCTGAACGCCTTCCTTACGGCAGTTCACCTCCCAGGCAAGGACAGTGTCTAGCAGATGCTCTCAGCAGGATTTCCCAGGGCCATCACGAATGGTCACTGGATCCCCAGTATTGGAGTAGTATTTGCCAGATGGGGCACCCCTCAGATAGATCTTTGCAGCCCCAGACAATCACCAACTTCCCTTTATTGCTGCAGGCCCCAGTGTTGGGCTCAGTCCCTCTGGATGCCTTCCTACTCAGTTGGGAAGGGAAGTTTCTCTATGCCTTTCCCACCTTCCCTCTTCTTTTCAAGGTGCTAGTAAAGATCAGGTCTCAACCTGCAGGATGATCCTGATTGCTCCAGATTGGGCCAAGCAGCCTGGTACCCTCCTCATGTCCTTATCAGTCCACCTTCCTTGTCTTCCCAGGAATCACAACCTGTTAACCTGTGCCCAGGGAGAGTTTGGTATCCAGACCTCAAATCTCTCAATCTCAAGGCTTGGCTCTTGAAGAGTTAGAGTTTGCTGACCTACACCTTTCCCAAGAGCGTGTGGAGATTTTGAAGGCCTCAGAAGCCTTCCACCAGGGCTACTTATAATTCAAAATGGAAAAGATTTTCCATATGGTGTGCTGGTAAGCATATTTCCCAGAATCGGCTGGCGTTCCCACAATTCTGGATTATTTAGTGCATTTGAATTCTTTGGGGCTAAGACCAGCTACCCTAAAGGTGCATTTGGCAGCTGTGTCTGTCTTTTATCAGCAGGTAAGCCCTCTTCTTTTCAGCTCACCCTGTGTTCTCAAGTTTTTAAAGGTTGCTTCACACAACCCTCCATTCAGGGACCCTGCCCCTGCTTGGGATCTTAATATTTGCATTGCCAGCTTATGCAACCTCCTTTTGAGCCATTGTCTTCAGCAGAGTTTAAGTACTTGACTTGGAAAACTGTGTTTCTGGTAGCCATCACTTCTGCCAGGCGCATAAGTGAGCTACAGCGTTATCAGTGGAGCCTGATTTTATCTCCTTTCACAGAGATAAGGTGGTCCTCAGGACTAACAAAGTTTTGCCTAAGGTGGTTTCAGACTTCCACCTTAATCAATCTGTGTCTCTCCTGTGTACTTCACTGACCATTCCCTCTGGCGAGAGGAGACTACACAGTTTAGATGTCAAAAGAACCCTTAGTTACTATAGAATGTACCAAGGGTCATAGGTTTGAATCCCTCAATTGTTCCTCACCTATGGTGAGGTGGGCAAAACAAACCTGCCACTAAAGATCCATTGCCAGGTGGATTGTCTCTTGTATCCAATTTTGCTATGAAAAACTGGGTAAGATTCCTCCCTCAGGCCTGAGGGCTCCTCTGCCAGGGACATCCCTATCCTAGAGATATGTCAAGCAGCTACCTGGAAAACGGTTCACACTTTTACCAAGCATTACTCCCTGGATATCCAGGCTAGGAGTGATGCTCGATTTAGGACAGCTGTGCTTCAGAGCCTATTCTCTAAGTAGGTTCTGTCCCTCCTCCATGGAGTACTGCTGTGTAATCTGCATATGTCATAATATAGCAAGACTTCATGTTGTTTGAAGAAAAATTACTCACCTTAGTAATGTTGTTTCTTCTAATGGAGTCTTGCTATATTATTAACCTCCCCACAGCCTGCCCCTCTCAGAACCTCTACTTTTGGGATGTGGGTGGGCAGTGCAATGTTAGGCACTTCTTAGATGCCCACTTTATTTTCACCCCTTCTTAGGGTGCTCAGGTGTTATGTTTTATTTTTCTTTCTTGAATACCTGGACTTGAGTCTTTCTTTTGGGATCAAGAACAAAATGTGTTTTTGTAGTTAGTAGCCAGTGGGCTAGTGTAGGTTCTGGCTTCCACAGAACCTTAGTGAGTTTTGCTCGTAAAAGATCTGACAGTTTAAGTTTGAGCTACAACAGACAGAGTGTTCAACGGAGCTGCGCTCAGATTCCATGCCCTGCATGGAAAGTTAACTCTTTCACCTCCGACAGTTCTAACCTGGGGTTATACTGCATAGGTCATAATATAGCAAGACTCCATTAGAATAAACAACATTATTAAGGTGAGTAATTTTTCTTATATTCCTGTCCAGCAGAAACACGTTACAGGCCTGGATGGAAATTCCTAAGCTATGGAGGTGTGCATAACAGTGTGTAAGCCTTAGATAAATGCGGCAGAAGGGAGGTGGTGAATAAGGGATGCAGAGGGTGCTAAGGGCAAGAGGGCAGAGGAGAGGGGAGTAGTAGTGGCAAGGGCTGAGTTGGATAAGCAGCTGGGACTAGTGTTGTAGAAGAGAGGAATGATAGTCAAGCTGCTAGGAGCGATAGAAGCAATTACAGATTTCAGCAAACGTTTTGTCCTAGAGGGTCTTAAAGAAGGCAGGACTGACAGGTGAGCCAAGTCTTAACGATTTTGTATCCTATTCTAGAGAGTAGGCAGGGCATAGCTTATGGCGGCCCTTCCAAAGCAGTGTTGGCCCTTAGGACATTGAGAGAAATCTGCGTCGACTTCTTAAGGCATAGTTCCTAATAGGACCAAGGGAGACAGTCAACAACGTATTGTGGGAGTTTGTTTGTAAGGGCTCGGAGCGTCCATGGGCTGCTTTCTGTATCACCTGTATTGAAGGGAGGCCACACTATGGATGCGTATAAAGAGCAGTGATGTGTGGAGTACGGGAGGCCAGTTATAAATCTCAGTGCTCTATGATATAATACATCAGTTTTGCAGGATATGAGGCAGGGCAATGGCCATAAATGAAGTCGACTAGTCAGTTAATGAAAGGAGCGTAGATTGGACAAACTGTCTTTTGCGTCTGTGATCAAGAGGCGTTTAATTCTGAAAAAAGACCAAGTCTCTGCCTCAGTTTTTCAGCAATTCTTCTGTGTGTTCCACAAAGAGTTTGTTGTCTAGCCAAATACAAGGTATTTGAATTTAGTCACAAATTTAAGATTTTCTCCTAATAAAGTAGAGATTGATGGTAATGGACTAGCGACAGCAGAGTCAGCCCTGGGCCTGATGGTGAGACAAGAATGGCCTTTTTTTTTTTTTTGTTTTTTCATTTAGTAGTAACTTTTTGCTAAGGAGCTGGTACTGCAGAGTATTAAAGTCAGCTTGTAACAGAGCGCAGGCAGCTTCAGAGATTCCCGGCTTAAGTAGAGCACCGTGTCGTCAGCAAGCGAGTGAATACTGGCATCTTTGATGCCTCGTCCAAGCTGTTGATATAAATGGCAAACAGTAATGGGCCCAGTATGGAGCCCTGGGGACACCTCTTTTATCGGTTTAAGTGGGAAAATCTCTCCATCAGCCTTAATTTGTTGCTGTCTATCAGAAAGGTAGTCTTGGAACCATCCCAGCTGCGGTTGAGCCAATGCCTGTAGTTTTAAGGTGGAAGGGAGCAGGCAGTGGTCGACAATGTCGAAAGCCTTACTGAGGTCCAGAAACACGGCACAAACACATTTTTTGTTGTCTAGGTCCTGTTGCCAATCATCAGTAACTTTTGCCAGTGCCGTAATTGTACTAAGCTTGGCTCTAAAGCCAGACTACATTGGGTTGAGTAGTCTAGCATTGTCTAAGAAAGATCTCAGCTGCGTATCCACAGTTTTTCCAGAAGTTTTGAAAGTATGGGAAGAAGGGAGATTGGTCTATAGTTATTTAGGTCACAGGGGTCCCCTGCTTTAAACAGGGAATGTGAGAGCAGTTTTCCATGCCTTGGGGATGGAGCCTTGTGCTAGGGATAGATTGAATAGGTGTGTTATAGGTGTAGCAAGTATATGGTATGCTATTTTCAAGAAATATGGGCTGAAGAATTTCCCCAGCACTTTTAGTATCTAGTCATAGAAGAAGATCTTCAACTTCTTTTATGGTGGTAGGTGAAAAGGAGAAGTCCATGTTATTGCTACTTGGTTCTGAAGGCTGGGTGTTGGTCTGAGTAAGAAGGCTATTTACAGGTGTGTTATTAAACGCCAGGCCAGCAGTGGCAAAGTGATTGTTGAAAGCCTGCAGTATCTCTAATTTGTTAATGATAATATTATCAGTGGTAATTTTGGAAGGAAGCACACTTCCTGGAGAGTAGCCAGATAGCTCTTTTAAGGTGGACAAGAGCGTGGTAGGGCAGTTTGGCGCAGAGGTAGCTCGGTTTGATGAAAGCTGGCTTTGGCCTCTCTGACCAACTTAGTACAGACGTTTCTAGATGCCCTGAAGAGACACCAGTCTGCGTTGGCACGGATTTATGAGCCTTTTCCAGAGGCAATCTCTTTTGAGTAAGGCAGCCTTCAGATCGGTGAGAACCAATGACAGGTTCTGGCTTTTATTAGTGCTTTAACCAGGGAGCATGGCTGTTTAGGCTGGATATGATTCATGGAGAGCGTCATAGGCATCGCTCACTGACTTGGCCAGGTAGAAACTCTGCCACAGCAAAGAGTTTTAGATCATTGAAGTATGCAATAGGATCAAAGTTCCGTCTGGATCTTTTAGTGGAAAACTTTGATGTAGATAGAGGTTTAGGTAGCGGTTCTTATGCCACCAATAAAGCAGTGGTCACTAACGTCCACTAAGAGGATACCAGCATGGGAAAAGGAATGAAGTCTGTTAACAAGGAGGACATCCAAGAAGGTGCTTCTCATTGGATTTTTTTGATTTGAGTAGGCTCAGTAATAAGTTGAGTGAGCCCATGAGAGTGTAAGAATTGTTTCAGGGTAACGAGACTTTAGTCAGCCAATCATAGTTAAGTTACGCCTAGTATGATTGTTTCCATTGGGGTAGTATCCAGGTGGGAAGACAGGTGTGTCAGAAGTTGCGGTCCTGCTGCTGGAGGTCTGTAGCAGCCTATGATGCGGAGGCTCACTGATGAGGAAAACTCAACTTTAAGAGAGAGGCATTCAAATCCACAGGCAAAGGAGGTAGCATCTAATATAGATACTGAGAATTTGTTTTAACATACATGGCTACTCCTCCACCCCTGGTCTGCCTGTCTGTTCTGAAGAGGAGGTAGTTAGAGATGTTTACCTCTCTGTCTGGGGTGGGCAGCCTGGAGTCATGTTTCCAGCCGCAGTATGTCTGGTGCAGTATGAATAATCAAGCCTGGACTGAATCGAGGCTTCTTTAAAGACTACATATGTTAGTATGCAAGAAGCTAATTCCTTTCAAAGTTGTGAGTTCAGAAGGAGATGAGAGCACTTCAGGGGCCAGGGTTAAGTTGACATCACCTGAGCATAGGTGCAGAAGGAGCACAATTTTCCTCAGGGCAGCAAGGAGATGTTTAAAGGCACGGTCTTTCTGCATCTGGTATAGGTTTGAGTACATGGGTCCAAAGACTGAATCATCTTATTGTGCTGCCCTACGGATACATATCCTAGGATCCATGCAGAATAGCACCAAGCCATACCTAGTTTGAATGGATAGGGTATAGGACCACGTAGAGGATATTGGTTAGCAGTTCCACTTCAAGGAGATTCCACAAACTGTGAGGGATCAAAGGCATACAGTGGCTGCATAATTTGTTCATAGTGTTGGTATATGGGGAGACTAGCATGGTAGAGCATGCACCTTTGTTGGAATCCATTCTGTCAGGTTGCCTAACCACAGTGGGTATTATACAAAGGCTGGCGAATAAGCGTGGCCAAACAAGGCCTGTCGTGGTTGCCCTTTATGTAAGTAAGGAGTGTACTGCAGTAGCTTCTGCTGTCTAAGTTATATAGGTCCCAGGGGTCATTGTTCCGTATGTGACTGTTTGGGGAAGTTTAAAACAGAGTTGAGCAAGATAAATGTATACCGCCCTCGGCTAGAAAAGGAGAGAGTAGCTGAATTAATAGTGGGGCAACACAAAGGCTAGCAGTCTGAGTGAAAACAGCTCAGTTAGCAACTGAAAAGCCTGCGATTTTCCTTGGCTCCTTGCAGTCTGGAGAGCTACAAAGTCCGAAGGGCTGTAACACTTGGCCTCTGGGAACATTTTGGACAATAAACACAGTTTTGGGCAAATCAGTCCAGATTCAGTAATTTGTAGTACAATTTTCAAGTAAAACAGTGCCTTAGCAAGACAGGATATGCTAGTCAAGCAAGACAGGAGATGCTAGTCAGCAATAAGCAAACTTAAAGTACCAAATGGTATGCCTCAGCAAGACAGAATGAGATAAAGCTGCTAGAAAGCTGGTTGCAAAAAGGGGATGGGAGGAATTGCAGTTGTTGACAGTAAGTGACCAATAAATTATTTAAACATCAGATAGGAGTGGCGGAGACTGTGTGCATTTAAAGGAGGCCTGGGAGGCGGGGGGGGTGGGATGATAAATCAAGGGAAGTTTGCAGAGCTAGCACTGAATCAGTGCACATACAGTTGGAGAGAAACTGCAGCAGGGGCGGAATGGTAAGTTACTTTACACAGGCCAGAGCAGAACAGGCTAAGTTAAAATATATAAATTAGTAGCAGAGTACAGGGATGCTGACTTACATTAAGCCACACGTCTTGGGTGCTCCTGTCTCAGGTGAGTGAGACCAGCTAATCGGGGAGCTCTACGCAGGCGTGAGCCAATAGCTCTACCCTGGAGAAGGCGCTGAAATTGAAAACGGCAGATTGCAAGTGGTGATCCGGTTCAGCGTTCACACAGCCCTGAGAAATCGTGGCAATTTTGAAGCGTCGTTCCTTATCCATCTCTTTGGGGGTAGGTGGATCAGGCTCCTTGCACCATAGAGGTGCTATGGCTGGATCGTGACTGCTGCCCGAGGGGCAAGTGGCACCACATTTAAGAGATTTAAATTTAAAAGCTGGGTGCATCGCATGCATGCCTGTTAATGAATGAGAGCGATCCAGCCTCAGACAGTGAAATCTGTCTTAACATTTATCAACAAATGAAGAGAGTTTTGCTAGTCTGTCTGTGTCCAGCTTGAAGATCCGTTATTTCCTTTTAGAAATAGTTAGTTAGTTACACTCTGTAGCTTCTTACCTGAAGCAGCTAGGCTGTCTTTCAGCTGATCTTCAGGCTTAGCTCACTGACCCTGTTGGAATCATTACTTGCCCCTCCGGAACCACCACTGGCCTCCCCTACACTTCCGGGAAAGACTGCTCCTCAGTGGGATGGCGGTTCTATTCTAACTGCTGTCTGGGACCAAATGTGATGAAACAAGGAAGAAGTCCTTTATAGGTCATTGCATTCCAAGAGGACAGGACAGCAGGTGGCATAATTACCTAGACCAAGGACCTATTTTTTCATCTTTTTCTCCCAACCTCTCCAACTGTTTTCCTCCTGCCTGGGTGACTCTGCAGTAGTGCCCCTGCTGTGGTAGAGGATTTGGACCAGCTCTACTGAAGGAGGCTGGGCACTCTGTCCTCTTCTTGCCAACCCTTAAAGAGCAGTTGACTCATTCCTAAGAACTTTAGCAAAACATAATATTTAGGCACAGTTCAGCTTGTATTTTATATTAGTTCAGTATTTCTCATCCCATTATTTATCGCTGAGGTCATTTGCATTAAAACAGGATCTTTGCTCCTTGAGAGTTCATCTGCTCCTTTGCTTTCCCCATACCTGAGATCATAATGTACTGCTTATGACATCAGTTACTCCCATGGCAACAGAGTGTGATGTCTCAACAGAGGATTATGAACTGAAGTAGGGACTAAGTTATAGAGGCAGATGCACTCCAAGGGATAAATACCAAGTATTCATGTAAATTTCATCAGCAATACATAATTGGTAGGTAGAATCCATAGAATATATGTGGAATGCAAGCTAATTTGTACTGAAGTATTATGGTTTTCAAAGTTTTGTTTGAGGCATCAGCAACTTTTAAATGGTGTTCCCAGTTGGGTGGAGAGAGTTAAAATCGGACCATCAGCATAGCACTAGTTTCCAAGCCTTTGACCTATAATGCTGGCCATAGACATCCGTTATTTTTGATAACTGCCTTGACTGAGTATAGTTTAGCCAGAGACTTGTGCCCCACCAAAGATCATCCTGTCTAGTAAGTAGAGTAACAGATTTTTATTCTCTGTTCACCCCACATTGGCATATCTTATCAAATAATAATTCATAGTGGTTTGATCATGTAGTTATCATGTGCAGCAGTCGTTCTCCGTGACTTTTTCATCTATGAAATATCGCCCATTTAAAGCCGTATCTAGGGTATGGGGACCTTTTACGGCTGCATGGGCGAGAAACCCTGAGCGTTTGCATGTAGAAAAGGGCTGATGTCATGTTTCCGTCCTATGGAACTGTTTTCCTCCGCTGACCCTCCCCAAAGCAATCGCCCATGTTGTCCCTATGGACTGCAGCACTGCACTATATCACAGTGGGCGTTTTTTTTTTAATGGCGTTTTTGTACATTTCTTTTGCCTTTGCATGTGTTTGGGGAAGGGTGGAAGAACAACTGAACTGCTTGTAGAAAATGTAGTCTTCATCTTAAGTATGCGGCATGATGATTCCAGGAGTAAACTGCTACCTTCTTTACATAGTACAGTTACTATGTGTGTTAAAGCTACAGCAATGTTAGAGGGTGAATGTTTGACCGAACACCTCTTCTGCGTCTTGTCTTGTATGGCTTGCTGTCGATCTGGGGTGGTGCGCCGCAAGATGGCTGCAACACGGCAGTGCTGCTCAGCTCTCTGCAGCTCTCACTTGGCGTTTCTGAGTTTCAACTCTTTAATTTTACTTCAGTCAGTTTTAAGAAAACTGGTGAATGAGACTTGTATTGTTTTTAGCTATGCTGCTTATTTTCAGTTTGCTACAACATGCAGCTTTTAACTACCAGCCATTACCTTGTTTTGTGCGAGTCAGTTTTTTGGCCAGCAAGTTGGTTAACTGCATCCTAAAGCATGGTGATTCAGTGGGTGTTAGCTCGGGGCGTTTTCTACCCATGGCTTATGGCTTGGAAAGTAGAGGGTGTCTCTCGGCATCGCAACTGATTCTGGAGATATTTTGGTGGAGATACCTAGTCGGAGCAGAGCTTTGGCTGGCTTCTGTCGAAAATGGTTTGGGGCTTAGGTCGAATACCCTTAAGTCGGAGGTCAGCTGTTTGGAGACAAATTGGCACTTCTGCCGATAAGGCTTGTTTGGTCTTACAAAGGTATGCTAGCGTTGCCTTGGGGTTATAGTGCCTATTTTATTAACTCAAATTTATTGCACTTAGAGGAGCACTTTTATTTGTATTTAACAGGTGCTTTTTATCAGAGTGTGAAAGAAACCAAAGAGGAGACAAGAGTATGAGAGGAGCAGTTGTCGGAGAACATAGAAGCTTTGAAATATGGCATGATTCACAGAAACGGGAACTCGAGTTCAGCTCCTTTGGAAAACTGTTTGCTTGCAGTACCATTGGATGCCCTGGTTTTTGACTCGCGGAGAATGGTAAAGGAGGTAAGACCCTCTAAGAGGTACTGTAAAACATTCTCGCTGGTTTTAATGGAGCGGCCAACACTCATTTAACAACTGTCCTTTCTTAAACATATGGACTCCTGGTTGGGAGCATGGAGTCGAGGAAATTGAAAGTGAAATGTGTGGCAGCTAGAGATATTTTAATGGACTCCTTGACTGGACTTTGCTGCTCCGCTATCTTGAGACTCCAGAGTGAACACTTGCTTTGTTAATTTATAAATTTTATATCCTGTCTAATTCTAGACCAAACTTTAAAATCACTCTTGAAACTGTCTTATTTGCAGCACATTTTAACTCTAGTTGAAAGGGCGCTGAAAGAGCGATATTTTGTGCTGTGTAATGAGTAGGTGAAGAATGTTGATATATAAAAAGAATATTTAAAATTTATAAATCCTTCTAAAGGTTGTTTTAATTACAGAAAACCCTCAGACTCTGAGTCAGATATACTACTTTATGACTGCCAAAGCCAGGTTTCGTTGCTGTTATATGCTTCTGTAGTGATCTAAATAATTTTAGATTTGTGAGCATTCATTTAAATGTAATGTTAATTTTGTCTGAATTTTGAAATACTATGTAAGTTTATACTTTTTTACTGGGACTGACTTAAGGCTTAAGTTCTTTTTGGCATAATTCTGTTAATGATTGGGGCATTTAATCGGTGAATCTACCTGAAATGTGGACTTCACATTATATGCCCCAGGAATAGCCAATGGGAGTGACTGGATGCAGGCTAATTCTAGGGGCATGGAGGCGGCATGATGCATGGCGCCCATGGACATGCTCTATTGCCAGTACGTCTGGCCGGGCCATCGGGTAGGCGTAAATGAGATATGGTGTGAATGGTTGGACCTAGACTCGAGCACGTAGTTCCACCATGTGCCACAATAGTGGCTGATAGGAGTGGCGGATAAGGGGTGGTCACTGGGTCACGAGCAGCTTCGCTGCATGGTGTCCCAAATAGATGTGCTCCAATGCTGGCGTGTCCTGTTGGTAGCAAGGTAGCACAACCGGAGCATGGTGTGAATGGATAGGCCCTTTCCATCACATGTGGTCACATTAGGTGCCTCAGATTTGGCTGACTGGACTGGCTGGTTAGGAGGTGGTCCAAGGGTATGGAGCAGTGTGTGCTGAATGGTATCCCTGAGGATTTGCCTGTTTTTGATTCAGTGTGTCCAACTGGTTCCCAGGTGGGTGTTGATGGTATGTTTCGTGAATTGGTAAGGTAAACTCTGTGGGACAGAGCAATTTGACCTAGTGCCATTTGTTATAATACTAGGTTCCACTCCTTGAATGATAGCCTGGGTTATTTTGCCCAGGTCTGGAGAGGCTAAAATAGCCCCTACTGTGTAGGAAATGATTAATGGGACTAAAGTAGTATATAAGTTGGTCTGGAACTAGAGAACTAGCTTAGGAAATAACTTGCCTTGGCTGGAAAGATATATGCATATTTGACATATGCTATAAATGGATATTTAATTTTATATTGGGTATTTGTATGGAATGTCTGTATTTTGTTGTGATCATGTTTTATTTTATTTTCGTATATTGTAATGGCTTTTTAGCTGAACAATAAATTTGTACTGATTGTCTTGTGTGGTAGGGCACCTACCGTTACAAAAACAAATATTAGCCACTTCTCTCCCCATCTAGTCTGTGATTTTGTGCCCGATTAGAAAGATACTTGCGGAAAAAACAAAACAGAGGTTTTTCATGCGTGTGGAGGGACAGGAGAATGCTAGATGACAGCGGAATTGACCAAGTCAGCTTTTTCTTGTCTGTCCTCCGAACCTGTGTGCTTACAGTTGTACAGAATATTATTTCATCAATGCTCCCAGTGAGAAAAAGGAACAAAGCCCTGAATGGGCTCATTCACGTTTTCTCGTTTCATCCCCTGAAGGTGTATGTGTTCAGAAACATTCATTATACAAATGTGCTTTTTAACACGTGCATGAGTCAAAGTGTATTTTGTGTGCATTTTTTCTCTAGACTGCACACCCTGAGTCAGAGACTTTTTCCTAAGTTTAAGTTTATCAATAAAAAAAAAAAAGGGTTAAGGTAGAATTTTGCCCATTCTGTGTGTTTGGTTTGGAGGGACGGGTGGGAAAAGCGGGTATCAGATGGCAAAATGTCAGACCGGGCAGGAAACATTATACATAGTCATTCCTTTGTACCGTGACATAAGTGCATTTGAGCCAACAGTATGTTAGCTTTTCTATCCGTTTTTCTTTGACCAGCCTGCACATTCCTGATTCAAGCAGGGCAGGAAACAGACAGCTGTCTTCTTAATCATGCAAACAATTACAAACAGAGTAGTGGAAGTGGATAATAACATGCAAATAAAGTGCTCACTTTTTTTTTTAGTTTTTTAACGATACAAAATAGAATATTTTACTTTTGCCTCCGTTGCCTGTTGGCGGGTGGGGCCCGAGCGGGGGTGGGGGAAAGGTCAGATACTTCTTAGTATCTGAAGCCTAACAGGGGCACAGCTCAGATTACTAGTTTATTGTAGGTTATGGCTGGTGCTGGAATTGAACCTGAAACCGATCAAGATAGGCCAGAGGATTATTTTACAGGCGTTTTTTTTTTTTTAACGTTTGGCCAGCACTGTTTCCATTACTGTTATATAAAACACAATAGCAGTAGACAGGGGCACAACAACAAATTATTTCTGTATTTTATCTTAATTTGTTACTGCAGTTATTTTAAATGTAACATGTATTGTGACCAAGTACTAGGAAGAGGGTTAAAACAACTCAGCATGGTGATAAAAATCAGTCATGGAGGGTGTACAGGACCACATGGCTTCCATTCATAAAACGGTCCAGTAAAGCATTACCCCAAGTAGTGCCTTTGTGACTGAAAAGTGAAACTGCAGTACTGTACATGACATTTGGTTATTCTAGACATTTCATTTTGTGTGTTTTAACTCTGAGAAGGAATTCTCTACTGATTGTTAACCCAGTTGATTTGGACAGCTTTAAGTCCCCTGTACTTGCAAGATACCCTGTACTTTATAGCCCAACCTGTGAGCTTCTTGGCATTTTGTTTTAGTTATAATATAATGAACTGTACACTACGTCAGTATCAAGTTTGTCTGGCCTCATTAGGACAGGATTCCCTGGAATGCACCATGGCCTCTATAGAGTGTTCCACAGCCCCATCACTGCCCTGTTTTACTTCTAACCAACTATAATGTGACGCCCATTATTTCATGCATCTAGCATGTAAACAGTTTAGAGCTGAATGAAATGGTGCACAGTTTATAGTGTTATAAATGAAACGGATAGATTTGATAATATCAATAAGGCATGACCAGGGTTACATTAACAGCCTGCTAGTTGCCCACTTGGGTGTAACGTTGCATGAGGTGTGGCCGAGTGCCATATTGCACAAGGGTTTATTAACTTATGATAAATCTAACCCCTGGTCATGCTGTACTGCTATTATAAAAAAAATTCAAAATAAACTATTAAAAGTATACAGGCGATTCAGAGGAAGCGTGAGGAAGAATTTCTTCACAGAGCAGGTGGTGGACAAGTGGAACACCCTGCCAGAGGAAGTGGTGGGCTGAAACAATCACAGGATTTAAGAATGCATGGGATAGACATAAAGGAATTCTGGAGGTCAGGGTAAGGGGCAACAGACTTCCTGGAAAACATAAACTGAACTTACAAACTTAAATGGGCAGACTGGGTGGGCCATAGGCCCTTATCTGCCGACACTGTCTATGTATCTATGTATGTATGTATCTATGTACTTTTGAATGTTTTCTAATTTAGAGAGAGTGTTATTTAAATATTTCTTCTTCCAACAGTTACGTAATGATGGTTCAAAACCAAATGCAACATTCCAGAAATTAAACAGTGCTACAACAAAATGCACTGCCCAGGGAGCTGGTAGAGGTGGAGACTGTGGATGGGTTTAAGAGGGATGGGACAGGTACAGGGGAGGGTAAATCTGAGCAGGCCCAATACAGGTGGAACATCTGGGACTGGGGATGGTATAACCCAAGGGTGAGGGGAGACACCAAAATCAGCCCTCAGTGTGGGTGCTGAAATCGAGCAGACTCGAGAGACGTTAGGCCTATTCTGCTGGCATTTTAGTATGTATGTTAGTATGTAAGATGGAATGTTGACAGGGAAGAATATGCCATTGTGATCAGGCTATACATGACATTGTAATAGGGATTAATTTAAGGCTGCTGGGGCATAACAGCCAATCATATTGCAGCACTTTGAGATCCTTTTTATAATTACTTTTAACCATGTCTACAGTATGGTGAGGTGACAGGTGTGTTGTACTTAGCAAGGAACTGAATATTTAGCTCTGCAGCACCTGCTATCATAATTTGTTGCTTATTGTTGCCTCCACACTCAGTCCTGTACCTCACCCCTTCTTGCACCCAAGAAAAGCACAAGACTTCACTGAAATGATCCAGCCAGGTGCTGTTAGACCACTGGAGGGCAAGAAAAATGCATTGTTTTGCTTATGTCAGCTGCTCTTTCAGCAAATGCCACAGAAACAAAAATAGGTGTACTTGTTACCCGTAGTCTGGGTAATAAGCTTTCTGGAATTAGTGGCCTTGATGGAGGAGGAACATCTGGATATCGTGGCAGTCACAGAAACATGGTACACACAAAACCATGACTGGAGCGTAAACATACCAGGATCACACTATCTACAGGAGGGACAGGGTCTAACAGCACCCTGGCTGGATCATTCAGTGAAGTCTTGTGCTTTTCTTGGGTGCAAGAAGGGGTGGGGTGGGCTACAGGACTGAGTGTGGAGGCAACTAAGTGGTTATACTACTACTCCTGACAGGCAATATTCATCCAAACCCTGGCCCAGCTCCCTCAAACCCTCCTACAGGGTCACCGGGCTCTGCATTGCATCTATGAATATATGCAGCCTGATGAAAAACTAGATTCCCTCAATGTTGGGTCACCTCACATAGGCCAGATGTCATCGCCTGGGGAAACCTGGTTATCAAAATCCACTCCAGACTCGTTTGTCACTATTCAGGGTACTCCCTCTACTGGAGGATCGTGTAGAGTAGAAGGGGGGTTGTGCGATATACACCAGGGACTCTCTCACTGGACTGACACTCCCTGCCCTGTTTTCACCCACAGGGCACAGGCCCTAACTCTCAAACTGACTCCCGACCCCTCCAGGGGTCCCCTATCTCACTCTGCCTACATTCCCCTAAAACCAAACTTTGGCACTGGCTTCGCTAACTGAATATTCTCTCAACCCTACCTCACACAGCTGACCAAGTCCTTGTGGGTGACCTGAATGTTAACTGGCTCAGCTCATCCATCGACACCACCCGTGACTCATTCACAGCCATAGACATGTCCCAACTAATCTCCCAACCCACCAGAGTTAACACAAAGAAAGGTACCAGCACCCTGCTAGATGTGGTCATCACCAACCCCTCTACAACTCAATGATACCCAGGTCCTTCCGGACTCTATTAGTGACCACTCTCCTATCATTTTCCAGCTAGGCCACCCCACTCCCAAACCCACGGCTCATCCCACTCTCGTCGGCGCCTCAGACCAGGTGGACTAAAAGGCCTTAAGCTACATCTTGCCCAAATTAACTGGTCTCCCATACACCATGCCCCTGATATAGATTCCCCACTTACCTTCTTCACCCAAACCTTTCAATAATGCCTGCGACGTTTTCGCTCCCATGACAGAGTCCGCACCAAAGTTCATAATGCCCCTGGATTACCCCGTCCCTGCTGCAACTGCTCAAACACAGGGATAACCTGTGGCACCTGGCCTCTGAAACAGGCCGTGCTACTGGACAGACAGGCCTACAATGCGCTTAGAAACAAATGCACATGGGCCATCAGGAAAGCAAAAGCCGATCACTATCAGGCTCAAACACACCTCCTCCTGGGGAGGCGCTAGAACTTTTGGGACAATATTAAACAACTAAATGGGGAGTGCACTCTCCTCCCCCCTCACAGATCACCATCGAAGGCTCTATCTCCACGACCCTGCCCACATAGCCAACTTCCTCAACACATCCTTCACAGACCTTAGTTCAGTCCTCCCCAGAGACTTCTTTGACCCTCCTTCAACCCTACCCGCCCCTGACTTTCAATATCCTAGCTTCCACTTACGCGGGTGACTCCCCAGGAGGCTAGGCCACACCTGCTTCAAGCTCTAAGAGCAACAAGTATTGCAGCGACTCCTGGACCCAGTATCCTCCGCCCGAGTCCTGGATCAGGTCCTTGCCCCCTAACTACCCTGCTCAATAAGTCCCTATGCCTGGGGCAATTCCTACAGCCTGGAAAACTGCCACAGTCATGCCCATACAAGGAGGTGACAGGTCCTCAGCCGGGAACTACCGGCCTATCTTCATCCTTCCACCCTCTCAAAGCCCTAGAAAACTGGTGGCTACCCAAATCACAGATTATCCGACCAAATACAACATCCTCTGCCATGAACAACACGGATTCCATGCAGGTCACAGTACCCAGCACTGCCCTTTTGAGTTCTCAAATTTTCTTCATTCTCCCTGGACTCTGGCTCACTAGCAGGGGCAGTGTTTATTGACCTCTCAAAGGCTTTGACACTGTCTCCCACCCTCCTGTTGGATGCCCTCAACCACACCGGCTTTGCCACCGCCTGGTCTCCTGGTGCTCCAGCTACTTGTCTGACGGCTCTCAGCGTGTTAAAATTAATGGGACCCTCTCAATACATGTCCTATCCGATCCGGTGTCCCCAGGGTTCCATCCTTGGTCCTTCTCTTCTCACTATACCTCAATACCATGCCCAGAGCTTGCAGGGTAAAATCCTGCTGTACGAGATGATGCCGTCATCTTTGCCACCCACCGAAACCCATCTCCCTTCAAGACACCTTGCAACTAGCCTTCAATGATGCTGAAGCCTGGTTCAAAAGGCACAGACTTGTAGTCAATCTAAAAAAAAAAAAACCATGCTATTTGCCCATCCCCAAAACAAACTCAGTAATTTCCTCCAGTATCCTCCTGGCTCTAAGCACCTCTCGACCAAGTCCGCCTGTACAAGTACCTCAGGGTCTCCTTTGACTCTGCCCTCACTTTCCACGACCACATTGATGCTCTAGCCTCAGCTACAAATACACGGCTAGGTATCCTTACCGCTAGCACTGCCTCCCCCCACGATGCCCTCCGACTAGCAGTCACCTCCTCAATCATGTCCCTTGTGGACTATGGCCTGCCTGTCTATGGTGCCGCGGACACGACCGCCCTCAATAAATCCGACTCACCTTGAATAAGGCCTGTAGATTAGTGACGGGAGCCACCAGATTAACCCATACCTGCCAACTATATGACTTGGCTGTTGCTTAACCTGGACGAACGGCTCAGATACCAAACCTGTTCATAACTAAAAAACACTCCTTGGACTATCCCTCCTGGCCTGACAGCCTCTATCCACCTTGCTCAACCCTTAGTCCAAACTGTAGCTCCTCCAAGGCCACCCTGTCTGTCCCTAGGACCAGGACTACACATGGTCAGCAGTCCTTCTGTTACAGAGCCCCCGGTACAATACTCTCCCCAACTCCATCACGATACCTGTACAATCTCCAGCTTCAAAACTGCACTTGAAGTCAACTGTTTTAACATGCGTAGCTGTTGCTTATCCCCGCCGTAGGTGTTCCAGCTCATTGTACCCGACAATACTCTCTGAGTAGCTCCACAACAACAACTGACAAAACTCCCAGAGTGGCTCGCCTCCTAACCTATCACCTACCTTGTCCCATAGCCACCTGTTTTACTAACCTAGCTGTACCTGCTCAAGACTAATAGTCTGCTTAACCAATGTATGCTTACCTCTCAATCTTATCCAGATTACTGTAATAACATGTGAATACCAAACATGTAACACTGTTATTGTTAACAAAGTAATTACTGCATATATCTGCCTTAAACTGTGACCGCTGTGTTGTAAAAAAACTGTCATCTACAATGATGTAACTAAATGTTGTACTGTGTTTTGTCCTCTTTGTGACGAGGTACCTTTGGAAGCAAGCCTCTGGCTCAAAGGTTGTAAACTGATGTATGACTAAATAAAATAAAATAAAATAAATAAAAGAGGAGGAGGAGGAGTAGCTCTTTACATAAGGGAAGGAATCAAAGCAACAGAACAAAAGGGTAAACAGGAGGAGAAAGAAGCACTGTGGGTCAATTTGGAGACAGGCAATGGCACCACAATCCGCACAGGGTTAGATACAGACCTCTCTCAGGGGAGGAAATGGACAAGGAAATGATAGAAAGTATACTTAGAATGGCAGAAAAAGGGAGATATTGCTGATGGGTGATCTGAATATGCAAGATGTTAACTGGAGTGCAGTTGCAGCAGTCACTTGAAGAGTGAGGTTATTCTAGATGCCCTATAGGGGGCATGCCTTAGACAACTAGTATTGGAGCCCACTCGAGAGGGAGCAATCTTAGACCTGGTTCTCTCAAATGGAGATGGAGAGGATCACAGATGTAGAAGTGGGTAGCCATCTGGGAACTAGCGACCATCGAACAGTATGGTTCACAATAAACACAGCAATAGAGTCAAGCCATACAAAGGCAAAAGTACTGGACTTTAGGAGGGCTGACTTTGCAAAATGGGTGAGTGCCTAAGAAATGCACTAGCAAATGGGCAGGAAGGAGGGTGGAAGAACAATGGGGAATAATAAAACTGCCATCACAGAGGTAACAAGCCTTTGTGTGAAGCAAATAAACAAAACAAACGATGTAAGAAACCACTATGGTTCTCAAAGGAAGTGGCAGTGAAGGTTCAAGAGAGAAAGAAAGCATTCAGGAAGTACAAGGAATCACAGAAGGAGCAGGACAGAGAACTGTATCAGTTAAAGCAAAAGGAGGCTGGGAAGGCAGTCAGAACAGCAAAGGCCCAAACCGAGAAAAAGATGGCCAACTCAGTTAAGAAGAGGATAAAACCTTTATAGGTGCATCAGGGAGCGAAGGAAGACCAAGGAGGGATAGTGAGGCTTAATAAAGGGGACGGAGGGTGGGCAGAGGGTGACTATGAGAAGGCAGAGATACTAAACAAATATGTTTGCTCAGTATTTACAAATGAAGGGAGGTACCTAAAACAAACAGTAGAAACACTCTAGATACAGAAGTTGATACCAGCCCATTTACAGAAGAAAGGGTTCTGAAAGGACTCTTAAAACTGAAGGTGGACAAAGCAATGGGGCCTGATGGGATTCATCCCAGAATTCTAAAAGAACTAAGGGTAGAACTAGTGACACCACTGACTACCCTCTTTAACAAATCATGGGAGGATGGGGTGGTACCCGAGGGACTGGAGGAGGGCAAATGTGATTCCCTTCACAAAAGTGGGAGCAAGGCAGAAGCAGGAAACTACAGACCTGTTAGTTTAACCTCAGTGATAGGAAAATGATGGAATCACTTCTGAAGGAAAGAATTGTTGAGTATCTAGAGGCCAGAGGGCACAGGACCCAAGGCAGCATGGTTTCCAGCGGGAAGGTCATGCCAGCGAATCTGATAGATTTCTTTGACTGGGTGACCAAAGTAGTAGATCAGGGAGGGCTGTGGACATGGCCTACTTAGACTTTAGCAAGGCATTTGACACAGTCCCACACAAAGATTAATATACAAGTTAGCCAGCCTGGGAGTGGGTCCCAAGATGACAGCCTGGGTAAAGAATTGGCTGGAGAATGGGACACAGAGTAATAGTAAATGGAGTCCACTCTGAATAAAGGGGGTTACTAGTGGGGTACGCAGGGTTCAGTAGTAGGACCGGTCCTCTTCAATGTCTTTATCAGCGACATTGCAGAGGACTGGAAGGAAAAGTATGCCTTTTGCAGATGACACAAAGATCTGCAACAGGGTTGATACACAAGGCGTGGAAAGGATGAAAAGGGACTTGGCAAAGTTAGAGGAATGGTCAAAGTATGGCAGCTTAGATTCAATGCTAAGAAGTGCAAGGTAATGCACCTGGAAACAAAACCCAGGGAAGAGTACACAATGGGGGGTGAGATACTAACAACAACAAAAATGGAAAGGGACCTGGGGGTAGTCATATCAGATGACCTAAAGGTGGGCAAGCAATGTGAGAGGGCAGCAAGGAGGGCTGGGGGATACTGGGATGCATAAGGAGAGGCATCACCAGTAGAAAACAGAAGTTATTATCCTCTGTACAGACAGCTGGTGAGACCCCATCTGAAGTACTGGGTGCAGTTCTGGAGACCCAGTCTCCCTCAAGACATAGACAGGATGGAAGCTGTTCAGAGGAGGGCAACTAAAATGGTGCAGGGTCTGCAGGAAGACATATGAAGAGACTTAAGGAGCTTAATATGTATAGCCTCGAGGAAAGGAGGAGAGGGACATGATAGAAACTTTCAAGTACCTCAAGGAATCAACAAAAGTCCAAGAGGTAGCATCTTTCAAAAAAGAGGTGTGCAAGAACAAGGGGCACAATTTGAAGATGGGGGGTGGCTCAGAGGTAATTTAAGGAAGTATTTTTTCACAGAGAGGTTGTGGATGCATGGAACAGCCTTCCGGAGGTTGTGGAGTCAAAAACAATGGTGGAATTCAAGCATGCATGGGACAGTCATAAGGCAATTCTAGGGGTGGGGGTAGGAAGAAGTAGGCTGCTGGTTAACTAGGATCTGCAGCTTATCCATTAGGTAGGGAAATGGGCAGACTGGTGGCCAAGCGGTCCTTATCTGCCGTCAAATTCTATGTTTCTGTTTCTACTAGATGGACCCTAGTCATCTTCATGTCACCTTTCTATGTTTCAGTTATGTAGTCCAGCATCATTGCAGTGGTAGTGTATACTTGGTTGTAGGTGGTGGGGGTTGGGAGGCTTCAATCATACAAGACCTAGGTAATTTGTCAAGGGGCAGTAAGTGCAGAGAAGGGATTTCATAGCAGTGCTAGTGTTCTCTGGAATAATTGAGCATGTTAATTTCTTTTCATGTTTACCATTGTTCCAGATGCCCAGGTGTGATTAACGGCTCCTTAAGATCTTGCGTAGCAGTACAATGTTAGGGATCACACAGTGGACTAAATATGAGTCTTTAGCACACCATTATTTATCCTAACTAATCTCCTGGCTTTCAGCAGGTGATGTTAAGTGCCCTTGTTTTGTAACAATATATTTAATTACATCTAGTCTTGGTGTAATTTAAACAGAATTTACCATCAGAATGGCAATATGACACAGAAAGATAGCTCTTGGTGTATTAACATTCTATATTTTCCAAAGCAACTGACTACATTACCCTCATAAACATACAATTTGACACTTGGTAAGGGCCACAGGGGCCATCCTAGTCTGCCCATTTTCTTCACATACTTCATTATGCAGCCGTGGTGGATCTGACAAGACTTTGTTACTGTGGTGTAAACTTCTGTGATGTTCTGCCTTCTTGCCATTTTTAACATTCTGTTACTTTGGGGCTTTCTGGGTGGGGCTGGTATGCCGTCTCAAGTGGTGCATAATGCTGTGACCAGGCTATCTGGTACAAGCAGTTTTGATCGTATCACACTTATGCTACGTGAGCAGCACTGACTTCGGTTGCATGGTCTATCACCTTCAAGATTTGCTTGATGGTTTTCAATGCCCTAGATGGGATGGGTCCATGCTACCTCAGGGACTCTGGCTCCTGGTGTCCTATGCTCCGACCACCCCTGCGCTCCACTGTGTGGAAAATTTATAGTGAGCACCAGGTGCCTGCCTCAAAACATCTGGAGACAGGGCATTCACAGTGGGGCTTCTGTTCTGTGGAGCTCCCACTCCTGTTACTGAGCAGTAGTGGGCCAGATATTCAAAACTTTGCCCGGGGCTAAATTAGCATTGCCCGGTGGGCAAAACTTAGCCCTGAGCGCAAAGCGTTATATTGAAAAGGAAATAACCCGGTGCTAATCCTGCTGAATATAGCAGTCTAAGGAAGCTGGGCAAACTGGTTTGGGAGTGCAGGGCAAAATAGCCGGGAATAAGACAGCACTGATTATAGCAACAGGAAGTGCAAACTGCAACTGTAGCTCATTAGACTCTGTAGCAAGCCAGTGTTGCAGGTGGAGAACATTGTGTGTGATTGCACAGAGATGTCTCACAGCTACTGCAAACACACCTAATTGACCTCCTGCCTCATCAATCAGGGGACAAGGCTTAAAACAAATGGGGACAAGGTTTAAAATCGGGGAACACCTTAAAATTGGCGATATCCACTCAGGAAGCTGGTAGAATAAGTGGTTTAGTGTAAAATGCATTTTCTAAGGAAGAACATGTCAGTAACATTAATGTTTGACATTATTGTATTCTTACAAACCGCCACTGTTTGTCACGGAAACACAATGTTTATTATTTATTTATTTAGTTTTTGTTGACGGGTGAGTGCACTAGACAAATCTTTAGGAGGGACAGAGTAAAATTTTGAGGTAAAATCAGGGACATTTGAGAGGTATGACAGCAAATAACAATGTAAGCCACACACTGCAGAACTGTGATATGCTGAAGTGAGGTTTGCCAGGGCTAACCTGATTGCACAGTGCTAACACATTAGCCTCGGTGCAAACTGGTTAGCCTAGGCAAACGGAGCTATATTCATAGCTCCCATGCAAATGAGCCTACTTCAGTAAACAGGTATATTTGCATCTCATTAGGTGCTGCTTAGCATGCTTTACCATGAAGTTTGCCTGGTGATACTGCATGGAGCAAAAGCTCCCCTTCGGTCTGAATGGAAGTCTAGGCTGGATGGTGCAGGCCAAGGCGTGTAGCATCCCCTGTTGGTCGGAATGGAAGCACAGGCTGACACAGCTGGAACTGTGTGCTGGCAGGCACAGTTAGTGCATACATACCTCCCAACCCCTTGTCCCCTGAATCAGGGACAAGGCTTATAAACATCGGGGACAAAGACCCAGAATCAGGGACACATCCTAAAATGTGGTACTGTTCACTAAGAAATATGTGATAAGATGCATCCTCAGAAGAGGAACAGGAACAAGGAGTACAAGGGGTGAGAATGGTGCAGAAATGGACACAAGACCCTTTACACGAGAAAGGGTTCTGAAGGAACTGGAAGTAATAAGAGTTGATAAAGCAATGGGGCCAGATGGGTGCACCCAGGGTCCTTAAAGAACTAAGAGAGGTGGTGGCTGAACCTCTTGCTATCCTGTTTAGCCGATCACTAGAAACAGGGAGGTACCCAAAGACTGAGGATAGCAGATGTAGTCCCCTTATACAAAAGTGGGAACAAAGAGGAATTCGGGGAACTACAGACCAGTCAGCCTCACCTCGGTAGTGGGAAGATCATGGAAGCACTACTGAAGGAGAGATTGGTGGAACATCTGGTTGTCAATGGACTACAAGACCCAAGGCAGCATGGTTTCACCAGGGGAAGGTCATGTCAGACCAACCTCATTGAATTTTTTGACTGGGTGACTGGGGAGGTGGATCAGGGAGGGGCAGTGGACATGGCCTATCTGGACTTCAAGGCCTTTGACACTGTGCCATAGAAGACTATTGCACAAACTGGGTAATATGGGTGTGGGCAGGACAGTAGTGTGGTGGGTAGGTAACTGGCTGGGCAGCAGGACACAGAGGTGGTGGTAAATGGCTGTCACTCCACAGAGGAAGAGTGACCAGTGGGTACCACAGGGATCAGTGCTGGGACCGTACTATTCAATATCTTCATCAGTGACATTGCACAGGACCTAGAAGGCAGAATTTCACTGTTCACTGATGACACAAAGCTCTGTAACAGAGTAGACACACCAGAGGTATAGACAGAATGAAGGGACCTGCAGAAACTTGAAGAATGGTCAGGGGTTTGGCAGTTGAAATTCAATGCAAGGAAGTGCAAGATAATGCATATGAACACAAAAAACCTGGCACAATATATCAGTTGGGGGTGAGGATATAGCATGCACCAAGCAGGAAAGGGATCTTGGAGTTATCATCTCTGATGACCTCAAGGCAGGAAACAGTGTGACAAGGCAGCAGGTAAAGCAAATAGGATGCTGGGATGCATAGGCAGGGCATCACCAGCAGGAAAAGAGAGGTCATAATTCCACTATACAAGACACTAGTGAGGCCGACCTGGGTACACTGTGCAGTTCTGGAGACCTTACCTACGTAAGGACATAGACAGGGTAGAGAAGGTTCAGAGGAGGGCAACAAAGATGGTGCATGGATTGCATTACAAGTCCTATGAGGACAGGTTGAAGGCACTGAACATGTACTCCTGGAGGAGAGGAGGGAGAGGGATATGATAGAGACATACAAGTATCTTACAGGAGGAACAGGGTGCAGGAGTGCACTATTTTAAGCGAAAAAGATGTTCTGGGACTAGAGGCATGGGATGAAGTTGGAGGAGGACGATTCAGAGGAACCGTGAGGAAGAATTTCTTCACAGAGCGGGTGGTGGACAAGTGGACACCCTGCCAGAGGAAGTGGTGGGGGCTGAAACAATTACAGGATTTAAGAATGCATGGGATAGACATAAAGGAATTCTGGAGGTCAGGGTAAGGGCAAGAGACTTCCTGGAAAACATAAACTGAACTTACAAACTTAAATGGGCAGACTGGGTGGGCCATAGGCCCTTATCTGCCGACACTGCTCTATGTATCTATGTAAGTCTGTAACTTTAATGTGCAACATTATTGTGCAAGTGTATTCCCTACTGTTCTGTCACAAAACCACAACTTCTATGAGGGACAGAGAAAAATATGGAGGCAACATCAGGGACAGTTGAGAGGTATGGGTGTGTACAGCGCACCCATGCATCACGTGTGCCTGTTAACACCAGTTTCCTGATAGTCTAGTGGTCCCCACCACCCCAGCACAAATCCTGACCCCTCCGATGTAATTAAAATGTATTTTCCCTGGTAGTCAGTGGTTTCCCCACCCCCAAGCATGATCCCGACCCCCATAGCGCGGTAATAGAATAATTGCCCTGGTGTTCTAGTGGTCCCCCACCCCTAAGCATGATCTAGGACCCCGTAGCTATAGTAATAAAATAAATTCAATCAGTCAATTTAAAATCTTTATTTATCCAGGCGGGCGCCATTGAGCAGGGCTCATTTGCAAGTTGGACCTGGTCATGAATACATCAAAGTACAGTACAGAAGCAAGTATACAAAAGCAATAATATACAAGGAAGAAAAGTATATGCAGTACAGTACAAGGTAGAAAAAAAAAAAAAAAACAAACATTATTTTACAATTGAAGTCAGCAGATGTACAATCAACCATAGGCATACAGGGGTTATAAGCAGAGATCTTTTAAGTGAGGCAGCTGGCAACTACACATATGGGGAAAGAGGCTGTGTATGGGCTGCAGGTTAGAGAGGAGGTAAAGAGGAGGATATATTACCAGCGACTGGGGAAAAATTTGGCTAAAACCACAAAGTGAGCGGTGGCTGTCGTGTACTCATTTATTATGATAATGGCGGAGGAGAATTCGATGATTGGGACACTACTATGGATGGGGTGGGACCCTTGTGTTCTAGTGGTCCCCCCACCAGCACGATCACTGACCCCGTGGCCACAGTAATAAAATAAATTCCTGGTGTTCTAGTGGTCCCCACCCTCCCAAGCACGATCTCGACCCCCTCATGCATACCGCAGTTAGCGGCGGCCGTGGTGGTGAGAGGAGGGCTGAGCCGTACCTAGTCTGTGTAAAGGAGGATGGGCGTGCACTTCTTGGTGGGGGCGCTTAGACCACCAGGTATTGCTGTCTTTTCTGGGATACCGTGGTCGGGGATCATGCTTGGGGTGGGACCACTAGAGCACCAGGAATTTATTTTATTACCGTAGCTACGGGGTCAGGGATCGGGTGGGGGACCACCAGCACAGCAGGGATTTACTGTGCTTATTGGGGTTACCGGGGCTCTGGGATCATGCTGGGGCGCCACTGCATTACCGCCAGGTTTTTGTCGGTTGTTGGCGCCACGCTACAGGTCGGCGCTAACGCCTGTAGCGCAGTGCTGTACATTTGAATATGCACGCAGCCAGCATTCATGGCCACTCCCTAACTCGCACCCCAGCATACATTTACTTTTAGTGTCTGTGCTTCAAACACCATGAAGTCTTGCTATATTAGGACTTATTGCAGTTAGCCACTGCACTTGAACTGCCCGGAGAGGAAAGAGTTAACTCAGAGAATCTGGAGTTCAAAGCTGAGGGCGCTATACAAAAGCTCTATCTGGGCAGTTTCAAATGAAACTGTCAGATTCTTACTCCGCTTCACTGAACAGTCACTCGGAGATCAGCTCCTTCAGCTTCGGTTCATTTCTTGGTTCAATGAGTATTTCGGTTCATTTGAACCGGCAAAAAGTAATTATTTTACGCATTCGATTTAAAGCTCTATCTGGTAAACCGTAAGTACAAAATGTAAAAGTCTGTGTGAAATTTAGTTATCGGTTCGGTTTTGAACCGATCGGTTTGCTATTTTAACGTTTTAAAGTTTTGGGCTTTTAGAGTGCGGTACCAGTTCTTAATGGTTCTAAAAACCTTGATTTTAAATAGGTTTTTCAAATACCCGTCAAGCGGTTAGGAACCGATAAAGGTGTCTTGCCCTAGTACTGACCATAAAAAGGCAAGATTTTGGTTAGGTTGGCATTATGTCTGAGAAACCAAAAGAAAAACCGGGCCACTGGGTTTCAACACTGTGATGCTGTGGGAAGCCTTTG
This sequence comes from Neoceratodus forsteri, assembly GCA_016271365.2. NCBI lineage: Eukaryota > Metazoa > Chordata > Ceratodontiformes > Ceratodontidae > Neoceratodus > Neoceratodus forsteri. The sequence goes on along the minus strand of CM028129.1, from coordinate 244,783,645 downwards.
CAAGACGACCCACACACCACTTGTGTTTATTGTCTGGGGCTGACCACCTCCTGTCAGACTGCCAGGTGTTTAAAATTTCTCTGCAGCCACCCTGAAAAGAGATAGGGCCGGCTCAGAGACTATTGGCCAAAAGTCCGCTGACCGGATGGCCAGCCGGTCCAGTACCCACTGGACCAGAGGAGTGCCCTCTGACCAGGGCTAGACTTCCTCGGGCAAAGGATGGTTCAGAGGAACCAGTTTAAAAAAAAAATGAATGACAGAGAAATCAGTAGGTTTGGAGTCCAAGATTGTCACTCCAACTGATGCAGAAGTAGTTAAGCCATACAGATTGTCCAGTCACTGTTTCTAGGTCCTGTCAGACCATCTACAGTTGGTAAAGGTGGCTCATTCAGTTCCAGTGGTTCAGGTTTATGATGTTGAGGAATGTTTATGAACCACAGGAGTGGGAGGAGGAAATTTGATCAATACATGTGTGGCTGGTAGGGTCTGGGCGTGCCCATAAGCGGACATTTTCTCAGACAGACTTTAGAATCTCCTCCTTTTCTGTCTGAGTCCTTTTCTCAGTTTATGTTTACAAAAGCTTGCAGAATCCCCAGCTTCCTTTGAGAGGCTATGGATGAGTAAAGGGCCTGATTATGTAGGAATGATGGGCTAGAGGTTGTCTTTCCTTTGCATAAGTCTTTTAGGAAGTAAACAACAAAGATTTTATAAGATTCCTCTTTCTGTCCCTCCTGTAAGATAAAAATGGACAGAAGGTGTATTTAAATCAGCTCTGTTACAGACTTCCTCACTGAGCAGTGTAGTCATGTAGGTGTGGTACAAGCTGCAGCCTGTGTCAAGGCTAGTTCCCTGGCCTCCATCCTCCTGAATAAGATTCCAGGAGGATTGATGCCATGACAAAGAAAACAGTATGGCAGCTTCTGTGGGACTCAGACAGGCAGTTGTATGGCTTATGTGGCTAGATTTGAAATCTAGGTGGGGCAGAGTATGTGCAGTTAGCCAAGCAGGCCCATGGCCAGCTGGCTAGCAGTTAGAACAGGTGGCTGCTAATGGCACTGAAGCCTCTAAGTTCAAGTTCATACTGCTGTTGGTGTTAATCTTGTTTTCTCTAGGGTCATGACCACTTCTGTAGCTTTCCGTGAGTTGGCGTGGCTCAGATGCACTAATCTGTCCCAAGATACTCTGTCAAAGTCTATGGATTTGTTTCTTGTTGTGGGTAATTCTCTGTTTGAGGAACAAACAGAAAGCTATATGAAAACAGGGATGATTACCGCAAAAGTGCCCAGAGTAGGCTCAGGCCTCCTCTGCTTTCATCGAAGAGGGTCTTCAGAGGCAGAGATAGGCGGGCACAAGTAAACGTCCCCCTCCCTTAGCCTAAGACTATTGCCAAGCAGGCACCTGATGGGGTGCCCAGGGACAGTCTCCCTATACCAGTGGGCAGGTTGGTTTTTATTTTCAGCCAGAATTGGGTGTCCCTAACTTTCGGACAAGTGGGTTCTGGAAGTAATAGGTCTGGTTCTCAGCTTCAAACAGTTTCCAAGATGAGAGCCAGACAGGTCCCTACAAATCCTTGAATCCCTTGCTTTGGGAGCAGAGGTTTCTTCTCCTCTGAACTCCAAAGCAGTAGAAGGATCCCTCCTTGCCACGGGGCAAGGGGCTGTACTCATGATACTTTCTTACCCTATAGAAGGCAGGAGATTGGCGGCCCATCTCAGATTAAGGTACCTGAACAAGCATCTTTTGAAAACAAAGTTAAAAATGTTAACTCTGGCTGAGGCTGGGGACTGGCTAGCTTTCCTGGACCTCAAGGATGCCTATTTTTCATGTTTGATCAGGCCTTCTCACCGAAAGTACCTCAGGTTACCCTCAGGCCACTACCAGTTCAGGGCAATGCCCTTGGCCTTACCTCTGCGCCAAGGGTATTGAAATTCTAGCTGTGGTAGTGGCTCTTTTAAAGGCAAAGGGATTGCTTTGTTTCCTTTCCTGGATGACTGGCTCTTAGTGGGTCAGTCCCAGATCAAGTAAATCCCACTTGCAAGTCACCCAGCAGCTTCTCACCTTTCTGGGATTCCTGCTGAATTTACCAAAGTCAGTTCTCGAACCAGTTCAGGTACTAACTTTCATAGGGGCAGAGTTGAACACAAAGTTAGCCAGGGCATTTCTCCCTCTGAAAGGGGTAGGCAGTCTCTTGCCCTGGCATCTTCCATTACTCACGGAGTCTCTTGACCAGCCCATAGCATTTGCTACAACTACTAGGGGCACATGGCTGCTTCCACAGCTGTAGTGCAGGGGAGCAAGATTCCAGATGAGGGACATTTAGTTCCATCTGAGGGCCTATTGGTCCCAAAGGAGGATTCCCTTTCCAAATTGGTTCTAGTGACCTAATCCTGATCCTGGCCTTACACTGGTGGCAGGATCAAAGCAATCTAAAACTAGGGGTCCTCCTCATTCCCTCACCACGGATGCTCCTGTGTTAGGGTGAGGAGCTAAACAAGCGACCTGTCCCCGAGGGAGTGTGGTCTCCCTAGAGTCTCTGCTCCACATCAATTTTTGGAACTCAGAGCTGTCTTCTAGCTCTTAGGGTTTTCAGCTTCTGTCCGAACAAGGTAGTTCAAGTCAGGACAGACAACACCACAATAATGTGGTACATCAACAGGCAGGGGCACTCGGTCATCAGCCTTGTGCACGAAGCAATGAAGTGGTGGTCTCTGGCTTACTCCTGAACACCTGCCTGATAGCAGTTCACCTCCCAGGAAGGACAATGCCCTGGCAGATGCCCTCAGCAGGATTCTCAGGGCCATCCGATTGGGCTCTGAATCCTCAGGTGCTGGGTTCAGTCCTTGCCAGATGGGGCTCATTTTCAGATAGATCTTTTTCGCAGCCCCAGATAACCACTAACTTTCTCTGTTTGTTGAGGCCTCCAGTGCTGGGATCAGCCCCTGGGCCACTTTTCACTTGGATTGGAAAGGAAGTTTCTGTACACCTTTCCTCCTTTTTCCTTTCTTTCAGGGTACTAGTAAAATCAGATCTCAGCCCTGCAAAGCGATTCTGATTGTTCCAAACTGGGCCAGACAGCCCTGGTACCCATTGTCTCTGTCCTTGACAGTCCACCTACCCTGAGCTTGCCCAGAGTCCGACTTACTGGCCTTTGCACAAGGGAGAGTGTGGTATCCAACCTCAAATTCCCTCCTTCTCAAGGCAGCTCTTGAGGAGTTAGAATTTGCTGATTTACACCTTTTCCAAGGTGTAGCGGATATTTTAAAGGCTTCAAGGAAGCTTTTTCACTGGGGCCACTTACAATTCTAAGTGGAACAGGTTTTCAGTCTGAATGCTGAGAAGCAGATTATACCACAGTCTGCTTATCTGCCCATTTTCTGGACTTTTTGGTCCATTTTAAATTCCTTAGGTCTTGGGCCAGCTACCTTAAGGTTCCTCTGGCAGTCTGTCTTTTTCTTCTGCAAGCAGGGAAGCCTGCTTCTTTTCTTCTCAACCTGTGTTTTCCAAGTTTTAGGGTTGCTTCCACCAACCCTCCTTTTTGGGAACCAGCTCCTGCATGGAGCCTGAATGTTTGCATTGCTCAGTAATACAACCCCTTTGAACCTCTGTCCCCAGCAGAGCTCAAGCTTCTCACTTGGAAAATGTTTTTTCTGGTGGTTTCACTTCTGCCAGCCTTAAAAGTGAACTACAGGCCTGGCAGTGGAAGAAGATTTTTCTCTCCCACAGGGATAAGACAGTCCCTAGGACTAACACAGGGTTGTCCTAAGTGGTTTCAGGTTCCACCTGAACCAACCCATCTCTCCCCAGGATTTTCACTGAGCATTCTTCCTCAGGTGAGAGGAGACTGCACAGCTTGGACGATCAAAAGAGCCTTATACTACTATTTGCATAACGCACCAAAGGGTCCTGGTTGAATCCCTCCAACTCTTCCTTACCTAGGCGAGGTTGGCGAAGGAACCTGCCACTAAGAGGACAATTGCAAGGTGGATTGTCTCTTGTATCCATTTTGTTATCAAAGACTAGGTAGGAGAGCCCCCCTCAGGACTGAAGGCTCACTCCACCAGGTGTACAGCTGCATATCTAGCGGCTGCTAGAGATATTCCATTCTGGAAATCTATTGAGGCTGTTACTTGGAAGACAGTTCTCACTTTTACCAAGTATTATTCCCTGGTTTCTGTCCAGGAGATGCTCGTTTTTGGCACAGCTGTGCTTCAGAGCCTATTTCCTAAGTAGGTTCTGACCCTCCTCCATGGAGGTACTGCTGTGTAATCTGCAATAAGTCCTAATAGCAAGACTTCATGGTGTTTGAAGAAAAAATTACCTTAGTAATTCCTTTTCTTCTCATGAGTCTTGCTATGTGAACCACCCAACCTGCCCTCTCAGAACTTCTACTGGGGTGGGGGTGGCAAATTAGTGCAAGCACTGTGTCATGCCATTGAAGTTCTTCCTTCACCCCTTTTATTTAGGGTTAGGGAACTAGGGTTTTCTGTGTTGAGTGATTTGTTGGCCCCTTCCTGGACTTGAGTCTTTGGGAAGGGGGTCCTAATAGTGCTTGTCAGGGGAAAACTAATAATACCATTATTCATTCTTATTATTGTTATTATTTTCCTATTGTTGTTTATATTTATTTGTTATTACTACTATAGGTAGCCATTTGGCTAGTGTAGAGCTTTCCACACAGACTTGTTGCTTAGTGTTAGCCTAAGTAAAGATCTGACAGTTTCATTGGAAACTGCCCAGATAGAAACTTTGATATAAGCCCTCGCTAGAACTCAGATTCTCTGGGTTAACTCTTTCCTCTCCGGGGCAGTTCAAGTGCAGTGGCTAACTGCAAGTCCTAATATAGCAAGACTCCCATGAGAAAAAGCAATTACTAAGGTGAGTAATTTTTCTTATCACACAGTGCTAGTGCTGTCGGGCTTCTGAATATTGCAGCTAGCGCCAAATCCAGCTGCTGACTTTGCACCAGGCACAGTGCTTAGAATATCTGGCCGTAATAGTTTTATTACAAAGTGCCCAACCTCAGGCTCTTGGCGCAAGGAAACACTAGATCTTACTTTGAGAGGGCTCTTGCAGTAGGTAATTGCATATAGGACTGCGCCTTGACGGTGGCAGTATCCTGAGAAAAATTTCTAGCTAGCAATCCCGTCAGGTGACCGGCGTCATGCGGCGTCGGTATAAAAGCGGTCCGGGCCCTTTCCAGTTCTTTCCTGCCGTCCAGCTCGCGCAGCCTCTACGATTAAGTTCATATAGCTCAGTCCTGTGCCCGATTCGTTTTTCGAATAGTTTCCAGTATAGCATTTTATTCTCCTCTCGTCAGGTGAGCGTCCAGTATATCGTCCCTTCAAAGAATAAGTGCGACTAGTTACGGCAACTGCCTCACAAAGACTGTCACTCCCTCTGCCTTTTCTGCTTAGGCCCCGACCACGCGGTTGACAAGTGTCCGCTTTTGCCTTGATTCAGCGTGGCCACCCGCGAGCGGCGCCAACAGTCCCTCAAGCCCATCTCCTCAAAAAGAAGATGTCTGCAATGGAGAAGGAGTTGAGAAAACTTGACGATGGCGACCTCCCCTGAAGGGCATAAAAGTGGGACAAGGAAGGCCGGGAGAAGGCCTCCTCCTCCGACAACTCCGGCCGGAGTCGCGAGGCAGGTATACATCCCTCTGGGGGATCGCCCGGCCAGACAGCCTCAAGGCTTTGCAGGAGCTCGGCCCGCCCGTCGGGTCCGCGTTTGAGCCGCCCGTGTCTCCGGGCAAAGGAGACTCCAGCCCCCAGTACTACCCGCCAGGCCTCGGCCCTACTAGTCTGAGGCACCTCCCATAAGCCAGCGTCGGCTCCTCTGGCGTACGCCAAGAAAGGCAGCTAAAGGCGCTTCGACCCTTGAAGGGCGCCGCGGCAGTGTCCCCCTCGGACGGAGCCTCCTCTCATCCTCGGCCCGCCTCCGACGAAGGACCCCGAAGTCGGACGCCCCGGCTCCCTAGCGTCTTGCCGGGATTGACCCATAAGCCACGTCGGCTCCTCCGGCGTCGCGCCGAACCTCAGAGCCTGTAGCAGACCCTGCTATCTGTCATCCCAGGCTCCCGCAGCCTCGCTTTCGTCAGGGAGCCCCAGTCCCCTGCCCAACCCGGGGTTTTCCCCTCCGTCCCAGACAGGCACGGACCCTGGGCTACCGTCCGATCTCTTCCTGAAGGCCAGATCTGGCGCGGCTCCGGCCCGACACGGCCCCTCTGGCGCGGTGGAGGATTTTCCCTCTTCCTTGGGCCCTCCACCCCACGGGCCTATCCCGGCTGAACCGCCCGTGGAGTACCGGCTGGGCCGTCTGCTCCGCAGCTCCTCCAGTGCCTGGGTATCCGCCGTCATATCAGCGCCGGTCTTCCCAGGTCCGCAGTATCCCTGCCCGCAGTACCAGTGCCATCTCCTTCACGCCGCAGTACCAGACGCCGTATACCCGCAGCCAGGTTACGGATACTCCCCACGGATTTCCTCTGTATAACTATCCCCTCTCCTCCTCCTCCTCCGCGCCCTAGGCCGCGGTGGATCTTCAGGAGACTCTTGCCTCCTGGTGGGCTGAGGCTAAGGCTCAGCTCACCAAGGAAAGTCGAAACCATCTTCTGGCGGCGGTGCCACCCCCGCTCCTGTATGCCCAGACGGCACTCCCTCTCCTCCTCTGGATTCCCGGGCTTTACCCTTGGGATCCAGAGGGCAGGACTGCGTTCTGGGATCCTCCCAAGGAACCCGTTCCTCCCCTAGACAAGTTAGGTCTTACTCTGCTTGGTTCTTCCTCCCTTCTCTCTCGGACTCTCGGAGGCTTCTGATGGATGTTCGAGAAAGGCGCAAAGCCACCTCTCTGTCCAAGCCCGGCCGAGAACTCCTCGAAGTCTCCTCCGGATCCTTCCTTCACGGAGTTGCTCAGGAAGATCCAGAGTCCATCAGTGGCATTCCTTAGAACCAGATCCTCAATGGGTTAAACTCGCGAACATCTGGACTTGCCTTACGGCTCCTACCTTAGTGCCACCCTGGATCGAGCCTCCGCCCACCTTGTTTCCACTATTTGGAAGCAACCATCAGCTTAGCCCCACTTCCCGAATCGAACAGGCTGTACCAGGCTCTGGAGGGTGTAGACTTTTAGACTCTCACCCCGTGCAGACTCTGTTGCGATTAGCGCCGCTCATGGCTGGTCAGCACACCTGAAACACTTGAGCTCGTCTCCCCGGATAAGGAATCTCGCCTTCTGGATCAGTATGGAAGGAAGAGCTACTCTTCTTCCACACTGGGGATTAGGGCCCTGAACTATGTAGCACATATGGGATTACCAGAAGGCCGTCCTTACAGGCGGAATCTAAGATTGACTCTTTGCCTGACTCCCAAGTCAAGCAGGAGTTGGCTAACCTGGTCCGTTCTGCTTCGTTTGGCCAGTCGTCATATTCGAGGGCGATCTCGACACAGTGGACACTGCGGATGGAGCTCTGCGTTTGCCGTGAGTCTTCGGCGTCATGCATGGCTCCATGTGTCAGGTCTGGTCCCAGAGGTGCAGTCAGCGATCCAAGAAGCACCTTTCAGGGTTCTGTGCTTTTCGGTGGTGATGTCAAGGACATCATCACTGATTTACAGGAGAAGGGGCGGCCCTAAAATCTGTTGATTCAGTGTACCATCCCCATCCCCCACAGCGCGTCCCTTTCGCAGGCGCAGCCGGCCTCAGCGAAACCTCAGGGGCGGGCCACTAAGCGTCGGGTCCCCACAGCTGCCAGGCCCCGCCGCCCAAAAAGCAAGGGTGCCCCAGCTGCGGCGCTGCCTCACCACCCCTGACTCCTTCCCTCTCCCACTGCCTCCGGACGCCCGGAGGAACAGTGGGAGGAGGTTCTCCTCCACCTTCCGGGTTGGGAGAGGATAACATCGATTCATGGGTGCTTCAGAACATAGCAGAGGGGCATTCCATAGAGTTTCTCAGAAACCTCCCGTCACCCCCTCTGAACTCCGCTTACTCAAGGGACCATCTTCCTTTGGTCAGGGAAGAAATCTCGGCGCTCCTTGCGAAACAGGCTACAGAGCCGTCCCCTCACCTCTATGGGACAGGTTACTATTCCACTTCTTCCTTGTACCAAAAAGACGGGAGATCTCAGACCCATTCTCAATCCCAGCTCCTGAACCTATACGTGGAATACAAGAGGTTCAGGATGCTCTCCTTCAAACCCTTCTGCCTTCTTGGCCAGGCCAATGGCTTGTGCACTAGATATGCAGGATGCGTACGTGCACATCCCCATTCGCCTCCGCACCGAAAGTACCTCAGGTTTGCGTTCCAGGGGTCACTACCAAGTCCGTGCGCTCCCATTTGGTCTTTCCTCGGCCCCAGAGTCACCAAATGCCCAAGCGGTGGTAGCGGCCCACCTGCATTCTTTGGGAGCTCAGGTTTTTCCCTACCTGGATGACTGGCTCCTGGCGGCCCATCCAGGAGGAACTCCTGCATTTTCTCTCCTCACCCAGCAGGTTTTCACTGGCCTGGGTACCATCAACCATTCAAGTCTCACCTGGATCCTTCACAGAGGCTCCAGTTCATTGGGGCAATTCTCGACACAACATTGTGAAGAGCCTTTCTGCCTCGGACAGGGGCCTCCCTCCAGTCCTGATTTCCTCCCTATCGGAACACAGGAGGTCAGCGGAGTCAGTGCTCAGTCTACTGGGGCTATGATGGCGGCCATCCCGGCAGTTCCACGCGTCTCCACATGAGAATCTCTCAGTGGCCTCTCCGATCTCAGTGGGATCAACAGGTGAGCGACCTAGATCATCTGGTTCTGATCTCCGCCGATGGTAAGAGACTTGCAATGGTGGCTGGTTCGAGAACCTATTCGGGGTCCCTTTTTCATCCTCCCCGATCAGACTCTGACCACGGATGCTTCAGGCGAAGGTTGGGAGCCCATCTGGGTCTTCACCGAACCCAGGGCCTATGGTAAAGTTGGGGATAGTTCTCCGCATCAACGTGCTTGAGCTTGAGCAGTGCTGTATGCTCTCAGGCCCTTCACCAATACATCCTTCCTGGTCACCTAGCTGTCCAAACAGACATGTGCATGGTGTGGTACATCAACAAGCAGGGAGGGACTCGGTCCTACCGCTGTGCGGGAAGCGATGAGGGTATGGGGTTGGAGCAAGCTTCACAACCTTCACCTCCACGGCGATTCATGTTCGGGGAGTTGACAGTGTCCTGGCATACAGACTAAGTCGCTCGTTGGTTCTACCACACGAGTGGGAATTAGACGGAAAAGTTCTAAAAAGCATCTTCCAGATTTGGGGACTCCTCAGATAGACCTGTTTGCCTCCTCCCAAAAGCATAAGCTTCCAATCTTTTCGCCTGCTTCAGAGCGAGGCACTTTCGAACGGCAGCTCTATCTCTCTAAGTTGGAAGGACAGATTAGGTCTATGCTTTTCCCCAATTCCTCTGGTCCCTCGTGTGCTAAGAAGCTTGCTTTACACAAGCTTGCTTTAGAAGGTGCAAGAATGATTCTGATCGCTCCTTTCTGGCCCAGGCAAATCTGGTTCTCTCTTCTACAGCAATACTCAAAGGTTCCTCCTCTTCTCTTCCTTTATCTTCAGGATTGCTGACCCAGGATCAGGGGACCCTGGTCCATCCGGGACTCAAGTCCCTTCAACTTCATGCATGGCTCCTGCAGACCTAGCCCAATCTCATTTGGCGTTTCTCCTAAGGTGGCGAGATTCTGGTGGAGGCTAGAAAACCCTCCACTAGGTCCACCGCCATGAAATGGAAAATATTTTCTATCTGGGCTGCGTCCAGGACCATGGAGCCCTTTTCCTGCCCTGTGACCATTCTGCTTGAGTACATCGTCATCTTTTCGACCTGGGTCTCAGTCCTCCTCTTTGAAAGTCCATATGGCGGCTATTTCAGCCTACCATGTCCCTTTCACTGATAAGGCATTTGCCCAGCTGGAGGTATCCAGAACTTTCCTCAGAGGGTCCTTCATCTCAGGCCCCTGTCCGGACTCCAGCTCCTGCTGGGACTTAAACTTTGTCCTCGAGAAACTTACCGTCCTCCCTTTGAGCCTGTGGCTTCTGCAGACTTGAAGTTTTATCGTGGAAGGCGCTCTTCTTGGTGGCTATTACTTATGCTCTTAGAATTTCCGAGCTCCGGCCCTGATGTGCAAAATCCCTTATTTGATTTTCACAAAGAACAAGTAGTTCTTCACACGAATCCTAAGTTTCTTCCCAAGGTGGTAGCGGAATCTACTTTAAATCAGTCTATTGAATTACCTGCTTTCTTCACGCAGTACTCAATCAAGGAGAATACCTGCTCCATACCATGGATGTTCACAGGATTCTGAGATACTATACCGATGGGACGAAGGATCTCAGGAAGACTGATCAGTTGTTAGATCTCTTTCGCTCACAAAAGAAGGCAGTGCTGTCTCTAAGGAATGCCTATCAAAATGGTTGGCCCATTGCATCACTTTCTGTTATGACAAGTACAACAAGACCCTTCGGGTCGAATCAGAAATCACTCCACTCGTGGAGTTGCCGCCTCTGTGACTTGTTTCAAGAAACGTGTCTCGGCAGACATCTGTGCTGCTGCCAGTTGGACTTCTGTCCATACTTTTACTAAACATTACAGTTTGGACATTGCCTCTCGCTGTAGAGCAGGCTTGGTTAGCTGTCTTGCAAGGCCTCCTTTCTTGAGACCTGCTAGATTTTTTTACTACTTTTGGAGTAGTTCCTCCTCGGTGCCTTTCATTTGTTCCAGACTGCTTGGGATTCTGTCCTATATGTAATTACCTACTGCAGAGCCCTCTAGTAAGATAGTACAGTTCGTAGAACTTACTGTAACAGTAGATCTTCGAGAGGAGGCTCTTTACAGTAGGCTATCTATCCATCCACTCCCTAGGCTTTTTCAGCTCCTTTTCCATTGAGGAAATATCTGCTTCTCTCGTCTGGGCCTTCCGGGCCTGTGGGGAAAGAACTGGAAAGGCGTCGGGACGCCCCTTATACCCGGCGTCGCATGGCGCTGGTCACCTGGCGTGGGGCGGGTCCGCCAGGACTGCTGGCTAGAAATTTTTCCGTGGGGTCCTGCCGCTGACCGGTGTCAGTCTATATGTAATTAGCTACTGCAGAGCCTCTCTCGAAGATCTGCTGTTACGGTAAGTTCTTCGTATTAACTGTACTTTATCATGCAAAGTACAGCAACTGCCACAGAAATGCCGATTTAGTGCTTTTATCAAGAGAATAAATTTTTTAAATGACCTGTTATAAGTTGTATATTATTTCAAAAGAACCGCGCTGTCATGTCATCTGGCTAGCCCTCTACCATCTTACAGCAAGTAGCTTTCAGCATGCTGGTTATGCTGATGAAGGCCATGAATGTGTGCCGTTAGTTGGTAGCCCTGATTAGCATAACCAGCATGCCAGAAGCTGCTTGCTGTGTGTGAGACAGTGGAGGGCAAGTCAGCTGACATGACAGTCGATGTGGTTATTTAAATGCAGCTTGTAACAGTTATCTAAAATGTATTCTCTTGTAAAAGCCTAATTGAGCATTTCTGCAGCGATTGCTGCACTGTTCTATGACTAGTGTTTCCTTTAACAAAATATACATAATTGTGATATTGCTTTTTGGTGGAGGCATTTTATTTTACTTCTCGAATTACAATATCTTTAAGCCATGGGCTCTTTACAGAGGTTCCATGTCAGAAAGTAGACATAATAGTTACATATTAATCAGACGGAAACATTCAGTAACCATGTTAATTCATTGGAGCATAAAATAAAGATGAGTTGGTTATTTACAAAATAGTAAGCAGTCATAAAGCAGCAGAAGTTGGCTATGTTAGTGATGATTTTTTTGGGAGGGATAAGGTGGGCTATGGGTTGGTGATGGAGGCAGGGGTTACTAGTGAAAGCAGTCAAACTGCTATGAACGAGGAGGGGTGTATGGTAGGGGTTACTAGAGGGCAGTCAAAACTGCTCGGGTGGGAGGGGCAGGCAGGGGAAGGCACTGCTGGGCTTGGTGAGACAGCTTAGTGATGGTAGTCGGAGCTGCTAAGTGCAGTGAGGTGGTGTTGCAATTTTTTTTTTTTTTAGTTGTTTAACCAGGTATAGCACACTAAGCTGAAAGCTTTTTACAGGAGCGACCAATCTGCACTTAAAGGACCGACCTTTGTCTTGGCCAAGATTGCAGAGGGGAGGTCATATAGCCAACAGGGCACCCAGTCGTAAATGATCGCTCGCCTGGAATGTATGGCAGAAAGAAACTTGATAAGTCTGTCTTGCCATGCCTTGAGTCTGATGTGGGTTAATCGCCAGGTTAAGAGGTGTCTGGATGACCGTGGGGTTTGGCCAAGGCAGTTTTTTTTTTTTTGCTAAGTGACAAGTTAGTCTGCACATACAAGGCACATGTATGGGTGAGTCTGTGAGGCCTACATGACTTATTTAGTTAGGGCTGTGCTGATCCTTTTGAGAGTAGTGTCTGTAGCTGCACTGTATGACTAATCCGTAGTCAATAATGGATATTATTTTATTTTATTGAAATCTAGGATTACAAATACCTTTGAGCAGGAACTGCTCGTTTACAAAGGTTCCATGTCCAAGGAATGGGGTATACATACATACAAAAGTCGACATAATAATACATAGTTACACAATAAAAAGAAGCAAGAGACTGAGGCTTAGGAAATTCCAATAATTCAAAATGTGCCAAATGTTAGGTAGCATGACATACCAGCCAAGGGCAATCTTAGAAATAAGCACTGCAGGTGAGAGGGGGAGGGTATGTTATAGAGCTAGTCTGAGTGTGACTGGGGTCATAACAGTGTCTGTGCCTATAGGAGACCAATCCCGGTATTGACTGCCTTTGCAACATTATTCACATGGGTGGCATAGGACAGGGAGCTGTCAAGAGTTATTCCTAGATATCTGAAGTACTGGACCTGTTCAAGTGGGTACCATGGCTGTTTAGAATGGTTAATCGGTGTGTTTTTGTTTGTTGTGCGGGTTTGTGAACAGCATGGCTTTCGTCCTTTGTAATTAATAGGAGTTAGTTCTTAGTGAACCAATCTTCAACAGCTGAGAAGTTGTGCTGGAGTTGCAATTCAAGGGGTGGGGATTGGGTTGACTGGTAACAATATTGGCATCATCCGCATAGAGTAGCATGTTATTTGTGCTGGCCGGGGAGGTTGTTGAGGAAAAGACTGAAAAGTAAGGGCCCCAGGATCGAGCCTTCTGGAGCGCACTTGTCAGCTGTCTGGGAGAATACCATTTATTTTGACCTGTTGGAATCTGCAACTGAGGTAACTTTAAATCACCCCACCACATCATCAAACAGTCCGGAGGCGGAGAGTGTGTTTAGCAGTATGGTGTGGTTGACTGTCTCAAAGGCTTTAGTGATGAGGTCGTTGTATATCGCCCCACTGTGTGACCCGGTCAAGTGCATTATGTATGAATCCAGTATATTCTAGCAGCACTGTGGTGGCACTCTGAGCCTGCATGAAATCTGTGTTGTTGCAGACATTGGATCTGGTATTTCTCAAGGTACTCTGTCAGATATGATGTGTTCCAAAGCCTTCGGGGGGTGGAGGGATTGCTATAGGGCAGTAATTAGTGTGCCATGCTAGATCACCACTTTTGTGGACGGTTGTAACCACAGCTGCTTTCCACTTCTGGGGAACTGTCAAGGCATAGTGATAGATTTAGTAGTTTAGTAAGTGGAGATAGGACTGCAGCAAAAGTTAGGAAAACAAGTTTAAGACCAAGAGAGTCACTGCTGTATCTTGATTTTCTTAGCATCCGTTCCAAATACTTTTGGCCTCTGACAAGGTGGCTGTCTAGAGGTAGAGGGGTGCTGAGGGGCCAACTCTACTGGCCTCAACATTGTTAGCTTTGGTATCAAGAAGTTTAGGGAGGGAGTATGCCGCTAAGGTCTGAGAAGGCAGCATTGAAAGTATCGGCAATTTGCTTGGGGCCCTGGGTAATTTCACCATTGACATCTATCATAGAGGGTGAGGATTTGCAAGATTTGCCCATGAGGTCTTTAAGGTTGTCCCCAAATTTCCTGCCATCCCCAGGAGTTTGAGAGCTCATCCTTGAAATGTGGATTTTGGCGAGACGGACTTCACAAGTACAGGCGTTCCTAGCAGCTTTGTAAAGCTGAATGTCTGCCTGTTTACTGGTGGCTTGAGTTCGATGCCACAGATTATCCCTGGTGGCCATTTGGTTAAATAGGGATGGGTTAATCCAGAGATTATTTGTGTACTTAAGCTTTTTATGGGGGCATGGATGTCGCAAGCCATATTAAATTTAGAGAAAAGTACTCAGGTGCTTGGTCCACATTTTGAGCCGAGTCAGTGGGTGACCAGTCAGTTAAGCTTGAGATAAACCTTGAGGTGTTCAGGCTGCCCTTTCTTCAGGACACAATGAATTGCCATTTTATCGGGTTGCTTAGGGGCTCTGTTTGACCTGTGGCATAAAATGGGGAGTGGTACTAATCAAGTCAGGGGCGTAGCAGTGTTGGAGAAATATCTCGGTGATTAGTAAGTACCCAGTTCAACAGTGTACTGGAACCAGTCTGGTAATTGACCCTGGTGGGAGTCTCTGTCATTTGGGATACATTGATGGCAGAGATGGCGTCCTTGTAGGGGTATGCATCAGGGACCAACCAATTTACATTAAAGTCGCCTAGTAGCACCACTTCAGAGTTTTGGTGCAGGTTAACTATTCAGTGACCATATTGAACCCGCTGGGTTGGTCTCTGCATGGGTTGTAGACAGAGACTGCAGTGAGTGATTGATTTATTGTGGGATCCTAAGAGTATACTGATTGCAAGGGCTTGGACATTTTTCCGGTGTCTAATTGAGGAGGGCATGGCCCCATGGGGTATCCTTAAGGTAAGTGCACAGCCTCCACCTCCTTGCCTAGCCTATCCTGTCTAAAAAGGGTGTAGCCATCAGGAGATGCTGTGTCTGCAATCTTTGGTGTAAGCCAGGTCTCCACCACACATACGTCAGGTCTGTATTGGGTTACCCACACTTGGAGCTCATCAAATTTGGACATCAGACTGCATATATTGAGGGATGCTAATTTTAAGGTTCCGTGGTTGTTTCCACGACAGGGCATCTGTTACGCATGGGCCAGGGTTAGGGTGGATGTTGCCCAGTAGGAGGAGAAGAAGGGTCTTCCTCCACAGAAAGTGTTTAAGTAGCTTAAGAATAGCCAGCGGGGCAGCCCGGTGGCGCTGAGGCCTGGACACCACACCTCGCGCCCTCTGGCGACCGGCCGAGGAACAGACTCTGGCTGCGGGGGTTGGCAGGGAGGAAGGTTGAGCATCTGTAGGACTGCTCTCCCTTCCCGGGAGGGATATGGGGATGTGCTGCTCCAGGCGGCCTCTGGCAGTGGCTGGAGGCAGCGTGGAACCGTGGAGCAAAGCAGGGAGCAGGGGAGGTGGTGAGATGGCAGGCGTTGGTGCTCCTCACCATGGGCGCCATTGCATGTCCATGTTCGCCATGGGAGAAAATGCTGAAAAACCCTCTGGAACTCTGGAGATGACTGAGACCCCAGGAGCATCCACATCCCATGCCGGCACAGTGCACCCAGGGATTCCCACGGCTGACCCGGCGACAAGGTAGGTCCCTCTAATTTTCAGAAAGTGCCATCATGGGAGGGTGGGCCCGCCTCAGAGGCGAACTGGAGGGCTGGACCGCCCAGAGCTGCTCGGGAGGAGGTCTGGGGAGGCGGTTCAGGCTGGAAGTGAGAGGCAGCAGCTGCAAGGATAATCCTGAAGGATGCCTGAGGCCCAGTGAAAAGAAATAAAGTATGCAAAAAAAAAAAAATAGCCAGCAGTTTTTGCCTACTAATCCATCCACTCTTTTATAAATCAGTGATGTGGTGAGACTGGTAGCAAAAATGGTAGGAGTGTTAAAACTCGGACTGAACAACTGTACAGGTTAGTAGGTCTGAGGTAATTGCCAGTTACATTGCACATTGTACCAGGTCCTGGAGGTAATACAGTTTTGAGGGATGGGGTGGTAATTGCTTCTAGGTGCTACTTATCTAGGCTTGATGGTGTTATAACAACTGTTGCTTGAGTCTAGGGAGGCCATGCTTTTGTGGGCCCCATGGTTAACAATTAGTTGTGGAGCATGGTGTGGGCTCCAAGTGGTTCGCACCCTTATATAGGGCCAATTAAGTTCAGTGAGGTTTGGAGAATAGTTTTCGGGGGTTGATGAGACAGACCAGTGTCGGGGAGGTCAGGAGCAACCACTTCTACTTGGTGGCGGGGGACAAAAGTGGACTGATTGTTTTAGTAGGGACACAGATAAAAATTGGACCAACTTTGGGTGGGGGAGGTGGTGGCTAGAGGAGGTGGTAGGGCAGAACCATTCAGTACTGCGTGTAGCTCCAAAGGAACCTGAGTGGCAGTGAGAGAGATAGAGATGGTGGCAGGCGCCTTGTGGGATTCAGTGAGGGGTGCCCGTGAAGTTAATGGAGTCGGATCAAGTTATGTCAAATTGTGACTGCTGGGATAGCCTAGTAGTTAGGGTTACAGACTTGGTGTGAAGGGTCAGGGGTTCGATTCCCAGGTCATATGCAGGATAGGAGGGTGGAGATTCACTAGAGGTGAGCTGATTTGGGAGGGATAGAGTAGGTCAGGAGCCCTTAACTTGAACTGTTGAGGTTGTTTATGCTAGGGGTGAAAGGAGGAAATGTCAGAGCAGCAGTGACTCCTAGTGGCCATGGAATAAAAGTTGCAGCCTAGAAATTGGGAGATAGTTTCAGGAGCGATGAAGTAATGTGATCATTCAGGTGACCTAAGCTACCTATAAGGGTAGTGATAATATCACAGTATATATTACCAGCATATCTCTCAACTAATTTCCAAGATCAGCCATATTCAAATAGTGTGTATCATATTACTATCATATTAATACTTCACTGTTTGAAACATAGAAACATAAATTTGATGGCAGATAAGGACCGCTTGGCCCACCTAGTTTGCCCCTACCTGATGGATAAGCTGCAGATTATAGTTAATCAACAGCTTACTTCCTCCTACCACCCACTAGAATTGCCTTATGCCTGTCC
Source organism: Neoceratodus forsteri (assembly GCA_016271365.2). Lineage (NCBI taxonomy): Eukaryota > Metazoa > Chordata > Ceratodontiformes > Ceratodontidae > Neoceratodus > Neoceratodus forsteri. The sequence continues at coordinate 244,766,582 of CM028129.1, read as the reverse complement.
CATGCATTCTTGAATTCTCCCACTGTTCCTGACTCCACAGCCTCATCAGGAAGGCTGTTCCACGCATCCACAACCCTCTCTGTGAAGAAATACTTTCTAACATTACCTCTGAGCCGTTCCCCTCTATCTTCAAATTGTGCCCTTGTTCTTGCACATCACTGTGTGGTACGGTATGTCTTGGGATATATCACTTCACATCTGGTGTGGTGATATCTTGTAATAAACCAAACTCTGCCTTGTATTATTGCTTAAATAATAGTAATGGTGTGAATCAGTACTCTCTACAGCTAGCACCTGTGACTGTCTCCTTGACCATGTTTTCCCAAACCTTGACCTTAGCACTTGACCTCTTTCATATCAACTTAGCACCTTGCCTCCTACCCTTCCCCTGCATCCCCCTACCCCCTCTCCACCTTTCTTCCCCTTGCCCCACCTCTTCTCATGTCCTCCACTCCCACCCCCTTACTCTTCCCAGCCCATGCTCCCACATCCCTTCCTACACCCTGTTAGTCTTGACAAAGCCTGCTGGCAGATATCCATATATTGTATGCATTTGATTTTTCTGTGCCTGAAACTGATTACCATAATGTGTCTGTTTTACGTTGACTGTCCATTATGAGTTTGTGCCCATTATAGGTTTTGTACCTCCTATTTACACTTTACTGTACCGTACTTACTGTCCTGTTTAATCTATTGTCCTTTCTACTGAGTGGAACCTTTGTAAATAAATAAAAATCAGGCTGATGGCACTGAGGTGAGGCAGAAGGTTACGCCACTACATGGAAGACCTGGTTGTTGTGCCCTGACTTTCTGTCTTGGGCTGGAGGAGTTTGGAGGTGCTCCAAAGACACCAGGCTCAGTTTCCCAGGGTAGCATGAGACACCCCCACTTTCTAATCAAGCTTCTCCTGAGGCTAGTGTTGCAGCAGCTTGGGTAACTGGAGTGATCAAAGAATGTCTCACCCTTCACAGACCTGGCTTTGTGGTGGTGGGGGGTGTTCACATACAAGAGGTGGGAAGGGTTTAATACAGATAGGTGAAAGTGTAGCATAAGGAGGCCCACATGACAGGCCATGTTTCAAGAGCCCATCAACAGCCTCCAACCCCGCCTCCCCACATCAACTTGGTCCTGGAATGAGAAAGAAGTCTCCCTGCTTGGGGGGTGAAATCTGCAGGAACCTCATGAGGTGGTACCTGGATAATAACTGGTGGTTTCATCTATGGAAATAATCGACTAAGGAGATAACTAGATCAAGGGAAGTAGTACAGTATAGAGTTTGTCTGCACTTTTTATTATCCATGTCCAGCATCTGTGGGCACTGTAGCAATTTCAGTTGCTCCAAGTTGATCAGTGATAATGGTTCACGGGAGAAGTGGAAGAATCGAGGTAAATAAAGTGCATCTCTGCAGTAGTGGTGGGCATACAGGGATTGAACATATCCTGCTGCCTCAGTTTTCGTTCAGGAGCAGAATGTGTTTAATAGCAATAACCCCAACAGCAGCAGGTTCGGGGTTTGGGGATAATGGTACAGATTTTTTTTATTTGAAGGTGGGTTGTGATCCAGTAGTGTTTGCATTTTAAATAGTTACATCTCACTTGCAGGCCATGGATATTGATGTGGAATACGTGGAAGACTGCAAGCGGCTGGCAAAGCAGTGCAAGCTTCAGGACCTGATTGAGGAACTGGAAAGCAAGTGTAAACAAGTCTATGAATTTGGTATGCTTTTCTTTTTAAAGAGTTCATAGAACCAAAAATAGCAGGCGGGAATAGGTTACAAATTTTAAAAGTTGTCAGTTGTAACTTTGATCTTACTTGAGAGGGCTCTTGCAGTAGTTAATTACATATAGGACTGGCGCGGCAGGCGGTTAGGACACCGAAACATTTCTAGCTAGCAGTCCCTGGTGAGGGACCACCCCACGTCAGGTGGACCGCGCAGGAGACGGTATAAAGGGCGGTCCCTCAAGCCCGCCTTCCAGTTTTTTCCCGCTGCTGGCTTATGCCAGCCTCATGGAAAAGTTCCCTGCTCGCAGGCCCTTTGTCTGTTATTTTACAGAGTTTTTCACTTTTTCTGCCATATTCATCAGTCATCTGTCGGTATGTCATCCCCACACCCTCCGAGCACAAGAATAAGTGCGACTCATGCGGTGCCAACTCCCCGCTGACGCGGCCATTCCCTGTGCCTTTTTGTCTAGGCCCCACCATCAAGTTGTGAAGTGCCAGCACTGCCTGAGTTTCCAACGCCGCCACCCGGAGAAGGCGGCAGCAGTCCCTGGAAGCCACATTCTCAAAGAAGATGAGCTCCATGGAAAAGGAACTCAAAAAGCGGCGGCAGCGTCAACTTCCCCTAAAGGCCATTGCAGAGGAAGGACAAAGAAAAGCACCAGGACAAGGCTCCTCTCCCACTGTGACTCCCTCGGGGTTGCAGTGTTGAAAGTGCGCCCCGGGGACCGCTCCTCGGCGGCCACTTTGAGGTTTTGAGGCGTTGCCCACCCGTCTGGCTCACGCTCGGGCCCTTCGGTGCCTCCGTCTTTAGGCCTCCTTCCCGGTCAAGCCGTGGTTTCCGCCTACCGCATGGGCGGTCCATAAGCGGACGTCGGCTCCTCAGCCTTCGTTCGGAAGAGTTGGTAAGCCGACCCTTGCCGCCAGGCGATGCGTGGCCCTCTCCAGCAGGCCAGACCGCCCCTCGCCAGCCTGCCCCTGGCGGAGGATCCCATTAAGTCGACGCCGCCTCCGGTGTCTGCCTGGATCCCGCTGATAAGATGCACGTTGGTCCGCCTAACGTCCGCAGAGCGGATGAGCCGACACCGACCCTCCCGTCCGTCGTTCTTGGCTCCCGCAGCCTTTGCTGCCTCGGGGACCCTGAGTCTCCTCAGCCCGACCCGGGGACTTTCCCCTCCATCCCCAGGAGGCTGAGGTTCTGTTTCCACCTCCGTCAGATCAACCTCCTGCTGATCTGGCGTCGGTTCACCGGACGCCGGTAGTGCCGACCCAGGCGACATCCCACCTCCGGATGCCGCCCGGCGCGACCCTCCACCCCGGGCCTTCTGCTCCAGTTCCGCCCCGGTGGGCCGTCTGCTCTATCAGCTCCCCTGGTTCTCGACCCCGTCATATCTGGCACGCCGTCAATCGGGACACAGTATCCGACGCCAGCTTCCCGCCGGGCGGGTTATGGATACCTCGCCTTATGGGTGTAACCCATACCTTATCCCCTCCTCCTTCTCCACCGCCCCCAGCCGCGGTGGACTTGCAGGAGACTCCTGGCCTCCTATTGGGCAGAGGCCAAGGCTCAGCTCACCAGAGAGATGGAGAGTAGTCTTCCGATGACTGTGCCAGTTCAGGTTCCCCTGACGTCCACGGTGACACACTCCTCTCCTCCTCCAGACACCAGGGATAAACCCTTTGGGTCTAGAGAGGGCATGACATGCTTCCCAAGGGTCCGTTCCTCCCCTAGACAGGAAGGGGTCATCTTCTTCTTCAGTTTCTTCCTCCGCCTCTGGCGCTTCCGGCGGCTGCTCCGAGAAGACGATGAGCCTCGATCTCAGTCAAAGCCCAGGCCAAGGACTCCTCCAGTCTCCTCTGGAGGATCCTTCTTCCTTGAGACTCCTACGTCAAATCAGGCAGTACATAAATGGCAGTCCTTGGAGCCAGACCCACAGCGATGACTCGCTGAGCATCTGGATCTGCCGTGACAGCTCCACCTTGGTGCCACCCTGGATTGAGCCTCATGCCCACCTTGTTACCACTATTTGGAAACAACCGTCGGCATTAGCCCTCTTCCTCGGAAGTCGAACAGGCTATACCAGGCTCCAGAGGGGTGTTTCGACTTTTAGATTCCCACCTCGAGCTGACTCGGTCGTGATTAGCGCCGCTCACGGCTGGTCAGCTAATCCAAAACACCTTAGCTCGTTGCCACCTGATAAAGACTCTCGCCTTCTGGACCAGTATGGAAAGAAGATTTTGCTTCTTCCACGCTGGGGATCAGGGCCCTGAACTATGTCGGTCACATGGGGACTACCAGGATGTTACTTTCTGAGGTAGAAATCAGTTAGACTCCCTGCTGGACTCTCAAGTCAAGCAGGAACTGTCTGACCTTGTCTGCTCTGCACGTTGGCCAGTCGACACATTCTTCATGCGGCCTACAATGCAGTGGACACTGCTGAACGGAGTCAGCTTTCGCCGTGAGCTTCACGATCGCTAGCGGCTCCACGTGTCAGGGTTGGTCCAGGGCGCCCTTCCGGGTCGAGCTCTTCGGAGGTGATATCAGGACATCATCACCGATTTGCAGAGAAGGAGATGGCACTAAAGTCCGTTGACTCTATGTACCATCCCCATCAACCTCAGCGCCATCCCTTCGGAGACTGAATTGGCCAAAGCGAAAACCTCGGGAAAGTGGGCCACTAAGCGTCGGGCCCCTCCGCCAAAAACAACGGGTGCTTCAGCTGCGGCGCTGCCCCATACCACCTGACTCCTTCCCTCTCCCACAGCCTTGACTTCCCAGAGGAACTGGTAGGAGAGGTTCTCCTCCACCTTCCAGGCTGGGAGAGGATAACAACAGATTCATGGATGCTCCAACTAGTCGCAGAAGGACACTCAATAGAGTTTCTTCAGAAACCACCTCGTCACCCTCCCCAAAGGTGGTCGTACTCTTGGGAACATCTTCTGGTCCAGGAAGAGATTTCAGCTCTGTTGCTGAAAGAGGCGATAGAACCTGCCCCCCTTCCCTTCAGGAAGCGGGTTACTATTCCCATTTCTTCCTGGTCCCGAAGAAGACAGGAGATGTAGATCTATTCTAGATCTTAGTTCCCTGAACCTATTCGTGGAATACAAGAGGTTCAGAATGCTCTCACTGCAGAGCCTTCTGCCCTCCTCCGCTCCGGCCAGTGGATGTGTGCTCTAGATATGCAGGATGCCTGCCTGCATATCTCCATTCGCCATCCACCTGCAAATATCTCCGTTTGCGCTTCCAGGGGACCACTACCAGTTCAAGGCACTTCCATTTGGCCTCTCCTCAGCTCCCGAGTATTTACCAAATGCATGGCAGTGGTGGCGGCCCACCTGCGTGCCGGGAGTGCAGGTTTTCGTACCTGCACTACTGGCTCCTGGCGGCCTCGTCCAGGAGGAACTCCTGTGTTGCCTTTCCCTTACCCAACAGGTCTTTGCCTGCCTGGTATTGCCATCAACCATTCTAAGTCTCATTTGATCCCATCCCAGAGACTCCAGTTTATCGGGCGATACTGAACACGACCCTAGGCAGGGCCTTCCTGCCACCCGGACAGAGGCCACTATTCCTACTCGGGTAAGCCTGTTGTCCAGTCACAGGTGAGTCACTGCAAGGTCGGTTCTTGGCTGCTATCCCGACAGTTCCTCGTCTCGGCTCCACATGAGGGTTTCCACTGGACGCTTCTCTCCCAATGGGATCAATTGACGGACGACTTGGATCAGCTAGTTCTGGTCTCCTCTCCCATGGTTCGAGACTTGCAGTGGTGGATGGTCAGAGAGAACCTGTTGAGGGTTTCATTCTTCATTTTCTCCCCGACTCTGACTACAGATGCCTTGGGCGAGGTTGGGGAGCCATCTCTGTCCTCATCGGACCCAGGGCTCTTGGTCCAAGCTCGGACAATCCCTTCACATCAATGTGCTAGAGCTTGGAAGTCCTGTATGCCTCCAAACCCTCCACCTGTATCTCCTTCCAGGCCACCTAGCCGTCCAGACGGACAATATGTGTGTGGTATGGTACATCAACAAACAGGGATGGACTCCGATCCTACCCTCTTTGCAGGGAAGCAGTGAGGGTGTGGGACTGGTCAGTACAGCATGACCTTCACCTCACAGCAATTCATGTTCGGAGTCGACAACACCTTGGCAGACAAGCTGAGTCGCTCGTCTGCCCAGGCCCATGAGTGGGAACTGGATCAAGGGGTCCTAGACGATATCTTCCTCGCCTGGGAAACACCACAGGTAGACCTGTTTGCTTCCCTCAAAACGCATAAAACTTCCAGTCTTCTGCTCGCTCGTTCAAAAGAGGCATTTTCTGGAGAGACGCTCTGTCTCTAGATTGAAGGACAGATTCGTCTGTGCCTTTCCCCAATTCCTTTGATCCCAAGGGTCTTGCAGAAACTAGGGTCGAAGGAGCACGAATGATTCTGATTGCTCCTTTTGGCCCAGGCAAGTTTGGTTCTCTCTTCTATAACAATTCTCAGAGGAACCGCTTCTTCTTCCTCTGTCCAAGGTTTGTTGACCCAGGAGCAGGGGACCCTGGTTCACCCAGATCTCAAGTCCCTTCAGCTTCATGCATGGCTCCTGCAGACATAGCCCAGGCCCACTTGGGTTTCTCCCCAGGTGGCAGGAGATTCTGGTGGATGCTAGGAAACCCTCCACCAGGTCTACCTATGCCATGAAGTGGAAAAGATTCACTTGGGCTGCTTCAAAAGCGTTGAGCCTTTCTCCTGCCCTGTTGGTCATCTGCTGAAGTAACTGCGCCATCTCTTCGATCTGGGTCTCAGTCATTTCCTCCTTGAAGGTCCACATGGCGGCCATTTGGCCTATCATGTTCCCTTTGCAGGCAGAACGTTTGCTCAGCTGGAGGTCTCTAAGACTTTCCTCAGAGGGGTTCTCCACCTGAGACCTCCTATCCGAGTTCCGCCCTCCTTGGGATTTGAATTTTGTTCTTGAGAAACTAACTCCGCCTCCCTTGGGCCGCAGCTTCAGAGACTTGAAGTTCCTCTCCTGGAAGACACTTTTCTTGTGGCCATTACCTCTGCTCAGAGGATTTCCGAGCTCAGGCCCTAATGTGTAAAATTCCATACTTAATTTTCCACAGGAACGGTGGCTCTGCGCACCAATCCTAAGTTTCTCCCCAAAGTGGTAGTGGAGTCTACTCTGAAGCAGTCCATGAGTTACCCGCCTTTTTACGCAGTACTCCAATCAATGGTAGTATTTGTTACATACTATGATCGCTTCACCGATTCTGAGATACTACACTAACCAGCATGAAGCATCTCAGAAAGACAGGTCAACTCTTTGTCTTTTGCTCTGAAAAGGGAAGGCAATGCTGTTTCTAAGCAATGCCTATCCAAATGGTTGGCTCATTGCATCACTTTCTGTTATGACAAGTACAACAAGACCCTCCGGTCAGTCAGAACCCTCCACCAGAAAATTAGCTGCCTCAGCGGCTTGTTTCAAGAATGTGTGGGGCAGACATCTGTGCTGCCGCCACCTGGACCCCCATCCATACCTTTACTAAACATTAGTTTGGATATTGCCTCTCACAGAGGGGCTTCGGCTGGCTGTTCTGCAAGGCCTCCTTTCTTAAGGCCTTCACAGCTAGAGGATCTACTCTGAGTAGCTTTCCTCCTCCCTGTGCTTCTCCTTGTTCCAGACTGCTTGTAACTCAGTCCTATATGTAATTACCTACTGCAAGAGCCCTCTCGAGTAAGATAGTACAGTTATGTAAGAACTTACGTAACAGTAGATCTTGAGAGAGGCTCTTCAGTACAACCTTTCCGCCTCCATCCCCTAAGCTTTTTAGCTCCTTTTCTATTTAAAGAAATATCCGCTTCTATCTTGTCCGGCCTTTGTTGGCCTTGGCGTGAAGAACTGGAAGAGCGGTGAGGTTCCGCCCCTTTTGCCGGCGTCTCCTGGCGGGTCACCTGATGGGGAGGTTCCTAAGCCAGGGACTGCTAGCTATAAATTTTTCCATGGGGTCCTGCCTCGCCGGCGTCCAGTCCTATCGTGATTACCTACTGCAAGAGCCTCTCGAAGATCTAATGTTATGGTAAGTTCTTACGTAACTGTACTTTTCGAAGCATTTTCCTTTGCTCATTAAAAATTTTCTGTGTAATAGTATTATGCTGGATGTGTGGAATTATGCCTGACAGCTGACCTATCTAGTTCTTTTCCTCCACTACATCATCAGCATTGTGTTCCCTCTGACTGACATCACAGGTGACTGATGTGGTAGCTACTGAGTGGTTCTCTGAGCAGCAGTGATGTCACAGTCAGTGAAGTGACATCGCTGATGATGTAATGGGAGGAACAAAGCTAGATGCATCAGTTGCCAGAGTGCTGTTCCTCACATCCACCTACTAACATCCGTTAAAAAATAATCTTCACTTTAACCAAAGGGAAGAGAAGACTTACCGAGATAGAAAAGACAACAATTGACTGCTTTTAAAAACTGTTGCTTTTAGGCAGTGCACTAGCTCTTTGGGTATGACAAATTTGGTTTTACATAGTGCCTTTCATACACATTCTATCCCAAAGAGCAGAACAGTGAACTCAAAGCTCATGAACCCTTGCATCAGCCATATGGCCTATACAAGGTTAAAAGAGATTTGGGTATGTCATTACCTCCAATAGCTCCATATGAAGTCCGAACTATCCATTGTTTACCTGACATAAAATGGCGCCAGGAGGTAATGAGTTGATCTCATGGTTGTCTGCTTTTTAGACCCCTCCCCCAACCACCGCCACCATTGCAGTCTAAATCCTTTTACTCCTGCTGATCACCTCGTCAGGACTTCATAGCTGTTGAAATAACAGGCTGTTCATGAGTGTCTTTCTTCAGCGCTTGCAGCTTTAAAACATGGCACGGACATTCCTTGACCTTGTATGCTTTTGCAATCTGTGTAGGCAGTGCTGCAAAGGCAAGAGGCTATAGTATGTCAGCTGTAGAGCAGCCAGATCTAAGCAGACCTGTGTGTTCTGAGCTGCTGGGTATTCAGACTGCTTCTATGTGAGAGGGTGAGGCAGGGGCAAGTGGACAGACTCAACTAGCAGCAGTGAATAACTTGTCCTCTGTATCTGACTGACTTGGTTAGCTTGTGAGCAATAGTCCTAGCATTGGGCTGACTACCTAGAAACATAGACTTTGACGGCAGATAAGGACTGCTTTGGCCCACCCAGTTTGCCCATTTCCTACCTATTGGATAAGCTGCAGATCTAGTTAACCAACAGCCTACTTCCACCTCACGTCCCACTAGAATTGCCTTGTCTGTCACATGCACTCTTGAATTCACCCCACTGTTTTTGACCCCACGACCTCCTCAGGAAGGCCATTCCATGGTCCACCACCCTCTCTGAGAAAAATACTTCCTCAAGTTGCCTCTGAGCCATTTCCCTCTTTCTTCAAATTGTGCCTCCTTGTTCTTGCACATCTCTTTTCTGAAAGATGCTACCCACTTGGACTTTGATTCACTTGAGGTACTTGAAAGTTTCTATCATGCCCCCTCTCCCTCCTTTCCTTGAGGGTATACATATTAACCTCCTTTAGTCTTTCTTAATATGCTTCTGGTGCAGACCCTGCACCATTTTAGATGCCCTCCTCTAGAATGCCTTCATCCTGTCTATGTCCCTGCGGAGATGGGGGTCTCCAGAACTGCATGCAGTACTCCAGATGGGGTCTCACCAGCTGTCTGTACAGAGGGATAACAACTTCCTGTTTGTTTTCTTTTTTTCCTATTTTCCCTCTCCACCTGAGGCCCCAGCACACGGCCGTCGGCTGCTGTGGAGGCACGCACGCACACACTGTGATGCCAGCCAATCCCTTTCTGCCCACCTGCACTGCCACCGCCTCCCACCTGTGCAACCCACCGGACCTCCACCCAGTGGATGCAGAACCAGGCGGGGGGTGAACCCACTTGAGAGAGGAGAGCAGCCTGCCGCTTGCTCAATCCTGCTCCTCCACCTCCCGCCTCTGTGCCAGCATCCTTACAACCCGAGAACTTCCTGTTTTCTACTGGTGATGCCTCTCCCCATGCATCCCAGTATCCCCCAGCCCTCCTTCTGCCTTCTCACATTGCTTGCCTACCTTTAGGTCATCTGATATGACTACCCCAGGGCTCTTTCCATTTTGTTGTTGTTAGTACTCCCCCCAATGTGTGTGTACTCTTCCCTTGGTTTTTGTTTCCCAGGTGCATTACTTTTCACTTCTTTGATTAAATCTAAGCTGCCATACTTGAGTTTTTTCATATTGCTTTTTCCGTACTTTTTCCATTTTCTCCTGTATACCCTCTTCTCCCTCGCTGCATGAACATGTGTGTGTGGAAGCACGCGCACATCATGTCTCTGCACTTCTGTGTCTCCTGGCCTCCAGTGCTGCTCTCTGGCCTCCACTAGTGGGCTGCCAAGGTGCAGAATGACAATCCTTCCCTCCCTGTGGGAGGAGAGCAGTCTATCAGGACTCGATCCATCTCTCCCTGCCGACCCCGGCAGCCGAGGTCCTCCTGACCCTGGGGCTGTCATGCAGGAGGTGTGGCGCCCAGCCAACCCCTCAGCGCCACCGGCCAGCTAAGCTGCCATACTTTGATCATTCCTCCAACCTTGCAAGTCCCTTCTCATCTTTTCCACCCCTTGTGTATTAACCCTGTTGCAGATCTTTGTGTCATCTGCAAAGAGACATACTTTTCCTTCAGTGTCTCTGCAGTGTCACCTATGAAGACATTAAAGCGGACTAGTCCCAGTACTGAACCCTCGCGGAACCCCACTAGTAACCCGCTTTCTTCAGAGTGGACTCCTTATACTATTACCCTCTAGGCCCTGTTGTCCAGCCAATTGTCTCACTCAGGTTACCACCCTGGGACCCACCCATGCTGGCTAACTTCTTTATTAATCTTTGTGTGGGACTGTGTCAAATGCCTTGCAAAGTCTAGATAGGCCATGTTGACAGCACCTCCCTGATCTACTACTATGGTCACCCAGTCAAAGAAATCTATTAGCTTTGTCTGACATGACCTTCCTACTGAGAATCCATGCTGCCTTGGGTGCTGTGCCCTGCTGGCCTCCAGGTACTCAACATTCTTTCTTTCTGAAATGATTCGATCATTTTCCCTACCACTGAGGTCAAATTAACAACTCTGTAGTTTCCTGCCTTTGCCTTGCTCCCACTTTTGTGAAGGGAATCCATCGACCCTCCTCCAGTCCCCGGGTACCACACCATCCTCCCATGATTTGTTAAAAGTGTAGTCAGTTGTGTCACTAGTTCTCCCCTTAGTTCTTTTAGAATTCTTGGGTGAATCCTATCTGGCCCCATTGCTTTGTCCACCTTCAGTTTTAGGAGTTCTTTCACAAACCTTTCTTCTGTGAATGGACTGGTATTGACCCCAAGCCAGAGTGATTCTGTTGTTTGGCTTAGGTACCTCACCACCTCCTCTTTGTGAATACTGAGCAGAAGCATTCATTTAGTATCCCTGCTTTTCACTGTCACCCTCTGCCCACCCTCCCTCCCTTTTATTAAGCCTCACTATCCCTCCCTTGGCGTTTTTGCTCCCTAATGTACCTATAAAGGTTTTATCCCCTTCTTAACTGAGTTGGCTGTCTTTTCCTCTGTTTGGGCCTTTGCTATTCTGACTGCCTTCCCCACTTCCTTCTGCTTTAACTGGTACAGTTCTCTGTCCTGCCCTTCTGTGTTTCCTTATACTTCCTGAATGCTGTCTTTTTTTTTCCTAACCTTCCCTGCCACCTCTTTCAAGAACCATAGTGTTTTTTCCTTTGTTTTGTTTGGTTATTTGCTTCACACAAAGGCTTGTTGCCTCTGTGGCAGTTTGATTTTCCCCATTGTTCCTCCACTCTCCTCCTTGCCCGTTTGCCAGTGCTTTTCTCAGGCACTCTCCCATTTTACCAAAGTCAGCCCTCCTAAAGTCCAGTACCCTCGCTTTTGTAGCTTGACTCTACAGCTGTGTTTATCGTGAACCACACTGTTTGGTGAGTGCTTATTCCTGATGGCTACTCACTTCTAAATCTGAGATCTCTCTCCATCCCCATTTGAGGAATACTAGGTCTAAGATTGCTTCCTCCCGAGTGGGTTCCAGCACTACCTGTTTGAGGCATGCCCTGTAGGTCATCTGGAATGACCCTGCTCTTGGATGTGGTTGCAGCAAAGGTGCTCCAGTTAACATCTGGCATATTCTGGTCACCCATCAACATCATCTCCCCTTTTCTGCCATCCTAAGGGTGCGTTTCTGTCATTTTGCTCATTCCCCGAGATGGGGCTGGGGAGTCTGTATACAACCCCTGTGCGGATTGTGGTGCCATTTCCTGTCTCCAGGGTGACCCACAGTGTCTCTCTCCTCCCTGTTTATCCTTTAGTTCTGTTGTTTTGATCCCATTTCCTTAAGTTGAGAGCTACTCCTCCTCCTCTTCTACCCTCCCTGTTCCTCCTATAGGTTGTGTACCCTGGTATGTTGATATTCCAGTCATAGTTTTCTGTGTACCATGTTTCTGTGACTGCCATGATATGCAGGCATCCCTCTTCCATCAAGGTTACCAGTTCAGGGACTAAACTAACTTTTTAGTGCTTTCAATAAATGTCTGTGTTGCACGTATTTATAGTTTGAAACGAATCTGAAATGTATGATAAATAGCTAAAGTTAGACCATGTATTCTGCATGTTTTGCATAGAACTATTGTGAGCATTCTCTTATGGCCCGTTGCATGGTGGCCTCCATAGAAATGTATTTAAAAACAAAATGTTCTGGGTCATTTCATGTAGAGATAGAAGGTAGCAAATAGTGCCTTGATCCTAGTTTTTACCTTCCGGTATCTTGTTCACATGGCAGGACTCACAGATGACTTCTGTAAAGGGCAAACAGGAAAAAAGCCAATTTCAAACCGTACAGAGAATTCAGTATATTAACTACAGAAATTGGGTTTGATCAAGAGAATGCTTTAGTACAGCATGATGGGATCATGTTCTTCATGCGCACACTGTGCAGGTTTGTAGGAACTGATTTACCAACCAGGTCCAAAAAAGGTGGGGTTTCGATACAGTCTTACTGAGAAGGAAGACTATTGGATATTTATCATGTAGGCCACAAGGGGCACAGACTGAACAATAAGATCAAAGTAATGCCATGCCTATAGTAAAACGCTTTTGTGGGTGCAGAAAAATGCAGCCCAAAAATTCTAGGGACATCTCCAGAATTATAGGAAGGCATTTATCTGCTTATAGAAGTGTTAGTGGGGAAAACAAAATGCTTGGCACTCACCCACAGGAAACCCTCATTTCGCAGTAATACAGGTGAAAGTTCCTTTATTAAGTGCAGAATATAGCAATATATAGTAGAGTGAGGGTGCCATGTAACAGCCCATCCTTTAATAAAAGTGTTTTCAGGTTTGCTGGTGCAGCCAAACTACACACATCATTGCTTTGAATAACTGAACCAGGTTTTTTTTTTTGGACTCTTCTTCCTCCTGTTCACCTGTCCCATCCCCAGGACCATTGTCACCCCTGCTATGGCTCACCCAGATTGCCCTCCGGGGAGGCCGCTGGGAGGGCCACCCCGAGCACCCCCAAGCGGTGCTGCGTTGTCTATTCAGGCAGTTGTGGATCTCCGGCTTGGCTTAGTGGGGCTGTGCTGTTGGATTCTAGTGTCCATTTGTCCCCTCTTAGTGATGGGAGATGTGGCATGCAGTGACATAAGAGCGCCGCGTGCCCGTCTGGCACACCTCCCGGAACTGCTAAGCCTCGCCTGTGTTGGTCCCCAGCCTCCGCTAGGGCTGATCGCATAGGCAGTGCTTCCCCACCCTCTGCCCGTAGGAGGCAGTCAGTTGGGTGCTCGATTTTCCCCAGCCGTCCCTGATTCCCAAGCTTGCATCCAAACTTGGATCATCAGCGTCATGCAGAAATCCAACCGCTGCGCCCGACAGGCCGTCTAACCAACCCAGGGTTTTAAAGCAAGCAAGGACCTGATGCTGTATTGCAGTTGGGATAGTACAGAATGGGAGATTTGTACCCACAAATGTGTGCTGCCATGAAACATTGTGATATTCAGTAGTTGGCACAGTGGGGAGAAGCCCCTATTGGAACTGATGTTAGCGTTCACTGTCAGGGATAGCATCACATAAACATCCTGGCGAGCTACTGCAGATGTGCTGCAGCGTAGCATGGTGACATGCACTTAGTGCATTTTAAGGTGCTACATGGTAGCCCCTCTTCTGTGGTGCCATATCTCCCCATATCATGCATTTTACAGTCTGCATGGTGTCCAGTGTCTCCACCCCCAACTCCAGGCATTACCTGGTGGCTAGTGCCCTTCTCTTTTACCCCATTGTGATGTTCTCTGATGTTTTGTTGTTGCTTCCTCCACTCTATGACCCTGAAAAGTCCATCTCCCTGGTTTCCAGTGGTCTCCTCCCTCCCAGTCCCCACCATCCTCTGCAGCTGCACCTCCCCACCAGCACACAAGCTTGTAAGTGCTACTCCCAGGTTGCTAGCAGAAATAGTGGGAGTGACTGACTTGTGGCCTGGGGTGTGATCTCAGCAATGTTGTGTGCATGGCCCCCAGGATATTTACATTGCAGCCCCCATCTGTTTTTCCTCCATTTGCAAAAGCACTTTGTGGGTGCACAGGAAAGTTTGCAGCGTGGTCAAAATGTTTGCACCTGACTTTGTGACACTGAATCGGGCCTGCAATTTTTTTCCATGGAGACTCTGTACCGGCATGTAAATAATGCTAGGGTCCCCTTGTTATACATACTTTCACATGGAAACAATATTCTGAAAAGAACAAGTGGAATTTTTGTGTGTGTTGGTGAGGGCAGGATTTATGTGCCAAATGCCCCTATCACTCACTTTCTCCTCAGTCTCCACCAGGATCACGATAGCCCTGCCTTATCCTTGGGTCAGGAGGGTGTATGAGGGCTGCCTTTGCTTCTAATGTCACTGTCACGTCTGTGATCAGCCAGGGGGCAGTGCAAATGCCAGTTGGCAAATGCCCATTTCCTTCTCTCTGTCTGGGCTGAGCACCCCACATCTCTGTGTCCAGCTCTAGCTGGTACTAGGGTTGGGACACCAGAGTTGGCTCGTAAACTAGAGTCTCCCATGTAGAAACGCTGAGTATTGCCGCTGCACCCCCAGGGCTAGTCTGACACTTTATGTTTTAATGAATGTTAACCAATCTCTGTTCTGGTCTGGTATGTGTAGGCTGCCCGCTTCCCACCATCCTAAAAGGGTTGATGATGCTGTTGTTTGAACTGTATTAAACTGCAGTGGGGAATGGGAACTCTTAGGTGTGCCCCTCTCGTTGCAGTTTCTTCTAAGCCTGGGACCTGGTGAAGGTTCTGACTCTCGAACCTCAGAACAACTGCAGGCTGCAGGAGGACTTTGGCTATGCTGGCGGACTGTGCCTTGCCTGCTCAGCTGAGGTGAGGTTCTTCAGCATCTCTCGTCTGTCTTGCCCTTTCACCTTTTTCAGTCCTCTTTGTTGTCATGATTTTTTGGTCTATTTCCATTTTAATTTGAGTGTAAATAAATACAGTAGGGGAGCAACTACTGTTGGGCTAATTCCACCTTGAGTGTTTTGGGTAAATAGCTGTGGGATTAGCAGGTCTGACCCCAGAGGTCGCCACACAACATGTTCATAAATGCAAGAAGATCAAGCACCTGCAGAGAGCCTTTTGTGTATGGGAAGGAGATGCTTCATTAACAAACTGCAGATCCTGAATTACCATGGAGTTCAAGGTGGTTCTTTTTCTTTTTTTTTTTTTGTTAGCAAATGTTCTTCATAGGCATGCATTTTCAGATAAAATATTTACAGTCGTACGCTGTTTTTAACTCTATTTCTGTGATATCTATTACCATTAAGGAGAAAACATTATCATTGTAAAGGTGTGGATACAGTTCATTATCCATACAGTCATTAAAATTCTTCCAGCTAAGCTTCTCCACTGCCCAGCTGGTATATCCTCCGCTGAGCCTCATGATGTCTGATCTTTCTTTCCGCTGGAAGGACAGGCCTCCTTTTCACAGCTCTGCATGCATAAAAGGATTTCAGAGTTTCAAGTGCTTTACTTTGACAAATTTCAACTTCTCAGTTCACTTTTCAATTTAAAGATCTTACTTGAGAGGGTTCCTACTGTAGTCTTCACATATAGGACTACGCTTCCAGTGTCAGGTTCCAATGGCAAACTTGTAGCTAGCGATCATCGGTGAGGACTGCCCCGACATCCGGTGATGCAGCGCCAGCCTGACTATGAAGCGGTCCGCCCGCCTCCAGTTCTTCCGCCATCGCCACAGTTCATTTGGCTCACGAGTTAGAACAGCGATCTAATGCCCGCATCAATCAAGTTTTTTCTTCATTCCTATGTTTTTTCCTAATCAGATTTGACCGATTGTACGTCAACTAGCCCAAAGAAGAAGTGCTCTAAGTGCGGAGCTCAAATCCCGCATGGGGACAACCATTCCCATTGCCTCTTGTGTTCTAGGCCCAAGCACAACTCGGACGAGTGTGCTATCTGTCAGACCTTCAATCAAGCCACCTGGACCAGACGCGAGCGACCCTCGAGGGCTACCTCATTACCCGACGGCTGGCATCGATGGAAAAGGAGCACCAGGAGTTGAGAGAGAGGTCGTCGTCACCGACCAAAGGAAAAAAGGACAAGGAGAAGCGCCGGGACAGGAGTCCATTGCCATGCAGGAGGCCTGCTCCAAAACTGTGAGTACTCTTTCAGGTACCCCTGCGCCTCTTTGGCTGGGCATCTTCTCCCTCCTGTGGAGGTGAGCGGGCAGCCGTGGTAGTCTATCGAGGTAGTTGTTTCTCTTCCAGCACTGCTGATAAATCACCCAACTCAGTCGATGGTACTGCGGCCTCGACTGATAAGCCTAGAGAGCCTTGCTGCTTCTACTGCTCCAATAAGTCAGATGGTGGATCTTCCGTCGCCTGCATGGACCCTTCTTCTCGCCTGTCGGGCTCCCGTGAGGCCCAGATGCTGGCTCGAGTGTGCTGTCGAGAGAATCTTCATCCCTCCGGTCCTTCACCCCAGGGATTCGCCACCTGATCCTGTCTTTGTCCTGCCATCAGAATCGTTATTGGACATTTCATTGGGGTCCCTCCCAGAATTACCCCCATCGCCTGGTCTCTTGCTGCCTCCGGACAGGAGTCCGTCACCGGCCAAGGATCCCTCTGTGGAGCCCCTCCCTTAGGACTGTCGGGGCAATCCCAGATCCCACGCCACCATGTGGCCCTCTGGCACCTCCCGGTAGGTCCAGTCGAACCTCCAGGTGGCCTTCGGGCCAGACACCACTGCTCCGCCACTGGGCGGCCCGCCGCCTGCACCAGTTTACCCAATGCCGGGCCACGTGCTTCCATCGCTGGGATACCTGGTACAACCTTACAGTTGTAACCTGGAATGCCAGGTTTCCATTACCCTTCTTGGCAATACCCACAGTACCCGGCTATCAGCCTCCTCCTCCTCCTCCAGCGCCAGATTGAGATACGATCCCTGTGTGGTGGCAGGATGCCAGGACCCAGCTCATCACGGAGTTAAGGCAGTCCATGGGTGATATCCCCTACTTAGGGCCCCTCACCACAGATGCCCCTCCAGACAAGCAGTGGGTGCTCTTCCAGTAGGCCCCTCTGGGGTGGACCCTTCCATCCCCAGCGGATCTGAGCCTTCCGACTCGGACACCGACTCTGGTGCTTCACACCGGTGCCCAGTCGAGGTTCCACCCAAGGAGTCTCCAAAATCTCCTCCAGAAAATCCTCCTTTGGGGACCCTCTCATGCACATAAGGCAGCAGGAGGCTGGGCCTTCCAAGGAAATGGATCCCCGTAAGAGACTGGCGGAACACTTAGATCTGGCGACTGCAGATCCTCTACCCATTCCCCTGGATGGGTCCTCATGAGGTACTGAGTAACTACTATCTGGCAACAGCCGTCCTCTATCCCTGCTGTGTCCAGAAAGGCCGATAGTACCTACTGTTTCCCATCTTTCTGCTCATCCTAGGCTGACTCCATGGTCATTACTGCCGCCATGACCGGTCAGCCCAACTAAACATTTGAGTTCCTTGCCCCGACAAGGACTCAAGACAGTTGGATCAGTTTGGCGGAAGGTTTATTCCTCTTCCTCCTGTGCAGTCCGTTCCTTGACCTGTGTTTCACATGGTTGGCCTTCCAGAAGGTCTCCGCTACAGAGCTGGAGAGGATCTTCAGGACCTCCAGGATGAGGCGCTCCATAACAAGTTGCTGGACAAAGTCCAATGGGCAAGTCCTCCTGTCGTCATGCTTTGAGCAATGTATGACTCGGTGGACTCAGTGGCTAGGGCGGCAGCCACGGAATCTGCATCAGTCGCCTTTCTTGGCTCAGGATTGCAGGTTTGGCACAAGGCGTCCAAGTCTTCCCTCCTAGACGCCCCTTTCAGGGGTCCGTCCTCTTTGGCGGTGATGCAAAGATAATCACTGGGCTGCAGGAGAGCGGATGCTCCCTTTGGGACGTATGCTCCATGTACCATACGGGACAGAAAAAGCAGCCATTTCGTCACCAGAGATGATGGAATAAAACCAGGGTAAACATCAAGGAAAGCTGACGAGTCTCCCCTGGTCTGGTGCCCAAATCCCCAGGCCAGGATTTCCTAAGCCGGCTCCTGAGCTAAAGCTGCCCTCCCTCGGCATCCTGACTCCTTTCCCTCCTCCCGCTACTCCAACCCACACAAGGAGGAACTGGTAGGAAGGAGGTTTGGCCTCCACGTGGAGGGTCACACGAGATTCTTGGGTGTTACAACTCATCCAGCAAGGTCACTCGATAGAGTTCAGAGTTACCTGCTCGTCATCCTCCGGGACGGTCTGTTTTTATCCAAAGGATCAGATTTCCATAGTCTTCCAGGAGATTCAGGCCCTCCTGTTAAAAGCGCCATAGAACCCGTCCCTCAAAACCAACTAAGAAGGATTTTACTCCCATTTCTTCCTAATTCCAAAGAAGGCTGGCAATCTGAGACCGATCTTGGACCTCAACATGCTCAACCTCTTAGTCGAGTACAAGAGGTTTGCATGCTGACCCTTCTCCAATCAAATTCTTGGCTGTGCTTCCTGGACATGCAGGATGCCTACCTGCATATCCCTATCCTCCTGGCCCACCGCCACTTTCTCCGTTTACTTTTCAGGAGTCCCTTTTCAATTCAGAGCACTCCCTTTGACCTTTCCTCGGCCCCACGGGTGTTCACCAAGTGTTTAGTGGTGGTTGTGGCTTTTCTTCGCTGCCAGGGCATTTCGTGTTTCCGTACCTGGACGACTGTCTCCTCGCAGCACCCTCTCCCAACAGCCTGAAAGAGTTGCTCTCTTTCACTCTGAACTTGTTTGCTCTTCTGAGCATCATGGTCAACCTGCCCAAATCCCAGCTAGTAACTTCCCAATGACTCCAATTCATTGGAGCAGTACTAGACACGGTTCAGAGCAAGGCTTTTCTGCCATCAGATCGAGCCGAGACCTTAGTTTCTCAAGCCACTCTGGCCCAGGCTTGGTGGATCCCAGCACTGGCTGCTCCGTCTTTGGGACTGATGGTGGTGACCATTTCGACGGTTCCCTGACCAGATTACACATGAGGGTCACCCAGTGGTCTCTTCAAGTCCAATGGAATCAGAAGACAGACGACATGAACCAGAAGGTCATGATCTCCAACAGCTTGCAGAGATCTTCGCTGATGGCAAGATCTTTCAAATCTTGAGGAGCCCTTCATTTCCTATCCCTACCGGATCCTTACCATGGATGCCTCGGACTTGGGCTGGGGAGCCCATCTGGGGTTCAAAAGACTCAAGGTCTTGGTCCGACTAGGAGCTTCTGCCCACATCAACGCCCTGGAGACAAGAGCAGTTCTGTATGCCCTCCAGGTGTTCCAGTCCTGCCTCTACCAGGATCACTCCTTATCCAGACGGACAACATGTCCACAGTCTGGTATATCAACAAACATGGAGGAACTGCCGTCATTACCTCTCTGCAGAGGAGCAATGAAGGTTTGGTACTGGGCAATTCAGCATAGCCTTTTCTTGACAGCAGTCCACGTCCCAGGCGTAAGCAGTGTCCTGGCGGACAGTCTCAGTCGATCAGTGGCCATGAGTGGGAGTTAAAGCTAGAGGTGGTCTAAGATCTCTTTCTTGATGGGGTCAGCCAGAAATGGATCGGTTTGCTTCCTCATTCAGCATAAAACTACCAGCTTTTGGTTGCTCATTCCTAGGCATGGTGCTTTTTGGTGAGACGCACTGTCTCTCTCTTAGACAGGGAGGTTTCTTTACACTTATCCTCCCTTTCTTCTCATTTAGAAGGTTCTGGTGAAAATTCAGGAGGAAGGAGCACATTTGATTCTGATCGCTCCCTTCTGGCCCAGCCAGATCTGGTACCCTCTCTTGCAACATCTGGCGCTAGAACCTCAGATTCCCCTGCCGCTCTCCCACGACCTTCTGACTCAGGAGTAGGGCACTCTAGTGCACCCGAGCCTTCAATCTCTCCACCTGCGCCGTGGCACCTGTGGACATAGCGACCTCTTGCTATAGTGTTTCCTCCCATATTGCTCATATTTTGATGGAAGCCAGAAAACCTTCTACCAGATCCACCTACCCAATGAAGTGGAAAGATTCTCGATCCGTCCCTAGAAAGGGCTGGGATCCCTTGTCGTGTTCGCAGCACAGGTGTTAGAGTACCTGCACATCTATCTGAGACGGCGCCTTAGTTATTCCTCTATCAAGGTCCATCTCTCTGCAGTGTCGGCCTACCACCTCCTGGTGGATGGTAAAACTTTGGCTCAATTGGAGGTCACCAAAACCTTTCTGAAAGGCATCCTCCACTTGAAACCTCTGGTCTGAACCCCTGTGTCCCTCTGGGACCTTAACTTCATGTTAGAGAAGCTGACCCTGCTCCCTTTGAGCCAGCTTCTAGCTGTGACATGCGCCTTTCTTGAAAACTTTGTTTTAGTTGCGGTCACTTCCACCAGAAGAGTTTCAGAACTTCAGGCGTTTGTCTGTAAGGAACTCTATTTGATTTTCCATAGGGCAGAGTCATCCTGCAGGACTATTCCTTCCTGCCTGCCTGCCTGAAACCACTCTCAACCAGAGTGTCGAACTACCAGTCTATTATCCCAACATTCTAACGGGGAATATCTTTTGCACACATTGATGTGCATAGGATTCTGAGGTATTATACAAACTGGACTAAAGAGGTCCATAAAACCAATCAGCTCTTCGTGGCCTTTGCTCCCCAGTGCCTGGGCAAGGCCATTTCCAAACATACCATTTCGAGGTGGTTGGCTAAGTGCATCCACTTCACTTACCAAAAGCATGGGAAATCCTTCCAGGGGCAGTTAAGGGTCACTCCACTTGGAGTTTTGCTGCTTCTACCACCTTTTTCAGGAATGTGTCCACAGCAGAGACCGCGAGCGGCCACGTGGCTTCTGTCCACACCTCACTAAGCATTACAGTCTGGACATTGCCTCTAGGCGCAGAACTGCTTTTCAGTCTTGCAGTTCTGCAAGGCCTCCTGTCATAACTCACTCAGTTGGTGATCTCACCTCCTCCCGGATGTATCTCCGAATTTTTCTTTTGGACTGCTAGGTATTCAGTCCTATATGTGAAGACCTACTGCAGGAACCCTCTCGAGTAAGAGATTGCAGTTACGTAAGAACTTACGTAACAGTAGACCTTGAGAGGTTCCTGCAATAGGTCTAGTTTCCCACCACCTTCCCCCAACTCCTGGAACGTTTTCTTTATTTTTCATCCTGCCTAGCCCTTGGGTCTAGAGAGCAAGCAGGGTCCTAGGAGTTATCACTCCTTTCTTTCTACTTACCTTTCTTTGGTCTCCAGTGGAAAAGAACTGGAGGGAGGAGTACAGGACCGCCTCTTTATAGTCAGGCTGATGTTGCATCACCTGACGCCAGGGGCGGTCCCTGCTGATGATTGCTAGGTACAAGTTTGCCGTTGGAACCTTTTGCCAGAGAGTGCAGTCCTATATGTGAAGACCTACTGCAGGAACCTCTCTCGAAGATCTACTGTTACGGTAAGTTCTTGTAACTGCAATTTGCTCTCCGTCATCTGACTTCTCCATGATTGATGGTGGAAAAGCAGAAGCCAGGGTTCAAATATAGCACCCAATGTAGGCAGAAGGTGCATGCCATCGATCTGCACATCACATGTGTCTACCGCCTAGGCAACCTGCACAGTGTCGAGAATTGTAAGGGTGCTGGTCCATTCTGCCAATGTCAGTCGAAGAACGGAAGACAAGATTGGCCTTCGATAGGTCTAAGCACTGCAAATCGGCCTCAGCTGTTGGTAGGTTGACTGCACAGCTTGCTTGCAGTCATGGAAGAAGCAGCAGCTGCGCGAGTACTTCATAAGTCTTGGTGCTGTTCCCAGCTGGGGCCAGCGTCTGAGGGTTTTGTGATGATTTCAGGGACATGTGTATGGCCCTGCAGACATTTGAGAGAGCTCTTCTCTCCATGCAAGAAGTCAAGAAGCACTATGGCTGCAGGTTGTGGGACCAACAAGGATCATGCTCTTCCCATTCTTTTAACTCCCCCAACTTGTCTACCTTGGTCAAGCTATCTCCGGTTGAGGGTTTGATCGAGGGCTCAACGGTAACCCAGTTGACCTTGACACTGGTCGAACAGGTGGTTGAGAGTTTTTCTCAAACTGGTAAGCTGGCTGTCAGAAGAGATAGAATAGTCAGTCTCGAGGACCTTGGTACTCCAGGAGGCCCAGGATTGGTCAGAACCCCCAACCAAGTTGCCTCTGAGTGGCTTCCACTGGCATTGTGCCACCAAGGTCTAGTTTGTTCTCTTACTAAGCAGGTGGTCTATTCTGATCCTCTAGAGAACTTCCATTTGACGTCAAGGTGTCGCTCATGCTCTCGATTGCATTCGACAGGAGGCAGTGCTATCTATGCTTCTCTACCTCCTCATCCTCCGATGAGGAGCGGCATCGACGTCTATATGTCTATGCTGTAAGGAGCTTATCTGGCAGCACTGGACCATTGCAGGGAAGGGTAGGGTCTACCCTGGAACCAGCAGTCCTTTGGCCTTCTCCGGACATTTCTGTGTCAGTCCACCAGACCACTGTGTCTGCTTCATGTCCACTTGGGGTGGAGGCCCCTTCACTGCAGCAACTGTTCAAGGCTCTGACTATGGACTCCCGTCCAGGCTGCCGTTTGCCAGGCCAGTTGTCTGTGATCACGCAGGATGAAGATACCAGGGTGGTTCATGGTGGTAAATGGTAAAGGCTATCTTCGACTCTGAAGCCAAGTCACAATTGCCTCAACCAGGACTCTGCTGTTTTGGCCAGGAATCGGTTGAAGTACTCCCTACTACTTAACGGGCCAACGCTTTTCTGGGGTTTTGCTCTGGTTATTCAAACAACATGAAGTCTTGCTATATTATGACATATGCAGTATAACCCCAGGTTAGAACTGCTCGGAGGTGAAAGAGTTAACTTTCCATGCAGGGCATGGAACCTTGAGCGGAGCTCGGTTGAACACTCTGTCTGTTGTAGCTCAAACTTAAACTGTCAGATTTTTTACTCCGCCTCACTGAACAGTCGCTCGGAGATTTCTCCTGCTGCTCGGTTCGTTTGTCGGTTAAAAAGTGTAATTCTCGGTTTATTTTACGAAATTGTGTATCGGTCAGTTCAAGCTCTGTCTGTGGTACTGTAAGTAATAGATAGGCTTATTTTATTTTCTTCTGTGTGGAACTTGTAACGTTTTTCAGTTCGGTTTGAACCGATCTGATGGGTTTTAAATGAACTTTCTAGCCTTTAGAGTGCAGTTCCGGTTCTTATCTGTTCTAAAAAAACAGATTTTATTACGTTTTTCCACAACCCGTGACACGGTTGGGAACCGATAAGAGAGTCTTGTTTGGCGGATTGCCACTAACGGGCAAGTTTTGGTTAGGCTGGCACTATGTCTGAGAAACCCAAAGAAAACCGACCCACTGGTTTGCACCAGGGCTCCTGTGAGGAAGCTTCTGCTAAGGCTGACCCACACACCACCTGTGTATATTGTCTGGGGTTGACCACCTCAATGCAGACTGCCAGATTTTTTCCTGCTGCCACCGTGGAAAAGAGAGTTGGTAGGCTCAGGAAAGGGAGGCAAAAGTCCGCTGACCCGATGGCCAGCCGGTTCGGTTCCAACCGAACCTGAGGGAGTGCCTCTGACCAGGGCGATACTTCCTCGGCAAGAAGAGTACGGCTCTGAGGAGCCGGTTCCAACTAAAGGGCTAGAAAGTCAGCTAGTGTGAGCCAAAAGTTTTTCTCCAACTGCTGAGAAATAGCTAAAGCTATTCAAATTGTCCAGTCTCTTTCTCCGGTTCCGCGAACCGACACCATCAGGAAGTGCTCGGTTCGACGGTTCCACCGTTCAAGATTATGATTTTGAGGATTTTTATGAACCGGAGGAGGGGCAAGAGGGGTATGAGGAGACTGAATGTGATTTTGAAAGTCTGGATGTGCCCATTGAACCGACATCTCTCAGACAGACCTTCAGGGGTTCCCCCAAGGCTATCTGAGTCCTTCTCATTTTATGTTCTATAAGAAAGTTGCTGAAACTCTCCAACTCCCTGTTGAGGAAGCTGTTGATGACCAAGAAGAGCCTGATTATGTGGAAATGATGGATATTCCAGAGTCTAGGAGACTGTCTATTCCTTGCACAAATCCTTTAGAAACAGACAGTAACAATTCTAAAACTCCTCACTCTATCCTTCCTGTTGATAAAAGGATGGACAAAAGGTATACATTATCAGGCTCTGATACGGAGTTCCTCTCTCAGCAATGCAGCCATGTGGGGTAGTGCAGGCTGCAGCCTGTGACAAGGCTAATATTCCTCTAGCCTCTCACCCTCCTGAAAAGGATTCCAGGAGGATGGATGCCATGGCAAAGAAACAGTACATGGCAGCATCTTTAGGACTCAGACAGGTGAATTATATGGCTTATGCAGCTAGGTACCAGAAATCCAGATGGGATACTGTGCTGGCACTAGCAAAGCAGGCCCTGACCAGCTTGCCAGGGAGCTGGAGCAGGTGGCTGTGGATGGTATTGAGGCATCCAAGGTGCAATTTCATGCTGCAGTAGACTCTAATGATGTTTCATCTAGAGTCATGGCTACATCTGTGTCTCTTCGCAGAATGGCCTGGCTCAGATGTACTGCCCTGTCACAGGATACCCAGTGTAAGGCTATGGATTTTCCTGTTGTGGGCAATTCTCTGTTTGGGAGCAGACAGAGAATTATATGAAGAAATGGATGAGTATAGGATCACCTATAGGAGTGCACAGGCCAAAGAAAGGCAAGCCACTCCTCAAAGGCAGCATGTCAGGGCAGGGGCAGGCCTTTCATAGGCCTTTTACCAAGCCCAGGCCTCCTCTTCTGCTTATGCCCAGAGGGGTTCTTTAGAGGAAGAGGCAGAAGGAGGTCTGGTAAATCTGCTTCTACCCTCAACCCAAAGCCCCAGCAAAACAGGCTCCCTGATGGGGTGGCCAGGGCCGATTCTCCACTACGGTAGGGGCAGGCTGGCTTACTTTGTCCAGGACTGGAAGTCTGTAACATCAGACAAGTGGGTCCTGGAAGTAGTAAGTTAGGACTGTCTTCTCAGCTTCAAAAATTTCCTAAGATGAGAACCAGGTCCTTTCCACCTGCAAATCCATCAGAGGCACTTGCCCTAGAAACAGAAGTTTCTTCCTCCTGGCTCTCAGAGCTGTGGAAAGGGTTCCACCCCACACCAGGGCAAAGGGTTGTACTCCAGGTACTTCCTTACCCCAAAAAGACAGGAGAATGGCGGCCCATCCTGGATCTCAGGTATCTAAACAAGCACCTTTTAAAACCAAAGTTCAAAATGGTGACTCTGGGAATTATTTTGCCCTCTCTAAGGCCAGGGGACTGGTTAGCCTCCTGGACCTCAAGGATGCCTACTTCCATATTCTCATCAGACGCTCCCATCGAAAGTACCTCAGATTCGAACTGCCCTCGGGCCATTACCAGTTCAGAGCAATGCCCTTCGGCCTCACCTCGCCCCGAGGTGTTCACAAAATGCCTGGCAGTAGTAGTTGCCCACTTAAGAAGGCAAAAGATTGCCATCTTTCCTTATCTGGACGACTGGTTCATTGTAGGCTAGTCTCCAGACCAGGTCAAACTACACCTACAAGTAACTCAGCAACTTCTTACATCTTTAGGTTTCCTTCTCAATATTCCAAAGTCAGTTCTGGAGCCTGTCCAGCTTCTTACCTTCATGGGTGCAGAACTGAACACAAAAGAAGCCAGAGCCTTCTCCTCTGGAAAGAGCAAGGACTTTGGTCTCTGTGGCCTCTTCTTTCACCCTGCAGGTCTCTCGACCAGCAAGGCATTTTCTACAGCTCCTGGGGCACATGGCTGCTTCTACAGCAGTAGTGCAGGGAGCAAGGTTTCAGATGAGGGACATTCAATTCCATTTGAGAGCTTTTGGTCTCAAAGGACAGATCCTCTAACCAAATTGATCCCAGTGACCGAACCCTGATCCAGGCCCTCCAGTGGCGGCAGGACCAGAGCAATTTGAGACAGGGGTTCCCTTCATTCCCAGTCTCATTCCTTGGCCTCTTACAGATGCATCCTCTTGGGGTGGGAGCTCACATGGGCGACCTTACTACCCAGGGTTTGTGGTCCCTCTGGAATCTCTGCTCCACATCAATTTGTTGGAACTCAGAGCAGTTTTTCTAGCACTCCAGGTTTTTCCACATCTGTTCAGAACAAGGTTGTTCAGGTAGAACAGACAATACCACTACAATGTGGTACATCAGCAAGCAAGGGGCACTCTGTCTATGGCCTTGTGCACGCAAGCAATGAAGTTGTGGTCTCTGGCTTATTCTCTGAACGCCTTCCTTACGCAGTTCACCTCCCAGGCAAGGACAATGTCCTAGCGGATGCTCTCAGCAGGATTTCCCAGGGCGTCACAATGGGCACTGGATCCCTAGTACTGGAGGTAGTATTTGCCAGATGGGGCACCCTCAGATAGATCTCTTTGCAGTCCCAGACAATCACCAACTTCCCTCTTTTGCTGCAGGCCCCCAGTGCTGGGCTGCAGTCCCTCTGGATGCCTTTCTACTCAGTTGGGAAGGGAAGTTTCTCTGCTTTTCCCCTTCCTCTTCTTTTCAAGGTGCTAGTAAAAATCAGATCTCAACCCTGCAGGATGATCCTGATTGCTCCAGATTGGGCCAGGCAGCCCTGGTACCCACTCCTCATGTCATTAGCAGTCCACCTTCCCTGTGTCTTCCCAGGAATCACAACCTATTAACCTGTGCCAGGGAGAGTTTGGTATCCGAACCTCAAATCTCTCAATCTCAAGGCATGGCTCTTGAAGAGTTAGAGTTTGCTGACCTACACCTTTCCCAAGGTGTATTGGAAATCTTGAAGGCCTCTAGGAAGCCTTCCACCAGGGCTACTTATAATTCAAAATGGAAAAGATTTTCCATATGGTGTGCTGGTAAGCATATTTCCCCAGAATCGGCTGACGTGCCCACGATTCTGGATTATTTAGTGCATTTGAATTCTTTGGGGCTAAGACCAGCTACCCTAAAAGTGCACTTGGCAGCTGTGTCTGTCTTTTATCAGCAGGTAAGCTCTCTTCTTTTCAGCTCACCCTGTGTTCTCAAGTTTTTTAAAGGGTTGCTTCACACCAACCCTCCGTTCAGGGACCCCCCCTGCTTGGGATCTTAATATTTGCATTGCCCAGCTTATGCAACCCCTTTGAGCCATTGTCTTCAGCAGAGCTTAAGTACCTGACTTGGAAAACTGTGTTTCTGGTAGCCATCGCCTCTGCCAGGCGCACAAGTGAGCTACAAGCATTGTCAGTGGAGCCTGATTTTATCTCCTTTCACAGAGATAAGGTGGTCCTCAGGACTAATAGAAAGTTTTTGCCTAAGGTGGTTTCAGACTTCACCTTAATCAATCCATGTCTCTTCCTGTGTACTTTACTGACCATTCCTCCTCTGGTGAGAGGAGATTACACAGTTTAGATGTCAAAAGAGCCCTTAGTTACTATATAGAACGTACCAAGGGTCATAGGTTTGAATCCTCCAATTGTTCCTCACTTATGGTGAGGTTGGTAAAATAAACCTGCCACTAAAGATCCATTGCCAGGTGGATTGTCCCGTGTATCAATTTGCTATGAAAACTGGGTAAGATTCCTCCCTCAGGCCTGAGGGCTCACTCTACCAGAGGTACAGCTGCGTCCCTGGCTGCTGCCAGGGACATCCCTATCCTAGAGATATGTCAAGCAGCTACCTGGAAAACAGTTCACACTTTTACTAAGCATTTCTCCCTGGATATCCAGGCTAGGAGTGATGCTCGATTTGGCACAGCTGTGCTTCAGAGCCTATTTCTAAGTAGGTTCTGTCCCTCCTCCATGGAGGTACTGCTGTGTAGTCTGCATATGTCATAATATAGCAAGACTTCATGTTGTTTGAAGAAAAATTACTCACCTTAGTAATGTTGTTTCTTCTAATGGAGTCTTGCTATTATGACCTCCCCCAGCCTGCCCCTCTCAGAACTTCTACTTTTGGGATGTGGGTGGGCAGTGCAATGTTGGCACTTCATAGATGCCCACTTTATTTTCACCCTTTTTAGGGTGCTTAGGTGTTATGTTTTATTTTTCTTTCTTGAATCCCGGACTTGAGTCTTTATTTTGGGATCAAGAACAAAAATCGTTTTGTAGTTAGTAGCCAGTGGGCTTAGTGTAGGTTTCTGGCTTCCACACAGAACCTTAGTGAGTTTGCTCGTAAAGATCTGACAGTTTAAGTTTGAGCTAGAACAGACAGTGTTCAACCGAGCTGCGCTCAAGGTTCCATGCCCTGCATGGAAAGTTAACTCTTTCACCTCCGGAGCAGTTCTAACCTGGGGTTACACTGCATATGTCATAATATAGCAAGACTCCATTAGAAGAGACAACATTACTAAGGTGAGTAATTTTTTCATATTGGGTTTATTAAAGTATCTTTGGAACCAGTGCAGAAATCGGCTGAATACCTGTTCACTGATATACTGGATAGGGATGAATCCCCAAGGGTTGGCTGTACCTAGTCTGAAGCCACCTAGGTACTGGCTCTGAGCTTTGGCAGCATCCACCATCCTGCCTGGCACTATCTACCCTTATGGTTCTCAAGTATGCAGTCTCCATGGACACAATTTCAGGGTTCGACCACCCCTCGGTGGAGAGCCTGGTATCAGATCTGACCTTCTGCAAGTCAAAGGCCATGGGGTTGTGGACAAGTCCAGATGAATTGACTGTGGCCAAAAATGTGTGCCACTGCATCTGTAGGTCTCTGTTGGGCCAATTATTTGATCATGATGGTGAATTTTGGCCTTTCTTTCTTCGGGATTGTGGTGCATCTCCTCCCCTGCTCCCACTTGATAAGCAGCTGGCAGTGCAGACAATCCGAGACAGAGTCAGTTGCTGGCTAAGCGCCAGCTTCAGATGGTAATGGACATGGGCGATTCTTGTGCACGTGCCTTGGCTATGGCCATTACTATGACCAGGCCTTGCTGAGATTGTCTACCTCCACTGTGGACACCCAGCATAAGCTGGCTGATGTCCCATTGCTGGGCACTGACCTTTTTAGCCCTGGCATGGAAGGACATCTTATTTGAATTGAGAAGACCAGTGCCACCCTAGATTTAGTGGCTTTGTCCCAGAAGAACTGGAAAAACCCCAAGCCTAAGAAAAAACTTTTCATTTTGGTTCTTTCAGCCACAGCAGTCCCAGCAGTGGCAATTTTAGCATTGGCAAACCCAAGTTCAGCAGCAAGGGCCAAAAGGGGTGGGGGGTAGAAGTGGTGGTACCTCCGGGGACCCTGTAGTCTGAGACTGCTCCAAGGCTGTTAAGTGATGGTTTGTGGGGTGCCATCCTTCCACCCATCCAGAGACCAGTCTCAGCTTCCGTCAGGTCAGTTGCACCACTTCTTTCCACAGTGGTCCAGTATTACCTTGGTCAGGTGGGTTCTGGAAGTGGTGGGCAAGGGGTGCCTCTGGGCATTAAGGTTCTCCTGCTATATTGTTTGAGTTCCTCAGATGTCCAGGGTGCTGAAGGACACATTGTTTATGCTGAGGACTCACAAAGCTTAGCTCCTAGAGTGTGGGACAATAGCTCACGTCCCAGATGCCTCTGACCATTTAGGGATATTTGTCCAGGTATTTCCTGGTTTTGAAACAGGACGGGCTGGTGCCCCATACTGGACTCGCACAATCTGAACATGTTTGTCGGAAATCTAAGATCTTCCAGAATCAGTCTTCACCATCAATTCCTAGTAGTGGGTCTGAGCCGAGGTGCTAGGATTCAGTGGGAGATGGAACTTTAAGAGGGCTGGTGACACACTAGGCTACATGTGCTTGCTGGCATACAGTGGCATCAGCATCCCAGCCGCCTCATTTCCCCCACTGTTGAGTGCATCAGTGGTAACGCCGCTGCCTGCTGAGGACTGAGAGCAATTCTTCAGTTTTAGTGTTTTAACTTTAGAGTTTATTTGTATGTCAGTTTAGTTTGTTTACACTTAAAGAGCTACTGACGTCTCAAAGAAAACTTTAAAAGCATAATAATTAGGTACCATTCTTCCTGCATTCAATTTATATTTTATATATTTCCTCTCCATTATTTGTTACTAATAAAATTTGCATGAATATATGATCTTTATCATAGAGTTTCTTTAGAGTCCATCTACGTCTGTAGCTTACTCCTGCTTCAAGTCACAATCCTCCGTTGTGACATCACAATCTTTGTCATGGGAGTAACTGTGATACCACAATCAGTGCTTTGTGACTTCAGGTAGGGAGAAAGCAGCAGGAATAGACAAACTCTTCAGGAGCAAAATCCTGTTTTCATACAGATGACCTCAGTAATAAATAATGGGAAGAGGAATACAGCACTAATGGGAAATACAAGCTGGACTGTGTTTAAATATTAGGTTTTGTTAAAGTTCTCCTGAGCGTGTCACCAGCTCTTTAAATAACTTCTCATTTTCTCTTGGCCCTTTATGTGTAAACTGTCGACAGCTGTGGACAATAGGGAGCCTAAAGAGGCAGGCTGCTGTGGCAGCGGCGCTGTATCCAGTCCGGCCTTCCGTCCCCACTGTCATCAAAGGGGCCTTTAGGCTTAAGGGACGCCATGGTCTTGGCCTGAGCCGCCTTGGTTTTAGTGAGGGCTCCTATCAGCACTTCCACCATTGGGCAGCACTTATGGAGCAGGAAGTGCAGTGACTCGGGTTCATGTGGCACTGCTGGTGGTGCACATCCCTTACCCTCGGGGTTGGTTGGTTGGGATGGTGCAGCCGGCGATGCTGCTGAGCCCAGTAGTGTGTTTGCCTGTGGCAGATGCCTCGAGTCCTTGCAGAGCAACACCGCTGATGGCTTTCCCGTCTGATGTCACCTCTGTCCTGTCATGGGCTGGAGGCAGCCTTGATGCCGGCTTGTCATGACACTAGGTCAAGTGTCACGTCCAGTACTGGGTTCAGGGCCCTGGTGGCCTGACCTGGTGTTGGCCTCAGTGTTGTATCTGACATCGCATGGGCTTGCACTGTTGGAAACCCTCCAAGTGTCACCTGCTGTGTTGATTCTGGCATTGCCCTGGCACCAGCACTAGTCCCTGGAGCCTGGACTGGTCACCAGTGTTGCCACAGCCACACACTGTGATGTCAGCTCTGTGACCCCTCTTTACACCTCCTCACATGGAGGATAGAGCAGAGGGGATGAGTCAGATACTGGCCTTATTTCTGAAGGTGGGGATGATGACTCTTATTATTCCACCAGAGGGTGGAAGACTCTGGGGTCACAAGGGCAGTGAAAGAGTAAGTCCTAGTGGACACCAGAGTGAAGGGGCTGGGGCAGGTCGAGCTGATGAGGCTGATCAAAAGCGGAGGTATAAACAAATTGACAAAAGATCTTTCTTTGAGTGCTCTTGCAGTAGGTAATTATAAATAGGACTGGAAGTCGTCAGGTGTCAGGACCCCACAGAAAATCTCTAGCTAGCAGTCTCTGGCGAGGGACCGCCCCCCCGTCAGGTGACGGCGTCAGGAGACCTCGATGTAAAGGGGCGGTCCCTCACACCCACCTTCCAGTTCTTTCCGCCATTAGCTCATGCCAGCGCCCTCGCGGTAAAAGTTCATTACCGTCAGCCTCTATAATTCGATAGATTTTGACGAGTATTTTTGTGTTTTTTTTTTTTTTTGATCGATTGTCAGGTATTCGTCGGTGTATGTTGTCCCCTACACCTCTGAGCACAAGAGCAAGTGCGACTTGCGCGGCGCCTAACTCCCCTATGCGACGGCCATTCCCTGTGCCTCTTTTGCCTAGGCCCTGACCATCCGGTGGAGAAGTGCCAGCACTGCCTCATGTTCAACACGCCACCAAGAGGCGGGCAGCAGTCCCTGGAGGCCCATATTTTGGAAAAGAAAGAGCTCCATGGAAAAGATCGTCCACTTCCCCAAAAGGCCATTGAAAGAAAAAGACAAGAAGAAGCACTGGGACAAGGGTTTCTCGTCCACAGCGTCTTCTTTGGGAGTCGCAGTGTTGCAGGTAACATCCCCCCAGGGACCGCTCCGATGGCTGCCATAGAGGCTTCTAAGGCGGCGGTGGTCGCCTGCCTGGCTCGCGCCGGGCCCTTCTCGAGCGCCCGGCTTTGGAGGCCTCCGCTTACCAGTAAAACTGTCCTGGTGCGCCTACTGTGTGAGCGGCTCTGGTAAACCGGACATCGGCTCCTCCGCCCGCACGGAGAAGGTCGGTAAGTCACCCGACCCTTTGGGGCGGCGCCACGGCCCCTATTCTGCCCGACCAGACCGCCCCTCCATTGCGGCCTGCCTCTGGCAAGGGTCCGTTAAGTCTGGCGCTGGCTCCTCTGGCGCCCGCCCGGATCCCGCTGATAAGTCAGACTTCGGTTCGCCCGACGTCTGCACAGTGGAAGAGCTGACGCCGGACCTCCCGTCCATCGTTCCTGGCTCTCCGCAGCCTTCGCTGCCCTCCGGGGACCCTGGGTCTCCTCAGACTGACTCCAGATTTTTCTCCCTCATCCCGGGCGCGCTGAGGTTCCTGTTCCCCCAGACAGGCCGTCCACCTACTGGTCCGACCGATCTGACGCCAGCCCCGATGCTGGCTCCTGGCCGGTATTACCGACACTGGGTGACATCCCACTCCTGGATGCTGCTCCAATGCTGAGCCCTCTGCCCACCGGGCCTTCTGCTTCAGACTCTCACGTGGGGCCTCCGGCTGGGCCGTCCTGCTCCAGCAGCCCCCGGCTCCGGTATCCGAACCCGTCGTGATCCGGCGCAGTCTTACCCGAGGCCACAGTATCCGACTCCCAGTACCCAGTGCCTCAACATCGACGCCGGGTTACGAACACGCACCTTATGGGTATAACCTTACCCTTATCCCTCCTTCTCCACCGCCTCCCCAGCCGCTGGTGGACTTGCACGAGACTCTGGTTTTCCTAGTGGGCTGAGGCCAAGGCTCAGCCCACCAGTGAGGTGGAGAGTCTTCCGACGACTGTGCCGGTCTTGATTCCTGTACGCCCACAACGACAAACTCCCACTCCCACCTCCGGACACCAGGGCTAAACCCTCTGGTCCAGAGAGGGGCAAGACACGCTTCCCGAGGGCTTCCCACGGGTCCGCTCTCCCCTCGCCAGGAGATGGAGTCTTCTTCATCACCATCATCTTCTTCCTCGGACGCCCAATGGTTGTTCCAGCAGGGCGACGAACCACGCCTCTGTCTAAGCCCAGGCCAAGGACTCCTCCAGAGGATCCTTCTTTACGGAGTTGCTACGAAAATCCAGGAGGTTCATAAGTGGCAGTCCTGGAGCAGATCCCCAATGTCAGAAACTCACTGAACATCTGGATCTGCCGTGACAGCTCCCACCTTAGTGCCACCCTGGATTGAGCCTTATGCCGATCTTATCACTATTTGGAAACAGCCGTTGGCTCTAGCCCCACGTCCTCGAAGTCTAACAGGCTATTTCAGGCTCCCAGGGTGTTGACTTTTAGACTCTCACCCTCGAGCTGATTCGGTCTGATTAGCGCCACGGTCGGTCAGCTAACCCGAGGCATTTGAGCTCATCTCCACCTGACAAAGAATCCGTCTTCTGGACCAGTATGGCAAGAAGACTTTTGCTTCTTCCACTCTGGGTATTAGAGACCTGAATTATGTCTGTCACATAGGGGATTACCAGAAGGCAATTCTTAGTGAGGTGGAATCCAAATTGGACTCCTTCCGGACTCTCAAGTCAAGCAGGAAGTGGCTGACCTCGTCCGCTCTGCACGTTGGCCAGTCGGCACATGCCCGTGTGACTTACGATGCAGTGGACACTGCTGGTAGGAGCTCAGCTTTGCCGTAGGCTTCAAGGCGCATGCTTAGCTCCGTGTGTCAGGGTTGGTCCCGAAGTGCAGTCCGCTATTCAGGAAGCACCCTTCGGGTTCGGTGTTGTTCAGTGGTGATGTCAAGGACATCATCACCGATCTCAGGAGAGAGAGACGACGCTAAAGTCTGTGGACTCTATGTATTATCCCCATCAAACGCAGCCGTCCCTTTTGCAGATGGAATCGCCAAAGGTGAAACCTCAGGAAAGCGGGCACCAAACGCTGGGCCCCTCCAGCTGCCAAGCCCCGCCTAAAACAGCGGGTGCTTCAGTATGGCGCTGCTGCACACCATCTGACTCTTCCTCTCCCACAGCCTCTGGGCTTCCTGGAGGAATCGGTAGAAGGGAGGTTTTCCTCCACCTCCCAGGCTGGGAGAGGATAACTTCAGATTCATGGGTGCTCCAGCTAATCGCAGAAGGACACTCAGTAGAGTTTCTACAGAAACCACCTCTTCACCTTCCTCCAAGGTCATCGTGCTCTCGGGAACACCTTCTTCA
This sequence comes from Neoceratodus forsteri, assembly GCA_016271365.2. Taxonomy (NCBI): domain Eukaryota; kingdom Metazoa; phylum Chordata; order Ceratodontiformes; family Ceratodontidae; genus Neoceratodus; species Neoceratodus forsteri. The sequence goes on along the minus strand of CM028129.1, from coordinate 244,731,986 downwards.
AACAACATGAAGTCTTTATATTATGACAGTAGCAGTTTGTCCCACCACTAGAACTGCTCGGAGGTGAAATGGTTAATACCATTCCAAAATAGAACTTTGAGCACGAGCTCTAAGAAGCAACTCTATCTGTGTAATTTCAAACCTGAACTGTCAGATTCTTTACTCCGCCTCAGTGAACAGTCGCTCTGGAGATTTCTCCTACTGCTCGGTTCATTTCTCGGTTTAAACAGTGTTTTCGGTTCGATTCAACCGAGAATAGTTTTATTTTAACCAAAAACTGTTCGGTTCAAGCTCTGTCTGTGGTAATCGTAAGTAAATTAAAGGTTTTGTCTGTGTGGAACTTGTAAGTTTATCGGTTCGGTTTGAACCGATCAGCTGGGTTTAAACTTATTTACTTTAAAGTTTAACATTTTAGAGTACGGTTCCGGTTCTTATCGGTTCTAAAAAAGCGGATTTTATTACGGTTTTCCAATACCCGTGACACGGTTAGGAACCGATAAGGGTGTCTTGCCTGGCACTGCCGTTTAAAGGGCAAGTTTTTCTGGTTAGGCTGGCATTATGTCTGAGAAACCCAAAAGAAGAACCGGCCCACTGGGTTTCAACACTGTGATGTCTGTGGGGAAGTCTTTCCAAGGCTGACCCACACACACCAAGTCTATTGTCTGGGTTTGACCACCTCCAATCAGACTGCCAGATATGTAAGAATTTCCCTGCAGCCACCCTGGAAAAGAGATTGGGCAGGCTCAGGGAAGAGACCAAAAGTCCGCTGACCCGGATGGCCAGCCGGTTCGGTGCCAACTGAACCGGAGGAGTGCCCTCTGACCAGGCGGAGACTTCCTCGGGCAAAGAAAAGCTGGTTCTGAGGAACCAATTCCAGTAAAGAAAACAAGAAAGTCAGCAGGTTTGGAGTCCAAACCCTTCTCCAACTGCTGCAGAGATAGTAAAAGCCATACAAATTGTCCAGTCACTGTCTCAGGTTCCGTCCGAACCGCCACTATCTGGCAAAAGGTCGGTTCGTCCGGTTCCAGTGGTTCAGGAATATGATGTTGAGGAATTTTATGAACCAGAGGAGGGGAGGATGATTATGAACAGTATGAATGTGGCTGAGAAGGTCTGGGTGCCCATTGAACCGGACATTTCCCCAGACAGACCTCCAGAATCTCCCCCATGCTATCTGAGTTCCATCTCATTTTATGTTTTACAAAAAGTTGCTGAAACCCTCCAGCTTCCCTTGGAAGAAGCTGTGGATGAGCAAGAGGAGCCTGATTTTGTAGAAATGATGGATATTCAGAGTCTGGAGATTGTCTATTCCTTTGCATAAGTCTTTTAGGAAGCAAACAATAAAAATTTTAAAAGCTCCTAATTCTGTGCCTCCTGTAGATAAAAAGATGGACAGAAGGTACACATTGTCAGGTCCTGATACAGAATTCCTTTCTCAGCAATGCAGTCATGTTAGGTAGTTCAGGCTGCAGCCTGTGATAAGCTAATATCCCTGCTTCACATCCTCCGACAAGGATTCCAGGAAGATTGATGCCATGGCGAAAAAACAGTATATGGCAGCCTCTCTGGGACTCAGGCAAGCAAATTATATGGCTTATGTAGCTAGGTATCAAAAATCTAGATGGGATACTGTTATGGAATTAGCCAAGCAAGCCCATGGCCAGCTGGCTAGCGAAATAGAACAGGTGGCTGCTGATGGCATTGAGGCTTCTAAGGTACAGTTTCATGCTGCTGTGGATGTTAATGATGTTTCCTCTAGGGTCATGGCCACATCTGTAGCTTTTGTGAGGTTGGCCTGGCTCAGGTGTACTAGTCTGTCACAGGATACCCAGACTAAGGCTATGGATTTTCCTGTGGTGGGAAATTCTCTGTTTGGGGAGCAGACAGAGAATTACATGAAAAGATGGATGAATATAGGACTACTTACAAAGTGCCCAAGCTAAGGAATGGCAAGCCACTCCTCAGAGGCATACCCCAGGGGTAGGGGTAGGCCTTTTCACAGGCCTTTTAACAGACTCAGGCCTCCTCTACCTATGCTCAGAGGGGCTTCTTCAGAGGCAGAGGCAGGCCGAGGGGTGGGCAGGCCTGCTCCCACCCCTCAGCTAAAGCTCCTGCTAAGCAGGCACCTGATGGGGTGCCCAGGGCCGATTCTCCTTTACGGTAGGGGGCAGGCTGGCTTACTTCAGTCAGAACTGGGCTTCTTTAACCTCAGACAAGTGGGTTCTGGAAGTAGTAAGCCGGGGTCTGGTTCTCAACTTCAAAAAGTTTTCCAAGTTGAGAACCAGACTTTTCTACAAGTGCTTCAGAGACCTTTGCTCTGGAAGCAGAGGTCTCAACCCTGTTGGCTCTCAGAGCAGTGGAAAGGGTTCCTCCCCTGCACCAGGGCAGGGGTCTGTATTCAGATACTTGCTTACCCCAATAAAGACAGGAGAATGGCGGCCCATATTAGACCTCAGATATCTGAACAAGCATCTTTTGAAACCAAAGTTCAAAATGGTAAGTCTGGCAATGATTTTACCCTCCCTAAGGCCAGGGGACTGGTTAGCCTCCTGGACCTCAAGGATGCCTATTTCCACGTCCTAATCAAAGCTCCCATCGAAAGTACCTCAGATTCGAACTACCTTCAGGTCATTACCAGTTCAGAGCAATGCCCTTCGGCCTTACCTCTGCCCCAAGGGTATTCACAAAGTGTCTAGCAGTGCAGTGGCTCACTTAAGGAGGCAAAGGATTGCTGTTTTTCCCTATGCTAGATGATTGGCTCATTGTAGGCCAGTCCCCAGAACAGGTAAAATCTCACCTGCAAGTTACCCAGCAGCTTCTCACCTCCCTGGGCTTTCTGCTAAATCTACAAAGTCTGTTCTGGAACCAGTCCAGGTACTCACCTTTATAGGGGCAGAGTTGGACACAAAGCTAGCCAGAGCTTTTCTTCCCTTAGAAAGGGTGGCCAATTTAGTGACTCTGTCCTCCTTCTTCACCCTGCAGGTCTCTCGACCAGCAAGACACTTCTTCAGCTCCTGGGACACATGGCTGCATCCACAGCTGTTGTGCAGGGAGCAAGATTTCAGATGAGAGACATTCAGTTTCACTTGAGAACCTATTGGTCTCAGAGAAGAGACCCCCTTTCCAAGTTGGTCCCAGTGACTCGAACCTTGATCCAGGCCCTCCAGTGGTGGCAGGATCAGAGCAATTTAAGATTGGGGTCCCTTCATTCCCCTGCTCACAATTTGACTCTCACTACAGATGCTTCCCTTCTGGGTTGGGGAGCCCACATGGGCGACCTTTCCACTCAGGGTGTGGTCCCCAGGAATCTCTGCTCACATCAATTTGCTGGAACTCAGAGCTGTCTTTTAGCTCTTCAAGCATTTTCTGCATCTGTCCACAACAAGGTGATACAAGTCAGAACAGACAACACCACAACAACGTGGTACATCGGCAAACAGGGGGCACTCGGTCTTGACCTTGTGCACCGAGGCAATGAAGTTGTGGTCTCTGGCCTATTCCCTGAACACTTCCCTCATCAGTTCATCTTCCAGGGAAGGACAATGTCCTAGCGGATGCTCTCAGCAGGATTTCCCAGGGCCATCACGATGGTCCCTGGATCTTCAAAGTGCTGGGGATAGTCTTTGCCAGATGGGGCACCCCTCAGATAGATCTTTTGCAGCCCCAGACAATCATAAACTTCCTCTCTTCTGTTGCGGCCTCCAGTGTTGGGCTCCAGTCCCCTGGATGCCCTTCTCCTGGACTGGGAGGAAGTTTCTTTATGCTTCCTCCTTCCCTCTCCTATTCAAAGTATTAGTCAAAATCAGATCTCAGCCTTGCAGGGTGATTCTGATTGCCCGGATTGGGCCAGGCAGCCCTGGTACCCACTCCTTCTGTCACTGACAATCCATCTTCCCTTTGCCTCCCCAGGATTCACAACCTGTTAACTTGTGCCCAGGGAAGGGTTTGGTATCCGGACCTCAAATCCTCAACCTCAAGGCCTGGCTCTTGAGGAGTTGAGTTTGCTGATTTACACCTCTCTCAAGGTGTTCTTGAAATCCTAAAGGCTTCCAGAAAGCCTTCCACTAGAGGCTACTTATAGTTCTAAATGGAAAAGTTTTTCCATTTGGTGTGCTGGGAAAATATTTCCCAGAATCTGCTGATTTGCCCATTGTATTAGATTACATGGTCCATCTTAATTCCTTGGGTCTCAGACCAGCTACCCTGAGAGTCCATTTGGCAGCTGTATCTGCTTTTGTGTCAGCAGGAAAGTCATCCCCTCTTTCCACTCACCCTGTGTTTTCCAAGTTTTTAAGGATTACTCCATACTAATCCACCCTTTGGGAACCGGCCCTGCCTGGGACCTAATGTTTGTATTGCCCAGTTAATGCAACCCCTTTTTGAACCTCTGTTTTCTGCAGAGCTTAAGTATCTAACTTGGAAAACTGTTTTCTGGTGGCTATCACTTCTGCTAGCGCATAAGTGAGTTGCAAGCCTTGTCAGTGGAAACTGACTTTATTTCTTTCCACAGGGATAAGGTAGTCCTTAGGACTAATAGGAAGTTTTACCTAAGGTGGTTTCAGATTTCCATCTTAACCAATCTATCTCCCTTCCAGTATTTTTCATGATCACCCTCTCTGGTGAGAGGAGGTTGCACAGCCTGGATGTTAAGAGAGCTCTTAGTTACTATATAGAGCCGCACAAAGGTCACAGAGGTTCGAATCCCTCCAACTTTTCCTTACCTATGGTGAAGTTGGGAAAGGCAAACCTGCCACTAAGAGATCAGTTGCCAGGTGGATTGTCTCTTGTATCCAATTTTGTTATCGAAACTGGGCAGAGATCCCCTCTGGCTTGAGGGCTCATTCTACCAGGGGTACAGCTGCGTCTCTAGCTGCTGCCAGAGACATCCCTATATTAGAGATATGCCAGGCTGCTACTTGGGAAAGCGGTACACTTTTACCAAGCATTACTCCCTGGATGTCCAGGCCAGGAGAGATGCTCGGTTTGGCACAGCTGTTCTTCAGAGCCTATTCCCTAAGTAGGTTCTGCCCTCCTCCATGGAGGTACTGCTGTGTAGACTGCTACTGTCATAATATAGCAAGACTTCATGTTGTTTGAAGAAAAATTACTCACCTTAGTAATGTTGTTTCTTCTAATGGAGTCTTGCTATATTATAACCTCCCAACCTGCCCCTCTCAGAACTTCTACTTGGGTGGGGTGCGGGCAACCAGGTGTGGGCACTATTTTATGCCCTTTAGCGTTTCTCCCTTTGGGAGTTTGGGATGTGTGTTTTATTATACTGTTGTTTTATTCTCATGTTGTTAGAATTGTGTTAGTAGTTCTGGTCCCCTGACTTGAGTCTTTGGTGTTGGGACCAGCAATAGTTGTTAATATTTAGGTAGCCATTTGGCTAGTGTAGGTTACAGCTTCCACACAGACCTTAGTGAGTTTTTGCTCGTAAAAGATCTGACAGTTCAGGTTTGAAATACACAGATAGAGCTGCTTCTGGAGCTCGTGCTCAAAGTTCTATTTTGGAATGGTATTAACCATTTCACCTCCGGAGCAGTTCTAGTGGTGGGACAAACTGCTACTGTCATAATATAGCAAGACTCCATTAGAAGAAACAACATTACTAAACTGAGTAATTTTTTCTTCTGGTCCAGGAAGAGATTTCAGCACTTTTGTTGAAAGAGGCAATAGAGCCTGTCCCCTTCCTCTACAGGGAGCGGGTTACTATTCCCACTTCGTCCTGGTCTCAAGAAGACAGGAGATGTAAGGCCAATTCTAGATCTCAGTTCCCTGAACTTATTTGTGGTACAAAGGTTAGGATGCTCTCTGCAGAGCCTTCTGCCCCTCCTTTAGTGGGACAGTGGCTGTCGCTCTGAATATGCAGGATGCTTACCTACACATACCTATCTGCCCTTAGCACTTAAATACCTCTGTTTTGCTTTCCAGGGACCACTGTCAGTTCAAGCCTTCCATTTGGTCTTTCCTTGGCTCCCAAGTGTTCACCAAATTCCTTGCAGTAGTAGCTGCTCACCCCAGGTTTCCTGTACCTGGACGATTGGCTCTGATGCCCTGCCCAGGAGGAACCCTGCGCTTCCTCTCCCTTACCCAGCAGGTCTTTGCCTGTCTGGGTATTACCATCAACCATACCAAGTCTCACTTGATTCCATCCCAGAGGCTCCAGTTTATCGGGGTAATCCTGGACATGACCTTGGGCAGGCCTTCCTGCCACCAGACAGGGCGGCCACCTCCGGACTCTGGTAAACCTGTTGTCTGGCCACAGGCGGGTCAGTCCGAGGTCAGTTCTTTGCCTCCCCGGCTTATGGCGGCTGCTGTCCCAACAGTCCTGCGCCGGCTCCACATGAGGGTCTCTCAGTGGACGCTTGTCTCAGTGGGATCAGTTGGTGGACGACCTGGACCAGCTTGTCCTAGTCTCCTCTACCATGGTTCAAGACTTGCAGTGGTGGATGGTTCGAGAGAACCTTTCGGGAGTTCCCTTCTGCCTTCCTCCCCCTCCCAGACTCTGACCACAGACGCCTGCGCCGGGTTGGGAGCCAATCTCTAGACCTCACAGGACCCAGGGCTCCTGGTCCAAGCTCAAAAATGCTTCATATCAATGTGCTCGAGCTTCGGGCAGTGCTTTATGCTCTTCAGGCTCTACATCTGCATCTTCTTCCCAGTCATTTAGCGTCAGACGGACAATATATGTGTGGTATGGTACATCAACAAACGGAGAGGGACTTGTACCTACCCTCTTTGCAGTGAAGCGATGAGAGTTTGGGATTGGGCAGCACAGCACAACCTTCACCTCATGGCAATTCACGTCCCGAGTTGAGAACACCTTAGCAGACAAACTGTCACTGCCTGCTCAAGCTCACAGTGGGAACTGGATCAGGGGTCCTAGACTATCTCTTCCTTAGCTTGGCAGAAGACACCAAGAGAAAGGACTGCTGTGTGACTGAACTTCTCTGCTGGGACTAAAGTAGAAGAACTTTTGCATTTGGACCTTTAATTTAGGGTAAAAACGAACATACAAAACAAAAACAAAAAAGTGTGTGTTTGGGTTAACTGAACTGAATGGGTAACTGAAAAGTCATCTAGGTGTAAATCTCAGGTGACTGAAAGGACTTAACTGCTGTGAGGTTTAAATTACTTGTAGAAAAATCTGGTAAGTAGGGGAGTGGCTTAGCTAGAAGGAAGCTACATTTAAAGACTGCCTTAGAAAGATTCTGCTAATAACTTGGCAGAAGACACCAAGAGAAAGGATTGCTGTGTGACTGAACTTCTCTGCTGGGACTAAAGTAGAAGAACTTTTGCATTTGGACCTTTAATTTAGGGTAAAAACTAACATACAAAACAAAACAAAAAAAGTGCGTGGTTTGGGTTAACTGAACTGAATGGGTAACTGAAAAGTCATCTAGGTGTAAATCTCAGGTGACTGAAAGGACTTAACTGCTGTGAGGTTTAAATTACTTGTAGAAAGATCTGGTAAGTAGGGGAGTGGCTTAGCTAGAAGGAAGCTACATTTAAAGACTGCCTTAGAAAGATTCTTGCTAATAGCTTGGCAGAAGACACCAAGAGAAAGGACTGCTGTGTGACTGAACTTCTGTGGGACTATATTGCTCTCCTTCCTCCACCCAAAGCTAGTTCTATTTTTATAGGCACAGGATTTGACTGACAACAGGAACTTCCTGTTTAGGGGCAGGAAGTGAGTGATCACAGAACCACAAGGACCCACCATCCTAGAAGGGCAAGAGTAGCTCTCCGGCCCCTCTAGCTGCTGGAGGTCTGCCTCTGACCAAGTAAGTGGTCTACTGAGAAATATAGGATATTCTTGTCTCAGAACAGGACAATCAGGAGCTTAAGGGCACACAGGCAGAAAGTAAGAGAGAGAGAAAAACAGACAAAGAGTAAGGATTGCAAACAGTTAAGGGGTCAGAAATAAGACATGATTGGTGGTGCAGTGCAGTGGCTGTGGAGCAGCAGTCCCGGGAGATTTTCTGGAGGATGCGTGTTGTCCCATCTGCAGGCACCTCTCTGGGCTGAGGGAGGAGGTTGCTCATCTCCAGGCTGAGTTGGCCAGGATTTGTGGGACCTCCTCTTCCATCCAGGGACCACCAGTGCCACTGCCGTTGCCTCAGAGGTTGCCAAGAAAGAGGAGCGGTTGGACCACAGTGGGCTCAGGGAGGGTGAGGTGGTGGAACAGAGGCACATCCCTCCAGTTGTACCTCTCCACAATTCCTATGCCATTCTGGCAAAGTGTGGTTCCTCTATGGAGGCACCTACAGTGGAGACCAAGGAGGATGCTGGGAACCTCCACAAAGGAGACCCACAGGAGGGTGGCAGGGACCTTGCAGGGAAGGAAACAACTCCTGGTGGGGACTCATTGTTTGAAAGGTAGAACTGGGCAAGGAAGGGAGAAGGAGGTAAGGTGCCTGCCTGGCGCCATGGCTTGAGGGACAGGGAACAAACCCCTGGGATTGCCAGAGCAGCTGCACAGGGGAGGGAGCTGGATGTCATTGTCCACCTAGGGACAAATGACCTGGCTAAGAAAGGGATTAGAGAAGTGCAGGAAGAGTTTGTGGAATTGGGAGGGCCTTAGTCAAGTAGCACACACGGTAACCTTCTCGGAGGTGCTACCCATCTATGGCATAGGAGAGGCTAGGATGTTCCTGCATCTGGATTCAATCAGTGGTTGAAAAACTGGTGTGAGCTCAGGAATTTGGCTTCATTGGGGACTGGGGTCCACCTGGAGTGATGCAAGCCTATACTGGCATGATGGGCTGCATCTGTCCGGGAGGGAACCAGGATCCTAGGGTGATAGGTTTAAATGCTTCATTGGCAAGCTTTTAAACTAGCCAAGAGGGGAGGCACTGGAAAGGAGCAGGAAAATCCTAGCCCCCAAAACAATCACGGTAGTAAGTGTGGCAAACACCAACATGGAGGTGTTGATAGGGAGAAGGGCAGGGGTAAATGGAGAAAGTGACAAAGGCAAGAAGGACAGAGATGGGGCAAAAGGGGTAAGGCCATCAGGAAATGGAAGGTAATGAGTACCAATGCTCAGTAGTCTGGGCAACAAGCTCTCTGAGCTGGTGGCCTTAATGGAAGAGGGATGCCTGGATATCGTAGTAGTTACAGAAACATGGTACACAGAGAACCATGACTGGGATGTTAACATACCAGGGTACATAACTCTGGGGAGAGACAGGCAGGGGAGAAGGGGAGGTAGCTCTCTATGTAAAGGAAGGGATAAAAGCAACTGAACAAAAGAGTAAACAGGAGGAGAGGAGGCACTGTGGGTCACCTTGGAGACTGAAAGGGCACACAACCGCACAGGGTTGTGTACAGACCCCCATGTCAGGGGGAAGGAATGGACAAGGATATGATGGAAGGCATTCTTAGAATGGCAGAGAAAGGGAGATACTGTTGATGGGAGACCTGAATATGCCAGATGTTAACTGGAGCACATTTGCTGCAGCCACATCCAAGAGCAGGGCCATTCTTGATGCCCTACAGGTGGCAGGCATTAGACAGCTAGTTTGGAACCCACTGTGAGGGAGCAATCTTAGACCTCTGATTTCAAACGGGGCAATGAGAGGATCTCAGATCTAGAAGTAGGTTGCCATCTGGGGACAAGTGACCATCAAACAGTGTGGTTCACGTTAAACTCAGCTACAGAGTCAAGCCATACAAAAGTGAGGGTACTGGACTTTAGGAGGGCTGACTTTGGCAAGATGGGAGAGTGCCTCAGAAAAGCACTAGCAAACAGGCTAGAAGGAGGTGTGGAGCAACAATGGGAATTATCAAACTGTCATCACAGACGCAACAAGCCTTTTGTGAAGCAACAAACAAATCAAAACGAAAGAAAAGCCACTGTGGTTCTCAAGAGAGGTGGCTGTGAAAGTCAGGAAGAAAAGATAGCATTCCGGAAGTATAAGGAAACACAGAAGGAGCAGGACAGAGAGCTGTACCAGTTAAGGCAGAAAGAAGCAGGAGGGAAGTCAGAATAGCAAAGGCCCAAACTGAGGAAAAGATAGCCAACTCAGTTAAGAAGGGGATAAAACCTTTATAGGTACATCAGCGAGCGAGAAAGACAAAGGGAGGGATAGTGAGGCTGAATAGAATGAACGGTGGGTGGGCAGAGGGGACAGTGAAAAGCAGGAATACTGAACGAATATTTCTGCTCAGTATTCACAAAAGAGGAGGGGGAAATGCCTAATCCAATTAACAGAAGCACTCTTGATAGGGGTCGATCCTAGTCCTTTCACAGAAGAAAGGGTTCTGCAAGAACTCCTAAAACTGAAGGTGGACAAAGCAATGGGTCCTGATGGAATTCACCCCAGAATTCTAAAAGAATTAAGGAAGGAACTAGTGAAACCACTGGCTACTCTTTTAATAAATCATGGGAGGATGGTGTGGTACCGAGGACTGGAGGAAGGCGGATGATTCCCTTCACAAAGTGGGACCAAGACAGAGCTAGGAAACTACAGACCTGTCAGTCTGACCTCTGTGGTAGGGAAAGTGATGGAGTCACTTCTGAAGGAAAGAATAGTTGAGTACCTAGAGGTCAGTGGAGCACAGGATCCAAGGCAGCATGGGTTCACAGCGGGAAGGTCATGTCAGACTAATCTAATAGATTTCTTTGACTGGGGACCAAAGTAGTAGACCAGGGAGGGCTGTGGACATGGTCTACCTAGACTTTAGCAAGGCATTTGACACAGTCCCACACAATAGATTGATAGTCAAATTAACCAGCCTGGGAGTGGGTCCCAGGGTGGTAGCCTGGTAAAACATTGGCTGGACAACAGGACACAGAAGGTAATTGTAAATGGAGTCCACTCTGAAGAAAGGGCGGTTACTAGTGGGGTACTGCAGGGTTCAGTATTGGTCCAGTCCTTTTAATGTCTTCATCAGTGACATTGCAGAGGGACTGGAAGGAAAAGTATGCCTTTTGCAGATGACACAAAGATCTGCAACAGGGTTGATACACAGGAGGCGTGGAAAGGATGAAAAGGGACTTAGCAAGGTTGGAGGAATGGTCAGACGATGGCAGCTAGGATTCAATGCAAAAAGTGCAAATAATGCACCTGGGAAACAAGAACCCAGGGGAAGAATACACAATGGGTGGGGAGCTAGTAACAACAACAAAACAGGAAAGGGACCTGGGGGTAATCATATCAGATGACCTTAAGGTTAGCAAGCAATGTGAGAAGGCAGTAGGGAGGGCCGGGGTATACTGGGATGTATAGGGAGAAGCATCAGCAGCAGAAAACAGGAAGTTGTTATCCCTCTGTACAGACAGTTGATGAGACCCCATCTGGAATACTGTGTCCAGTTCTGGAGACCCCATCTCCAAAGGACATAGACAGGATAGAGGCAGTCCAGAGGAGGGCAACTAAAATGGTGCAGGGTCTGCAGAGAAGCCGTATGAGGAGAGACTAAAGGAGCTATATGTATACCCTTGAGGAAAGAAGGAGAGGGGGACATGATAGAAACTTTCAAGTACCTCAAGGGAATCAACAAAGTCCAAGAGGGTAGCATCTTTCAGAAAAGAGACTTGCAAGAACAAGGGACACAATTTAAAGATAGAAGGAGGCGGTTCAGGGGCAATGTGAGGAAGTATTATTTCACAGAGAGGTAGTGGATGCATGGAACAGCCTTCCTGAGGAAGTTGTGGGTCTAAAACTGTGGAGAATTCAAGAATACATGGACAGACATAAGGCAATTCTTGTGGGGCAGGAAGATAAAGGCTGTTGGTTAACTAGGATCTGCGGCCTATCCTGTAGGTAGGAAAATGGGCAGACTGATGGGCCTAGCGGTCCTTATCTGCTGTCCAAAGTCTATGTTTCTATGTTTCTTCCTACGCTGGGGAATGCCACAGGTGGACCTGTTCCCTCACCTCTCCCGACTTCTGCTTGCTCAGTCAAGAGCGTGGCATTTTTTGAGAGACTCTCTGCCTCTAGATTGAAGGACAGGTTCGTCTTATGCCTTCCCCGATCCCAGAGTCTTGAGAAACTCGTTCAGAAGGAGCACGAATGATTCTGATCGCTCCTTTCTGTCCCAGGCAAGTTTGTTCTCTCTTCTGCAACAATACTCGGAGGAACCTGCCTTCCTCTTGCTCTGTCGTGACTTTTACTGACCCAGAATCAGGGACCCTGGTCCATCCAGGTCTTAAGTCCCTTCAACTGCATGCATGGCTCCTGCAGACATAGCTCAAGCCCGATTTGGGGTTTCACCCTAAGTGGCTGAGATTTTGGTGGAGGCTAGAAAAACATCCACTAGGTCTACCTATGCCATGAAATGGAAACTGTTTACAATCTGGGCCGCTTCAAAGATTTCCAAGCCTTTCTCGTGCTCTGTTGGGCAGCTGCTGGGTACCTGCGCCATCTCGTTGATCTGGGTCTTAGTCACTCGTCCCTGAAAGTACACATGGCGGCCAGTTACCATGTCGCTTTTGCAGACAGGACGCTTGCTCAGCTGGAAATCTTTAAGACTTTCCTCAGAGGGTTCTTCACTTGAGATCCCCATCCGAGTTCCCGCCTCCTTGGGATTTGAATTTCGCTCTTGAGAAGCTTACTTTGCCTCCTTTTGAACCAGCAGCCTCAGCAGACATGAAGTTCCTTTCATGGAAGACTCTCTTCCTAGTGGCCATTACTTCTGCTCGGAGGACTTCCGAGCTCCAGGCCCTGATGTGTAAAATCCTGCATTTGATTTTTCACAAGGAACGTGTGTGGCTCTGTGCACCAATCCTAAGTTTCTCCCCAAGGTGGTAGCGGAATCTGCATTGAATCAGTCCATAGAGTTACTAGCTTTCTTTACTAATACTCCAATCAAGGGAGTATCTATTACACACTATGGACGTTCACCGAATTCTGAGATACTACACTAACAGAACAAAAGATCTCAGAAAGACTGATCAACTGTTTGTCTCTTTTGCCCACAAAAGAGAAGGCAATGCTGTTTCTAAGCAATGCCTGTCCAAATGGTTAGCTCATTGCATCACCTTCTGTTATGACAAGTACAACAAGACCCTTCTGGGTCAAATGAGAGCCACTCCACCAGAGGAGTCGCTGCCTCAGCGGCTTGTTTCAAGAATGTGTCAGCGGCAGACATCTGTGCTGCCGCCACTTGGACTTCCGGCTCATACCTTTAGAAAACATTGCAGTTTTGATATTGCCCTCGCCATAGAGCAGGCTTTGGGCTTGCTGTTCTGCAAGCCTCCTTTCTTGAGCCCTTCACAGCTAGAGGATCTACTTTGAGTAGCTTTCCTCCTCCCGCTTGCTTCTTCTTGTTCCAGATTGCTTGGGACTTGGTCCTATTTAATTACCTACTACAAGAGCCCTGTCAGTAAGATAGTACAGTTACGTAAGAACTTACCGTAACAGTAGATCTTCGAGAAAGGCTCTTGCAGGTAATACCTTCCCGCCTCCATCCCCTAAGCTTTTTCAGCTCCTTTTCCAGTGAGGGAAATATTTGTTTCTCTCTCATCCAGCCTCTTTTGGCCTGTGGGGAAAGAACTGGAAGGCAGGCGTGAGGGACCGCCTTTATACCGATGTCTCCTGACGCCGGTCACCTGACGTGGGGGCAGTCCCTCGCCAGGGACTGCTAGCTAGAAATGTTTCATGGGTCCTGACGCCTGCCGGCTTCAGTCCTATTTGTAATTACTTACTGCAAGAGCCTCTCTCAAGATCTACTGTTATGATAAGTTCTTACGTAACTGTACTTTATGAATGGACGTTGAACTGTTTCAATCTTATCTTAAAATTTTGGTAATTTTCAATATTTTGACCCCAAATTTTCAATCTAGCAATATCATTTTCAAGGATATCTTCCCCATTAGGCCACACCTTTGGAACTATAGCCAGGCATTAGTTCCACATGGAAACTTTTGATAACTGTAGGCCGCCCACGATGATGTCCCACATCTGCATCTACATAAACATGAGCGACCTCATCACCTCTCCGTTGTTTTCCCACCGCTTGATCATCCTCTTCTATCCTGCTGAAGGAACCATTGTCAACTAGCAGTTGCCATTTATTCTATATTTTAACAGTTTATTTCATTGTCTCTGCATGCTGCTATAATTGAAAGAGCCTTTATTTCGGTACTGTAAGCATGGAGATAAAATAAAGAGGACACATGCTCACGTTCGCACGCACACACAGTGCCTGTGTGTGCTACTTTGGCCTGTCTCGCAGCATGAGGACTCTGAGATCTGCCAGAACTTCAACTAGGCTACGGGGAATGTTACAAGAAAGCTCCAGAAAATGTCCTTCTCCTTAAAGCAGCAGTACTAGTTAACGATAATTTAAATAACTGTCTGAGTTTGTTTTTGCTTTATTTAATTCCAAAGGCAAGAAAAAGGATTTTGAAGTTCTTAAAAGTTGTTGGTCTTTTGTCATGTTAGTAATCATGTCAACAATAGTGGATGTAAGTAAATCAGGGTGGTGGTGTGGCTGCTAGCATTCAGAAACATGTACTGGCAACACCCAGCATATTTGCATTATAAATACAGTGAGTACTGTTAGTGTGTGCTCTGGGAGAAGATTTTTGAAGTTACTGGTGGCTGCCATCTTTATTGTCGTGCCACGGAAATTACAAAAGTTGCAATTAAAACAGTCTTAAAATAGCTGATTTAATTTAAAATACCCCAATGAAGAATCTAAGAGTATCAGGAATACATTACTGCTAAAAAATGGTAGGATGATGTTTTGCTGGATAACTAGTACTGCTGCTTTAAAACTTTGAAAGCCATGAAGAAGGACCAAGACCCAAAATCAGTGTCTCCTCGCCATTGGCTAAGAAACGCCACCAAGTCAAAGGACTGGGACCGAAAGGTTGTCGAGTGGCCTCATCATCATCATCTGGCCACTAGCAGAAACATAGAGGAAAGAGATCTGCTTTGCCAACAAGGTCCTGGTCGCCCGCTGAGACAAAATAAATATGCTGCATCATCACCCACTCCAATGGCGTTGTGACAGCCACCCCACCCTCCCGACCGTCAATGAGGCGCCAGGTTGGGGGCTTGGCTTAGGTGCTGTCCTACCTGTGGATGGTAGGATGCCACCATCATCAAGCCAAGGCCAGTCATCGGCGCCAAGTAGTCACGGTCCCTAGCCAAGGCATTGTCGACTCTCAGACTGTGCTGGTGTCGCTTTTCAGAGATGATACGACGCATTCTGCCTGGCTTACCCATGCAGGTGTCCCTGGTGCATTCTGCAGCTCCCATCGCTGATGGAGACGGTGACGAAATAGAATACAGTTCTGACCGCAGTCACATAGACATAGATGTTGTCAGCAGATAAGGGCCTTGTGGCCCATCCAGTCTGCCCTATTCCTCTTTCTGATGCTTAAGGTACCCTACATGCTACAAGTTCTCCCACTTTCATCCTAGCTTGATAATTCCATGTGCCTATTCCATGCATTCTTGAATCCCTGAACTGTGGCACCCCATCACTTCCTGTGGGAGACTATTCCATCTCTCCACCACGCTTCAGTGAAGTAGAATTTCCTCAGGTTCCCCTAAGTTTCCCTTTAGTCTCTTGCTGTGTACCCTTGTTCTGCTATTTTCCTTCATGTGAAAGATGCTCACCTCTGGTACCCTGTTGATCCCCTTCAGATACTTGAAGGTCTCTACCATGTTCACCCTCTCTCTCCTTTCCTCCAGGGAGTACATATTGAGAGCTGTGAGTCTCTCCTTGTACAACTTATGTTGCATCCTGGACACCATTTTTGTTGCCCTCCTGTGTACCGTCTCCATCCTGTCTGTCTTTGGAGATGGGGCCTCAGAACTGAACACAGTACTCAGATGAGGCCTTACTAGGGAGTTGTACAATGGTACCACCATTTCCCACCTTCTACTTGTTATACCTCCCTATGCACCCTAGTAGTATTCTGTTAGCCTTTCCCACAGTTTTGTTGCACTGTGGCAGTAAGCTTACAACAGACAAATGGAATCTGGAAATACTTGCAAGGGGCATACTCTGGAGCATCTAAAAAAATCATCCTCTGCCTCCTTCCTGTCATCTTCCGGGTGATTTGTCCTTTCTGAAGGAAGAAGTGCAGTCATTATTCCAGAACGTGCTATAGAACCAGTTTCTCCACAACAAAGAAACAGAGAGTTCTAGTTCATATACTTCCTGGTCTCAAAATGAAAGGGATCTGTGTCCTGTGATGGATCTCAGGATTCTCAACTTCTTTATCAAATACAAGAAGTTTTAAATAGTATCCATACAAGCTGATTCCCTTCTGCAGAAAGGGTACTGACTTTGTTCCTGAACATGAAGGATGCATACTGTCATGTCAAGATCAGAAAATCACCACGGGCAATACGTTTGCTTTGTGCTTAGTGGTGGTGGGGTATTACCAGTTCACAGTATTGCCCTTTGGCTTGTCTTCTGCACCACGGGTCTTTACCAAGCGTTTGGAAGTAGTTGCAGGAGCCCTTCGCATCAGCGGGCCTATATATTCCCTTATCTGGACGACTGGCTGCTGAAGTTCATCTTCAGGGGAACTATACTACATACCCTGTCTTGGACAAGGCAGTTGTTCAAGCACTTGGTGGTCAGAGTAAATGTGCCAAAATCTGTGCTGACTCCTGCCAAAGACTGCAGTACATGGGTCAGTCTTGGACACAAAGCAGGGTTGTTCTTTCCTGCCAAAGGAAAGCAGAAAATCTGATTGCCCAGGCACAGCTGGTATACAGGAGTCACCATGTCTCTGCAAGGACAACGTTACCTCTTCTGGGTCTTGTGGCTGCAGCCATTGTAACTGTGCTCTGGCATGTTTACATATGAGAATCTCTCAGTGGACGCTCAGAGTCCAGTGGGATCAGCTGATGGACGAGCTGGACCAAAGGTTCTCATCACGTCCCTGCTTTGCAGAGCATTACTTTGTGGATGGATAAAACTATCAAAGAGTGTTCCATTCCTGTACCAGCTGCTGTACAGAGCCTCATCACAGATGCCTCAAGCTCTGACTGGGGTGCTTATCTTGGCCATTACCAGACGCAGGGGTCATAGTCAGAATGGAGGCCAAGTTATACATAAATGTCCTGGAGATGAGAGCTGTCCTATACAGTCTCCAGGCATTTCAGGAGCATGTCAGTTCTATGACTGGGTAACTAGGCAACTGGACCGGGGCCATGCAGTGGATGTCCTGTATCTGGACTTCAGTAAGGCATTCGACTCAGTGCCACATGGAAGGCTGGGAAGGAAGTTAGTAGGCACAGGCCGGGTGCGAAGCTGGTGAGATGGGTAGGAAACTGGCTGCAGGGAAGGCAACAGAGGGTGGTGGTGGGTGGGGAGCTTCACACCCAAGGGCAGTGACGAGCGGTGTTCCACAGGGCTCGGTGTTGGGACCAGTGTTGTTTGGGATATTCTTTGCAGACATATCATGGGACATCAAGAGCAAGATTAGTCTATTGGCTGATGATACCAAGGTAGGCGCAGTGGTGGATGACCTAGGGGATGGCAGGGGTTGCAGGATGATCTGGCAATGCTTGAAACCTGGTCAGACACCTGGCAACTGGGCTTTAATGCCAAAAAGTGCAAGGTGCTGCATTTTGGATGAAGAACCCAAGGAGGAGTTACCAGCTAGGGGGGTGCAGCTAGCCCAGACAGAGGAGGAGAAGGATCTGGGTGTGCTCATTACAGGGTCAATGAACAACTCGGCACAATGTAGGAAGGCAGCTGCAAGAGGCCAACAAAATGCTGGGTTGTATTGCAAGGGTATATCCTCGGAGGTGATTCTGCCACTGTATAGGTCATTAGTTAGACCAGACCTGGAGTACTGCGTGCAGTACTGGCGTCCGATCTGAAGAGGGACATTAAGTTACTGGAGGGATGCAACGCAGAGCGACAAAGATGATCAAGGGGCTGGGGGACGGATCACACGAGAGGAGGTTGATGGAGTTGAACATGTACTCACTGGAGGAGAGGAGAGACAGGGGTGACATGATTGAAACCTTTAAATACATGAAAGGAAGAAACAAGACTGGTACAGAGGGCTGTTCAAAGTAGGGAAGGGAGGGCCACCAGGGCCATGATATGAGACTGGGCGAGGAAGGTTCAGGAGGAGATGAGGAGACACTTTTTACAGAGAGGGTGGTGGCTGGGTGGAATCGTTACCTGCTGAAGTGGTATGCAGTAGAACAGTGGACTGCTTCAAACAAGGATGGGACAGGACAAGGGGAGGGTTAATGAAGGAAGGGTGGAAGGGAGGCAGCTGCAGAATAGGGGTGCTAGCTGCACATTCGAGCAGACTTGATAGACTTCTAGGCCTTTATCTGCTGGCAAATTCTCAGATGTTCGTATGTGTGCCCAGGTCTTCTGTTAATACAGATAGAATGCCAGAGTGATGCATTACATCAACAAACAACGGGCACTCATTCATATCCCTTTGCAGGAAGCAGTGAGAATATGGTACTGGGCTTTGTCCCACAGCCTACAGCTGTCAGCTGTGCATCTCCCAGGTCTTCAGAATGTCATGGCAGACAGGCTAAGTGCAGGTTGCAGTCCAGGATTCATGAATGGGAACTGCTGACCTCTGTGGTAAATTATGTCTTCGGAAAATGGGATTGTCCAGAGCTGGACCGCTTTGTATCCCCACGCAACTGTCAGGTTTCTACTACTACCTCTCTCCAGCACCTGGAGTTTAGGGCAAGATGCGTTGTCCCTGTCTTGGAAATGGAAATTCCTATACGCTTTTCCCTCAGTTCATCTAACACTGAGGCTGCTGCTCAAGCTGCAGAAGGAGAGTACCACTGTCATCCCTCATTACTCCAGTATGGCCTCACCAGACATGGTTTCCACTTCTGCAAGCAGTGGCATTGAGCCTCTTATACCCCTCTACCTCTGTGTCGAGGCCTGTTGTCACTGGACAAGGAATCCCTGGTCCTTTCAGACATGAAGTCACTACATCTGCATGCATGGCTCCTGAAAACATAGCCATTGCACATACCTTGGGACTTGAATTTTGTGTTTGAGAAACTGATATTGGCTCCATTTTGAGCCTGCTGTTAAGTTGTGGCTTACGTTCTGTCATGGAAAATGTTATTTTAGCTGCAATCACTTCTGCTCATTCCAGAGCTTCAGGTTCTATTGTGAGAACCTCCTTATTTGATTTTCCACAAAGGCAGGGATTCTTGTATGAGAAACTCGACGCTTCTACTGAAGGTGGTATCTGAATTACAGTGAACCAAATGATGTGCCTTCCTGTTAACTACCCTGAGCATGCTGATAGGGTGAGGCATTGCTTCATCGTTGGATGTACATAGACATGTTCAAGTACTATATTACCCATCCCAAGGACTGCAGAAAATCCTTGCAGCTTTTTGTTTAATTTGCCCAGGGAAAGAGGCGCCCTGTGTCTAAACAGTGCCTGTCCAAATGGCTGGCACACTGTTATTATGGTGTGTTATAGTACAATAAGGAACTTCCAGTGCATAGTCACCCTCAAGGGAATGGCTACGTCTGTTCCTTGTTTCAGATATGTTACTGATGCTGACATTTGTGTTGCAGCCACATGGAGCACTGTCTACATCTTCACACAACATTTCCGTATGGACATAGTCTCTTGTAGTCATGCTGGTTTGGACTTGCTTTGTTACAAGGCCTACTGTACTGAATGTATAGCAGACTGTACCCTCCTTCCAATATTGTCCACTGCGTGAGATTCATTTCAGAGATGTGGCTAATGGAGGAGAAACGGTTACAAACTTATCATAACAGTAGATGAGAGACTCTCCTCCATTAGGCCATGCCGTCCCTCCCTCCGTCCCCCTTCTGCTTCAGTGAGGGCTACATCAGATATTGTGTCTGAGCCTAATCCATGCATCATATATCCAGCTCCATGCCATGCCATGTATGCCTGGTGCTGGTCCTGTCTCCTGGTTCCCCACAGTTTTAGGTCCTCGGAGTATGATTCTCTGAAGGAACTCTGGAGTGATGGGGCCACCCACCTTATTTAGAAGCAGATGTAGGATATCATGTGGGCAGCCTTTGGGTAGCAAAAGTTTCCATGTTGTTCTAGTGCCTCGTGGTTAGAGTTCCAAACGCGCGCCTAATGGAAGAGATTCTTTCGAAGAGCTACTGTTACAGTAAGTACATAACTGTTTCACACACACATGAATGTGACAGGTGTGGTATTTCAAATTCTGCCTAAAACATTTTGTGGTGTGAAATGACATTTGTCAGTATTTTAAAATTTACACCTGTGTTTGGGGGAGAGAGTGGTCATAAGACTGTGTTGAAATTTGGGGTCAAAATGTTTAAAAAAAAAAAAAAAAAAAAAAAAAAGGGATGTGTGCAGGGGCTGGCTGTTGGCCCAGTGGATGGTGAGTTGTGTTCCGTGCATGTGATTTGAGTTTGAGGACAAGCTCGGGGCTAGCTGAGCAACACATGGGTGGGGGTCTGGTTGTCACACACCACTGCTCCAGTTAGGAAGGTATTGCAGTGTGCTGGCTGTACATGCGACTTCTTGTGGTGGGCTAGAGAGCCTTCGCACACAAGGGATTGAGTGCTATAAACAGCACACGATACAAAAATCATTTATCACATGAGACTCCCTCTGCATATTTCATTTATGCAGTAGGATAGATGAGACCTTGTGTGAAAATTTATTAAATGTTATTTATAAAATTTTATGGGTTTACTATGTGAACTAGTGGGTCCCCCTTTCTGATTGCCATAACCTTTATCGTGAGCATGATGTTGGCATGACAAGCTGACGCTGGATGTGGTGGTTCAGTGGTGCTGCAAAACTTCCAGAAATTACAAACCACTGACGCAGAATTTCTGCAACAGATGGGAATCTTGACTCAGAACTTGGCCCCAAAGTGCAGCAGAAAAAAGGGGCCTTTCCAAACCAAATCAGCCTGCTAGAGCTCCGTGCTGTGCATCTGGCTCTGATGGAATTGCTTCATTGATTTGGGGTCAGGTTATCCAGGTCCAGACTGGCAACACCACCACCATGTTCTGCTTGAACAGGCAGGCGGGAAACACTTCTTTCCATTGTGTCAGGGAGCTCTGTGCACCTGGACCCATCGCCGCAGCCTAAAAGCTGATCTGGCGATTCACGCTGGTACCGTCTTGTGAATGCTCTCCAACTGGGTTCAGAGAAACATCGATGAGTGGTCCCCTGAATTAGGAGGTGGCAGGCACTGGTTCTTCCAGAAGGCACCCCTTGGTGGATGTTTGCCTTGTGGGAGAACAGAAAACTAAGGCTTTTCTGTCTCTTCCCCACCCCCGACCCTGACACTGCAGGGTATGCCTTCTCAAGGCCCTGGAGCCCAGGCCTCTTGTATGCTTTTCCTCCTTTCCTCTGATCCACAAGGATAAGGTGTGGAAGAGCCTGATAGCACCAGGCTGGCCCAGACATTTCTGGTATCCGATCTCCTCCGCCTCAGCAGCAGGCTGCCATGTCAATTGTGTCTCTGCCTGATCTGCTCACCAGACAGCAGGGGACATCCTGCATCCAGTCCCTGCATCTTTCTGTCTGATTCATGAGTGGCTGGTGTTCCAGGCTTTGGACCTTTTGGAAGAATGCTCCAGGTGTCCTGTAAGGAGTCGACTCATAAATGCTATACTTTAAAGTGGAAGAGGTTCTCAGTCTGGCGCCATGGCAGAAGCTTGATCCTTTTACTTGCCCAGTGGTGAGCATTCTCTACTACCTTTGGTCCCTGCCTCAGTGAGGGACTGCAATGATGGCCCTAAGGCACCTGGCAGTTATCTCTGCATACCAGCCACGGGCTGGTATGCCGACGGTGGTGCCAGGAGGAAGGTGATCGGGCTTTTTCCAAGCCTGGACCACCTGCCCCCTTGCTTTTGAACAATCTCCTCTGTGTCTATGGGACTTCTTGCTGGTGCTGGCTGTGCTCATGGGCAAGCCATTTCAGCCTTATGCACAAGTGTGAAATATCACACTTGTCATAGAAGAGCACCTTCCTGCTGGCTGTCACGTCAGCCAGAAGGATCAGTAAGCTCCATGTGCTCTGGTGGAGTCTCCTTATTTGTCCTTCCATAAGGACAAAGTGGTCCTGCCTTAGGCGAGTTCCTTCTGAAGGTCGTGTGTTGAGTTTCTCACCTTAACCAGGTGATTAACCTTGGTGTATGTCAACATTAGTACCTTGGATGCAGATCAGGCTCCATTCCGTGGACCTGCAAAGGGTGCTCTCTTATTATAATGAGTGCATGGCTGGAGTTCAGAGAGAGACTCTAGCTTTTGTGACGTACAGAAACAGAATTTGATGGCAGATAGACCGCTTGGCCCATCCAGTCTGCCGATTACCCTTCCCACACTATTACATCAGACCATGCCCAGTCTACAGCTCTTTCTCCCTCCCCTTCCTTTCCACTATTGCCTCATTCACATGGCGGGAATTAAATCCCGCTGTGTTGATCATTGCTGTCAGACCATTCCAGAAAACGCTGTGCAGCAGCGCTCAGATCGCTGACAAGGGAGCATTGATTCTGCTGTGGAGGCGGGTTCCAGTGGGTGGGGAGAGGACCTGGAGTTGGGGTGGATGACATCACTACCAATGGCTTTGCAGCACCAGATGACTCGAGTTCAGCTGAAGGCTGATTTTTGTACTTGACACGAGTTGAACTTGGGGAATTAGCTCTTTTGTAAACTGAGGGGCTAAAACATGGGGGAAAACATGGTCTCTAAGGTCAAGCTGTGACACTGAGCATGTGTATATGCATATGCATGCGCATGCCCAATATGCTTGGCTTTCGGCTGTGAGCCCTGTTTTCTCAGGTTTTAGCCTGGCTTACAAAGAGCTACTTCCCGCTCAGCTGTGTCTAAAATACAAAACCAACCTTAGTTGAACTCTGGTCTGAAGACGCATTCTGGAGCCTTCTGGTGAAAGACTGACAGTGTTGTGTGGTGCCGCTATTCAGACAGCCGAGGTAGAATGGGCGAAAATGCTGGCACCACTACACGATCCCAAGGAAAGGGGGGGATTGCAGTCACAATGAAACACTACTAAAAAATACAAAACGGTGGCGCTTAGACCTGTGGAGCTACACCGATCTGGCTGCTGTTCACCATCAACAATGGCTCAGATTTGGCTGTGTGGAACGAGCCTTATGATTCCTGTGCTTATTCCTTGCACTCTTGAACGCTACCACTGTTTTTGCCCCAGCACCTCAGCTGGAAGTCTGTTCCGGGAAACCAGCACTCTTTCTGTGAAGAGTACTTTCATGTCTCTCCTGAATCTACCCCTCCAGCTTCATAGCATATCCCTTGTTCTTGAACACCTTTTTTGAAAAATACTCCCCATCTGTACCTTATTTAGCCCTAAAGGTCTTTATCATATCTCCGTCTCCTCCTCTGTTTCAGGGTATTCATATTGTGGTCCTTTATTCTCCTCATAGGGCTCTTGATGCATACCCTGCACCATTTTACTGCCTCTGACTGCCTCCACTTTGTCAGTGTCCTTTTGGAGATGTGGTCTCCAGAACTGGACACAATACTCTAGGTGGGGTCTTACCAGCGATCTACACTGAGGCAACACCACCTCCCTCTTTCTGTTGGTGATACCCCTCCCTGTGCACCCTAGCATCCCACTTGCCCTCCATAGAAACCTAAACTTTGACGGCAGATAAGAACCGCTTGGCCCACCACTCTGCCCATTTCCTACCTGTCGGATAAGCTGCAGATCCTAGTTTTACTAACAGCCTACTTCCTCCGACCTCCCACTAGAATTGCATATGTCTGTCCCATGCATTCTTAAATTCCCTCACTGTTTTGACCCCGATGACCTCCTCAGGGCCTTGTTGCACTGTCTGGCCACCTTTAGGTCATCCAATATGATTACCCCAGGTCTCTTTCCTGCTTGGTGGTCATCAATATCACTGCACCCATTTTGTACTCTGCCCCTGGGTTTCTGTGCCCCAAGTGCATTATTTTGCCCTTTTCATATTGAAGCTCAGCCACCATACCCTTGACCACTCCACTCCTCTAGTTTTCCTTTTTTTTTTTATTTACATTTTTGCTCCCCGCGCTGAGGCAGGGACTCTGCCCGAGCAGCCCAGCGAGCCCGACCACCGCAACCAACCATGGGGCGGCTCCCCAATGGCTTGCCCCCTCCCGTGGCAGGTCTGGGAAGGGCGCCTCCCCCTCCCCCTGAGCACAATCCAAATCTAGGGAGGTGGTGGCAGATCAGCGGGACGGGGCGAGGCTTCATGAAGCCCCTGGCTGCCATTTTCTATTTTTCTGATGACCCTCCTGATGCATGACTATGCACATGTGGGCACAAGCACACCATGATCGTTGTCTGCTTGCCCTCCCAGCCTGCACCAGCCCCCACCAGAAGGTGGCGGCAGGTGGGATGACAATCCATCCCTCCCTGAGAGAGAGAGCAGTCCTCCGGGCACTCAATCCTCTCTCGCCCCTGCTGACCCCTGATGGCTTTGGCTGGTTCCCTCGAACCCAGGTTGCCGGCGTGGCGCAAGGTGTGGCGTCCAGCGCTCAACTCCAGTGCCACCGGGCCAGCTTCCTCTAGTTTTCTCAGGTCTCTGCTCATCCTTTCCCCTCCCCAACCCCCGAGTGTCCACCCTATTGCAGACTTTGGTGTCATCTGCGAAGAGGCAGACCTTCCCTTTCAGCTTCTCTTCAGGTGTCGCTATAAAAATATTAGCGAGGCCTGGTCCAGCACTGATCCTTTGGCACCCACTGGTCACCCTCCCTTCCTTGGAGTGAACTTCATTTACCACCACCCTCTGTTGCCTATTCTCTAATTAATTTCTTATCAGTTTACTACCTTTGGACCTCCTAGCTATCCAGCTTGCTTACTAGTCTCCTGTGTGGAATGATGTTGAATGCCATACTGAAATCTAAGTAGGCCACGTCCACTATGTCACCCTGATCTAGTCCCTTGGTCACCCAGTCAAGGAAATCTATCAGATTTGTTTGACATGACCTCACCCTTGAAACCATGCTGCCTTGGGCCTTGTAATCCACTGGATTCAAGATCTTCTACAGTCCTTTCCTCCAGCAGTGATTCCATTAACTTTGTAATGGGTAGTGCATGGCTGTCAAACGCACCTTCAGAAACTGCCTCACTTGGCTGTGGGAAGCTACTCACCGCCTTACCCCTACAAACACGGGTGGCCTTATGCTGTCACTCTCCCTAGGGAGGTAATGGTTAGCTATACCCCAATAATTAAACCAGTGTCCAACCACCTGAATCATGTGAAGCCTCAAGGGTGGAAGGTACTAGCCAAATTTAGTATAAACCTTTCTCCCAGAAAGGTCATCTTTATGCTCCTGCACCTCTCTGGCAACATTCACTCAACCCAGGCCCACTCACTTCAATGGGCCCTGGTGTTCATAAGGTTAAAGGCCTAAAATAGTCTCACTGAACATCTGCAGTTTAACCGAAAATTTAACCAACTACAGGCATGGATGGCCCTCCATACCCCTGACATCCTATGCCTAATGGAGACCTGTTGACCAGTAGGATTAAAGATAGTGAAGTTGCATAGTCAAGAGGAAATATATTATAAGAACTGCCTCCATTTCCCAACATCCAACAGAAGCACCCTCGACTGCAGAGGGCAGTTGGTCTGGGAGGTTGGCAGGGGTGGGGCAAATCAGGTGCCCCATCACTCTGTGCTCTCCAAATATCACCTTTACAAACAATATAAAAACTACAAATGGGTATCTGCCTCTGTCTCTGAAATCAAACAAAGGGACAGAGGACACTGCAGAGCAGGACACTCATGGCACAGGAGCTAGCACAACAAAACTCTTCCAAAACAGGAACCAAAACAAAAAAGCAAAAGGAGATCCAAAAACTTCTGGTCATAGGAGACTCCATGATTCAGGGAGTTGATGCCTATCTCCAGCCAGCGGTAATGGTCAGATGTCTCCCAGGTACATCAGTATGGAGAGACACTGACTGCATTACTAAAATTGTTCAGGAAACAGGAGAAAACATTGATGTCTTGGTACACATAGGACTAACTATCTCGCCAGCTGTCAATTGTGGAGACCAAGGAACACCTGACCAGGCTGGGTGACAAACTATCATCCATTTTGTCCGGCATCTCCTTCTCTGAGATCCTGCCAGTCTGGGAGAGGGGGCAGATGGACGGAAGGTCAGAGAAGTGGAGATAGGTGAGCTAAACATGTGGCTCAAGGGCTGGTGCCAGGAAAAGGACACAAATTTGTAGGGAACTGGCAGCAGTTTTGGGAGCGAAGTCCTTTAAATTTGATGGACTGCATCTGACTAAGGAGGAGTCAGTGCATTGGGGCAGAAGTTTGACGTCTTTGCAGAATATTTAAACTAGCAAATGGGGAGAGGAGTGCAGCACCCATACGTCGAATGGGAAGAACACCCTCCCCTCAGCTAGTGGTCAAACAAGAGTTCAGCATGTTTGTAGTTCATTTGCATCACCAGGTAAGGAAAAGGTCCGGCTCCCTTACGAAGCACAGGGAAGCCAGACCTCGCCTAATAACTAACACACCAAATTCAAACAACATGAAGTCTTGCTATATTATGACATATGCAGTGAGTCCCAACCTTCGAACTGCTCGAGGTGAAAGAGTTAACTTTCCATGCCAGGCATGGAACTTTGAGCGCAGCTCGGTTGAAAACTCTGTCTGTTGTTAATCAAACTCAGACTGTCAGATTCTTTACTCCGCCTCACTGAACAGTCGCTCCGAGATTTCTCCTTCTGCTCGGTTCGTTTTCGGTTAAAAGTATTATTTTTCGGTTTTTGACGAAATTAAACCCAACCGGTCGGTTCAAGCTCTGTCTGTGGTATTGTAAGTAATAGGCTTACATTTATTTTATTCTGTGTAGAAGTTGTAAGCGCTTTTCGTTCGGTTTGAACTGATTAGGTTACTCTCAAACTTTACTAGTCCTTATTTAGAGTGCGGTTCGGTTCTTATCGGTTCTAAAAACGGATTTCATTACTGGGTTTTTTCACGACCCGTGACACGGTTGAGAACTGATAAGAGAGTCTTGTTGCGGTTTGCCATAAGCAGGCAAGTTTGGTTAAGCTGGTACTATGTCTGAGAAACCCAAAAGAAAAACCGTGCCCACTGGGTTTCCAGCACTGTAGTGTTTGTGGGGAGTTTCTTTACAAGGCTGACCCATACGCCACCTGTGTATATTGTCTGGGGTTTGACCACCTCAATGCAGACTGCCAGATTTGTAAGAATTTTCCTGCCACCATAGAAAGAGAGTTGGTAGGCTCAGGAAAGGGAGGCCAAAAGTCCGCTGACCTGGATAGCCAGCCGGATCGGTTCCAACCGAACTGGAGGGAGTGCCTCTGACCAGGCGATACTGGCAACGAAGAGCCAGCTCCGAGGAGCCGGTTCCAACTAAAAGGACTAGAAAGTCAGCTAGTTTGGTTCTTTCTCCAACCGCTGAGAAATAGCTAAAGCAATTCAAATTGTCCAGTCACTTTCCCGGTTCCGACCGAACCGACACCATCAGGGAAGCGCTCGGTTCGCCAGTTCCACCGGTTCAAGATTATGATTTTGAGGATTTTTATGAACCGGAGGAGGGGAAGAGGACTATGAGGAGAGTGAATGTGGTTTTGAAGGTCTGGATGTGCCCATTGAACCGGACATCTCTCCAGACAGACCGTCAGGGTTTCTCCCCAGGCTTTCTGAGTCCCTTCTCATTTTATATTCTATAAGAAAGTTGCTGAAACTCTCCAGCTCCCTGTTGAGGAAGCTGTTGATGACCAAGAGGAGCCTGATTATGTAGAAATGATGGATATTCCAGAGTCTAGGAGACTGTCTATTCCTTTGCTTAAATCTTTTAGGAAACAGACAGTAAAATTATAAAACCCCTCACACTATACCTCCTGTTGATAAAAGGATGGACAAGAGGTATACATTATCGGGCTCTGATCACGGAGTTCCTCACACAGCAATGCAGCCATGTGGGGTAGTGCAGGCTGCATCCTGTGACAAGGCAATATTCCCTAGCTTCAACCCCCTGAAAAGGACTCCAGGAGGATCGATGCCATGGCAAAGAAACAGTACATGGCAGCATCTTTGGGACTCAGACAGGCAAATTATATGGCTTATGCTGCTAGGTACCAGAAATCCAGATGGGATACTGTGCTGGCCCTGGCAAAACAGGTCCCTGACCAGCTGCCAAGGGAGCTGGAACAGGTGGCTGCGGATGGTATTGAGGCATCCAAGGTGCAATTTCATGCTGCAGTAGACTCCAGTGATGTGTCATCGGGGTCATGGCTACATCTGTGCACTTTGCAGAATGGCTTGGCTCAGATGTACTGCCCTGTCACGGATACCCAGTCCAAGGCCATGGATTTTCCTGTTGTGGGCAATTCTCTGTTTGGGAACAGACAGAGAATTACATGAAGAAATGGATGAATATAGGACTACCTATAGGGAGTGCACAGGCCAAGGAAAGGCAGGCCACCCCTCAAAGGCAGCACCCCAGGGCAGGCCTTTTCATAGGCCTTTTACCAAGTCCAGGCCTCCTCTTCTGCTTATGCCCAGAGGGGGTTCTTTAGAGGAGAGGCAGGCGGGTACAAGCAAGCCTGCTTCTACCCTCAGCCCAAAGCCCCTGCCAAGCAGGCACCCTGATGGGGTGGCCAGGGCCGATTCTCCACTACCTGTAGGGGCAGGCTGGCTTACTTTGTCCAGGACTGGAAGTCTTTAACATCAGACAAGTGGATCCTGGAAGTAGTAAGCCAGGGACTGGT
The DNA here is from genome assembly GCA_016271365.2 of Neoceratodus forsteri. Lineage (NCBI taxonomy): Eukaryota > Metazoa > Chordata > Ceratodontiformes > Ceratodontidae > Neoceratodus > Neoceratodus forsteri. Next base: position 244,703,303 of record CM028129.1, on the reverse strand, counting down.
TCTCGGCTTCAAAAATTTCCAAAGATGAGAGCCAGGTCCTTTCCACCTGCAAATCCATCAGAGGCACTTGCCCTAGAAACAGAAGTTTCTACCCTCCTGGCACTCAGAGCTGTGGAAAGGGTTCCACCCTACACCAGGGCAAAGGTTGTACTCCAGGTACTTCCTTACACCAAAAAGACAGGAGAATGGCGGCCCATCCTGGATCTCAGATACTTAAACAAGCACCTTTTAAAACCAAAATTCAAAATGGTGACTCTGGGAATTATTTTACCCTCTTTAAGGCCAGGGGACTGGCTAGCGTCCCTGAACCTCAAGGATGCCTACTTCCATGTTCTTATCAGAAGCTCCCATCGAAAGTACCTCAGATTCGAACTGCCCTCAGGCCATTACAGTTCAGAGCAATGTCCTTGCCTCACCTGTGCCCCAAGGGTATTCTACAAAATGCCTGGCAGTAGCAGTGGCCCACTTAAGAAGGCAAAAGATTGCCATCTTTCCTTACCTGGACGACTGGCTTATAGTAGGCCAGTCTCCAGACCAAGTCAAACTACACCTTCAGGTAACTCAGCAAAACTGCTCACGCCTCTAGGTTTCCTTCTCAATCTCCCAAAGTCAGTTCTAGAGCCTGTCCAGCTTCTCACCTTCATAGGTGCAGAACTGAACACAAAAGAGGCCAGAGCCTTCCTTCCTTTGGAAAAGGCAAGGACCTTGGTTCTCTGGCCTCCTCTTCACCCTGCAGGTCTCTCTACCAGCAAGGCATTTTCTGCAGCTCCTGGGGCACATGGCTGCTTCTACAGCAGTTTGCAGGGAGCAAGATTTCAGATGAGGGACATCCAGTTCCATTTGAGAGCCTTTTGGTCTCAGAGAGAGAGACCCTCTAACCAAATTGATCCCAGTGACTCGAACCCTGATCCAAGCCCTTCAGTGGTGGCAGGACAGAGCAATCTGAGACAGTGGGTCCCCTTCACCCTCAGTCTCACTCCTTAATCCTTACTACAGATGCATCCCTCTTGGGGTGGGAGCTCACAGGGGCGATCTCACTACCCAGGGATTGTGGTCCCTCAGGAATCTCTGCTCCACATCAATCTGTTGGAACTCAGAGCAGTTTTCTAGCACTTCAAGCTTTTTCCACCTCTGTTCAGAACAAAGTTGTACAGATCAGAACAGACAACACCACTACAGTGTGGTACATCAACAAGCAAGGAGGCATTCGGTCCTACAGCCTTGTGCAGAAGTAATAAGTTGTGGTCTCTGGCGTACTCCTGACACCTCCCTTGGGCAGTTCACCTCCCAGGCAAGGACAATGTCCTGGCAGATGCTCTCAGCAGGATTTCCCAGGCCATCACGAATGGTCACTGGATCCCCAGTATTGGAGTAGTTTTGCCAGATGGGGCACCCGCAGATATATCTTTTGCAGCCCCAGACAATCACCAACTTCCCTTTTGCTGCAGGCCCCCAGTGTTGGGCTCAGTCCCTCTGGATGCCTTCCTTCTCAGTTGGGAAGGAAGTTTCTCTGTCTTTTCCCCTTCCCTCTTCTGTTCAAGGTGCTAGTCAAAATCAGATCTCAACCCTGCAAGATACATAGATACATAGACAGTGTCGGCAGATAAGGGCCTATGGCCCACCCAGTCTGCCCATTTAGGTTTGTAAGTTCAGTTTATGATGATCCTGATTGCTCCAGATTGGGCCAGACAGCCCTGGTACCCACTCCTTATGTCCTTAGCAGTCCATCTTCCCTGTGTCTTCCCAGGAATCACAACCTGTTAGCCTGTGCTCCGAGGAGGGTTTGGTACCGAATCTCAAATCTCTCAATCTCAAGGCCTGGCTCTTGGAGAGTTAGAGTTTGCTGACCTACACCTCTCCCAAGGTGTATTGGATATATTGAAGGCTTCTAGGAAGCCATCCACCAGAGTTACTTTTAATTCCAAATGGAAGAGATTTTCGATTTGGTGCTCTGAGCATATTTCCCAGAATCTGCTGGTTACCCACAGTCCTGGATTATATGGTGCATTTGAATACTCGGGGCTGAGACCAGCTACCCTAAAAGTGCACCTGCAGCCGTGTCTGCTTTCTTATCGAGAGGTAAACCCTCTTCTCTTTCAGCTCACCCTGTATTCTCCAAGTTTTTCAAGGGTTTGCTTCACACCAACCCCCTTTCAGGGATCCTGCCCCTGCCTGGGATCTTAATATTTGCATTGCCCAGCTTATGCAACCTCCTTTGAGCCCTTGTCTTCAGCAGAGCTTAAGTACTTGACTTGAGAAAACTGTGTTTTTGGTGCCATCACTTCTGCCAGGCATAAGTGAATTACAAGCTTTGTCAGTGGAGCCTGATTTTATCTCCTTTCATAGAGATAAGGTGGTCCTCAGGACTAACAAAGTTCTTGCCTAAGGTGGTTTCAGACTTCCACCTTAATCAATCTGTGTCTCTCCTGTGTACTTCACTGACCATTCCTCCTCTGGCGAGAGGAGACTGCACAATTCAGATGTCAAAGAGCCCTTAGTTACTACATAGAACATACCAAGGGTCACAGGTTTGACTCCCTCCAACTGTTCCTCACGTATGGTGAGGTTGGTAAAGGAAACCTGCCACTAAAGATCCATTGCCAGGTGGATTGTCTCTTGTATCCAATTTTGCTATGAAAAACTGGGTAAGGTTCCTCCCTCAGGCCTGAGGCTCACTCTACAGAGGTACAGCTGTGTCTCTGGCTGCTGCCAGGGACATCCCTATCCTAGAGATATGTCAAGCAGCTACCTGGAAAACAGTTCACACTTTTACCAAGCATTACTCCCTGGACATCCAGGCTAGGAGTGATGCTCGGTTTAACACAGCTGTGCTTCAGAGCCTATTTCCAAAGTAGGTTCTGTCCCTCCTCCATGGAGGTACTGCTGTGTAGTTGCATATGTCATAATATAGCAAGACTTCATGTTGTTTGAAGAAAAATTCCTCCCTTAGTAATGTTGTTTCTTGAATGGAGTCTTGCTATATTATGACTCCCGCCTGCCCCTCTCAGAACTCTCGTTTGGGATGTGGATGGGCAGTGCAGTGTTGGCACTAGTAGATGCCCACCTTATTTTCATCCCTCCTTTTGGGGTGTTTGGATGTTATGTTTTTAATTTTTGGATCCCCTGACTTGAGTCTTTGTTTTGGGACCAAGAAAAATGTGTTCTTATGTTTAGTAGCCAGTTGGCTAGTGTAGGTTCTGGCTTCCACACAGAACCTTAGTGAGTTTTGCTCGTAAAGATCTGACAGTTTGAGTTTGATTAACAACAGACAGAGTTTTCAGCGAGCTCGCCCTCAAAGTTCCATGCCTGGCATGGAAAGTTAACTCTTTCACCTCCGAGCAGTTCAAGGTTGGGACTCACTGCATATGTCATAATATAGCAAGACTCCATTAGAAGAAATAACATTACTAAGGTAAGTAATTTTTCATCTGGCCAATAGAAAATCATGCACACAAATGCTCACAGCCTGGGAAACAAGATCCCAGACCTGCAGGCAATAATGACAGAGGCTAAACTGGATATAGTAGCCATTAGGAGACATGGTTTACCAGTAACCACACTTGGGAGACTTCAGTACCTGGCTATGTACTGTTCAGAAGAGACCGAGGTGCAAAAGGGGGGGTGTAGTGGCCCTTTATGTCAATGAAAATATCAAAGCTACAGAAATTCAGAATACACAAAGGAGCCAGAAGAACTGTGGGTCACCCTGGAAACAGGAAATGGGACAGCCATATGAACTGGGGCTATATACAGGCCTCCAGACGGGGGAGGACATAGACACATTACTGTTAGAAGATATACAAAACATGACAGCTAAAGTCTGATAATGGAAGACTTCAACATGCCAGATACAGATTGTCAATACCAGCAGGAACATAGAAACATAGAATTTGACTGCAGATAAGGACCGCTTGGCCCACCTAGTCTGCCCATTTTCCTACCTAACAGATGAGCTGCAGATCCTAGTTAACCAACAGCTTACTTCCTCCTAACCCCCACTAGGACTGCCTTATGTCTGTCCCATGCATTCTTGAATTCCCCACTGTTCTTGACTCCATGACCTCCTCAGGAGGCTGTTCCATCCATCCACAACCGTCTCCATGAAAAATACTTCCTCACATTACCTCTGAGCCGTCCCCTGTATCTTCAAATTGTGCCCCTTGTTCTTGCACATCTCTTTATCTGAAAGATGCTACCTCTTGGATTTTGTTGATTCCCTTTGAGGTACTTGAGCGTTTCTTTCTTGTCCCTCTCTCCCTTCTTTCCTCAAGGGTATACATATATAAGCTCCTTTAGTCTTTCTTCATATGTCTTCTGGGTGCAGATCCTGCACCACTTTGGTTGCCTTCCTCTGGACAGCCTCCGCTCTGTCTATGTCTTTGCGTAGGTGGGGTCTCCAGAACTGCACATAGTACTCTAGGTGAGGGTCTCACCAACTGTCTGTACAGATGGATAACAACTTCCTGTTTTCTACAATTAATGCCCTCCCTATGCATCCGAGTATTCCCCAGCCTTCCTTACTGCCTTCTCACATTGGTTGCCCACCTTTAGGTCATCTGATAATTACCCCCAGGTCCCTTTCCATTTTACTGTTGTCAGTATCTCACCCCCATTGTGTACTCTTCCCTGGGTTTTGTTTCCCAGGTGTATTACCTTGCACTTCTTTGCATTGAATCTGAGCTGCCATACATTTGACCATTCCTCCAACCTTGCCAAGTCACTTCTCATCCTTTCCACTCCATCTTGTGTATCAACCCTGTTGCAGATCTTTGCGCCTGCAGAGAGACATACTTTCCTTCCAGTTCCTCTGCAGTGTCACTTATAAAGACATTAAAAGGACCGGTCCCAGTACTGAACCCTGCGGTAACCTGCTAGTAACCCTCCTTTCTTCACTGTGGACTCCATTTACTACTACCCTTTGTGTCCTGTTGTCTAGCCAATTTTTATCCAGGCTACCACCTTGAGATTTACTCCAAGGCTGGCTAACTTGTATATTAATATTTTGTGTGGGACTGTATCAAATGCCTTGCTAAAATCTAGGTAGGCCATGTCCACAACCCTCCCTGGTCTACTACTTTGGTCACCCAGTCAAAAGAAATCTATTGGAGTCGTCTGACACAACCATCCCATTGTGAATCCATGCTGCCTTGGGTCCTGTGCCCCACTGGCCTCTAGGTAATCAACAGTTCTTTCCTTCAGAAGTGATTCCATCATTTTCCCTATCACTGAGGTCAAACTAACTGGTCTGTAGTTTCCTGTCTCTGTCCTGCTCCCACTTTTGTGAAGGGGAATCACATCCGCCCTCCTCCAGTTCTCAGGTACCACCCCATCCTCCCATGATTTGTTAGAGAGAGTAATCAGCGTGTCACTAGTTCTACATTTAGTTCTTTTAGAATCTTGGGTGAATCCCATCAGTCCTCATTGCTTTGTCCACTTCAATTTTATTAGTTCTTTCAGAACCCTTTCTTCTGTAAATGGACTGATATTGACCCCGTCTTCAGAGTGTTTCTCTTGTTTGGTTTAGGTACCTCCCCTCCTCTTCCTTTGTGAATACTGAGCAGAAATATTCATTCAGTATCCCTGCTTTTCACTGTTACCTCTACCCACATTCCCTCCCCTTTATTAAGCTTCAGTATCCCTCCTTTGGTCTTTCTTACGCTCCTAATGTACCTATAAAAGGTCTTATCCCCCTTCTTAAGAGTTGGCTATCCTTTCCTCGGTTTGGGCCTTTGCTATTCTGACTGCCTTCCCAGCCTCTTTCTGCTTTAACTGATAAAGTTCTCTGTCCTGCTCCTTCTGTGTTTCCTTATTTCCTGAATGCTATCCTTTTCTCCTTAACCTTCCCTGCCACCTCTTTCGAGAACCATAGTGTTTTTTCCTTCATTGTGTTTTGTTGATTTGCTTTACACAAGGCTTGTTGCCTCTGTGATGGCCGATTTGATTACTCCCCATTGTTCCTCCACCCCTCCTTCTTGCCTGTTTGCTGGTGCTTTTCTGAGGCACTCTCTCATTTTCCCAAAGTCAGCCCTCCTAAAGTCCAATACTCTTGCTTTTGTATGGCTTGATTGTATGGCTGTGTTTATCGTGAACCACACTGTTTGGTGGTCGCTTGTTCCCAGATGGCTACCCACTTCTAAATCTGAGATTCTTTCTCTGTCCCCATTTGAGAGTACCAGGTCTAAGATTGCTCCCTCCTGAGTGGGTTCCAATACTAGCTGTCTGAGGCATGCCCTTGTAGGGCATCAAGAATGACCCTGCTCTTGGATGTGCCTGCAGCAAAGGTGCTCCAGTTAACATCTGGCACATTCAGGTCCTCCATCAACAATATCTCCCCAACATCTGCCAGAACTAGACACATGGTGGATTCCCTGCAGGGGAGGGCTTCAGACAACTAGTTCAACAACCTACAAGAGACAGGGCTATCCTAGATCTAGTACTGACTAACAGGAAAGGATCTCAGAGCTCCAGGTAGGTCACCTGGGGCCTAAACCATCACATGGTATGGTTCAATTTGGCCACTAGAACTAAATCATCCCATTCCAAGGCAAAAATATGGGACTTCAGAGGAGCTGACTTTGATAAGATGGCCAACAGAGTTAAGCTAGCCCTGGCAAAAAGAAATACAGGTGAGGGGTACAGGCAAAGTGGGCAAGCATTAAGGATGCAGTACTTGAAGCAACATCCCATTGTGTTAGAGAGAAAAGGAAGTGCAAAAGAAGAATGAAACCACTTTGGTTCTCAAAAACAGTAGCAGAAAAGGTCAGAGCCAAAAGACTGGCCTTCAGGAAATATAAGGGAACGAGCAGGATGAAGATAGGAGGTATACCAGACTTCCCTAAGGGAAGACAGTAAGGCAGGCAAAGGCCCAAACCAAGGAAACACTAGCACAAACAGTAAAAGAAGGTGACAAGACTTTCTGTAGATACATTTGTGAAAGGAGAAAGTCCAGAGGGGTATTGCTAAGATCAAAGGGGATAAGGAGGCGTGAGGAGGACCATGTAAAGCATCTATTCTAAATAGGTACTTCTGCTCAGTGTTTACTGAACAGGAGATAGGGTAAGGCCCACAGCTCAGCACCATGGACACGGGGAGGGAGGTGTACTAGTCCCTTCACAAAAGAAAGGGTTCTACAAGAGCTCGATAAGCTCAGGGTGGACAAGGCAATGGGACCTGATGGCATGCATTCCAGGGTACTAAAGGAGCTAAGGGTGGAACTAGCAGAGCCATTATCAGAACTGTTTTTAGTGAGTCTGTGAGCTCAGGAGAGGTCCCAGAAGACTGGAGAAGGTCTCATGTGATCCCGCCCCACAAGAGTGGTAGCAGGAGGAGGCAGGGAACTACTGACCAGTCAGTCTTACCTCAGTAGTGGGCAGGATTATGGAGGCACTCCTTAAGGAAAGGATAGTGCACCTGGAATCCATAGGAGCACAGGATCCTAGACAGCATGGGTTTACAACAAGAAGGTCCTGTCAAACTAATCGCATAGATTTCTTTGACTGGGTAACCAGAGTGGTGGACCAAGGGGAGCAGTTGATGTTTTCTGTTTTCTGATGACCCCTCCTGATGCATGACTATGCACATGTGGGGAACACGAGCACACCATGATGGCTGGCTGCTTGCCCTCCCAGCCTGCACCAGCCCCACCAGAGAGGTAGCCGGCAGGTGGGATGACAATCCTTCCCTCCCTGAGAGGAGAGCAGTCCTCCGGGCACTCAATCCTCTCTGCGCCCTGCCTGAACCCGATGGCTTGGGCGTTCCTGAACCCAGGTTGCGGCGTGGTGCAGGTGTGGCGTCAGCGCTTCAACCTCCAGTGCCACGGGCCAGCTCTCTAGTTTTCTCAGGTCTCTGCTCATCCTCCCTCGAATGTCCACCCTATTGCAGACTTTGGTGTCATCTGCAAAGAGCAGACCTTCCCTTTCAGCTTCTCTTCAATGTCGCTTATGAAAATATTAGAGAGGACTGGTCCCAGCATTGATCCTTTGGCACCCCACTGGTCACCCTCCCTTCCTTGGAGTGAACTTGCCTACCTTGACTTCAGCAAAGCTTTCAATACTGTTCCACATAGAAGATTGATTAATACGCTGAGTAGGCTCAGGGTGGGGTCAGAAGTTAGTCATCTGGGTGGCAAACTGGTTGACGGGCAGAAAACAGAGAGTGGTGGTAAATGGTATACAGTCAGAAGAGATACAAGTCACAAGTGGGGTACTTCAGGATCAGTCCTGGGGCCAGTTCTCTTCAGTATCTTCATCAGTGACATTGCAGATGGACTGGAGGATAAGGTTCATCTGTTTGCAGATGACACCAAGATCTGCAACAGAATAAATGATCCAGATGGGAGGGCAGAATGAGAAGAGATCTGCATAAACTAGCAAAATGGTGTGAAGAGTGGCAACTGAGGTTTAATGCAAAGAAGTGCAAGATCATGCACATAAGGTAGAGAACCTGAAGCCACCTATAGGCTGGGAGGAGTTGCTGGCAGTCACAAGGAAGAAAGTGATTTGGGCATCATCACCGATGACCTGAAATCTTCAAGCAGACCACTAAAGCAGTAGGTAAGGCTAGGGGATGTTGAGGTGCATTAGTAGGGTATCACAAGTCGGAAGAGGGAGGTAATGATCCTCTTTACAAGACACTGGTTAGGCCCCATCTGAGTACTGCATGCAGTCCTGGAGGCCGCACCTTCACAAGGATATTAACAAACTGAGGCAGTCCAGAGAAGGGCAACCAAAATGGTGCAGGGACTGCATCAGAAAACATATGAGGACAGATTAACGGAGCTCAATATGTATACCCTAGAGCAAAGGAGGGAGGAGGTGATATGATCAAAACATTTAAAAACACCTTAAGGGCATTAACAAGGTGAATGAGTCTAACATGTTTCAATATAAGAAAAATAGCAGGACAAGACACAGCATGAGATTAGAGGGAGGCCGATTTAAGGGGTAATGTGAGGGCGTTTTTCACAGAAAGGGTGGTGGATGCATGGAGCGGCCTACCTCAGGAAGTGGTGGATATGAATACAGTGCAGGGCTTCAAATAGGCATGGGATAGGCATAAGGGGCAATACAGATGAGTATGAATAGATAGGCCATTGACAGAGCAAAGGCCGATGGCACATTCATAAGGTAGAAAAGAAATGGGCAGACTGGATGGGCCTTAGGTCCTTATTTGCCGTCAACTTCTATGTTTGCTGTCAAAGGCTTCCAAGCATATAGGATTGATGGAATAGGCAAGATAAGTGGGGATGCCTCTTCTATGCCAGGAGACTCTGCAGTGCACCGTCCTCCCTGGAACCAGGGTGGCTGAGGACCATGAGATAATAGTGATAAAGGAACAGGTCTGTCAGAATGGCAAACTCTTATCCTTGCCACAATCTACCTGCCCCCAGGAAAGCCACAGCAGGCTTTCCCACAATTATGGACGTTTATCGCACCCTTCCAAAGGGAATGGAGCTTGTCATTACTGGGACTTTAACATAAACTGGGATGGAAAGGAGGCTGCCCTTTCAGGGATCTGATAGCCACCTCCAACCTGACACAACTTGTCACCTGCCTCACCAGGCAGAACTATAAGACAGGAAACAGTACCCTCCTTGACTGGGTCCTAGCAAGCTCACCATCCTTGATCTCTGAGATCAAGTTTCTTCCAGACACGCTAGTACCACTCCCCAGTCACCTTCCTGTGGTCTAATAAATTTACCAAAACCCATCCATCCTCATTGAAGCAGGGTCTTGAGGAAAGGTAAACTTGGAGCCCTCAAATCAGCCCTTGCCCTGCATGACTGGACTCCCTGTCGCCTGGCGCCTACCCTTGATCAGGCGCCAGTTACTTCATTAAGGGCTTTAGCTCCATCTGTGACATCTACGCCCTGCTCAAGAAAAGAAAAATTTGGGCAGGCAAATGGCTAGATTAATGGGTAGCTCCTCCCCACCTGAAAGAAAGGGACACTCTGGGAGAAGGCCAGAAACACAGGTAGTAAGCATGACTACCAGTGCTACAGAACAGCCAGGAACCTCTGCATCAAGCTAATGTGGCTCACCAAAGCCAACTATCATAAGGCCAGCTTTGCAATTCTTGGGGTGATGGGAAAGATTCTAGGATAACATCAAAAGCATCCTTGGAAAGGAGGACAAGAAGCACCCTCAGCTGCTCAGTATCAGTAACACCCCACTACAGACCCTCTAGTTATTGCAGAAGCCTTCAATAAGGCCTTCACCCGATCTTACCCCAGTGCTGCCACCTGCCTATTTTCAACCTGGTTTGAACCACTCCAACAACATATCTACCGAGTGTTGTCACCCAGCCTTCTACTTTAAAAGGGTGGCAGTGAAGAACCCTTACTATGGTCAAGAAATACTAGGTAAGACCAGACTGGGCAGTGATGGGATAGACATGAAACTTCTGTCCCTCACCCTGGACATTCTTATAGTGCCCATTACCACCTGTACAGTAAGTCCCTGGCCCAATTCCCAGCGGTTTGGAAGCAGGCCTAGTTACGCCAGTGCATAAAGGAGGAGACAAGTCTTGGTAGCCAACTACAGACCCATCTCGATCCTCTCCCCCGTTCAAGGCACTGGAAAAAATTGGCAGGTCAACTCATCTACTACCTCACTAAGTATAATCTACTGTCCCCAACCAGCATGGCTTCCAGAAATCACAGTACCACTACTGCTCTGCTGGACTACATGAACTATGCACATAGGCCCTGGATGAAGGCAAACTGGTGGGGTCTGTCTTTATTGACCTCACCAAAGCCTTCGATACAGTCAACACCCCTGTAACTGACCCAACTGCAGACGGGTGTGGCGCCCAGTCTTTGCTGGTTCCAAGACTACCTGATACGGAGAAATCAATGTGCAAACTTGGGCACACAGTATCTAGCGTGAAGAGAATTGTCATTAGGGGTACCCCAGGATCAATACTGGGGCCCTGCTCTTCAGCCTCTTCTTAAATGACCTTCCCACAGCCTGCGACACCAACTCATACTATATGCAGATGATACTGTGCTCCTGAGCAGCAGCACGCCTCAGGCTGCCCTACAATCTGAGCTGCAGAACTCCTTCTCCAAACTCAAGGACTGGTTCTGTAGCCATAAGTTGCTACTAAACTTCGAGAAGACCAAGGCCATGCTTATGTCCAGCCCCACAACAAAAATAAGCACCACCTCTCATCATCTCCAACTTATGCAGTGAGCCACTGGAACAAGTTCACTTGTTCAAGTATTTGGGGATCATTATAGATGATACCTCACATTTGCACACCATATTGACTCTCTGGTCAAGACAGTCAATGCCAAGATTGGTGTCCTGTACATGCACAGGCAATACCTCTCTCTGGGGCCTCCACCTCTCAGTCCACAGTTCAGTTATATCTACTATTGACTGTTGACTAGTGGTCTATAGGCGCATAGCGGATACAGCGCTCAAGAGGGGTTCAGACTGCATCAACAATGCCTGCAGACTCCCCTGGATGCTGGCATGGCACTTCACCTGTACTCTGTGTTAACGCAAATTGGCTGTCACTATGAAACTGGTCAAATTCCAGACTTTCATCCTAGGGAAGAAGGCTCTATTGGGCAAAATACCACCTTGTGTAGGCAATTTGATCAAGGCAGCCAACTCGTTACAGGTCACCAGAGGGAAGACTAGAGGGCCTTGGCTATCCCTTCCATCGCAGCTCACTTTGACAATGTGCATTTGCCTACCGGCCCCTATGGATGAATGAACTCCTGAGCACCTCTTGGCCACCAGTTGTCTGGCACAATTCAAAACTGACCTCAAACAGCACCTAACACTCTCTAAGTGCACCTGCCCCTGAGTCCAGCCACACCTGGTCTCTCTGCCCCCAGCAAGCACTAGGCAGGCCTTAGGTACCCTCCTTCTGTCCTTCTCATGACTTGCTCCAGCAATCAGTTTGCATCATGCTCCTTTGGAACCCACCACCCCTCCCCAACTCAGGAGTCCCATAAGTTTCCCTTACAGTCACTACTAATGTACGCTGCCTGACCATGCCCCCACACACCCACCATTTTACTCTAGCATGTCCTCTTGCTCAGCCTCCGCACCCCACCATTTCTCCCTATACCTTATCGCCTTCTTCCCCCATCCTTCACCTCCACCGCAGTACATACTCTCTCTCGCACTCTCTTTCTTCACCCCACTGACAGCTATCCCCATCCCTCTGAACTACTGACAAGGCACTTTGTGGCGGCTTATCCCCTCGCCAACAACCCTCAGTGTTTTTCTTGTTATTTAACTTGTACCTATCTTTGAGTTATTCTGTAAATTCTGAATCCACGCTGTATCGTTCATTGTAATGTACCTTGCTTTCTCCTATCGTACTTTGTTTGCAATCTATGACATGGAACCTTTGTAGAAGAGCTTGCGCTCAAGGTCTTTTCCGAATCACTAAATAAATAAATAAATAAACCACCGATCAGGCTGACTCGCTTATAATTGCCAGCCTCCTCCCTGCTACCACTTTTGTGTAGTAGGACTACATCCACCTCTCCACTTCTCTGGAACCACTACTGTTTCCAGTGAGCTGTTAAATAGAACCGTCAGAGGTGCAGCCAGTATTTCCTGAGTTCCTCGGCACCCTGATGCACCTCTGCCTGGCACCATTGCTTTGTCCATCTTCAGATTAGCAAGTCCTCAGGACTCTTTCCTCCAAAAAGGACTAATGTCCACCTCCCTCCCTCCAAAGCTTCTGTTACTTTTTTTGTTGCCCTCCCTTCTCCTTCCTCTGGGAATGCTGAATAATTATTTGTTCAGGGTGTCTGCCTTTTCCTGGCATCCCCTTGTACAGTACCCCTCCTTTTAGCCTTATAGTCCCACCCTGATCTTCCTCTCTTCACTTACACATCTAAAAATGTCTTGTCCTTTTATTACCTCCTGGGCTACTCTTTCTTCAGTTTGTGCCTTACGCTTCTATTGCTTTCCTGTTTCCCACCTCCCAAGCCTCCTCCTCTGCATCTCCTTATACTTTATGAATGCTACCTTTAGCTTTTACTTTTGGCCACCTCTTTCAGGAACCACAGTGGTCTCTTTTCCTCTTGTTTTGCTCACTTGTTTGACGAGAGGTTTGTTTCCTTTTACTATTCTCATTTTTATCTTCGCCCTATTCTCCCCACCCCACCCTGGTCAGCAACCCCTGCTAGGTCATCTGTGAGGCATTCACCCATCTTATGGGCAGACCGAATGGGCCTTGTCGGTCCTTATCTGCCGTCAACTTTATGTTTTTAAAATCTGCCCTCCTGAAGTCCAGGACCCTCACCCTGTGTGGTTGGATTCTGCAGCTGTCCTTACATTGAACCACACTGTACGTGATCACTGGTCTCAAGTGGCCTCCCACACTGATGTCTCTGATACTGTCCCTGTTAGTGAGTACCAGGTCCAGTATTGCCCTATCACGAGTGGGTTTACTGACTAGTTGCCTGAGGAATGCTCCTGTAGAGAGTCCAAGATGTCCCTGCTTCTACCTGAGTCACTGCTGGTAGGCTCTAATCCACATTTTGGCAGGTTAAAGTCCTCACCACAGCAACTCCCCTTCCTTTTTTTAATCGCGGCACAGTTTCTCCGCTGCAGATGACTTGCAGTGAGGGCATCAGCCCGGCCCTGCCTGCCAGAGCAGCACTCGCATGATGGGGGAGTTCGCATGGCGCTGCCGACCCACTGAGGGCTCCCTCACCCTGCCAGGCCGGACTGGCGCCCGCCGCTAGCCATTCCTCGACAGTCCTCCCATGGCCAGGGCGAGGACATCAAGCTGCACAGTCGCACCCAGCCTTTTGCTGGTTTCTCCCCAGTGGGAGGCGGACATGCAATGACATTCATGCATGCGTGTGGGCGTCTGCCGGCTCACCCCTAGTGCACACCATTGCACCGCAGTAGTGCCTCCGGGCATCCCCAGGACCGCCAGAGCACGGTGCATTCCCCAGCCCTCCTCAGGACTAGAACTGTCGACAGATGCTCATCCTAGTCCTCCCTGTTGACCCCGCTGGCCCGGATCGCTTCCTAACCTGGGTCGCTGCATGGAGCGAGGTGGCATCCAGCGCCTTAACCTCGGCACCACCGGCCAGCTAGCAACTCCGCTTTCTGCCATCTTGCTAGTGGCTTCCACCAGTACTTTATCTAATTACTCTCTGTGCTGGAAGTCTGTAAATCCCTTCAGTGCAAATAGTGCCTCCATTCCCGGTCTCCAGGAGACCCACAATACTCTGCCCTGCCCCCCCACATATTCCCTGTATCTCTGTGGCTTTTATGCTTTCCTCACATACAGCACCACACCTCTCCCTTCCTTCCCACCGGTCTTTCCTGAAGAGTGTGCCTAGTATGTCCATGCCCTGTCTTGCCAGTTGCGCACCATGATTCGGTAATGGCCACATTATCCAGGTCGGCCTCTGCCTTGATGGCCTCTAGGTCTGGAATCTTATTTCCTAGACTTTTAGCATTTGCACATGGCCTTCCAGATTTTGATTCCCCCACCACCACCACCACTCTGTCATGCTCCTGTTTCTTTCCCCCTTTATCTCTACCATCTGGCTCCTTTATTAATTTGCACCTGGAGGATTCCTCTACCCTCCCAGTTCTCTTACTCTCTACTTCAGCCTGTGGGGAGGCAGTTTCTGACTCCGATTCCATCTGCCTCCCTCCCCCAGCTAGTTTAAATGTTCATTGATAGCATTCAAACTGTCCACTGAGGACTGGGTTCCCTCCTGGATGGATGCAGACCATCACCCCTATATTGGCCCTTATCCTCCCAGGTGGGTCCCCAGTCCCTCATGTAGCCAAACCTTCCTACCAAAATCATGCCTGGCAGACCAGCAACCAAGCAGACAGTTGCTAGGTGGATCACATCCTGCATCGGCCTCTGCAATAGATTGTTGGTAGGAGTCATCCAAGGGGCTTAGGGCTCATTCCACCAGACATACTGCTGCCTCAGTGGCTGCTTCAGGGATATCTCTCTTGCGAGATATGCAGGGATGTAACCTGGTCTAGAGCACACATCTTCATCTCCCAATACAGCATTGATGTAATGAGTCATCATGATACTGCTTTTGTGTCCTTGGTCTTCCAGTCTCTGTTCACCAGATAGGGTGCCTTACTCCCTCCTGGAGAACTGCATGGAGTTGCCATTGTGTGGCTAGTGAACTGTGTCCACACCTTTAGAAATATAGGTTACTCATCCGTAGTTCTAAGAGTGGTACAGTTCACATCCAAACCACCCATCTGACCCCCCCGGCAATGTGGCACCCAGATTCCTGCTTCCAGTGTGTCAATGTCTCACCTTGTGTGTGTGTGTGGGATATATCACCCGGTGGTGGGAGGAGTTTAGCTTGAAGACATTCTGATGACTCTGTCTCCTGAAAGACTGCCACTGTGTGGATGTGAACTGCATACCACTCAGGAACTATGGTTACAGGTGTGTAATCTGTATACCCCCCGCACCTGGATAATAAATACAGAAACATACAATAGATAGTGATGGCAGAAGACTCAACAGTCCAGACTAATATTTTTAAACTCTTTATTTGTGCAGAGATATTCCAGAGTCCTCTTGGTAGAGCATATGAAGCAATCAGTCCTACAATAATACAAATGGTAGGCAGCTCCACAGACACAAAAAAGTCTACACAGATAACGTATACCTAAGTAATCACAGTACAGATCCAAGAAAATTCTGCTTCCATGGATCATCAGGGCACAAATGTTGTGTCTTCAGCAGACATATAAAAACCCAAGGTCTCCAAGTAAGCTCAAAACAAGTGACTCTTCCTACATGGTTAGCTGCTTTATACAATGGGGTATGAAATCCTGTAACCTCATTGGTCAAAACACATCATATGACCGTAGTATATTTAAGCAAGAAGCCAGGGGTGTGGGTTATCGGGGGATTTACCACGGCTGGGTAGGTAAATCCCCAGCCTTGGTAACTTCGATAACCCACACTTCTAGTGGTCGGTCAAGTATTATACTATGGAGGGAAGTAAATATTAAAATGATATTAAAAGTAAAAAAAAAGATTTTTTTATTGATTTTAATGTGAGGTATTCTTACTGTATGGTAAATAGTTCCCTGTTGCTAGGCAGAAGATGTGCTGTGCAGCTTGTAATGCAGCTTCACCCCCACCATCTCCCCCTTTTCAGGCACTGCACAGTTTGTAATACAGGCTGTCTCTCTCCCTGTACAAAACTAGGTAGCATGCCTTTATGTGCTGTTTGGTTTTTGCTTATAGTTTGTGTTGGGGCAGCGCGATATTAGGTAGGAGCAGTTTGTGTGAAGGCCAAGGAGTGCTAACGCTTAAGACCCGCCGTGTTTGAACTGCTGCCCTCGGGGTACAAGCTTCTAGCAAGGAAAAAACCCTTGTGACAGGTAGAATTTTCGTTTTTTTATGTGGGAATATGGAATTTATAACTAACACTGTGAAGGTGAAGGTGGTCTGGACGCGCACACTGGGCGGGTAGGAGGTATGAGCGAGGAGCTAGGGAGACCGGAAGCAGCTTTTTGTGAGTTATGGAATTGAGGATGAAAGTAGCATTACAGGGCTATATATCAAAAGGTTTGCCATATGCTCTTAAGCTGCCGTTATTTTTAGAAGAAATGCGAGAGTGGGAATTTGTGTTTATGCCAGGCGTTTTTTTTTTTTTTGAATGTTTCGTGAGCTATGGGAGAAGGCTGGGGGTGCCCTGTTGATTTGCGTTTAGCGAGGAAATGAAGATGGCGGCTCGAATGATTTAAAAAATTTTTTAGTTGTTGTTGAGATGCGGCTGCTGGCACCTTTGCGGTGATTATCAGAGGATTTACAACGGAGGTGCCAGCCGCCTGCCGCTTTTCATTGGTCAGTGTCCAAGGTCCATGTATAATCTGTATAATCCACGGCTGAGAAATCGTATTTATAAAAAACATACTTAAACACATTTAAAATTTATTTTACACATGGGTCCATTAGATATCGAGAATCATATCAGTGTGGTTGATTGATTACTCACTTGTGTGGTTAAGCCAACTGCTGCGCTCATGACACACCAAGCACAAGGCGCAACTTCTAACA
Source organism: Neoceratodus forsteri (assembly GCA_016271365.2). Classification (NCBI taxonomy): domain Eukaryota; kingdom Metazoa; phylum Chordata; order Ceratodontiformes; family Ceratodontidae; genus Neoceratodus; species Neoceratodus forsteri. The sequence continues at coordinate 244,686,254 of CM028129.1, read as the reverse complement.
ACCCAAGCACCCTGTCGTGCCTTATTGCTTTATTCTTTCTAAATGATATATTTTATTGATAATACCATGCCAGTGGGCAAGCTCAGGGGGTATTGGTTTAAGCCATGGTCTAGTAATTTTTTTTTTTTTTGCTGCTGCAGTATATAAGTAAAGCATGCTTCTGGATGCTGGAATGGGATCCATCCTCTGTCACATTCAAAAAAGCAGTTGTGGGTTAAGACCAGATTCAGTCCCAACAACTCTGTTAACTCACTCAGCTCTAAAATGGAATTTGAGTGAGTGCTGTACTCCTGTGTAAAATGGCTGTTTTCCTGAGCAGTTAGAATGTTGGGAACAAAAACAGTAACACTCTGACTTAGAGTGTAAATAACTAAAAAAGTACAATAACTCCTGTCACAAAACCTACAGAGTGAAGTTTTCTCACAATTGAAAAAAATCTTTAAAATGAGGATCACGTTAGTAGCATTAGCGTGTATTTTTTTTACAGAGCATGTAACCACGACAGTTTACATTTTTCTTTTTTTACATTTTCTCTTTTTTAAACTAAAAAAAAACCCACCTTAGAAGTGGCAAATGTTTGTTATATGATGGTTTTCCATCACACCAACATCTGTGCATTATATTGCCACAGTTTAGAGTATTTCTGAGCTGTTTTACATAACGAAACAGACCATAAACTAAGGTATGTGCCAATACAACGCCAGTAAACCAACTGAATTCGGAAAAATGCTCTGCACCAACTGCCCACATGACGCACAAACCATGATAAACTGAAAAGGTATGCTTCTTAGCCCCTAGACAGCTGCGTGAAAAATGTTCACAATAACAAGACCTTTAAAATGATGGGTCACTCATGTTAGTGGCATGTACGTGTTTTTTTTTTTTTTTTTTTAGAGATGTAATGATGAAAATTGACATTTTTTTCTTTTTTTTAAACCTCAAAAAATACCTTAGGAGTGGCAAGTGCCCAAGTAAAGGTATCAGAAAAGCAACAAAGGCAGATAAATAAAACTAAATAGCTATAACAATAGTGTTGTTAGTAGAAACGCATTACAATATATAATTATTATTTAATATATGGATCATGAAAATAATAGTAGAAAAGCATACAAAAATTCTCCATAATAGTATCACTCCCAAAGTGATAATACTACACTTCAGGAGTGATAATACCATCGTTCAGGTGCCGTAATACTATAGTTCGGGACCTGAACGATAGTATTATCACCAAACACAACAGCGCATGCGCCAGTCTAGCTCCCAACGCCTTTCAAAACGTGCTCTCAACTGGCTGCTTTTTCCTGTTAGGGTGGCAGAATAGTTCAAAAACATGGCGGCTACTATCTCGGCATCGAGGTTTCAACTTGAACATTTTGCAACTTTTTGTTTTAAATATGCTAAAATACAGATATCCAGGTGATCCTGCGCCCTCTGACATAGAAAAGGTAGACTGTCCCGTAAAAAAAAAAAAAAATGAGCAGTGAGACAGTGTGGCGTGGCCAGGATGGAGACTTGTTAGCTGCAGCGACCAACCGCCTGAGAAAAAAAGAAAATCAGAAAATCAGTACCATTAAAAATTGGTTCATATCATATCAGAGTAATTCCATCTTGAGGTTCTGGGGACATGAACCTCTCTGTTTCGCCTCGAGGTTCCCAATGTCCCCTGAACCTCTCGATTGGAATTACTACATTGTAATGCACAGGAACCTATCTATTATTCTGTTTATAAAAAGGATAAGATTCAAGCTAGTAAATAGGTTATAGCATGGTGCACCTACTGACAGACTCCTTCCCACACACCAGGTCAAGTAAGTGACAGTGACAGGACCTCAAACAAACAGGTTTTACTGGTGAAAAATATATCCCAAATAAACAAAATACAAGCTTTATCACTTAAAATAGTAATCAAATGCTAATATGAGGCAACATAAGTCATAATATAGCAAAGTTATGGATAAGTTTATCTAGTTAGGAAAAAACTGGGATGTGTGGTGCATTCTGGGGCTTGCAGTTCAGACAAGTTCTCACATCCACAACACAAGCCCTGTTTTTCTGCAGTCATAAAAATCTGCCTCTGTTTTGTTTTTTTTTTTTTTTACATTCTCAGCTGCTGTCATTAGACAGAAGTGTAATTGCTGCCTTTACTCACATTTATTGCAGTTATTTTCTCTCCACTTTCAAGTGGACTGCTGTTCTTCTTGAAAACAGCACTGCAGCCATGTGGGCAGGCAAGAAGTTCAGCAAGGAAAGTTTCATGTAAACAACCCTCAGCCTTACTGCTGGCTAAAGAAAACACACTCTTCCCCCAGCCACAAAACAGAGATGTACAAGCTGTTCCTAGTCATTCAAAGCCACTCAATACAGCAGTGCCTTGCAAATCACAATGATGCACATTTCAGTAAATCCTGAGCTGAAAGAAAAATAGGACTGTGTGTTAGTGTGCTGTGTCCTGCAGTTGTACACAGCCACAAGCTAGCTCTGTTTTCCTTTCAGATTAACCCCAGTAAATCAACCTCCGTTTTATATTTTTACATTCCCCAGCTGCTCACAAGTGTGTTTACTGACTTTACTCACATTTCTGCAGTGGTTTTCACTCAGCTTTCCACTGATAGCTTACTCTTCCTGAAGACATTCCATGAAGCTATGTGGCAAGAAAGTTCAGCAAGGCATGTAAAATAAAAAGGAGCCCCACAGTGCTTTGCTGGCTAAGAAAACCTAATCTATCTCTGCCACAAAACAGATGTGCAAGCTGTTCCTAGTCATTCAAAGCCACTCAATATAGGGATGCCTTGCAAGTCCTAAAGATGCACGTGTCAGTAAAATTCTGAGCGAAAGAAAAACAGGGCTGTGTGTTGGTGTGCTGTATCTTGCATTTCTACACAGCCACAGGCTCCATTGTTTGTTTAATTGTAAAACCAGTAAATCAGTTTCCTTTTTTTTTTTTTACATATTCCCCAGCTGCTGTCATTAGACAGAAGTGTAATTGCTGCCTTTACTCACTTTCATTGCAGTCATTTTCTCTCCACTTTCAACCTGATTGCTGTCCTTCTTGAAGACCACTGTGCAGCCATGTGGCAGGCAGGAAGTCAGCAGGCAAAGGTCAGGAATTCACAACACAAATGTACTAAAAGCAATTTCCACTATTTAATTCAATGGTGACCCCTATCTTAAAGTTGGTATTCTGGTAGGTAGGAATGTTTCCTGCTGTCCTGCACTTTCAATAAACATATCCCTGATTGGTTGATCCGAAAGGTGCATAAGAAGTGCAGGACACACACATGCACTCTGGGGATGAGATGAAGTGAATGCCTGATGCACATATGCGCCATGGGACTAGAGGAATTTTCCTAATGACTCACATATGCTTATGGGGTTGTTCTGAATATCTGTCCAGAATCCATTTAGTTTTGGACATGACCAGAATATATGAAGCAGGTTGCATGTTCCTCACCACAAGACTGCCAGCAGTGTCCATAAAATGAAGGTAAATATTTTACCAGTCTATCTGGGGTATTGAAAACTAATCCGGGATTTCCAACAAATTCTCGCCAATATGGGGCCTGAGAAAATTTCATCGAGGGGGAATGGTTTCAAGCCATTTCTCATAAGAAGTGTCAGAAAGTTCGTATTCCAGGCCTTTAATATTGACTGATAAGATTCGGCCAATATTCCAAGAGCCTTGTATGCCTTCCCTATCATATGTGAGAAGTAACAGCTTGATAATGTATCTATTATTAACTTTAAAATTAAGGGTACAGGGGTTGGTAGCATATTCCAGGAGGACCCTTCTGCATCAAAAGGTTCAATTTATGAATATCTAAAGTGATCCTGTCTGATAAATGGTATGATGTTTACAGATGGGCAAAAGGAACACACCTTGGGAGTCCAAAATTGGTATAGAGATATATATTAGGCCCTGTCTATGCCATTGATGAAAAGCTAAGTCAATACGAGCGGTAAAAATCTGATTCTGCTGTCACCAACTGGACATCATAAAAATCGGTGGTAATACAGAAAGTGCCTGAGTCTTATACCACTCCCATAAGGTATCTCTCAAGCCAAAGAAAAGCAGTGTGTAGAAGCATAGAATTTGACAGCAGATAAGGATCGCTTGGCCCACCCAGTCTGCCCATTTTCCTACCCGATGGATAAGCTGCAGATTCCAGTTAACCAACAGCTTACTTCCTCCTACCCCCACTAGAATTGCTTTATGTCTGTCCCATGCATTCTTTAATTTTCCCACTGTTGTTGACTCCACAACCTCCTCAGGAAGGCTGTTCCATGCATCCACAACCCTCTTCATGAAAAATAATTCCAACATTACCTCTGAGCCGCCCCCTCTATCTTCAAATTGTGCCCCTTGTTCTAACTCTAGGAATCATCATTATGATTAAACAAATGCAGTCAGCCTCCTGTGTTGGACTGCCCGTTGTTTATAGTTAAAGTTATTCGGTTCTAAGGAACCGATAATCGTTATATTTCTTCAACGATTCCTGTCAATGTCAGAGGTCCTGTTAAGCCTAAAATGCAGGACCCACTGGTTTTAAATTAAAGCAGTCTTGTGGTCAGATAATAGCTAAAGCAGACAGACATTCATTGTGTATTTTTGCCTGGCCACTAGCCATATTTTGAAAACTGTGACATTTGTAAAATACTTTGCGCTAAAACTCTTAAGAAAAGATCCAAAATCTTGGAAGAAAATGGCCTATGCTTCTACTAATACTGGTGAAACTGGTTCCTCCACCTCTGGCATAAGAAAGGATGGAGGTAAAGCTAACGATCCTGATAAAGGATCAGATAAAGTTGAGCAGGGTAAGCCAAAAAGGTCAGTGGACTCAGGGACTGAAACTGTGCCACTTAAGAAAATGTAAAGAAAAGCATGTCGCTGCACCTCTGGCCGAGAAGGCTAAGGAGCTCCCAGCTGACTAAACTGGTATGCCCTTGGCTGAGGACATTGCCAAGCCTTACAGGTTTTGCAAGCACTACAAGCTGCAGTCCCGGTTACAGTACCAACTGCCCCAGTTCCTGTAGCTGTTCCACCTTCTCAGGAACCATAGGCTTCCTTTCCTGAGAAGGATGATTATGATTTTGAGGAGGCATATAGACCCTGAGGTTTCTCCAGAACAGGAGTTCGGTCACCCCCTCCCCGGGGCCCGAGATTATTCTCACACTATGCTTTTGTTAAAAGCATGGTAGAAACTCTAAGCCTCCCTCTGCAGGAGACAGAGGAGGATGTGGAGGAAGCAGAATTATTGGATATGATGGGGCTAACCCCACAAAACGCTTACTACTGCCTATGCACAAGTCCTTAAAAAAGGCAGCACTGCAAGTATTCCAAACTCCAATTCTATTCCAGGAGTTGACAAAAAAGCTTACAACGAATATCAGCTTGATAAGACAACAGCTGATTTTCTGTTCAGTCACCCTGACCCTGAAGAAGTTGTGCAGGCTGCTGCCTGCGACAAAGCCAGAATCCCTTGGCTACCCATCCTCCAGATAAGGATTCCTGAAGATGGATACAGTAGGGAAAAAAGGGTATATGGCTGCTTCTCTCGCCCTCAGACAGGCCAGTTATGTGGCCTATGCAGTGTAATACCAGAAGGCACTCTGGAATGCAGTGTTAGCTCTGGCTGACAGAGTGCCTGGTGACGGGCAGTGGACTTGCAGGATACAGCAAGGGCTGCTTTAGATGCCACAAAATACCAGTTCCACGTGGCTGTGGACACTAATGACTCGGCAGCCAGGTTGAAGGCACTGTCTGTCTCCTTATAAGATTTGCCTGGCTCAGGCCACAAACCTGACCCTGGACACCCAGCCAAGGCGATTGACTTTCCTTTTGAGAAAATTCTCTATTTGGGGATAAAACAGAGGCCTATATAAAGAAGGTAGAATAATACAAGGCCACCTATAGAAGCAATTCTAAGGATAGGCCTTCCCATCCTGTAGGGCCCAGACTAGGGAGGCAAGGATAGGAGATCCTACCCCAGACCCTTTTTCCAAGCTCAAGCCTCTCAGTTCCAACAACAGCCTAGAGGATATTTTGAGGAAGGGGCAGGAGAGCCAGTGGAGAGCTTCTCTCCTCCTTGCAAGCACAGCCCACTCAGAACCCTGACGGGCTAGTACTGGTCGATCCCCTGCCAAAAATCCACCAGTGGGTGGCAGACTGGCTCATTACCTCCAGGACTGGTATACCATCACCACAGATAAATGGTCCTGGAGGTGGTGAGCCAGGGTTTGGCAATCAGCTTCAGAGCTCTCCCCAAGTTGAGAGCAAGAACATTTGCACCAGTTACATCTGCAGACAGGATCCTACTGGATGCAGAAGTAAAACATCTGCTAGCTATCAGAGCAGTGGAGCCTGTGCCCCTAAACCTATGAGGCAAAGGCTTCTACTCAGATACTTCCTTACAGAAAGAAAATGGGGATTGGCGACCTATCCTGGATTTAAGACTTTTAAACAGACACATTCTGAAACCAAAATTGAAAATGGTCACTTTGCACTAATCATTCCAATGTTACAAAGGGAAACTGGCTAGCCTCCCTAGATTTAAAGGACGCTTATTTTACATCCCCATCAGACCTTCCTCACAGAAAGTTTCTGAGGTTCAGACTGGCCTCGGCTATTATCAGTTTGTAGCCCTCCTTTTGGTCCAACTTCTGCACCAAGGGCATACACAAAGTGTTTGGCCATGGTAGTGGAGTTTTTGAGAAAACGAGGAGTGTCAGTCTTTCCTACCTGGACAACTGGTTAGTAGTGGGTCCATCTCTACAACTTACAGAGCAGGCCTTGCACTAACAAAATCTACTCTGGAATCCCTGGGTTTCCTCAAAACGAGCAGAAGTCTCAGCAAACACCAGTTCAGGTACTCTAGTTCATTGGAGCAGAACTGAACACCAGTCTAGGCAGAGTTTTCCTGCCACAGGACAGGGTAAGCAGCATTCTCGGATTGCAAGCTCATTTGTACCAGGAAAACCCAAACCAGCCAGAGAGTTCCTCAGACTTTTGGGCCACATGGCAGCTGCCACTGCACAGTGGTACTAGGTTCCAGATTCTAAATGAGAGAGATCCAGTTTCACCTGAGACAATACTGGTCACAGAGGACAGATCCTCTGTCCAAACTGGTTCCAGTCACCCACAGTCTCCTACAGGCACTGCAGTGGTGGCTGGACGAGCAAAACCTTCGGTAGGTGTACCTTTCACAAAGGAACAACCTTCCTTAGTTCTTACAACAGATGCATACCTTCTGGGTTGGGGAGCACACATGTCTGATTATACGTCAAGTGGCACATGATCTACTCAAGAATCCATGCTGCACATAAATCTTTTGGAGCTCAGAGCAGTGTACCTAGCCCTGCAGGCATTTGCTCCACATCTTCAAAACAAAGTGGTGCAGGTCAGAACAGACAACACCACTACTACGTATACATGAACAAACAGGGAGGAACCAGGTCAGCCTCACAGTGCACAGAAGCAATGAGGCTGTGTCCCTGGCCTACTCCATGAAGGTATCCTTTCAGCCCTACATCTTCCAGGAAAGGACAATGTACTGGCAGTCCCTCAGCAGGATAAGTCAGGATCACCACGAGCGTGTCTGAATCTTCAAATTCTCAGCTTGATTTTCAGGCGTTGGGGCACTCCAGAGATGGATCTCTTCGCTCTGCAGAAAATCACCAGTTACTAATATATTGTTGCAGGCCACTTCTCTGGGGCACACTACCCTAGATGTGTTGGCACTGGATTGGATGGGAAGTTTCTGTATGCCTTCCCTCCTTTCCACTGATATTCAAGACCCTGCTGAAATTGAGGTGCCAATCGGCAACAATGATACTGGTGGCACCAGATTGGGCGAGGCAGCACTGGTATTCACTTTTTGGCTCTATCAGTGGTACCTCCAATTCATCTGCCCAGGAAGCTCAATCTGCTGACTTCCTCTCAGGGCAGGATACTGTACCCCAGCCTGAAAACACTAAGGCTCAAGACCTGGCTCTTGAGGACTTGGAGTATGCAGAACTTAAACTGTCAGAACAAGTTTTGACAGTACTTAGGGTTCAGGAAACCTTCCACTAAAAGACATACTCTAAGTGGAAGAGGTTCCATATGGTGTGCAGGTAAGGGTGTTGACCTTTCAGGGCTGCCTGCCATTCTTCTGGACTTCCTGACGACTTGCATTCGATAGCTCTGAAGCCTTTGACACTCAAGGTTCATTTGGCTTCAATTTCAGCTTATTTGTCAGCAGGTAAAGAGAGGTCCATGGCCTCTCATCCAGTCTTCAGGAAGTATTTTAAAGGCCTTAACCTTTTGTACCCTCCTTTGAGGGAACCAGTTTGGCCTGGAATCTGAATATCTGCATTGCCAAACTCATGGATGCCCCATTTGAACCGATGGCAACAGCAGACTTGAAGTATATCACTTGGAAAACTGTGTTTTTGGTTGCTATTACTTCAGCCAGAAGAATCAGTGAGTTACAGGCCTTGTGCATGGACGTAGGTTACATCTCATTCCACAGGGACAAAGTGGTCCTCAGGACCAATAGAAAATTCTTCCCAAAGTGGTGTCTGATTTCCATTTAAATCAGTCCATCACTGCACCTGTCTTTTCACAGAGAACTCCAGTTCTCCAGAAAGGAGGCTTCACTCCTTGATGTCAAAGGGCATAACCACTATATTGACAGAACTAAGTCTTACAGACCAGGTCAGACACAGCTCTTTCTTACTTATGGAGAGGTAGGTAAGGCAGACCTGCCACAAAGCGTACAATTGCTCGCTGGATAGTGGCACGTATCCAGTTTTGCTATAGTAAAGTGGGTAAATGGGCTCCCCTGGGCCTGAGAGCACATTCTACCAGGGCATGGCTGCTTCAGTGGCAGCTTCAAGGGATATTCCACTACTGGAAATCTGCAAAGCAGCTACATGGGAAACAGTACACACCTTCACAAAGCACTCAGCCTGGATCTGCAATCAGAAGTGATGCCAAGTTTGGTACAGCAGTGCTGCAGAATCTGTTTCTAAATAGGTTTTCTGCCCAACCTCCAAGGTACTGCTTGGTAGTCTGCATTTGTTTAATCATAATGAGTGATTCCTGGGGTTAGAGAAAAAATACTTACCATAGTAATCTTGTTTCTTCAAAGGATCACTCATTATGATTAAAGCACCACCCTGCCTCCCTACTAAAAACCTATGAACGTTGTTCTGCATCCCAGTTTTAGGATATTTTTCCATATAGGTCAGGTTAGAGACTCACCTTTTGTTAACCAGTTGGTTCCCTTGTGGTCTCAAGTTTTTAGGTTATATTTATTGGGATTTTTTGACCTGAGAGAACAAAAAAACAACATATTTTTATAGCAATATTGTCATAATTAGTGGGTCTTACACCCAGTTAGGCTACGTAAGAATCTGAAGCACTCTAGAGTGCAACAGTTGCTAGGGCAGCAGTTTGAAAGTGGCATGAGCCAATTAAGAGTTCCTCATTTGCATGCAATTCCATCTCTCTGGGCAGTCCAACACAGAGACTGACTTATTTGTTTAATCCTAATGAGTGATCCCTTTGAAGAAACAAGATTACTATGGTGAGTAATTTTTTCTTCTTGCACTCTTTTTCTGAAAGATGCTACCCTCTTGGCCTTTGTTCATTCCTTGAGGTACTTGAGGAGTTTCTATCATGCCCCTCCCCTTTCCTCGAAGGTATACATATTAGGCTGCTTTAGTCTCTCTTCATATGTCTTCTGGTGTAGACACTGCACCATTTTGGTTGCCAGTCCCTCTGAACAGCCTCCACTCTGTCTTTGTGGAGATGGGGTCTCCAGAACTGCACAGTACTCAGATGGGGTCTCACCAACTGTCTGTACTGAGGGATAACAACTTCCTGTTTTCTACTGGTGATGCCTCTCCTGTGCTTCCTAGTATCCCCCAGCCATCCTTACTGCCTTCTCACATTGCATGCCCACCTTTAGGTCATCTGATATAATTAGGGATGTAAGTTTGTCATGCAGTCATACACGTCATTGATTCCATGACGTTTGATCTTGATTCAGGACTTCCATGACTTTCACTAGTGTCGTCACAATGTAGCAATGATGACAGTGCCACAACATTTACTGCTGTTACTAATGATTTCATGAACAAACAATGAGTCATTAAAACCTCATCCATAACAAACTTACATCCCTAGATATAATTACTCCCAGGTCCCTTTTGATTTTTGTTGTTGTTGTTAATATCTCACCCCCATTGTGTACTCTTCCCTGGTTTTTGTTTCCCAGGTGCATTACCTTGCACTTCTTTGCACTGAATCTGAGCTGCCATACATTTGACTATTCCTCCAACCTTGCCAAGTCTCTCTTCATCCTTTCCACCCCACCTTGCATATCAATCCTGTTGCAGATCTTTGTGTCATCTGCAAAGAGACATTTTCCTGCCAGGTGCTCTCCAATGTCACTTATAAAGACATTAAGAGGACCAGTCCGAGCATGAACTCCTGCGGTACCCGCTAATTGCCCTCCTTTCTTCACTGTGGACTCCGTTTTGGTTACCCTTTGCATCCTGTTTTCCAACTAATTTTTATCCAGGTTACCACCTTGGGACCCACTCCAAGCTGGCTAACTTGTATATTAATCTTTGTGTGGGACTGTGTCAAATGCCTTGCTAAAATCTAGGTAGGCCATATCCACAGCCCCTCCCTGATCTGCTACTTTGTCACCCAGTCAGAGAAATCTATTAGATTCGGTCTGACACGACCTTCCTGCTGTGCATCCATGCTGCCTTGGGTCCTGTGCTCCACTGGCCTCTAGGTACTCAACAGTTCTTTCCTTCAGAAGTGATTTCATCATTTTCCCTACCACTGAGGTCAAACTAACCAGTCTGTAGTTTCCTGCCTCTGCCCTGCTCCCACTTTTGTGAAGTGGAATCACATCTGCCTCCTCCAGTCCTCTGGTACCACCCCATCCTCCCATGATTTGTTAAAGAGAGTAGTCAGTGGTGCCACTAGTTCTACCTTAGTTCTTTTTAGAATTCTGGGTGAATCCAATCAGGCCCTATTGCTTTGTCCACCCTCAGTTTCAAGAGTTCTTTCAAAACCCTTTCTTCTGTGAATGGACTGGATCGACCCCGCCCATCCAGAGTGTTTCTTTGTTTGGTTTAGGTACCTCATCCTCCTCCTCTGTTGTCAATACTGAGCAGAAATATTTGTTCAGTATCCCTGCTTTTCACTATCACCCTCTGCCCCTTTATTAAGTCTCCATATCCCTCCTTGGTCTTTCTTTGCTCCCTAATGTACCTATAAAAGGTTTTATCCCCTTAGTAACATAATTGGGTATCTTTTCCTCTGTTTGGGCCTTTGCTGTTCTGACTGCCTTCCCTGCTTCCTTCTGCTTTAACTGATAAAGTTCTCTGTCCTGATTCTTCTGTGTTTCTTATATTTCCTGGATGCTGTCCTTTTCTCCTTAACCTTCCCTGCCACCTCTTTTGAGAACCATAGTATTTTTTCCTTCATTTTGTTTTATTGATTACGCTTCACACAAAGGCCTTGCCTCTGTGATGTCTGTTTTGATTATTCCCCATTGTTCCTCTACCCCTCCTTCTTGCCCATTTGCTAGTGCTTTCTGAGGCAATCTCTCATTTTCCCAAAGTCAGCCCTCCCTGAAGTCCAGTACGCTTGTTTTTGTATGGCTTGACTCTATGGCTGTGTTTATTGTGAACCACACTGTTTGGTGGTTGCTTGTTCCCAGATGGCTACCCACTTCTAAATCCAAGATCCTTTCTCCATCCCCATTTGAGAGTACCAGGTCTAAGATTGCTCCTTCCCGAGTGGGTTCCAATACTAGCTGTCTGAGTATGCTCCTCGTAGGGCATCAAGAATGACCTGCTCTTGGATGTGCCTGCAGCAAAGGTGCTCCAGTTAACATCTGGTGTATTCAGGTGCACCATCAACAATATCTCCCTTTTCTGCCATTTTAAGAATGCCTTCTATCATTTCCTTGTCCATTCCCTCCCTGAGATGGAGGTCTGTACACAACTCACATGCGGATTGTGGTGCCATTTCCTGTCTTCAGGGTGACCCATAGTGACTCATCTATTTCATGTTTACTCTTTAGTTCTGTTGCTTTAATCCTTCCTTACATTGTAAAGTCCCGAGGGAGAGAGAAAGGGGGCAAAATTATAGTACCTGTGTCAATAAATCGCTTATTACAAATTGAATATATTTCCATGCCCAGACTAATATTTTAATTCACTTGCTTTTTTAGTGCCTTCTTCACCTTGCATAGCTTCCTTTGACTTCTTCAGTATTCTGAAGAGTAATTAATAACCTTTGGGAAAATAAATATCTTCACATGTATTTCTTTTTTGTTAGTTGCTCAGGAAGATAGATTAAGTTTAACGGACTGTTTACAACTATGTCTAGGGAGGATGAATAAGGCACAAGTAATATAAAAACAGTTCCAGAGGTAGAGTGCGGTTCAATGCAATATAATAAGTATGGCAGAAGTAGCACTGCCTCGATGATTTTAATAAAGTGAGAATGAGAGTACTCAAAAAAAAAAAAAAAACAGCTGTTTGTGGCCAGGGCACTTCTAGTGCATTATTGCATAGGTAACAAATACAGTAGCACCTCAGTGCAAAAGGAATAGGAAGATACAGATGGCTGGCTGGATCCAGTTTATTATCTGACATTTGCTTCTTGTATGGAGACTGGCTAGGAGATTTGGCGATCGGAGGTGAAGATGTTTGACTCCTGGGGAGGGTGGATGTGGGCATCCCATCATTCAGGCACCCTCCCTGCAATAAATGGGGGTAGTATGCAGAGGGGACCTAGAAAAACAGAAATTCTAAATGAATATTTCAGCTCAGTATTTACAAGGGAAGGAGGGACCAAAATTATGGGAAAGAAACACACACCGGGGGTGGTGGACACCAATTCATTCACAGAGGAGAAAGTCCTAATGGAACTCTAAAAGCTGAAAGTGGACAAGGCAATGGGACCAGATGGGATGCATCCCAGAATGCTGAAAGAGCTCAGGGAGGTACTGGGGCACCACTGACAAATCACTGGAGGAGGAAGTGGTGCCAGAGGACTGGAGGAGGGTGAATGTGGTACCACTACACAAAAGTGGGAGCAAGGTGGAGACTGGAAATTACAGCCAGTCAGGTTGACCTCAGTGGTGGGGAAAATCGTGGAATCGGTGTTAAAGGGAAAGGATTGTGGCATATGTGTAGGGATAGTGAGGCACAAGTGCCGGGCAATATAGATTCACATCAAGGAGATCTTATCAAACAATCTGATAGATTTCTTTGACTGGCAACCAAGGTGGTAGATCAGGGAGCGGTGGTGGACATGGCCTATCTAGATTATAGCAAGGCATTTGACACCATCCCACACAGGAGGCTAGTAAATAAGTTGGCGGTTTAGGAGTAGGTCCCAAGATGGTACAATGGGTCTAATGTTGGCTGAGCAACAGGACACAGAGGATGGTGGAGAATGGGTTCAATCCCAGCAGAGGGGCGTGACCAGTGGGGTGCCACAGGGTTCAGTTCTGGGGCGGTCCTCTTCAATGTTCTTATGATATGTGGAGGGTTTGAAGGGAAGGTGTGCCTCTTTGTGGATGACACCAAGATCTGTAATAGAGTACACATGCCAGTCGGGTGGATAAAATGAGAAGAGACCTAGGCAAATTGGAGGAGTGGTCAAGAGAGTGGCAGCTTAAATTCAATGCAACAAAATGCAAAGTCATGCACGTGGGCCACAGGAATCCTGGAGAGGAATACAAAATATTTGGGGGAGATGCTAACACAAAACTGGAAATGGACCTGGGGTAAACATAACAGATGACCTGAAAGTGGCAAGCAATGTGAAAAGGTGATGGGAGGGCTGAGGATGCTTGGGGCATAGGAAGGGACCAGTAGAAAACAGGAGGTAGTGATGCCAGTGTACAGACAGTTGGTTAAGTCACATCTGGAATACTGTGTTCGGTTATGGAGACTGCATCTCTGGAAGGACATTGACAGAACAGAGACAGTCCAGAGAAGGGCAACAAAAGTGGTGAAAGGATTGCACCACAAAACATATGAGGAAAGACTGAAAGACCTTAATATGTATACCCTGGAGGAAGGGGGGCAGATGTGATAGAGACAGTCCAGGAGGCAGCATCTTTCAGAAAAGAGATGCAAGAACAAGGGTCACAATATGAGGCTTGGGGGTGAGGAAGCATTTTTCACAGAGAAAGGGTGGTGGATGCATGGAACAGCATCCCAGCGAGATCATACAGGCTAAAATGATTGGTGAATTCAGGAATACATAGGATAGACAGAAGGCAACCCTAGTGGTAGGAAAGATAGGGTAAGCTGCTGATCATTTAGGATCAGGAGTTAAGTAGGTAGGAAATGGGCAGACTGGGTGGGCCAGGCGGTTCTTATCTGCCATCATAATCTATGTTTCTGTGCCAGCCGCCGACCTATGAGGGACATTAACGTTGACTGTTGAAGGTGGCGCTGGTCTGCCTTCCCAATTGAGGGAAGACAGTCATGGCAACCCGTTTGGTTGGTTGAGGGATCTTACAAACTGGTTGGTTATTCAGTACACACCGTACCCACACAGGCAGAAAATAGATGACTCATAGCAGCACTTTTTCTGTATTTATCTTCCTGTGTCATAACATTGCACATTGACTGGAAAACAGGATCAGTGTCTGTCAGACTTCATCTTCTCCAGCTGCTTGTCTGCTACACCCAACATCATTCTTAAAATTCTCAAGCTGATGGCTTGCACCCCTACATGGTGTCTTACCCCTTTGTGAATCATCTGATGCACATGGCACGATAAAGAACTCGTAATATTTCTGTAAAAGCACTCTATAAGTGTAATCACCAGGTGTTGCTGACTTCCTGTATATAGCACCACCACGCTCCACTTCGCACAGCCCGTTGATGTGAGGCCAGTGAGAGCAGGGGATGCGCTCCATTCCAGCCTATGGGGGGCTATTTTCGATCGATTTTGTGCAGTGCAGTGGTCAGCTGGTCAATCAGGGCACTGATCGACTAACAAGACCCTTGTTACGATCGTGCCCTTGATTGATCACAAATTGACCATTACAATACATAAAATTGATTGGAAAGTAGCCCCATAGGCTGGAATGGAGCGCATCCCCGCACTCTCGCTGGCCTTGCATCATAACGTCGCTGCGGCTGGAACGGAAAGTGGTGCTATATCGAAGTCAGCAACACCCAGTGATCACTAATTTTACGAGTGTTGTTTACAGAAATAATACAGAGCTCTTTATCATGCCATGTGCACCAGATAATTCACGGAAGGGGTAAGGCACCATGGTGTGTGATGCAAATCTAAATATTTTGTAATTACTAGATTGCGTTTAACCCTCCATTTATGACATCCTAATTGTTTCCCCACATCCAATTGTGATGTGACTGGCAGAGGATTGTGATGTTTGGTATAGCAGGCTGAGCAGATGATATCGGGGACAGTGATCCTCTTTTCATTTTTTTTTTTTTGTTAAACTTATTTGGCCATTGAGGCTGCCCACCTGGCATCCTCCCCGGCTGGCCCATAGCTTGCCCCTGCAACAGGGCTGCATGGGGGAAGAGAGGCCAAGATCAACTAGAGTCCCCATCTGAGGTTGTCTGGGGCATCATTCGGTGGGTGCCCAGGAAGCATCATCCTGCTGCCGAGCCTGAGGATTTTCTACTTGGTTTCCCTGAGGCATTGATGTGCAGTGATATTGGGTGCATGGTCATGCATGATCCCATCCATTTCCACAGACATTCACAGCGCCTCTGCCCCTACAGTTCGTGGTCCCAGTAAGTATACACCCAGTCTCTCCACTGGGTGTCTCTTGTATGCCAGGAGCTTACGACCCCACCCCAGAGAGCTGTCCATAGGACACACATTCAGCCTCCCCACTATGCTTGGGGCTCATTCCCAAACCCAGGTCACGATTGTTGCAAGCAGTACATACCACTGTGCCGACGGGCCGGCTTGTTTTCATGTTAATGCACACGGTTATAGTTGCATAGAAATTGAAGGGGCACATAATACAGAATATTTGTGAAATGTAAACTCATGTGTGCCTGAGTAGTAGTATTTTCTTGTATGTTTCTCTTGTGGGATCAGAGGCTCTAAGTGTGTCACATGGGGAAAAGATAAAAGGAAGGACAGTGAACAGTGAGTGTCCTTCCCTAGTTTAAAAGCGCTTTTAAATTGGACTTTACTTCCTTGTAGCATCACAACATAAAATGATGGCAGTGTAGTAGTTTTTCATGTGGGCAGACCTAGTCATGGATATTCTCTGGGCTCGACTGCTATCAGCTGTAGGTAAGCCCAATACCACATTCAGAAGAGTGTTCCTAGGGCTTTGGCCTGTGGCCACTTTAATAAAACCTCGTCTTTCTGCAGTCTCACAGTGCGGTCCCCATCTGATAAACCTTGTGTAATGTGCCCGACCATTCTTCCTGGGAATTTTTAACCATTTTGTAATAATGCACTTCTGAACTTCAGTGACCAGAATAGAACATAGATATGTCTGTAGACAGTTTATTTTATAAAAGGTTCCCAGCAAAATATTTTGTAGTAAATTGTCTTATGTCTGTCCCATAACACTCACCTATATCCTTCACTAACTCCTCCCAGTATTTTCCAGCTTACTGCATGCACAAGATGTGTGGGATCAGCCTCTCTACAGCTCAGTCTCTTCATCTTTTGATTTAAATGTTTTGAATTACTTTCAAGATGCCTTTTTTGTAAACCTTGTTTCCCTGTTGCTTTGAAAGCTTTCTCAGTATATTTGCCTCTCTCTTAGGTGGGCTTTGGAGAACTTCCATTTGACAGCACTGACAACTTCAGCAGCTATCCCGGCGTCTGCTTCCGTGTACAAAATTACAGCTTCCTCTGTCACTTAGGTTTGTAGGCCACCTCTAGCAAACCTAGACCTAACCAAACTCTACATGCATCTGCCATGGGCCTGAATTGCATTGCATAGTGCTACCTGGGAGTCCGTGGGGCCCAGTGTTTAAAAACAAATTTTTTCATTTTAAACACACAATTGTCTGCTCGGCATACCTGCAACTTGTGTTTGTGTCCCAAGTCCAAGACGACAGAGTGGAGGCCGGCAGAAAAGTAAAGAACATACTTCTTGGTGGGAAGGTTTGCTGCGCACTATTCTGGAGTGGATCCTGGTGACAGCCTGGTGCAGATGCACTTGGTGGCATGGGTGACCACGTGCTGCTGCACATCCCTCAAGACATTGTTGTGCCTGGCCATGTGGGGGAGAAGGAAATAATGTCCATCTCTGCATGCCAGATGGGGATTCCTGTGCGCCCCCATGTCACTTGTCCCACAGTGCATTGCTGTCACCCCCTTTCCAGCTGATGTCGGATACAGCAGTGTTACCTACTGCCCATGGAAGACCCAGAGCAAGGGCAGGGCCCCTAGCAGGCACAAACCAATCCATCGGAGGACCTGGGAGCCTGTAGGTGAAGGAAATGAATGGAAGGAGAGTCTGGTGGGCACCGAGGGCACTTGGAATGACCGAAAGGAGTGGGTGCCCAGGGGCAGGGTGAGAAGCAAAAGAAACCCACAATCCCAAAGAATTGCAAACATGTTTGTACTTTTGATTTCTAATGTTCTGCCCTTTTTGGCACCTGTTTGGATACCTTTAGTGTTCTGTCCTCTGTGTAGTTGTTAGGATCTGCTGCATTTGCCAGCTGCAGTTTGTTTAGTAAGGCATTGCTTGTTTAAAGTATAGGTAGCTACTGAATTAAACTGTTAAAACCATTATTATCATCTGAGTCTTTCACAGCAAAGGACACAAAGGCAGGAAAGAGTAGGGGGTCAGTAAAGGGAAAGTGAAATGTTTGCAGTGCATTTAAGGGCATAACATGAGTGAACATTCGTGCTAAAGTATACAGTTTATATCTATATAATGTGTAGTACTAGCAAATTTAGAAAAAGTTTAAAAAAAAAAAAAAAAAATGCGTTTTTTAAACCATCATGTCATTTTATCTATCAATATAAAATGTAGTGTTGATACAAACAAAATTATATTGTACAGAGTATTTGCTTTTTATGCATCTCAACAAAAAACTCATCAATAATACACTCTAAAATTTTGTTTAAAAATAGTATTGATACATATAGAATAGTATCGACACATTAAAACTGTTCTGATAAGATGGATTCTAACAACCTAACTCCAAGCTTTCATGTAAAAAAATCTAATAGTTTCTGGCCTAATGAGTTTAGAAATAAGATATTTCAAAAGATAATTTCTTTAAAATGGGATAACTTGTATCTTCTTTCTGTTTTAAACTGATGTGTAAGAGTTACCTTTGTCTTTATTTGTAACTGTTTTAATTTTGTATCTTTGATTGTGCATTGCTTGTTATACTGGGTCCCACTAAAATGGGCAGTTACATCACTTTTAGCCTGGCTTAAGAAATTTAAAATAAATAAAATCATTAGGGCTAGAAACTTATTATTTATTTTTTTTTAATGAGCACTTCAAGTCAAGCTAAGATGATGCATCGATATGACATTACTACATCTTCCATATATTTTATAAATATAAAACCTAAATATTTCAAAATGTTTAACAGCATGTTATATTTTATTTATTTCAAATGTGGTTACCAGGAAAGGCACACTGAGCTGGGGCTCATTTCCAGGTGCGACCGGGGGAAGGGTATCTGGGGAGGACAATATGGAAAGTACTTAAAGGGAGAGGCATAGACAGTCAAGGGGCTTATAGCCCCCCAAGGATATAACTGAAAGCAGTGAGGACCCAATAACTAGCATAATATCTAACCATAAACTACCATGGTTACAATGGGGAGAGAACAGATGTATGTCACTAATGCGGCACAGGGCAAAAACAATAAACAATAAACAAGGAACGTTAAGGGGTACACAGAGTGGAAGGTCATGTGCATAAATGCCCACAGTCTGGGAAACAAATCCCAGACCTAACGGCACTGATGGCAGACACAAACCTCGGACATTGGCTATCATGGGAGATATGGTATGCAGGGGAACCATGACTGGATGCAGCCATACGGTATACTCTTTTAGAAAGGATCGGGAGAGAAGAAGGAGGAGGGTTGCTATGTATGTGAAGGAAGGGATTAAAGCTACGAGGCTCAGGGATCCAGGGAGAAGCAGAGGCATTGTGGGTCACTCTGGGTCAGGGAACAAAACAAGCCATCCGTGCTGGAGTTGTTTACAGATCTCCACGTGCAGGGAGGATATAGATGTAGTATTAGTGGAAGCCATCCATAATATGGTGGCCAAAGGGAAGTACTACTAATGGTGACTTCAACATAGCGGATGCAGATTGGAACACATAGACTGTGAGTACATTAAGGGCAGGGACCTCATGTCTGCCATGTGTGCGGCAAACCTAAGGCAGCTTGTGGTTGAGCCCACCAGGAAGGGGCTGTACTGGACTTAGTGCTGACAAATGGGGACAGAATCATGGATGTTGAGGTGGGCAGTCTTCTTGGTACCAGTGACCACAGAACTGTGTGGTTAGAGTCAACATGTTGGCAGAAGAAAGCCATACAAAGATTAAGGTCCTGGATTTCTGGAAGGCCAACTTTGTGGAGATGGAGAACAGCTCAAAATTGCCCTGGCAGCAGAAGGTGCGGGGGAGTGGAGCTGAACAGTGGGTTAGGCTCAAGAGATCCATAGCAGGAGTGACAAGTCAATGTGTCAGACTGCTTAGCAGAAGAAAGAAACTGCCACTGTGGTTCTCTAAATGAGTAGCCAAAAAGTGCAAGAAAAAGTAAGGCAGTCAGGAAATACAAAGAGACACAGAAAGAAAAAAGCGTGAAATATCTCTGGAAACAGAGAGAAGCTGGGAAAGGCATTGAGGGCTAAGGCAAGAATGGAAGAAGGAATAGTACAGGCTATTAAGAAGGAGACAAGACCGTCTTCCATTATACTAGTGATAGGAAGAAAACCAGAAATGGTATTGTTAGGCTGAAGAAGGGAGAGGGTGGGTGGGTGGATGGAGGCGACCTTGAAAAGCTGAGATACTGAACAAGTATTTTGATCAGTATTTACACAAGGAAGAGGCAGGAGGGCCAAGTCTCAGAAGAAAGGTTTTTACGGGGAGGTGGACACTGGCCCATTTACAGTGGATCGAGTCTTGGAGGAACTAGGGAAAGTAAAGACAGACAAGGCAATGGGGCCAGATGGGATTCACCCTAGGGTTTTGAAGGAACTTGGGGAAGTCCTAGCAGGACTACACTACCCTTTTCAGCCAGTCACTAGAGATGGGGAGGACTTGGGGACTGGAGGAGGGCAGAGGTGGTTCCCCACAGACAAGAGTGGAAGTAGGGAGAAGGCAGGCAATTACAGACCTGTAAGCCTGACCCTTAGTGGGGTGGGAGGCTGATGGTCGCTGCCTAGGAGAGGTTAGTGAGTTCCTGGTAGCGGTGTGCAAAAGACCCAAGGCAGCATGGATTCACTGAGGGAAGGTTCTGTCAGACTCCACCTTATCAATTTCTTTGACTGGGTGACCAGGTGGTGGATCAGGGAGGGGCGGTGGAAGTGGCTCACCTGGATTTCAGCAAGGCCTTCGACACCATTCCGCATAGAAAGTTATTTAACAAATTGGAGAATCTGGTGTGGCTCTAAAGTGGTAAAGTGGGTTGGAAACTAGCTAAAGGCAGGACCCAGAGGGTGGTAGTAAATGGCATAAAATCCGAAGGGGGTGACCAGCGGGGTGCCACAGGATCGGTGCTGGGTCCAGTCCTATTCAGTGTCTTCGTAGCAACATTGCAGAGGGACTGAGGAAAGTGTGTTGTTCACAGACTACACCAAGATCTGCAACAGAGTCGGCACACGAGGGCTGGATAAAATGAGAAACAACCTAAGACTATTTGAGGAGTGGTCAAGGGTTTGGCAGTTTGGTTTCTATGCTAAGGTGCAAGATAATGCACCTGGGACACAGAAACCCAAGAGAGGAATAGAGGAGGGGGCAGGTTCTAGCCACCACAAGTCAGGAGAGAGACCTGGGGTTGTTATATCCGGTGACCTGAAGTCCAAACAGTGCTGTGACTCATCATTCTTAAATGTATGTTTGGTTGTGTTGTGCTAACTGTTAAATATGTTACCTGTAGCTTTTAGACCACGTGATACCCAGTACTGACATTTGTATTCCAATTGCTTGCCTGCTAATATCACACTAATTGTACTTCTATTCTTTGTATACTGACATGGAACTTTGTAAAAGAGCCATTGGCTCAAAGGTATTTATCTGAAATTCAACTAAATAAATTAAATAAATGAAAGCAGTGGGGAAAGCAAACAGAATGCTGGGGTGCATAGTAATAAAGGGCATAACCAGTAGGAGGAGCGAAGTGGTGATGCCACTGTAAGATCACTGGTGAGGCCTCATCTGGAATATTGTGTCCAGTTCTGGAGACTGCATCTCAGGAAGGACATAGACAGAATGGAAGCAGTTCAGAGAAGAGCAACAGAAATGACATGCACTGCACCACAAGCCTTATGAGGAAAGACTTGGGGAACTTAAATCTGCCTGTTCACTGGAAGAGAGAAGAGAGAGGGAGGATATGATAGACTTTCAAATACCTTAGAGGAATAAACGGTACAGGAGGGAGATTTCAGAGAAGAAAGTGCACAAGGATAAGGGGACATAACATGAGGCTGAGGAGGCTTGGGAGAATGCTAGGAAATATTTTTCACAGAGGGTGGTGGATCCGTGGAACAGCCTACCAGCAGAGGTGGTGGAAGTGAAAACAGTCATGGGATTCAAAAGTGCATGGATAACATAAAGGCACCCTGCTGTCAGCAGAGCGGGGAACGGCAGTCCAGGATGAGGGTAGGGATTGCCAAACCAATGGGGAAATGGACAGACCAGGTGGACCAGTTGGTCCTTATCTGTAAATCTTATTCTGTTTTCTATAAATACAAGATGCAAATACAATATAAAGTACAATTCTCTACTGGGTGGTAACAGGTTGGCAGAGACAGTTACAGAGTAGCCATACAGAAGGTATACGGTGACCGTTATAGTTGAAAGTATTAGGGATGCTTGGCGGGCAACACCGTGACCTAGAGTGCTATGGTGGGAGAAACAAAGTGGGATATGGAAGTAACATGAGCAAGAGGGGTGGGGAGGATGCATAAGTGCTATTTGAGGGAGGAGTAGGAGGGAATGTTCTGAAGCTGGGGCGACTTGAGGTTCCATTGAGCAGGGAGCCTGTGAGGAAGGCAGCTTACCCGGCCGACGATGAGGGTCTGGGGATGAAGAGACGTGGTCCCTATTGCGCCACGCCAGGGGGAGACTGCAACAGTAGATAAAGAATTCAAACAGATAGGGTGGAAGCAGGCCAACCAGTATTTGGCAATGAGAGAGAGAATATGTAGTGTGTCTGTGACAGAGCCACGAAGTCTAGAGAAGAGTAAAGGTGGCAGTGATGAGTTCTGGGATGGAGCTAGAGACAGAATGGCACATTGACATATCTATATGTATTAACACATGAGAACTGTATGATTATGATCTATTGTTGTTGATTGGACTCCAAACTTTCATTTAATAGACATGAAATTTTTGAACCGTAACAGTTTAAACATTACTCTTTCAAAATATGAATTTGAGCAGTTTAAACTGTCATAAAAATATTTTGAAAATGATCAGAAGAGATTAGTGGCTCTGTTTAAGAATAAACACATTATTTTCTAGTTTATTCAATGTCTGTGCAGATAAATCTGCACTGATATATTTATCTTTCAGTCATTGGAATAGCGCCAGTTGCTCTGAAGCCAGCTACTGAACAAAGGGTCAAAAAGTTTGTGCTAATTCTAATGGCACCAGTGTTTTCATCTACTTCCAAGACAGATCACAGATAGGTTCTGATTCTAGAACTCTGAGCTGAGTGGCTGAGTTTGAGAAGAGCTCCCAAAGCTAAGTGCTTTTTGCTATAATTTTCAGTTTAAAAATTGTTTTGTTTTATGTAAATTTAGGGTGATTGTGAAAGACAACCCTGTAGGCTCCAGGAAGATATAAAATTTGTGTGGTAGATATTCGTTGAAGTCGGAAGGATCAACACATTTATTTAGTGTGATCTTTCTACTCTGATGTGGTTAATTTTAATACTATAGTTTAAACCCTTTCTGTGTGCCTTTGGTGGTGTCTGATATTGAGAACCTAAGTGTCATTCCTATGGTATTCTGTCTGTTTTGTAGGTACTTTATTTCTCTGTTAAACAACTGAGTATACTATTGCCTAATACTTTATAGTACATTGTATCTTTTGTGCAGTCTCTGATTTTTTCTTCTTTCTCCAATGTTTTAGAACTGTTTAGTTATTGTGGCAGAGGTGTGGTACTGTGTTATTTCTTGTAGTTCAAGGTGCTTTTGGGACTGCTGATTTCTACTGGTTTAAAAGATTACATTTTTTTTTCTATTTTAAAAAAGCTACATCAACTTGGTATGTTGTCACCTGTTTGTTGTTGCTAGCAGCAGATGTTTTTGCATTGTGCTCTGGTTCTGTGATAGAATCTGTATTAGTAGAAGGTAGATTATTATGATTATAAAACTGGTGATCCTTGTTATCAACCCGTTTTCAAGTACTATAAAAAGTTGTATCAACCGCAGGTTGATATGAAAACTTTACAGCCTCACCAAGAAGCCTGCAGCACTCGCATTCCAGAGTAAACAGATTCAAAGAATAGGTAACTTACAGATCCAAATGAGAGCGTAATAATTTTAAATGATCACAGCAGGTTTGCACTTAAAAGCGGTCCCTTCCCCAATTCTGTAGCTTACCCTCCAGTTTAGATCTGTATTTGTGCAGCATTTATTTCAGATATTTTAAGAGCACTCTAAAAATCACCGGAGACCCGTGGCCAAGGCAGCTTCTACTTCCTACTGGTAGGCATGCCACTACGCTAGCACGTATGTGATGTCAGCGTGGGCGTGCCTACTAGTAAGGAAGTAGGAGCTTGTGCTCGGTCTCTATAGTGAAATTCGTAGAATTTTTTTAGTACCAGTTATATAAAATAAAACACTATGGGTAGAATGTGTTTATATTATTCCGTTGTGTGATAATATTAAAACCTCTCGAGCCTTGCCCGAGGTTTATATATATTATCACACAACTCTATGTGTAAAAACTCCACATCAACTCCCTACATATGCATTATTTTCTATGTAGTTACCTTTGATGGTAAGGGTGAAAAGCTGAAATAGAAATGTATGTATTTTTGAATGTTATAGAAGCCAGAAGGGAAGGAAGCATATACAATTCAATGCTTTACAGTAACTGGTATTGCTGTTTTTCTTTTTAGACTTGGATTGTGGGCTTTTGCCACACTGTACTTTCTTTGTTGTCTTTACTTAGAATTGTTTTTGGGCTGTTGAGGATTTAAAACGTAGTGGTGGTGTATTTCTTTGCTGTCTTGGTTGCTGCAAATTTTCACCCCCTTCCCCAACTCTTGATGATATGCCCTGTTAAACCTGATTGACAGGAGCTAAACACTGGGTATAGTAAGGGTGTGGAGTAGGAGGGCATACCAGGAAAGGAACAGCAGCAAGTGAAGAGGTAACTGCTCTCTCAGTGGAAGGGAAGTAAATGTAAATCTAGGAGCTTTATTACTTCTTCGCATTGATATTGCATTGGGGAAAGGAGTAGTAGGAGTTTGAAGAAGGTTGTGCAATGGCTTCTTAAAGTCTCTTTTGGAGTGTGGATAGGAAGGATAGGAATATAAAAAGCAGTTGCTCAATATATCTAAACGTGTGCAACAAAGGAGGTAAGGGAAATAAAGAAAATGTTTTGCACTGATAGAGGGGGAGAGGGAGACTTGGGGAGTGTTTGGCATCCTGCATCTGGAAGGGTGGGGGTCACTGGGCAATGACAGCAATGAGTAGGGTGGTAGGCTGCAGCAACTGCGGCACCAGTCTTTCTAAAATTGCCTGGAGGGAGGATGTTTAGTGTGCAAACCACATAGAAAAACTTTGAAAGGAGATTGAGGGTCTGCAGGAGGAACTAAGACAGGCAAGGCAGATTGGGGTGGGTTTAGCCCAATACTGGAGGGAGGAAGAAGGGGAGATGAGGGAGGCGATTTAAGCCAACAGTGGTGAGGAGAGGGTCAGAAGAAGGAAGCAGAGACAAAGGCCCAGGCCAGGAAGAACAGTTGCCGGGAAACCAGGTCAGGAGACAAAAGACAAATGGAAGGAGGAGATAGGGACTTGTGAGGGGAGGCGAAGAAGTGGCAAAAGTCATGGAGTGGAAAGGAGAGAACAGGTTACTATGAAGAGAGAGAGGGGCATTTGTGAAGGGTCTTCAGAAAATAGTTGTGCACTGCTAGAGAGGAAGAAGGTGGAGAAGGGAAATGATGAAATTAGAGGAGCAATTGATAAATGCCTGGACCAAACTGGAGAGGGGAAGTTCTGCTGGGAGAATTGCAACAGGGGTAAGGGGAAATAATGTGCAGGAGGAAGAAGAGGAGCTGGAAATGAGAGAGGGAGATGAATGGAAGCAAGCAGGGAGTAAGAGGGTGGAATCTTAGTGCTGGGGACTCAATACTAAGAGGAGTTAGGTGGGATAGCAAGGGGAGAGGCATAGTCGTATTTGGGTGGGAGGCCATGCCAGGAATGACAGCGAAAGGGTGGGACAGTCTGTTCTGAAATATGCTAGAAGGGTAGAGACAAGCCTCATTTAATTATACATCTTGGGACAAACGACCTGGCTGACAAGACAGTAGATACAGTCCAGAGGAGGTTTGAGGAACTAGCACAATTATGTGAGGGGCAGGAAGATCAGTAACTTTTTTCAGAGATACTTCAGTCCAAAGGCAAGCACAACAAGAAAGCTGAGAATAGAGGAATTTAACGGATGATTAAGAACCTGGTGGTGTGCTAAAGGGTATGGGCTGCTGGGGGTGGGGAGGGACCTGGGAGGACAGTAGTCTGTATGCCAAGGACAGACTACACTTGAGTGAGGAGGGAAAGAAAGTGTTGAAACAGAGGATGGAGGAGTACATAGAGGAAGTTGGGAATTTAAACTAGGAGTGGGGGTGGCAGGTGGGGAAGAGATATGCAGAGACCACAGGTTGGGAAACCATATGAGCTTACCCCCATAACAGTGACAAAGGACAAATGGCAAGTACTGTTGGTGATGCTAGGAAAGGAGGGCAGGATGGGAGGGGAAAGGGTGGAAGGTGGTAACCCTTAATGCTAGGAGCCTTGGAGGAAAAACTGCAGAGTTACAGGTTCTCATGGCAGAGGAGAGGTGGACATTGCAGCCATCACGGAAACATGGGCCACCCAATACAATGATTGGGACCTGTCTGTACCAGGGTACAGGTTATTTCAGGGACAGGGTGATTGGGAAAGGAGGAGGTGGCACTATATGTGAAGGAAGGACTGAAGTGTGTAAGAGAGAAAGGGAGGAGGGTAGTAATGGAGTCACTTTGATGCAAATCCAGGATTCCAAGAATAGGATTCTTAGAATGGGAGTGGTGCAGGCCACCATCTCAGATGGAGGAGTTAGACAGGGAACTAGCGGGACAGATCAGAGGACCTACAAGAAGGGTAGTGTGGTGATTGTGGGGACTTCAGCATGCCAGGAGTGGACTGGAGCACCCAACAACCAGGAACAGAAGGGAGCAGGTACTGCTGGATGCCTTCCAGGACAGCTTCCTGCTGCAAATGGTCAGTGAACCAACCAGGTTAGGGAATACCCTTGACCTTGTGCTGGCAAATGGGGACTTTTGAGAGAACTTACAGTGGAGGAACCGCTGTCAGGAGTGACCACCACCAGTATGGCTCACATTGGATATGGGCAAGGAAGGAGGGAATCTGGCACAATAGTGCTGGACTTCAGGAGGGCCGACTTTGGGAGGATGGGAAGTGGTAAAAGGGTACCTGGCCAGAATTCAATCTAGTGTGGACACTAACCAGAGGTGGGAGCTCTATAAAGCTGGGGATAGTGGAGGCAACCAAAACCTGCTGCAAAGCCCAGAGCAAGAAGGCTAGGGCTAAGAAACTGATCTGGTTGAGCAAGGAGGTCATGGAAAAGGTAAGGAGGAAAAGAGCTGCCTTTAGGAAGTACAAGAAAACAGGGAGGGGGAGGACAGGGAGGAGTACTTGACAGAATCGAAGGAGGTGACAAGGGCAGTAAGGGAGCCAAAGCATCTACTGGAACTCAGGCTGGCACAAGGCATTAAGAAGGGGAGAAGGACTTCTTTAAGTACATCAGGAAGAAAAGGAGCTGTAAGGACCACATAGTAAGGATTAGGAAGGAGGGGTTGGGTGGAAGCAGGGTGCGATAAGGTGGAAGCACTAAATGAGTACTCTGCTCAGTATTTACTAAAGAGAAAGGGGGTGACACCCAAGGTGGGAGAAATGGCAGAAGCAGGTGGAAGTGGTGACAGATGGGGAAATCATGGAGAGCAGAGTTCGAGAGGGTTTGAAGGCACTGAGGGTGGACAAGGCGCCAGGCCCAGATGGCATCCACCCCAGGGTACTGAAGGAGCTGGCAGAGGTCCTGCAGGACCTTGGCAGACCTGTTTAATGCCTCACTCACATTCGGGTGTGTACCTCAGGATTGGAGGATGGCTCATGTGGTGCCCTCCACAAGAGTGGCCCCAAGGATGAACCGGGAAACTACAGACCAGTGAGCCTCACATCCATCGTGGGTAAGCTAATGGAGACTATCCTGAAGGAGAGGCTGGTGGCCCTCCTAGAGGCCAAAGGACTACAGGACAGCAGACAGCATGGCTTCTACACGTGGGCAGATCCTGCCAAACCAACCTGGTCGAAGTTCTATGACGGGTAACTAGGCAACTGGACAGGGGCCATGCAGTGGATGTCCTGTATCTGGACTCAGTAAGGCATTCGACTCAGTGCCACATGGAAGGCTGGGAAGGAAGTTAGTAGGCACAGGGGCAGGTGCAAAGCTGGTGAGATGGATAGGAAACTGGCTGCAGGGAAGGCAACAGAGGGTGGTGGTGGGTGGGCTCTCACACCCACGGGCAGTGACGAGCGTGTTCCACAGGGCTCGGTGTTGGGACCAGTGTTGTTTGGGATATTCATTGCAGACATATCATGGGACATCAAGAGCAAGATCAGTCTGTTTGCTGATGATACCAAGGTAGGTGCGTGGTGGGTGACCTAGGGGATGGCAGGGGTTGCAGGATGATCTGGCAAAGCTTGAAACCTGGTCAGACACCTGGCAACTGGGCTTTAATGCCAAAAGTGCAAGGTGCTGCATTTTGGGGTGAAGAACCCAAGGAGGAGTTACCAGCTAGGGGAGTGCAGCTAGCCCAGACAGAGGAGGAGAAGGATCTGGGTGTGCTCATTACAGGGTCAATGAACAACTCGGCACAATGTAGGAAGGCAGCTGCAAGGCCAACAAAAGTCTGGGTTGTATTGCAAGGGTATATCCTCGAGGAGGGAGGAGGTGATTCTGCCACTGTATAGGTCATTAGTTAGACCACACCTGAGTACTGCATGCAGTACTGGCGCCTGTATCTGAAGAGGGACATTAGGTTACTGGAGGGGGTGCATGCAGAGCCACTAAGATGATCAAGGGCTGGGGACTTATCATATGAGAGGAGGCTGAAGGAGTTGTACATGTACCCACTTTAGGAGAGGAGAGACAGGGTGACATGATTGAAACCTTTAAATACATGGATGGAATAAACAAGACGGGTACAGAGGGGCTGTTCAAAGTAAGAGAGGGCAGGGCCACCAGGGGCCATGATATGAGACTGGAGCGAGGAAGGTTCAGGAGGAGATGAGGAGACACTTTTTACAGAGAGGGTGGTGGCTGGGTGGAATGCTTACCTGCTGAAGTGGTAAGTGGTATGCAGTAGAACAGTAGACTGCTTCAGACGAGGATGTGACAGGACAAGGGGAGGGTTAATGAAGGGAAGGGTGGAAGGGAGGGCAGCTGCAGAATAAGGGTGCTAGCTGCACATTCGAAAGCAGACTTGATAGACCTTTAGGCCTTTATCTGCTGGCAAATTTCATATGTTCATATATCCTGCACATGTTGTCTGCCCTGAAATGTTCAGAATAGTTTGAACTAATCCAAGCTCTGATCATGTAACCCTGAGACTCGGCTGCCAGATATTTTTAGCTGTAGTAAAGACTGGACACCTTAAACTTCGCTGTACAGAAATCCTTGGTTTCAAAATGTTTGTCCACTTTGGACTCATTTGTTTCAATTCAGGCACTGATTGTTTTTGGGGTAAAATTGTAATTTTATTTTCCCTCTGTTCCCTGGAACTGATTGCAGTGGCATTGTCAGTTTGGGTTCCCATATTAAAAGGGAACTGACAGCTTTTCTGTTTGTGGTTGAATTTTCAGTTCTAAATTGTGAACAGGTAAAAGTGTTTATTATTAAAATAAGTAATGCTGTAACACCCTTTGTCACAGAAACCTAAAACCACACAGGCCCCCTTTAGAAAGTGAGTGCGTGGGTGAGGCGAGGTCCACAGGCCAGTGGCCAGAATTGAGAGTTTTAAGTGTTTGGGCTTGAACATTTTAGGCAAGATTGTGAATCGTACCTTAGATTCAGTTTTAAAATGGAAAGTCAGTGACTAAATAAACTCTTCTGTGTGCAAAGTTAGTCAGTCATGCAGGGAAAACACTGGTAAAAGATCCACATAGTAAACCTGCGGTGAAGGCTTCAGCTGAACTGGCTTGTCCATCAGTTGGGCAGACAACCTCCTTATAGGGCCTTACAGTTCCCCACCCCTCTACCCAAGAAGGCGGGTGGGGTTGATGAATTTGGCACAGAGATCAAGTATGAAAGTATCAGCCCTGAAAGCACAGGAGGCAAAGAATTTGGCTTTCCTCAGTCTATGGGTGACTGTCCTTCATACAACACGCTTATTAAGAATGTGTGACCAGATAGCTTGGGAAGCTGGCATTTTGAGCAGCCTCCTCCACAAGCCAAATATCTGAAAATATATGCATTTGATCCCTTAAAAGGGCATACCTCCTCAGTGAAGACCTTAGTTTTGTCTGAAAACGTTTTATACAGTCTGTCTGTACAGGCATTTGATTTATTAAAAAAAAAGAAAGCTGTTTCAAGACAGTGTGTGCTGAGTTTCTATTTGCACATCCTTCTGTAGGATTTGTCAGACAGCTACTTGCTGAAAACTAAGGGCCCAATTTTCAGAGTGTAACGAGGGCTTGCATCAAGCTCTACATCAGACCCGATTTTGGTACATTGGGCGCAGTTCGACACTACTCCGATTTCGGCAGCTTGCGTCCAGAAATTTGGCACAAGCCCCATAAAAGGGTACCCAGGATTGCCACAAGTTAGACATGAAAAAGCTGGTCTATTTCGCGGCAATTGACGAAAGGATAGAAAATCCGATTGCTCGGTCGTGGAGAATGCTGTAAGCCCGTGTGTCAGTATGTTTGGCGCACCTGGGGTTTGTGGCATTCTCAGCCTCTAGAAAATCAGCCGCAGGACTTCTTTATCAGCCCCTCCCCGGTAAAGATTCTAGAAAAATTATTGTTATGCTAAAAAGAGCGATTTGACAGATCCTTGCCACCAAGGCAGGCTTCCTACATCAGTTGTACTTCAGATTACCAGTTTTCACTTTGGTTTTCCATACCGCCCATACCTCTCAACTGTCCCTGATTTTCAGGGATGTCCCTGATTTTGCCTCAAAATTTTACTCTGTCCCTCCTAAAAATTGTTTCCATGACCAAATAGTGGGGTTATAAGCACAAAATAATGTCAGACATTAAAGTAAGAGACTTGTTCTTCCTTTGAAAATGCATTTTATACTAAGCCCTTTATTCTACCAGCTTCATGAGTGGATATCTCTAATTTTGAAGAAGTGTCCCTGATTTTAGTCCTTTGTCCCTGATTTTTTTTTTTAAGCCTTGTCCCTGATTTATGAGGCAGGAGGTTGAGAGGTATGATTTCTCCTCTGTATGAGAATATGCCATAAGAAGACAAAGTACATACAGTGGAGCCTGCCAGGATGCTGCTCAGTTCTGGAGTATTCTGCAGCAGTTGGGAAACGAGGCAGTTTCAGTGGCATGTAATCCCTTTGTCATGAAATAATCTGTTACACTTTGTTGAATCCTGGCAGAGGCTCCAGTGTATTACTCATGTGGTGTAGGCTGGCCACAGACTTCTAGGCAGCAACTTCAGATGCCTGTTGATTTGAATGATAGTGAAGATAGCAGATAGTGCAGTAGTCACAAGGAGATTTGCTTTGCTCAGGACAGCTGACTTGTCTGCAGACCTGCAGCAAAAAGCTTCTGATTATAATTTGATGGTGACTCTTTCTATTCTGGGGTTTAACAGGAGTCTTTATGCAGAAGGCCACTAAACAACTGCATACACCACCCTCACCAAACAGGATAGCTGGGGTCTTACTTTAGACCTTACTCCAGGGAGGTTATGGTGGGGTGCACAAAGCAGGCCCCACTTCCAAACCAATTATTGTGTGACATGAGGAGAGACTAGAAGTAAAGGTAGGAGAGGGCACAGACCTCTGACTACTGCTCCTCTTTCTTTTACAAAAACTATTCCGTGAAGGTTGTATCCATGTTGCTGCTCCTCAAGCTCAGCTAGTAGGGGTTGCATTTCCTTTAACCTTCTGGGATGGAAAATATCACCAAAGACCAGTGGGTCTTGGAAATACTAGGGAAGGTCTCACCTTGTCATTTGTAAATACTGTATCCCAAAGTGTCAGGTCCTTACAAAGCAGAGGGCTTTATTGGCAGAAAAACATAGCTTTGCTTAAGTCAGAAGTAGAAAAACCTAAATTAAAATTTCTGTTGCAGCCTACTTGGAACCAGCTAAGGTTTATTATATGTTTTTTTTTTTTGGGGGGCAGCAGTAGCAATGAAGCTGCTCTTCAGTTTGTAAAGCAGCTACCTGAAACACAATACACACCTTCATGAAGCACTACTCTCTGGACATGCAATCCAGGAGGGTGCCAGTTTTGCAGCTGCTGTCTTGCAGAACCTAGAACGCTTTTCCTAAATAGGTTCTAGACCCATCCTGCTGAGGTACTTCTTGTGAGTCTTCTGTTTATAAAGCATCTCATTGATGGATTCCTGTTTGAAGAAAAAAATAATCACCATAGTAATGTTCTTCTCAGGGATCTATAAATGACCCTTACAAACCCTGACCCTGCCTCCTTCTAGAACCTGAAAACAGGTTCACACAAAATCAGTTCTTATAGTTGCATGAGCATTACTTACTGCAGTTCCTCAGCTATTGTTAAAATTATTTCAATTCTGCATGTTTAGCTGTGTCAGTTTATTTGGGTTTTTCATAATAAAAAAAAATGGAAATATTTAAGTGATCAGTGCTCCCTAGCTATTAAAACAGATCTAACGTCAGAACTGCAGGGAGTGTGACCCATTGCAGAGTTTGAACTTGTATCTAAATTCCAAAATAAGAATACAGTTCTGTCTCTAGGGCAGCACAGTCCTGTAGACTGATGCCATTTGTAAGGCTCATTGCTAGATCCCTGAGAAGAAACATTACTGTGGAAATTTTATTTTTCTTCTGATGCACTGGGTCAGAGGACCAGTAAGATGACTCGCTTGCACGGATTTATTAAAGGATCTTGCACAGCCTCGCTTGAAGTGCACAAACATTGTGAATGAATTATTGACCAGTTGATACAGTACAATAAGCTGTGGTTTGTAAGGCAGCAGGGTCTAGTGGTTGTTGCACAGAACTACAGTACAAGGCCTGAATCCCACCACAGTCAACTACTGTGTGACCTTGTATAAGTCGGTTGATCTCTGCTTTGATCCTCCCAGCTGTAAATTTATAGAAATAGAACCTAGTGGCTTTGGGATGAGTACATTGCAGAAATGGTGCTCTAGCCTCCTGGAGGAAGAAGAGGGCTGGCATTCATGCACCCAGTGCCAGTTGACCTAATAGTGGCATCATATTGGCTGAGAAGGTAGGTGTTTGTCCCCCACCACCGCCACCAGAGGAGGGGTTCAGCTGTGACAACCCTTATCAGGGTTGGGGACAGGGTAGCCATAAAGGGAACAAAACAGGAGATAAAACTAATAAAAACAAGACCCAGCAGAGCACGCGAGCACTGCAGGCAGCCCTGATTCATGGAAGAGCTCAAAGCTGCGTCAGGTGAGCCTGGGCTGGAGTAACTGTCATGCAGCAGTGTGCTCCACCCAGGAGGTATGGTGTCAGGTTCCGCGCCACCTAGAGGAGGGCCAGGAGCTTGCTCACATTTAACACAATTTTGGCACTCATCCCTCTTCTTTAAATAGGACGAGACACAGCTAGGTAATAGAAAATTCTTTATTCAGACAGCACGCATCCTGCCTGATGAGTTTCAGACATGAAATGTTCTTTATCAAAGACTGGATAACTAATGACAAACATACACTTAAATAGCAGTTAAAAGTTCACTATCTGATCCTGATCTCATTGGTCAATTACAGTTTAATATAATTTCCTTATGTAAGACATTGTTCAAGTTGTTCCCAGTACCTTCACATTAGCAGAAGTGTAAAATAAGTGCTTTAGTGCCTCGCAAAGAACCCTTACTAATAAATATATAACTATACAAAATCTCTATTCAGTAGCATGGGAGGGGAAGGTTTAGGAAAATAAATGAAAAGCTGCCATTTTTTAGTGATAAATTTATATTCTATTTGCTATTAGAAAGCAGCATAAGTGGGGATATCTTTAGAAACGAGGAAAAGTTCAAAACTTGTACTAATACTGCTAATATAGATCGTCCTTATAGTGATCTCATTCTCTCATAAGCTATACAGATAGAACTACATCAGTTCTCAAATTGTATTTCCTTCTCTTTGTTTATTTTCTAAAATGGGGTGCACATCTAAACTAGTGTTCAAGCTAGGTTTCTTACATGCCTTTAATTGTATTATCCAAACATTTTCCCTTTGTAACATTAAATTATTGTAGTTTCTTCCTCTGGGACTATGGCTCACTTTGTCTATAGCTATAAACTAAAAAGCATGTTCCCCAGTATTTCTCATCGTAGCGATAAGGGCTGCTGTTGCATGTGACGAGTCTTGTTTGGCTATTGCTTGTATATGTTCCGCCCATGCGGTTTTAAAAGCACCTCTTTGTTTTGCCAATGTAAAATGTGTTGCATGAGCATATTGCTAAATAGATCACACCTTCTGTACTGCAGGTTGTGCATTGTCTGATTTCATACTCTCTAGTTGTATTGCAAGTGCTAAAAGGTTTACATTGTTTGACTGAGTTGCAATTAATGCATTTTTTCAAGGAAACAACTATGTGTGGGTTTGAGCCAGGTTTCAGGGCATTGACTCAACAAAGTGTCTGTGCATGAATGTATCCCTAAGTGTGGTTGCCCTTTATAGCACATCTCGGTGGCACACTACTTAATTCTTTTAGACTGTTCTCTTGATGAGACGTCCAGTGTTTGTTTAAAATCCTTTCTAGTTGTTGTCCTTCTGCAGAATAGTGTGTCAAAAATTAAATCTGGGGTCATGCTCACTGACCTCCCTCCTATCTGCTAAAATACTCTCTCTTTGTTTCTTGTGCTAAAATTCTGGCATTCTCAATTTGTTACCCTGTAGCCTTGTTCTTTTAAACGTTAAGTCAGTTTGTCTGCCCTTATTTCAGATGTTTCGCCTTTGCTACAGTTATGTCTGATCCTGAGAAACTCACCTTTGAGGATATTTCTAGTTACGTTGGTGGGGGAAGAAGAATGACAGCTGGAGGATAATAGTACAGTATTCGTGGGTCCTTTTCAATGTCTTTATAAGTGACATTGCAGAGGAACTGGAAGGAAGGTATGTCTCTTTGCAGACGACACAAAGATCTGCAAGAGGGTTGATACACAAGATGGAGTGGAAAGGATGCTAAGGGACTTGGCAAGGTTGGAGGAATGGTCAAATGTATGGCAGCTTAGATTCAATGCAAAGAAGTGCAAGGTAATGCACCTGGGAAACAAAACCCAAGGAAGAGTACACAATGGGGGTGAGATACTGACAACAATAAAAATGGAAAGGGACCGGGGGTAATTATATCAGATGACCTAAAGGTGGGCAAGCAATGTGAGAAGGCAGTAAGGAAGGCTGGGCGATACTGGGATGCAAAGGAGAGGCATCAGCAGTAGAAAACAGGAAGTTGTTATCCCTCTGTACAGACAGTTGGCGTGACCCCATCTGGAGTACTGTGTGCAGTTCTGGAGACCCCATCTCCCAAAGACATAGCTAGAGTGGAGGCTGTCTAGAGGAGGGGACCAAAATGGTGCAGGGTCTGCACCAGAAGACATAATGAAGAGAGACTAAAAGAGCTTAATATGTATACCCTTGAGGAAAGAAGGAGAGGGGACATGATAGAAACTTTCAAGTACCAAAAGGAATCAACAAAGTCCAAGAGGGTAGTATCTTTCTGAAAAGAGATGTGCAAGAACAAGGGGCACAATTTGAAGATAGAGGGGACGGCTCAGAGGTAATGTGAGGAAGTATTTTTTCAGAGTGGGTTGTGAATGCATGAAACAGCCTTCTTGAGGAGATCGTGGAGTCAAGAAGAGGGAGAATTAAGAATGCATGGACAGACATAAGGCAGTCCTAGTGGTGGGGGGTTAGAGGAAGTAGGCTGTTGGTTAACTAGGATCTGTAGCTTATCCATTGGGTAGGAAAATGGGCAGACTAGGTGGGCCAAGCAGTCCTTATCTGCTGTCAAATTCTATGTTTCCCTTTCTGTACTTTTCTATATATCTCACTGTCTATACTCCCTCTCCATTCCTTTACAAGCACAAGTCAAAATATGAAAGTTTCTTTACTGCAATTGTATGAAAATTTGGTATTGCTGTCTGTACTGTGTAAAGTTCACAGAACTCTGCAGTTCATTAGTGTCTCCCTGCAGATTAATAACATGTCGCCAATATATCTTTTTCCAGATGACGATTTTGTCTAAAATGTATTCACTCACCATGAAAAATCACATCTAGTTCCTATTTTCCTACATAAAGGTCTGCAGTGGAGGGCACACACGCCTCTATTGCCGCATCTTCTGCTGCTTGTAGGTACATCTGTTGGTTGAACTAGAAACATTGCATTTTAGCACATATTCTAAGAGTTTTAAAATTAAGTCCGCTTGGGGGTCACCCTCCTTTTTCTTCTTTGTTCAGAAAATAAGCTGCTGCATCTAGGGCCCCTTCCTGGGGTACATTAGTATAGAGCCCCTCGATATCAAGTGTCACAAAGTGTATGTTTTCATCCAGGTTTATGTTTTTAATGAGATTCAATACTTTTTGCAGCTGTAATATGTTGGTAGTTGTACCAGAGGTTTAAAAATAGTCACAATTGAGAGTGGCTCAGTTAATGAGCCTATACCACTTACCCTGGGCCACCCAGGTGGCTTATCTAAACTTTTATGCACTTTGGGAAGAACGAGAACATTGCTCTAACAGGATGTTTTGTAGTCAAAGTTTATCAGTTTGTTCTCTTTCAAGCACTTATTCACCTGCTTTATCGGTGCAGTGCTTAAAGTCTATAGTTGAACCTGTGCAAGATTTTGATAAAATTCTGCCCCCAACTGTCTCCACCCTTTGACAGTCTTTTGTTTAAAGCCCCAGCGCCTCATCTGCCTGTTTGATTACAAGTTCATTGTTTGCCTGAAAATTTTAGAGCTTCTCGCCTTCTGTGACAGGTTGTTAAAACCATTGTTGTGTTTCTGAAAAATTCTCTAAGTCGCTTTACTAGCTCTTGAATACTGTCACAGCAGTACAGAAGTTGGATGGTGGCTTTGAGAGGGGTCAGGCTGTTTGTGCTGTTGATTCTGAATCTATGGATCTTTTTTAAAAAGGCTTGGAGGTTAAGTTTCCTATAACTCAAATTGAGATCAGTGTGTGTTTAAATCCTGTCCATAGATGTCGACAGAGCAAAACCTAGGCCCTTTTAAATAAACTTATTTCAGCTTCTGACAAAACACGGATGACAAGGTAATTATCTGCCTTTGACAAGATCGCCACTCACTTCCTCCTCCGTCCTCGAAAGGATCTCCTTTATACGGCCTCCTCTGTTCTGTTGGTAATACTCTCCTTGTCTTTGGTAGTTTGCCCTTCGTGATAGCCCTTATCAGGGTTGGGGACAGGGTATCTATAAAGGAACAAAATAGGATATAAAACTAATAAAAACAAAGCCCAGCAGAAGCACATTGGCACCGCCATGCAGGCAGCCCTGGTTGAGGAAAGAACTCAAATTTATGCTGGGGTGAGGCCATGGGCTAGAGTAGCTGTCATGCAGTAGTGCACTCCACCCAGGAGGTGTGGTGTCAGGTTCTGGTGCCACCTACATGAGGGCTCAGGAGCTTGCTCACCTGCAGTGCACCATATATACACGCTGTAAAAGGCCATCATTCATGCCAGGGACAGAGGGAGGGAGCAGGGAGAAAATGAAGTAAAACAATCAGACTCTGTCAGAATGACAAGTTTGGTCTGAAAACATGTGTATCACTGTTAGATGAGTGGCTGGTTGGGAAAATAAAAGCCTGTAACAAAAAATAATAAAACGACTGGAAAACTAGTTGCAGTCCACAGTCCTTGAATTTTACTGCTCTTGGGTTGATTACATTTAAGATCGAGCACCTTTAAACTTTTAGAAACTATGGCTTTTTGATTGTACAGTATCTAATCTGGGGCCACTGTCTCTGATTATTTGTTTTATTTTATTTGTTTAGTCTTTTTTCTGTGGCCGCAGTGACTACTTCAAGGCTCTGCTGGAGGACCATTTCTGTGAGAGCCAGGAGCTGCAGTCTCAGCCCAGTATCCCGGTGGTGACCATCCACGACATCTCTGAGGACATTTTCATCAGGGTCCTTTATTATATCTACAGTGACTACACCGAGGTAATGATTCTGCTACTTCACAGGAAGGGACAGCCCTTTTAGATTATGTCCATCGAGACTAAGATGTTCATCACACTTAACTGTGTAGCTTTTAACAGTGGTATTGAGGAGAACTACATTAAACCCACAAGTCTGTATTTCCTGTAGAAGCTGGTTTCCAGTACTGGCCCTTTTATTATTATTCCAGCTTTGTTCTCCTTTTAGTAAATCTAGTGAGTGTTTTGATGTACTGTATCCTGTGGTGATTAGGACCTTTTAGAACAGTGCAATGAAGTTGATGTCCCTGTTAGAGCAACTGATGCATTCCGGCAGGCAACTCATACTAATGGCACGCTATACATGAGGGGAGTAATGCACTGTACTCTGCACCGCTTGCACACCTCTCTGTCTGCACTGCCACCACCATGTGTTGACACGATAGCAGTCTGCAGCACTCTGCACAGTACTCCTCTCTTCAGCCGCTTCCAGCACTTTTCTTTGAACGGAGGAGTGGTGTACAGAACCAGAAGGGTTGGACAGTGGGACAGCAGCAGAAGGTGGGAAGGAGGCAAACTGAAGGGGAAGGGAACCAGGGTTGGAGGGTGGGTTGATAGCAGAGGGTTGGAGCGGAGGCAAAAAATTAACGGAAGGAAATCAGGGTTAGCACAGCACATCGCAGGTGTGTCGGGTAACCAATGTAGGTGGAGTGGCATGTTTACTCATGCAGGTGTTTTTCATTGACATGTAAACAAACTCACAAAACGCAGGATTGCTGTGCGCCATTAGAGTGCATCGCAGCCACCTGCAATACTCCCCAGCCTGGTTTACACCGCCACTCAGCCCCTATACAGTTCATTTGCACTTCTCGTAATGGTGCAGATCTAGCAGTGTAAACAGACCTTAAGGAATTGCCTGCC
The DNA here is from genome assembly GCA_016271365.2 of Neoceratodus forsteri. Taxonomy (NCBI): domain Eukaryota; kingdom Metazoa; phylum Chordata; order Ceratodontiformes; family Ceratodontidae; genus Neoceratodus; species Neoceratodus forsteri. The sequence continues at coordinate 244,647,511 of CM028129.1, read as the reverse complement.
CAAGGAGCTATTGTTTACTTGTGAATTTTTTATTTTGTTTTTGCTATTGGTTTATGTTCCTTGTTTGCTGCGGCCCTACCTCTGAGGGATCCCAGCGCTCCACTAGCCGGTGCTGACTTTTACCCCAGGGCTCCCCCCGTGAGGTCCCCGCTGGAGATCGGATCCAGTGTGGCCAGCTTCATGGCTAGCCAGGAGCCGGACCTGCGAGGTGCCCTCCGTTGTGCACCGCAGCAACCTGTTTTCTCTTCCATTTTCCCTTCAGAGATGGGACGAGGCGTGCAATAGCCGATGGAGGAGCATGCACCTGCACCCGCCTCCTCCAGGCGCCTGCCCCTTGTCTGCCCACTTCTATAGCGCCAACTTGTTGCCCCTCAGCCTCCGCTAGAGGCCAGTCATACGCTGACTGCTGGCACCTCCTCCCTGTAGGAGAGCAGTCTCTGGATGCTCGATCCTCTCCTCCCTGCCAACGCCCGCAGCCCGTGCTCGCTCCAAACACAGGTCGCCAGCACAGCGCCACCAGGCCTCTTGTGAATTTTTTGAACAGTAATGAAAGAGCAGCTTACATTTGTATGCTGGGCTCGTAATTTCAAAGTACAAGCTGAGCCGCCACCAAGTGCTGCAGCCCTGCCCCTAAAATGGAAGTCACAGTGAAGAGTGTGCAAGCAGGAGACTGCAGGTCAGTGCTTCGCCAAATGAGATGGCCAGTTACAAAAAGCACAGTCCAAACGAAGGTAGACACTGGAGCTGAATACAAAAGTAGAATTTATTTCAAGCTCAATTGGCTATACATTCAAAACTGCTCCAAACGCAGCAAATAATGCGGATGGTACTACCCCACCACTTCGACTCAGAGAATGAGTCTTCCTCAGGGGCTCCAAATGAGCTTGAAATAAATTCTACTTTGCATCCAGCTCCAGTGTGCCGCACTTTTTTCTCTGGATTGCCCTAAAAATAGTTTTGATGTTGTGAAGTAGGGGATTGGGGCCACAGGCACGCTGTATGCAGAATAGTGAATGAAGGGAGCCTCTAAACATGTGAGTAATTTCTTTGCTTCTAGTTATACTTATATGGGGCTAATATAAGGTATCTGTTACAGCCCCATACATGTATAATTGGAAGCAAAGAAACTGTATAGATGTTTAGACGGCCTCCTCCCCAAACTTCATTATTTATTTATTTTTTTATTTTATTTGTGTCTAGGATTATAAGTACCTTTGAGCCAAGGCTCTCTTACAAAGGTTCCACATCATGCTGGTTACAGGGTGACAGACACTAAAACAGAAAACAGTTACAGGTTCATGGTTTTAGACAGTAACTTTGCTTGACAGAATCAGACTGAGTGATGAGTAACTCAAGAAACAATAGAAGGAAGAGGGCAAGAAGGGAGAGGGCTGAGGGTAGGGGAAGGCATAGGCATAGAGGGTCAGGGTGAGGCAGCCGAGTGGTCTTGTCAGGACAGACACATGGCAAGTGCATTTAAGTTGCATTGGACAGGTAAGTGCTAGAAGAGAGGGCAGAAACTGACACCTATAAGGTCAGAAGCAGTGAGGAAATGAAGATGTTATGGGGTGCAAGCACAGGTGGAGGTGCCAGTTATGGAGTGGCGGAGTTTTTTTAGAACGCCCAAGTGTTGCTGTGGATGAGGTGTCACTAGAGAGCTCGCCTCAGCCACCTCGAGCCCTGTATACAAACAACCTTGGCCTTGGGACGTGTAACAGCAGGGGATTTGAAGGATTTGAGGCTTAGAGCTCCTGGTGTTGCGTTGGTGATTTTGGGTTTGAGGAGGGTGCTGACTCCTGGTGGTGCCTTTCCCATCATGATTTTCTTAGCAGTGATGCAGATTTGGTATTTGATTCGTTGTTCAGTTGCAGCCAGCCTGTTTTGGAGTAGAGGTTGCAGGTGTGGGTGAGACGGTATACACTGTATATAGCACGCCTGCAGCCCATCCATATTTTGCATAATCATAGTGCTGTTTTTAGGGGCTGCGTGTTGGTGGCCGCTCAGCTCAAACTCAAACGCTACAAACCAGGCATAGAAATGTAAATTACTTTTACTATTGAAAAAATCACAAGTAGGTTTAATTAACTCCTTGGCAGGCAATTACTTGGTATGAGTTGCCTGCCCAAGACTGCAGATCGTGGCAGCTGGTCTTTAAGCTCTTACATTAATGTCACAATGCAGTCATGCTCTAATATATAACACCATGGTTTAAAAGGGATATCAGCTACACCATACAGTTCTAAAATACATATAAGAAATGTCAATGCGTTGGTTTCAAATATGCATGTTATTTGGTTTGGAATGTTGGTGTTATTGCACACTTCTAGCGCGTGGCACACTAGCATTTAAAACCAAATAACATGGGGGCGCTGAGCACACCCACCGACAAGATGCATTCAGTGAGTGCTCCACCAATACTTCACTAAAAGAACAATGAAAAGAAAAATACTGAAAATTAAGCTGATTCCACTGTACAAACGTATTTGGCAGACTGCACTGCATCCAGCTATACCAATTTGGAGCTATGGAACGCATTAATAAAGCTGTAGCAAGTACTTAAAAAATCCTTCTGTTACTACTGTGCAGAAGAGGCCATGGGGCCTGTTTCTCTGAACCCTAAACCACCATGGCGACTGCTGCAGAAGTCCACGAGGCGATCGTTGTAAAAGTGGAATCAGTTCTTACTAAGTTTACAGAACAAGACACTGAAATATTGGTTGCATCTAATACAGCGTCTATGGCTGAATCCATGGCTACAAAAGCTCTTACAGCCACAAATAAGTTTCAGCAAGAAAACACCCAGCTAAAATACCGTTTGGAAGCTTTAGAGAACTCCCAAAGGGCTTTGAATATTCGCATAGTGGGCTTCCGAAAATATAGAGAGTGATAATTTACTTTACTTTATTAAAGAATAGTTACCTGGTGGTGCCTTACAACTTGACCGCATTATCACTGCTCAATTTGCTCGGGCTTACTGGATATCGCCTAGAGTGGCGCTTGGCTCCAAGCGAGTTACCCAGGATGGCCGCCTGATCACCAGGAGTCCAGTGATTCGGATACTATCCTTCTCGTGCTGCTAGGAATACTGAGCGGTTGAACTTTCAAGGAACCACCGTCCACGCTTCCAGACTTATCATTTGCCACCAGGGCAAGGAGGAGAAAGTTTGATGCAAAGTAGCTAAACTCCAAGTTTGGGTGTCACGCTTCTCTCTTTCCTGATGCTAGCTCGCTTGAGAATCCAGTACGGAGGCTGTGTACCAGTATACTGATCCGGAGGAGGCCAGCAAGAAGGCGGAGGCCTTATCTCAGGAGTTTGATCTGGCAAGAAGGGCAGCTGGAACGGATTCCGAATCGGAAAATGAGACTTGAGCAATATCAGGTTTTCTATACAAATATAAAGGGGACAGATGCACGGATCAAAATAATAAATCCTACAGTTACTTCTGTTGGGAATTGCAGTCAGGGATACTGCTTCTCTAGAATGGCTTAATGCTGAAGTTTTAAAAACAGCTGTTTAGAATTGTTAAAGCAGCGTTTCTAATTTTATGTCCTGAGATTATTAGACTGTTTTGTCTAATTACAATAAGGATTGCTTTTCAGTACTTAAATATAGCTGTAGTGGGTATTGGGGAGCCCAAATGCTGTCTGCTATAACTGGTTGGAATTAATGTTTGGTAGAAGGTCATAACAACACTAGATGTTATGTTATTGCTGTATGGAAATAATTTGTTTATATAAGAAATTACCACTCAGTCTTGTGGGGTGCAGCTTTTCTTCTCAGGACTCTAGTTTGTTGGACTGATAAATGTGGAAATACCCTGATTTTATAAACCAGAGTGTCTAGACTAACAAAACCTATTGCACTGAGTGTATCCTTTGTTCTTAATTGACCTGTTATGATATCTCTGACATGAGATAGCTTGTATGTAATTGTTTTACATAAAACAACAAAGTGTAAAGTAAAAATAAATAAATAACCTGCATAATTGAAGCTACTTCATGGGATATTCCCTGTGGTATACCATTGGAATTCCTACAGTGTGTGTGTGTGTGTGTCTGTCTGTCTGTCGAGGTTCAAAATGTGCTGTGTTGTATAAACCGATTATTTTTACAATATTTATTTTCCACTTAGTTAATGATAATAAGCTGAACTTCTTACATTCATGGCAAAGTGACAGCACAACTCACAGGGAGTCCGCTCATGTGAAAACAAGGGTTGTGGCTACTATGCAAATAACATAGCCACTGTACAGATAATATTATTTTAACTGTTATTTCACAGTAGCTATGCCTTCAGTGAAAATAATAGCTTTTAGCTTCCGCATGTATTTGCACTCCCATGGTATTCATCTTGTATATAATGTAGATCATGTACCTTCTATGAATTGAATCCTATTGTACCAATGTAGCCAACTGTAAATATGTAAGCTAAGTAGTCAGTGTAAAATTTGCTGGTACTGTATAAAATGTCCTAAAAGACTCTCTTAAAAACAAGGTGATACAGCAGTTTATTTCATTTTACCAGGAAAGCCATACTGAGCTGGTATTGGCTCATTTCAGATGCGACCTGGGGAAGGGAAGAGGAGAAAACAATATAAATACAAAGTACAGTACCAGGGCTTAAAATTCGGTTTGGACCTAGGAACCCTCCCATCTACCAAATGGAGGGGCACATTTTTGGGAGAGAGGGAGGCATGGGGGGGTCTCTTAAAACAAACTATTTTCTTTGCTGATGAGTGACCTACTGGGAATTGAACCCAGGCCCCGGATTACTGTCCAGGTGCTTTAATCCACTGAGCTACAGACTGGAGTAAGACAGAGGTGACTGCAACACAGGAGAGTCTAGGGTTGTTAGGCAGCACAGCATGCAGCCACATAGCCACCAAAACCTCACACCCACAACTAGAAATCTTTATGCTTTGACTGTTGTGCTGTGGCTCACTACACTGTGAACCACTTGCAAGATGTGACTCTTGTACTGTGCTGAGGAGCACTGGGGTCCCTGGCTACAGCCTGATTGGATGCAGCACCTCACCTGAGCATTCTGGATCTGAGTCATGCCTGACTGGCACAGAAATGGAGTCCAAGGTCTGGTAGTGGGCGGGGGCTTCTACAATCTGCCTGCTCCCAGCAGGTCCCACAACTATGCAGTCAGTGGCAGCTGATCACATACTTCTCAAACACGCATCGCTAGGGAGACGCCCAGCTGGTTTGGATAATCAGAAGTTTGTAAGATTGAGGTTCCCTGGCTATTTGCCTGATATCAGCAGTGCTACAAGCTTATCTCCCCACAAACCATGGAGGTATCAACAGCAGCTACTGTCCCTTTTGTGCAGTGACCCTAAAGACAGTCCTGAACTGCTGTGTAAAATGCCTCTGTTGCGATCATGACCGTAACCACATGTACTGTGCTGTACTGTATTAGAAAAATATCTCTGTCGCCTGTGAGACGATGTGTAGTGTCTGAGGGCTTTTCACATACCTTGGTGTTGTGGTGTTAGAAATAAAGGTTGAGGTTGGGGCATCGGGTAGAGAGGTTATTGCAGGTTTTCATTTTTCCCGATCTCTCGCCAGTCTCTAAAGCCACTAAAATGGCAAATCAGAAACAAACCAGAAATGTATTTTATTTTGCTTACTTATTTAAAATTTGGTAACTGGAAGGGCACACTGAACCGTGGCTTGTTTCCATGTGTGACCCAGTGGAGGGGGCAAGGAACAAAGCAGGCATAAATTGGTTAACAATATTAACACAGTCATTGCTTCTCGAGAGCAGTAATACATATGTAACAATCATTAGTGATACTTAGCTGGGCAGTAAACGACGTTGGCATGGGTACAGCAGACACACTCAAGAGAGTCGCAAACCTATTTGGCTCAGCTTGCAGGTGAGTTAGTGTACAGCAGGGCAGGTGCAATGAGGAGTAGGAGAGAGCCTTAGCAGATGCTTGAAGGCAGGGAGAGAGGTGGCCTGCCAGAGGGAAGGTGGTAGATTTTTTTTTTCCAATTGTTTAACCAGGTGAGACACACTAAGCTGAAAGCTTGTTTACAGGTGCAACCTGGGAGCACAGGGAAGTTAAGTGACCTACTCAGGGTCACACAGTATGCAAGTGGGAGCTGTGGGATTCAAACCCAGGTCTCCAGATTTGCAGCTTAGAGCCTTAAACCACTGCAGACTGTACTGCCTCCCAAAAGGAGGGGAGCCGATAGGAGAAGGCCAGTGGAGCTCGATAAGAGAAGGCCAGTTGGTCCACGGTGGAGCCAGGTGGGAGGGGAGAAGGAGTGGTATTCCTGGAGCAAATTGGATAGGAGAAAGGACAGGCTGTGTTCAAGAGAGAGGAGAGAAAACGAAGGGAACCAAACCAGTACTTGGCAATGACGGATAGAGAGTGGTACTGACAATGGAGGGACAGATAGAGAGGAATAAAGGGAGCAGTGGCATGTGCAGAAGGGTGAGTTTGTGGCAAACCAGCAGAAGGCATGTAGGAGGTGTCAAATTTAGCCAGGGAGGAGGCAGGAGCAGTACTATGGACTGTGTCTGCATAGTTGAACACTAGGAGGATAGTTCTGGCTTCCAGTTTGTGTCAAACAGCAGGGAGAGGCAACCTTTGTTGTGCTACATAACTCTGAGCTTAGGGCAGAGTTTGGAGCACATGGCTTCAGCATGTACAAAGAAGGTGAGTTTGTCATCGAGCCAGACTCTGAGGTATTTGAAAGCTGGGATAGCATTGAGGGAGAGCCATCTTGGATGATGAATACAGGAGGGGTTGGGAGTATGGCCAGTTTTTTGTCTTGTCCCAAATGTCATTGTGACAGTTGTTTTGGTGTTGACTGTCAGTTGGTTGGCCTAGAACCAGCTTAACTCCTTATTAAAATTGTGTTGGAGGGGGCCTCCATCAGGAGTTGAGGGACCAGAGGTGTAGATGATCGATCATCAGCATACTAATGGAGATCTGAAGTTAGAACATATGGAGGAAAGGTCATTGATAAGAGAGAGAAGAGAACAGAGCCCAGGATGGAGCCTTTTGGGACCCCAGTGAGGATGGGGAGGGATAGGGTGGAGCCCACCTGTATGGATTGATGCCTGTCCTTGAGGTAGGGGTTGAATGAGTCCACTGTCAGTGCCACCAGGCCAATTGAGTGAAGCTTGTTAAATGATTCCATCACACATAGATCATTGCAAACCTAATTGCCCAATGCAAACTGCGAATCTGGCCTGGGCCCTCTTCAAATCTTTATGGATTTCAGAAATGACAGAAACACGAGCCAACAATGCACTACGATTGCTTTGTTTCTGCTGTAAATTAGAAAACTACAGGAAGCACCCTTCAGGAAGCAGTTTGGGGAGGTTGGGGTAGCATGACAGGTAGCATGGTAGCAGGTTTGGACGTGGAAGGTAGGTGGGAGATCATAAAGCGGGGTTACAGGAGACCACTAGGACCTGTGCAAGAGTGAAGCACAAGGGTGGTAGGTATCGAAACCATGCTGGTGGATCAAGGAGGTCCAGGAGGCGTAAGAGAGAATACTGCCTACTGTAGGTACAAAGAGAGGAGAAAAGGATAGAGAGAACTATTGCCTTGCAACCAGGAAAGTCACCAGAGTGGTGGTGGTGGGGGCAAAGGCCTGGAAAAAGAAACAGAGGCTGGGCGCAGGGGATGCAGGTGGGGAAAAGGCGTTCTTTAGGTATATTGGTGAGCGGAGGAAGGTCAAGGCCAGCCTCAGTAGGTTGAGGACAGCTGGGGTGGGTGGAAGGGCCGAGAGCAGGCGGAGGTACTGAATGAGTACTTTGCCTCAGTGTTCACTAAGGAGGAGACTAGGAAACTTCCAAAAAGGGATTGAAGGACACAGAAGGCGAGCAGACCTGACTATTGGGGTACCTACTGAAGAACAAGCTGCTGGGGAGGTAGGTCGGGTGAGATATCAGGCTGGTTCTGCTGAATGGGGGAGGGGAACAGATGCTGATATTCCTATTGGTCGGTGTGGGAAGCCCTCTAGTTCCTAAAAAGGAAGAATCATCCACGGCCTGATGCTATTCATCCCAGAGTACTGAGGAGTTGGCGGATGTTTGGCTGCGCCATTGGCAGATCTCTTTAACTTGTTGCTCCAGACAGGAGGGTGCCAAGGATTGGAAGCAGGTGCATGTTGTGCCCATCCACAAAGGTATCGAGAGAAGAGCAAGGAACTATAGACCCGCTAGTTGACGCCGGTGGTGAGGAAGGTAATGGAGAGCATACTTAAGGAAAGGCTGGGAGGTTTCTTGGAGGAGATGGGTTACCTGGATGACTGGCAGCATGGGTTTGTGCCAGGTAGGTCGTGTCAGACTAACCTTGTAGAGTTCTATGAGTGGGTGACATCAGCTCTCGACAGGGGAGACCAGTGGGTGTACTGTTCCTGGACTTCTGCAAGGTCTGCAAGGCATTTGATTTGGTCCCTCACATTGGCCTAAGGAGAAGCTGGGGGAATGGGATAGGCCCATCAACAGGTTAGATGGATTGGAAATTGTCTTTCATGTCGCACTCAGTGAGTAGTGGTTGGAGGGGAGCTCTGCCTCCTAGGGAGGTCATAAGTGGGGTCCCACAGGGATCACTCCTGGGGCCACTCCTGTTTAACACCTACATCTCCGATATCAGGGAGGGTATCAGGTGTGAAATGAGTCTCTTTCTGGATGACTCTAAGCTGGGGGCCGTGGTGGAGGGGAGGAGGGAGTTTAGCCTGCAAGAGGATCTGGATACTCTGGATAGGTGGTTCTGCACCTGAAATTGAAATTCAACCTCCAAGTGCAAGGTGCTACACCTAGGGTGTGGAAACCCAACTATGTGTACACCGGGAGGGAGGGGGAGTTGCAGGTTACGGTAGGGGAAAGAGACCTAGCAGTCTTGGTGGATGTTAACATAAATAATTCAGAGCAGTGCAGGAGGGCTGCGATCAGGGCAAATAGGATGCTGGGATGCATCGCTAGGGGAATTACCTCAAGGAACAGGGAGGTGATTTTGCCATTGTACAACAGCCTGGTTAGACCACATCTTTGATACTGTATGCAGTTCTGGAGGCCGCACTAAGGAGGGACATCCAACTCCTGGAGAGGGTTCAGAGGAGAGCAACTAGAATGATCCGGGGCCTGGGGATATGACATATGAGGAACGACTAAGGGAGCTCAACCTGTTCTCGCTGGAGGAGAGGAGGGACCAGGGGACATGATTGAGGTCTTGGCACCTCAGGGGAGTAAGTAAGGTAAGCCGAGATAGGATCTTCGACTGAAAGAGGGTGGAATCACCAGAGGACACAGTTGGAAGATTGAGGGTGGTGGGATTAGGGGAAAGGAGGAGGAGGTACTTCACCGAGAGAGTGGTGGAACCGTGGAATGCGCTTCCTGGGGGCTGGTACAGGCAGCTATGGTGGAGGATTCAAGAGAGGGTGGGACAGGTATAGGCAAGTGTGGTGAAGCAGAGGCTGGTTTGTTCGGGGGCAGGACTGAGAGATGGAGTAACAGTAGAAGGAGACAGATAGAGGGCTCACGGTACCCAATCAGGATGTTGAAGCATGAGCAGACTTGATAGACCAATAGGCCTACTCTGCTGGCGCCTAGTATGTTAGCATCATGGTTCAGGATGAAGTGTAGTGTAAGTGTACACTGAATTAGTGAACCAGCTGCATGTCATACAGTGAGCCTTGCTCAGCTCTATCAGCTGCATGCGCTCAACAAACCATGCTCTACAGCACCCGCTCAGCACAACAAAAATTCGGATGAAGCAATGGCTAGGTCATTTTATTACTAATTTAAACTTTATGTAGATTGCTATGAGTTTGCTTATACTCTGTAAAAAACTGCCTTATACTCTACAATGAGTTAGCTCTGCTATATTATAAATCATTCACTTGATTTCAGACAGTGAGTGCTTAGAACCATGGGAACTGTTAACCAGCATACAAATATTATTTCAGCTGCTCACCTTACAGAAACACAGCACCTGTCAATCTCTTCCTTCTAGTTCAGTGTCTTAAACACCTTTCCTCTGCACCAGTCCCTGATGCTGTGGAAATACTGGCAGCTGTCCACAGCACTAGACTGTCCTGAGGAACCTTGTGGTGACTGAACTAAAAACGCATGTCTGGGGTCTGGGTGGGTCACGTGACATGGAGAGAATCGAGAGACAGGTATAGCATGGCAGCTCCAAGCTGGGCATTTCTGTGATGGAGGGAACCTCTGCAGACTGGAGCAACATGAAATCTACTTTCATTTGACAGCTGTCAATTTTGAACCCTGCAGAAAAAAGAAACTAAGTTAGTGGCAAAGTGTCAAAGACGGCACTCTGTGGCACTTAGTCACTGCACTATAAGGGAGTGCTTAGAGCAGGACTGTCCCACATGGGTCCATAATTTGTTTGGGGAGGGCCTAAAATAGCATGATTCACGAAATCCCCCTGAATTTTCAGCCCTGAGTACAATGTTTAAAATACAGTAATAGGGAAATAAGTATAACTAAACAATTATAGTTGATGCTTCTGGGCTGGAATTTTACAGTAAATTGCAGAAAGAGGAGCAATAAGAATAACAAGCAGTGAGCAACAATGCATTATGTGATGGGTAGGGGTGGTGATTGAAATCTTGGGCAGGGGGACTGTACTAGCACTAGTAGGGTGGAGACAGCGGACAGAAGTCCAGTTTAGTATCAAAAGCAGTTGCAGGAGTGAGTAGAGAAAGCGAGAGGAAGAGAGCAATGGATGGGGAAGCCCCAAAGTTTAAGAAAGTGGAAAGAGAAGGCAGCCTGATCAGCAGTAGATTTCCTGGGGAGGGGGAGGAGAGGCTATCAGAAGGGAGTAAAAGTGGGGACACAGAGGGAGGGGTGAGCTGTGATGGCAGGGAGCCATACCAGAATTTGGAGATAGGCGAGTGAGTAAGGTGCTGGCATCAAGAGAGGCAGGAAAGAAGGAGGACTACAAGGAACCCTGGTGAGTAGGCGGTGTGTCAAGGGCTAATTGACAGAGTGAAAGAGGGAGTCCAGTCTGGCTAAGATAAATGAGGCTATCCTGGTGCTGAAAATTTAAATAAAATATATCGAGTGGAGGCTGAATTGCTCCTCTTACGAGAGATCAGGCCATAGTTAAAGACCTTAAGCAATACATTACTACTTTAATAGAGGAAAATAATACAGGGAGGTATCTCCACAGATGTTATGGGATACCCTAAAGGCTACAGTTCGGTAAAATTATTGTTATTGCCTCCTACAAGAAAAGATTGGCGGCACAAACACCAGAACTTATCACACAAATCAAGGTCCTAGAGGACGCTCAAAAGTTAAATGGGAGCATGCCAGTGACTTAACTCTAAAGGAATTCAGGAGAGATTTAAGAATTTGCAGCAAGCTGAAATAGAAAAGGCCCTTTTCTACTTAAAACAGAAACATTATGAGGGGGACCGAGGGGTCTCGACTGTTGGCCTCCGCCTCCGCAATATGCAGCCAGGGCCACGATGACCAAAGTGGTATCTCCAACCTCGGGATTCTTGGTTAATAAACAGACCCAGATTGCAGAGGCCTTGTCTCCTACTTACACTAATTTGTATGCTCCCCAAAGGGAGACAACAAGGAAGAAAACTGAAATTCCCTGAACTCCCTTCCCATCCCTGTTCTTTCCCCGGCAAAGGGTCAGTACCTAATTCAGCAAATTACACAGTCAGAAATTCTTCAAGCCATTAAGACCCTCAAGACAGGTAAGTGTCCTGGGCCAGATGTTTTAGTGCTGAATTCTATAAGACCTTTGGGAGGAAACGGTTCCCTTCTGTCCAAAGTCTTCACTGAGGTCTCATGGACGGGAACCTGTACCTCTCCTGGCAGTGTGCACTCAACCCCTAATACCCAAGGAAAACAAAGATCCCACTAGATGTGAATCATAGACCCATTTCCTCCTTAATTCCGGTTATAAAATTTTCACCTCTATTATAGCCTCCAGATTAAACACCCTTGTACTGGACTTGGTGGCTTTGGACCAGACGGGATTTGTTTCTGGCTGACAGGCCCCAGGTAGTGTCCGAGCGCCCTAAATGTAGTAGATACCATACACCACCACCATCACGCCTTCCTGCCTAATGAGTCTAGACGCGAGAAGGCCTTTGATAAGGTTTCTTGGAGCTTTTGTTTCTAGTTCTCGAGACCATGGCCTTCCCACAGCCCTTTATAGACAGCATCAAGGCACTATACACTGGCCCTCAGGCTTATGTCAGGGTGAACAGTGGTGTTTTTCCTCGGTTCAGGCTGGGACGTGGTACTAGACAGGGCTGCCCCTTCCTCTCCTCTTCGCCCCTTTAGATAGAGCCTCTAGCGGAAGCTATATCACCAATCAGAGGAGATTAAGGGAATCGAGGTGGGAGGGTTAGACCGAAAATCTCTTTATACGTGGATGATGTCTTGCTCTCCTGTCGAGCCCAGAAGATTCCATCCCAAAGGTGTGGTCAGTTTTGGAGGAATTTGGGAGACATGTGGCTACACACTTAACAAAACGAAACGGAGGTTCTCAGTTTTTACTACTCACCTCGGTACAATCTTGGGAATGCTCCCATTAGACTGGGCTGCAAATAAGATAAAATATTTGGATACCTACATTACCAAACACCTCTCCCAGTTGTTTAAAGCAAATTATAACCCTCTCATAAACCAGATGACAAAGGACTTTGAAAGGCGGTCTCTAATAAATCTCCTATGTATGCCAAGATCCAGTCAATCTCTCTGAATAGTCTTCCCAGGTTTCTTTATTTGTTCCAGTGCCTCCCCTCCTCATAACAGAGCACAATTCCAAGTCTGGCACAGGAAGCTCCACGAGGTTCATTTGGAACAATAAGAGACAAAGAATTAATTTACACATCCTGCAGACACATAAAGAAGTGAGCCGGTCCCTCTCCCAACCTGGATAACTGTTATTTACGACACAGCTGAAGATGGTTCACATTGGTCCACCCCAACCTATGTCTCAAACTGGAAACTAATGGAACAGGGTGAGGAGGATGGGTGGCTTCCACTAGACGCCAGGGCTGTGACTCGGGATCTACATTAGATCTTCCCTTTACATCAGTGGTCAACAACATGTTGGCCGCTACACGAGAGTATGGTAGAAATATAGGCTTGGGAGATCCATCTGGCCCCTGTATGGACTGCCATGGTTCCCAATTTTGTGCCAGCTCATCTAGATCACACTTTTAAGGCTTGGGGCAAACAGGGCTTGACACGCCTTGGGCAGTTCATGCAGGGATCCACGGTCCTGGACTTTGAAACACAGAAAAACACGTATGGCCTCCGACACCTTGACCATTTTAGATTTTTACAGGTCAGGGCACACATCCACAAATGTCAGGTGACAGACCCAGATCCTGCCCAGGCAGCACCTTTCCTTGAATGTACTGAGAGGGTGATGGACGGGCTGGTGCAGAAGGGTCACATCTCAATATTCTATAAAGCACTGGCTGCACTGAGAAAGGACCCCTTGGATAAAATTAAATCCAAATGGCAAAGGAGTCAGGCCCGAACAGAGAGAGGTAGACTGGGTAAAGCTTTCACATTACCTCAAAACAACTAGATCTCCACTCTGGCAGGAGTTCGGATGGAGAGTGAGGTGCGCTATTTTCTTACTCCATCTCTTCTGTATAAGAGACCTTCGTCCCCTACCAGTGCTGGAGAGTTTGCGGGGAGGAGGATGCACATCACTTACATATTTTCTGGAAGTGTCCTAAGATGAGGCCTTTTGGAATGGGGTGATGGCTGTCTTGATGGACCTCTTCATATTGGATCGGCCACTGGACTGGCCAGAGGCTATATTGGTATCCCACCTCAGCCCTTTAGGAGCTGATTTCTGCATCTCTAAGCCATACTTAGTGGCTGCGCCCACAAAGCCATTACCCGCGGCTCGGCTGAACCCTGAACCACCTACTTCTAAGTCTTGGATTCAGGTTATACAAGAAATTTCAACTTGGAAGAGCTGACCTTTAAAATTAACCAGCAGACACATATCTACATTTGTAGGTGGACAAGATGGCTGGTCTGGTTGGACACACATCCGAACCTGGATTCTGAGGCAATGGAAATCTGAAACATGGTTATCCTCCATCATAGGGGCTGGGGGAGTGAGGCTGTGGATCCGACCCATTTGAGAGGCGTGAAGTTGAAGCCCACAGCCTCATCCTGGGAAAATATTGGGAAATAAGTCCCCCACACTATTTATGTTTTTGCTGAGGTGACAAGGCACTCCTGAAATACTTTTTAATATTTATAATTAACTGCCATTGAATCAAATGATGAATTTGTTACTGATTGGACTTGTGCTTTTATATAAAATATTTATGTACCCATTTGTTGTTAATAAACTTGAGTTAAAAAAAAATTTTACTAATAAAATAAACAAATGGTACTTGCCACCTCTAAATACATCATTATAAAATGGGCTCAAGATTTTGGAGCCATTTCATTGGTTATTAGCCGTGTGTTAGAACTGTGTATGGTTAAAACTAGTCCTGGCCATGTGGGTGTAGATGTGTTTTTAAAATAAAAAAATCAATGGGCCAATAGAATTTTGAAATAGCGGATGCCATTTTTTCCCTCGCTTAGAGACTGAGAAATACAGGCACACACATCTCCCCCGACTGATCCTAAAACAACTAAAATACAGATCACTAACATTGTTTGTCAACTGCCATTTTTTTTTTTTTTTTTTTTTTTTTTTTGCTGACCGACCTCAGCTTGGCTCAATGGCTCACCCGCTCCTCGAACTTCCCTGCCAATACCAGCCTTCAGCCTCACCTCCCCTCGATAAAAACACACACTCTTTTGAAAGAAAACAAGCTACCCACATTTTTTCATTTACCTTCAGTTGTGAAATAGTCATACCTCGCTGCAGCCGCTGCACCCTCCGCTTCTTGAGACCACACATGCACGACTCACTCTCTCCTTACGGCTCCTCAATAGAGCTTACAGCAAAACAGACAAAATGAAAAACAAAAATAAACTCCAGGATTATACACACATCCTAGGATGTGTGTCGCCTCTGTAGCCAAAAGTCAATGAGGGGAAGAGGGGTGTGTGTGTGTGTGTGTGTGTGTCTTGGTAACCGTGAGTAACCACCCTCAGCTGTGGTAGCCAAATTGAGACAGTCTAAAGTGCAAAACAAAAGCAGGTGGAGGAACTATTTTACATCCAAACACAAATATTTTAATTTTTCCATCTAATCATAACCCTTATGACAGCTACATCTGTGCAGTAGAGAAAGGATCATTTTATAAGCACAATAAGACACTCCAGGGGTGCGTTAGAGAGTTGTAACACACGGCTAGGAGGCTGGACGCACTCTGCCTGTGGCCTCGCGTCACTCTCTCGTCCCCAGCCGATGCTAGAACTGTCTAATGCACACCCTGCTGTGTCTTGTTGCTTACAAAACACACACTGAGTTAACCAAAAGGTCAGTAAGGACTGAACAACAGAATGGAAGCCAGTATTTAAGAAATAGCTTCACTAATTTTCCTTCAAAACACCCCTTATCTGCCTTGAAATTACCATCGGTCATGCAAATAAAAATAAATCTTCATGTGGTTTTATCATTACCAGATGCACAGTGACATAATTTGGTCACATTCCACCATCGTTCTCTCCCAGCGGTTGCTGGAGTTGTTCCATGGTCATGCTGCAGCATCTCCTTTTGCAGGAAAAATTAGTCCACCACACTTCTGTTCTTCTATATGGCGAGAACTACCACCCCAAGGCTTGAGGATTGCAACAAATACAGGGGAAACCAGCCTAAACCAAGAGGCTGCCTGCTCCAGTTGGAGGTGTCCAGCCCCAGCAGTGTGCAGGGGTTAGCTGGGTTTAAACGCCATGCTGCTTCACCTATGAGATGCCCTGACTGTCCTTGTTTGGCAGGGAGCCGCCACCTAACAGTGGCATATCTATCAGCAGGAAAAAATCAACCTCCACCAAGGAAGAAAGGGATCTGGGGATTATAATTTCGACAACCTAAAGGTGTCTAGGCAGAGTACAAAGGCTGCAGGGAGGGACAGTGGCATACTGGGGTGCATAGGCAGAGGTATCACTAGCAGAAGGAGGGAGGAGGTGGTGGTTCCGCTGTATAAAACACTAGTGAGGCCTCACCTGGAATACTGTGTATAATTCTGGAGGCCACATCTTAAAGGACATAGGGTGGAGGCAGTCCAGAGAAGGGCATCAAAGATGCTTCAGAGCTTGCACCAGAAAACATAAAGAGGAAAGATTAAAAGACCTCAATATGTACTCACTGGAGGAAAGGAGGGAGTGGGGAGCTATGATAGAAACCTTAAAGTACCTTAATGTAAACAAGCAGTGGGGGGGCAGCTGCATCTTTCAGTATAGGAGGAGTAGCAGAATAAGGGGCATGATATGAGATTGGAAGGGGCAGGATAAGGGGAATGAGGAGGTTTTTCCACGGAGAGGGTGGTGGGCTCTGGAACAGTCTGCCACAGGAGGTGGTGAGAGCAAATACAGTTGGGAATTTAAACATGGTTGGGACAGGGATAAAGAACTCTAGAGGTGGGGAGGAAAGGAGAAAGCCGCTGATCGAGTAGGGTCAGAGGCCACAAACAAGGATAGGCTTATGGGCAGACTAGATGGTGGGCTTAGTGGTCCTTATCTGCCGACAATTATGTTTCTCTGTTTCGTTCCCATTATCCCATGTAGCAGCAATCTCCACACCAAGGCATGAGGGCTACAGTAGATGCCAAGGGAAAGTCAGAGGGCATCAGGAAGTTGCATTCTCCAATTAGGTAGTTTCCAGCCACACAAAGCATAAATCATGCAAAGCAAAACCAGTCTAGCTAGGTTTAAAATGCCATGCTGTTCTCCCATGAGAGGTTCAGCCATGTCTTATGAGGAATTGTCCATAGAAATGGACATCAACTGCAGGCCTGCTCTAATGTGGTAGGTGTCACCAGGCAAAGGCCTGAAGGTTGTAGTAATGTGAGGAAGCCAGCCGGCATCAGAAGTTGCGCTTACAATTAGGAGGTCTCCAGTCGCAGAGTGCCAGTTAGATACCAGTAGGTTAGGCTAGCCTGGTTTAAATGTTCCAGTGAGGCTCCCTGATGTCCTGGCATGATTCACAGCAAGAGTGGGGAGGGGAGGCTCACAGGAGGATATGCTGTTCATCTTCAGTCTGCTACTGGTACTCCATATGTTATTAACTGGTTATATGTCCCAACTAGAAAATACAGCAAGTCTACATAACCATTGTTTTATTTTACCAGGGCACTGTATCTACTATCTACCTATGCCACTGCTTTTGTCTGCTGTTATTTCTACCTAGAATGTGAAAGTATTGCAGTTCTCTGTTTTGATGTACGCCGTTAAATTTAGCATATCCTGTTTCACTGCTTCCACCTGTTTGTCTCCCCTGATCATAAGCGGATGCAACCACTGAGTTGTTTTTTTTTTTTGTTTTAATTTTCACTCTACATCCCTTAGGAGTTACCTCAGTTACTTTGCTTTTGCAGCTGCAACTCCCATAGGTGTGCTGTAACCTCTTCCCATACCTGTACTCCTGTATTTTACTAGTTTTCACCATGAGGCACCTGTTTAGGCTAGAAACATGGAAACTGCCAGTAGACGGAGGCCTTGTGCTCTGTCCAGTCTGACCGGTGAATGTACATGACTCTTGGGGATCATGACTGATTTTACCCTCCTGCCTCCTGGATCTGTTGACCAACTGTTAATGCCTGTCTGCTGACGCCCGCCCCCCACCGTAAAACTTTCCACTGTTTTGCAGTGACTAGTGTTTGGTGTAGCTTGTTTCACCCTTCCACGTACTCTGATCTGTGCACCTGCATGTTTGGCTTGAAGACATTGGGATTGCCCACTTGCCCAATGGCTGATGTCTTGCTTGCAGCTAGAAAGACTTCTACAAGACACACCTACACTTTAAAAGTGGAAGCGCTCTCATGTGGTATGCTTCCTGATCTGTGGACCCATTTATGTGTCCTGTAAATACTGTAGTAGACTACCTTCTGTCCTTATCTGACTCCCATCTCCAGTACTCATCCATTAAAGTGCATTTGGCTGCCATTCTGGCTTTCTGTGCCCCTATTGATGGAGCGCAGTGGCACAACTAGAGGTGTCCCATACAGTTCTAAAGAATATTCTGCACTTGTATTCCTGAGCCATAAACCGATTCTACCTTGGGACCTGAATTTCATTCTTGACAAATTGACTTTGGCTCCATTTTATCCTGCCGTGACATGAGATGCTTTTATATCATGGAAGACACTGTTTTTGGTTGCCATGACTTCTGCTGTTATAATTTCTGAGCTTTGGACTCTGATGCATGAGCCTTGTTATGTAATTTTCCAGAAGGACTGGGTGTCTTTGTAGACCAGTCCTCATTTTATTTTACCAAAGGTGGTCTCATGTTACATTGAATCAAACCATACACCTTCCTATGTATTATCCAGAGCGTGCTAATAAGGCTCGCGGTCCATACTCTAATGTACATACTGTGGTTTTGCCTTGATCAGAAGGTAAGGTTATGGGTGGTGTACAGATCACCCAGTCAGGACAAAGAATTGGACAAGGACCTGAGTTTGCAAATTCTGAGGGCTGCGGAGAAGGGTGTAGTGTTAGTAGTGGGGACTTCCAGCCTGCCCAGGGTGGGCGGGGTTCACCAACCACAACGTGCCAAGAGTCTGAAAATTCTAGAAGGATTAAGAATGGGTTCCTGACTCAATGTGTCACTGAACCCACCCAGGAAGAGGCAATCCTTGGCCTGGTCCTACTGAACATGAGCACGTATAAGACATAAATTAGAGCCACTGGGTAGAAGTGATCATTGCCTGGCATGGTTCTGGCTGGACATGGGCAAGGAAGGTGTCCACTAGGACCAAAATCCTGGACTTTTGGGAGGGTGTACTTTGGAGAATGGGAGAAGTACTAAAAAGGCACCTAGCGAAATTACAATGACCATGAAGATGGACCAAAAATTAGCTCTTAAGGAAAGCTTAAGGGCTGCAACGGAGGAGGTGCTATAGATACAAAAGGAAGAACTCAGAGGTGAAAACACCCAGCTGGTACAGCTCTGAGGTAGCCAGGCAGTGAGGAAGGAAAAGCTGGCCTATAGGAAATTCAGGAAGACCAAAAGAAAGGAGGACAGGGAAAATACCTAGGGCTGGCGAGGGAGAAAGGAAGGGTGGTTTGAGAGCCAGGCACAGAAGGAACTGCAGTTAGCAGAGGGTATTAAGCAGGAGAATGCTTTTCCACTACATAAGTGAGAAAGGGAGAAGAAAGATGGGATGGTTAGACTGAGAGAAGGAGACAGGTCGGTGGAAGAAAATAGGAAGAGGCAGAGCTATGAATGAATACTTCTGCCCTGTCTTCACCAAGGAGAAAGATGGACCGTGCCAATTGGTGAAAAGGGGCCAGAAGGAGGGAGAAGGACAGATGGGACATTAGAAGGGGAAGAGTGAAGAAAGAGTTGCTAGCATTGAGGATAGACAAATCACTGGGCTTGAATGGAGTGCACTCTAGGGTGCTGAGGGAACTGGCGGAGGCTTACGGAGCCACTGGCAGACCTATTCATTGTTCACTAGAGTCAGGTGTGGTACCGCAGGATTGGAGAATGGCACATGTGGTGCCCTCCAGAAGAGCAGCCCCAGGGATGACCTGGGAACTACAGACGGTCAGTCTGACTTTGATAATGTCCATACTTGGCACCATACTGAAGAAGCGATTGATAAAGTGTCTTGAGGATCTAGAGGAACATGGTCTCCAGGATGTGGGGCAGCATGTATATATGGGAGGAGGTCCTGTCAGATGAATCTGATAGACTTCTGTGGCTGGGTAACCAAAACAGTGGACAATGGCCAAGCAGTGGACATCCTCGACCTAGATTTCAACAAGGCCTTTGACTCTGTACCCCACAGGAGGCTGATCAGGAAGTTGGCAGACCTCGAGTAGGAGAGAAGATGGTTAGATGGGTGGAAAACTGGCTAGGAATAGGACCCAAAGGTGATGGTTGGGGAGAGTTGTCTAGCACCAGGGTGATCTCAAGTGGCATCCCACAGGGCTTGGTGCTCGGGCCAGTGCTATTCAATGTTTTCATTATGGGGATGGCATCAAGGGCAGAATGTGTCTGTTCATGGATGATGCCAAGCTCTGCAAGAGGGTGGCGAGGGATACAGGACCTTGCCAAGAAATGCAGGGTTATGCTCATTGAGCCCAAACCCCAGGACAGAGTACTACCTGGGAGGATCCATGATCTTCCCACAGAGGAGGAGCAGGATCTGGGAGTGATAACTAGTGACGGAAGCATTCTAAGCAGTGCAGGAAGGCAGTGGTAAGGCAAACAGGATGTTGGGGTGCAGAGCCAGGGGATCAGCAGTAGGTGACAGGAGGTGGTATTGCCCTTGTACAAGTAACTGGTGAGACCGCATCTGGGGTATGCAGTGTAGTTCTGGAGCCTTAACCTTAAAATGACACCAACCTGATAGGAGACGGTCCAGAGGAGGGCTGTGAAGATGATTGCGGGGCAGCAGGATAAATCATGCGAGGAGAGATTGAGGCCTAAACATGTGCTCCTGGAAAGCGGGAGGAAGAGGGAGCCATGATTAAGACCTAGTACTTAAAAGGATTAATAAGGTGAACAGTGAGGGTCTTCACGCTGAGCTGCAGCAAACTAAAGAGGGCACAGCCTAAAGTTGGAAGCGGGTGTCTAAGAGGGAAGTTAAAAGACACTTCTGCACAGAAAGGGTGGTGAGCAAATGGAACACGCTGCCAGAAGAGGTGATCCAATTGAGGACGGTGGGCAGCTTCAAAGATTCTGGGATAGATATATAGGGAAGGTAATGGTCATGGAAGGGAGGGAGGAAAGGGATGGAAAGGTAGGGAAGGGTGGAGCAGGGACAACAGCCTGAGTGGAGAATCCTGCACAATGAGCAGACTAGACAGACCAAAAGGCCTAATTCTGCTGGCTTCTTCATATGTTTAAAGAAAAAGGTTGTAAATTGGCGATCTAAGTAAATATTACCAATTACCAGGGCTGGATTAGGGAGAATGGAGGCAATACAGAAAACTAACGATTGGCTTAAAGGACAGGCCAGAAGTGAAGGATTTGGTTCTGTACACCATTGGAACACATTCATAAGGCAGAATGATTTGTACAAGAGAGGGCGGACTACATCTAATCAGGTTTGGGGCAAGATTGATGATTATTTAAATTAGAGATAAGGGGCATGGGGTGGGAAAATCAGAAAACATCTAACAAACCCTCAATCCAAACCTCAAAATAAACCACTAGGTAAAACACTATTAACGTAGCTAATAAAACTTCAAACTTGGGCAGACTAAGAAATGGCAGCAGTGTCAGTGGCTGGAATGCATCATGGCCAATGCAAGAAGCTTAAAGAATAATTCTGAAGTAGAGACAGTGATGAGTATTGAGAAACCTGAGATAAATGGAATACCTGAGACTTGGTGGGCAAATCAGGAGAAGTTTTAAATTGCAAGTAGCTTTTATTATTACCAGCAACAATAAAACAAAAATAAAATAAAATTGGGCAGGTTATATCTTATACTGGCAGTTCAAACAAAACCTGCTCCTTCCTCTGAAGTTATCTCTGAATCTTAGGCTGTCAATCTCTTAATAAAAGATTGCCTCTTTTATGTCCATCTCTCTCTCTCTCTCTCTCTCTATATATATATATATATATATATATATATACATATACATGAACACAGAAATTTGCCAGCAGATAAAGGCCTAGAGGTCTATCAAGTCTGCTCGAATGTGCAGCTAGCACCCCTTATTCTGCAGCTGCCCTCCCTTCCACCCTTCCCTTCATGAACCCTCCCTTGTCCTGTCCCATCCTCGTTTGAAGCAGTCCACTGTTCTACTGCATACCACTTCAGGAGGTAACGATTCCACCCAGCCACCACCCTCTCTGTAAAAAGTGTCTCCTCATCTCCCTCCTGAACCTTCCTCCTCGTCTCATTACATCATGGCCCCTGGTGGCCCTCCTCCCTCTTACTTTGAACAGCCCCTCTGTACTTGTCTTGTTTATTCCTTTCATGTATTTAAAGGTTTCAATTATGTCACCCCTGTCTCTCCTCCAGTGAGTACATGTTCAACTCCTTCAACCTCCTCTCATATGATAAGTCCCCCAGCCCCTTGATCATCTTTGTCGCTCTGCACTGCACCCCTCCAGTAACTTAATGTCCCTCTTCAGATATGGGCTTCAGTACTGCACGTAGTACTCCAGGTATGGTCTAACTAATGACCTATACAGTGGCAGAATCACCTCCTCCCTCCTCGAGGATATACCCTTTCAATACAACCCAGCATTTTGTTGGCCTTTCAGCTGCCTTCCTACATTGTGCGAGTTGTTCATTGACCCTGTAATGAGCACACCCAGATCCTTCTCCTCCTCTGTCTGGAGCTAGCTGCACTCCCCCTAGCTGGTAACTCCTCCTTCGGTTCTTTATCCCAAAATGCAGCACCTGCACTTTTGGCATTAAAGCCAGTTGCCAGGTGTCTGACCAGGTTTAAAGCTTTGCCAGATCATCCTGCCATCCATCCCCTAGGTCATCCACCACCGCTGCCTACCTTGGTATCATCAGCAAACAGACTGATCTTGCTCTTGATGTCCCAATATGTCTGCAATGAATATCCCAAACAACACTGGTCCCAACACTGAGCCCTGTGGAACACCACTTGTCACTGCCCTTGGGTGTGAGAGCTCCCCACCACCACCACCCTCTGTTGCCTTCCCTGCAGCCAGTTTCCTACCCATCTCACCAGCTTTGCACCCGCCCCTGTGCCTATTAACTTCTTCCCAGCCTTCCATGTGGCACTGAGTCGAATGCCTTACTGAAGTCCAGATACAGGACATCCACTGCATGGCCCCTGTCCAGTTGCCTAGTTACCCAGCCTAGAACCCCGACCAGGTTGGTTTGGCAGGATCTGCCACATATGAAGCCATGCTGTCTGCTGTCCTGTAGTCCTTTGGCCTCTAGGAGGCCACCAGCCTCCTTCGGGATAGTCTCCATTAGCTTACCGACGATGGATGTGAGGCTCACTGGTCTGTAGTTTCCCGGTTCATCCTTGGGGCCACTCTTGTGGAGGGGCACCACATGAGCCATCCTCCAGTTCTGAGGTACACACTCAATGTAGTGAGGCATTAAATAGGTCTGCCAAGGTCCTGCAAGGACCTCTGCCAGCTCCTTCAGTAGCCTGGGTGGATGCCATCTGGGCCTGGCACCTTGTCCACCTCGGTGCCTTCAAACCCTCTCGAACTCTGCTCTCCATGATTTCCCATCTGTCACCACTTCCCACCCTGCTTCTGCCATTTCTCCCACCTTGGGTGTCACCCCTCTTCTGTTTAGTAAATACTGAGCAAAGTACTCATTTAGTGCTTCCGCCTTTATCGCACCCTGCTTCCACCCAACCCCCTTCCTTCCTAATCCTTACTATGTGGTCCTTACAGCTCCTTTTCTCCCTGATGTACTTAAAGAAGTCCTTCTCCCCTTCTTAATGCCTTGTGCCAGCCTGAGTTCCGAGATGCTTGTGCTCCCTTACTGCCTCTTGTCACCTCCTTCGATTCTGTCAAGTACTCCTCCCTGTCCTCCCCTCCCTGTTTTCTTGTACTTCCTAAAGGCAGCTCTTTTCCTCCTTACCTTTTCCATGACCTCCTTGCTCAACCAGATCGGTTTCTAGCCCTCAGCCTTCTTGCTCTGGGCTTTGCAGCAGGTTTCCTGGTTGCCTCACTATCCCCAGCTTTATGAGCTCCCACCTCTGGTTAGTGTCCATACTAGATTGAATTCTGGCCAGGTACCCTTTACCACTTCCCCCATCCTCCCAAAGTCGGCCTCCTGAAGTCCAGCACTATTGTGCCAGATTTCACTCCTTCCTTGCCCATATCCAATGTGAGCCATACTGAGTGGTGGTCACTCCCTGGCAGCGTTTTCTCCACTATAAGTTCTCTCACAAAGTCCCCATTTGCCAGCACAAGGTCAAGGGTATTCCCTAACCTGGTTGGTTCACTGACCATTTGCAGCAGGAAGCTGTCCTGGAAGGCATCCCAGCAGTACCTGCTCTTCTGTTCCTGGTTGTTGGGGTGCTCCAGTCCACCCTGGCATGTTGAAGTCCCCACAATCACCACACTACCCTTTCACAGGTCTTCCTGATCTGTCCCGCTAGTTCCCTAACTCATATGTGTATATATATATTTTTTTTTTAGAGGCAAAAACTCCGTTTAATGCATCAGTTAGGGTTGTTGTACAGCGACAAAAGTAAGGAAATTCGATGTTAGGGTTGAAACCTTCCTGGACATCTCCAGCCCACCCCCCCAACCCGGCATCGGGTGCGCGTTAGGGGTAGTCGACTAACTCTCACCCCATCACATGTGTAAAGAAGCAGAGGTATAGGAGAATGGGGCGAGAGTTAGACCGACGACTTGAATGCGCACCTTGATGCTGGTTGGGGTTTCAACCCTAACACCGACTTCCTTACTTTGTCGCTGTGGAACAACCCTAACTGATGCATTAAATTGAGTTTTTGCCTCATTTCTTCTTTTGAGAATGATGACGAGAAATACTGAATGTAATGCGGCGCGGAGCGCTTGGGCCTTTGGGTCGCGTTCTCACCACGTGCTGTCTTTATGACATAGTAACAGGAACAGCAACGCAAACACAAGGTGGAAACGTAAATGGTAACAGTAACGAAAACGCAAGGGCAAATGACAACGCAAAGGGTAACACACGGTGGCGCATATGGGAACGGTAACACTAACAGGTACATAAACGCAAGGGGAAACAGTAACTGTAAGAGTCAATAAGTGCATACCCTGTTTTTGCTGGACAACTGCATAGAGAAACACAGTGTGTACAAAGAATGTATGCATTGTAATGGTAATGGAAGCTTAAACGAAGCATTGGAAGTACTTAATTGCAAATATCTCAGCAAATGTACGACGTAGAAAAAATTTAAATTTCACAGAAATTCATTTTTTTTTCCTGGCTACTGCTTTTGTCTTGCATAGCCATAGGGCTAAGCAACTCGCATGAAAATCTGTATCTCGTGACCGCTTGAGATATTTGCACCGAAGGCAGCGCGACGCCACCATGTTAGTCTATGGGAAAAAGCATAAACTTCGAGTACCGTAACTTTGGAGCTGCACAATATTTCTTCGCCAAACCATCAAAAGGCACATCTGTGACATGTTGGCTGCCTTCCTCCAAATTTCAGGCCAAAACACCTAACTGTTTTTTGCAGCAAGGTGGCAAGAACTCCTGTCATTTTGGCCATAGTGTTGCAAAGTACTTTTGTGATTTGTGAAAGCTTGCATGGATTTGCGAAAAGTGTCGCGCTATGCAAGTACTTTTTCCAGAAAGTTGAAAACATGTTTCTGGGGTGTTTAACCCCAAAATAAAGACATGGATAGCATCCCAGGCTCTGACTAGACCAACACAAAAAAAATGGTGTCCCTAGATGGTCCCAATTTTAAATGCCAAGCATTTTCTGATCACTAACTGAAAACAAAACAGCAGATCTGCGAAAGTAAAAGTGCATTTGAAAGTGTCGAACTTTTATCTTTTCCCATTGACTTATAATGGGAACTTGTTTTTGAATAACTTGAACTGCTTATATTTTTTCATGAAATCTTCAAAGGCACATCGGGAACCGCCGCATGTTCCCTGAAGATTTGGATCACTGGCGCAAACCATGTGACCTGTAGGCAATGGCAAAGAATTCACCAAGTAGCGTGCGCAAGCGCAGATCACGCTTAACTCCGCAGCCGTATATCCGACTCGTAATGAAACTTGGCAGATCCTAAGGTGTATGGTTCTTGATCGAACATTCCAAATGTCTGGTAAATCTGTTAAACGCGCCAACGTTATTAAGGTGCAAAGTTTGACCCTTTAACCTTAAAAGGCTCCTCAACCCTAATTATGGTAGCACTACCGTGTAGATATATATATATTTTTATGCAATAGGTGAGACCAAAAGCCATTGAATAAATCCATTTATTTCACATATATGGGATAAATCTAACTACCTCAGAGTTATCCCACATATGTGGGATAAATGCAAACTGTCAATCAAAGCTTTTTGTTCACTTTTGACAAATAAATGTGAATAACTTTAAAACGAAAAATGATAGCATAGTACTGTGAGCACGAAAATGTTCAGGACAAAATATCTACAAAATGAGTGGTGTTTCATTTATAGATACCTTTAATTTTTTTATAATTAGCAAAAACAGCAAAAATCCTATTTTCTTTTCACTTTTCAGACAAACAAATATAAATAACTTTAAAATGAAAAATGATAACATGGTACTGTGAGCACGAAAATGTTCAGCACAAAAATATCTACAAAATGAGTGGTGTTTCATTCATAGATACCTTTTAGTTTTTTCATAATTAGGAAAACATATACAATTCAATTTTCTTTTCATTTTTCGACAAACAAATGTGAATCACTTTAAAACTAAAAATGATAGCATGGTACTATGAGCACAAAAATGTTCAGCATGAAAATATCTACAAAATGAGTGGCATTTCATTAATAAATACCTTTTAGTTTTTTTATAATTAGCAAAAACAGCATAAAATTAAATTTTGTTTCACTTTTCATCAAACAAATGCTAATAACTTTAAAACAAAAAGGTAGCATGATACTGTCACCATGACATTTGTTCAGCAGGAAGTTCTCTACAAAATGAGTGGTGTTTCATTTATTAGCTAACCACCCGCTAGGCGGACATACACCAGGAAAGTTAACAGAAAGTCCCAGAAATTATCATTTAAAAAGAAGATAAACAGTCAAAACCAAATGTTCCCACTTGATAAGAAGCATCCCTATTGCATAAATGAAATATACAATGGTGAGCTGTCAGATAAATGAGTTATCTACACTTGTACTGTTTGACCTCCGGACACCTCACCGGTGGCTTACGCCACTCGTGAAGTTACCCGAGGTCAAACAGCCCTTGTGTAGATAAATCATTTATCTGACAGCTCACCATTGTATATCCATAATATATATATATATATATATATATATATATATATATATATATATATATATAATGGCAGCACGGTAGTGCTACCATGAGTTAGGTTGAGAGCCATTTACATGTTAAACCTAAATTTGCACCTTAATAACTTTGCAACCATTTAACGGATTTGCCTGAAATTTGAATACATGATCAAGAACCATAGATCTTGGGATATGCCGCACTGTTCGGATATACGGTTGCAGAGTTATTAGGCGTGATTCGCGCACGGTTTACGCTTTTGGAATTCTGTGGTCGTCTCTACAGGTCGCATGGTTTATGCCGATTGGTCCAAAATCTTCAGGGAACGCGTCGGGCGGGGTCCCTGATGTGCCTTTGAAGATTTCGGAAAAATATTAAACTGTTCAAAGTTATTCAAAACAAGTTCCCATTATAAGTCAATGGGAAAAGTTAACAAAAGTTTGACAGTGTCGCAAATGCAGTTTTACTGCGCAAATGGCCTTTTACTGTCGCAAATCCATGCATTTTGTTTTCAGTTTTTCAGATTTCTGGAAAAAGTACTTTGCAGCTTGTGACACTGTCGAATGAATTTGCAAAGCTTTTGCAAAGTTCGGCAGTACTTTTCAAGGCTGTGGAAAATGACAAGTAATTCTTTGCACCCTGCTGCAAAAGCACGGTTTGGTCTTTTGGGATGAAATTTGAGGGAACGCAGCCAACATCTCACAGATGTGCTTTCAGTGTTTCGTGAAAAATATTACAGGGCGGCAAAGTTAAGGCACTCCAAAGTTGACGCTTTTCCTAGAGGATAACATTACGGCGTCCGCCATATTACAGGAATCCTTTGGCCTGCTGCAAAATAACGGTTTGGTCTTTTGGGCTGAAATTTGGAAGAAGGAAAGCCAACATCCCACAGATGTGCCTTTCAGTGGTTTGGTGAAAAATATTACAGGGAGCCAAAGTTATGGACTCCGAACTTCTCTTTTTTTCATAGGATAACATTATGGCATTCGCCGCGCCTTTCAGGGCCGTGATCTCAGAAACAGTGCGAGATATGGACTATTCGTCGGAAAAATTCTTGGACCCAGCAGGGCCTAAGTACAAAACTAGCCAGGAAAGTCATAAATCATATGACTTTAAAATGTTTTTCTACGGGCGACGGTTCCTGAGATATAAGCAATTTAGTATTCCAACTCCTCATTTTCTGCTCCGAGACCCATTATTATGCCTACATTCTTTGTACTCACTGTCTTTCTCTATGCAGCTTTGGGAAAACCAGCCTGTGCACTTACATTGCTGTTAGTTACGCTTCGCTTGCGGTTCCATACCCGTTCACTTACCGTTCCGTCACGCCTCCATGTGCGTTACCGTTTGCTTTTCATTTGCGCTTGCGTTATTTTTATCATTTGTGTCTACAGTACTGTTTCTCTTTGCATCACCATGTGCATTACCATTTGCGTTTGCGGGACACCGTGTTGGGCCCGCTCTCCCGCTTCGCATTACATTCACTATTTCTCGTTATTCTCAAAAGAAGAAATTAGAGGCAAAAAAACTCTGTTTAATGCATTAGTTAGGGTTGTTCACAGCGACAAAGCGAGAATTAGTGTTAGGATTGAAAGCCCCCTTGGACCTGCCCACTACAACCGGCATCGAGTGCGCATTGGGGTTGTCTGTCCTAACTCACTCCATTCTCCTATACCTCTGCTTCTTTACACATGTGATGGGGTTAGAGTTATGGCTGGCAACCCCAACAGCACCCTAAGTGCCAGTTGGGGTGTGGGCAGGGGTCCAAGGGGGCTTTCAATCCTAACACTGAATTTCCTTGCTTTTGTCGCTGTGGAACAACCTCAACTAATGCATTAAATGGAATTTTTGCCTCTAATATATGTATGTGTATGTATATATATATATATATATGTGTGTGTGTGTGTGTGTGTGTGTGTGTGTATAATCCTGAACTCGAGATATATCTCCTGTTGCTCACAAAATGCATCAGAACTTTTGTCAGTTTCTTTTCTGCAGGTGCAACAAAATAGAACATTGTATCCCAGAACTGATCTCCTCACAGATCTACAAATGAGACTGTGGAGGTCTAACTGCATTTAAGGTTAATCCCTGTGTTCCAGATAAGCCCAAATAGTTTTTAATCATTTCAACAATATAAAATGTACACATTTGCAAACCAAAGGATCTCAGTTTCACACAAAGATTCACATATATTTTTAACCACAGAGAAGCAAGGGAGGAAAGAAAGAATAGAAACAGCAAGTGAAGGAAGGAAGAAAATGGGAATTGTGGGACTGTTGGAGTGGCTAGTTCCTAGGCTTCACAAGGAAAATTTGATTTCATAATCAGACAGGTATGAGATGAAACAGAATAGGAGAGGACAGAATAGATCCTTGCTTTTAACTCCTTGCGTAAGAGATGGGACAGGGCTTATTTAACTCTGTCACAGCCATCTTGGCAGGTGCCTCAGTTTACCGCTGTACTCTCCGGATGGTGTGCTGGGCACAGCATGGCAGCACATTCTTCAGCCTGCCCACTGGCAGCGGCTGCCCATCCCTCCAGCCCTCTGCCAGTGGCAGCAGCTCTGATACCCATCCAGTGCTTGAAATCTCCTTAAACATAATGTAGGCATGTCTCTTACCATTGGCGTTTTGTCTCTCACAAGGTTCTCTTCCTCAGCAGCTCTGCTGGTGACACCTCTGAGCACACTCCTACCAGGTGTCATTCTCTCTCTCTTGGGAGGGCCCTCCTGCAACTTGGGCTGCCAGGAACTCCCTGAGAGAAGCCTCGGGGGTCCCCACACCCTCCTGGTGTATTCTATCAAATGGCCTCTCTAATTGTAATCGATCTATTCTAAATATGCCCCCAGATCCCTTCCTCTAGGATCTGTACTGCTGCCTTTGGCCAGTCCCTGGAGGCTGCCAGGTAGCCAGGTGTTTGAGGTGGTCTGATCTCAGAAGTCTGGATTCCAAGCTAGTAGGTGAGAGATCCTTGCCACTTGAAGGCAGAAACTCCTTAGGGAACCCTGGCACTCTCCTTTCTAGTACTAATCCCTCCCATAAGACTGTCTAATAAAAATCACTACTAGAAGGTATGCTGTGGGCCTGATAGTCTGGTGTTCTATCTTCATCCACTCCTGATAAAGATTTGAAAAAAATATATATATATATATATTTATGCAAAAAAGTCATGTGGATGAAAGTCTGGCTTTATTTATTTTTTTTTCTTTTTTTTTTTGTTGTTGTTTTCAATTTATGCCCCATCACTCTCATGGCTTGTCCCCAATGGTGGGACTCTTTCATCAGGCTGACAGGCTAAGCCCTTGAGTCATCTTAAGCCAGCATGGGAAGACAGGCATTACAAGTCAGTGGTGTGGGGTCTGCAAGGGTAAGATGTATCTGAATGATCCACTGAAATTGCTCACATTTTGCAGAATGCATCATATTTACTGTTTAATTAGCCTCTTTTAACAGGCATTTAATGGTCTTGCTTTACAACAGCTGAGAGAGAGAGACAGTTTTCTGCTACACTGCTTTAGTTGTACTCCTCATCTCTACTCTGCACCAGGCTTCATTAATTTTGATTTCCCTTTATTTTTAGCACTATGATGGGTGCTACCCTGTACAAAGTGGAATGCATCAATCCTATTCAGCCTGACACTGCAGTGCAGTACTTTTTGGGGGGCACAGCCTCAGCCCTGTTGGAGTTACCTACTTCAGAGAGCAGGTATTAAACTGAAGACACTTCTATCCAGAAGTCTCTAGTCATGCTCCAGGGGAAGTAAAACCTCTTATGACATTGCTTGCAAGAGTAACCACCTTCCCACTACCACCACAACCAAATAACGTGGCTAGAATTTCCCAACCATGAATCAGATTGCGTAGTGGCTTTTATCTGAGTATGTGTGTTGTTGCCAAGCACTCAGTAGCTGAAAATGACTGCATACTGTCTCTGCAATTGTTAGGCTCTAACTCCTTGTTCTACTAAGTGCCTTAAGACAGTGTGTATATAAAAGGTGCTACGTATTGCCATTTGTCATGTTTTTACCTTGCTGTAACCTCCCAGGTCGTGTCTGAAAATAGGCATTTCTATGTCTAGTACACCTCACCCAGTTACCAAAAGCAAAATAAATAAAACGAAAATTTAAATTGATCTGAATTAGATGTTCATACGTTCATGTGTTTTTAGTTTTTGCTACATTCCACCACTAGGTGGCAGTGCAGGGGTGTATTGGGTATGAGGTAGAATATTTACCTCACACTAGGCAAACTGCTTCATGCTAACACATCCAGCTCTGGTGAAGTAGCCTACTACCTCTTAGTCCAGCAAAAGTATCTGTTTTAACCTAATCTGGGCTGTTATCATTTTTGTAAACTATTAGCTCACAGAGTGAGGGCTTCGGTCTGTTTGCATTCTTTGCTATATGTTTGCTCATCTGTCAGGTTTGTTTTCCTTCAGAAATCTTCAGACAGCAGAAGGTAACCAATATGGGAAATGTGGTTATAGCTTCAGTGTAAAATTATTACAGATTTTAAACAAATGTTTAGGCAGTTACTTGAGAATTGGGTTATTACACTAGCTGTGCAGAATCCCCAAGAAGATTGAAGCTGCATAGGATGTTTAGTTGCAGAGGAGAGCTAAGTAAACAATAACACACACCAGGTTGTGCATTAAAGCATTTTAGTACACGGACATGTGACATGCTTCAGCCAATCAGGTTTGTGGATTTCTGAATGCCATTTTTATAAAGAAAAATACTGAACATCATGGATTTTGTTGGCCTGACCTTTTGGTTTTATAAAGCACCTTTCATACACTGCATCTCAGAGTGCTTTACGGACCAATGAGTTAAAGCCTGTCTGTACCTTTTCTGACCTGTTTCTGGAGGGTTGGAGGCACAGTCCATTGTATGCTGAAAATTGTAACCTGTCCAGGCTGTAGATCATGTGCAGTTCAGCAGTTTTAAGTGCTAGTGTAAACACACAGCAGTTCCTCCCATGATCTGAGTTTAGGTAATCCCAGAATCCACCACTGCATTCATTCCTGTATAGACACTTTCAAAAGAGTACCTCATGCAGTGGTTTATTTAAAGCAGCAGCTCATATTTATTTGTTTCAAAATTTTCACCAGGAAACTTACTGAGCTGGTAACAGCTCATTTCAAAGATGCGTCCTGGGAGTAGCAGAGGAGTATACAATACAGGATGTGCATGTGAAAGTACATAACATAAGGAACTGTAAAAATAAAAACAATCAAAAATATTTACAGTAAAATGAATGTCAAATACTTAGTGGCAGTCACATATTACAGACAGTGTAACACAGAATAAAGATGAGCACAATGCAGAATCAATGGCAGTGCAGTACAGTCACGGGTGTACAAGTGCACACCGAACTGGAAGCAGTGCCAGATAGTAACAGATTACCACCACCCAGACTGCTAAGGTGCAAAAGCTAACAAAGCCAGTGCATAAGGAAAGTTAAGGAGTTTAGATTAACTGATTTAGCCACAATTAGCCGAAGGGGGTGGGTCATTACTCACAGTCGGGGGACAAGGGGACAACAACAGCACAGGGAGGAGGGACCAAGTCAGGAATAAGGAGAGGAGCTGCAGGAAGGGGTAGTAAAGTCAAGAAGAAGGAGGAGGAGGGTGAGCAGATCGACTGGGGAAGAGACTACCAGAGCTCAGGAATAGGACATGAGAAGGTAGCTTGACCATGGAAGTTTTCCTGGGGGCAGAAGAGGAAAAGAAAACTATGTTCTGAAGGGAGTGGGGTGGAGAAAGGAAGGTAGAAAGGTGGGGGTAGACAGACAAACTAGAATTTGGAGGTAGGTGGCACAGATGGCACAGATCTGGCGTCACGGGGGCGGTGCTAGAGATTACCTCCGGGTGGGTGGAGGAGCTAGCTTAAAACGTTCTGGCTGATTTTAAAGAGGAAAGGAACACTGCCAGAAGTGTGGATGTACATCATATACCATTCCTAGAAACTACTGATCTTATTTTGATTGGGAGCTCTTGCAGCAGGCTATTTATACAGGTGAGTAACCTGTTTTTCTGAAGGGAGTGGAGTGGTGAAAGGAAGGTAGAAAGGTGGAGGGGGGAGTCAAACCAGAATTTGGAGATAAAGGTGGCACAGTGGGTGATACATCTGGCATTGAGGGAAGGAGGAAAGAGAGCAGTGATGTATATGATTACACACCACTATGGATATTAGCAGGAACAGTATTCATAATTTTTTTGTTCTTTAGCAGCCATATATTTCTGTCACTCTTAGATTCTCGTCTGCAGTATTGTTTGACCATTTGACCAGTTTTAAAATTGTTATTGTTACTTTGTAATTACTGTTGAGCTACAATAAGATGGCATCTCCCAGCAGCTTTTATCAGTCACCACCCTTGGGATCTCTCTTCAGCTGTGGAGCTGTGTTCATAGTGAGAATATGTCTAGGTGATGGATGTGTGAGGATTAAAAGCATGATTTATCAGGGTGGTCTTAGTAAGGAGCACAGCTTTGCCAACTTCAGAAACACACTATCTGGCCTTGGGTATGAAATCAATTGGCAAAACAGAACACACACACAGATTTAAAATACAGTCTTAACTACTGAAAAGGTTATTTCAGTTTTAGTATCATGAGCTGCTGCTTTAAGGGAAGCATACATATGGTGAAGTTGACCATGGCACTTCAGAATCCTTACTGAAACTGATTTTTACAAATGTAAGTGCACCTTGAGATTCTGGTTGTGCAGGAACTGCATGTAGATTAAGCCAGCAGCTATCAAACTGTCAACAACATCCACACACAGCCATAGACAGCTGCAGAACCAGTTTACTGAGAAGGAAAGTTGGCCACACACTTGAATTGTTAGAAAAGTGGCGCCAGTGCTCTCTAGCAGCTGCCTTGAGAGAGACAAACAGGACCTCAGTGTAATATATCATCAAAAGTATGTACCTCCAACAATGCAACCCCTCTCCCCACCCCCAAATAAACACATACACTACTATGTCTGCACTGGGTATGAGCCCAGGTCTCATATACTGTATAGGACAAGACCCTACCATTATAATAATGTGGATACAGTTCACTGTCCACACTCTGGCAGTTCTGCTGGGGACAGCTGAGTCATTGGACATTTTCAAACTAAGCTCCTCCCACGACCTGATGGTACATCCTCCAGCTCCGCCTCCACCCCGCCCATGATGTCAGCTTTTCTTTCCTTTAAAGGGACAGGTCTGCTCTTTGACGCTCCAGGATTTTGAGGTTGTAAACGCTTTCTTCAGGCAAATCTTTGCCTGTTTCAGTTAGCATTCAGCATTAAAGTTGCTTCTGCATTTTCCGCTCCTCTTCCCGATCAGCAGGCGTTATGAAAGGCAAGAACTGGGCTTCAAATTTTCACCTGATGTAGGCAGAAGATGTTGGCCATGTATCCGCATGATATGTGCTTGTACTGCCTGGGTGATCAACGAAATGTTGTGGAATGCAGTCTTGCTGGGCCATGCTGCCAACATCCATCAAAGACCAGAAGGCCAGGCTGGCCCTTTGGACGGCCTGAGGACTGCAAACAAGCTCTTGGCAGCAGCCAGGTCGGCAACTTGACTTGTGACCATGGAAGAGGAGGTGGATGTGGCTGCGGTGAGTTCCTGGTCACTCACCACTGTTCGGCTGGGGCCAGCGCCTGAGGGCATTCTCTGATGATTTCAGAAAAATGTGCATGGCCCTTCAGACCTTCCGTGAGAGCTCTTCTCACAGCAGCAAGAAGCATAACAAGCAGTGCCATTGCAAGTCATGGGTCTGGGAAAGATCACGCTAATCTAACTCCTTGACTCCCCGGACCAGTCGACTTTGCTTGCGCTTCCTACGGTCAAGGGCTTCACAGTAACACCATCGGGCTTGTCTGCCTCGACTCCAGTCAGGCAGGTGGCTGAGATTTTCTCGAGCCTATCAGTTGTTGTTGGAGGAGAATGACGAGGAGTCAGTTTCCAGACCCCGTGCACTTAGTCCTCACTCAGGAGGACAAGGCGGAGCCAGCACCACTGTCTTGAGTTGCCTTGAGAGCGGTCTCTACTGGCGGTCGTGGTTCTGAAACCAATTGTGGTTACCTTGCTGAAATATGGTGGTTTATACTAAGCTGCTGTAGACCCCTGTCGACCTCAGCCCTCGAGTCAGTAGTCGTGGTCAAGCCACCGCTCACGTTCTCAGTCCCGCTCGACTGGAAGGGGTCGCCATCAGTACTCCTTGACCTCCTTGTCTTTAGGCAAGAAGAAGCGTTGATGCTATGAAGAGCTCCCTGGCAACACCGGACCACTGCTGGGATGGGTAGGGCTCTGTCTCCTGGATCTTCAGTCCCTTGATCTTCTCTGGTCATTCCCATGATGGTCCATTCTATTCAGTAGTCCCCATGTCTGCTTTTCTCCACTTTGAGTGGATCCACCTCCACTGCAGCCTCTGTTCGGGGCCCAGACTAAGGAGTCTGACTCTGCTGCCAGCTTTCCTGGCTGACATTAGGTGGAGACCACCAGGATGAGGATACCAGGGTGGTCCATAATAGAAAATGGTTGCGGCCATCTCTGGCCGAATCCTCTGACTCCATAGGATAGTCGACAATGGCCTGGACCAGA
Source organism: Neoceratodus forsteri (assembly GCA_016271365.2). Lineage (NCBI taxonomy): Eukaryota > Metazoa > Chordata > Ceratodontiformes > Ceratodontidae > Neoceratodus > Neoceratodus forsteri. Next base: position 244,611,890 of record CM028129.1, on the reverse strand, counting down.
GCACATATAAGATGTAATAGATTGTTTCTGATGGGGTTATCTTCCATGTTTCTTTATTACATCTAGTGGCTCTCTGGTTGTCTACCATACAGCGTTTCAAATGGTGAAAAACCTGTTGATGCCTGTGGCACTTCTCTGTAGGCAAAAATGGGGGTTGAAATTAAGTTTTGCAGACACTAGCAGCAGGGCTAGTGACTTGGAAAATCCATTAGCCCCACAGACTTTTCCACTGGCCTAGCTGGTGTACTTATTGAAGTGTTGCCTTCTCCAGTACAAGCCTGCAGGGCTAGTTTAAGAAAATCTTACTATCCCGATACAAAATTTACCAGCATTTGGCTGGTGGACTGGTGCTGTTGACCCTGAAAATCAGGTAAGGTAAGTATTGGTCCCAGTCTTTCCTCCCCTTTACAGACTTTTTAATATGCGCTTTAGGGTTTGATTTAACGCTCAACAAGACTGTCTGTCTGAGAGTAGGAAGGAAGGTTCTTATGGCAGTGATACCTAGTAGCTGGTGTCACAAGCGCACTCCTGGGATCAGACCTCTGCTCCCACAGTGCTCAACCTCAGTGCAATATGCGAACAGGAGACAAACAGGGACACTCTCCTGTTTGTTTTGGGTCTGAGCAACTACCAGTCTCAAGTCCTGGGGTCAGATATGAACCTTTTATAGCTAGTACTCCCAAGTAACAGGTCCAGATATCACACCCTCTTCGGGAAAGCAGTGCAATATTTAACCCAGCAGGTACACAATCAACCTGGTTCACAAATCCCTTCTGACTCAGTTGAGACCTAGGTATTTCCTTACCTTCCTGAATCTTTACACAGATCCTTGTTAGTGTGGTGCACATGGTGACACACTAAGCACTTTAAAAGTTGTGTCAGAATTATCAGTACTGTTCCAGCATTCACACTCAAAATGAGAAAATGCCTCAGGCAGGATTAAGGAAACCAAAAGTTTACTAAAATTAAAAATAGTAAATAATGGGCTAGGCTGGTGGCACTGAGGTTTGAGACGCTGGACACCACACCGGCGACCCGGTTCAGGAGCGAGCCTGTGCAGTCGGGGTCGGCAGGGAGGACTGGGATTGAGCATCTGTAGACTGCTGTCCCAGTCCTGGGGTGGGTTAGAATCTCGCGCACTGTAGCGGCTCCTGGGGACGCTTGGGGGCACCAAGTGCAGGCAATCTGGAGGGGAACGGATGGACGCCGGCATGCTGTGCCAAGATGTCATTGCACATCTGCATTCCAGGGGACCAATCGGAGGAAAATGGCTGGGCATGACCGTGCAGCTTGATGGCCACACTTGAGCCGTCTGGAGGACTTTGGCGGAATCCTGTCGGGGAGGGTCCGGGGCTGTCCTGGCTGGCTGAGGCAGGGGAGCCCTCCAGCAGGATGGCAGATGGCCATCCCGGATCCTCCTGGGTGCAGTCTGAGCTACCCAGTTCTCCGGGCAGGCGGAGCCGCGGCTGGATGTCCCAAGCGAGTGTGCTGCAGCAGGTGGCAAAAAAAGTAAATAAATGCAAAATACAGAAAATACTGTATATACATTAATGCTTACAGTCAGAAAGAAATGGAAATTACAAAACAAAATACATTGTAACTGAATTACTGAGTTCTAACTCAGTTTTCAGTTGTGTGTTACCTATCTTGACAGAAGTGCCTCTTAATGTCCAGAACACAAGTGTTAGTTGTCAGTCTTTTCAAAGTTGGAACAAGAGTGAGCCACAGTCCCCTTAGACAGCTTGGCAATATTCAGAGTTTTTTTTTTTTTTGTTCTGTATTATATCCCCTACTGATTGGTCCCTTCCGCCACCCACCCCAGTCATTGCCGCTGGCCTACTCACTGGCCATAGCCTCTGCCAGTTGAGGCGCCCATCTGTCCCAGTGCGGTGGGAGACCGACTTCATCCTGCCGGTCGTCTCTTTTCTCCTCCATTTTATTCCCTGCCCGGCGCAGAGCCAAGGCATGCAGTGGCGCCAGTGGCAGACCGTGCGCTTCTGCTACGCTCTGCCCCCATGTATGGGTTCAGTTCCTGCCCCAGCCACCACTAGGGGTCAGTCCAGCAGCGGACTCCATCCCACCCCTCCCTGGGAGAGGAGAGCTATCGGACGTCGATCCTCTCCCACCCCAACCAACCCCGACGACCCTACGACCGGTGAACATGGGTCACAGGCATGGCAGGAGGTAAGATAACACTGCCTTAACCCTCCGGGCCACTGGGCAGGCCTGGCAATATTCAGAGTTAAAGTCCCAACCTCCTTGTGATGTCACAGCACATGAGGTCACTTTAGTCCTGTAATTAATTTGTAACATGACCAAGTATACCCAAAGGGTGTCATCTTATTGCTTGCTTGAAATCTGCAAAGATAACCATATCAAATTATACAGACAGTCTCTCTCATCAAAGCATAAGTTATGACTGCATTCCCCTTTGATGTTTCAGAAAAGCATCATGAAAACACTTCTCTTAGCTTTGTGAATTTTCACAGGTATCTATCAGAACTGGCTTCCTTCCTGATGTCATAAAATGCAGTATTTTATGACCGGTTTCTAAGTTCAGAGCAGTGGCTGGTCATAACTTGTTTTTTATAGCAGCTACATAGGCTCTTATAGGTAGGTGTCAAAAGGAGCTCTTAATTAGCTTATCCTCTCTTTTAAAATCCAAGGTCACATGAGGCTCTGCTGCTTGGCCTGTTTCCAAGTAAGACTGCCATGTTTTCACAAGCAGAATTCTAAAACATATATTTATATCAAAATTATATATTCATAACTAGTAGACGATTATTCCGTTACAGTTGGTACCCTGCTCTGCAGTTATTACCCTGATCAGTAATAATCTCTTCAGGTATGCCTACTCCTGCTGAAAATTTTGGCAAGCTCTGCTGCCAGAACTGCCTCTGGGTGTTGAGTAGCATAGTCACATACTACCAAAATGAATTGATTATTCTTTTTACTTTTGTCTAAGGGCCAACCACATCCATTACAATTCTCTAAAAGGCACATCTATCAAGGGTAGGCACCTTGTCTTTTTGTAGTCACTGGGGCTACTTTCTGACACTCAGCACAAGAACTGCAATAGGTAGCAACATCTTCATTAATTCTAGGCCAGTAAAATCTGTACAACAATCTGGCAAGGGTGCAGTCCCTCCCGAGTGACCAGCCATAGGACTATCATGTACTGTCTGTAACAACTCAGATCTATATTTTGTGATATAACCAGTCTGGTCCTGTTTCTGAGGTTTAACCCAGACTCTGTACAGTAGCCCATTACATTTTTAAACATAGGTTCACTCTGTTTGGTTTCACCCCAGCTACTTAAAATAACCCTGAAAAGAAGCATTGTTGGCTTGTTCTAAAAGAAAATCACAATCTGTGATCAGTTTAGTGTCCCCATTTTCATATGTTAACCCCTTATGTCCATCAGTCTTTTGTTGCCACCGTTTCTTCAGGCGTCATCTTTCTTTCCTGGATTTCCGGATCTTGGAGCTGTGCTCAAACAAGTCTGAATCAAAATCGGTGAAAAGAAAAGTGTCCCTACTATCCAAGATTTTCTTTGCCTGAGCTCTTGTCACTACATCTGCTGAAACATCAGGATTTACTCCCTCTTTGGTTAATTCAGTAAATCTTGGAAAGTAATTTCAGTATCATGGGTACAGATAACCTAGGTACTACCCCACTTTATTCCCCGTTATTTTATACTTTTTGTTTTTTTCCCAGTCCCACTCCCACGCATCCCTGACGTGGCCGCACGCATGTGGAAACATGCGTATGCACACCCTACTGGACGCCCCACCCTACCAATCGCTCCGGTACCATCTGCACCTATCACCGGATCTCTGTCCGGTGATGGCAGGACTAATGGGCGCATGACCCCCCCTTTCCAGGGAGAGGAGGCCACTGCTCAATCCTGCCCCCAGGTCACCAGTGTAATGCGAGGTAAGGCGTCCAGCGCCTCAGCTTTCGGGCCGCAACTACCCCACTTCATTTGGTGCTACACCCAATTAATAATCAGTCACTTGGCTGGTGGGATAGAATTGAGTGTCCCCATGGATGCAGATGACACCAGTACCTGGTCCTTTTGGACATTGTTTTCCCAGCACTTCAGTATGCACCATGGTCTGTCTTGCTTCCCGAATCTATAAGTTCTTCACAGTCTTATCTCCCACCTTCACATCTGTTAAGTACTTGCCCCAGTTGCCAAGGACAAATCTGCTCCAGTGTCTCCTCTTACTATGGTCATTTCTTGCAGTATTACTTGGCTTATTACAGTTATAGCAAATAAAGTCTTTGGTGCAGATTTGTTACCCCACCAGAGGTCTACTCAGACTTGGAATTTAAATGGGAAAAGAGTGTCTTACTGGTGCTTGGCTGTTACCTTGCTGCTGTGGTGTCTGTCTGGCCATTTGGTTGTCCTCAGCCAAAGAAACCACCTTTTCCCCACTTTCTGGTCAGTGTTCTTTTACCCAAGGCTATCGTCTGTGGGAAGGATGTTGACGAACTGCTCCATTACAAATGTTTTGATGATCTGTGGGAGTGTGTTGCCCTTTGGTTGAAGCCATTTCATAAGGAGTTGTCTGAGCTGGGTGAAAGCTTCTTAAGGATTGCCGAAAGAGTTGTACTTCAGGGACTGGAATCTTGGCCTGTAGGTCTCTCCTGAGATTTCGTATCTTTAAGGACCTCTCTTTCACCAGGTCATAGTTTTCTGACTGTGCAGTGTCCATATTGCTCTAGGCAAGTTGGGCTGTCCCTGTCAGGTAAGGTACCAGTCTGATTGTCCATTGCTGCTTTGGCCACTGGCAGACTCACGGCAACCCTTTCAAAGGTTGTCAGGTATGCTTCACTATCATCCGAGGGAAACAACTTTGTAAGTTTAAGGTCTTTTTTTTTTTTTTGAGTAATCTGTTTTCCGCCCAGTGCTCGCTGGTCCTTCATTTCTTGGGCCCTGTCAAGCTCCTTGACCCCTTCTGACCTTTTCCCTGCCCTTCTTGGAACCCCAGATCGCATTCGACCCAGGTTATCCTGGTATATCCCTTTGCAGGCGGGTCCCTCTTCTCCCGAGGGGAAGGCACCGGGGAGGATAGCCCAGAGCACTCTTTCTAGGGCCGGGGATGTTGCTGGGAACAGGAGGCACCAAGAAGGCACTGGAGGCCCCTGAGGAGCAGAGAGCCATCATCCGAGGCCAGCAAGCTATTTTCCTGGCTTTCTCCAAGGTCGCGTGGCGTCTGGACGTCAAGGCAAAACCCGACGTCTGTCACGCACCACCCCAATAGCCCTGACGTGCTGCACTACCACTGGCCTCCACCAGTGGTGGCTGGCACACGGGTCACGATCCCTTCCCTCCTGGAGACAGCGAGCAGTCATGGGGCGCTGAAGCTGCCTCCCCGGCTGACCCTCCAGCTACCGAACTCGTTCCCGAACCGGAGTCGCTGGCTTCCATGGCAATCCAACTGCTGCGCGTGACGGCCCCAGTTTAAGATCTTTTAAGTTGTTGATGTTTTGTTGTTTCTTTTGACCTGTGCCAGGTCCTCCAGCTTTGATAACTTGCAAGGCATCCAGCCATCGCTGCTTCTCGAGTTGCTGCATCTCTCTGCTTCTCTTTCTCTTTTGTTGTATAACCCACAATTGGAAAAAGGCAGTCAGGCTTTCAGGTTCTGTTGCTGCTTGTTCTCCCCCATCTCTGGTTCTGGCTGAATAGTCTCAAGTTTGGACTTTTGTTTCTGCTTCTAGTTTGGCTGCCATTCTTCTGGTAATCACTCTTGGACTTGCTGCTGCAGAGATCCATACCTTTTTCTGTGTTTTCTGGTACCAGGTCTAGTACCCACGCACAAAACTTCTGGCTGAGAGTATGCACGTAAATCCTACTGAGGCTGACACCATCTGTTGTCAAGGCACAGGCCAGGAAGCATTGGAAAACCAGGAGCAGTTTCAAAATTCATAGTGTTTTATTTTTCTCAATGACAGCAAAATAAAAAATAAAAAATAAAAATGATTCAGTATAACTATTTACAAAGGCAGTACAAACAGAGAAAAGTCCTCCTTTTGAGGATATCTCTTAATTCCAAGTTTCAGTCTGTCTCTCACTCTCCTTGTCTCTCTAGCAAATGCACTGCTGCTTTTTATAAGTCTTTGTCTGGGAACTCGTTAAGAGAGCCTGCTTTTCACATAATGTTCTTGTAAGTTTACAGAATGTTCTTGTCGGTTTCATTTTGCAGGTGGCGCTAAAGAATATAGTGTCCCAGAACTGGCCTCTTGTTTACAGCTCTGCAAAGGGCTTAAAAACTGCATCTCAGGTTAACCCTTGAGTTCCAAATAGATTTTTGCAATCATTTCAACTGTATAATTATATACAGTTTTAACAAAGGATCCAGTATCAGTGACATTTCACATATATTTTTTATAACTGTAGATATGCAAGGGGAAGAAAAGACAGAAATAGCAAGGAAGGCAGAGATGGCGAAGGCAGAGAATTGCAAAACCGTCGGAGTGATCAGTTTATTTGTTGAAATGTTTCACCAGGAAGGCACACTGAGCAACAGGTTGCTCATCTCCCAATGCGACCTGGGGAAGGGAGTACAATAGGGATGAGACATTTTACATTCGTTACAAAGATCAATATAGCATGCAGTTAATTAGGGCAGTTGTTGAATAGTGTTGCACATATGTAATTTGTGAGAACAATTAATAAGTGCAGTGGTAATAAGTGAACAAGTGCTATTGTGAAATAAGGGGTGAAGAAGAGAAGATGAGATGACAGATAGTGCAGAGTCATGTTCCAGAGACCCCCTTCGGGATGCAGGGAACCTCTTAAGGGGACAGGGACTGGAGTAGGGATTAGAGAGAGAGAGAGGTAAGTGTGATGAACACCTAGGAGAGAAATGAGGCCTGACCCAAAAGCGAGCCCTTCAGGAGCAACAAACCCTACAAGGGGCAGGGAAGTTCAGCGACTGTAAACCCTCCTATGGTTAGGCGTTGTAATTATAGAAGGATAGTGAGAGGGAGGGAATGAGAAATAACACCTGGGAGGGATGAGGCCTGATCCAAGGAACCTTCCAGGTTGCTGGGACCCTGCAAGGGGACTTGGAAGGCCAAGGATAGGTAGATGGGGAAGAAAGATGGCAAGCCTAGACACTATAGGACCCCTTCAGGATGCTGAGAACTCTGCAAGGGAGTGTGAAGACTAGGGAAAAGGGGAGAGAGTAAGGGAGAGAGAAAGGTATGAGAACTGGCACCTAGGAGGGCTAGGATCAGTAGAGTCGATAGAGACATTGGGTAAATTCAAGAGGATGAACTGTAAGGAGCAAGCGAAGGAAATTAATGGGTCATAACAGGGACAGTTAGGTGCAAGATAGTTGGAGAGGGCAGTGTTGATGGAATAGAGGGAGGAGGGTGTCTGATTTGAGGAGGTGGAGAGTTCCACATTTTAGGGAGACTGTGAGAGTACCCAGACTGGCCTGATAGGGTGGAGCAGCAGGGGACTGTTAATGTGAGAGTGTCGGTAGATCTGTGGGAGTGGGAAGGAGGAGGGGTGTTATAAATGAGGGGAGAGGTAGGAAGGGAGTTCACCCAGCCAGTGTTTAGCGGTGAATTTAGCGCAGTGAGAGGCGCGTATTTGTAAGGGAGGGAAGGAAAGGGCTTGCTAGAGGCCGCAGTGGTGGGAAAGTAGAGTGAGTATCAAGGGCAAGTGGCAGAAGGAGTTGAAGAAAGTGTCCAGTCTGGTCAGGGAGGACCTAGAAGCAGCACCATAGACTACGACACAGTAGTCAAAAATGGGGAGGATCATCTTCTGGACAAGCTCATGCCTAGCCGCAGGAAGGATGCAACTACGGTTCCTGAACAAGGCACCGAGCTTGGGGCACAATTTTTCTGGGTGGCATCAATGTGTCCAGAGAAGTTGAGGTGTTGGCCTAACCAAATTCCAAGGTATCTGAAGGACGAGGTGTCTTCAAGTAAAGTCCCATCAAGAGTACAGAAAGTGGGCAGGAGGAAGTCTAGTGTGTCTGTGCCTTGTGCCAAAGGTCATGGAGACTGTCTTCTTGGTGTTGAGGAATAATTGATGGTTTGCAAACCAGAGCTGGACCTTGTCGAAGTCATGCTGCAAGCTGGATGTAACCTCAGCTGAGCATGACCCAGATGCATACAGGGCAGTATCATCAGCGTACATGTGGTGTGGCGGGGTGGGGGAGCAGACAGATGGCAGGTCATTAAGGAAGATGGAGAATAGAAGGGGACCAAGCACGCTGCCCTGAGGGATGCCAGGGCAGATCGGGATAGCATCCGCAATCTTAACTGATTGGGTTCTACTAGAAGCGTGAAATAACGGACGTACAGACAGTAGTTAGTGGTGCATAAAACACATAAAAATGCGTTTGTCATTTTATTTTCAAAACAAAATCAAAGAAAATAATAAAAAAATAAAGTTCACAGAAAGGAACAAATCGGTGTTCGCTCCACACCCATCAAACACAGGAAATGCTTCTTTCCTCAAGCTCCTGAATAATGTCTTTTCTTTCATTAATAGAATATAGTACTTGTGTGAAAAGCTCACACACAACCTTCTAGACCTGTGGTCAGCGAATACTGACCCACCTCTCTGAATTTATCCCGTGGAGAGTTTTATAATACCTGAGTCTATGACCTCACAACCATGTGACTCTAAGAAAGAAGCTAACCTCTCTTTGAAGAACTCCACACTGGTTTGTGGGTACTTATATTTCTTCACATCCATCGATAACAGGCTCTACAATCTTTCTAGGCCTTAATTTACAGGAGGCGTGTGGTTTGGGTAAGCCCTCCTTCTTATGTGACATCCTCTCTAGTCCCAATAAAGTCAGCCATTTCATGGGCTGCCAGCCTATAATAGGAACCATACCTCTCAACCTTTTGTCCCTCAAATGTGGAACATTGCCTGTCAAAATGTGGAACAAATTAAAAATGTGGAACACTTAATCAAATCTTTACCTAACAAGCTCAAAACACTGTTAACATGTTGCATTTATGTTCAGAAAGTCTGTTATTAACTGAATAATATATTTTGCATCATTTACTAAGGATGTTTGCTTTAAAATGTTGACTTTGAATGTGGAACAAATCCTTACAATGTGGAACAGGGAGATTTTGTGAAGTAAAATGAGGAACGTTCCTCGTACTGTGGTACAGTTGAGAGCCATGATAGGAACTTAAAGGGTAACAGATAATTCAGGTAATTATCACTGTATTTTTATATACAGAAGGAAAACAACATGGTTAAATATTTTGTTAATCTCTAACCTTAGCAGAGAACAGATGAGAGGCACGCCCTAGCTGTGTTCCTGCAAGGTTAAGATTCCACTTAATACTGTTCCACAGAAGAATTGCTTATTTCATGAAAAATAACCTAATTCTCATATCTGTCTCTACTAAAGCACATACATTTCTTTTCTGGGGTTGCACTAAGCCATTTTATGACATTGTGGGCTTTCTCCTTTAGCAGTCCTCTCTGATGGCTGCAATTTCAACTGACGGAAGATTTGTCATTTTTGGCCTGGTGCCAACCTACAGCCCTTCACTACATCTCTGAGGCCGATAAAGTTAAACAAAAACCCATTTGTTTATTCTTGAGGACACTACATGGCTTTATTTCAACCTGCCTGTAGGTGTCCTGCATTTAATTTGAGAAAGCAGCCTCCTCTGTATTGTATCCGTGAAGTGGATACAATAAGAGCAATCGGGGAAGTTGCTCCATGGCAACTGTACACAGCTACACTTCCTCCTTGCAACTGAACAGACAATCCCTTTCTTTTCCTAACCGCAGCAAGCGGTTTCAGTTTGAGCTCAGTAGCTCAGTTTCAGGAGTTCTGCTTGATCGTGCTGCAGAGTCCATCGTGCAGGGTGCAAATGTGGATCGTGCTCACACTCTTATGCTACTCCTCGGCTAATTTCAAAGCACAAAGCGCTGCTTCATTTAAAACAAACAAGTACATCTGCTTTTAAGCATACAGAGGCATCAGAGACATGCCATTTATAGAGAGCAGGAGGTTTCTGCAAAGCTGTTTACGAGGGCATACTGCTTTCTTATTCACTGAGGTTTGTTGGAGACAGCTGCATAAAAGGCAATTACATTATATCAACCCTATACCATTTTACAAGCAACTGCTCAGTAACTCTAAGGATATTTTAGATGCAAAGGAGTTAATTAATGGCATAAAGAACAGTAAAGTAAAGAGGTAAAGATTGCCAGGTTGGCCACCTTGACAAAAATTTAGGATAGATATAGAAAATAGTAGAAGACAGGATAAAGTGAACAAGAAAACGAAAAGGGGGGCTTGCATCTGGAAAGACTTCTATATAATCCTTTATTCTTCATAACAGGACCCCTGTTACATCTATCAGTAAGGTAGGCCTTTAAACCAGTTAGTGGCTGAAGGGTTAGACCAGCAGATGAGAGGGAACCAAGGAGAAGGGAGGGAAACTGAAAGCCTTGGCAAGGTCAACAAATATGGCTGAGGTGATTTGGTCATTTCCATCCTGGAGAGGATGGAGTCAGTGAGCCAAGTAGGGAGGTGGTGGTAGTAGGGAGGCAGTATAGCCCAGTGGTTTAAGGCTCTGAGCTGCAAATCTGGAGACCTGGGTTTGAGTCTCACAGCCCCACTTGCATACTGTGTGACCCTGAGCAAGTCATTTAACTTCCATGTGCTCCCAGGTTGCACCTGTAAACAAGCTTTCAGCTTAGTGTGTCTCACCTGGTTAAACAATTTGGAAAAAATTTTTTTTTATTTTTCCTGAAACCAGATTGGAGCAGGATGAAGAAGGAGGTATCTAATAGAAAGGAGGGAGTTGAGAGAGGACTAGATGTTCTTGTAGCTTGGCTAAGGTAGGGAGTAGCGAGGTGGGCGATAGCTGCCAGGGATGAGGGTCTCCTCCTTTAGGTAAGGAGAGGACCACTGCAAGCTTCCATATGGTAGGGACATCGGAGGTTGAAAAGGAGAGATTTAAGAATAAGGAGAGGGTAGGCAGTGACCGGGGCTGAGATAGAGAGAGTGGAGTTTAGAGTCAACGTCATCTGGGAAGATCCTTTTGAGAGTTGATGGCAAGGAGGGCATTTAGCGTATCGGTGACGGAGACTGAAGAGAATGAGAAGGAGGGATGTGGGGAAAATAGGAAGCGGAGCATTATTTTTTGGGGGTGGATAGAGGGCAGCAGTAACACTTGAGAAGGAAGGGAAATTAAGGAGGGACTTCAGCAGTTCATTGCACAGAGGTATAATGGGAGTTAAATTCACAGCTACAGCATGGGAGTCGGCCACAAGATTGCCATTTACTTTTAGCACTGGGGAAGGGGGCAGGACTGAGTGGTAAAGACAGCATGAACCACCTTCCAGAACTTGGAAGGAGAATTTATTAGTGAGAAGCATTTTGAAGTAATCGGACTTGGCTATACCTGTTTCCTGTTAAGGCTGGAGCTGACGATCAATGAGGGCACTGGGAAGCTGGGTGGATTTGTGGCGCTTTCAGGCACGATCTCTGGTCCTAAGATAGGCTGAGTGTTCTGGAGTAATCCACAGTAGGTAGTTACCCCTAACCCTGGTTTGTTTGAGAGAGGCAAGCGTGCCAATTTGCAAGGAATATTTCTTTGAAGTAGGCTAGAGCCTTATCAACTGAGAGGGAGGAGACTAAGGAGACCAGTCTGAGAGAGAGAGAGAGAGAGGTGTGCAGGAGAGGTTCAACGTCTAGCGATTTGAAGGAGCAAAGTTGCAAGGCTTTATATGGAGATTTTGGTCTGTGGATTTTCTTGACAATTAATATTGGGTTGTGGTCACTGAGAGCATCTGGGAGGAAGCCATAGCTAATTACTCTGTGGCAGTGGGTGGTATGAGCCCAGTCAATCAGGGAATGATTTTGTGTCTTATGATTATGGTGGGTGGGTTCCAAGAGGTGCAGGGCTCCAAGATCATTACATATTTTGATGTCTTGGGAGACTGACAGTTTAGGTTAAGGTTGCCCAAGATGTATAGTTCACCAGAGTGAGAAAGGGCGCTGATGGAGGTTATGAGGTCCATCTCGCCCACCGCAGCTATCTCCCTTGTGCCTATCCCAGGTATTTTGAACCCCACCACTGTTTTCACCCCCACTACCTCCGCTGGGAGCTATTCCAGAAAGCCACTGATCTTTCTGTGAAGAAGTACTTCTTCACATCTCTGTTGACTCTACTGCCCTCAGCTTCATAGCATGTCCCCTGGTCCTAGAGCATCTTTTTCTCTGAAAAATACACCCCCACCTGTACCGTAGTATAACCCCTGTGAGGTATTTAAAGGTTTCTCTCTCGTATCTCCCTCTCCAGGGTGTACATATTGAGCTCCTTTAGTCTCTCCTCGTAGGGCTTTTGATGCAGATCCTGTAGCATTTTGGTAGCCGCCTCCCGGACCGCTTCCACACTGTCTGTCTTTCCTGAGATGTGGTCTCCAGAACTGGACACAGTACTCAGTGTGGGGTCTTATGGGTGATATATAAAAACACTGCTTCCCTTTTCCATCTGGTGATACCTCTCCCTCTGTATCCTGGCATTCCACTAGTCCTCCTGATTGCCTTGTCACACTGCCTGGCCACCTTTAGGTCATCTGATATGATTACCTCCAGGTCTCTTTCTTTCCTGCTTGGTCATTGGTACTAATACTTCCCATTTTCTAATCTGCCCATGAATTTCTATGGCCCAAGTGCATTGTTTTGCACTTTTTGCATAAGACCCAACTGCCATACCCTTGTCTATGCCTCATTTTTATCAGATCCCTGACCGCCTTCCTCCCCCAACCCCTATCCATTCTGTTGCAGATCTTGTCATCTGCAAAGAGGCAGACCTTTCCTTCCAACTCCTTATATAGACATTAAAGAGGACCAGTCCAGCACCGATCCCGCTATACCCCACTGGTCACCCTCCCTTCTTCGGAGCGAATTCAGTTTACCAGTACCCTCTGCCTCCTATCCCCTAACCAATTTCTTACTCATGTTACCACCTTATGGCCCACCCCCAAACTACCCAACATGCTTACCAGTCTTCTTTGTGGTACAGTGTAGAAAGCCTTGCCAAATCCAGGTAGGCCACATGCACTGATCCTCCTGATCTAGCTCTTTGGTCATCCAGTCAGAGAACTCTATTAGATTTGTTAGGCATGACCTTCAGCCTGTGAATCCATGCTACCTCAGATCCTGCAACCCGTTGGATTCCAGATATTCCACAATCCTTTCCTTTAGTAGTGTGTTGTATTAACCCACTCTTACCGGTAGCGCCATGCAGCATCAGAACCATTCACTGCTTAACCCAACCCAAATGCCACACAAGATGGAACTTACCCACCACTGAGGTCAGGCTGACAGGCGTATAAGTGCCCACTTCTTCCTTGCTTTAGTTTGACCCACTCTTCCTCTTGCCCCCGGTCATCCACCCCTGCCAGGTCATTCCTGAGGCATTCACCCATCTTTATAAAATCAGCCCTTCTGAAGTTCAGGAGTCTTGCCATTGTGTGGTTGGATTGCACAACTTATGATGATCACTGGTCCCCAGATGGCTTCCCACCTTCATGTTCCATAATACTGTCCCTGTTAGTAGAGTACTAGGTCCAGTATTGCCCCATCACATGTGGGTTCACTTAAGGTTGCCTGAGAACACTCCTGTAGAAATTCAGGATGTCACTGCTTCTACCAATAAAGTGGGCACTTGGGGGGTGTCTGAAATTTTCTAGTTCCACTCTTTGTGGCTTTTTTCCTTCTCCAAGTGCGCACTTCATGTAATTGTTTTACCATAAAGTGTGCTTCTTGCAATGGAAAACAAAGCGTAGAACTTTACAGCGAAAACTGTTAGCGTAGTTTTAAACTTCACATTCTACTAAGGGTGTGTCTTACAGTTTTAGAAGAGCACCTCTCTTGGTAACAGTGTCTTGGAATAAAAAGTAATCTTTTGACTAACGGGTATAGAGGAAGCCTGGGGTTTGTAACAAAGGATTGTATTTTGCCTTTGGTGGGGCAGAGTGACAGTGTTTACAGCTGTCAAGGTACCCGTCTTTACTAAGGAATAAGACCACAGGTGGAGTTTATGCCTGACAAGCAGCCACGCCCATGCGTATGAGGCACGCAGGCACATGCGCCGAAAGTGCCTTTAGCACCTGGGAAGTGCTCTTATCAGGCCATAAACCACACCTTGGAGTGTCTCATTCCACTTACAAAATGGATCTCCTCAGTTAAAAAGGTAATTAAAAATCTGTATAAAAAGTGCACATAAAAATAGTAACAAAAAAGATTATATCCTAGGGAAACACAAAAAGTAGTACTTGTCATGCATTGTACTGTAGTGGATATGTTTGATTAAATTAACAGGAGCTCTGGTATGTCCCCCCACACACACACACACACACACACAGGTTCACACCAAATTCCTCTATAATAGGCTGTTCATTAGTTTTTCTGTTTCTTGATCGGAGTAAATGCACAGAGGAGCGGGAGCGAGCATGTCCTCAACAGTCCCCATATTTAGGCTTTTTGATAGGTGCAATACATTGGGGAAGTGCTATCAGTGTTTTTTAAAAAGAATAAGAAAGCCATTTGAAAGAGCCAGTGGAGGAGTGAGTCTGAGAGAAGAGAGTAAACGTCCAGCGAGCATTTCCCTGTCCAGCTGCTGTATTTCACACTTTCCTGATCGCAGGAAAAAAAAAAAAAAAACCTTAACTGAAAGAGCCTGTGGAGGACCGTGTCTGTTAAGCCACTTCAGATGGAAATCTGGTGCGATGCTGTGCTGCTGTGTAATTTGTAACTATCGCTGGAGAAAGGGGCAACACTGAAAATAAAATCCGGGTTCTAAAGATTGAAACTGTAGTTGTCATGGAGTGCGGGGGGCGCTAAACACAAATGGAGATGTCTGTTGTGGCACTGGTCTCCCACTGTAGCTCTTGTGGTGCTGTGCTTGGTATGGAGCTGCAGCGGCACATGGGCTCTTACACAGTTCCGTGTTTGGTGGAGTTAAAGTGGGACAGCCATTTGGGTCATTGATTTAAGAGTGCTGTGTTTTGTTGGCATAAGTAGTGCCAGTTACCAGTATATGTCCTGATAAAGACACAGCAAACACTAGCTCTTAGCCAATCAAAACACTAAACATTTTCTACCCATTTTATAAAGAAGGATGATGCCTCTGCTTCAGTATGTGTTAGCTGTTGATAACAAATGGGACTAAATCATAACGCTATCCCAATAAGTTCCAGTCAGGACCCATTTCATGCACCATTGCTTTTAAAATCAAACAAAACAAGCACTCTGAGGCAATAGATTTAGCATTTAGGGGTATTTTTTAATTGCTAGGTACTGTGAAAGGTTTGTTTATAAACTGGTAATCAGGAAAAACATACTGAGCCAAGGCGTGAGACTCTAAAGTGCAGTTAGTTTTCATTGCTCAGGTTACCTTTTCAAATTGGATAGTGTTCTACAGCAGCAGGTATCCTACTGCATCTGTTAATAACCTTCCATGCTGTCAGAGATGCAGGTTGGGATTATAATCGACTATGCAAACCATGAACCAAATGATACGAGGTCTTGCAACCCACTCAGCTACTGCTGTTAAACTGTTTCTCCGCTGACACTCGATACCATAGGATAACGTCTCTTGGTGCCAGAGGGGCCAGGAATACTTTGTGTTTAGGGGTTAGGTGGCATGCTTGCCGGAGCGCCCCCACAATAGCAGAGATGCACAGTGCACACTTCTTCACTCATGTCAGACACAGCAATGTCCACACTACACAGTGCCTAAGCAGTCATCACTCTTTAGTGAACTGTCACTCTGTTACAGACATTTCACTGGGGACTCTGTTCCCAAATGCTGTCCTGGTTGGCACTGTACAGTCATGTTTGATCCCGACTCCTGGCTCGGTCAAAACCTTACGGTCCCTTTGTATGTTGGTCCTGCTCACATCACATCCCAGACCCCACAACCCTTCCTTTTTTTTTTTTTATTATCTATTTATAGCCCCCAGCCTGGAACTCTCTCAGGCCACTGCACTCACTGACTTGCGCTGCCGCCCGCTGTGTTCCCCTGTCATCTTCAAGAACGTTACTGTTCTCCGGGTCGGGAGGACAACCCGGGGAGACCGTATGGGCAGTGGTGGGGGAACCAGCATTGGGCGATGGCAGTGGCACTGGCAGGGCCTCCTATCCAGGGCTGGAGCGTATTTCTGGTAATGAGCCTGAGATCCCCTTCCCTGCGTGGTCACGCCTGACGCGGCACATGGCAGCCCTGCCTCGCCAGCCATGCTCTTATGGTGCAGCCCGGTGGCTCGATGGTGCCTCCAGTCTCCACTGGGGGTCGCCAGAGCACTGTGCGTCCCAAACCACCTCCCACCTGGGAGGGAGAGCTGCCCAGAGGGCGCCAGTCCGCCTCCCTCCTGCCGACCACTGACTCCGCAGTCCCTTCCGAACTTGGGTCGCCGGGCGCGAGGTGTGGCGCCCAGCGCCTCAGCGCCACCGGCCAGCTCCCACAACCCTTCTTGTTATACGAATTCACCACTTGGTAAGGTTATACCTCCGAGCAGAGCCTTACTCTACGCTTGTACTGATAGTTATCAGAACTCCCACCCTTCTTTTACTGTTTTCACTAATCTCACAGTGACACAGTAGGACATGGTTAGCTGCTGTGCAGAAGGGAGCACTGTTGTAGAGACTCTCATCAGGACACCTTGCTTACAGCTCTGGGTGATTGTGATGTACCAGTGTTCCTCCTTGCATCAGAATGGGGTGCTGAGCAACATGTGGCAGTGCATACAGTAGCCTGCCTTCTGGCAGCGGTCAGCTGTCAACCAAACTCACCTGTCTGTGCCAGTATCTCTGATTTCATCTGGGCATAGGAATTCCTTACAAACAGTAGACTCATCTCCTGCCTTGGTCAACGACTTGATGTCCTTTCACCAGATTTCTCACTCTTCAGCACAGCTGGTAGCTTTTCTCGGGACCAGGACCTTGATCCCCCAAAGGATTAACGCCCATCTTCAGTGGGACCTCTTATGCGCTGCAAGGCCAGTGTATGCCTTTAGATAAATTGAAAATATTTGAGCAGATTTGGTCACCTTTCTTGATGTTTAAGCAATAAGCTGTATGCACAGTATATGAATTCTGGTTTATTTTAATGTGCTCACTTTAGAAGCGTGTCCTGTGTTAAAATGTCATTGTTAATTCTACGTTAAGGATTAGTCATTTAATACATACGTATACCATTTTATGTTATAAAATAAAATCTTTAATTGGGGAGGAAACTCTCCTTGAGGGAGTTCAGTATGCCCCTTACATTAACCCCAGAATTAATGGTGATCTACACTTACTGCCTCCAGCCTCCAAACACTGGGAGTCACACTGGCTGTCACGGTGCCCATGCTTGAGGCTACCAGGTGATCAGAGGATAAGCTCTTTTGTTCTCGCACTGGAACCATTGGCAGCCGCTGCTGAGAGAGGCCCTTGCCTCCTCCGATGTCCTTGTAGGCAATATGAGGCCAGGGTACCCTAGAGGTACCTATGTACCTGCCTGTCATTCTACCATCTTGACACCAACTCTCTTGCCAGCAACTTTGGTATTCTGTGCTCCGCCCACTGTCTGTCAGAGGCCCACCAGACACTAGATTCTGTGGTCTGGCATTCCAGTTAACAAATACCCTCCCTGCTGGTAGGAAAGAGTTGTTACATATAGTTGGGCATTCAGTATTTGTACAATATTTTGCAGAACAACTGCTCACATTTTTTAATTTAGCATGGCCTCTAATTCCAGCTGGTCCCAGTCGATTGTACCCTACTTGTCCAGGCCCATTATTTGCCCTTTCCAGGACTTGCCTGTCCCTCTTATACCTGTGGCTTACCCCACCGTGAGGGGGGGCATCGGAAGGGCCCCTCTTAATTCCCAATGGGGTTGGGTAGTCGCTGAGGGGAGAATGCCATGGTCGGCAGTGGGGCCTGTGGCAAGCAGTGGACAATGTCCTGCTGCGGCTGGTGCTCCTTTTCCAATTTTTCTCCCTTGTGGATACTGAGAATGGCTATCAATGTGCATATACACATGCGTGTGCATTTGCACGTCCGAGCTCGATGGCATCCGCCCCATTTCATGACTCTGCTTGCACTGACACCTGCAGTCACCCAGGTGGCAGTAGCACAGTGGAACCGACTGTCCCTCCCGAGGTAGAAAGTATCCTCTGGGATGTTCAGCTCACTTCTCTCAGCCGCCCTCCAACAACTCAGGCTCATTCCAGAACCGAGTCTCTGCTAGCCGGCAGGATGGCTACACATTCATTTTGTTTTTTAATTAATATTGGCATCAAAGCCATTGCACAAATAACTAAATGTTGATCACACTGTACTTTGCTGTAGAGGCTGCAGTACAAATTCCATTACAGAGTTTTTATTATTTGTACAGGTCCTCTAGTCCTTGAAACAAGTAAATATCTGCCCAAGAAGTAGAGTACATAGTTCAGCATTCAAGCATATGCCAGTCTGATATGTAAAGATATTTTTTATTTAAAATATTTCACACCAGGAATGCCCTGCCAAGAAATAGGGGTTATGTAATAGGTTGCATTGTGATAACCACTTTTATTGTCACTGTGACAGCAAGACCTATAACTCATATGGCATATTTGTGATATGAAGGTCATAGCCTCACTGGCAGGGATAAATGTTAATTACATTGCAGACCATTACATACAGGGACAATGCAATTGCTTAACTCAGAATATGCCATTTATCTTCATGAGTGAGGAGGCGGACCATAACTCATGAGTAGAGAGGTAAATCATCAATAAAATTGTCATTTATCTAGCCCAATAATTGTATTGTCACTGATGTGGTATAAACGCATTTATCTTCTCATTGATCTGCCTAGCAGTTTTGTCTAAGGAAGCAATTAAATTACCCACGACCGGGTGTGTGCTAAGATAGATCTTGCTGCACTCCCCAGGTGAGTCATGAAGCACAAGTGTCTGCTAGGATTAATAGAAAATATCTGAGAAAACATCTGGAGATGTTTTTACGTTTAGAAGACAACTGCCCCTAAAATCTCAGATTTTGTGGAAAAATGTCTTCAGGTACCCTGGCTTCAGATCCGATAAACACTCCTTCCCTATTGAGACAGCTGAATTGGAGAACAAGACTTGGTTGTATAAGCAAGGCCCAAAGCTTAAGCCTTGTTGTAATGGGCTACAATGATAAAAACCTGTTCCCAATCTCTTCTTTTATCCAGCTTTTTGCCCCTGCCATGTGTTCTTTTTATGTTTGCTTGCACGCAGCGCACAAGAAACATATTGAGGTTAGTAGAGCATTGCAGAGGCATGGCAGTGTTATGCCAATGCAGGGGGACGCTTAATGGCGCCGCCCCTGCCACCAATCAACAGGAAGCTGCCGGCGATGGCAGTTTCAGAGCAAGCGCCGGACTTGAAAGAAATCTGCCACCTAACCACGGACAGCTTGGCATTGCAGCTGCAGATCTCTCTCCTCCTCTGCCCCCCACCCCCACCCCGGCAACCAGGCACATTCCAGCCATGCATTAGTTCACAGTAATGCACATGGCTGCACTTACGAGAACGTTGTTTGCTCAGTGTGCCTTTCCGTGAACATATCTTTTGCTGACAGTGGGTGCTGAATCCTGTGTCGGCATGCCCCAGCCGAACATATCTTTTGCCGACAACGGGTGCCCAATCCCTTGTCGTCATGCCCACCCCACTGTTGTGGCACACTGGGAGCCCACCCCAGTGTGCCAAAGTATTATATTTTTCGACACTGGGATGCCCTGCGGTGTCTGATGCCCCGTTCCTTTTTTTGTCCGAGCTCGGGTGCCCAATCCCGAGTCGGCATTGACACACACACACACACACACACATACACACACTAGTCTGGCACACTGAGGCCACCCCAGTGTGCCAAAATTTGTTTTTCATACTATTTCACCTGTAAAAAGAAAACTGTCCCTCGAGGTCTTTTTTTTTTTTTTTTAAATAAACCTAAAGAAAAGAAAATGGTCCCTTGCAGTCCTCGCTGCCCTCCTCCATCCGCCATCCTGACCCTCCCTCTGCACACTCCTACTCCCCGCACACACCCTCACCCATACTTGCCTCCGGAGTCCAGCGCTGCTATCTTCTGTGACCGGGAACATGTCTGCGCTCTTCAAAAGCCGACCGCAAACTGAAGAAAATCACGGTAAGCCCTATAATGGCAGTCAATGGGGGTTTCAATTTAGGTTGATATCGCCCCATTTTGGGAGTTTTGGTCCCAAATCTTCAACATGAGGTTCTTGGGACCCACTTCATGAACACTGGCACTGTAATTTTGTTTCTCCATCCAGAAACATGATTTTGCAGTTGCTGCACAGAATCACCTTCCGGGACTGATTAACGAAATGGCAGTGCCACTGTTCATGAGGTGGGGGTTCCAAAAGCCCATGTTAGAAATTTGGAGAAAACTACCAACAGACTCCAGGGCATTTGAGTTTCCAACCGTAATGCCCCACCCTGTATAGACTGACAGGCGTCGGGGTGTGGCTTGGGGTCATCTGCGTAATCTCACGCCATTCTGCCCCCACCCTGCAGCCACTGACAGGCATCGAGGTGTGCTTTAGGTCTTCGGCCCCAGCATTCACTCTGTTCTCCTATACTGCACCCATCTCGGCTTATCGTTATGGAATGGGGTGGCGTTAGGGCCGAAGACCTAGGCACACCGTGACACTGTCAGTGTTTGCAGGTGGAGTGAAGTGGAATGGCATGAGCGTTATGGCTGAGACCCAAGGCACACCCCCAATGCCTCTCGGTCTCTGCAGGGTGGGGTTGGTTCAATTACTTCAGTGCTATTCCTATTATGCATCTCTTAACTCCTGCAGTACCAATACCAACAAGCAAACATTTGGCATTGACAAATACTTGGTTTTATTTTCTTCTGTCTCTGACCTAGCAACCCTCCAGCCCATTGTTGATGCCAGTGGGGATCCACGGTATGGGACCTGGGGTATCTGCAGTTGTCATTAATGGCACCAGGGATAATGGGTTTTACAGTTTTCTCACTTGTTCATCCCCAAGCGCTAAGCAGTAGCCCTTTGTATGAGCCTACATATGCACTAGCGACATCCTGCAGAAGAAATAAGCCCCCGCCCACTGCAAGAGTTGCTGTGGCACTGAAACTGAATCGCCACCTCCCGGTTGGGAGTGCTGTCATGTTGTAGTGCCACCCCAGACCCCAGCCATCCAACCCGACACCCAAGTCAGCTTCTGTACCCTGGTTGATGGTATGGAGTGAAAGCGCTTCTCTGGCCCATTGGACGCCTTTTAACCTTTTTTTTATAATTTTATTTATGTCCCTGTCCTTCTGGTACTGTCGCACAGACCTGTACCGACCTTCCCCAGTGCTTAACCCTTTTCAGCCTCAAACCCCGTGAGTCTTACCTGGCTGGCCATACCAAGCAAGGTGATGTCCCTCCTGTGTGAGGACCTCTAGCATAGGGTGGCTGATGGATCTGACCAGAGCCCAAGTGTGCCCCATTATCCTGCATTGCGCTGGCTTTTTTTTTTTTTTCACTTGTTTGTTACTTCTGGACTGGGAGGACGTCAGCGCACTAGGAATCAAAGCGATACACACACAAAGCATGGCAGTGAGGATTCCAGCCATTGTCTTCCTGTGTGTCTGCAGTAGCTCCACTGCACTACCATCTGTGGTCAACCAGGTGTCAGTATTGTGACAGACCAGTGACCCTTGTTCCTCAGAGAAGGAGAGCATCCTCTGAGATTCTTGATCCACCTCCCTGGTTGGCCACGACGACCTGAACCGTTCTCAAAACTGGGTCACCAGCATTGTGAGTGGCAACCCTACTGCTGAACTCAGGGGCCAGCAGCCCGTTCCTCCATCTTTAATACAACTGTGCAGCATAATTGTTCATGTATTTGTGTAATGTTGGTAAGATGTGGTGTTCCGCACCTGTACTGGCTCAAGGCATCATTGTAAATGTGATTGATTACACCCTGACAATTACAGAATTTAAATATTACAAAATTGTAAATGCATTTAGAATTGTAAATATTTACAGAATAGTAAATAAATACAGGATTATATATATCCTTCTCTTTTTCATAGACGCCTGTGCACAGTGGCATACAACTGCAAATCCTTCATGCTACAAACATAGTGTGGTACATTCTGAATAAAATAAGTAAATACATAAATATAGATAAATGATGTAAAAAATATACATTGAACTAATCTGTATATTATCTAAAACAGTTGCCTGCGTGCTGGCCACCCATGTTCATGCCCTGTGCTCAGGCAGTGGGTACAGAGACAAGCATGGAGGTTAATCAGCATTTATGTGGACGCTGTCCTCCTAGGGCAGGGGTTGCAGAGTGTCACTCATTTAGCAACACCTAGGGGCACCCTGGTTCAGGTGCCACTGGTAACATGGGTAACCACCTACTGTCTGCCCCTCCAAGCTCTCACAAGTGTATCATAGTCAAGATAGCTAGATATTACGTAATAGATGTGGACCTAAAAGCCATTACATAACTGCTGTTCTAGGGACATGGATATGTTGTTCATCCACACTTATTGGCAGGTTCCTTGCCGCTTTAAATCTTGCGGAAGGTCTTCAAGCTAAGCTCCCCACCCACCCGGGTGGTAAAACTCGGCTCGCCCCATGGCGTCAGATCTTCCTTACCGCTTGGAAGCTCAGGTTCCCTCCTAACGCTCTGCGATTAAGTTTTGGGCCTAAAATCGCCGGTTTCAAAAAAAAAAAAAACCTTTATAACTTTCTCGGTCTTCTTCCTTGGCGGCTGCGATGGACAAATCGACTCGGATTTCGGAGATGTCCTGTGGGCAGAAGATGTCTCGGACGGACCCGCACTCCACGGCGTTTATTGCCTTGGCCAGGAGCACGCACCCGCAGGCTTGCGACCTGTGTTCCTCCTTCTCGGTCCCTCGCCTCGAGGACCGCGCTGCTCTGCTTACTTCTGGGCGTCCTGAAAGAAGATTTCCTCGGTCAAATCCAAAGAGGCCCGACTGGCGGTTTCACGGCTGCGGGATCCGAACAACTAGAGGTTGGTTGGCCGTCAAGAGCAGGCGGCTCAGGCCGCGGCTTCCTCTTCTGCGGCCTTTGTCCTCTATCGCTCGGGTCCTCATATTCAGCTTCCTTTAAGGAGCTTTGCTTGACCCTCTCAACTAAAGGCGGGTCCTACTTCTTCGAGTCCGTTTCATCGGTCGAAGAAGTCAGAAACAAGTCTCATCGTCCGGCGCTCTTGGGCGGAAGATCCTCCTTGTCGGCAATCGACTTCGGTCGAATTCGGCTTGACCACTGGCTTCACGGTGCCCCGCCAGGCCAGGTGACTGAGACTCCCACCGACAGGTCGAGATTTTCTCACCCGTTAGACGGGTTGTCGGCTGGAAGCCGAGATTCCTCCTCCGGTTCCCAGTGAGGTTGAGGGATATCGTCGGCTCCCGTACCCGGTGAATCAGGCGACCGAACCGAGGGACCGCCGATCCTCGGCTCCCCACCTCACCGACCGGCTAACATGAGTTTCTCGGTCTCGGCTCGGACATCTTCGCGGTCCAGCCGTTCCAGTCGACTACAAGCGGTCTCGGTCTCGGCTGCTGCAACCAGCGTCGCCGCTCTCCCTCCTCGGCCGAGGAGGGAAGGCTTAGGCGTAGCTACACGCTCGAAACACGAGGGACCTCACATGTGGCAAACAAATTTTCTGGCCAATAAGCAGGCTCAGGCCTCTTCTCCAGCCATTAAGTGGTTGCCACGGACCAGGTGGTGGTCGGAGCCTGTTTCAGGCCAGTTGTCCGACCTATTCCGGCTGCCCTAGTTGTAGGAACCGCCTCCACCTCAGCCGACAGCTGGGGCTCCGACGAAAGATTCGCGGTTGGCCCCAAGGCCTTCCCGTGGGCTGTCGGTCTCTCCCGCCTGACAAGCCTCGGCAAGTGGAGGTGGCTCGGGCTCCAGGCAGCTGGCAGCAGGCCGGTCGGATGACTCCTCCTGGTCTCAAAGCGCCTTGACTTGGAGTCCTCTGGGCGGCAGTCAGTGGACGATAGCCTTCCGTCCCTTCTAGGACTTCTTAGGCTCATCTCAGAATCCACTGGGATGAAGCTGAACCCGTATCCAGCAGGCCAGATATCCTCTCACCGAGATTCTGGACGGCGGATTCTCCAGAGGCCTTTCCAGTGGCGAAGCCATTGTCGGGCGGCCCTGGAACTTTGGCGTCCAGCTTCCTGTCCTGCACCTTGACCAGGATGGCCAGGAAGTATCGGTCCCTACTGGCTCTCTGTCGGGTTTTCTGAACACCCCTCGGCTGAAGGGCTGGTCACGGACAGTGTTTTCAGGCGTGCGGTAATGCCAGGGGCGTGGACAAACGCCCGACAAAGAGTCCAAGAAATTGGACTACTCGGGTGGAAAGTGTAATACTGCCTCTTCTCTCGCCGTCAGGCCAGTTCGGCCGTCCTCATGGCACATTTCTCCCATGCCCTGTTGGGTTCCCTGGATGAGCGGTCCTCATCTTCCCGCTGACCTGCAGACCACGGTCAAACAGGTGCGGGATCAGGGCAGCAGTAGCCAAACAACAGCTCAGACTGCTCTGGATATGAGGAGACTCATGTGCCCGGTCAGTGGCGGCGCGCTGGCGATGCGTCGGCGGGCGTGGCTGCGAATATCCACCTTTACCGTGGATACCCAGCACAAGCTGGCGGACGTTCCTTTCCTGGGAACAGACCTGTTCGGCCCCTGGGTGGAAGGCCACCTCCAGAGGATCGAAAAATCCAATGCCACCTTGGATTGGTCTCGAATCCGCTGAGGACAAGGGTCATAAGCCCCAGCCCAAGTCCTTTCGTCCCTCTACTCCCTTCACGCCCGGCCCAACAACAGCGTCAGGGCCAGCAGGCCTAGACAGTATTCCAAGCCCAAGCCATCGGCTTCCTCTAATAAAAGCAAGGAGGAAAAGGCCGGGTGGTCCCCAGGCGGTCCTTCCTCAAGCCTGCTAAGTGACGGGCTGAGGGTGTCACCCCCATCCCGTCACCGCCTAGTTCCCCGGTGGAAGACGGCTCCGACTTCACTTCCTTTCCGCCTGGTCCGCTGTTACCATGGACAGGTGGGTTTTGGAGGTGTGGGAAGAGCCTGCCTCTGGAATTCGAGCAGGCTCCACCCTTCAGAGCCGTGGCCATGCGGCTTGGGGTCCCAGAATCTCTTCAGGCTCGCTCGAGCCGACGCCGCCCTCCTCCTTCAAAAAGGGTGATAAAGAGATAGAGGATCCTTCACCAGAACCAGGGTTCGTGTCCAGGTACTTCCTGGTCCCGAAGCGGACGAGGGCTGGCGCCCATCTTAGAACCTACGACCTGAACAAGTTCCTAAGGTCTCAAACCTTCAGAATGGTCACTCTGGCTCAGATAATACCATCTCTGGAACACGGCGTGTGGTTCTGTTCTCTGGACTTCAGGACCCGTTCTTTCACGTCCCTATCCGTCCGTCTCATCAGATTCCTCCGCTTCAGGCGGAGGGATCCTCTTCAGTTCCAGGCCATGCCCTTGAGCCTTTCTTCAGCTCCCAGGGTCTTCACCAAATGCATTGCAGCGGTGACAGCTTTCCCTGCGGCGCCGAGGTCAGGTGTACCCTTACCTGGACGATTGGCTGATAGCAGCCCCTCCAGGTTGGAGGTGGGCGGTCCAGAAATCTGGCCCTCGGTTTGCTCTCAACTGGGCCTCCTGGTCAATGAGGCCAAGTCGGAACTCGAGCGAGCAGGTGATATCCTTCATCGGGCAGAGCTCGACTCTCTTCGAGCCAGAGCACGGCTCCCGGCGGACAGGGCCGAGGTTCTTACCTCCTTTGCCCAATCATTTCTGGTTGGGCAGCCAGCGCCTACCGGGACTTCCTGCGACTCCTGGGTCTTATGGCGGCCTGTACCAGCGTAGTCCGTTGAGCACGCTGGCACATACCCCCTCCAGTGGGGTCTGGCCGGCCAAGTGGTCGCGTGCGACCCTCTGGACCAGCGGCGTGTGGAGCGACCCAGGAGATGTGGAGACGCTCTCCAGTGGTGGACCGTTCCGTCCCATCTGCGGGAGGGTATCCCGTTTGTCCGCCCGAGCCGACGGTCTCTCTATCGACCGACGCCTCTTTGATGGGTTGGGGTGCCCATCTGGGGAACACCAGCGCAGGCCTCTGGTCCCCGCGGAGTCCGATGCCATATCAACCTGCTGGAGCTCCGTGCGGTCCGCCTAGCTCTCACCGCCTTTGCTCCGTTTCTCCGGGGTCAAGTGGTCCGAGTCCAGACGGATAATACCACGACCATGTACTATCTAAACCGCCAGGGCGGGACGCTCCTTGCCTCTATGCAGGGCTCTCCGCATCTGGTCACTAGTGTGCAGCCTGGAGGCGGATCTCCTGGCCATTCATGTGGCAGGAGCTCCAACACCCTGGCCGATGCCCTGAGCCGGATAGGGGCTGCATCGCCACAGAGTGGTCTCTCCTGCCGAGAGATAGTACAAGACCTGTTCTCCGCTGGGGCACACCTCTGGTGGATCTGTTTGCCTCCAGGGAGAGCAGCGCTGAGGCTGTTTCATGCCGCCCCCTCAGCAGGGCTCGCTGCAGGGGATGCCTTTTCAGACGTGGACCCCGGCCTCTTTACGCCTTCCCCCATTCCCCTGATTCACAGGGTCCTGCTGAGCGAGGAGGGACAAGGCGCGGTGATTCTGATAGCCCCAGACTGGCCTCGCCAGTTCTGGTACCAGATCTCCTCAGTCTCAGCTCCAGGACTCCGGCAGCTTCCAGCTCGCCGGACCTGCTCTCAGTCAATCAGGGAAGGTGTTCCATCCGGACCTTCAATCCCTGCACCTGACGGCCTGGTTCCTGAGCGGCTAGAGTTCCAGGCCTTGGGTCTTTCCGACGAGGTCCTCAACGTCGTTGAGGGTCCCGTCAGTGAGTCGACCAGAAAATGCTATGCCTTCAAATGGAAGAGGTTCTCCATTTGGTGTCGGGAAAAGGGTTGGACCCTTTCTCGTGTCCTGTGGCGAGCATTTGGACTATCTATGGTCCCTATCTAGTCAAGGGCTTAGGTCGTCGACCTTAAGGTGCACCTGGCAGCCATTTCTGCTTACAGCGCGGGCGGTCAGCAGTCAGTGGCGCAGGAAAAGTGGCCGGGCGCTTTTCAAAGGCCTTGATCACATTTCCTCCAGTGCGGGAACCCCACCTCCGTGGATTTACTGCTGGTACTGGCAAAGCTCATGGGCAACTTATTGAACCAATGCACAGGTGGTCTCCCCACCTGTCGTTGAAAACCGCCTTCTTGGTGGCTATCACGTCAGCCAGAAGGATGGGAGAACTCAGGCGCTAAAGCATCGAGTCTCCTTACCTGGTCTTCCACAGGGACAAGGTTGTCTCGCCCCACCGAAATTCCTTCGAAGGTGGTGTGAGTTTCACCTTAATCAGGTATTGACTCTGCGGTGTTCTACCCCAATCACACCTCGGAGGCCGAATCATAGGCTCCATACTCTGGACCCTAGAAAGGGCGCTCGCTATTATAAGGAGCTATTGGCTGAAATTGGGAGAGGTTCGCCAGCTGTTTGTCACTTACGCTGAAGCCGCACCTGGCAGACCTGCAGCCAAGCGGACGATAGGCAGATGGGTCACCTCCTGCATAAATCTCATATGAGTTAGCGGGCATGGAGCCTCCCAGAGGGATAAGAGCTCATTCCCACCCGCCATACTGCTGCATCGGTGGCTGCTTCCAGGGATGTCCCTATCCAGGAGATCTGCAGGGCTGCTACCTGGAAGTCAGCACACACCTTTATTTCCCACTACCACACGACCTTGAGTCACGCCAGGATGCTGGTTTTGGGCCCTCGGTTCTCCAATCTTTGTCCCAAGTAAGTATTAGGGGTGTGCACCTTGCCTCCTCCTCCCGGAGAACTGCTAGGAGTCTGCCAATAAGTGTGGATGAACAACATATCCATGTCCCTAGAAATACAGGTTACTCACCTGTAACAGGAGTTCTAGGAATGGTATATGTTGTTCATCCATCTGAACCCACCCGACCTCCCGGCCTCGACACAACCTGAGCTTCCAGCGGGCCAGATCTGGCGCCATGGGCGGAGCCGAGTTTTACCACCCGGTGGGTGGGAGGAGCTAGCTTGAAGACCTTCCGCAAGATTTAAAGCGGCAAGGAACCTGCCAATAAGTGTGGATGAGCAACATACACCATTCCTAGAACTCCTGTTACAGGTGAGTAACCTGTATTTATTTGAGCTACTGTGTACATAAATTTAGTGTATGTACACAGTACACCCATCATCAGCATTTATGTACATAGTAATTATGTCACGGCCCCCACCCTGGTTGGTACTTCCAGTATTCATAGCCAAAACTGCAGCCACAGCTCCACTCCAGTTCTCTTCCTACACAGTTCACATCTTTAATATACTTGTCTCCTTCAGAAATTCAACTCATCAGCTGAGACAAAACCAGAAAATCTTGCTTTTTCCCTTTTTTTTAAATCCAAGACCAGAGACGCAGCATTTACTGTCTTACTCCCCCGCCTTCACGTCTCTGATTTTTGTTGCTCACTGTAGCCCCATTCAATAACACTTGCTCTCTTCAGCCATTCATAACTCCAGCAGTGCTCATTCCTGCATGAGATGTCTCTGCTCCTTCCACGCACTCGAAATTATTTATTTGACAGAAAGCAATAAATAAGAAAACAATCCACAACTCCCCACGCCAGACAAACAACTCTGAAGTTGTCGCCTCAAACGGCACCGCCAAACAGGGACGCAATTTTTTCCTGATAATTTTACAAAGCAGCTCACTTAACCAGTCGGGCGGCGATGCAGTGCAGTGGACATCATGCAGCATCCATGGCAGTGATGCTTCTCGCAAGCGGAGGAGCATTGTTTCACAAAGAAAACCATGAAACTGTTGCATTTTAACAATAAAAACACACCTTTGTGGGGAAAAACACAGGGTCCCCTGCCTGCTGCATAAATAAACGTGGACCTTGTGGAATAATGGTTTCTTTCCACTCGAGCTGTTTGCCCTGAGACACCTCTCTCATGGCCCATGCCGGGTCGTGAGTGGTTAAACAGCACTAGTGAAAATAAATGTGTATTTCGCAGGTCTCTGTGTATCCTTATATATATATTTGGGACATATGCAATGTATTGACTCATAATGTGCAATTTACCTTCACGCTTAAGGTCGCCAGACCGTAACTCTACGAGTGACAGAGCCTCGAGTGAGTTATAGAAGTCCTGACCACTCATCACAAGTGGTAAGTTGCCTATTTTGAGTCGTAGCTATTGTATATTTGATATATACAATAGTAGTTCAAGTTATAGCTTTTAGATCTGCAGTCTGAAGATTTTCTTTTTTCTGTTCTTTTTCTTCCATATTGCATTTCTACTCCTTATGCTCAGGTGCCCTTCTGACCGACCCCCGAGCCCCAACATCCCAGAATTACCAGGGCTTACCTTTCTGCCCGGCCCGGGAGCGGAGCTCAGAGAGTCTGGCTTCATCCTGCAGCCAAAGATTTTTTTCCTTCATTTTTCTCCCAATCCCCATTGCTGGGCGCACACACCAGAAGTGCGGGAGTGAGTCGCACACGCCAGCGAAGTCCCGCAGCACCCTCCCTTCTGTGTGCCCTGCAGACCCGCACTTCTCCCAGGCCTCCACCTGGGTCGGTCATTCAGCGGGAGCGCAACCCTCCCGGAAGAGGAGAGCTGTCCTCCGAATGCTCAATTCTCTCCCTCCCTGCCGAGCCTGGCTCGTTCTCGAACCCGGTCACTGGTGTGGCGCGGTGTGGCATCCAGCACCTCAACCCTCCGTGCCACTGGGCCGACTTTG
Source organism: Neoceratodus forsteri (assembly GCA_016271365.2). Taxonomy (NCBI): domain Eukaryota; kingdom Metazoa; phylum Chordata; order Ceratodontiformes; family Ceratodontidae; genus Neoceratodus; species Neoceratodus forsteri. The sequence continues at coordinate 244,582,055 of CM028129.1, read as the reverse complement.
CTGTTTTCTTAGATTTTTAATAGCTGGCTTCAGTGCTTACTAGGCATTGTGATGTCATCAGTTTCATGAAAGATGTTTTCAGATTGGTTCAGTGTTCCACTGTGACGAGTTGCGTTAAAAATACCCATTAGGACAACAGTAACAACACATTTTTGATACCTTGCTATTACTGAGGTCGCTAGCCTAGATATATTTTTGTATCTTGTCATTTTACCCGTGTGTGTGTGTGTTGTATTTATTTATGCCATACCTGTGATGATAAAGAAAATGGCAAATATCAGCTATCTTTTTGCTACTAAAGGAACCTAAAGTGAGAATACCAATATTATTCTCACTCTAGGTCCATTACCCACCCACTAGGTCCATAGTGGTAGTGCAGGTATGGCAATTGATCATGCGTTAATCACCTGTATACAGTGAGCTTGTGCTGGGACATCAGTGTTGGGTGGTCACTGAACAATGAGAAGGCAGGATTTTTCTTACCATTGTATAATAAAAGGCTGTGGCATAAATGAAATGTGCCATGGCCCTAATGAAAGTATCACTGGTATTTTCCGCTCTGCAGTGTGACCTTTTGACATCACCATAGTTTCGCACTGTGTTGATACAGAGTCAAATTGTACTCAGGAAAAATATCAGTGATTATTTTCATTAGGTTATGACATAGCCTATATATTTATTTATTTGGCTGTTTGATACCTGATTTATGTATGAGTGCTGTCTGACTTTGAGTAACCTCACAAGTGGTGTAAGCCACGAATGAGGTGGCCGAGGTCAAACAGCATGAGTATAAGGTAAATCCGTTATCACAGGAGCTCCCCAGCGTGTTCCATTTATGCAACAGGGTAGGGGCTTGTGTAATAGGTTTTTTTTTTTTCCCAATGAAGCAGGTACTTTCCGCTGTTTTCCAGGCCAGGTTGCTATGGCAGTAAGGACGTAGTGCTTTGACAGGCCAGTGACCAAGGAGGTGCAAGAATTGTGGTTGCAGAAGGCCCACACTGTCAGAGGGCCAACTGCCTTAGAGGGCAGCATTATGAAAACATTTTATTGTCACAGTCAAACTTGCTCCTGTCTTCTTGTACATTGCTTATCCATTTGAAACTGTGTCTGTCAGCAGTGGCAGCTGTGCAATCTGTGCTGCAGATTCCAGTTTCATGGGGTGGGTGCATACAGAACAAAAAGCAATCGGGCTTGTTACTCAAAACATCTGATCTGGATGCAGTTGTCCCAGATTGTGGTGCCAGCAAGGGAAGGGGCTATGGACAGACTATAGGTGCTCAGCAGGACTGATACAAAATAACAAAAGAACCTGTGCTATAAATATTGTATAGGCACTAATGGGTATTTTATGCTTATTGGTGGAAGGTAGGGCCCACAAAATATTTTGCAGGGTACATTACAGTCATTGGCACAGCCCTGTGTTTCGATGTTGTGTTGACATCATGGCATCTTTTGCCGATTGTTGAGCTTAACGAGGTTTGAATAAACTTCTTGAAAGACAATGGTGGACCCACTTAACAAGCGCAGCCACTTTTAATAGTGAATTTCGATGTCTGGGTGCTGTGCTTGCATCGTGGAGTTGAACTATTTCCTTCTTTTATTTTTTTCTTGCAGTTTTATATTTTATTGCTTTGTCGTTGGGGAAGTGGCAGAGAAAGTGCGTGATGGTAGTCTGGTGAGCAGAGAAAGTGGCGGCAGTAGTTGGGGTGGAGTAGAGAGGTGAGCAGCGGTAGTTGGGGTGGAGCAGAGAGAGCAGGCGAAGTTGAGGTTTCTCAAGAAAGTGGCTGGAAGGAGAAGAGAAGGAAAAGCAGAGCAGGACAATATGTTGTGAACTTGAAGTTAAGGTCTTGAGCTTCAAATGATGCCCCTGAAGACCGAGATTGTGAGAAGGAACCGTTTGTTTTAGCAAAGTTGTGGCTGTAGTTTAAAAACAAATTGGAAGAATTTTTTTTTTAAATACGAAAAGTATTAAGAGTTCTGTGGACAGTGACCAGAATGAGGCCCTGAGTTGAGGGGAGTAGTTTAAGAAGAGGTACATGTTAGTGGGGAAAACTGCACTGTAGGACCACTTCCAGATAAATTTAAACTAGGGAAGCTGCCGCTGGGCATATGGTCAAAATGACAAGTTTACTATATTGTATAAATCTTGATGACTAGTTTGCTACATGTATAGGGCATGGGCAAAATGATGACTAGTTTTACTATTTGTATGAATCTTGATGAAGAGTTCACTGTGTATAAATTTCGCTTATATATATACTGTGTATACTGTATAGTTGTTTAAATATTAAAATAAATGTGTGATTTAAAAAAACAAAAAACACAGATCTTACTTGAGAGGTTCCTGCAGTAGGTCTTCACATATAGGACTGCATCCCTGCGTCAGGACCATGGCAAACTTGTAGCTAGCAATCCAATGAGACCACCACCCCGTCAAGTGAAGCAACGTCATCGTGACTATAAAACGGGCGGTCCTGCGCCTCCTCCAGTTCTTCTTTCCGCCACTCAGTATTGGTCGACAAATGCGGTAGAACAGTATTCAAACACCCACCATTTTTGGATTATTTAGTGATTTCCTTCCAAGTTCTCTGTTTTCTGGAACATCGTCTGCTACGGTGTATGTCATCTAGTTGGTCCAAAAGAAGTGCTTCAGTTATGTGTGCAGATCACGGGACAGTCATTCCTGATGTGTCCTCTGCTTGGGCCCAAGCACAACTCGCTGAGTGTGCCATCTGCCAGGGCTTTAACCAGACCCATGTGCACCCGCCACAAGAGGACCCTCGAGCTCATCTGCTGAGCTCAGAGATTGGCTTCTATGGAAAAGGAGCTTCAGGAGCTGAGAAAGATCGCCATCACCAACCACGGAGAAGAAGAAGAGGAAAAGGACGGAGAGACACCGGGAGCGGAGCAGTTCTCCTCAGGGAAGACCATCCAAACAACTAGACGCCAACCAGGGTGGCCTCCACCTCCATGAGTACCCCCAACCTGCAGGGCCTCCGTCGTTCTGGCGGACCAGATGCCTTCAACCACCCCCTCACGAGGTTAGCGGACAGTCGGGAGTCCTCTCTGTAGAGGTTTCTTTAGGTCTCCTACCTGAGCACTGCCGACAAGCTGTCCTCCTGCTCTGCCGCTGGGTGCCAGGCTGATCAGCCTGTCCTGAGTACTTCTACTGTTGTCAGCCCGGCTGCACCCAGTAAGCCAGTTGACTGCTCCTCTGCCGACCACGTGGATGCCTTTGCTCTCCATCGGGCTCCCTTGAAGCCCCCGATGCCGGGACGAGTGTGCTCGCAGTTGCACCTTTATCCCCGGCAGGTTTCTTCCCCCAGGAATCACTACCTGTACTGACACTTTTCTTAACCAGTCACATGTTTACTTGACCTGTCGCTGGGGACTTGCCTGACCCTCCCTCGCCAGGCTTTATTCTGCCAACAGATCCCTTCCTTCCTTTCTCGGATCCCTCACTGGACCTACATGGGCCAGGCATGGACCCTCCTCCCATAGGACCTTCGGGCCTCCTGCTCACCCAGTCGCCAGTGCAGTGTCAGTGGCTCAGTAGGTAGCACACCGCCTCTGAGGTCGGGAGATCAGAGGCTGTGGGTTCAGTTCCCACATTTGGCACTTAGGTTAATTGCCCAGTACTGACACTGTAGTGCAGCATGAGAGGGTGCTGCATTTCTGAGGTGCTGTCTTCAGATGAGATATTAAACCGAGGTCCCATCTGCCTGGATTGGTGGTAGTTCAGGTGGATGTTTAAAGATGCCATGGCACTTATCGAAAAGAGTAGGGAATTTCCTGTGTCCTGGCCAAATTTCCTCATTCACTAAAAATACCACCAACAGCTTAATCTGGTTCAAGGTCAGTTGGCATTCATCTGTATCCCTTCCCTGGGTCGTGCCTGAAAATAGGCAGGATTTGTCTAGTGCACTTACCCGGTCAACAAAAACTAAATAAAAATAAATAAAGACCCGCTTCCTAGCAGGCCTTCGCACCCCTCTGGCAGGCTGCTTCTTCTCCTCCTTTGAGCCCTGCAGGTGACTTTCTGGAGAATCACCATGTCCCCAGTACCTGCCACCAGGGGGTCCATTGTCAGTTACAACCCGCCGATGCCAGGCTATCCACACGGCTACCCGACCTCGGATATCTGATGCCAGGATACCCACACCAGGCTACCAGGGTCAGACTTTTACCAATACCCTTATTGGTACCAGGCTCCCAGCTACCACCTCCACCACCACCGCAGTCAATCACGGATCCATCCCTATGTGGTGGAAGGATGCCAAATCTCAGCTTTGGAGTTGGGTCGGCCTCAGGTCATGGTCAGGGCCGCCTCCTTCCAGGGTGCCTCTGCTAGTCCTGTACCCTCTAGCTAGGTCTCTGACAGGGACTTGGATGCTCTGCCCCTAGGATTTTAGACCCGGGACCAGGCTCATGAGTCTTCCTTGCCCAGCAGACCAGAATCTTTGGATTCGGATGGGAATCTGACCTAGGGAACCAGTCCGAGAGCCTCGCTCCCAGTCGAGCCTCAATCAAAGGAGTCCCCAAAGTCTCCCCGAGGACCCCTATTTGGGAGCTACTTAGGACAATACCAAAATCTTGTGGATGGGCCTCCAAGGAGCTGGACCCCAACGCAAGAGACTTGCAAAGCACCTGGACCTGGTCAGTGTGGATCCCTTCCCATTCCCTGGATGGGACCACATGAGACATTGTGTCCACTATTTGGCAACAGCCCACTTCCATTCTGGCTGATGTAAAGTGGATCAACTTACTTTCCCAAGAAGGAGTCTCCCAATTGACCGCCTAACCTAAGGCCAACTCCATGGTCATTATCATGCCTATGACCGAGTAGGCCCAACGTAAACACCTTAGTGCCTCTCCACCAGATAAGGACTCCAAGCAGCTGGACCAGTATGGTAGAAAATCTACCCTCATCCACCTGTGCCATCAGATCCCTTGAACTATGTCGCCCACATGGTGGCCTTCCAAAAGTCCTCCTTAGCAGAGTTAGAAAGGACCTAGGAGATTCCTGATGAACAGCTCAGGAATAAACTCCTGGAAAAGTCAAGATGAATAAGTCATCCTGCTGCCATGCCCTCTCGCCACATATGACCAGTCGACTCAGTGGCTCAGGTGTGGCCACAGGATTGTGTCAAATGCCTAGCCTGGCTTCGACTGGTGGGTTGGCACAAGATGTCCAGTCTTCTCTTCTGGTTGCAGCTTTTAGATCCAGTTCTGTTTGGCGGTGATGCCAAAGACATTATTACTGAGCTACAGGAGAGCAGCAAGTCCTCCGGAACGTCCGCCCATGAAACAATGGCAGCAGCCCTTTCCGGCAATGGAAGTGGAACAAGCAGATCCAGGGCAAATGACAAATAAATTGTGCCCCAGGTTCGGCCCAAACTCCTCAGGCAAAGTTCTTGAAACCCACCTCTGGAGGAAAAGCATCACTCCCCTCGCATCCTGACTCCTACTGCTCCCTCCGACACTCTTGGAGGAACCCGGTAGAGGAAGGTTCGGCGTCCATCTGGACGGGTGGAAGCCGTCACCGCAGATGTGTGGGTTCTTCAACTCATAGAAAGAGGTCACCCGATAGAGTTCCTGGAGAGGCCTCCTCCCAACCCACCGGGAAGGTCCTTTTCCCCATCAGGCCAACTTCAACTGTTCAGGCAGGAGATACAGCCTCTGCTACAAAAGGCAGCTATAGAGCCTGTTCCTCCAGAACAGACAGGAAGGGATTCTACTCCCACTTCTTCCTGGTTCCAAAGAAGACTGGGGATCTGAGACCTGTCTTAGATCTCAGCATGCTCAACCTCTTTGTGGAGTACAAGAGATTTCACATGTTGACTCTTCAGGGACTGTTATCCCTACTCCTACCAAACACTTGGCTGTGCTCCCTGGACCGCAGGATGCTTACCTCCATATCCCCATTCTTCCGGCCCGCCACTTCCTGAGAGTCTCCTTCCTGGAGGACCATTTCCAGTTCAGAGCCCTCCTGTTTGGCCTCTCCTCAGCACCTTGGGTTTCCCCAGTGCTTAGCAGTGGTGCAGCGTTTTTGTGCACATGGGGCATTTATGTGTTCCGTACCTGGACGACTGTCCCTTTTGGCTCCTCGCTGGACAGTCTGAAGTAATATCTCTCCTTCACTCTGGACCTCTTTTCCAGTCTGGGAATCTCCATCAAGCTCCCCAAATCCCAGCTAGTACCCTCCCAGCACCTTCAGTTCATTGGAGTGGTGCTGAACATGGTCCAGAGCAAGGCCTTCTTTCCAGTCGACCGAGTGGAGACTTTGATCTCACAAGTCACACTCGTGGCTTCCTCTCGGTGGACCACAGCTCATTTGGTCCTACAACTCCTGGGTTTGGTGGGAGCTGCCATCTCCACAGTCCCTTTAGCCAGACTGCACATGAGGGTCACCCAGTGGTCTCTGAGTCCAGTGGGACCAGCACTTGGATGACATGGACCAGAGGTATTTGTCTCCAGCAGCCTTTAAAGGATCTCCTCTGGTGGAAAGATCCTTCCAACCTGTCGGTGGGGTCTCATTTCACACTCCATCTCTCTCCAATCCTCACTTTGGATGCCTCGAACCTGGGATGGGGAGCGCATATGGGAGACCACAGAACCCAAGTCTCCTGGTCCACCATGTGGAGAACCTGCACATCAGTATTCTGGAGATGAGGCGGTGCTCTGTGCTCTCCAAGCTTTCAATCACTTCTAACTCTGGGAACACTCCTCATCCAGACAGACAACATGGCCACTGTTTGGTATATAAACAAACAGGGAGGCACCTGATCGTACCTCCTCTGCAGGGGGTGGACGTGGGTGTGGTACTGGGCAATTCAGCACGGGCTGTCTTTGACAGCAGTCCAAGTGCCAGGTGTATGAGACGGTCTCAGATGATCAGTCACCAGGGCTCATGAGTGGGAACTAAAGCAGGAGGTAGTAGAAGACCTGCTTCTTCAATAGGGTCAACTAGACCTAGATCTGTTCACCTCCCATCCAATGCAGAACTACCCACTTTTGCTCGCTGCGTTCGGGCGTGGTGCTTTTGACAAGATGCACTGTCTCCATCTTGGACAGGGAGGTTTCTATATGCTTCTCTCCTTTTCTCTCTTGCAGAAGGTTCTGCGAAGCTCCTAGCAGAGGGCTCACATGATCCTCATCACCCCTCTGTGGCCTCAGCAGCTCTGGTTCTCGTTGTTACAGCAACTTGCACTGGAACCCCAGTACCTCTTCCTCTCTCTCCGACGACAGTCTGTCCCAGGAGCAGGGCACCCTGGTACATCCGAGCCTCAAGTCTCCATCTTCATGCATGGTACCTGTGGACATAGCGACTTCTCGCTGGTGTGTCCACAGCGGTAGCTCAGGTCTTAGTGGAACCTCGGGAGGCTCTACTAGATCCACTTCGCCATGAAATGGAAGAGATTTTTGATCTGGGCCTCCAGCGAAGGCCTAGACCCCTTTTCCTGCTTGGTTTCCGGGTGTTAGAGTACCTCTTACATTTGTCAGAGTTGGGCCTCAGTTATTCCTCACTGAAGGTTCATCTCTCTGCGGTGTCTGCCTGCCACTTTCCAGTGGAGGGCAAACCCTAGTTCAGCTAGAAGTTTCCAAGACTTTCCTGAAGGGATCCTTCATGTTAAACCTCCAGTCCGAATCCTGTTTCCTCCTGGGATCTCAATTTTATGTTGGAAAAGTTTACTTTATAGGGACACGGATATGTTGTTCAATCCACACTTCTTGGCAGGTACCTTACTGCTTCAAGATGTGCCGGAAAGTCTTCAAGCTGGCTCCTCCCTCAACCTGGGTGATATAATCTCGGCTCTGTCCCATGATGCCAGATCTTCCTTACTGCTGGAAGCTCAGGTTCCCTCCTTAGCACTCTGCATGTTATAGGCCCTGGCTCTCAAATCCTCTGATTCTTTACCAAAACTTTCTTTAAAACTCCTTCAGGTTTGGTCTTCAACTTCCTCACTTGTAGCTCTGATGGAAGAAGTCCATTCCCAGGTTCTCGGTGCCCCGCGGGCAGATGATGTCCCACACTGATCCTCACACCATGTGCTAACTGTCTCGGCACGGTCACGATCCACAGGCTTGCGAGACCTGTCTGTCCTTCTCGCCTTTGGTGCTTGAAGATCGCGCTGCCTAACTCAATCTGGGGTAACCGAGAAATGGTACACTCCGGCCAAATTCGAGGCCCAGTGGTGTCCAGGCTGTGGGCTCTGTTGGAGACAGAGAGAGAAAGTAGCCACAGCTTCCTTTAACTCAAAGAGGTTATTTTCTAGACTACACTGAATTGAATTATTACTTTTGGACCTGTGTAAGTAACTAGTATTGATTCTGTTTTGGGGTTAACTTTGTTAAAGTTAAAACTAATTTGCCAGGGAGGAACTGTAGCTGGGAGATATTTGCAGTCATTTGTGACTAGACCTGTTACTTAACCTCTGTGAAATAGGTGTCTGAAAAGAAGGAAGGCACTCCCTGGGGTGGAGTGACAGAGTTGTAGTTGATTGTTTCTGGATGGCATAGGTTTACTCCTCCACCCTTCCCTCACCCCATCTGCCCCAAGCGCACAACTTCCTTTATAGCAGGGTTCTCACATCACTTCTCCAAACCCTTAACAACATACACCTGTTCATATCCCTAAAGGCACAGCATACTGAATAGGGTAGGGACACTCACAGCCTTGCACACACTAAACAAGAACAAAAACAAAAAAAGACCAAAAGAAAAGCATCTGTAACAGGAAGGGACACATGCATGTAGGGAGTGGTGCAATGCACTGGCTGTGGAGCAGCAGTCTTCCGGGAGACATTCTGGAGACTGCGTTGCTGCCTATTTGCAGGCACCTCTCTGGTCTGAGGGGAGGTTGTTCGTCTCCATACTGACCTGGCAAGGATTCAGGAAACCTGCTCCCCACCCAGGCCACCACCACTACCTCAGAGGTTGCCAAGAAAGAGGTGGTTTGAACCACGGTGGGCTCAGGGAGGGTGAGGATGGTGGAACAGAGGTGCATCCTCCAGTTGTGCCTTCCACACCCGTCCCGCCACTCTGGCGGAGCATGGTTCCTATGGAGGCACCCGCAGTGGAGACCAAGGAGGATGCTGGGAACCTCCACAATGGAGACCCACAGGAGGGTGGCACAGGACCCCACAGGGAAGGAAACCACTCCTGGTGGGGGACTCAGTAGTAGGGGGGTAGAACTGGGGAGGGAGGGAAATGGAGGTAAGGTGCCTGCCCGGCGCCATGGCTTGAAGGACAGGAAGCAGATCCTCAGGATCGTGGGAGTAGCTGCAAGGGGAATGAGCCGGATGTCATTATCCACCTAGGGACGAATGATCTGGCTGAGAATGGGATCAGAGCAGTGCAGCAGGAGTTTGTGGAGTTGGGAGGGCCTTAGACAAGTAGCACACACGGTAACTTTCGGAAGTGGTACCTGTCCATGGCATGGATGAGGCTAGGGTACTGCACCATGGATTCAATGACTGGTTGAAAAACTGGTGCAGAGCTCAGGAATTTGGCTTCATTGGGACTGGGGCTCCACCTGGAGGGATACAGGCCTATACAGGTGCGATGGTTTGCATTTATCCAGGATGGGAACCAAGGATCCTAGGTGACAGATTTAAATGCTTCATTGGCAAGCATTTAAACTAGCCATGGGGAGAGGCACTGAAAGGGAGAAGGCAAATCCTAGACCCCCCAAAAAAACAGGGTAGTTAGTGAGGTAAACATCAAGATAGAGCAGTCGATAGGGAGAAGGGCAGGGGTAAATGGAGAAAAGACAAAGGCAGTAAGGACAGGGATGGGGCAAAAGAAATAAAGCCAAAAAAAATGGAGGGTAATGAGTGCCAGTGCTCGTAGTCTAGGTAAAAAGCTCCCGAAATGGTGGCCTTGATAGAAGAGGGATGCCTGGATATGGTGGCAGTCACAGAAACATGGTACACAGAGAACCATGACTGGGATGTCAACATACCGCACATAATCTACAGGAGGGACAGGAGGAAGAAGAGGAGGAGGAGTAGGCTCTATGTAAGGGAGGGATCAAAGCAACAGACCAAAGGGTAAACCGGGAGGAGAGGAGGCACTGTGGGTCACCCTGGAGACTGGAAATGGCTCCACAATCTGCACAGGGGTTATACAGAACCCCGTCTCGGGAGGAAATGGACAAGGAAGTGATGGAAGGCATCCTTGGATGGTAGATAAAGGGAGATATTGCTGATGGGGGACCTGAATATGCCAGATGTTAACTGGAGCACCTTTGCTGCAGCCACATCCAAGAGCAGGGCCATTCTCGTTGCCTACAGGGGCATGTCTCAGACAGCTAGTTTTGGAACCCCTCAGGAGGGGCAGTCTTAGACCTGGTACTCTCAAATGGGGACAGAGAGAGGATCTCAGACCTTGAAATGGTTATCCATCTTGGGAACAAGCAACCACCAAACAGTGTGGTCTACTAAACTTAGCTGTAGAGTTAAGCAACACAAAAGTGAAGGTACTGGACTTCAGGAGGGCTGATTTTTGTCAAATGGGAGAGTGCCTCAGAAAAGCACTAGCAAACAGGCAAGAAGGTGAGGTGGAGCAACAGTGGGAAACATCAAAACCACCATCACAGAGGCAACAAGCATTGTGTGAAGCAAATAAATCAAAACGAAAGAAAACAACACTATGGTTCTCAAAAGAAGTGGATGGAAAGGTAAGGGAGAAAAAGATTGCATTCAGGAAGTATAAGGAAACACAGAAGGAGCAGGACAAAGAACTGTACCAGTTAAAGCAGAAGGAAGCAGGAAGGCAGTCAGAATAGCAAAGGCCCAAACCGAGGAAAAGATAGCCAACCAGTTAAGAAGGGGGATAAACCTTTATAGGTACATTAGGAGCAAAGAAAGACTAAGGCAGGGATACTGAGGCTGAATAAAGAGGAAGGTGGTTGGGCAGAGAGCGAAAGTGAAAAGCAGGGATACTGAACTAATATTTGTGCTCAGTATTCACAATGGAAAAGCAGGAAGATGCCTAATCCAATCAATAGAAGCCCTCTTGATAGGGGGTTGACATTAGTCTTTTCACAGAAGAAAGGGTTCTGAAAGAACTCTTAAAACTGAAGGTGGATAAAGCAGTGGGGCCTGATGGGATTCACCCAGAATTCTAAGAGAAAACTAGTAACACCACTGACTACCCTTTTTACTAAATCATGGGAAGATGGTGTGGTACCTGAGGACTGGAGGAGGGTGGATGCGATTCCCCTTCACAAAAGTGGGAGCAAGACAGGGCAGGAAACTACAGACCTATCAGTTTGACCTCAGTGGTAGGGAAAGTGATGGAATCACTCTGAAGGAAAGAACTGTTGAGTACCTAGAGGCCATGGTGCACAGGACCCAAGGCAGCATGGATTCACAGCAGGAAGGTCATGTCGGACAAATCTAATTGATTTCTTTGACTGGGTGACCAAAGTAGTAGACCAGGGAGGGCTGTGGACATGGCCTACCTAGACTTTAGCAAGACATTTGACACAGTCCCACACAAAAGATTAATAAACAAAGTAGCCAGATCTGGGAGTGGGTCCCAGGCTGGTAGCTTGGTAAAACACTGGCTGGACAACAGGACACAGAAGGTAATAGTAAATGGAGTCCACAGTGAAGAAAGGGGGTACTAGTGGGGTACCGAGGGTTCAGTACTGGGGCGGTCCTTTTAATGTCTTTATAAGTGACATTACAGAGGGACTGGGAGAGAAAGTATGTCTCTTTGCAGATGACGCAAAGATCTGCAACGGGTTGATAACAAGGTGGGATGGAAAGGATGAAAAGGGTCTTGGCAAGGTTGGAGGAATGGTCAAATGTATGGCAGCTTAGATTCAACGCAAAGAAGTGCAGAGTAATGCACCACGGAAACAAAACCCAGGGAAGAGTACACAATGGGGGGTGAGATACTGACAACAAAAATGGAAAGGGACCTTGGGGGTAGTCATATCAGTCGACCTAAAGTTGGGCCAGCATTGTGAGAAGGCAGGTGAGGGGGATACTGGGATGCATAGGAGAGGCATCACCAGTAGAAAACAGGAAGTTATTGGCCCTCTGTACAGACAGTTGGTAAGACCACATCTGGAGTACTGTGTACAGTTCTGGAGACCCCATCTCCAAGAAGACATAGACAGGGTGGAGGCTGTCCAGAGGAAGGCAACCACAATGGTGCAGGGTCTGCACTAGAAGACATATGAAGAAAGACTAAAGGAGCTTAAGATGTATATCCTCGAGGAAAGGAAGAAGAGAGGGACATGATAGAAACTTTCAAATACTTCAAGGAATCAACAAAGTCCAAGAGGGTAGCATATTTCATAAAAGAGATGTGCAAGAACAAGGGGCACAATTTAAAGTTAGAGGGGGATGGCTCAGAGGTAATGTGAGGAATTTCTTCACAGAGAGGGTTGTAGATGCATGGAACGGCTTCCGGAGGAGGTTGTAGAGTCAAAAACAGTGGGGAATTCAAGAATGCATGGGACAAAACATAAGGCAATTTTAGTGTGGGTAGGAAGAAGAAGGCTGTTGGTTAACTAGGATCTGCAGCTTATCCATTAGGTAGGGAAATGGGCAGAATAAGTGGGCCAAGTGATCCTTATTTGCCATCAAATTCTATGTTTCTGTGTTTCTATGTTGCAGAACAGTTAGAATAGTTTGAACAGCTTACGGCCTCGAGGAGGAGGAGGCAGCTCAGGCTGCGGCTAGTTCTCTTCAGCTTTGGCCTTTATTCCGCTCCAACTGGGTTCCTCCTTCATGGCTTCCTATCAGGAGTTCTGTCAGTTCCTTTCTACCAAAGGGAGGGTCCTTCTTGGTCTCATGCTTTTCAGTCCTGAAAGAAGGAACCGAAAAAGATAAGACCCACCGTCGACGCCTTGGGAGCAGGAAAGGTCCTGTTCTCAGGAGGGTCGACTCGACTCGGTTGAAGTTGCAGCCGGGCACGAGGTTTTGCAGTGTCCTCGTCAGACCAGTCGACCGAGATGCCTGTCGATGCACCAAGATGCCTGTCGACGCCGCCGAGATTTTTATCGAGCCACAGACAGGTTGTCGCTCAAGAGGCCGACAACTCTTTGTCTCAGATACCAGTGCTTCCGGTGCCTTCTGGGGATTCGACTCAGCCTGCTGGGTCAAGTCCCTGGTCCCAGACCCTGAACCACCAGAGCCACGGGTTTTCCTGACCCCTTCTTCAGTCCACCACCGGTCAAGATCTCGGTCTTGGTTCACGCCCCATCGGGCAAATCCCCGCCAACATCGGGCGCCTCAGTCCCGACATCGCAGAAGGTGGCGCCACCGCCTATTTCCTCATCCTCCTCGGCGAGGAGAGGCTCCATCGCAAGTTGTGTTGGAGCCTACGAGGACCTTAATAATGGCAACAGCTTATTCTGACTGGCTCTAAGCCATTGCCTTCGGCTTCACCAACTATTAAATGGCTGTCGCTAACCGACCAGCCGCGCTCCCGCCCGCCGCCTCCTCGATAAAGGAGTCGGTCCTGGCTCAGCCGGCTCAGCTGGAAGCCTGCCCCTCCGCCCATTGTGGTGGAACGCCACCTCCGCAGCCAAGGTTGGGCGCCGACCAGGATTCTCCAGCGGCTCAAGGTCTTCCCCACCCGGTTGGCTGGTCACTCTCACCCCCGATCGCCCTCGGCCAGTGGAAGTGATCTGGGTGGCCGCCTGCTCTATGAAGACTCTTGAGTCTGAAGACTCCTTGTTGCACTCCGGCCCTGTGGACCCGGAGTCCTCGGGGGCTGGTGTGTGAACAAGAGCCCCGCCCGCTCCATGGCATTCTTCGGCTCATCTCCCGAGTCCACTGGGAAGCAGCTCTGACCTGCAGAAATGGACCAGATATCCACTCACGGAGATTCTGACAAGGGACTCCCCCATGGAGGCTCTTTCTGGTGGCCGAGGCCATTGTTGGCCTGGCCTTAGAGTTGTGGCAACGCCCAGCCTCTGCCCCACGCCATCTTCCCAGATGACCCAATCTTGGCATCCCAGAGCCAAGACCGCAGACTCCTATCAGGAAGCCCGGAGGAAGAGACCCAGCAGCCCCTCGTCCAGATCCTCCTCCTCCAAGCCTGCCCAGTGATGGGTTGCAGGTGCCGCCCAACCCCATCACACCTCCCTGGGTCCCCTCGTGGGGTTGGCTCCGCCACTTCCTTTCTGCCTGGTTCGCTATCACCACAGACCGCTGGGTGCTGGAAGTGGTCAGTCGGTCTGCCTCTGGAATTTGAGCAGGCCCCTCCCTGCCGAGCCCACGCCCATGGGGGCTACAGGGTCCATTGCCTCCCAGTCGGCTCTTCGAGATGACCTCATTCAGCTCCTCTGCAGGAGGTCATCTACAGGGTGGCGGATCCTCCTCTGAACCCAGGATCTGCTTTCCAGGTACTTCTTGTCCCAAAATGGACGGGGGCTGGTGCCCCATTCTAGAGCTGCATGAGCTAAACAGGTTTCTCAGGCCACGCACCTTCTGGACAGTAACTCTGGCTTGGATAATACCATCACTGGTGCAGGGCATGTGGTTCTGCTCCCTGGATCTGCAGGACGTGTTCTTTCACATCCCAATCCGTCTGCCTCACTGTCTGTTTCTTTGCCTGAAAACAGAGGAACCAAACCCTCAATGAGTTCCGAGCCATGCCCTCGACCTGTCATCAGCTGCCAGGGTCTTCACCAAATGCATCGCAGTGGTGGCAGCATTCCTGAGGTGCCGAGGTGTCCTGGTCTACCCATACCTGGATGACTGCTGATAGCAGGCCCCTCCAGGCAGGAGGGTGGAGCAGTCCAGGGATCTGGCCCTCAGGCTTACTCACAACTGGTCTTCTGATAAGCGAGGCCAAGTTGGAACTCGTCTATACTTAGGTGATCCAGTTCATTGGGGCGGAGCTCGACTCTCTGAGCCAGAGCTCGAGCTCGGCTTCCGGCGGACAGGGCCGAGGTTCTTTCTCCTTTGCCCAATCATTTCAGGTTGGTCAGTTGCATCCCTGCCCCTTCTAGGTTACATGGTGTCCTGCACCAGTGTGGTCCATTGGGCCCGCTGACACATACGTCCCTTCAATGGGGTTCGGCTAGCCAGTGATCAGGTCACCTAGACCTGCTTGATCACTGTGACCCAGAAAATCTGGGACGGCCTTCAATGGTGGTTCCTACCAGCTCATTTGCCGGGGAATCCTGTTTGTCTGCGCCGAGCCGACGGTCATCCTGACGGACTGCCTTCTGATGAGTTGGGTGCCCATCTGGGAGCATAGAGCCCACGGGCTCTGGTCCCTCGGGAGTCCCGATACCACATCAACCTGCTGGAGCTCTGAGCGCCTGGCTGGCCCTGACCGCTTCACTCCATTTGTTCATGGTCAAGTGGTACAAGTCCAGACAGACAAGACCACGACCATGTACTATCTCAACAGACAGGGCAGGACACGCTCCTTGCTGCTGTGCAAAGAAGCTCTTCGCATCTGGTCCTCGTTCTCAGTCTGGAGGCGGATTTCCTAGCCATTCACGTGGCAGGAGTTTAACAGTCTGGCTGATGCTCAGCCAGATGGGCAAAGAATCTCACGAGTGGTCTCTCCTGCAGGAGGTAGTGCAAGATCTGTTCTCCCACTGGGGCACTCCACAGGTGGACCTCTTCTCCTCCAGGGAGAATGTGAAGCTGGGGCTGTATCATGTCCACCCTCCTCAGCAGGGATCGCTGCAGGTGGATGCCTTCTCGAGGCCGTGGACCCCAGGCCTCTTCTACACCTTCCTCCACCTCCTTGATTGGCAAGGTGCTCCTCAAGGTCAGGAGGGACAAAGCACAGGTGATCCTGGTAGCCTCAGACTGGCCCCGCCAGTTCTGGTATCCAGATCTCCTCAGCCTCAGCTCCAGGCTTCCGAGGCAGCTTCCAGCATGCCTGGACCTGCTCTCAGTCAGTCAGGGAAGGTACTCCACCCGGACCTTCAGTCTCTGCACCTGACGGCCTGGTTCCTGAGTGGCTAGAATTCCAGGCCTTGGGTCTCCGACGAGGTTCTCAACATTGTTGAGGCATCCCATAAGAAATAGACCAGAAAATGCTATGCCTTCAAATGGAAGAGATTCTTCATTTGGTGTCAGGGCAAAGGTTGGACCCTTGTCCTGTCCGTGGCTAGCATTTGGACTACCTGTGGTCCCTCTCTCAACAGGGGCTTCGTAATCGACTCTCAAGGTGCACCTGGTAGTCATCTCTGCTTACCAGGCGAGGCCGGTAAGCAGTCGGAGCAGGAGAAGGTGGTGTGGCACTTTTCAGGGCCTAGATCACATATCCCCTCCAGAGCATGAACCTCCATCTCCGTGGGATCTACTGCCATTCAAACTGATGCACAGGTGTGATATCTTCCACCTGTCATGGAAGACTGCCTTCTTGGTGGCCATTACATCAGCCAGAAGGATTGGGGAGTTACAGGAGCTCTCCATTGAGTCTCCTTACCTGATCTTCCACAGGGACAAGGTTGTCCTGCCCCAACTAACATTTGATAAAAGTAGAAAGCACGGCTCAACTAGCCAGGTCCGTATTGGTGGAGTCGTAAACTCATTATCAACGTTGGCTAAGTTTAGCAAAATCGTTTTTAAAGTTAGCCCCATAGACTTATATGGGCGCACTCGCGCCTCTCTCCCTGGTACCACGTTGGCAAAACGGGGAGCATGGGGCAGAGCAGGCAGACTTGGAAGTGGAAGGGATCGGATGGCTCCCAGTTCGGACAACATTATGATTCCTTCCCAAATGTTGTGGAGTGAGTAAACCTTGTTAATTTTCACACAGAGGGGCTATCGCCGCCTAGAGAAGCGGCTATGAAGCCCAAACTGTTGGCTCACACAATTCTAAGATTTATAGGGTGGCTTTTAAATAGACACCTGTTGCATAACTGTAATTTAAACTTTGTTGACTGAGTAGGTACACTGGTGCCATGCGCCTTTTTCAGGCACAACTCTGATACAAGTACATTAAATAAAACAGCAGAATAATGTTACTGTACATGATACAGCAGTGGAAATAGAATGCAACATATGATAAAGTGACACAGTTTTGCATTTTTACAATGTGCAGAAATAAGCATGAGGATTATAAGTAAACGCAGTGAGTTGTACAGTAAGTTCGACAGTTGTGATTGGTCTGGCTATAGTTTAATGCAGGAAGCAAGTCTGCAAGAAACAAGAGCATGCATTAAGGTTTAGCTGATGATCCTTCATTTTGTGAGAAAGCTTTGGGGAGAGGTGTACAGTGTGATAACAGTAGGTATGGTGTTCCAGAAGGAGGTAGCTCGGTAGTCGGAGATTTCCGACCCATCCCTGTTCACATAAGCAGGGTCTTTAGTAAATGGTTCACTGTGGAACGGGAGTGAGGGAGGTTGACAGATGTGAGCAGCTCTTTTGAGTCATTGAGGTTCATTTCATGCAGAGTCTTGTATACAAAGTTGGCAAGTATAAGTTGGGCCCTGTGCTCTGGTTGTGGCCAGCTGAGCTGCTGAAGACTGGCACAGTGATGGGGCCTGGGGCCATGGGAGGTGGCAGATCTGGCCACTTTGTAGTAAAGAGCTTTTTCTTGCCCATACAGTCTCTTGTGTGACATCTGTTATGAAAGCACTGTAGTCTGGTAGGGGAGGAGGTTGCTTTGTGCAGTCCTTACTTTAGTGTCTGCAGTGAGGAGCCTTTAAATGTAGTAAAGCCACAGTTTTGGGTGGATGGCCTTAACATTGCTGTTCAGGTGGTTGTCAGAAGAGAGGCAAGGATAGTACAGTTATGTAAGAACTTACCGTAACAGTAGCTCTTTGAAGCTCTTGCAGAGCCTAGCGATAGGACTAAGCTGCCAGGTGACAGACCACACAGAAAACTTCTAGCTCCTAGTTAGCATGGGAGACCAATCACCGCCAACGTCCATCAGCTGACGCCAGCCCAGCCTATAGGTGGGTAGTCCTCCTCACCTACCTCACTCTCCTGCCGGAGACCCCGTACTGGCAGCTGAAGGAGAACTGAGGAGGTTTCCCGAGAGGCAAAAGTAGTATGAGAGATAAAGAGCAGCAGGGAGAAGGAAGGAGGGAGGGAAAGCAGGGCTTGCTGCAACAGCTTCTCTTGAAGATCTACTGTTACGGTAAGTTCCTTCCTAACTGTACTGTCTTACTTGAGGAAGGCTCTTGCAGCAGGCACACCGATAAGACCGAGTCCTAAGTAGTACAAAGTGTCACCAGGGTGACACCACTGGGAGGAGGACAAGTCGACATCCAAGAGCTCATGACAGGAGGCCCTGAAGAACTGCCAGGCCAAGCTGGTTCTGCGCCTAGAGACAGTGTCCAGACTGTAATGCTCGGTGAAGGTGTGGACAGAACTCCAGGTGGCAGCTGCACAGATGTCCGCAGCAAAAACTTTTCTGAAGCAAGCTGTGGAGGCAGTCATACCCTGGTGGCATGGCCCTTGACCAGCCCTGGGAGGAATTTGTTGTACTTGAAGCAGCAATAAACAATGCAATTAGCTAACCACTTGGACAGACACTGTTTGGAAGCAGGCGCGCCCTCTCTCTTAGGGGTGAATGAGAAACAAACAACTGATAAGTTTTCCTTAAAGACTTGGTGCAGTTTGTGTAATACCACAACATTCTGTGAACATCTAAAGTAAGTAGCAGGCCTCCCCTGATTAGAATACTCGAGGGGATACATTTTCAGGTGGATGGATTGATTCAAAGTAAACTCTGACACCACCCTAGGTAAAAAAAAATAGGATTAGTACGCAAAGACACCCTGTCTTTGTGAAAACCAAATAAGGCACTCTTACACATAAGAGCCTGTAGCTCAGAAACTTTGATTGGAAGTAACAGCAAGTAAAAGAGTGCTTTCCACAACAGAAACCACAGCTCGCAACTCATGGCCAGTTCAAAGGGAGGTAAAGCGAGTTTATCCAACATAACGCTGAGGTCCTAACGAGGGACTGGGTCCGAAATAGGAGGTTTCAGATGCAAAATGCCCACAGGAATGTCTGGACACTTCAAACTGAGCAACAGCTTTGCTGTAGATAGGTGCATGGTATGCAGAGATGGCGGAAGAGTGCTGTAAGGAAGGGTACCTCTGGCCTAAATCTGAATGGGAAAGGAGGTACTCTAACACCAGATTCACGGGTAGGTGAATGGATCCAAATAATTGTGCAATGGTCCAATGAGACACTCATTTTATAACTAGTGGCCCTGGTGGACAGTTTCCTGGCCACCACCAGAACGTCCATGACCCTAAAGGATACCCCAAAAGCGAGCAATAGCTAGGTCTGCAGGAGCCACGCATGGAGATGCAGGGACTTGAGGTCCAGTTGGACTAGCACACTGTGATCCTGGGAGAGCAAGCCAGTGCACAGAGGCAAGGGCACTGGAGGTTCCACCTGCTAGCTGTTGTAACAGGGAAACCAAATCTATGGCGTGGCCGGAAGGAAACTGAGAATCATCTCCGCTTCTTCCAACTAGAGCTTGAACAGAATCTCTGCAGGAGCGGGAAGGAGGAAAGGCATACAGAAACCTCCGCTTCCAACACAGGGACAATGCATCTTGCCAGAAGACTCCAGGCCCTGGATCAAGCGAGCAAAAAGTGTCAGTTTTATGTTGGTGAGGATGCAAAGAGGTCCAGCTCTGGACAGCCCCACCTGTCGAGGAGATCTTTGACTACTGAGGTTAGAAGTTAGTTCCACCCGTGAGCCTGCAACCTGGAGTGACTGAGACTGTCAGCCAAGACATTTTGAACGCCTGTAACATGCATGGCCAAGCACTCCAGACTGTGCTTGATGGCCCAAAACCAGACTCTCATTGCCTCCCGATGCAGGGTAAGAATGTCCCCATTTGTTGATGTAATACATCACACACGTGTTGTCTGTCTGCACCAGCTGAAGACCGGGGAGGAGGTGAATCTGAAAGTTCTTACTTCGAGAGGGTTCCTGCAGTAGGTCTTCACATATACGACTGCCCCATGGCATCGGGTTCCAACGGCAAACTTGTAGATCGCAATCATCAGCGGGGACTGCCCCGACGCCAGGTGACGTGGCGTCAGCCCGGCTATAAAGGCGGTCCTGGCTACTCTCCAATTCTTCCTGCCATCGCCAGTTTGTTCGGCCACGTAGTTAGAACAGCTATCTAACACCCACGCCAGTCGAAGTTTTCTTCGCCTATAATTATTTCTCAACCACACATACCGACTAAAGAGGTTCATAAATCCAATCAACTCTTTGTATCCTTTGGACCCCCAGTGCAGGGCAAGGCTATTTCCAAACAGACCATTTCTGGATGGTTGGCTAACTGCATCCACTTCACTTACCAAAACATGGGTAGTTCCTTCCAGGGAAGTTGAGTCACTCCACTAGGAGTGTTATAACTTCTACTGCCTTTTCAGGAATGTGTCTACTGCAGAAATCTGTGCAGTGGCCAGCGTGATCGTCTGTTCACACTTTCACTAAGCATTACAGTCTGGACATTGCCTCTAGGCGCAGAACTGGCTTTGGCCTTGCAGTTTTACAAGGCCTCCTGTCGTAATTTCCTGTTGCCGACTTCTCCTCCTCCCGGATGTACCTCATATTATTTCTTTTGGGACTGTTTGGTATTCAGTCCTCAGAGTGGAAGACCTACTGCAGGAACCCTCTCAAAGTAAGATATTGCAGTTGGCGTAAGAACTTGCTATAACAGTAGATCTTCGAGAGGTTTCTGCAGTAGGTCTAGTTTCCCACCCACCTTCCCCTACTCTGGAATGTTGCCTTCATTTTCATCCTTCCTAGCCCTTGGGGTTAGAGAGGAAGCATGGTCCTAGGAGTTTTCACTCCTACTTTTTCTACTTGCCTTTCTCTAGGTCTCCGTAGAAAAGAACTGGAGAGTGGGCGCAAGACCGTCCTTTATAGCCGGGCTGACGCCACGCCACCTGACGCCGGGCGGTCCCCGCTGATGATTGCTGTCTCAAGTTTGCCGCTGGAACCTGATGCCAGGGGCTTAGACCCATATGTGAAGATCTACTGCAGGAACCTCTCGAAGATTTACTGTTACGGTAAGTTCTTACGTAACTACAATTTCTGCAGAGCATAAAGGACTGCCTGCATCTCCAGTACATGGTTGTGAAGACTCTGCTTCACTTCCATCCAGGCACCCTGGGTCTGGTGGTCAGTCAAATGGGCACCCCAGGAAGGACGCTGCCTGTTGTGAGAAACTGTTGGGGGGTTGAGAGCTGAAAAGAGACTTCCTGAAGAAGGCTGCAGGGTCCAGCCACAACGACAGAGTCCTCCGAACGGGTTGACGACCAGGACCAATTGGTCCAGGTCATCGGTTCACTGGTCTTACTGGACCTTTAATGTCCACTGAGGAACCGGCATATGCAGACGGGTTAAGGGAACCATGGCAACTGCTGCTGCCGCTATGTGGCCCAGAAGGCATAGAAAACCCCGGCTGGGACCTGCCGACTGGAAGAAACCAGATGGGCTCAGCGCCATCAGTTGCTTTGCCCTGTCCTTGGATAAAAGGCCTTGCTCTGACTGGTGTCCAGGTCTGCCCCTATGTACTGGAGGCACTAGCAAGGAGAGAGGCAGGACTTCAGCAGATTTATGGTGATCCCCAAGGACTGGAAAAGACTGAAGGTAGATTCCAAGGTTTGAATTAAGCATTCCTGGAGAGGTCTACAAGCAGCCAGTCATCCAGGTAGGGGAACAGATAGAAGCCCTGCATCCTGCCGGCCAAGTAGCTAAGGGTTGAGGCACTGGACTCCACCCTCACACTACGCTGGCAACCTGTGTTCGGGAATGAGCCTAGGTCAGCGGGGGCAGGAGATGGATTGAGCAGCCGAGCACAGCTCTCCACTCATGGGTGGGGACTCGGCTGCTCCCACTGCAAGGCTGTCCCTGAGTGGAGGCTTGGGGTAGTGCAGACAGGAGCAACTAGACTAGGGAGGATGTATGGGTGCCTGCGGTGTGTGTGTGTGTGTGTGTGTGTGTGTGTGTGTGCCTTCACACCATACTGAGCACCGTGGCAAGAGGGAGGAGAAAACAGATGAAAATGGAGCTGGCAGGCTCCAAGATGGCCCCACAGCACCTCTGGATGTTGGTCTCCAGGGAGAGGGAAAGTAGACTCCTTCACCTTGGCCCTGTCACGGGGGGCAGAGCAACCCGTGGGGATCACCGTGGAGTGTCTGGTGCGGGGAGCTGGGGACAGAGAATGAACTCCTTGAGGGAGGAGCTGCCTGCCAGGTGGATAAAATGTATATGGAAAACAAGGAAAAAAAAAAAAAAAAAAAGAAGAAGCCCTGCTCCCTCAATGTGGCAGCCACCACTGCCAGGCGTTTGGTAAATGCATGGGGGCTGAGGAAAGGCCAAAGGAGTGCCTGACACTGATAAAGGGCTCCCTGAAAGTGAAAGTGGAGAAAGAGATGATGGGCAGGGAAGACCTGGATGGTGCAGGTAGGCATCCTGCATGTCCAGAGAACAGAGCCAGTCCCCAGGTGCAGAAGCGGCAACAGTCCCTGAAGGGTGACCATCCTGAAGCTTGTCTCCGTGTACAGAGTCATATGACTCCGGTCCACAACGGACCGAAGATCACCGGTCTTTTGGGGATGAGGAAGAAGTGGAGTAAAACCTCTTCCACATTGAGCCCGAGGGATGGGCTGTATGGCTCTTTCTCAAGGAGCCTGAATTTTCCCCATTCCAGAGACAGGTGTGTGGGGTGGTATGTTGAGGGAACCGGAAGGTTTTCTGGTGGCCATTCTAGGAACTCCAGAGTGTGACCGTGTTCTGTGATCTGGAGCACCCAATTGTCTGTGGTGACTCCTGCCACCTGTTCATGTGGAGGAGAACCATACCCTGACCGCCTCCTTCAGATTCTTGGCGGATGGGGGAGACAAGCGGGGCGCCTGGAGGCTCTGACAGCAACTGGAGCCTTACGCTTGTGCTGACCTTTTGTAGGCTGGGCCCGAGATTGCTTAGAAACAGAGAAATTTGTTGGCAGAAAGAACCCCATGGTCCATCCAGTCTGCCAGAGGTCTCTGCTTTAGGAAGACCTCCACCTTCCATTTTCTGTCTGCCCCTGTTGGTTAGGCCCATGTATGTATCCCAGGTTTTTTAAATTTGCCCACTGAATCAACCCCCACCACCTTCTCAGTAAAGAACTTGCCCTGATGTCACCTTTAAATCTGCCCTCCTCGAGTTTTAATGCATGCCTCTAGTGGATTTGTTCTCCCTTAATCCGAGGATATTGTCAACCCTCACCCAGTTTATACCTTTCAAGTACTTGTATGTTTCAACTATGTCCCTCCCCACCTCCAGTGTGTACCAGCCCAGCTCACCCAGTTCTCCTCGGATGAGTTATCCTGCAGCCCGCTCACTGTTCTGGTAGTCCTTTTCTGGACCCTCCAGCCTGTCCTTGTCCCCTTGTAAGTATGGCCTCCAGAACTGTACCCATATTCCAAGTGCGGTCTGACCATGGTCTTGTATAGTGGCATGATCACCTCCCTTCTCCTGCTTGTAAAGTCCCTCCCTATGCATGCCGACATTCTGAGTGCCTTCCCGCTGCCATGTCGCACCGACCAACCTTCAGGCTGTCCAAAATGGTGATCCCCAGGTCCTTTCCTGTTCTGTTGTCTCCAGTCCCTGCCCCCAAAGCCAGTATTTTGCCTTCGGTTTCTACACCCTATATGCATAATTCTGCATTTCTTTGCATTAAATTGAGCTGCCATCTTTTCTGACCACTGTTACAGCCTTGCCAGATCCTCTCTCATACTTTCCACACCCTTGTCATATCCACCTCTACTACATATTTTCATGTTGTCTGCAAACACTCACCTTCCCATGCAGTCCCTCCATAATGTCCCATAGGAACATAGGAAAGTGTCTGCAGAAAAGGACCTCCAGGCCCACCTAGTCTTTCCATTTGCCTAGCACCGCTAGCCTGCTCCTGATCCTCCTCCCCCCGCCTCTCAACAGCCCTCTGTGTCTGTCCCACGCCTCTTGTAGCCTCCTCCCACTGAATTCACTCCCACAACTTCCCTAGGCAGCCCATTCCAGGAGTCCACCACCCTTCTGTAAAGAAGTTCTCCTGATATTGCCTCTAAACTTGCCCCCTCCAGTTGGAGATCATGACCCTTTTCCTGGGACACTTCTTCATCTGGAAGGGTTTTCAGTAGCCACCTTGTTTATTCCTTTTAGGTACTTGAAGGTCTCTATCATGCGCCCCGTCAACTCCAAAGGTACATATCCAGGGCTCCCAGCCTCCTCTCATACTGCAGGTGACTCAGCCCTTCACACATCTTGGTTGCCCTTCTCTGTACCCTCTCCACATCCTGGATAAGGCCTCCAGAACTGCACCCCATACTCCAGATGAGGCCTGACCAGCTGGGTGAAGAGGGAATCGGAACCTCTTTCTCCTGCTAGTGATCCCTCTCCCAATACATCCCAACACTCTACTGGCTTTTGCCACTGCCCTACCACACTGCCCGACCACCTCCAAGTCTTGAGAGATGATGATACCCAGGTCCTCTCTTCCATGGTAACCTCTAGCAGCTTGCCCCCAGCCTGTATTCCATTCTCCCATTCCTTCTTCCCAGGTCCGTGACTTTGCATTTTGCCATATTGAGGATAATTTCCACTTCCACCCACTTCTCCAATCTCTCTGCATCTTTTCCGCTCCACACTGTATGTCCACTCTAGTACCAATTTTGGACATAGTCCGCAAGCGGGCTCACTCTACCCTCCCCCCCCACAATGTCACTTATGTAGATGTTAAACAGCAGGGGTCCCAGCACCAACCCTGGGCACGCCGCCTGTGACTCCCACCTCACCCGAGGGGACCCCATTTACCAACACCCTCTGCGTTCTTCCCGCCAGCCAGTTCGCACCTGCCCAATAACTACCTTCCCTAGCCCTAGACATTCCATTTTGTGCCCAGCCTACCATGCGGTAATGTATCAAAGGCCCTCCTGAAATCTAGGTAGACTATGTCCACTGACCCCCCGATCCACCTCCCTAGTGACCTCATCAAAGAACGCTACCAGAACTTGTGTGGCAAGATCTACCCTTGGTAAAGCCATGCTGCCTTGGGTCAAGCAGGCCACTTACCTTCAGGTAGTCTGTTATTCTGTCCTTGAGCAGCTTCTCCATGAGCTTGCTGGCCATCGATGTCAGACTCACTGGCCTGTAATTGTTCAAATCCTGCCTTCCCTCCCTTATACATGGGGAGCACATCCGTACATTTCCAGTCCTTCGGGACTACCCCGCTCATAAGGACTCATTGAATAGATAGGTCAAGGGAGCCATTAGCTCCTCTCCCAGCTCGCACAGTACCCTAGGATGAATCCCATCCGGTCTCATGGCCTTGTCCACCCTCAGGCCCTTAAGCTCTTCGAGATCTCCTCTTCCCGGAATGGTCCCACATGCACCCCTACCCCTTGCTTCCCGCTGGACCACTGACCGCCTCCCTCCTCCCTCGTAAATTCCGTGCTGAAATAACTATTCTATAATAAAGTCTTCTCCCGGTCTCCTCTACCTTTCCCTGTCTCAGCTCAGAGGCCCAGTAACCCAGTCCCCCCTTTCTTCCGCTCTCTTGCATGCCTAATAAAGGTCTTGTCCCCTTCCTGACACCCTTGGCTGTACTCTCCTCCGTTCTCACTTTAGCCCGACTGACCACCCTCCCAGCTTCCTCTGTTTATCCTGGTAAGCCTCATGTCCCATATGTAAATGTTGAAAAGTATGGGTCCCAGCACTGAGCCCTGGGGAACCCCACTCATCACCCTTTCCTCCTTTGAGTACACCCCATTTACCACAACCTTCTATGCCCTTCCCGCCAACCAATGCTCAACCCATTTTGTCCGCTTGCTTCCAGCTCCCAAGCTGCTTACTTAGCCTACCAGTGTCCTGTGGGGGCTCATGTCAAAGGCCTTCCTGAAGTCCAAGTAGGTCACGCCCACCGCCCCTCCTGGTCCCATATCTCCGAACCCTGTCCGAAAATTCAAGTCGAGTTGGTGTGGCAGGACGTACCACCTGTGAATCCATGCTGGTTGCCATCCAGGAGGCCCTGTGTCTTCAAATATTTAATCAGCTTTCCTTTATCCTGCTTGCAGGAGGACTTTGAAAGGGTTGATATTGCTACGCTCTAGGTTGGGTGTGATATGAGCAGAGTGGACGACTTGAGGGCCTATCCAGACTCCTGCAGAGTAGAGATGATATCCTGGACATCTTCCCCAAAAGGGCGGACTCGAGGAAGGGCACATCCAAGATGCTGGCTGACACGCCCAAGGCAAAGCCAGAAACCCAGAGCCAAGAATGGCGCCGAAGAAAACCCCAGCAGCTGCCCCACTCCCTGAGGTGTCCACCACATCATAAGCAGCCCAAAGAACGTGGCTTCAAACGCCTGAGCCTGACTTCATAAGTTGGGCCAGCTGTGCCTTGGTGGGGTCCTTGGGTAGGATTTGTACCAGATCTTTGACTTGGTCCCAAAGCACATTCTGATATTGGACCATGTGGGCCTGATAATTTATTGCCCGAATAACCAGGTTGATGGTGGCCAAAACTCTTCTGCCAAGGTGGTCCAACTGCTTAGACTGTGATCTGGGGGCATGGTACTAAGGTGTGTAGGCTTCTAGTACTGCCATGCGCCACATGAATGATCACCAAATCCACCTGAGGGTGAGACCCCAGAAAGGACTTGCCCACTGGGGCATGGTAAAGCAGTCTGCCCTTTTGGGCAGAGAGTGGTGGTGGAAGGGTGGTTCCAGGCCACCCTGGTGACATCCTCGTCTGATTCGATCGGGGGCACCACCACAGGAAGAACATCATGCTGCTGAAGGTATACCAACTGGCGTGTCTCTGGTCCTGCTCCTCTGTCTCCCAGCTCATAATGGACTGGATGTGGCACATAGCATCCATAAAGGATGGATTGTCGGGGGCGCTGAGCACCTCTTTAGGCTGGTCCTCCCTTCAGAATAAACACCAGGAGAGGATGAAGACCCTAAAGAATTGGTCATCCTCTGTATCATGGTGGGACCAATGTAGGCTGCCAGCGTCATCCACCTAGAACCCGACCCAACATCCGGTTGATCTCCTGAAGACCCCTATGTGCAGGGATTACTAGGACCAGCCAGTCTGCATCCTCGGACTGAGGGTCCCAGGAGGGCAGTGGGGAGAAGCAGGTGGCAGCCCTTGAGGGGTGGGGGCCAGACGCTGCATGAAGGACCACCACGCCAAAAAAGGGCATTGTAATCCACCTGGGGTGCAATATTATACACTGGCAGGAAGACAGAGTGTAACGACAGATGAGTAGTTGGTAAAGGGTGTCATGGAGTAGGGCCACCCGGACGCCGGGTTGAGGATCCAGCATTGTCCTGACAGGCATTGACTGCGGTGAAGGTAGCGGCAGGGCCGAGGATGGAGTCTGGCCCACATGCTGGGCTGGGCCTGCAGCAGCACCAGTGGCAGCCATACAGGCGACTGAGCCCCAACGCTGGTCTAGCAGGAGAAGCTGGTGCCTGAGAGGAAGGAGACCCCTGAGGCTGAGGCAGAGGTGATGGCTAGTGGAGGAGACAGCGAGCACCTGCTACAGGCATTGCCTATTAGAGCTAATGTCAACCCAGTAGTTGGAGCCAACCAAGGCAGCACTGTGGTGGTGGTGAGGGGTGACGGTAGTTGAACTGACACCCAAAGCACGAACACCAGCCAAGCCACCTGGCTGACAGCCCATGGAGGACTTTGACCAGAGCTTGGGGTGGGGAGCAGGAGAAGAAGTCCCTGTTCCAAAGAGCTGCCGCCTGATATGGAAATAAGGGCTGGCAGCAGAGCCACCGAAGCCCGGAGGAAGAGAGGGCTGGTGGGCGGAGGGATGGACCACCCACCTAGGTGACCCAGACGTGACCTAAGAGGCAACTGCAAATGGGAAGCTGACAGGTTCCGTCCTGGTGTTTGTGCTTCTGACTTATCCTTGTGGGAAGAAGAGGCCTTGGAGGACTGTGCCCGTGAGGCCAAGGAAGTCATGGCCTGCAGCTCCTTTTCCATCGCAGCCAACTTTTTGCTTTAAAGGATGGCTCTCCAGTGCTTTTAAACAACATCGTCAGGTGGCCTGGTTGAATTTTTGGCATTGCTGGGAGTCTTCAGTGTCATGGCTGGTGCCTAGACAGAAGACACGCAGAGTGGCTGTCCTTTCCAGTGATCTGTTTGTTGCCAGACACACTCGGGAGCAGTCAGAAGATGAGGCTGGTGGAGAACACATAAACTCATTGAAGGAAACACTGAAATTTCAGTGTTTATACAAAATAGAACTGAAAGAATTTGAAAATAAAAAAGCACGACAAGGGCGGGTAATGGCATTCGACTGTAGCTGTGGCGGTCACTAAGGTCTGACGAAAAGGTTGACGGTGGAAAAGAACTGAGGTAGGTGGGGACTGCCCATCTATAGGTTAGGCTGAGAGCTGACTGATGTCAGTGGTGGGTGGTGGTCTATGGTAGACTGCTAGCTAGGAGTTTTTCAGTGGTCCTAGCACCTAAGCGCTTAGTCCTGTTGGTGTGGCCTGCTGCAAGAGCCTTCCTTGAAGTAAGATCTGTAGATCTTTGAGTGGATCTCAGTCATCAGATCTGCCTTCCCTCCCACCATCCCTCTTTTTATGGGGCTCTCTTCTCAGAAATGGCTAACTGGTGTTTCCACCTTTTTATTGGTATCTGGGCATCTCTCTGTCTGTCTCTCTCTCTTCCCTCCCTCTCCCTCGCTTCCTCTCTCCTCCCTTGGTTCCCCATGGCACGGGATTGGCAGGGTGGCCCCAGTAGTACGGCTGAAAATCTTCCATGTGATCCTGCTTTACTGACGGTGAAGTTCCTATGATGTGACCTGATGACTGAAATCCCTCGAACATTTACTGTTACAGTAAGTTATGTAGCTGTTCTATTTGTTGGCAGAAAAGTACTGTTTGGCCCACCCAGTCTGCCTAGATGGTCTGTTCCTAGTCGGTCTCCGCGAGACTTTAACTGGTATCCAGTGACTCTCCCTGCCTATTATTTTTCTTTTTGGTTACTGAGTAAAGCCCACTAGGCAAAAGTGCCTGTTTTCAGGGCAACCTGGGAGCACTAGGGAGGTTAAGTGACTTACTCAGAGTCACACAGTATGCAAATAGGGTTGTGGGAATCAAACCCAGGTGTGCTGGATGTACCAAGCTCATCCACAGCTAGTTACTCTAACCTCTAGATTACTGATATTCCCTGTGTCTATCCCACGATGCTTGAAGCCCCTGTTGTTTGCGCCTACCACTTATGCTGACAGTCTGTTCCAAGCATCGCCCACTCTTTCATCAACGTGGTACTTCCTCACATCTCTCTTAACTGCCCCCTTTACATAGAAACATCGGCTGACGGCAGATAAGGACCGCAAGGCCCATCCAGTCTGCCCATTTTTCTACCTCATGAATGTGCCATAGGCCTTTACTCTGTCAATGGCCTATCTATTCATACTCATCTGTATTGCTCCTTATGCCTATCCCATGCCTGTTTGAAGCCCTGCACTGTATTCATATCCACCACTTCCTGAGGTAGGCTGTTCCATGCATCCATCACCCTTTCTGTGCAAAAGAACTTCCTCACATTACCCTTAATCGCCTTCCTCTAATCTCATGCTCTGTCCTCTTGTCCTGCTATTTTTCTTATATTGAAATATGTTAGACTCTTTCACCTTGTTAATGCCCTTATGGTGTTTGAATGTTTAGCTTATTGCATGCTTTCTGGTCCTTGTGCTGTTTCTCATTTTATACTCCCTTCTGCACGTGGTTCACCCCCATGAGGCACTTCTGGATCTCTGTCATGTCGCCTGTGGCTCTTCTTCCTTCCAGGGTGTACTGTACATGTTCAGAGGCATCAGTCTCTCCTCATAGGGCTTCTCTGAACTGTCTCAACCCAGCCAGTGTCCTCTGTGAGATGCAGCCTCCCGAAATGGACACAGTACTCAGGTGGGGTCTCACATGTGAGCAATACAGTGGCAATACCACTTACCTCTTCCTGCTGGAGATTCCTTTCCTATGCATCCAACTGCCCCTACTCCTGCTTTGTCACACTGTCCTGCCACTGTGAGGTCATGAGGTATGAGAACCCCAAGGTCCCTTTCAAACACCATGAAGTCTTGCTGTAATTAGGACTATAGCAGTCAGCCTCAGCCTCTGAACTGCCCCGGAGAGGAAAGGGTTAACTCCAGAGAAGTTCGAGTTCCACAGCGCGGGGCGCTGTTCAAAGTTTCTGTCTGTGCAGTTTGAAGTCAAACTGCCAGATTCTTTACTCCGCTTCACTGAACAGTCGCTCTGGAGATCAGCTCCTTCAGCTCGGTTCACTACGCGGTTTCGGTCGGTTCCTTCGGTTCAGAAAACCGCAAAGTCTCAAAATTACCGCGTTTCGCTTAAGCTCTATCTGGTAACCGTAAGTAAAGCGAAAATTTAGTCTGTGTGGAAATAATTATCGGTTCAGTCTGAACCGATCGTTTCTTATTTTGATGAATTTTTAGGCGTGAGTCCGGTTCTTATCGGTCCTAAAAAACCCTCGTTTTAATAGGGTTTTCAATACCTGTGACACGGTTAGGAACCGATAAGGGTGTCTTGCTCTGTCACGGCCTGAAGAAAAGGGCAAGTTTTGAATAGGCTGGCACTATGTCTGAGAAACCCAAAAGAAAACCGGGCCCACGGGTTTCAACACTGTGATGTTTTGTGGGAAGCCTTTGCCAAGGCTGACCCACACCACTGTGTTTATTGTTTGGGGCTGACCACCTCCTTTCAGACTGCCAGATATGTAAAAATTTCCTGCAGCCACCCTGGAGAAGAGATTGGGCGCTCCAGGGGCGAGAGGCCAAAAAGTCCGCTGACCCAGATGGCCAGCCCGTCCAGTACCCACTGGACCAGAGGGAGTGCCCTCTGACCAGGGCGCTCCTCGGCAAGAGAAAGGCTGGTTCAGAGGAACCAGCACCAGCAAAAAGACAAATCAGCAGGTTTGGAGTCTAAGATAGTTTCTCCAACTGTTGCAGAAATAGCAAAAGCCATACAGATTGTTCAGTCTTTGTCTCAGGGACTTGGAGAGCCCTCCACAAGTGGCAGAGGGGTGGCTCGTCCAGGTCCAGTGGTTCAAGATTATGTTATTGAGGAGTTTTATGAACCACAGGAGGGGAGGAGGAATTTGATCAGTGCATTTGTGACTGGGAAGGTCTGGACGTGCCCATTGAACCGACATTTCTCCAGACAGACCCTTAGAGTCTCCCCTCTGTTGTCTGAGTCCCCTTCTCATTTTGTGTTTTATAAAAGGTGGTAGAAACCCTCCAGCTCCCTTTAGAGGAGGCTGTGGATGAGCAAGAGGAACCTGATTTTGTTGAAATGATGGATATTCCAGAGTCTAGAAGGTTGTCTATTCCTTTGCATAAATCATTTAGGAAGCAAACAACAAAGATTTTAAAAATCCTCATTCTGTCCCTCCTGTAGACAAAAAAATGGACAGAAGGTATACTTTATCAGGCCCAGATACAGACTTCCTCACTGAGCAGTGTAGTCATGTAGGTGTTGTTCAAGCTGCAGCCTGTGACAAGACTAATATTCCCTTGGCATCACATCCCCATGACAAAGATTCCAGGAAGATTGATACCATGGCAAAAAGCAATATATGGCAGCTTCTTTGACTCAGGCAGGCTAATTACATGGCTTATGTGGCTAGATATCAGAAGTCTAGATGGGACACTATTTTGCAGTTAGCCAAGCAGGCCCAGGGTCAGCTGGCTAGTGAGTTGGAACAGGTGGCTGCTGATGGCATTGAGGCCTCTAAAGTTCAATTTCATACTGCTGTTAATGATGTTTCTTCTAGGGTCATGGCCACTTCTGTAGCTCTCTGTAGGTTGGCATGGCTCAGATACACTAATTTGTCCCAAGACACTCAGGCAAAGGCTATGGATTTCCCTGTAGTAGGTAACTCTCTGTTTGGTGATCAGACAGAAAATTACATGAAAAAATGGATGAATACAGAACTACCTACAAAAGTGCCCAAGCTAAAGAGAGGCATGCCCCCAAAGGCATGCCCCCAGGGATAGGGGTAGGCCTTACCACAGGCCTTTTATCAAGCTCAAGCCTCTTCAGCCTTTGTTCAGAGGGTTTCTTCAGAGGCAGGGGCAGGCGGGGC
This sequence comes from Neoceratodus forsteri, assembly GCA_016271365.2. NCBI lineage: Eukaryota > Metazoa > Chordata > Ceratodontiformes > Ceratodontidae > Neoceratodus > Neoceratodus forsteri. The sequence continues at coordinate 244,549,959 of CM028129.1, read as the reverse complement.
TCAGGCAGACCGTCCCCTTCTTCTCAGCCAAGAACAGCTGCCAAGCAGGCACCCTGATGGGGTGCCTGGGCCGAATCTCCTGTACGGTGGGGGCAGGTTGGCTTATTTCAGCCAGAACTGGTTGTCCCTAACTTCGGACAAGTGGGTTCTGAGGTGGTAAGCCAAGGTCTGGTCCTCAGTTTCAAACAGTTCCCAAAGATGAGGGCCAGACATTTCCCACCCATGAATCCTTTGAAGCCCTTGCTTTGGAAACAGAGGTTTCTTCTCTGCTGGGATGCAAAGCAGTAGAGAGGGTTCCCTTGCCATCAGGGCAAGGGTCTTTATTCAAGGTATTTCTTACCCCAAAAAGACAGGAGAATGGCGGCCTATCTTAGATTTAAGGTTCCTGAACAAGCATCTTCTGAAACCAAAGTTCAAAATGTTAACTCTGGCAATGATTTTGCCCTCCTTGAGACCAGGAGACTGGCTAGCTTCCTTGGACCTCAAGGACGCCTATTTCATTTCTTGATCAGGCCTTCTCACAGAAAGTACCTCAGGTTCGAACTACCTTCTGGCCACTATCAGTTCAGAGCAATGCCGTTCGCTTCACTCCTCTGCCCCAAGGGTTTTCACAAAATGTCTGGCCGTAGTGGCTCATCTGAGAAGGCAAGGGTGGCTGCTTTCCCTACCTGGACGACTGGCTCATAGTGGGTCAGTCTCCAGATCACGTAAAATCTCACTTGTTGGTCACCCAGCAGCTTCACACCTCTCTGGGATTCCTGTTGAATCTTCCAAAGTCAGTTCTCAAACCAGTTCAGGTACTAACTTTCATAGGTGCAGAGTTGAACACAAAGTCTGCCAGGGCATATCTCCTCCGAGAGAGTGGACAAACCTATTGCCCTGGCATCTTCCTTCACCATGCGGGTCTCTGCCAGCAAGGCACTTTCTGCAACTCCTGGGACACATGGCTGCGCCCACAGCTGTCGGGCAGGAGCAAGATTCCAGATGAGAGACATCCAATTCCACCTGAGATCTTTTTGGTCCCAAAAGAAGGACCCTCACCAAATTAGTCCCAGTGACAAGAGCTCTGATCCTGGCCCTTCAGTGGTGGCAGGACCAGAGCACTCTAACTCAAGGGGTCCCCTTCTACCCATTCCTCACTCCTCACACTTACCACAGATGCCTCCCTCCTAGGATGGGGGCTCACTTGGGCGACCTTTCCACTCAGGGAGTGTGGTCTCCTCAGAATCTCTGCTCCACATCAACCTTCTGGAGCTCAGGGCTGTCCTCTTAGCTCTCAGGCCTTTTCAGCTTCTGTCCAGAACAAGGTAGTTCAAGTCAGGACAGACAATACCACAACAATGTGGTACATCAACAAGCAAGGGGCACTCGGTCTTCTGCCTTGTGCAATCAAGCAATGAAGCTGTGGTCTCTGGCTTACTCCTGAATACCTCCCTGATAGCAGTTCACCTTCCAGGGAAGGACAATGTCCTAGCGGATGCCCTCAGCAGGATTTCTCAGGGCCACCACTGAATGGGCCCTGAACCCTCTAGTGCTGGGGTCAGTTCTGCCAGATGGGGCACCCTCAGATAGATCTTTCGCAGCCCCAGACAACCACCAACTTCCTCTGTTTTGTTGCAGACCTCCAGTGTTGGGATCAGTCCCACTGGACGCCTCCAGTTGGATTGGGAGGGAAATATCTATATGCCTTCCTCCCTTCCTCTCCTTTTCAGGGTACTAGTGAGGATCAGAACTCAGTCCTGCAAGGTGATTCTGATTGCTCCAGATTGGGCCAGACAGCCCTGGTACCCTCTCCTTCTGTCCCTGATTGTCCACCCTCCCTGAGCTTTGCCCAGGACCCCATGACCTGTTGACCTGTGCACAGGGGAGGTGTGGTATCCGAACCTCAGTTCCCTCCACCTCAAGGCTTGGTTCTTTGAGGAGCTAGAATTCGCTTGATCTACACCCTCTCAAGGTGTCTTGGATATTTTGCAGGCCAGGAGGCCTTCTACTAGGGCCACCTATAATTCTAAGTGGAAGAGGTTTTCCATTTGGTGCTCTGGGAAGCAAATCTCCCAGAATCTGCTGATTTGACTATTTTATTGGACTATCTGGTCCACTTAAATTTTCTAGGCCTTAAGCCAGCTACCTTAAGGGTTCATCTGGCAGCAGTCTCCACATGTGTCAGCAGGTAAACCTGCTTTCATCTCTTCTCACCCTGTAATTTAAGTTTTTTAAGGGTTACTCACACTAACCCTCCTTTTCGGAACCAGCTCCCTGCTTGGGACCTGAATGTTTGCATTGCTCAGCTAATGCAACCCCTTTGAGCCCCTGTTCGCAGACCTCAAGTTTTGACTTGGAAGACTGTTTTTCTAGTGGCCATCACTTCTGCTAGACGATAAGTGAGATGCAAGCCTTGTCAGTGGAAGAAGATTTCATTTCTTTTCATAGGGACAAGGTAGTCCTTAGGACTAATAGAAGGTTTTTACCAAAGGTGGTCTCAGATTTTCATCTCAACCAATCCATCTCTCTCCAGTATTTTTCACTGAGCATTCCTCTTCAGGGAGAGGAGATTGCACAGTCTGGACGCCAAAAGAGCTCTAAGCTACTATTTGGAACGCACTAAGGGTCATAGGTTTGAATCCTCCAGCTCTTCCTTACCTATGGGGAAGTCGGCAAAGGGAGACCTGCCACTAAGAGGACAATTGCAAGGTGGATTGTCTTGTATCCAATTCTGTTACCAAAACTGGGTAAAGAGCCCCTCAGGATTGAGGGCTCATTCTACCAGAGGTACAGCTGCATCTCTAGCTGCTGCTAGAGATATTCCCATTTTGAGATCTGTCAAGTTGCTACCTGGAAAACAGTTCACACCTTTACAAACATTACTCCTTGGATGTTCAATCCAGGAGGGATGCCTCGCTTTGGCACAGCTGTGCTTCAGAGCCTATTTCCCAAGTAGGTTCTGACCCTCCTCCATGGAGGTACTGCTGTGTAATCTGCTATAGTCCCTAATTACAGCAAGACTTCATGGTGTTTGAAGAAAAATTACTCACCTTAGTAATTGCTTTTCTTCTCATGGAGTCTTGCTGTATTAGGACAACCCTCCTCCTACCCCGCTCAGAACTCCTCCTTGGGTATGGGGTTGGCAAATTAGTGCAAGCACTGTGTCATGCCTTTTCTTGCTTATTGGGTTTAGGAACTAGGTAATTCTGTTGTTCGCTGAGTGGTAGGTGGCCCCTCCTGGACTTGAGTCTTTTGGGGAGAGGGGTCTGTTAATGCTTCTTTTCAGTGATGCTAACAATATTTAATAATTTTGTTGCTATTCTGTGATTGTTGTGTGTTTTTGTAGTTCTACTACTGGTAGGTAGCCAATGGCTAGTGTAGGGTTTTTCCACACAGACTTGCTATATTAGTTTAGCTCAGAAGAATCTGGCAGTTTGACTTCAAACTGCACAGATAGAGCTTTGAACAGCCTCAGCTGTGGAACTCCAGACTTCTCTGGAGTTAACCTTTCTCTCCGGGCAGTTCAGAGGCTGAGGCTGGCTGCTATAGTCCTAATACAGCAAGACTCCATGAGAAGAAAAGCAATTACTAAAGTGAGTAATTTTTCTTCCTGTTTAGTGACTGTCAATACCTCCCCATCCTACTGTATACTCAACTCCTGGGTTCTCATGCCCTAGGTGCATGATTTTGCATTTTTTGACATTGATCCCCAACTACCATGCTCTTGATCATCTTCGACTTTCCCAAGGTCCTTACGATTCTCCCCACACCCTCCTGAATGTCTACCCTATTACAGATTTCGTGTCCTCTGCAATAAAGCATACTTTCCATTCCAGTTCTTTTGCAGTGTCACTTATAAAGACATTGAAGAGGACTGGTTCCAGTTATGCTTGTGGCACTCTGCCGGTCACACTCGCCTCACCAGAGTGTGTGCTGTTAACTGTTGCCTATCTATTAACCAGTTCTTTACCCAGTTCACTACTTGGATCCCGCCTCTTAAGCTGCCTCAATTGCTTTATCAGTCCCCTGTGCAGCACACTGTTAAAAGCCTTGCTAAAGTCCAGATAGGCCACATCCACTGCCCTCCCTTAATCTATTTCCTGATCACACATTTAAAGAAATAGGACAATTACATACTTACTGTAATTGCTCATCTTCCAGCATATCTTTGCCATTGATCCATACTTATGCATCTAGGGCCGGAACAACTAGGACCCTGTGGGAGCTTTTTTCCTGCAGTGGGGAGCAGACTTTGGCTACTGATGTCACATGTGCACCTCACATGGTTGGCCAGTAGCGTAGTCAGCTCCCTCATGCACATCAGTTCTGTTTGCCAGGAAACAAAGTGAGAGCAATGGAGAGAACTAGATATTTTCTAGCTCAAAGGGATAGTAAAAGGATATAGAAAATAAAATAAATGACTAATTAGAACCCGACTACCAACTTAAAGACTAAGGGTTTGGACCTACCATGTGGCATCAGGTTGGTGGATCTAAAAGGTGCTAGATCTTCTTACTGCTAGCCAAACAGAAGGTGCATAGTTATAGGGAAAAAGATAGGCAGCAGCCCTGAGCAGATGGCTCAGGCAGAAATAACAAAAGAGGAAGTCCAGTTGAGATCCCTTGCAGATGAGATGATAATAGTGCCAAAATGGTAAACATTGACATCTGAGTTGCCAAAGAGTAATAACTTTGTGCTTCCAGATAGGACTTGAATAAACTCGAGAGTAACCCATAACCCTCTTTTCTGAAGGAAGAAAAGAAGGAAGAAGAGCATAGGAGGTGCAGTACTAGCAGTCTTAGGGAGACCAGACGGGTTATATCTTCTGGCATGTTGCAGGTGGAGTGGGCAAAACCCAAAGCAGAGAGAGAAGTGACAAGGATACCAACCAAAAATTCCAACATGATGAAAGAACTTGTAATGCTTCTCCCTGCAACTACAGGGATATATACTCTGTGTGAAGCTAGTACACTGATCCAAACCAAGTGCAAAACACCTCTCCAGAGACAGCATCTGCCCAGTGGGTTAGATTGGATAATGCTCAGGGCACATGTCACATGCAGCAACTAACAGGGATATAATAGAGGGCATATGCGCCAGGCAGGGAGATGGAGGATAAGGAAGAATAGAGGGAAAGGGATCACCTACCACACCTAGGAAAAAATAGTTTTTATTTTGTTTGGGGGCACAAGTGACAAGTAGTCTGCTTCCAGAGGCCTTGACTCTCAGCAGAGCAGGGATGGTGAGCGAGCAAAATCATCAGTGGTGAAAATATTCTGGAAGATCAACAATTAGAGTAAGCACTAAGTTTCATATCTTCCAAGAATTGGTCTTCACCACCGATTCGGCTTATGGTCCAGGTACCAAGCTTCCCAAAAAGGGAGGACCTGACACCCTGAGGGTAACAAATAAAAGTAAAAATCTGTGTGAAGGAGAACACCTGAGGAAGAGGTTTCTTACAGGTCTGCCAAACCAGAGACCATTCTAGATCAGATGAGTGATTGGTAGGGTGCCCCGATAGCTCCGCAGATAACCCTGCCAGAGAAGAAGTGATGCCTTTGGAACTGGGAGTTAAGTCGCTTTGTCGGGCCATGGTGTCAGTCATAGTGGTGAAGCCACACATCCGCCAAATGCAGACTCGTTCCCACCAGCCTGAGGCCACCTCACTGGCATCATATGATGCCCTTGAATGGTACCTACTAACTCCAGGCCCTTGGCAGAAAGGTAGATGGCTTGCCTTACTAACTGTGTGCTGCATAGCAGCTAGGATCGGACTCAGCTGCACCCACAAGTACTTGCTGCAAGCTGCCTGGTGCCTGATGTGCATTGATGCACATTCTGGTGCAAGCTGAAAAAATACCTTCCATGTTAAACATCTGCCTGAGCAGTCAACTTCAGGAGGTCAGTCAAATACTAGGCGACAGGACCCTGTATGGGTCTGCATAACCTCCATTCCCAAGGTGGGGTGGCACTGGTACCACTGTTGGACATCCCATGGGGCTGGAGGGAGTGTGAAGCAACATCTCCAAATTGTCCTTGAACAGTCCTCAAAGGCTCAGGGCCAGGAAGGAAGACATGATGTTTGGTGGAGATTCTAGGCCCTTGGCTTACATGGTTTTACATGCCATGATCCAGCAGCCCTGCCATTGGGACTCCTTTGTTCCCAATATTGACACTACTGTCATTTGTCCATGGCCTAGAGTCTTGAGGAAGCATGCAGGGCAGAGGGAGGCATCCTCTCTAACCAGCCATCCCTAGGGACCTCTTCATAGGTATCTCATGACCACAGGGTCTGTCAATATGTAATTTACCTCCGTGGGGCTTGAAGTATTGCAGACTTGTTGGGTCATGATGCCACATGCATGACCAACCTCCAGAGGAAGATTCCTCATAGTCAGATGCTCTTGGGAGGAAGATTTTTCCTTGTCTTGCACCCTGATGTACTTCTCTGCACACCAGGCACATATGGCAACCTGTAGCTGTAGCCAGTGGTTGTATCTAACCACATTCTTGGCTACATTGTTTGCAAAGCGAGACAGTCAGGCAGACCATTGACCTTTCTGCTCTGGGCCTGGAGGTAGCTCAGTGCCAGTCAAGGGCATCTTATGATGCCAATGAGTCAGCCTCCAGGTTGACAGGAACTGCAGTCTGCATCAAGCAGAAGTCCCAACTGACACCACTGATCTAGCGAAGGTGCTTAACTTGCACTTCAGGGGGCTCATTTCTTCCCCTAGGGTCCAGTGGAAACTGTCGGGGAACCGGCCTGCTTCTATCAGAGGAGCACCTGCCTGGCCCCGACCAGTCCCTGGTCTTGCCAAACCTGTAAGAAACCTTTACTCTCAGGTGTTCTCCCCATACAGAGGGCTGAGGGTATCTTTGTACCCTCAGGGTGAGACAGCTCTTCCCTCAGGAAGAGGGGGAAGCTAGCCCGACTAAAAGTAGGACTCATTGGTGAAGATTGCTTCTTGGAAGATACAGTAATTACACGCTACTGTAACTGTTGATCTTCCAGAATATCTTCAACATTGATTACTACACCTGTCCACCATCCCCGCTCTAGCAGAGCTAGGCTGTCTGGGCAGCTTGTAATCAAACAAACCAGAACTGCTCCTGCACTCAGAGCCAGGAGTAAAATGATTACTCCAGTGAAGGATTTTTCCACAACAGAGAGTTTCCACAAATGTAGATTTATTAGTGGGTAAATTCCCACTGAAAATAGCAAGTTGGGACAGAACTGTCAGACCAAACTACCAGTTATGGAAAATCCTCCATTAGAGTTATCCTTTACCCTGGCTCTGGAGTGCAGGTGCAGTTCTGGTTTGTTTGATTATTTAGGCGAAGCCCATACCGCACCGGCCTAGGTCTGCAGAGCGAGCAAACCTTTACTGTTTGATCTCTAGGTAGCTTATCCTGATAACGCTGGTCAGCTTCACTTAATGCCATGGCATCTTCCCAGTCCTACTTTCTGTCATTTAAAAAGGGGGTTTGGATTGGGACTTATTGCTGGGTTCCCACACCCACCAAACAAAACAAAAAAATACAAAACCTATAGCTCCCCTTCTTCTTTTCTTTCTTGTTATCCTCCTCCTGCCTGGGTTATATCTCTGTAAATTGCTAAATGTGTCCCAGTATAACTCCACATGACAGCAGCAAGCTTGTCTGTGGAGGAGTACCTGCACTGGACTGGATCATGTTACACCAGCTCTTGCACAGGTGCATCCCTGTTGCATCAGGGAAGTAGGTCATTTATCTGATGCCTTTTTCTTATGCCTATGTCGGATTATACTTTTTGTTTGTTTAATGTACAAGTAAGCTTTATTGTGTGTGGGTTTTTTTTGCAAAACAGGACAAGGAACAGAGAAACAGTACAATATATTTTCTTCTGTGCTCAGTGATGCTGCCATTCGTTTCTTCTCTTAGAGGTAACTAGGAGATGGACATATCTTGACTCCTTGGGTTCTTCAGCCCTACAGCTCTGCATGCACCAGAGACCTTTCCCTGTTTGGAAAAAGGGGCATAGATTAACTATTTTTTCAGTCAGCCGCTGTCTGGTTGTATCACTACTTCTCTGCTGTCTTGCTAGTGTGGGACTCTGGTTCCATACACAACTACACCTGGTGCCACCCTAGTGTGCCCTTTCTCTGTCCAGAGTTGGCAGTCTGGTTTTATTTATTTTTCCTGTACCCTTTCCATATCCCTTGGACTCTAGAATTTCTTAGCCCTCTCATTATTTTTCCCCACTTTCTCTCCTGGCGAATAGAACTGAGGTTGGTGAGGGAGCTGGCAGCTGCTATTGGCTGGCACAGCACCATGTAGTGGGATGTAGGTGCCCAGTAGCTGTAGCTCAAACCCCTGTCCAGAAGCTTTGCTCCTCATGGGTCCTAGTTCCTCTGACCCAGACCCATAAGTAGTAAGTAAAGGTGAAGATATTCTGGAAGAGCAACAGTATGGTAAGTACGCAACTTTCATTTTTGGTCCAACTATCTGAGAAAATGAGAACAAGTTGGAGGTGAACAAGAGGGAGGGCAACTAACATGATTAGGGAGTGCATAAAAAGACATACAAAGAGAGACTGACTGAACTTGATCTGTTTATCTAGGACAAGAGGAGACTTCCTGCTACTGTATAACCTCATTCAAAGCAATTTGCAACTGTAAAGATTGGCAATAATTAGAGGGAATTTAGTACCACTAGGGACGAGCAAACAATTTTAAGAGGATGCTGTTCATGAATAAAGTGCAAAGTATTTTTACACCCAGTGGTAGTTTGTGTGTGAAATGCACTGCATGAACTTATTTAAAGAACAGAGACAGCTTTAAGGCTGAGCTTGGCAAACTAATATCTGAGGGCAGTATATTGCATATATTACAATCTGGGCTTAAACTGGGCAGGAGCCCACTGGAACTCCGTCTCCACCACCTTTTAGACTGTGCCATGACAGTTCCACCATTTCTGTAATTTTTTCCTTGACTTCTATAGGATAGTTCCACCACCAAGGAATCGGTGTTTGAGGTTCCCCATGTAAACATTTCCAGTTTAACCACTGATTACAGTACTGTCACCAGGAGTGATGAGACGGTGTCCATGGGCACTTGCCTTCTTATGTCCTTGCCTCGATAGTATGGAACCACCAGAACAGGCAGACGGAACCTCCATTTATATTTTCCCAAGTAACCAATGCAGATCTATGGGAAGAATTTCCGTAGAGGGCTTCATTTCCCAGCAAAATATTGGAATCGCTGTAGATCTGGGAGCTTCACACAGTGTTCTAAAGACAGGCTAAACATGTGTGGTATTGGTACTGTTGTCAACCAGACTTCTGTATCCACGGTATATAGCTTGCTGCAAACTATAATTAAAGTGGTGAAGCAGAGTCTTTGTGAATGGAATGGTATAAAAGCAGAAGTTCCTCTGCATACAGAACCGCTTTAATAAGCTCAGTTGCTGCCCAGGAATAATGAAATAGTAGGCAATATTCTGCACCCTTCTCATTCAATTTTCTGCTTACTTCCTTTGTAGCTATCTCCAGAGAATGTGAATGATGTGCTGTGCGTGGCAGACATGTATCTGTTGCCAGGCCTGAAGAGGCTCTATGGTAAAATTCTGGCACAGATGCTGGATGAGGACACAATCTTAACATCTGGAAGACAGCAAACTGTTCCAACTGACACGGCTGGAGGACCAGTGCACAGAATATATGGCTAAAATAATCAGAAGGTAATGAAAGTCAGGAGCAAGAGAAGAGCTCACAGAGCTTCAGCTGGAATTTGTAATTCCTAGATTGTTTTGGTTATTGGTACCAAAACATTTTAGCCAGATGACAAAACTGTTGGCCAAACTATACACACAATATACAACCGCCTATCAAACTGCTGTAGTTATTTGCCAGTTTGAATTCTACAATTGGTAATCTGAGTAGAGAAATAACACAGAGTGACTTAGAAGTGGCAGCTCAAATTCTCACTACAAAGAATATCCGGGATTTGACAGATACAGCATACTGAATTAGGCTACTTCAAATCTGGGGCTTTTCATTGGAAAAGATAGAGGGACATGGTTGAGGTATTCAATAAATGAGGTAGAACTGCATTACAGTAGAGGGTGAGCAATTTGTATTGACAATGCAGCAAAATTGGGGATAGGAGTTTAAACAGACAGGAGGAAGGGTTATTTTATAAAGGGGTTCTGTAGTTACTTCTTGGCATAGTTCTTCAGTGGAAGTAGTAGAAGTATAGCATACATTTCTTCAAGGTAAAATTGATAAGTACCTTTGAAAAAGAATTATGGATAGAAAGGTTAGGACAGGAGGAAGGCTATGAGAGAGACCAAAGGTAATTTCCAGCCTTAAAGTTCCATGGTTTCTAAAGGTTAATCATGGCCTGACTAAAAGACAGGAGTGCAAAAGCAAAACTTAGGATTGACCTACTCAGACACAGAGAATAATGCACATTTGAGGTGAAGAACAAGCTGGTTCTCACACCTAGGAGGACAGTGATGTCAGAAAGCTCTGTGATGGCAGTCCCTCTGAGGTGTGAGAAATAGCTTGTTCTTCATGCGTAGGGTTAGTGATTTTATTGTTTATAATGTAAAATGTGCATCATGAGCAAGACAGAAGCAGGAAACTACAGACCTGTCAGTTTGACCTCAGTGATAGGGAAATGATGGAATCACTGCTGAAGGAAAGAGCTGTTGAGTATCTAGAGGCCAGTGGGGCACAGGACCCAAGGCAGTATGGATTCACAGCAGGAAGGTCGTGTCAGACAAGTCTAATTGATTTCTTTGACTGGGTGACCAGTAGTAGACCAGGGAGGGGCTGTGGACATGGCCTACCTAGACTGTAGCAAGGCATTTCTCACAGTCCCACACAAAGATTAATAAACAAATTAGCCAGCCTGGGAGTGGGTCTCAGGGTGGTAGCCTGTAAAACACTGGCTGGACAACAGGACACGGCAGGTACAGTAAATGGAGTCCACAGTGGAGAAAGGAGGGTTACTAGTGGGGTACCACAGGGTTCAGTCATCAGGGCGGTCCTTTTAATGTCTTTATAAGTGACATTACAGAGGGACTAGAAGGAAGTATATCTCTTTGCAGATGACACAAAGATCTGCAACAGGGTTGATATGCAAGGTGGGGTGGAAAGGATGAAAGGGACTTGGCAAGGTTGGAAGAATGGTCAGATGTATGGCAGCTTACATTCAACGCAAGAAGTGCAAAAGTAATGCATCTGGCAGACAAAACCCAAGGAAGAGTACACAATGGGGTGAGATACTGACAACAACAAAATGGAAAGAGACCAGGGGTAGTCATATCAGATGACCTAAAGGTGGGCCAGCAATGTGAGAATGCAGTAAGGAAGAGCTGGGGGATACTGGGATGCATAGGGAGAGGTATCACCAGTAGAAAACAGGAAGGTGTTGGCCCTCTGTACAGACAGTTGGTAAGACCACATCTGGAGTACTGTGTACAGTTCTGGAGACCCCATCTCCGCAAAGACATAGACAGGGTGGAGGCTGTCCAGAGGAGGGCAACAAAATGGTGCAGGGTCTGCACCAGAAGACATATGAAGAAAGACTAAAGGAGTTTAAGATGTATAGCCTTGAGGAAAGGAGGGAGAGGGGAACATGATAGAAAGTTTCAAATACCTCGGGAATCAAAGTCCAAGAGGGTAGTATATTTCATAAAAGAGATGCAAGAACAAGGGGCACAATTTGAAGATGGGGGGCTCAGAGGTAATGTGAGGAAGTATTTCTTCACAGAGAGGGTTGTAGATGCATGGAACAGCCTTCCTGAGGAGGTTGTAGAGTCAAAAACAGTGGAGGAATTCAAGAATGCATTGACAGACATAAGGCAATTCTAGAGGGGGTAGGAGGAAGTAGGCTGTTGGTTAACTAGGATCTGCAGCTTATCCGTTAGGTAGGGAAATGGGCAGACTAGGTGGGCCATGCAGTCCTTATCTGCCATCAAATTCTATGTTTCTGTCATTTTTTGTGTCCCACCCAGTGACTATGTGTCTTTTGATTGGACCTTGGCTGTGGAAAAATATCTAATCCAAAATAAAATGTCTGGGCAGGATACTCCCCAAGTTCTCTTTATGCTCCTTCCTCTCTAGTGCCTTAGGACTCTCTCGGGTTTGGTCATTCGGACGGATGGTTCCTGCTCTGCCTGAGGTTCTGTCCCGCCAAGTCTCCATCTTGGGACCCCTCCTCCACAGCTTCCAGTCCCCCAAGCCCCTGAGGTGGAGGAGCCTACCTCTGGTGCTCTAGCTAGTATCTGGATGGGGTGGCGAGTGTGGAGGAGAACCGAGAACAGCCTGGAGTAACCCAGCATTGAGTGTGGGGGCCCACTGACCCACTGCTGCCTGCCCAGGTGCCAGGGCCTTTTTCCATGTTCTGTGTTCCGGGGGCATGGAGGTGCAGTGATGTCTGGTGCACAATGGGCGATTCCACACCCGTGCGCAGGACTTCCGCCGATGCCCCTCTTCCTCTTTGTACGTGCTGCGTCGTTAGCGATGCTCTCGATCTCCACCTAGGGCTGCTGGAACTGCGCACACACTGCCCACCTCCCAGGAGAGGAGAGCCATCCTCCGGATGCTCGATCCTGCTGACCCCGATAACCTGAGTCCATTTCCAAACCTGGGTCGCCGTGGCATGAGGTGTGGCATCCAGCGCCTCAACCTTCACACTTCCTTGCCGGCCTTTGGGCAGGATACTGAGATTCCATCTACAGGGCCTATCTGTTGTGGTTTCAGTTTTCAGTGGGCACGAGTGGTTTGTAGGTGCTGCTGATTAGCATTTGAAGTTAAGAACAACTTTGAAAGGTAATCAGCAGCACCTGGGAAAAGTTGTTCTCAACATTCTAACTTTAAGAACAAGTTTTCAGATAATCCAGGAAATTAAGCTGTGTTTATTTTCTAGGGACACGGATATGTTGTTCATCCACACTCATTGGCAGGTATCCTTGCCGCTTTAAATCTTGCCGGAAGGTCTTCAAGCTTGCTCCTCCCACCCACCCGGTGGTATAACTCTCGGCTCCACCCCATGACGCCAGATCTTCCTTACGCTTGAAGCTCAGGTTCCTCCTTAACGCCTGCGCTTGAGACTGGTTCCTATTTCTCCGCTTTCGGATTTAAAAATAAATTTTGCGAAAAAAGACTTCAGTCTTCTATCCTCAGCGCCTGATGGACAAATCGACCGGATTTTGGAGATGCCCATGCGGGCAGAAGATGTCTCGGACGGATCCACACTCCACGTGGTGTTCACTGCTTAGGCCTTGAGCACGACCCGCAGGCTTGCGACCTGTGCTCTATCTTTCTCGGGGCCCACGCCCTCAAGACTCCCAAGCGTTCCGATTGCAACTGGGCCGCCCCGAGAAGTGCTTCTCCGTGAAGTCCAAGGAGGCCCGTTGGCGGTGTCTCGCGGCGGGGGCTCGGGCGGATCAGCTCGAGCGGATGGTCGCCTCGAAGAGGAGGCGCGGGTCAGATCTTCCTCGCGCCGCATTTATCCCGCTCTCTGGGCTCTTCTTACACGGCTTCTTTTAAGGAGCTTTGTCTGTCCTCTCCACTAAAGGAGAAGGGCTTACGCTCATGGACCTTATTCTCGGTCCAAAAGAGGGACGGGTAAGTCCCTCCGTCGACGCTCTTGGGAGCGGGAAGGTCCTCTCCCGGCCGTCGACCGTCGGCTCGGTCGACCGCTCGGCCTGCCACTGGCCTCACGGTGTCCCCTGCCAGGTCAGTTGACCGAGACTCCACCGATGAAGTCGAGATTTTCTCGACCTGTTGGACGGCTGTCGCCTTTAGCAGCTGAGATTCCTCTCCTCGGTTCCCCGGGAGGAGTTGAGGATCCGTGGCTCGCCTGTGCCTCCGTTCCGGAGCCCTCGGATGGACCATCCGAGCCGAGGAGTGCGGTTCCGGCCGACACCTCCCGCACCGACCTCGGAAATTCGGGACCTCGGTCTCGGTCTCCGGACCTCTTGCGGTCCAGCCGCGATCCCACCGCCATAGGCGGTTCGGTTCGCATCACAGCGGGCGCGTTGCTGCTTGCCCTCGCTCCTCCTTCTCGGACGCAGGGAGGCTTCACAGAATTACGCCAACGGTACGAGGACCTTATGTTGCAACAGCCCTCCTGGCCGGGAGTAAGCTCGACCGCCGCCGCCACCGAGCGGCGAACACAACCCTCGACTTATCCGAGGAGTCTGCACCCAGGCCGGTTGTTCGCCAAAACCAGCTGCTCCAATCGATTCGTGGAACTCCGCCTCCACAGCCACCACTGGGGCCCACCAAGGATTCTCGGTCGGCTAAGGGTCTACCCCATCGGTTGTCAGTTACCCCTACTCCGACCGACCTCGGCAGGTGAAGGTGGCTCAGGCCAGAGGCAGTTTCTTCGAGGAGCTCTTCCGAGTCCGAAGATGATTCCTCCTTTTTCTCCAAGCGACTGGACTTGGAGTCTTCAGGAGGTCAGTCAATGGACGATAACCCGTCGTCCTTCCTAGGACTGCTTCGGCTCATCTCGGAGTCCACGGGATGGAGCTCGAACCGTTCCAAACGGGCCAGGTATCCCTCACGGAGATTCTGGACCGAGGGATTCTCCGACGGAGGCCTTTCCGGTGGCCGAGGCCATAGCGGGTCCGGCACTGGAGCTTTGGCAGCGCCTGCTTCCTGCCCTGCGCCGCCAGGATGGCCAGGAAGTATGCGGTCCCTACCGGTTCCTTGTCCGGTTTTTGAACACCCCTCTGCTGAGGGGTTGGTTACCGACAAGCGTTTTCGGTAGCGCCCCGGCTCCGCCAGGGATGTGGACAAACCTCCTGACAAGAGTCCAAGAAATTGGACTATGTCGGGCAAAGTCTACGCTAGGCCCTCTCTCGGTTTCGGTCAGGCCAGTTCGGCCCTCATGGCACATTTTTCTCATGCCCTGTTGGGCTCCCTGGATGAGGTCATCCTCATCTTCCCGCCGATCTGCAGACTACGGTTAGCAGGTGCGACCAGGCAGGGCAGTGGCCAAACAGCAGCTCCAGACTGCTTTGGATATAGGGACTCATGTGCCAGATCGGTGCGGCCGCGAGTGGCTATGCGTGTCAAGGGTTTGGCTGAGGATATCCACCTTTACTGGATACCCAGCATGTTGGCGGTGTTCCCTTTTGGGGACTGACCTTCGGCCCTGGGGTGGAAGGTCACCTGCAGAGGATCGAGAAGTCCAATGCTACCTTGACTCGGTCTCTTCCGCTCAGAAGGACAAAGGCCGCAAACCACAGCCTTCTGTGCCCCCGGCGCCTGGACCAGTAACGCCAGGGCCAGCAGGCCCGGCCTTGGCATCCCAAACCAAGTCACGGGCTCTCTAACAGGAGGCAGGGAGGAAAAGGCCCAGGAGGTCCCTCGGCCGGTCCCTCCTCCAAGCCTGCCCAGTGACGGGCTGAGGGTGTCACCCCATTCCCGCTACTCCTTGGTCCCCGTGGGGACGGCTCCGCACTTCCGTCCGCCTGGTCCGCTGTTACCACGGACAGGTGGGTCTTGGAGGTGGTGGGAAGAGGCCTGCCTCTGGAATCGAGCAGGCACCACCCTTCAGAGCCGCGCGCCTCGGGGCTTCGGGATCCCCAGCTCACTGGCGGCTCGTCGAGCCGACATCGCTCTCCTCCTCCAGAAGGAGGTGATAAGAGAGGTGGTGGACCCTCCTTCAGACCCAGGGTTTGTGTCCAGGTACTTCCTGGTTCGAAGCGACGGGGGCTGGCGCCCCATTCTCGACCTACACGACCTAAACAAGTTCCTAAGGTCTCGAACCTTCAGGATGGTCACTCTGGCTCAGATAATACCATCCTTGGGCAGCGGCATGTGGTTCTGCTCTCTGGACTTGCAGGGCCGTGTTTTCACGTCCCTATCCGTCCGTCTCACCAGAGATTCCTTCGCTTCCGAGCGGAAGGATCCCTCTTCGAGTTCAAGCCATGCCCTTCGACTTGTCTCCGGCTCCCAGGGTCTTCACCAAATGCATGGCAGTGGTGACAGCATTCCTGCGGCGCCTAGGGGTCCGGTGTACACTTACCTGGACGACTGGCTGATAGCAGCTCCCTCCAGGAAGGAGGCGGAGTGGTCCAGAGATCTGGCCCTCCAGGTCTGCTCTCAACTGGGCCTCCTTATCAAGCGAGGCCAAGTCGAACTCGAGCGAAGCAGGTGATTCTATTCATCGGGCGCAGCTCGACTCTCTTGAGCCAGAGCGGCTCCCGCGGACAGGGCCGAGGTTCTTTCCTCCTTTGCCCGATCATTTCTGGTTGGGCATTGCGCCTGCCCGGGACTTCCTGCGCCTCCTGGGTCTCATGGCGCCTGCACCAGCGTGGTCCGTTGGGCCCGCTGGAACATGCGCCCCTTCAGTGGGGACTGGCCAGCCAGTGGTCACAACGCTGCGATCCCTTGACCAGCTTGTGTCGGTGACACAGGGGATGTGGAACGCCTCCAGTGGTGGACTGTTCCAGATCATTTGCAGGAGGGCATCCTGTCATTCCGCCCCGAGCCGACGGTCTCTATCGACCGATGCCTCTCTGATGGGTTGGGGTGCCCATCTGGGGAACACCGGGCTCATGGCCTCTGGTCCCCGGGAGTCCCGATGCCACATCAACCTGCTGGAGCTCCGAGCGGTCCGCCTAGCTCTCACCGCCTTTGCTCTGCTCCTCCGGGGTCAAGTGGTCCGAGTCCAGACGGACAATACCACGACCATGTACTATCTAAACCGCCAGGGCGGGACGCTGCTCCATGCTTCTATGCAAGGAAGCTCTCCGTGATTTGGTCACTGTGATGAGCCTGGAGGTGGATCTCCTAGCCATTCACATGGCAGGAGCTCCAACACCCTGGCCGATGCCCTGAGCCGGATAGGGGCTGCATCCCACAAGTGGTCTCTCCTGCCGGAGTGTACAGCATCTGTTCTCTCATTGGGGCACACCTCAGGTGGACCTGTTTGCCTCCAGGAGAACACGAGCTGAGTCTGTTCCATGCCCCCCCTCAGCAGGGCTCGCTGCAGGGGATGCCTTCTCGAGGCAGTGGACCCCGACCTCTTTACGCCTTTCCCCATTTCCCTTGATCCACAAGGTGCTTCTCAAGGCGAGGAGGGACAAGGCGCAGGTGATTCTGATAGCCCCAGACTGGCCTCGCCAGTTCTGGTACCCAGATCTCCTCAGTCTCAGCTCCAGGACTCGCGGCAGCTTCCAGCTCGCCCGGACCTGCTCTCAGTCAATCAGGGGAAGGTGTTCCATCCGACCTTCAATCCTGCACCTGACGGCCTGGTTCCTGGCGGCTAGAGTTCCAGGCCTTGGGTCTTTCGTCGAGGTCCTCAATGTAGTTGCGGCGTCCCGTAGGAGTCGACCAGAAAATGCTATGCCTTCAAATGGAAAAGGTTTTCCATTTGGTGTCAGGGCAAGGGCTTGGACCTTCCTCCTGTTCCTTGGCAAGCATCTTGGACTATTTATGGTCCCTTTCTAGTCAAGGGCTTAGGTCGGCGACCCTAAGGGTGCACCTAGCAGCCATCTCTGCTTACGAGCGCGGGCCGGGAAGCAGTCGATGGCAGGAGGAGAAGGTGGTCTGGCGCTTTTTCAAGGCCTGATCACATTTCCTCCAGTGCAGGAACCCCCACCTCCGTGGGATCTACTGCTGGTACTGGCAAGCTGCTGGGCAGCTTGGAACCTATGCACAGGTGTGCTCTCTCTCACCTGTCGTGGAAGACCGCCTTCTTGGTGGCTATCACGTCAGCCAGAAGGATGGGAGAGCTCCAGGCGCTTTCCATCGAGTCTCCTTACCTGGTCTTCCACAGGGACAGGTTGTCCTGCGCCCCCACCCAAAATTCCTTCCTAAGGTGGTGTCGGAGTTTCACCTTAACCAGGTGTTGACTCTGCCGGTGTTCTACCCCAATCACACCTGAGGTCTAATATAGGCTCCATACTCTGGACCCTAGAAGGGCGCCGCTATTATAAGGAGCGACGGCTGAAATTCGGGAGAGGTTCGCCAGCTGTTTGTCACCTACGCTGAAGCCGCATCTGGCAGACCTGCAGCCAAGCGGACGATAAGCAGGTGGGTAACCTCCTGCATAGATCTCTGCTATAAGTTGGGCATGGAGCCTCCCAGAGGATAGAGCTCATTCTACCGCCATACTGCTCAACGGTGGCTGCTTCCAGGGACGTCCCTATCCAGGAAATCTGCAGGGCTGCTACCTGGAAGTCAGCAAACACCTTCATTACCCACTACCACATCGACCTTGAGTCACGCGGGATGCTGGTTTTGGGGCCTCGGTTCTCAGTCTCTCTTTCCCAAGTAAGTATTGAGATGTGCGTCTTGCCGCCTCCTCCGGAGAACTGCTAGGAGTCTGCCAATGAGTGTGGATGAACAACATATCCATGTCCCTAGAAATACAGGTTACTCACTGTAACAGGAGTTCAGGAATGGTATATGTTGTTCATCCTGACTCCCACCCGACCTCCCGGCCCGGCGACAACCTGAGCTTCCAGCGGCCAGATCTGGCGCATGGGGCGGAGCCGAGTTATACCACCCGGTGGGTGGGAGGAGCAAGCTTGAAGACCTTCCGCAAGATTTAAAGTGGCAAGGATACCTGCCAATGAGTGTGGATGAACAACATATACCATTCCTAGAACTCCTGTTACAGGTGAGTAACCTGTATATACTGCAGTTGTGATACTCTTGTCTGCTGACACAAAGCTAACTGCATGTTTAATGACATTCAAGAAATGCCAGCGTTTTTCTTAACAGCATCTTCCTTTACTGAAACCATGCAAAATGTTAATGTAGTATTTAATCTTATTTTTTCCAGTATTTGGAAGGCAGTAGGTCTAGTGTTTAGAAAAATTAAATAACAATAGTAATTTGTTTTTATCTGATAAGTAGACTGCCTACAGTATTTTGCATGATATAGTTTTCTGTCTGTTTACAATTTTCATTGGTCACATATTTATCATTTCGTTTATAAAGTAAGGGTTTTTGAATCTTGAGATGGGCACCCAGTAAAATAAAATATTTTTGAGTGTGGCTTCTGATGTCAGCAGTAGCTCCATGTCATATTTGGTTTATACACTAGGGACCCTAATTTAGCAAAAGAAAAGACAGAAATTACTTACTTTGTGTGTCTCCAACTACAGAAGGTCAGGTGAGGAAGATGTGACAAAGGGTATGGAATGAGACGAACATAGGTCATGGTAGTTTAGTCGCAGTGCTCAAGCACAAAGTATCAGGCAGATCCAAATACCACCTAGGAGACCTAATGAACCAAATTACTGCTGAGGGCCCTTCCCAAGCCTGGCATATGTCCCTTGGCCAGAAAACAGTGGGAACTGTGGAAACTTTGCTCAAAGATAGGAGCTGTCGGGGAGGGGAGTCTACCTACATGGATTCAGTTCACTATCCCCACTGGCAGTTAGCTGGTTAACAGCTTAGTCCATGACATCTTCAAGCTAAGCTCCTCCTGCCTCCCATGGTGCATGTCTCTGGCTCCATACCATCGACATCGGATCTTCTTTTCTGCTGGAAGGACAGATCTTCATTGAGAGAGATCTTCATTGGGCCACACCTTTGGAACTGTAAGCCGTCTGCTTCAGAGCCACTCAAAATTTTTGATAGCTGGGTGACGCCTACGATTACGTATAACGCCACTCCTTATACAGCATGGGTGGTCCCAGCACTCCACAGGTCATTCTTCCATCATCAGCCTCTTCGGATCTTGCTGAGAAACAATGCCATTGTTTATTGACTTTTCTTTTACTCAGTTAACTTTGTTACTGTTGCATGCCACAGTCGAAAGACCTTCTATTAGTGTTTTGTACCTGCAGCCAGATGATTTATAAGGATGTTTATTCTGTCTTTGTTTGTTGCTTGGGTTTATCCCACAAAGTCATGTCCTGCGTGATCTGCCAGCAATTCAACCAGGCCATGAAGAGATCGCATGGGACGGTTTTAGAAACCTTTATTGCTTAGAAGCCCATTGATGCTACCAAGGAAGCAGGTTCCACGCTGGCTTTTCCTCCAGGTCAACAACAGCTGCCCTGGTAAATCTGCCAGCGTTAGATGACAGTTTTGCTGCCATGATTGTTGAAGTCCAGGGACATGGAGAAGGACAAGTTGGCTAAATTGTCTGACCGTCATCATACGAGTAGCAGAATAAAGTGCTTTGTCACTGGTAAGGTCCTGGCCTCCACTTCATCAAGAATGTATGCCCAAAAGAGTTGTCGCCTGCTGCTTCAGCTTCAACTCCAGCAGCCCCACCCCACCTCCTCCGACATTCATCAGACCCCAAGGTCAGGGTTGGCTAAGGCATATCTGCGGGGATTGGCAGTTCTGGGATGTGGATGTGGTGTACTATCCACACTTCCCTTTCAAGGCTTAAACTTGCAGGATGTCTTTAAGCTGAGCTCCTCCCACCCACCCGGTAGTATATTCCTTGGCTCCACCCCTGGACGTTAGATCTCCTTTCTGATGGAAGTGTCAGGTCTCCTCTGCAGCTCTGTGTGCTGTATAGGTCTCTACTAATGAGACATTGGCAAACTTTGTTTTTACAAAACTAGCGATCTTCTCGGTTCTGCTCCAGTCATTCGACATTTGTGATGAAATGCGAGGTATCCAGAGCGGATCCAGGCTTCAAACGTGTCCATTGCAACCAGATGATGTCACGGACAGAACCACACAATTGTGCATCTACAGCCTCAGGGCAGGGCATGACATGAGCACCTGCCATCTTTGCAAAAACCTTACTCCTTCGGCCCTTCAAAGACTACTACACCTGTTTTTTTTTTTCCTCAGCCAGCCTGAATGGGACCCTCCCGTGAGGTGTAAGGACTGCCATAAGGTGATCTTTGCAGCTACAGGATCTGCATCCCAGCTCTTCAGTGATGGAAGAGGCAATGGCAAAAGCTGCAGCACGTGCTCTGTCAGTCTCAACACTGCTTCTGGTGGAGGCCACTGTCGGTGTCATCTCCGAACCTTTCAAGACATGTGAAAGTCACTCCAGACCTTTGGTGAAGAACCCTTCCTGCCACAGCAAGTCGTTGTCCAAGCTCCCATGATTCCTTTGACCGCTTGTTGCTCGTCAAGCCCACCTTGGTCAAAGCCCAGGCTGCTATCTCCACAGTAACCCCATCAGGCTTGCTGGCCTCAACACAGGCCAACCAGGCGGTCAAGGTTTTTCTTGTCCCGATCAACCCATTGTCAGAAGGGATCGAGAAGACTTGATGTCTCAGAACCCAGTCCTTTAGGCCCTCAGGAGGTCAGAAGCCGGTGGATCTGGCTGTCTCCTCCCAGGAACTGCATTCTTCTGGGCTTGTGCAGTAGGAGCCAGTCCATGTAGCTTTTCATGGCCCTCCACCTGCCTCCTCACTGTAGATGGCCATGTCATCAGTCAAAATCGCAGTTGAGGGATTCCTCATACTCCCAGTCTCGATCGTTTAGGAGGCACTGCCATGGGCTCCTCATCCTCGCCATTATCCATTGAAGAGAGGCTCTGTTGCAGGATAAGGCGGAGCTATGAGCCTTGGTTAGGGCTCTGCCCTTGACCCTGGCAATCCCCTGGTCATCACCAGTCCAACCCATTCCGATACTGCCAAGTGTCAACAACACCTGGATCTTCCTCAGTGCAAGCGGAACCACCGCCATGGCAGTCATTGCAGGGAGCCCCTACCATGATCTTCCATCCAGCTACCAGCTTGCCAGGCTAGTTATCCATGGAGATGCACAAACCAAAAGCTGTAGCACCCACAATCCGGACAGAAGACCAGGACATCAACGATTCAATTTAATCAGTCCTTTGTTAGAAAATGTGCTAATAAAAACACTGGCCATGGTGGCTAGCAAGATAATTACTGACGCTTTCTCCTAGTACACTGCTAGGCTTCTTCAGACTAATGTAGAAACAGAACAAGTGCCCACTTCTTATAATGTTCAGATGTAACTCACGAGGTACCGAACACTATGAAGCAGAGCTGCATACTCCTTCCAGCATGTCAGTTTCCACAGGGCAGTGTTTGTCTGAACATTGCTATGCATTGACATCTATGAAGGAGCACAGAATGCGTTTGCAGTTTTGGCATTCCGCAGGTGGATTTGCAAGTTTGGTATTTTCAGCCATAGAAAGCACAAACCGTTGTTGGGAGAGGCTAATGTGACAATCAACACCCAGGTGGTGAGTTAGAATTGAACAGTTATATTGTAAGCCTGAGAAATTAGTCCTTAAAGGATGAGAATATACTGGCACAAGATGACCCTTGAGGCCTATTTGGCCATTAAAATAGTACCAAGTGGGATCAGATCAGAGTAAGGGTAAGTGACGGTAGGGCTGAGACGCTGCTCCTCCCCTGTGTGGCAACCTCTTTTTCTCCCAGGTTTGGAGGATCAGGGATTTAGGATGTGGGATGAGAGAGAGGATGCAGTGTGTAAGGGATCTGTATGTAGGCCCGCATATCGCCTCCCTTAAGGAGTTAGAGGAAAAGAGGGATTACGGTAAGCATATGTTTAGATTCCTGCAGGCTAGAGATTTTGCCTGTAGTCTGGGCAGACCAGATTCGCAGTTAGTGCCCCAGCAAGGTTTGGAACTGACCATTTGTAGAGCACGTGTATAATCCTAAGGGGTGATTGCAGGTGGTGCGATCCTTAGAGAGACCCTGATAGAAGAAAGTTCGGGCAAAGAGTATTATGGGAGAAGGACCTTGGGATGGCGGTTTCAGAGCCGAATTGGGAGTTGATGATGGGAACTCATTTGGGCCTACTACTATCTAATAGATACAAGGAGTCGGCATATAAGTTTATACATAGACTTTTTTACCCCCGGTAGTGGTCCATAAAAGTCGCTCAGAGATATCAGAAACATGCCCTCGATGTAAAAGGAGGTGGGTACGTACATACATTGCTTTTTGAAATGTTCCCGGATACAGAGCTTCTGGAGGAATATTGTAGGGTTCATAAACGGGAAGACAGAGGCCAGGGTATCCCTTCACCCGATAGAGCTCTTATTTGGAATAGAATGGGAGGAGGAAGGGAATGGAGTTTGCATAGGAAGTGGTTAAGGTGGCACTGGCAATTGCCAGGCAGTGTATACTGAATACTTGGATTTCAGCAATGAACCCCTCACTTGAACAGTGGAAAGCACTGATAGTTTCGCTCTGGCGATGGAGAGAAGGGCTTATCAACCCAGGAGAGAGTAGAGAGGTTTGATATCATATGGGGCCCTCCTCTCATCTTTACCGCAGGAGGGTTTAGTGGTTCTGAGCTAGGATGTTCTGAGGAAGGGTATAGTGCAATGTAGGTTTGTATCTTGAAGCCCTGCCATATGAAGAACAAGTGGAATATTTTATGCATGGTGGAGAGACTAGACTTGATAAAGTAGGGATATGGTGTGGAGAGAGTAAATTGTGCCTATGACCTTTGATGAATAGTGGTTCTGAACGTGACTATAATTAACTGTTGCTATATGGGCATTTGAGTGGGTGTGGATATCTGTAAATAGTTGATTAATAATTTTCTCAGGATCAATTTTGTATCTGGTTGGGGGTTAATTTTTTTTTTTTTTTCTACAAGACTGGAATATGGATTATGTCATTGTGGTGCTGTTTTGGAACCCTGCACATAGTGTCTAAATATGCACAGTGTAAATTGCGGGTATTAGGGAAGAATGTTTTATATAATGTATGTACGCAGTGGCAGATTAAGCTGTACATTTTGTTGCCTGTAGAATTTTGTTAGAAAAGCAAATAAAAATATTACACCAAAAAAAATAGTACCAAGGGATCTTCAGATAATCCAGAAACCATCTTTTGGAACAGACAGTGCTGAATTTATGAAAAGATGGCAAGGCAATATGCAAGAGGCTTCCATTAAAACATAGAGCTAATTTTAGAATTTGCACAGCCAATTAGAGATGAGTTAACTGCTGAAATTAGCTAAGTAGAAGCATTGTTGAAGTGGGTAGACGGAGTGGAGGGACAGACTGAAACAGATTGCTGTTAGAAAGTCACTAGGTATGATGTTAAAATTAAAAAAACAGAAAAAAGTTATGAGACGAAAAAGACTATCAAAACAATTGTGTCTTTGATTGGACTGAAACAAAAATGTGGGACTTAAATCCATTTTGAAAAGGAACAGTAATAGCCCTGGTGACTCAAGCAATGGGAAACAATTCTGGATTATTCTACAGGTCCCTCAGATACTGATGAATTTGAAGCCCCCATAGAGGAGAATCAGAGATGGGACAGTCTCCAGTTTATGCCAGGGGGCTCAACTCGTCAAAGGCAATGCAAAGTGCAGGTTCAGACTGTTCATTTTCAAAGGTGGGGGCAGCATGGAAGAAGAGGAAGGAATGTATATTAGTACACCAAATGCTAGATGAAGCATATATGCATTTAGCCGACTTCCACCATTACCTCTACACCCACCCCACCTCTTCCTCTTAGTTTTTCAGAAACTAACTCAACTGATTGTACTGTTAGCAATACTACCACGCCAACTATCAGAAACGACTATGCAGAAAATATTACTTTGATGCCAATTATCAATTTGTCTTATGTTTTGTCTGAAGCTGAGATTTCTATTTTGAGTAAAGGTCTAGGTTTTGCCCAACCACAGATATTAACTTTTCAACACTTGTGTTGATTTGCCTAAGTTCGGGCGATTTTGACCTTTAGATGTATTTATAAGGGTGTTGAACAAAGTGCTACCACTAGGCCTTCTGAACCTCGCTTTATGTCCCTGATCTGAGTGTTGTCCCCCTAAACCCGGTAGTTTCTACTTTCATTCGCAAGTGTGAATTGGATTTGGAGAAATTACAAAAACTGCCTCAGACCCCTATAGAGATGACTGCAGCAAAGAAGAGCGTTATGCCCTGGAAAACATTAAGTGAAAATCAGAGCATCACTATAAAGGCTGCGGATAAGGGTGGGGCAGTGTGGTATTAAATACAGGGATTATGTGAAGGAAGTTTTGAGATTGCTGAGTGATACTTTTGTAAAAGGTCTCTACAGTTGTTGTAGAACAATTTAAAAGTGAAATTGATACCCTACTTAAAGAAAGTTGTACAAAGGGTTACATCACCGATATTTTATATAGAACCCTTATGGTAGATTGTCCAGTAATCCCTGTAATTTATGCCTACCTAAATCCACAAAAATCCAGTTCAGCTACCTGGTCGACTAATAGTTTTTGGACAAGGGTGGTTGACAGAACCTTTTTCGATGTTGTTAGATCAGTTTCTGCGGCCTGTAGTATAGAAATGGAGGTCCTGTATAAAAGATTCCACTGAGGTGGTTAAAC
The DNA here is from genome assembly GCA_016271365.2 of Neoceratodus forsteri. Lineage (NCBI taxonomy): Eukaryota > Metazoa > Chordata > Ceratodontiformes > Ceratodontidae > Neoceratodus > Neoceratodus forsteri. The sequence goes on along the minus strand of CM028129.1, from coordinate 244,524,710 downwards.
TAATGGAGGATATGTGTGTTGAACCACAGGGTTTTTGGCAGTAGTAGATGTGAACTCCTTATACACTGTAATCCCACACCAACAAGGACTGGAGTCCCTAACGATTTTCTTGGATACCAGAGCAGAGGCAGAGCGGGCGAGATCCCCACATAGTTCTTGGTTACATTGGCAGAAATGGTGTTGCATAAGAATGTCTTCCTCTTTCAAACCAGCTGTATCACCAAATACGTGGCACAGCCATGGGTACTGCCATGGCCCCAAGTTCACGCAAATCTATTTGAAGGAAATGGGAGATATATTATCTGTACAGCATACACAAACTATTTTTTCTAAGCTGGATTTGTGGGGTGCTTTATAGATGATATACTTATAGTGTGGAAGGGCACACAAGATGCATTTAAACTGTTCATTGATTGGATGGAGAGCACTAGTAACTGCCTAAGGTACAAATACAAACTGAATCAGAGGGAAATAACATTTCTTCATTTGAAACTCTATAAACTCTATGAAGATAATAACGGGGAGTTTGTACAACATTATTTCAAAAAGTACAGATCACAATAGTCTTTTAAGATATGACAGTTGCCATCCATACCACGTGTGGTTCAACATAGCTAAAGGCCAGCTGGTAAGAACCCCGTGAAATTGCACAGAAAGTTCGAATTCAGCCAAACAAGTGCAACCCAGGTGCAAAGGTTCTTAGATAGGGTTACAGTAAGCCTTGTATTGCCTCAGCCATACAGAAGGTGGACAAAATGGACAGGGTCAGACCTTGTGTAACATAGGATCTGAACTAGAAGTTGCTAGTACTTGCCCATTTGTTACTAACTTCTAGGAGGGCAGATCAGGTAAAGCAGATCATTTACAGTAATTGGTCTATTTTAGAACTGGAAACCAGACTTGCAGATGTAGTAGAACAAGGTCCAAAAGTGGTTTTCCGGATGTAAGAGCATCAAAGACATGGTGGTAAAAACATAGTCCCTGGCCCAGAACCACAGAAACAGTCCTTGTTGGCTGCAGCCCTGTGGGTACTATATCGGTGTGGCAACTGCATTTATTGCAGTTATGTCACCACCTGTAAAGAATTCAACCATCCTACCACGGGAAAGTGACTGTGTTGAAAGATTTCATTACATGCAATAGTAGTGGGGTAGTTTACCTGCTAAAGTGTGAATGTGGAGCATTTTATGTAGGCAGGACTGTAAGAAAATTAAAAGTTAGAATTGGTGAACATGTGAGGGCAGTGAACAAAGGAGACATGTCATAAGCAATAGTTAAAACACCTAGCTGAGAGCAGAACTGGGAACCACAAATTTTGTTTCTTAGGTATTGAAAAGGTAAAGCTGGGGGAGATCTAAAGAAATTTCTGGGACAAAGAGAAAGCTTTTGGATTTTTTCATTAGGAGCACGTAATAATAAAGGTTTAAATGATAACATAGACCTGGCAGTGTTCTTAAGGAAATATAGGTGTTAGAGGCCTGAAATTAATAACAGGGACCAACTAACAAATAAGCAACTTATATAGGGGCACAATTCGAGTTGTGCAAAGTACTGCCTTTTTTATACTTATTTTATTATAGGTAGGTTCAAGATACAAACACTTAATTAAACAATAATAATACATTTTGAATTTAGTATACATTAAGAATGATTTCAAGTTCAACTTATTCATTCATATATTCACTTGTTCCTCCTCTTCCCCTTTTCGTGAAAAGAGGAGAGAACACTGAATAAGGAATAAAAAGAAAGAGAAAACAAGCTACATAAAAAGTACAGCTTTAAGGATAACCAACCTCTTTTTGTTTTTAGTAAAACATAACAGTCCAGGATGTGTTCATAAAGAGCAGTACTTAAAACACTGTTTTTGTTTTCATTAAGTCATTAACTTGAGGTCAGGAAAGGAGTCATCTGGCTCGGAAGGAAGGTCCAGTGTCCTCTATAATTAGGTTATAGCTACCAACTATCATAAAGTAACCACCTAGTCCATTTTTGTTGGTATGTTTGTGGTCTCTGGCTAAGGTTAATTGTTAACTTTTTCATCCTGTGTATGGATTCAGTCACCTCCCCATTCCTCTACCCTCGGGCCATGGCTGAAGCCAACTCCTAGTAAAGGCTTTTATCTGCTGCCACCAAGATTACCTATAAGTACTTTCGTCTGTATCCTTCATTTCTAGGAATAAGGCCCAGCAATAAATGTTCGGTCCCAGTTGGGACTGTAACAAAATACTGTTCAAATGGTGGATCACCCTCTCCAAAATGAGGAGATAACTGGACAAGACCAGAAGATGTGGCCTGTGTGGCATGGCTATCTCCACAGTACCTCCAACATTTTGATGTGCCCCATTAAAATGGGCTGCCTGAGCCGGCACCAGAAAATACTGGGTCCTCAGTTTCCAACAGAAGTCCCTCCATGTCAGTGAGCCAGTTGTTGACCTTGTGCTTCTCCACGTCAAGGACCATTGCTTGTCCGTGATGGGAGTCGCTGATCTTGTTCCCATCTGTTTTCATAGATTGGGAAGAGTTTTCCATGTCTGCCATGTATTTGTTATATAGTAATGAAATGGCATGTTCTGCTTCTTGAGGGCCCCATATCCTAGGGAATAAGCTATTCTCCATTGGGGTCAGGGTCCTCTAGCATTGATTTATTAATCTGTATATTCTGGTACTCTCTCAGCTGGTAGTATCTAATTCTATCCATTTGCTGTAAGCCATGTTTCTCCTGCATTGCTTCAAAGAAAGCATTGTGTTACCTATCATTATTTGGTAGGCGCCAAAAGGCCTCTCTGACTTGTATCTGGTACCGCCTGTCAAGTGTGGCTGGTGCAACTGGTGGTCAAAGGCCAACCATCTGTGTTCCAGAGTTGCCTGCAGGTAGTACCTCATGTACCCTTCTTCCAGCCCTCTACAACAGCTTTTGTCAGAGAAACCCTTTATTTCATCTGGGCCCTGTGGCCTAAATAGCGCAGCCTGCAAAGGGGGCTACCCTGCCTCCAAAGATCCATTCTCTTCCAGTGTGTATCATATTCTTGGTTGCCCCAGAGCAAAGCGACCCTCATCTGAGCCGCCACCCAGTGATCCTGTAAACAGGGAAGGCATGGCCTCCTCTTACTTCAGGAGGTAAAGGAGAGATTGTCTTATTCTGGGTTTTACCCTCCACAAGAAGAAGAACATACTCTGCCAGTTTTCCAAGTCTGTTTGGGCCACAACACACGGGACACATTGGAACAGATAAAGAAGGTGGCAGTGCATTTGTCTTGAGGGCTTGCACTCTAGCACAAAGTGATAATGGCAGTAATGACCATCTTTGAAAATCATTTTTAGTTGTCCTATTACAGGTGGGTAATTCAGTTCCCTTAGGTGTGCATTGTCCTTTCCCAGCTTAACCCCCAAATATTTAATCCCGCCTGGTCCCAGAACATCGGGTGTTTTATTTTGATCTCCTGGCTGGGGTATAGTGAAAACACAATATTTCTGTTTTGTATTGTTTCATTTATATCCAGCTAATTTTGAAAATTCCTCTAACTGGCGGAGCACGGAGGGAAGCGATGTCTCTGGTTCTGTCAGATACAGAAGAACATCATCGAGTACAGGGCCAGCTTGTGGGGCTGCCCCTATAGTATTCCCCTTTATTTCTGGGTTCTGATGAATACTCTGAGCAAGGGGTTCAATAAAAAGGCAAACAATAATGGGGACAAAGGGCACCCTTGTCGTACTCCGTCCAGACCAAAGGCCTCTGATATGTGGCCATTTGCTCTGACATGCTCATGTGATTCATATAGTTTAAATATGGTTGTTATAAGTTGCTTCGGGAACCCAAACTGGAAAGGACCTCCTCAAAAGGGCCAAGACACCTGTCAAAGGCCTTTCAAAGCATCTAAGCTCATTATCATGATGGGAGCTTTGCAGATTAATATGATCTATTATATGGGTTGTTCTACTAGTTATCCTGGGCTTGTCTGCCCGTATGAAGCCTGTTTGGTCTATGTGTATTAGGGAGGGAAGGTATTTTGTATACGTCTTGCCATAATAGAGGTCAATATCTTATTGTGTGTATTCAGTAATGATACTGGGCAATAAGAAGGGCATTTAACAGGGTCCTTTCCTGGCTTGGGTATCACCAGATCACCGCCTGGCCTATGAAGGAGGGGCGTGACCTCTCCCGCAACACCTCTTCATATACCTGTGTAAGGCATGGGTTGTACCCAATCCCCAAAACATTTATAGAACTCTGCGGGGAGGCCATCTGAACCTCGGCATTTACCTACTTTAAGCTGCTTTATTTCACCCTTAATCTCCTCTACCCAGCTGGGCCTATTAGGAGCTCCCCTGCTCCTTAGTTAGAACCTGGTTAAGCATCCCAAAAATCATGTATGCTGTTATCTCCCACATCTATCTCCTCTGTATGTAATTTTACATAGTAGGTCTTAAAAGCATCTCATGCATCTCAGGACCCTTGTACCACTTACCTAAACGAGGCATATCCTCGCTATTGTTGCCTTCGCTTTCTTGCCCTCAATCTACTGGCTAAAAGCTACATGAGCGGGTCCTCTGTAGTATTGTTGTCGTAAAAGAGTAATTGCTGTTCCACCTGATAATCCAGGATTCCCATCAACTCTCTTTTATACCCTAGAAGCTGTCTCTCACGCTCCTTATCATATTTTTGTTTTTGTTGTCCCTCTAGGTCTTGGATACGCTTGGTTAGTGTAATCTTCTAGCTTCCCTGCCCTCTTTTCCGGAGGCTAATTGTATAAACTTGCCTCTCAATTACGCTTTTGCAGCATCCCAGCGGATCGCTCAAGTAGGTTTCCTGCTCATTATTTTTCTTTAGATATGTTTTATATGTCTGTAAGATTGTATCCTTAATCTCCTTGTCCCATAGAAGTGAGATGTTCAAATGCCAGAAAGTGTTACGGCAAATCTCCCTAAGTCTTATTTGTGTATATGGGCGATGGTCTGATAAGAGGAAGTCCCCATCCAAGACTCATAAACCCTGTGCACTTCATCTGGCCGGGACCAGAAAGTAGTCTAGTCTCGATATATGTTGTGTGCTGCAGAGAAAAGGTGTAATCTCTGTCAGCTGTGTTGGTGTCTCCAAATGTCTGAGACCCAGCTCTCCCAACAATTTCTGGACCTTTCTAGCTATGTTATGTGGTTTCCTCACTTCAGAGTCGTCCATGTCTGGGTTTAGGGGGTAGGTTCAGGTCTTCCCACATATCAATATTCCTCCCCATTCCAATAGTGTGGTCATAAACGCGGGTATTCAGATAGTGCTGAGCCCTGGGGAAAGTACATCGATGCTAGTGTTACCACGCTACCTCAAATTTGCCTTTTAACATTGCATAACGTCCCTCTTTATCCACTCTTGAATCCATTTTCTCAAATGGAGTCTTAGTTGGGACCAGCACCACTGTGCCTCTACGTCTGCCATTTTGTAAGATGCAGCGCCATCTCTTGGAATCCAGTTTTAAGCATTTGTTATGCTCCCTTGACAGACAAATGGGTCTCCTGCAAGAATAAAAATCTGTCGAGGCCTTCTTTGCCTGACTCAAAATCTTGCTTCTCTTGATTGGATCTGTGAGACCATTGATGTTGTAGTAGCAGCAGATCATCACCTTACTTCCATCTTGAGGGCAACATTTAAACTTTCTTACTTGGGGCCCCCCAGAGACTCCTCCTGAAGTTCCCTGCCTCAGACTCCATCCCTGTACTGCAAAACAGTTCTCTGAGTAGTACACATCCCAGAAACAGATCAGATAAGTAACAATTGTATTAGTAAAATAGTAAACCATGTCAGCCAACCGGCCTGTAAACAATAGAATTTAAATGACCACCAAGGTAGAAGACCATATTTTGGGTCTCTTCTCTTACCTACACCCTATCAAGGAGAAGGTAAGCCCAGAGGAGTATCCAGTGTCTCCACAGTGGGAGACCCTCACCAGGAGCTCTTGCATGTTAACTACTGCTCCATGCTTATCTCTGTGACCATCTGCTGTATTGGTCAGAGAAGCACTGAATTAGAAGCACTGAGTGTTTAAACAGCAACAAATAATTGTTGGCTGGGCAGCTTCAGTGCTGGTGCTCATCCCCTGACACTTTTGCTCTAGGTTACCACAGTTAGGGTTGGATGAATCGGCTCCTTCCACCCCAAGTCAGAAGGTTCCCTCCCCGGGGTCAGCCCTCAATCAAGGAGCGGTAAACCACAACCCATAGCCCATCCTAGGACAGTCAGCCCCACAAGCTCTAGAAGTTTCACTGAGGGCATTTAGCATCTTCATTGTCTTAACCTGTACCCATTCTAAGTTATTTTGGTTGCGGCTCAGCCCCAAGACAGTAGTCGCCCGAGAGGTGTCCGCCACCATCTTATCCAGCACTAGAGCCAACCTCGAGTATTGTTAAGGAGGCACCAAAACCCGCAGTTATCCCCCTCCCTCACCGATCAACCGCTTAAAGTCAACCGCAGGAGGAGCCAGTAGACCACCTCATACTACATATGTACTCCACTCACAGTTTAACTCTGAGGTCCCTTCAGCTCACTTATTCAAATCACTGTTCAAAACAGATGGCAGGCACTCCTCCCCTACCCCCGCCAAACTGGCCCAATGGAACCCGCCACCTGGATAGGCTCCCAGCCCCTGCCCCCACTCCAGCAACATCCCCACCCTGAGTCAACCCCCACCGGGGCCGATTCTCAAGCCCCAAACCTCTGTATCCATGTATGCAACCAAGTGAGGGTATATTACACAAATCCTGCCCTCTAACATGTGGAACCCATCTATTTAAGTATGATAAAACCAGCATTATTAGATATAATAGTGCTTTTCAGATGTAGTCCCTGAATCCCTTGGTCCACAAGTTGTAATGCTTATTTAAGTTCATCAGAAAATTGAGACATACAGTCAGTCTCTTACTACTACTTATGCTTCCTTTAGGTTGCAGTCTCTTTCAGGTAGTGGGCTGATCTCAGTTAGTTACATGCTTGCTCCACGAGTCCCCATTCTGTACTCTGCGTGGGAGCACCGCTTAGAAAGAACCATGTCCCACACTCTGGATGTGTCCCTGTAGGAACTGCTGCCTGGTCTTAACGGTCCTTTAGTCGACCAAGTTCTCTCCGTAGTTGTTGTGGAGTTTGATGATCTTGTAGCGCTGGTAGTGCAAGCCCTTGTTTCTCCAAAACTCTTTGGCATCTCCTAGTTCTTGAAACCGCAGTTGGCCCTTGTCTGTTAGCATTTTCAATGTGGCAGGGTACTCAACAAGGCTTTGTAGCCTTTTTGCTGTAACATTTTACCACATAAAGGGCTTGTCCCCTCCTCATTAGCAATTGGGGTGAGACGTTAGGTCAAAATACAGACGGACGCCCAAAAGCACAAATTTATTTGGACCATGCCAGTGAGAGCAACTCCTCCTTAACCCTATAATCTAAAAATGCCATCACCACGGATCTAGGTCTGGCCTTCGGATCACGGGCAAGGTACCAGGGATCTATGGGCTTGGATTATATCTAGGCATTTGTCCGAAGATAGGCTCAGTATCTCCGGAGGAAGGAGTCCATAAAGGCCATCATGTTCCTGGTTTCCATGCCCTCTGGCAAGCCATGAATTTGATGTTGTTCCTCAGATTATGATTCTCAAGCTCCTCCAACTTCTGTTCTAGGGACAAGGTACGCTGATGTAGTTCTAAGAGGGCTGTGTTATGGGAATCGGTGGTCTGTGTGTAGTCTGTGACCACTATCTCCATATCCTCCGCTTTCTGATACAATGCTGCAGTATCTTTGGCTGGTTTGAAACCTTCAACTCGAGCCTTTGCAAGGTTTCATTCATTTGCTGTAGGGTCCGCACAGTTGCCGTGATGTTATTGTGCAGTCCGCCTCCGAGGTTATTTCTGCTTGTTCCATGTTATCTAGCGAGGATTCCCACGCCATAGGCCTCCGACCAGGTGTAGGATTCTAGTTCAGTTCCCTCTGTCTGCTGCCTCCCGCCTGATTTTCCTTAAGTCTGTGCTTTGGTCCCATCAGGTAGACCTTTATTGTTCTTTTGAATGCAGGTTGCAAGTTTTAGTTTACGGATTAATGTGGATTGTTGTTGGTCAGCCAATGAGCAGAGAGCCTAAGCCGCCATTAAATCAGTGATCAAACCGGAAGTCACTGTGCAAAGTATTGCTTTATTGTACCTAACAACAGTTGAAACGGCTTTCTGTGATGTTTGTTGTAATAAGGAAACAAATTTAAGTGCCTGGTACTGAACAATGCACATGCAACCTAATATTTTATACCAAGCCATAGGGGCACAAAGAAAGATGTGGGCAGGAGCACTACTATCATGATTTGTCTAATTGGGTAATTAGGCAATATTGCCTGAATTAAGTAAATATGGGTTTACAATACCTGGAATTAAAGTATCGAAAAACAAAAAATGTATAAACATTCTTTTATATAATGTTGTACATTGATATAGTGTATGAGCATTTGTAGTAAGTAATGTTACATTCAATAAAAGTTTTTGATAAATGGGTTTGCATGAGCAAAATAGTGAAACAGTTCCAAGTAAGAACGCTAATTTGATATTTAGGAGAACACATAGTTTGATCACTGATTGAAACTTGTTTCACACTAATTAGATTATATACAAATTGTTTTTAAGAGATAATAGGTTACTCAGCATCACGTGATATGTATTTCAACAGTATAAGAAGTGGGCATTTGTTCGGTTTTTAAATTACTCTGAAGAAGCCTAGCAGTGTACTAGGAGAAACATCAGTAATTATCTTGCTACAGCCACCATGGCCAGTGTTTGTATTTGCACATTTTCTAACATAAAGGACTGATTAAATCAAATCCTTGATGTCCTGGTATTCTGACCAGATTGTGGGTGCTACAGCTTTTGGTTTGTGCATTTCGTTTTGCGAAAGCACCACAATTACTGTCCAGGTGCTCCTTTACTTGTTTTGATTTATTCATGGAGATCACATATTCAGATGAACCCTGGGTGGTGCATGGTGAAAATGGCCAAAGGCCGTGTTCAAGAATCTTTGATGTCTCTGATGGGTCCTCCATGCAATCCTCGAGGACCCATGGGTTTGACCGTGAATCATTGGAGGAATTGTCGCTGACCAATTAGTGGAATATCTGGAAAAATACAACATTCAGTGCCCTGAACAACATGGCTTCCACAAAGCACACAGTACCACCACAGCACTGCCTGAGTTCACGGGCTTTATTCACAACTCACTTGAGCACAACGAGCTGGTTGGTGCAACGTTTATCGATTTGTCAAAAGCATTTGACATGTTTAATCACAACCTCTCACTGAGCAACTAGATGCTATTGGTCTATCAGATGATAACTGTAAGATGGTTCAAATCCTACCTCTAAGGCCGATCCCAGCAAGTTAGGATAGACAGTGTCTACCTGTTAGCAGACCAGTTGCTTGGGTAGTTCCACAGGCTCCATCTTGGGTCCCCTAATGTTCAGCTTATTATTAAATCAGCTTCTTAGTTCCTGTCCTAGCAAAATTCAGCTTTATGCAGATGATGCTGTCCTCTTCTCAAAGGCATAGACCGCAGCTCACTGGAGCTCATCCTACAAGACTGCTCTCCCCCGTGGAAAAATGGTTCAAGGCACTCAAACTTATCATGAATTATAAAAAACAAAGCAATGATGTTCTGCAGCCCGTAGAATCGACATTGATTGCACCCACTTATCATCACCAATGATAAAGGTGCATCTCTTGAACAGGAACAGCACTTTAAATACTTGGGGTTACACTTGATAGTACCATGTCGCTTTGTCACCATATAGACAATATAGTAAAATCACTCAACATAGCGATCGGCCTCCTACACGGCATAAGCATAGTTTCACCCATGAAGCACTAAACCTTGCCATCTGCAGCTCAGTCATCTCTCTTATGGAGTATGGTATTGCAATCTACAGATCTGCAACAGACACAGCCCTCTACCTTATCAAAGTCATCTTAAATAAGGCATACCGTCCTCCACCGGTTCAGAACTTCAAACCCACACCTATGACCTTATACTGCCAGCGCTCAACTGGCCCCAGTTCAGTATCAGACTTGGTACCAGACCTGCCAGCTGGCCAAAAGAGGTCTAGCATGCTACCCATAGGCGTCCAGAAGCTCCTCATCCCTTTGAATGCAGCTGGACCACAAGAAGCTCTGGGAGTATGGTCTTCAAGATTCCAAAATGTCGCAGCACTCTAGGACAAAGGGCTTTTGCCCACCAGGCACCTAAATGGACTAACAACCTGCCACCAAGCCTCTTTGCTAGTCCAGTGCTGGGCCCTTTCAATGCAGACTACGATCATATCTGGTAACCAAAGCAAGTTGTGACCTGCTTCCACTAAGGCCTCCAGCCCTGGCAGTTTGTCAACCTAAGTACCTCCTGGCACCATCTATACCCCATTTCTTCCCTCTCTAAACTGTGCCACCCTCCTCCCCTTTGCTTCTACTCCCGCACCAGCCAGGCACCTCTCCACCCCTACTACTTCCTCCCTAACTGACCCAACCTCTCCACACCTTCTACCCTTCCTCCTCTCATCCCTCTCCACCACTCCTCTTCTGCCCCCATTCCTTCTTCCTCTTCTTATATTGACATCCTGCTCTGATCTGCACCCCTCACCTGACACCCTCTGTTAAACTTAACCGCTATTGGCACTGCCAGTTTGCTTAGTATGTTTCCCCTACCAGGTGATGAGGCCCACCTCTGGGCTGATTTTCAGTATATGTTCTCTCTCTCCAGCTTGTCTTTTCACTATTACTCCTCTCTTCCTGAGCCAAACTCTCCCTTGTCCACTCTCTCTCTCCTCCTTTTTCCTTTTGTGTTGGCAAGTACCATTGTATGTAGTGTTTGCTTATTTCAGTCACACATATGTAACCTTTTACCTAATTTGCCTTAATTGTTGTTGTCTTCTTACAGCTTCCTGTAAACTGTAGTTTTGTTTGTTACTGTAATGACCCTGATGTGGAACCTATGTAATTAGCCTGTACTCAAAGGTTAATCCGAGATCTTAATAAATAAATAAAATAAAAAATAAATAAAATTGACTACAAACCATGGGCCGTGTCTTTGGGGCTCTTCTCAGATTGATATCTGAGTCCATGGAGGTCCTCTGCAACAAGTTCAGAAAAGGGCTAAATATCCCTTCACTGAAACTTTGGACAGGGACAAATCCATGAAGTCACTATCCTGACGGCCAAGGCCTTACTGGGACCGACTCTGGAGCTTTGGGAGCATCCAGCATCCTGTGTGGCACCTCGGCTTGTATGGTCTGCAAGTATGCTATTTCTTGACCACCTCTCAGCTGAGGGATTGGTGTCCATCTCTGTGTTCAGAAAACAGCAATGATGGGGACATAAACTCCTTGACAAGGAGTCCATGCAGCGAAAAAGGTGTATGCTGCATTTTCCTGGGTCTCCATCAGGTGAGCTATGCCCTGATGATGGCCAACTTTGTCACTTCCTGAATGGAATGCTGGACTATGTCCTCCTGGCCTTCTTGCTACCTTGCAGACGGCAGTGATGATGGTCAGAGACCAGGTCAAGTGCTGGTTAAATACTAGTTCCAGACAGCCTTGATATTCGTGAGTCTTGCAACCGCATGTGGCAGCGGCCATTGCGATGTGTTGCAGGACCTGGCTGCAGATCTCTGCCTTCACGGTGGATACCCAGCACAGATTGACTAGTGTTCCTTCTTGGGCACCGATCTTTTCAGCCCAGGGGTGGAGGGGCACGCCAAGGATTGAGAAGTCCAATGCCACTCAGATTCTGTGACAGAAAAAGCAGAAATAAAAAGAAGTCCTTTCAGTTCGGGCCTTCAGTCACAGCAGCCAAAGAAGCAGCAGCCTCGGTAGGGGCACTCTCAAGCCTGGCACCCCAAGACCAAATTTGCTGGTCAGGGCATCAAAAGCATGGGTAGGAGTAGTGGTATCCTCCGCGCAGCAGTTGCTGGTGCCCTGTCCAGAGTTGCCCAGTGATGGGTCGGGGGTGTCTACATCCTGCCCAGTCCTGCCTTAGCTCCCCATGGGGAGTCGGCTTTGCCATTTCTGGCACAACTGATGCATCATTATTTCAGACAGAAGGGTGTTAAAAGTGGTGGACAGGGTTGCATCTCAACTCAGGTCTCTCCTGCAATACTGACCCCATGTACCAAGGGAGTTACTGGTGTTGTAGGACATGCTGTCCACCCTTAGGGAGGACATTGCTCAGCACTTCAAGAAAGGAGCCATAACCCATGTCCCAGACTCCATGGCAGGTAAAGGTTTCATGCCCAGGTACTTCCTGGTTTCAAACTGGACAGGGGCTGGTTCTCCATGCTGAATCTTCACAATCTGAACCAGTTTCTCAGGGAGCACAAGTTCAGGATATTCACTCTGAACCAGATAATCCTGGCCCATGAAGCAGGGCATTTGTTCTTGTATCGCCCACAGACACACACACACACCCACACACACACTCAAACAGTGCTGTGCTCCAGTGGATTAGGAATGGGTGCTGGAGGGAGGTTACTACCCCAAAATATACACAAACAGATCACAACTCTAGCACTCCTCAAAGCAGTAGATAGAAGTTGTTTCCCAAGGAAAAATTGGCAAGTTTTCCCATTTCAAAGGTTTTAATTACTAGATATTCAGCAGTTCAGTACCACTTCAAATCTCGAACGCACAGCTGTGAGCCACACACTAAGCTTCACTCCAACGAGCTTCCTCGATCCACTGCTTTCAGGATTGCTAGAGTCTTGGTCTATTCATGTGGTTCTTCAACCTGACCTCCGAATGTGTTCTTCCCATTCCAGTCTGTCTGCCCTCTAGTGGTACACTGGTTCCATGCAGAAAGGGTTCTCTATAAGTTCCAGGTCACGCTTTTGACCTCTCATTGGCTCCCAAGGATCTTCACCAAGTGCATGGCAGTGGTGGCCGCATTTCTGGGCGTCAAGGGGTCAGAGTCTACCCTACCTGGACGGCCATCCAAGGAGGCTGTGGAGCGGTCTAGGGACCTGGCCCTCCAGACCTGCAGAGACTTGGGCCTTCTGGTCAACCCAGCCAGGTCTGAACTCACCCCTTGCAGGTGATTCACTTAATGGGGTTCAGAGCTAGACTCACTTCAGGCCAAGGCCCAACTCCTGTAGACACAGTATCTAATCTTACCCCTTTGCCTGATTATTTCAAGTTGGGCACTTGTGTCCTGCCTGGGACTTCTGCAGGTGCTGGGGGTACTTGGCATCCTGCACCAGCATAGTCGCACCTAGGTGGCTTTAAGAAAACCTAAAGGCTCATCTATTAGAACAAAGCATCTACAACTGCTGTCACTGATATATTTCATCTGACCTCACTGCAAATCTGTCTGGCTTTCAAGTGTCCATTATTAAATTACCTCATGCACCTATTCATTTGTAACTCACATTTTGTCACTGTGTGTATAAATATAATTCTGTAATATTATATGTACTGTAAAGTGTGATACAAATGTTTTCTGCAATCTGTCAGCAATTTCCATGTATTAAACCCGGGTCACCCCTGAAAAGGAACTCTTCAGTCTCAGTGGTTGACCGCTAACAAAATTTAAATAAATAAAACATGGGCCTACTGGCAGGTGAGTCACCTACAGTGCAAGCTGAGCTGCCAGTGGTCTACGTGTCTAGGTCACCAGCTGGTCACAGTGATCCAGCCGATGTGAGATGCCATCCAGTGGTGGCTAATCCCAGAAGGTCTGGAAGAAGGAACCCCATTTGTCCGCCAGGGTCAGCAGTCACCCTGACAACTGATGCATCTCTGGTGGATGGGGAGCACACCTGGGAACAGGACCCACAGGAGTCTCAAGTATCATATCATCATGCTGGAGCTCCATGCAGTGCACCTTGCTGTGATGGAATTTGTTCCATTTTTCCGGGTCAGGTCATGCAGATCCAACAGGACAATACTATAACCATGTACTTCCTGAACAAGCAGGGCGGCACACATTCCCTTTGTCTGTGTCGGGGGCGCACTGCACCTTAACCCTAGTGCACAGCTTGCATGTTGATTTCATGTAGCAGGAGCCTCCAGATAGCTTAGGACTCCCTCAGTGGGGTGGGCAAGATGTCACACAGGTAGTGTCTATATCAGGAGGTGGTGCACCACCTGTTTTCCTTGTGGGGCACTCTTCTGGTCGATCTCTTTGCTTCCTGGGATAATGCAAAGCTGAATGTGTTATTTGCCTGATCCTCCACACACACACACACACACACACACAGTGCAGGATATGATAGGGGATGCCTTTGCGAGTCCCTAGATCTCAGGCTCTCTGTGCCTTCCTCCTTTCCCTGATCCACAAGGTGTTGGTCCAGTTACAGAGAGAAGGCGCTGATGATCCTGGCAGCCCTGGACTGGCCCTGCCAGTTTTACACCTAGATCTCCTCAGCCACTGTGGCGGTTGCCCTGTGCCTGGATCTGCTGTCTTGTCACAAGGGAAGATCCTGTATCTAGATCTTCAATCCCTGCACCTCACAGCCTAGTTCTTGAGTGGCTAGAGTTCTAGGCACTGGGTCTTTTGAAGATGTGCTCCACGCCAGGAGGCTTCCCAGAAAATGTCGACCCACCAGTGCTATGCCTTTAAAGGGAAGGTCTCCTCCGCTTTTTATTCTGTTTACCTGTGTAGTTTGTAGGCATGAACAATTATTGCCTCTATTGCATCCTAATTTTATCAGGATTTAAATGTAAATGAAGGTACTTAAATCTGGTTTGAAAACCTGCTTGACTCCTTTGCAAAAGTCATGACCCATCTCATGTAAAGCATCCTGAATTTTATTATGTTTTAGTGCTAAAGCCTGCAGTAATTATATTGTATTAGTCAGTGCTGTTGCTGTCCTCTGCAGTCCCTGTGTTCTTGTTGTACGCTGACTATAAACATTTCAAGGCATAGAAAATGCTTTGCTGTTTTCTGTAGTTTAAAGTGTTGTCTGAGTTAGAAAAAGCTTTTGGAGAATACAGGGACTTCACAAGATGTAACACAACTGGCAGAGAGTATAACTTGGGGCTTGTGCACATACCTAACTCCTATGATGCTTTGCATGAATGAGGTCATGTCCTTTGCAATGGAGACAAACAGGTTTTCACACCAGGGAAAACAGTGAAGCAATCTGTTATATTTAAATTAAGGGGATACAAGAGAGGGAATCCTTGATCTTATCTGTGTCAGTCTTCACCATTCATCACAGATTGTTATCTACGAGGTCAGGACCCTCTTGGGAGTTTTTTTAAAGGTAGGCAGAGCCGACTACTACCGGGCGCCCTTCAGTAATGACCGCGCGGGCGCCCAGGTTGGCTGTTGATTGTGTCGCACTCCACCTGCCTGCCGTTCTTCCCGGCCAGAGGTCACTTCATGTGGAAGCTGAAGAAAGTTTGAGGCCCGCTTCACAGTTTCTTCCTATGATTTTCTCAGTCTGTTTTGGTGTTTTTTCCTGTAGGTCATGTCTCGGTCGGAGGGCAAGAAATCTTCCAAGACGGGTCGCCCCCATGCGACGGTGCCAGTGCAGCCGAAAGTTTTCCATCACCGACCAGCACGACCGGTGTCTTTCGTTTCTTGGCCGCTTCACAACATGGATTTGATGCAGCGCCTGTTTCTCCCGCGGTTGCAGATCATCAAGCTTAGCATGGAAAGTAGGCGAGCTCCGCGACTTCGGGGTTGCACATTCGCCAGGCCAAGCCACGCCTCTTGGCCTTCCTCCGGGTCCCTCCTGGTTCTATACTGACTGAGGAGGAGGAGGAGCCTCGCTACTTGTGCCCAGCCATTGCTGAGGCTTCTTCCACGGCGCAGGAGGCCCGCCCCGCCCTTCCTGGGGCGGCGGGAGGCGCTCATGGCAAATGCCCCTTCGGTGAAGGCTCTCCGTGTCAGTCCTCCGCTGGTCGCAGGTCCGGGTTGACGCCATCCTCCGACAGTCGGCCGGGCGCCGCTCGCAGCACCGTGGGTCCTGATGGAGCCGCCATCGGCGCCGACTTGTCACGCAGCGCCGTGAACTCTGTCTGAGCTGCTCACGACGCCAGCACTGCTAGCGGCGCCATGAGAACTACTGTAGCACCGTCCTTTTCCATGTCTCGCCTGCACCATCCTCGGGGGCCAAGGTTGAGCACGGCACCGTGTCCTCGAGGTTTAAGGCGCAGAGGCCTTCAGTTTCTCTCTGTCGGCACCGGCCCTCTGTGCCACCCTGCCTCGCACTGTTCGCTAGTGCCGGGGAGCCGAGGCGCCCAGCGATGAAAGCACCGGGCTTTCGCCTGCCTCACCCTGGCACTGCTCGCGCACTGTGGGATCGACGGCGCCGCGGCTGTCCCGCCTGGGATTTCTTGTTCGCCAGGGCCGTGCCTCCCGCCGATTCCGCCTGTGGGCCGCGGGACGCACTGGCACCGGCTTGACACAGCTTTGGTCTCTTGGCCTGTTGGCAAGTGATGGCACTGCCTGCCCCCACAGTTTGGCACAGGGCCTCGGACTCACCTCCTCGGAGATGGAGTCGAGCCTCAGGACGGCAGTTTGACCCTTGGGGTTGGCTGTTGAGGTGGGTAGCATGGTAGTCTCCTCGATGAGTCAGTCAGCCCCTTCTGAGGTGAGGTCGGTGGCTACCGAGACTAGGGTCAGGGTGCTGAACAACAGGCAGTGGTGCAGGCCACCATAGCTCTGCAGCCTGGTCTTGGCGGTTTCACTGACCCCTCAGTTGTGGTACCCTCCAGTGGTGTGCCTAGATCGCCCAACTTTGGGGCCGATCGGAGCACCCACGGGGGGTACTGCACCCTGGATAACCCTTCGAGCTGCCCAGAGATGCCAGCTACCTAGGCTGTCCCCTCTCAAGGAGGAGGGCTGTTTCAGACTCCGAGGGGTCAAGGGGGGGCCAGCACGTCTGCCTTTTCTGGGGTCCACCTGGACCCTGGGAGAAGTCGAGTGTGGATCTCCGCTTTTCCTCCTCGGGTCTCTTTGAGAGAGTCCCGCTCTTTGAGGTAGGAGACCATCCTTCGGACTTATACGGGCCCCGGTCGCCCACACAGTGGGGATTCTTCTGGTGCAGCCAAGGCAGTACCGATTGGTTGTTCAGCTGTCGGCTGTGGGGTCTTCCCAGGGCACCTCTTCTGTGGGTGCCCACGGTCCGCCTCCTTAGCCCAGGCGGAGGTCAGCCAACATCTCTTCTGCCTCTAGTGCCATCCCTCTGCCACATTCTCCTCCTGCGCCCCAGGCATCCTCGGGTCCTAGCGGGCCTCTCACCTGGGAGCAGTTCAGAGCGGTGGCAGCTCGGTTCCCTGATTACGTTAGGGTGATGGACAGCCAGGTTTTTCAACCTCCCCTGCAGTAGCCACCCACTGAACAGCCGGTGACCTCCAGCTCCTCATCCCCTCTTCTGGGGAGAGGAAACTTCTGTCCACATCTCTTCAGCTGCTGATCTCTCTCTGAGTATCAGCGATTCCTCGTGAGGATGTTGGAGGACTTGCACCTACTCCTTCCACTACCAGTAATCCTGAACACTGGTGCACGCCTTTTAGGCGATTTTGGCGAGGCCACCCTTTGTGGTGCTGCCCTGGATGGCTTCCTTCGGGAGGCTGCTGCCATTCCTGGCAGAGGCCCTTCTCTGGAGTTCCTGCCTTAAGGATCTCAGCCAGAGGTATTACGCACTCGGAGTCTCCCAGTTCCATGCCTCATCCACAGTCTGGACTGATGCAGTTGGTTACTCCTGATGGGCTTCAGCGCCTTCATCATGGACTGGCCCCTGGATCAAGACTCCTTGGATTTTGATTTCTGGGGTAGGAGGACTTTCTACTCTGCACGGTTACTTCTTTCTCTATCTCTGCACATCAGGCCCACTATGCAGCCTATGACAGGTTCTGTGGTCCAGGCTAGGTCAGCTGCTAGCCTGATTACCTGAAACGGAGCAAACCAGACAAGCCATTGCACTCTCTGCCATGGCCTGGAGCTAGCAAGGCACCAAGTGAGGGCATCCTATGGTGCCAACGAGGTAGCTACCAGGGTCGTAGGGACACGATCTGTACTAGGCGGACGGCAGGGCTGCAAGGCTCTTTCCGTTGTAACCCTTGGCCCGTGTAGGTGATTAATTCCGCCCACCAGAACCTATCTCTTCTCCGCAGAGTGAGACTGCTTGTTGGGCAACTTCCTTCCTCCGGGGACTCTGTCTCTCTCTCCCACTCGGGCCTCTCCTGGCCCAGAAGGTTCCCCGCAGTGTGTCACTCACTGAGGGCTAAGTGATTCTATCCCTTAGGGTGTAAAGAAAAAACCCCTTCGTGGGGGCTCGGTATCACTCATCTGTGATGAATAGTAAGACTGACACAGATAAGATATGAAATTATGTACCTACCGTAAGCATGATCTTCTGTGTCTTCACCATTCATCACAACCCCACCCTCCATCCCCTGGAGCCTCAGTCTCTGGGTCCCCTCCATCTCTGTGCCTCCCCTCTCCTCTTTAGGGTGGGGTTAAACAAGGACACAAAGGGAGTAATGTTCCAGGGAGAGTGGATAGCTAGTGCACTCCTTCTCCAGTGCCTTGGCTCCACCCTGTGGGTGGGAGTTGGCAGTTCCTTCTCTCTCCTCCTCCTCCCTGTTTCCGTCCAACCTGTTTCTCCTAAAATAAAAATAAAAAATTCCGTTTTCACCAAAAATTTTCCTTGAGAAGGTGTTGAATCTCAATACCCGTCCTTCTTCCAGAATAGCCGACTCTGCTTATCTGGAGTGTTTGCCAGCTATTCCATGCCTTGAATTCTGGCAGAAAGCATTGCTATTCCTTGCAGTTCTTCTATAGTCTGGAGATGGACCAGGGTCTGGGATGTGTTATCCTTCTCCTCTCTTCCTAAATTCTTTACCCACCCTACCTCCCTCTTCCTTTTCCAGAGATTGGGGCCCTCCTAATCCCCTTTAGTTTCCAACTTCTCTTCTGACCTCTCATTCGTTATTTCTCCTTTCAGTTCATACATCTTCCTTTTCTGTCCCTTGGACTTCCTTGTCCCACCCTCCACTCCCCTTCCTCTTACCTCTCCGGCGACTCAGAACTGGCAGATAGGTGATCGACAACCTAACGGTCAACCCGCAAGTGCCACGAGGCCAGCCCCAGGGTGGTGCCAATGGTCTGTCGGCCCGCCTACCTTTAAAAAAAAAAAAAAAAAAAGCTCCCACAAGGCCCTGACCTCCAGCAGATACCCATCTGTGATGAATGGTGAAGATACAGAAAGATAATTACGTATAGGTACGTAATTTTCATTTCATGCCTACAAACTACACAGGTATACAAAAATGGATTGAAGGGACTTTCACTATAACGTGTGCCTGACAGTGCAGGCTTGTCACGCTATGTGTAGCACTACTGCTCATGATTAGCAGGTGGATCACATCCTGTATCGTCATCTGTGACTAGTTGATTTGTGGGGAGCCACCCAAGGAGTTGAAGGCTCATTCTACTAGGCACAGCTTGCCTCTGTGGCCACTTTCAGGTACATCCCGATTGAGGAGATCGGGTGCAACCTGTTCTAAAGCTCACATTCATATCACTTATAGCATCGACATGCTCATTTGTCTAGATGCTATGTTTGGGACCTCAGTCCTCAAGGCTGTTTTTTTCAAATCAGGGTGCACACCTTGCCCCTTCCTGAAGGGCTGCTAGTAGTCTGCCCAAGTGTGGATAGTGAACTGAACCCACCTTGTTAAAAATGGAGTACTCATCTGTTTAAATAGTTTTACTAGTGGTATCCAGTTCACATCCACACAATCCATCTGACCTCCCTGGCAAGAGACGATGGATCCCTGTTTTCATCTTGCAATACCTGACATGTTGCTCTGGTGGTGGGAGGAGCTTAGCTTGAAGACAACCAGGATGGAGTAGTTAACCAGCTAACTGCAAGAGTGTGGATGTGAACTGAATACCACTAGTAGAACTGTGATGAATATTCTGCAAAGATATAAAATGACCAATTTGAAAGCGATGGTGGACAAAGGAATTATCATAAGCTCTCGGTGTAAAAAGTATATCACAAAAAAAGGTAGGGAATTATTGGAATTGTCAGGCTCAAGAGGATATAAAAGATTCACACTATTCCAGATGATTTAGTAAATATAATTTTTTTTTTTTTTGAGTACAAACCCTATTTAGGCATTTTGACCGATATAAATTTGACTGTATTTCTCAAATATAAATTTGAACAATTTCCAAGCAATGTTCTGCAGTGTAGATATAATAAAGAGATAAATTTGATGGATGCATGTGATTGCTCGGTAGGAGGATGGAGGATCTAACCCATGTACTATCGGATTGTACGATTATGTAAAAGAGATATTGTATTGTCTTGACATCTTTTAAATACTATGTATAAATAAACTCTTAACTGTTATCATTATACATACAACAGAAAGACCTACAGTAGAGAAACTAGCCAGGTTTTAATGCTATCAGTAGAGTGAAGCAAAGAATGGTAGTTTGCCACTAGCCTGCAGGGGTTCCTTGAGCTGAATTTTAATCCAAAACCTAAGTTACCTGATGTGCAATATCAACATAAATATTATTGGTTGTAGTTGTACTGTCTGAATTTATGAATGTTTATCTGTATATTTCCTTATTTTAATAGCTTTTTTTTTTTTTTTTTTTTTGCCACAATAAAATACTTCTAGGACATGGATATGTTGTTCATCCACACTTCTTGGCATGTCCCTTCCCTTTAATTCTTGCTGGAAGGCCTCAAGCTGGCTGCACCCACCCACCCGGTGGTATACCCTCGGCTCCAACCCATAATGCCAGATCTTCCTTTCCGCTGGAACATGCAGTTTGCCTCCTCCCGCTACGAGTTTTGTAGGCTGTGGCTTCAAATTCTTTGGATCCTCTGAAGATTTGGCTTGTTGGAGCTAGCGATTGCAGTTTGTGCTGTTCCATGGCAGAAAATGTCGCACACTGATCCTCATACACTGCGTGTATTGCTTGGGTGTCAGCCATGACACCCAGGCTTATGAGATATGTCTCGCCCATCCAAACATCCTCGACAATCGTCCTCGCATGCCTCAAGTTGGGTAGGCCCGAGAACGTAATCCTCAGTTGAAATCCAAAGAAGCGCTATGGGTGGTTCCGCAGCTGCGGGGTCCACCGAGCAGAGAGAACAAATGCAGGCCTTCGAGGAAGAAGCGGCACAGGCGCGGAGTGCTACTCTCAGCCGATTTTCATTCCTCTCAACCTGGGCTCAACATTCTCTGGTTCCTTTCAGGAGTTGGGCCAATCTGTCCCCACTAAGGGTGAGGGACCCAGACTCACATATCTCCCGATCCTGTAAAAAGGACAAGGAACCGAGAGAGTCTTCTTGGCAGAGACGTTCTTGGATTGTGAGTGATCTCGGTCCCAGGAAACTGCGATCTCGACTTTGGTTGAAATTGCTTCCTTGGCTGCTGGCTTCTCAGCTTTGCCATCTGGTCAGTCGGCCAAGGCCTTAATCGCATGACGGTTGAGATCACTCTCGATCCTTTCAATCTGTTGTCACCCGACATGGCCGACAACTCTTTGACTAGGACTCCAGTCCTGCCTCTTCCTGATGAGGAGACCCAGCCAGCTGGAAATCCCATCAAGGAACCGGGTCCCTGACCGGAAATCACCTGTTCCCCGGTGTCTCATGAGCGACCAACTCAGCCAGTCTGATCGAGGTCTAGATCTCGGACTCCTTGACCGACATGCCAAGGAAAGCATAAACGCAGCAAGAGGCAACGCCACTGCTCATCCTCGCCCTCCTCAGATAAGGAGAGGCTTCGGGAGAAACGATGTCGACGCTATGAGGATTTAATGTGGCAACAGCTAATTCTGTCCGAGCAGAAGCCTGCTTTGGTTTCACCAGCCATTACTTGGCTTTAGCCTCCTAGGCTATGACCAGCTCCATTAGAACCGGTGAAATCGGTTCCCCAGGCGGGCTGGCTTGAACCTGCCCGATTCAGCTCAAAATCGGTCTCTCCACCGATTGTGAGGAACCGCCGCTTAAACAGCCTTTGGGAGGGGCTCCACCAAAGATGCTCTGACAGTTCCAGGTCTTCTGCATAGGTTGTCGGTCTCCCTACGCCTGACCACCCCAGGCGTGTGGAGGGGACCTTGTGGCTGACCGATTAATCCGGATTCTTTGGATTTGGACGACACTGGCCTCCACACTCATCCGCTGGATGATGAGTCCGTGGTAGTCTGTCAACGGAGAGGGCCCTTCATCATTTTTGGGGATTCTCCACCTTATCTCTAAATCTATGGGATGCCCCTGGAACCTATCCAGGAAAGGGTGGAGTACCCTCTTACAGATATTCTTAAAGAGGGATAACCCCAGGAAACCTTCCCAGTGGCCAAGGCCATTGTTGGCCGGCTTTGGAGCTATGGCAGCACCCTGCCTCCTGCCCAGCACTGTCTCGTCTCGGATGGCCTGCAAGCATGCAGTGTCATTGGGTCCCTCTCGGGTTCACAGAACATCCCTCGACGGAGGGGTTAGTGACCGCTTCTGTGTTCAGATGCACAGGCAGCTCTGCTGACACTGATAGACCTCTGGACAAGGAGTCAAAAAACTGGACCACACTGCCAGGAAAGTCTATGCAGCCTCCTCTCTAGGCCTCTGTCAGGCAAGCTCGGCCGCCATCATGGCACACCTCTGGGTAGGGGTTGACACCAGTCCATCTACAGAAGAGTCAGTCTTGAAAGAACCCTAGAACTCAAGGTGGACAAAGCAATGGGGCTGGCAGGGATTCACCAAGAATCCTATAAGAACTAAGGAGGACCTAGTGACACTACTGACCACACTTTTAACAAATCGTGGGAGGATGGAGTGGTACCTGAGGACTGGAGGAGGGCAGATGTGATTCCCTCTTCACAAAAGTGGTAGCAAGGCAGAAGCAGGAAACTACAGACCTGTAAGTTTGACCTCAGTGGTAAGGAAAAATAATGGAATCTCTTCTGAAAGAAAGAATTGTTGAGTACCTAGAGGCTAAAGGGCACAGGACCCAAAGCAGCATGGATTTACTGCAGGAAGGTTATGTCAGATGAATCTAATAGATTTGTTTGAGTGGGTGACCAAAGTAATAGACCAGGGAGGGGCTGTGGATATAGCCTACCTAGACTTTAGCAAGGCATTTGACTCAGTCCCTTTACAAAGATTTATGATCAAGTTAGCCAGCCTGGGAGTGGGTCCCAGGGTGGTAGCCTGGATAGCAAACTGGAGGCAGAACAGGACACAGAAGGTAATAATGAATGGAGCACATTCAAGAAAGGGGGGTCACTAGTGAAGTACCTCAGGGCTCAGTACTGGGTCCAGTCCTCTTTAACATCTTTATAGGTGACATTACAGAGGTCTGGAGGAAAGGTATGCCTCTTTGTAGATGACACACAGATCTGTAACAGAGTTGATACACAAGTGGGGTAGAAAGGATGAGAAGGGACTTAGCAAGGTTGGAGGAATGGTCAGACATATGGCAACTTGGATTCAATGCAAAGAAGTAAAGTAATGCCCTGGGAAACAAAACCCAGGAGAAGAGTACAACAGTAGCAGGGAGGTACTAACAACAACAAAAATGGAAAGGGACCTGTGGTTAGTTATATCAGATGATCTAAAGGTTGGCAAGCAATGTGAGAAGTCAGTAAGGAGAGCCAGGGGATACTGGGATGCATAGGAAGGGGCATCACAAGTAGAAAAAGGAAGTGGTTATCCCTCTGTACAGGCATCTGGTGAGACCCCATCTGGAGTACTGTGTGCAGTTTTGGAGACCTCACCTATGCAACGACATAGACAGGATGGAAGCAGTCCAGGGAGGGCAACTGAAATAGTGCAGGGTCTGCATCAAAACCATATGAAGAGAGACTGAGAGAGCTTTAATATGTATAACCTTGATGAAAGGAGGGATGGGGACATGATAGAAACGTTTAAGTACCTCAAGGGAATCAACAAAGTCCAGGAGGGTAGCATCTTTCAGAAAAGAGATGTGTAAGAATAGAGGGGCACAATTAAAGATAGAGGGGGATGGCTCGGGTAATGTGAGGAAATTCTTTCACGAGAGAGTGGTGGATGCATGGAACCACCTTCTGGGGAGGTTGTTGGGTCTAAAACAGTGGGGAGTTCAAACATGCATGGGACAGACATAAGCCAATTGTAGTGGGGGGTGGCAGGAAGTAGGCTGTTGGTTAACTAGAATCTGCAGCATATCAAGTAGGTAGGGAATGGGCAGACTGGGTGGGCCAAGTGGTCCTTATCTGCCATCAAAGTCTATATTTCTCCCATGCCCTTCTGGGCTCCTTGGATGAAGTTCTCCAGCCACTCCTTGAACCTTCAGACTGGTCAAGCAGTTCCGGGACCAGGGCCAAGCCGTTGCTACAGCAGCTGCTAGACGCCTGGATCTCGGGACTCTGCGCCTGTGGTGGTAGCCTGTGGTTGTCAGGCGCTGCAGGGCTTGGCTGAGGCTTTCCACCTTTATGGCGGATACCCAGCATAAACTCACTGATGTTCCTTTCTGGGTACCAATCTCTTCGGCCCTGGTATGGATGGTCACCTTAGCTAATCGAGCAGTCCAATGCCACCTTTGACTCAGTCACTTCTGCCCAAAACACACCCCTGGCTCTAAAAGCAGCAGAAGGAATCTTTCGCACCCTGCTCAGGCTGCCAGCCCTCCTTTCAGGAGGGCAACAGCAGGCACAACTTGCGCCTCAGCCCAAGCCTGGCGCCCGGGATTCAGGCAGTTTCCAATCTGGACCCTCTTCCTCCAAACTTGCCCACTGACAGGATAGGGCTGCCACCCCTGTCTCCATCACGCCAGCTCTGTGCCATCCTGGGGCGGCTCTGTCACTTCCTTTCTGCCTGCTCGCTGTTGCCATGGACAGGTGGATCTTAGAAGTGGTCGGCCAGGGTCTGCCTCAGATTTTGAGCACTACCCTCCCAGCCGAGCCCACGCCCTATGGGAGGAGAGAATCCGCCACACCGGGTCAGATCCTAGAGACAACATAGCCCAACCCTCTTCAAGGAGGCAGTGGTTTGAGTGGCAGATCCTCCAGTCAACCCAGGGTTCATTTCCAGGTACTTCCTGGTCCCAAGCAGATGGGGGGCTGGTGCTCCATTCCAAATCTGCACGCACCTGAATCAGTATCTCAGGCCATGCACCTCCGGATGGTAACTCTGTCCCAGATCATACCATCCTTGGAGCAAAACATGGTTCTGCTCACTGGATCTACAGGACGCATTCTCTCTCATCCCAATCCATCCATCCCACCAGCAGTTCCTCCACTTCAGAACAGAGAGAACCCTGTATGAGTTCTGAGCCATGCCATTCGGCCTGTTTTTGTCCCAGGTACTCACCAAATGTATTGCAGTGGTGGCAGCCCATCTCTGGCATTGAGGGTCAGAGTGTACCCATACCCGACGATTGGCTCTTAGCAGGTTCCACCCAGCAAGAAGTGGTGAGGTCCAGGGATCTGGCCCTCCAGACCTGCTCTCAACTTGGCCTCTTGATCAACGAGGCCAAGTTGGAGCTGTGCCCTCTCAGGTGATATGCTTCATCGGGCAGAGCTCGACTCTTCCCAAGCCAGAGCACGGCTCCCTGTGGACAGGGCAGAGGTCCCTCCTCTTGCCCAGTCATTTCTGGTTGGGCACTTGCGCCCTCGCCCAGGACTCTTCTGCGCCTACTGGTTATGTGGCAGCCTGCACCACTGTGGTCCATTGGGCCTGGTGGCATGCGCCCCTTCAATGGGAGCTGGCCATCCAGTGGACTCGTGCCTAGGTAATTTCACCAGCTGATCACTGTGACTCAGAAGATGTGGGACGCTCCAGTGGTGGACCGTCCTAGGCCATCTGCAGGAAGGGATCCCATTTGTCCGCTTCCTAGCCTACAGTCATCCTTATAACCGATGCCTCTTATGGGCTGGGGAGCCCACATGGGGAACAACTGGGCCCACGGGTTCCGGACCCCGAGGAATCCGATACCATATCAACCTGTTGGATCTCAGAGCGGTCAGACTGGCATTGTCAGCATTCGCTCAGCAGCTTGAGTCAAGTGGTTCAAGTCCAGATGGATAATACCATGACCATGTACTACCTCAACAAGCAGGGTGGCACGTCTTCCGCTGCTGTGTAGGGAAGTGCTCTGCATCTGGACACTCGTGAGCCAACTGGAGGCTGATCTTAGGCCATTCATGTGGCAGGAGCCTTGAGTCAACTGGCTGATGCTCTCAGCCGAGTAGGCGAGACATCCTGCAAGTGGTCTCTCCCTCCAGAGGTAGCTCACAGTCTGTTCACCCACTGGGGCTTAACCAATGGTGGACCTGTTTGCCTCCAGGGAAAACACCACGCTGAGGCTGTTTCATACCCGCCCCTCAGCGGGGATTGCTGCTGGGGATGCCTTCTAGAGGCTGTGGACCCCAGACCTCTTCTAGGCCTTCCTCCATTTCCCTTGATCCACAAGGTGCTCAGGGATGAGCGCAGGTGATCCTGGTAGTCCTAGATTGGCCCCGCAGTTCTGGTATCCAGATCTCCTCAGCCTCAGCAACAGGCTCCAGAAGCGCCTTCCAGCATCCCGGACCTAATATCTGTCAGTCAGGGAAGGTATTCCATCCAACCTTCAGTCCCTGCACCTGACAGCCTGGTGCCTGAGCGGTTAGAGTTCCAGGCTTTGGGTCTCTGAGGATGTACTCACAGTAGTGGAAGCATCCAGGAAGGAGTCGACCAGAAAGTGTTGTGCCTTCAAATGAAAAGATTTTCCATTTGGTGTTGGAAAGGGCCTGGACCCTCTCTGTCCTGTGGCTAGCATTTTAGACTACCTTTGGTCTCTGTCCAGAGGGGTCTTTGGTCTTCGACCCTTAAAGTGCACCTGACAGCCAGCTCTACTTACGGTGCGGGCCAGTCAGCAGACTGTGGCACAGAAGAAGGTGGTCTGGCACTTTTCAAGGGCCTAGAACACATATCCCTCCGTGCATGAACCTCCACCTCTGTGGGATTTACTTTGGTCTTGGCTAAACTCATGGGCAAGCTATTCAAACCAATGCACAAGTGTGAGCTGTCACGCTTGTCGTGAAAGACGGCCTTCCTGGTGGCTATCACATCGGCCAAAAGGACTGGGGAGCTCCAGGTGCTTTCAATGGAGTCTTCTTATCTGGTCTTACACAGGGACAAAGTTGTCCTGTGCCTCCACCCAAATTCCTCCCAAAGGTGGTGTCAGAGTTTCACCTTAATCATGTATCGACTCTGCCTGTGTTCTGCCCGAACTACACCGGATGCCGGGTACAGGCTCCATACCTTGGACCTGGGATGAGCTCTCTCCTATTACAAAGAGAGAATGGCGGAAATTTGGGGAGAGGTTCGACAGCTGTTTGTCACCTACGCTGAAGCCGCTTCTGGCAGACCTGCAGCAAAGTGGATGATTGGCAGATGGATTACATCTTGCTTTGATCTCTGCTATAGGTTGGCGGGTAGGGAGCCTCCCATAGGGCTAAGGGCTCGCTCCTTCCGCCATACCACTGTGTCGGTGGCAGCTTCCAGGGACATCCCTACCCAGGAAATCTGTCATGCTGCTACCTGGAAGACAGCAAACATCTTCATCACAGACTACCACATCGACATTGAGTCATGCCAGAATGCTGGTTTTGGGGCCTCGGTTGTCCAGTCTCTGTTCCCTAAGCAGGTGTGCACCTGCCTCCCTCCTCCCAGAGAATTGCTAGGAGTCTGCTAAGAAGTGTGGATGAATACCATATCCATGTCCCTAGAAAACAGGTTACCACCTGTAACAGTAGATGTTCCACGGAATGGTCTCTTGCAGTAAGTCATTACTTCTGGGAGTTCCCAATAGGTGGCGCTCTAACGCGGCATTTCTCTTCTAGCAGTCTTCACACTAGGGATCACCCACAGGACCTCACTTCCTGGGCTGTACTTATTAAAGTGGGTGGTCCCTGGTAGTCACTGTTCATTTTCCTGCCAGCTTCAGCTCTGACAGCAGTTTACTCTTCTGCCAGCAGTCTATGATGTGGATTGAACCCATAGCTTGGGGTGCCTGGGCTTCATACATGGCACCATATTCCTGTGCTCGACCAAGAGCTTTACAATGGATGTTTCCCGTTACAGACACAGGGTACTCGATCAAAGGGCTCTAAAACTTCCAAGTCCTCTTCAAGAAAAGGAAGGAAATACCTTCACATAAAGTCTTGCCTGACCACCCTTCAGTGGTCATATTTCCAAAACATGTATCATCAAGAAAACATTCTCGTTAACTGGCACTATCCTCCCATCGACGGGAGGCACTTCTTCATCAAAGCACATAGAAGTTCAACTCACATAGAAAGGAATGTTCCTCATTGACAGGACATCATTCCTCAGCTCCCTCGACAACGAAACCACATGCACCGCTGACGATGGAGGTCCTACTGCATTCATTGTTGACAGGGCACACCCCCATCGATGAGAGTACTCCACAAGACATCGCCATCGACGAGAACGCCCTCTGTTGACGGAACACATTCTACTTGCTTCATGGTCGACGGGCTACCTGCCCCATCGATGGGACATGCTCCCAAACCTCCATCGTCGAAGAGAAGTATGCCACCGCTTCACGGAGCATGCTTTTGCCTTCCCATCATCGACGACACACTTTCCATCATCGACAGAGCTTGTCCCTGTTGTTCTACCGCCGACGGAGTATGCACTGACTTCCCATCGTTAACGCAGGAGTATTCCACCATCGACAGAACACGATTCACTTATCCATCATCAGCAAGACACATTACAACGCCGATGGGCTATGCTTTTATTCCTCTTCCATCGACGGGACTGATCCCACCATCGACTAAGCAGTCCCTACATCATAGAACGCACCTTTACCAGTATATAATACATTTATGGAAGATTCTTATAAAAATTAACCAAGAAAACCATGAAGATTTTCATAAAATAGTATCAAAAGATACTTATGGGGCTGCATCACCACAAAATAAAGAATCATATACTATTGAACACAGAGGCAAACCAGCCTCATTTGTACTCATGCATGGTGCTCACACACCAGTCCATGGTGAATAAAATTGCAAAGACGCATTGGATCACTTTATCGGAGGCACAAATTGATCCCCAACGCATGCACACAGGGCTCAGAAACACGCTTTTTTTTTTTTTAATTTTATTTATTTATTGGAATGCAATCGAATTACAAACCTTTGAGTCACAGACTTTTGCAAAGGCTCCACGTCAGTTACAGGGGTGGAGGGTAAAACAAATACTGTAAAGGACATACATAGACAGGCAGTATTTACAGTAACAGTACTGAGGAGCAGTCCAGGCACAACTTATGTACCGGTGAGGGTATGAAGTAGCAATCTTGGAGTCCCAGGCAGGACTTGTAAAGCTGCTAGTACATGGGGCCTAGAGAGACCCTGAGTCTGAATGGGGAGGAAAGGGAATAAAAATGGTGGGCAATGTTAGCCACAGTCACATTTGCTCTCTCAAGAAGTAGAGCCTTGAGGCCTGTTTTAAATAGTGAGATGCTGTGGGTCAGGGAGAGAGAGGTGGTAATGCATTGAGCCAGAGAGGGGCTCGTAGCGGAAGGATCTTTGTCCAAGGAAGTTCTACATAGGGGACCTGAAAGGAGGAGCTTGCAGCGAGTCTTGTATTGCTGCCTGTGGGTGCTGCACTGATTATGGGAGAAGGCTGATGGGGCTTGGTGGAGGTGTATTTTTTATGAGGATGCAGGTGTGGTACTTTAATCTTTCTTGGAAATTTAGCCAACCAGTCAAAGCATAAAGATCACAGGTGGGTTAGTCTATCACTGCCCGTGACTAGGCAGCAGGCTTTATTCAAGGCAGTAATTATACTGTGGAGCGAGGTGGATTCTGCAGAGCCATATAGTAATCCCGTAGTCCACTAGGGAGAGGATGGAGGAGGAGACTGCAAGCTGCATGGCCTGAGTGGGTAAGCAGTGCTTGAGCCTGTACAGGATGCCCACTCTAGTATTGACAGAGGAAGTGAGAGTTTGGATATGCCTCTGGTAGGAGAGGGAGGTGTTTAATGTGATACCTAGGTATTTGAAGTTGGTAACGTGTTCCAGTGGGGCCTTAGTGTGTTCTTTATTAGAGAGCAGAGTGACTATGAGGGCTTTGGCGATGTGCAAATATCGTGGACTTAGTTTTATTATAGTTGATGATTAGGCAGTGTTCAGTGAACCAGGTCTCTAGTTCCCAGAAATGACTTGAAGTGCCTATTGAGGCGCCGGATGGGGTGTTTCAAAACAGAACCACATCATCAGCGAGAGTAGCAAATGACCGCTGCATGCCTTAGGGAGGAGTTTGAAAGAGGGTGAAAAGCAGCAGGCCCAAAATGGACCTGTGGGACCCAGAGCAAACTGTATTGGGGGTGAGAGGGTGGTGTTAATCCTGACTTGTTGAGACCGCCCGAGAGGTAATCCTGGAACCAGGCCGTAGCCTCAGGGACCACATTTAGTGTTGGGAGGACACAAAGCAGTAGCTCATGACTGACTGTGTCAAAAGCCTTGGTTAGATCCACAAGATTGCCCCTGCACTGAGCCTTGATTGAGGGCTTCATGGATGAATGCAGCGCCTGAGAGTGCGGTGATGGTACTATGGCCCGTCCGAAACCATGCTGTTCCTGGCTGAGAAGTTTATGTTTAGTTAGGTGTTCAGTTATCTGGTCAGATACTATTCTTTCAAGGGCTTTGGAGAGAGGTGGAAGTATTGAGATAGGTCTTAGTTGCTGGTGCTAGTAGGGTCACCGCCTTAAGAATGGGAGTGATTATGACCTCTTCCAGGTTGAGGGAACTGCCCGAGGCAAAGCGAGAGGTTAAGAATTTTGTGAGGTGTGGTATTGTGACATCCAGGGTGAGCCAAGGAGTTTAAGATCTAAGAGTCATTGCTGTAGGTATTAGAGATAGCTTTGGAAATATAGTGTTTAGCCTCGTGCAGGTGATGACTTGAAACCGAAGGGAGGCGAGTTGACAGTACACAAGGTTTGGGGGAGGTTGGGAAATTTGGAGGAGGATATGGGAGAGATCCGAGAAGGCGAGTTAAGGGCTTCTATGATAGTGGAGTGATCCTGAGTAACATTACCATTTAGATTGTTGGGTGGGGGTAGGTGAGCAGGATTTACCACCGGAGTTCTTTTATGTTGTTCCAGAATTTTTCCCATCACCCCAGGAGGAGGTAAGGGTTTGTTGGTAGTAATTAGCTTGCCGCCGCAATGCCCATGTACATTTATTGCGTGCTTCCCGCAGTAGAGTTGCCTATCCTGGGACGCTTGGGAGTCAAGGGCCTTGTGCCAGAGGTTGTCCCTATGCTGTAGCAGGTTTAGAAGAGGGGTGAGATCCATGGGGTAGTTCTGGTTTTCACAACATGCTTAGATATGGGCGAATAGATCACAGGCTGTGTTGAAGGTGGTTATAAAGTGAGCGAGAGCAAGGTCAACTGACTGGGCAGTGTAAATGGGGAGCCAGTTGCTGTTAGTTAGATGGGCTTTGAGGTTCTTTATGCCTCCTCTTTTGATCTACTTGCCAGGAGATTTTGGTGGGTGGTGGATAATTTGCCGACCACCAGCAGGTAACCGGGAGTGGTCACTGATAGCATCAGGAGCACTGTTGCATTGGAGAGGTTTCTTGGCCTGTTGGTGAACATGAGGTCAAGAAGGGTGGAGGTCCCAGATCTATTGTCCCTTCTGGTGGGGAGGTGACTAGCTGAATGAGATCAAAGGCCAGGGCAGCGTCTTTGTAGCTGGATGAGGCTGGGGATAACCAGTTAATGTTGAAGTCACCCATTAAGATGACTTCGCTAGTGTTCGGTAGTTGGGAGATGATTTGAAGGATAGAGTCAAATGCAAGTTTTGATTTTCGGGGATGTAGGCTTAGATGATATGGGAGAGTTTTGGTACCCAGGCTGAGTTTTACTGTTAGTATCTGGGCACCATATTGAGGTGAGGGTGTATGGACTTGTGGCATTGAGTGAGGATTTCACATAAATTGTACAGCCACCGTCTTTTACTGGTCCCATCTGCCCGGAAGAGGCATAGTTACAGAGGAGACAGCATCACAGGGATTTTTTCAGAGAGCCATGTCTCAGAGAGCAAGAACGTCCTGAGCATACTGGGCAATCCAGCCTTGAGAGGTGTGTGTTTTTAGGAAGGCTGCATATATTTAGGGTAGCTAGCAGCAGACGCCCTGAGTATTTTTGAGGGGGCACTAGTGCAGGTGGTGGTCCTGGGTTGGGGTGGATGTCTCCAGATAACAGGAGAAGTAAAAGGTGAGCCACAGGAGGGCAAACCTGCAGAGTTTGGATGAGAGATGCTGGGATTGGTAGGATGTAACGCGCTTACTAAACGTCCGCTTAGCGCTAGTGGTGGGGATAGAGAGTAGAAATACCACAGAGAAGAAGGGTTGGTGGGGCGGCGGGGAGGCTAGCGTGGGTGGTGGGGGCTTGAGGTCTGGAGGAGGAGAGGTGAGGTGCAGAGTTTACAAGGTGTGATAGTGTGGGAAAAATAGAGTGAGTGGGAGATAAGGCCAATAGGATCAGATTGGCTAGTGTGGGAGATGCTGGTGGTACAGGGTCTGTGGTTATCGTCGAGGGCAGAAGTGGTATTGTAAAAGTAAGGGTGTGGGTTGGGTGCCTCCGGGGGTTGAAGGGCAAGCTGTGGATCCTGAAAAACAGGAGGGTAGCTAATAGTAGTGTGAACATTTTAATAGTAGAAGAGAGATATGCCACAGCGCCACTAGTGTAGAGTCAGTATAACCTGCAGCTGGGAAAGTAGGCTGATAAGTTATTTCAACAGGTCACCTGACTAGACCTCTCTATAAATTGGAGAGCCGACCAAGGGTGGTGGTGGGGGGAGTCAACGCACAGCGTCGCGGGCCATCCTACTGCAACGACAGAAACGCAAAAGCGCTTTAAAAATTACAGTCCTGCCATTTGGCTGGGGAGATATTTTAAATTCCACTATTTAAAGGAAAAGGCACCAACACGCAGTTTCCACAGTACAGGCAGACACTGGCTTTTCTTCCAGCATTGGTAAAGGGCTTTACCTTGGCGGGGAGTCGGAACTCCTTCCGGCGATGTGGGGAGGGCTGAGAAGCACCCTCACGACCTCTGCTCCCTCGGGGTTCTGTTCTGGAAGGAAAAGGAGAAGAGCAATAGATTAAAATAGGTATGGGGTGGGGGAGGAGAGGGACAGGACAAAGCAGAGAGGGTGATCAGGTAGGGATAGGGTGGAGGGCTGAGCCTCTGAGTGCTGTGTTACACAGGGCATGGGGGCAGATTGCCAGTTTCAGAGCAATTCACAGTGCACAAAGTGTTTTGGGCTACTAGCAAAACACAAGGGACAGCACAAATAACAGTGGGGCTACCAGGCAGCTAGAATTACTGGAAAACCGAACTAAACAGAAGAACTTAAAGGAGTAACACAGTCACATTTCATGTAACAGGGTAAATGCAGGAGAAACAGAGCAGGAGATAGACAATTATTTTACAAATCTGTTCGTCTTCACTACTGCAACGACAGAAACGCAAAAGCGCTTTAAAATTACAGTCCTGCTGCTTGTTGGGGGAGATATTTTAAATTCCACTATTTAGCGGAAAAAGGCGCCAACACGCAGTTTCCACAATGCAGGCAGATGCTGGCTTTTCTTCACGCATTGGAAAAGGGCTTTACCTTAGCTTGTGTAGCAGTTCCATCCTTACAAGTGCCAAACATCAAGAAATTGTACATAAAGTGTTGAATTCTGTAGGTTTTGATTATACACCCACCCATTAAAAACCTCAGTCACAGACTGTGTCTCCCCTCCATCAGAACAGGCACGCACAGAGCTAGAACACTCACTCATTACTGCCTCCTCATGAATATTCTGAGGATTGCAAAGAAGTGCAAGGTAATGCTCATGGGAAACAAAACCCAGGGAAACATACACAATGGGGGTGAGATACTGACAACAGTAAAATGGAAAGGGACCTGGGGGTAATTATGTCAGATGACCTAAAGGTGGGCAAGCAATGTGAGAAGGCAGTAAGGAAGGCTGGGGATACTGGGATGCATAGGAAGAGGCATCAATAGTAGAAAACAGGAAGTTGTTATCCTCTGTACAGACCGTTGGTGAGACCCCATCTGGAGTGCTGTGTGCAGTTCTGGAGACCCCATCTCTGCAAAGACATAGACAGAGGGAGACTGCCCAGGAGGGCAACTAAATGGTGCAGGGTCTGCACCAGAAGACATACGAAGAAAGTCTAAAGGAGCTTAATATGTATACCCTGAGGAAAGAAGGGAGAGAGGGACATGATAGAAACTTCAAGTACCTCAAGGAATCAACAAAGTCCAAGAGGGGTATCTTTCAGAAAAGAGGTGTGCAAGAACAAGGGGCACAATTTGAAGATGGGGGGAGACGTCTCAGAGGTAATGTGAGGAAGTATTTTTCACAGAGAGGGTTATGGATGCACGGAACAGCCTCCTGAGGAGGTTGTGGAGTCAAGAACAGTGGGGAATCTAAGAAATGCATGGGACAGACATAAGACAGTCCCAGTGGGGTAGGAGGAAGTAAGCTGTTGGTTAACTAGGATCTGCAGCTTATCTGTTGGTAGGAAAATGGGCAGACTAGGTGGGCCAAGCGGTCCTTATCTGCCGCCAAATTCTATGTTTCTATGTTATTTGTCAGACTGTCATATAATTTCGGAACCTTCCAAAGACACATACATTATGATGGTTCCCTACTAGAAAAGGGCCTGAGTCCCCATATTCTATACCATCATACTGGGATGAGGAAATATTACAACCACTAAAGGTCATTTCCCCACTGGATGACCCCTCATTTCCAGAAATGATGTTACAAATACAAAAAACAATGTGGTTTACCACAACAGAACAACATAGATTAAGTAAAGATATGGCTGAATATCTTAACATCCCTGAAGAACCTATCTGGGCAGTTCCTCCTTTTATACCAACATTCAGTAATGTGATTACTGAAGCATGGAGTCAACCCATAGCTGCACAGGAGCTACCTGGAAAAGCACACAGACTTTTCAGGTTCCTCTTGATTATTAATATTTAACAACTATTCTCATCATGGATTCTGTGGTTTTGCAGCCACAACCACACTGGCAAACCTAAACATACAAGTACTGTACCTCTGGAAAAGACTCTAAACGTTTTGATTATATGGGGAAAAAGTGTTTGCTCTAAACACATTAAATATTAGAATACTTAACTACATGGGACATATGTGCAAATTCCAGCATACGGTGGGCACCTCTGCTGGTGGACATAAGTAAACTACCTACATCCCCTGAAAAGAACAACTCACATCAATGATAAAACCCACTTACCTCCCTTTCTCGACATTTATTAAGATCAGGATACAATATTGCTGACGCTCTCATTTAGGGCCTCTGCAGTTGGTATTCATATATGCTCGCCACATGTCTCTCGATCTCAGGGCTAGCACCTGATATTCAACATAAAGTGGCTAATGCCCTTTTCAGGCAACCATCTCTTTGGCCCAGGGGCACAAACAGTACTGGACAACCTACAAGCCTCAGGCAGACAACTAAAATCAGTACAGTATATGTACTACAAACCACGCCCTCAGTATAATTATTCATACAAACTGGAAATTACTATAACCATAAAGGAAACGTCAGAGGCAAAGAACACATCTAAACTGACCTAGTGACCCTGCTCAGGGACGGCCGGTGCCTCTGCCTCTCATTAAAAACTCTCAGACTACGCCCCGTCCCTTTTAGGCCTCGGAGACTTTTTGTGGGGGCTTTGATTCTAAATTATGCTGAGGCCTTTCCCATGAGGCTTTCTACATCTAGCCACTTTGAGGTATTACTGTTATAGGCCATTATGGTCAGCCCATCGGATGTCTCTTGGCCTATTGTGCGCCGACCTTCGTGGTCCCTCCCACTAACAGGGCCTACTACTACTACATGCTGAGAAACAAGGATATATCCTGATTATGTTATAATATAGATCATAATATTCTTACCTAACTTCTACTGCTACATGCAGTCTTCACCTGGCCTTAGATAAAGGCCACAGAAACAATGGTGAGTACATATATAATATAAACATTTCAGATTTACAACTAACAAGGCTACAGGCCCTGGCATACTTGGGACCACCTTGCAAATGAGATTACTAATACACAATGGAACTAACTACATCACTCTGTTGCATTCCATGTCTTTACCCTAAAAAGGGTACAATATTAATTACAATACTACTGACTTGAAAAGCCAAAAAAAAACTTGATTCCATTATGAAATAAACATTGTTTCATTTCACAACAACATTGTTGCTACTTATGTAGCCTATTTATGCCAAAATGGATACATTTGTCCAATGACTTGACAGACATGGCAAAAACTATACTAACCTGTTATATTGTAGCACTACAAAATAACAACATTGTATTGTTTGGGTTACTGTTCAAAACTCAGAACCCAATAGGCTTTGACATATACTGGCTTATACAGTGCATGCCACTGAGATCTACCACATACCCATTATATGGGTGAACTTCTTCTGATTTATTACAGTATCCGTATGCCATACCCTAATCGGGTTTACATCTGCTTAACTCATCTGACGATGCCCAGTAATAGCCAGTCTGGCTGATCTTTCAGCCATAACCTTGTAATGAATATTATAATAAGTACTTACAGATAGAATACAAAATTCTCTTTATATGCTGATCTCAGCATCTGCCTTCCTAGGACCACATTATATGCACGGCAGAATGCCATATCTGGCCACCCACTGCCATATAACTGCTTGGGAATCTCCCAGAAGTAATGACTTACTGCAAAAGACTATTCCATGGAAGATGGATCAGTTACGCAAAGACTTTTGCCGTAACAGTAGATCTTCTAGGAATGTCTCTTGCAGGTGGCTTCCTCCCCGCCTAACCCCTGCTATTCTGTAACGGGAAAAAATGATGTAGGGTCGGAGGCTTTTGGTACCTCGGTTCCCTCGGTCCCTTGCCTTCATAAGTTGAAACCGCGGGAATGGAGACTACCGGAACCACCCACTTTTATGCAGGCCAGCCCAGGACATGAGGTCGGTGGTGGGTGGTCCCTGGTGGAGACTGCTAGAAGAGAACTGCCGTGTTAGAGCGCCACCCATCGGAACTCCCAGAAGTAATGATTTACTGCAAGAGACATTCCTAGAAGATCTACTGTTACAGCAAAAGTCTTTGCATAACTGATCTTTCTAGGAGTGGTATGTTTTTCATCCACACTGACCCACCCGACCTCCCGGCTGCAACGCACAAACCCATTTCCAGCAGGCTAAGATCTGGTGTCATGGGGCAGAGCCGAGGGTTATGCCACCCAGGTGGGTGGGAGGAGCCAGCTTGAAGACCTTCTGGCAAGAATTAAATGGAAAGGGACATGCCAAGAAGTGTGGATGAACAACATATACCACTCCTAGAACTACTGTTACAAGTGAGTAACCTGTTTTTACTTGCTTACTAGTTGAACTGTGATTACAGGTGAGTAACCACTATTTCTCCTTTAAAAAATCCAAATCCATTCAAAATATCTGCACCTGAAGAGAATGGATGGAAGGCCTTTATTCCATGGGATTAGTTTTAGAGTTTATCCAGGATAGCCATGCAACATCTTGTTTACGTGGGATCCCAACAGGAATGAGACCTAGACCTTTATTCCGTGGATAACTAAGACAGCGATGCAGCATCTTTTTACGTGGGATCCAAACAGGAAAGGGACCGAGAGTAATCCTATCCGATTACCTCAAGGTGGCAAGGAATGCGGCAAGGCAGCAGGTAGGGCCAGTGGGATGCTGGGTTGCATAGGAGATGTATCACGGTAGAAGGAGGAGGTGGTGTTGCCATTGTATAGATCATTGGTGAGATCCCATCTGATTACTGTGTCCAGCTGTGGAAACCACATCTCAAGAAGGACATAAAAGGGTGGAGTGCTCTCTGTAGGAGGGCAGCAAAATGGTGCAGGGCCTGCATTAGAAGTCCTGTGAGGAGAGGCTAAGGGATCTCAATATGCATACCTTAGAAGAGAGGAGGGAGAGAAGGTATATGATAGAGA
Source organism: Neoceratodus forsteri (assembly GCA_016271365.2). Taxonomy (NCBI): domain Eukaryota; kingdom Metazoa; phylum Chordata; order Ceratodontiformes; family Ceratodontidae; genus Neoceratodus; species Neoceratodus forsteri. The sequence goes on along the minus strand of CM028129.1, from coordinate 244,486,668 downwards.
CCTATACTGTAAATACGCTATGGGGTTGAATAAGGTGTAGGATGGGGAGTGTTTTTCAGAGGAGAAGATGGACGAGAACAAGAGGACATGCTATGAAGCTGATACATATGTGTGCCCTGAAAGGGGGTGGGGTGAATACGATGGAGACCTTTTAAATACCCTCACGGGTAAACAAGGTACAAGAGGGAAGTATTTTCAGGAAAAAAGGTGCTCAAGGACAAGGGGACATCATAAGAAGCTGGAAGGGGTGGATTCAGGAGAGATGTGAGGAAGTACTACTTCACAGTAAGAGTGGTAGATTCCAGAAACAGTCCTCCAGTGGAGGTGAAAGCAGTGGTGCTGTTCAAGAATGCATGGATAGGTATGAGGGAATTTTAGGGAAAGGGAAGGGTGGGTGAATGGACGGAGATCAAGTAGAATCTGCAGTGATACTATAGGCAGGAAACAATGGGCAGACTAGATGGGCTAAATGGTCATTATCTGCCAGAAAAGCTGTGTTTCTGTGAGGAGGAGAAGGATCTGGGGGTGACTAAGGGTTCAATGGACAACCCAGCACAGTGTAGGAAGGCAGCTGCAAAGGCAAACATGATGCTGGGGTGTATTGCCAGGGTATATCCGGGGTGTCATCCTGCCATTGTATAGGTAGCTGGTTAGGGTACATCTGGAGTACTGCATGCAGTACTGGCGCCTGTACCTCGAAGAGGACATTAAGTCATTGAGGGAGAGTGCAGCGAGAGATGATCCAAGGGTGGAAACATACCCCACGAGAGCAGGCTGAGGAATTGAACATGTACTCACTATAGGAGGGACAGGGAAGATATGATTGAAACCTTCAAGTACATGAAAGATATAAACAAGACTGGCATGGAGGGGCTTTTCAAGTTGAGAGGGAGGGACACTCAAGGCCATGGTCTGAGATTGAAGGAGGAAGGATCAAGGAGGGAAATGAGAAGACACTTTTTACGGGTAGAGGGTGTCCAGGTGGAATGCATTGCCTTTGAAGTGGTATCCTGTAGAACAGTGGGTTGTTTCAAAAGGGATGGGACAAGGTAAGGGGAGGGTCACGGGAGGGCAGCTAGCTGCACAATCTAGCACTACCAGTAGACCATTACGCCTTTATCTGCTGCCAAGTTTGTATGTTTCTGTGGAAGGGGAAGATTCAGAGGGATGCAAGGAAGTACTTCTTCACTGAAAGAGTGGTGGATGTCTCTCACAATCTTCAGTGGAGGTGAAAACAATGGTGGACTTCAAGCATGCATAGGATGGTCACAAGGCAGTCGGGGAAATATGAGGGATGTAGCCAGAGATCAGGTAGGCTCTGGGATGAAAGTATAGGCAGGGAAAAATGGGCAGATTGGGTGGGCAAAGTGGTCCTTATCTGCTGACAAATTCTGTGTTTCTGTGATCCCTGCTTGTGCCTAGTTCATTGCTGTGAGAGAGATACTGAAGCACAGGGATGCCAGGTGGCTTGCTTAGGGTCACAGAAAAAGAATATTATGGATTCAAGCCTGGGATCACCAGGTCTGCAGTTCCATCCACCAACCACTAGCCAACACTATCTGCCCCTGTCTAGGTTTCCGTACTTTGAGTTTACTTTGAGGTTCTCTGTAACACGTCTGGGAGTTCTGTATTATGTGTGGGAAGTGTCTGTATTCGTTGTGTTCCAGCTTGATAATAGGCTGATTGAGCTGGAGAGAGCTAATTGGGTGCTGTTGTGCCCAGCCAAACTCAGCTCTGCCAAGTCTTGCTTTTATTTATTTTTTCTTGGCTCAAGTTTTGCTGTCTCAATTCCCAAAATAAAGGAACATACTGTGGAGTCTGGCTGAATACTTAATCACCCTCAAGCTGACTCTATCAAGTGGAAGCTTGAAGCTGTTCTGTAGCCAGTTGCTCCTGCACACCTGTTCACCATTCTGGAGTTTGTTCTAATCAGATCTCGTAAGCTAAGCAGGGTCGGGCCTGATCTGTTGTCCATTGGGAGAACTCCAGTGTACACTAGGTGCTGCGGAAGTTGCCTTGGTTGCTCTGCAGGGACATTCTCCCTTTGGTTATAGAAAACCATAGTACTACCCCAGTGGGGGCACTGTAATGTTGTGGGTGCAGACTTTCATTTGAGACATTAAACCTATGTTCTGTCTTGTCTGTTAAAAAGAGTAGAGGAATTTCCTGTATCCTGGCCATACTTCCCTTTTATGTGGAGGGAGGCTTGCAGAGCAGGGCTAATTTAGATGATACAGGGAGGGGCAGTCTGGGAAGCTGTGTGAGGAAAGGCTAAAGGGCCTCAACATGTACTCTTAGCTTAAAAGGAGAGATGGTGGGGTGACTGAGACCTTTAATACCTCTTGGGGATAAACAAGGTAGAGTGTGATGAGCTGTTTTGATTGAGCACAAACATGATTACAAGAAGCAATGCAATTAAGTCAGTGGGAAGAAGTTTCAAGAGAGAGGTAACAAAGCATTTCTTCCCAGAAAGGGTAGTGGATAGATAGAACAGGTTGCCCTGGGAGGTGGTGTGGCAGAGACAGTGATGGAGATGCATGCATGCGTGGAACAGGCACATGAGTATCATTAAAAGAAAAATTGATCTTAGAGGGTTGGGGAACTTTGAACTGCATAGGGCCACTTGTCACCACATAGGGTGGGTAGGGTTAGGGCAGACTTGCAGTCCTTCACTGCTGACAAAATCTGTGTTTCTGTAACCCAGCAACCGATTCCAGGTTGTTGATCATTTCTCATCAGGGAACACAGAATGGAAAACTGTTCTGTGGTGTGCTGGCCCAGAATGGCTCCTGCATTCCACCCTCAGAAGTAACTGCACCTCAGTAATTGTTTGGTATTAAAATAAAACAAGACACAATTTAAAGCTGTATTTTTATTGTGTTGCCTCTGAGCCCCAAGATTATGGGTTCAAGTCACACACCCGGACCTGGACTCATACTCATTACAATCAGCACAGTGCAATACTGTGGAGGGGATGGGGTGTTGCCCTGTTGGAGATATCCTCTGATGTGACATTGAACCAAGGGCCCAGCTGTACAGCTCCTGTGGTTGTCTAGGTATAAGATAGATACACTGTGCACAGGGTGGGATAAATCAGAGGCCAGTGGCCACTAATAAATTGGTTTGGCTACCAGATTTTGACAGTTACTTGCCAGCTGGATACCTCTACAGTGATTTTCAAGCACTTAAAAGAATGGCCACTAAAAGTATTACTTGGCTATCAGATTGTTTAAAACAAGTAGCAAACTGACGCACCAACTCATAAACTGATTTGTCCCACCCTGATTGCACATTTGAATAGAGCTGGGAATTGGAACAGAGTAGGGAATTAACTTGCTGTAGTGTCCTAGTCAGAGTCCCCCACAGTACAACAAACAAGCGGGCTCACGCAGCTAGATTTGACCATGGCCAAGTGGCTGTACCTATTACTTGAATGTAGTCACTGCACTGCCCATGTCGAGCTCATGATTGCTGTGTGAAGTCTTTGAGATGTTCTGTGGTGTGGAAGGAGCTAAACGGACTTCTGATTTGTTCTCTGTTTTCTTATGAGCAGCTTGTGGAATCCAAGAGTTTGCCACAGCAGTTAAGGAAGACGCTGAGGCAGTTGAGTTGAGGCAAGAAACTGATTCCATACCCCTGATTGATGACATCCGCTTCCACATCACCAGCAATGTGCAGACTTACAGTGCCATCGAGGAGGCCAACCAGAAATTGGAGGCACTGGAAGAGCTCTTGAACATGTTAGGGCTGGAAGGCTGACGGCTGCCTGCAATCCCTCTCAAAGCTGTGACGCATGGAGCTCAAAATATAAAACATTCTGCACTGCTCTCAGACGCTATCTTCCTTGCGCTTCCTTCTGAACACCATAGCAACACATTTCATTAGTAGCCCTAGGATGCCTGTTTATTTCACTTTGAGAAGACCTTCCTTTTTTATTTTCATCAAGACTCAACTTAACATCTGGATTCAAACTAGCATTTTTGTGTAATCAAGGCTTGGAATCTTAAACAAAAAACAATTTTTGGTTCACTTGCTTATGAGATAAAGCGATTAACATCTGAAGAGGTCCTAGAAATTAGGGATATTAAACAAAAAATATGTATATGTGTTTTAAGCTATACTGCCTTATTAAAGAGACTGTGACCTATATTTCCTTTTATTGGCAATTCTGGTAATCTATTTGTCCCCATTTTAACAGGTTGAAGTTCTGTTTGGTGGTATTAAGGTATAGCAGTAGTGAAGAACGATGAAGTTGTCTCTGCAATATCTGGCCAGCCTAGTAACATTTGGGAAAGCTTCTGTAAATTTCTCAGGCTCTTAGTTCAAGTCTCTGACAGGTACACACAAATGAAAATTACGACTCATCATAATTTTCCTGACTATATCTTCATCATTGATTCATACATATGGGTCTAGGTAGGACCCTGTGGAAGCTGTTCTCTTCTAGGAGGGAGCTGGCATGGCTACTGACACCGGTCATGCTGGCACATACCTGCCGTGGTGCTGTCAGGCCGGCCTGTAAATCGTGATTGACTCTCTATGCACCCTCAGGTCTATTCACCAGGAGGGACACAAAGTGGAGGGAAACTAGAGTGGACTAGAGACTTTCTACCTTTTAACCAGGGCAGTAACCCTGAGCAAAAGGCTAGCAGAAGTAATGAAGGGGTAGCTCAAAATGGGACACCTATAAATGTGGTGCTGAAAGTGCCAAGCAATAGGAAACTACATCTGACTTCCAAAAGGTAATGACTGTATGGCACCGCTAAGTTTGAGTAAACTTGTGAGAAAACCCCTAACCCTGTATTCTCTAAAATAGAGAAAGAGAAGTAAGGTAGGGGTTGCAGGATTTAACAGCACTGTAAAGTCAAGATGTAGGTAGCTCCTCTGGCATGCTACAGGCACTGATGCATTGAGAAGAGAAGTGGATACCAACCAAAAATTCGGTCATGAGGAAGAACAGTCCCTGCTTCTCCCTGCAACCACGGGAATGTACTCTGTGTGAAGCGCTAGTACATTGATCCAAGCAAGTGATTGCACCTCTCCACAGGCAGAGCATCTGCTCAGTGGAGTTAGATTAGATAGTGCTGGGTCAAATGTTTTACATAGCAGTTTTTATTTTATTTTATTTTGTTTTGTTGACCAGGTAAGTGCACTAGACAAATCCTGCCTATTTTCAGGCACGGCCCGGGGAGGGGATACAGATGAATGCCAACTGGCCTTGAACCAGATTAGGTTGTTGGTGGTATTTTAGTGAAAGAGGGAAATTTGGCCAGGACACTGGGGAAATTCTCCTCTTTTCGGAACGCCATGGGATCTTTAACATCCACCTGAACTACCACCAATCCAGGCAGATAGGACCTCTGTTTAACGCCTCATCCGAAGACAGCACCTCAGAAGTGCAGCACCCTCATGCTGCACTTCAGTGTCAGTACTGGGATATTAACCAAGTGCCAGATGTGGAACTGGAACCCACAGCCCTCTGAACTCCGGCCTCAGAGGTGAGTGTGCTACCTACTGAGCCACTGACACTGCTAAATTAACAGGGATATACTTTCTAAGGGATGTGGCCGGGCAGGGAGAAGCAGAGAAAAGATGGAGGGAAGGTGGCTGCCTCGCACTCTGTGAAGGGTAGAAAGAAAAGGGGTCTCATCCTTTTTTTTTTTTTTTTTTGAAGCACGTCACTACCCATAAGGACTCTGGTAAAGGAGAGATAGAGAGGGGTAGTAAACTACCAGCACCCTCGGGAGTGAGCTGCCAGAGGCACTGGCTCACAGCTGAGGGGATGAAGGCTGGACATCTGAATCAATGATGAAGATATCCAGGAAGGTCATAAATTACGGTGAGTACTTTATTTTATATCTTCCCTGAGTCTGTCTTTGCCATTAATTCATTCATATGGGTCTGAGTACCAGTCTTCCTAATTAGGAGGAGCCATCTCACCCTGAGGGAAATGGTTACCCTAGCTCTCTGTGTGAGGGAGAACAGTGGAGAGCAGGCACTCTGAATGGCCTTAGAGGCTAGAGAATATTCCGAGTCAGTCAGGAGGTAAAGTCCCCCCAAGGTCTCGCTGACCCTCTAGGGAAACAGTGAGCTCCTAGGAGTTTATCACCTACGCTGAACCTTAGGTGCTAGTTGAGAAGGGTGAACAAAAACTGAGGTGTGTGAGGGAGTTCGACATCGGTTTTGGCCGGGCGCTGTACCGCTTGGGTATTTGCTGCATGCAAATGGCAGTAGTCAAAGTTGGCTCCCTCCCTAGAGGAAAAGGCTCCTGTGGAATCCTAGTGCCTCCTGTCCTAGACCCATCTGTATGAATTAATGGTGAAGATTGATTCAGGAAAGATTTTCATTTTCAGCAAAATCAAATAGTATTCAGTCATCTGGAAATCACTGATTTTCTTCATGTTCCCTAAACAGCTGTTTCTGCAATACGTCATGTGCTTAGTCTCTAACATTCAGTTTGCCACTGGCTGAGGCAGCGCAAGGAGGGCCTCGTCTGTTGCCATCCAGCGTTCAACCTGCAGTTCTGGACGTGCTGTTCTTTGGTGAGTCTGGTGTTAGACAGGTGGAGAGTGGTGGGCGCTGGAGTGTATGGGCTGGGAGGTGGTGGGGTTTACAGCGCTATGCAAAGAGTAATGGGGAGACTGCTAGACTGCCAGGTTGGAATTCCTGTTATATTGGGGATGGGGGGTACCATTAGACTACCAGCTTATATTTCCAATTATAACGTGAATCAGGGTGGGATGGGGTGCCACTAAACTACCAGGTTGAAATGTCTATTACAGTGGGGTGCAGAGCAGGAAAGGGGTACCAGTAGACTACCAGCTTGATATTGCTATTACACTAGGGATCAGGGCAGGAGGGGTACTGTTAGACTTGCCTGTAGTTATTTCAGTCTTCGATGGATATAAGGCAAGTAGAAGAATGTTTCTCTGTCGGTGCCAGGCACCAGTTCTGTTGGGGGCCACACTGCATTTTGATAAGAATGGGGTTATGTATATGGTAAATAGCACTGCCTCAGCTGTCTTTTTGCTATTCCATATTCCTCTCAATATACTGTACCACTGCGCTATGTATCTATGAGGGTTCCCTCATTTCAGTGGATGCAGTGGTGTATATAGCCATGTGATTGCACTATCCTTTTGTTCCATACGATGGGGCACTTTAAATATGGTCCCTGCTCGACATGTTGTGTCCGTTAGCACAGTGCTATTCCTCAGAGTGGTGCGCCAGCCTCCTGAATATGGGGCGTTTTTTTTTTTTTTTATACCAGAACCATGCCTAACTTGCCATTACAGTATTCAAAACAAGAAAATTGATCTTGCTGCTTTAATATTTGGTGTTTCAAGGGGTGGAAACATAGAGTTGTCAGCAGACAAGGACCTCTTGGCCCACCTAGTCTGCCCTATTTTCCCTTCCTGTACCCACTGCAGACCCTGCTTCAGTCTCCGCTTTGCACCGCCACCCCTTGCCTCACTTATAAGATCCCCTTGTGTCTGCCCCATGCTTTCTTGAATCCTGTAACCATTTTAGCTTCAAGTGTTGTGGATATTTATAGGTTGTATACAAGTTCAGAAGGCTTACGCTTATGTGAACTTGACACTCAGTTACTTAGAGGTGGTACTCAAATTTTTGAACCCATATAAGCATATAGTCTACTTTTAAAAGTAATTATATTGTTACTCTCCACTATTTGTTTAGGTAAAGTATTCCAGTACTATTCTCTGAGAGAACCACTTTCCTCTCCTGACTGTTTTATTCATTTCTCCTTTCATTATTCTGCAACCTAGTTTTTGATTTGGTCTTATAGTTAACTAATCCTATTTTTTCCATAAGTAATTGATACAGACAAGGATCTCTTGGCCCACCTAGTCTGCCTTATTTTCCTTCCTGCAATTCCACTGCAGACCCTACTCGGTCTCCGCCACCACCATCCCTTGCCTCACTTATAAGATCCCTTGAGTCCCATGCTTTCTTGAATCCTGTAACCATTCCAGCTTTAACTGTTGTGGATATAGTTCACTTATCCACGCGATGGCAGTTCTACCAGAAGTACTGAGTTGTCAAAACGTATTTATTCTGAACTCCTCCCACCACCTGGGTGGTAAATTCTCTGACTTCCGCCCTGTGACGCCAGATCTTCCTTTCTGCTGGAAGAGTTTGCTGTTCTTCACAGCTCTGTACATTGTAGGCCTGAAGTGCACCACTGTCAAACATTTTGTTTTTTTCTCCAGAAAATCTGTTCTTTGATATAGTCCTCTGTTCTCCTCAGCCTTGGTGATGGAAGATGGAACACGAAGAAGCTCCTGGTTTCAAGCAGTGCATCACGTGCCGACAGAAGATGTTAGACGGACCTATACATGTCTTGCCTCTACTTCCTGAGGACACAACACAATGTCACGGTTTGTGACCTGTGCTAGATGATGTGACCTTCTCCTGGAGGATGCAAGGCACATCTTCTCCTGGGCCAGCTGATTGAGATCTTACATTGTGGCCTAAGGTTGCAGGCAGCGCCTTCACTGTGGCACAGTCCACGGTTCAACTCGTGTCCATGGAGGAAGCAGCTGAAAAGCTGCAGGGGCACCTCATTGGGCTTGATGCTGCTCCCAGCTGGGGCCAGCATCTGAGTATCCTTCATCAGTGGATTCTGGAGTGATGTGTCACGCCCTCCAGACCTTTGGAGAGCCCTGCCCGCCACAGAAAGAAGCACAGGAAGCACCACTGTCAGTCATGGGACCAGGAAAGATCCTGCTCCCCAACCACTCAATACTTGTTCAGTGCTTGGCTTCAATTGAAGCAGAATATGTTGAGGGCCAACAGTTAGCCCCACACTGACCCCATTGGGCTTGTCGACCTTGGCACCGGCTGACCAGGTGGTCAAGATATTCCTCAGCCTGGTTAACCAGTTGTCAGAGGAAGTGGACGAGGAGTCTGTCTCCAAGATCCTGGTGTTCCTTGCCCCTGCCCAGGAGGAATTGGACCGGTCAGTGTCCCCAGCTGGTTCCACTTGGGAACAGCCTCTACCAGAGGTCGCTCCGCCATAGCCGGTGCATGTTATCTGTACTGCACCCTCAGCAGCTTCTTCATGCCTGCCTCTGGGTCGACAGTTGAGGTCAGGGCACCATTCGCATTGTCCGTCCTGTTGGACTGGGAGGTGTTGCCATCAGAGTTCCTCGTCTTCAGATGAGAGAGGCTCTGTTAGTGCATGCAGCAGCATTAAGAGGAACTCTTCTGGCAGCAGTGGGCATGGTAGAGTTCTACCCCAACCCCTGTGGTTGACTACCCAGTGCTGATCAAGCCAGCACCAGTCTGCCTAAGGCAGTTGTCACTGACACCTCTCTTCCCCCGGCCCCTGCTGATGGAACCACCTCCCCGCAGCCTTTCCGGCATCCCCTACCAAGGGTTCTCATGCTGGGACCAGCTTGTCAGGCTGGCTCTCAGTGGAAATCATCCACTTGGATGACTCTAGGTAGCTCCACAGCGGCAAACAGTCTAGGGCTGTGTTTGAGTCATCTGGCTCTGACGGGTTCCTCCATGCTGTCATCAAGGACTCATACCCCGACCGCAGTTTGGTCAGGGAATTGACCACCGACCGTTGGTCAGTGTCATTTGGGTCTCTATGCCGACTCAAGTCAGAGTCCATGAATGTCCCTCTGGAGCCTGTTTAGAAAAGGGACAAGAACCCTTTCACAGTCATCCTTGATGGGGACGAATCCCGGGGTTGCTTTTCCCTGGCTGAGGCCATTTTAGGATCGATCCTGGAGCTCTGGCAACATCCAGCATTCTGCCCGCACCCTCAGCTCATATGGTCCGCAAGTATGTGCTCCCAACTGGCTCTCTGTTCAGGTACATGGACTACCCCTCAGCCAAGGGTCTGGTCTCAGAGTCAGTCTTCTGAAAACATTCGACATTGACAAGCCCCTGACAAGGAGTTGGAGACCAGCTTGACCATTCACTGAGGAAGATCTGCCATTTCTCACTCTGTCTCCATCAGGCGAGCTACATCTTAATGATGGCCCACTTGGTCACTCTCTGCTGGGAGTGCTGGATAATGTCTTCCTCACTTCCCTGATGAGAAGCAGTTGCCGATGAAGCTGCTCAGAGACCAGGGTCTCACATTGGCTAGACACCAACTCCAGACGGCCTTGGACATGGATGACTCCTGTGCCATGGCCACGCTGTCTGGATGCATCGCAAGGCCTGACTGAGGTCTCCACCTTTATGGCAGGCACTCTGCACAAGTTGTCCACTGTCCCTCTCTTGGGCATTGACCTCTGACATGGAGTAAGTCCACGCCACCCTGGACTCTCTGGCTTCATCCAGAAAGAATCAAAGGACCAGAAACCTAAAATGAAGGCCTTTCAGTTTCGGTCCTTTCGGCCACAGCAACTTCAGTAGCAGCAGCCCCAGCTGGGGCAATACTAAGCCTGGCACTCTGAGGCCCAGTTCTCAGCTTCCAGCCTAGAGGCCCAACAGAGGTGGAGGTAGAGGAAGTGGTGTCCCTTCAGCCCCAGTGGTCAGTGCCCTTCCAGAGTTGCCCAGTGTTGGATCAGGAGTGGTGTCTACCTCAGTCTTCCAGTCCCTGACCCAGTTCCCTGTTGAGTTGGCTTCACCATTGCTGGCCACACTGGTCCATCATTGCCACAGACAAGTGGGTTGTCAAGGTGATAGGCAGAGGGCTGTCTGTCGATCTCAAGACTCTCCCGCTGTACCGATTCCACACTGCGAGGAAGTCCTTGGTGTCACAGGATATGTTGCCCACCCTCAGGGATGAGTGTTCAGCTCATGCGAAGGAGCCATAGCCTGTGTCCCAGACATCCTGGCAAGTCGGGCTACTTGTCCAGGTACTTCCTGGTCCTCAACGGATGAGGGGCTAGTGCCCCATACTGGATATGCATGATATCAACTAGATGATGCGGAAGCACAAATTCCGGATGGTCACTGTGAACCAGATTATACCATCTCTGGAGCAATACATGTGGTTTTAGTCCCTGGATCTCCAGGTCACGTTTTCACATCCCAGTCCATCTGTCCCACTAGTGGTACGTCCGGTTCTGTGCAGAGGAGGTTCTCTGTCAGTTCCAGGTCATGCCCTTCGGCCTGTCATCCACACCCAGGGTCTTCACCAAGTGCATGACAGTGGTGGTAGCCTTCCTTTGATGCAAGAGCGTCAGGGTTTTCTCTGCGTGGGCAACTGGCTGATAGCCGGGCTATCCAAGGAGGCCAGGAGCAGTCCAGGATCTTGCCTTCAGACCTGCAGACACTTGGGCCTCTTGATCAAGCTGGCCAAGTCCGAATTTATTCCACTGAAGGTGATTCACTTCACTTGAGGGAGCTAGACTCCCTGCAGGTCAAGGCCTGCCTCCTGTGGACTGGGTACTGACCTTGCCTCCTTTGCCCAGTCATTTCCGGTATGGTGCTTGTGCCCTGCCTGGGACTTCCTGCAGATGCTTGGTACATGGCATCCCGCACCAGTGTGGTCCAGTGGGCCCATTGGTGGATGCGGTACCTGTAGCTGGAGTTGGGCCATTCGTGGTTTCAGCACCTAGGACACTTGGACCAGCCTGTTGCAGTGACCCAGCCAATATGGGATGCTTCCAGTGGTGGCTTATCCTTGAACATCTGGGGAGGAGTCCTGTTTGTCCACCTAAAACTGACTGTCACTCTCACGATGGTCTCTGGTGGGATGGGGAGCACACTGGGAGACCTCGGGCCCATGGATTCTGGTCACCCATGGAGTCCCGTCACCACATCAGCATGCTGGAGCTGTGACTAAATTTGTTCCTCTAGTCATGGGTCAGGTCATGCAAGTCCAGATGGACAGGCAGGGTGGCATACCTTCCATCCCTTATGTCAGGAAGCCCTCGCGCTTGACGCTCATGCGCAGCCTGGGTGCAGATCTCCTGATGATCCATGTCAGTTGAGTGGACAGTCAGCTGTCAGACATTCTCCGCCAGATGGTTGAGATATTGCCCAAGTGGTCTCTGAATTAGGAGGTGGTGAACCACCTGTTCTCCCATTGAAGCACACCTCCGTGGACCTGTTTGCCTCCTGGGAGAATGCAAACTGAGGCTGTTTTGTGTATACGCACACACACACACACACACACACACAGTCTGGGACACTTCTGGGGATGCGTCACTAGATCTGGACCCCAAGCCTCATGTATACCTTTCCTTCTTTCACCCAGATCCACAAGGCGGTGGTCAAGGCATGGAAGGACATGGTGCAGATAATACTGATAGCTCCAGGCTTGCCACGAGAGTTCTGGTACCTGGATCTCCTCAGCAGCAGGCCTCCATGGCTGTTGCCTCTTCACTTGGATCTGTGGACCAGATAACAGGAGAAGGTCCTTAACCTGGACCTTCAGTCCCTGCATCTCCTAACCAGGTTCCTGAATGGCTAGGAGTTCCAGGCTTTGGATTTTTCAGAGAATGTACTCTATGTTGTAGAGGCCTCCCCAAAGAAGTCGACCACCGGTGCCATGCCTTTAAAAGGAAAAGGTTTTCTATTTAGGTGTCAGGGCAGGGAGCTTGATCCCTTACCTGCCTTGGGGCTAGTATCCTTATAACTCTGGTCCTTCTCTAGCTGGGGCTGTGAGCAATGACCCTAAAGCTGCACTCTGGCAGCCATCTCTGCATACCAGGTGCGGGTGGTATGTAGACGTTGGCCCAGGAGAAAGTGGTTGGTGTGTTGGTTTTTTTTTTTTGTTTTGTTTTTTTTAAAAGGCCTGACTGCCTGTTCCTTCCGTACGTGGAACCACCACCACCACCTTGTGACTTACTGCTGGTGCTGGCTATACTCATGGGCAAGACATTTTAGCCTGTACACAGGTGTGAGATGTCAGACACCAAGAAGGCCATCTTCTTTTTTTTTAAATTCAGAATTATTGAAACTCCAGAGTCTGTATACCATCACAAGTCATACATAATGTACGTGTTATACATTTCTATAAACACTGTAAATCATTGGAGCCAAAGTAGCTTAATTTCCAAACTTTAATTCATTTCACTCTCTAGCATATATTCAAGTTCTCATCCCACAAGCCCGGCCGTAATAGTTTATTTTTATTTATTTATTCCCATCTTCTTTTTACCCCTTTTCTTTTTCCCTTTTAACTTTGCCTCCTTCCTCCTTTATCATCAGGATCAGCTTAAGGTCCCATTGCTAAGTTCCACCTGGTCCATTTACACATATAACTATTCATCTTGGTGTTTATCTTGTGTTAGTTCTTCCATTTCCTTATTTCTTTTATAATGGAATACCATTGAGGCTAATCAAGTACGCCGGGGAAAGCCACTTTGGTGATTGATTCGGTGGGCTGCCAACAACACACCCCAGAGATGAACGCTGTCAGCTCCTTAGAAGGCCATCTTCCACAGCAGGTCTATCACAACAGCCAGGAGGATTAGTGAGCTCCACAGCTCTCTGTAGAGTCTCCATACCTGGTCTTCCACATGGACAAGGTACTCCTTTGCCCCACCCAAGGTTTCTCCCAAAGGTTGTATTGGAGTTCCACCGTAACCAGGTGAGGAACCTTACAGTATATTTCATGAACCCATCTTTGGAGGCTGAGGGGTTTATACTCTGACCTGCATGTGGTGCTCTCCTGCTATTTAGAGTGCACGGGGCTGGAGTTTAGGATGAGGTCGCCAGCTGTTTGTGGCATACATTGAAGCCAAGACTTGGTAGGTAAGCAGATTACAGGTGGATTACATCCTGCATCAATCTTTGCTTAGGCTGGCTGGTAGGAACCCTCCTGTAGGGCTTGAAGCTCATTCCACTAGACATGGGTTGCCTCTATTGGCTGCTTCCAGGGTCATCCCTATCCAGGAGATTTGCAGGGCTGCCACCTGGAAGGCAGCACACACCTTCTTCTCCCATTACAGCATCAACCTAGAGTCTTGTCGGATGCTGCTTTTGGGACCTCAGTTCTTCAGTCTCTCTTTGCACAGTAGGGGTGCATGCCTTGCCTCCTTTCTCCCAGAGAACTGCTGGAAGTCTGCCATTGTGTGGATAAATTAACTGTATCCATATTCCTAGAAAAATTACCTGTAACTGTAGTTCTGGCAGTGGTATATAATTCACATCCACATCAACCATCTGACCTCCCTGCAAGTAGCACACAGGTCTCTGCTTCCAGTGTGCAAAATCTGATATCACAGGGCAGAGCTAGAGAACATACTGCCTAAGTGGTGGGAGAAGCTGAGCTTAAAGACATTCTCATGAATCAGCACTTCTTGTGGGACTGACATCATGTGGATGTGAACTATATACTGCTTCTAGAACTATGATTACAGGTGGGCAACCTATTTTTTTTAGGGTGCGTTTGTAGGACTTGTTCTTCAGTTTAATATTCTCTTTATTCTTCCATTTTGTACCTTGCCCTTCTTAGTAATTGGGGCTACAGTGACAGCATCCTACCTCCAGCCAGGAGGCCAAGCGAGCATCCATCTTTGCAGCCTCACCTTCTGTATGCTCTTCCTGATCAGCCAGCAAGGGTTGCACACCTGCCAGATATCTCATGTCCTCTCCAGCAGGAGCTAGCATGTCACCTGCCCCAGGATTCAGCGAGATACACTGCCAGATGGCCACGATCTAGAATGCCTAGTCATCAGAGACACTTTCTTAGGAGAGTGTAGGTAGTTACCTTGATTTCTGAAATTTGTTATTGTTATTACCACCACCACCCTTGGTAAAATCATTATCATATTGTATTTATATTACAATATTATTATTGCAATTATATTAGTGTTATAATTTTTATCATATTGGCAAATTCCCATTGTATAGAATAATTAACATTTTGCTGTGCAGAATGGTGTGGTTAGGGCACAGTGAGTTTCTTGTAACATTACAAAACCATGAGACCAAAGTTCAAGGAGTTCTTGGATGACACAAGAACTTTGAAGAGTCTTGACAATTATGTTCTGCTCAGTAGTGTTTTCTGTATTTTCATAACAGTACAGTAGGATTAGCTTGTTTGCTGACACTACAAAATTAAGAGCTAAGAAACCAGGCAACCAGCTTCACAGTGCACACCAGCGTTACTCCTTGTTTCCAGTTGAGGAGGCACTAGTGCTGGCTGGTCATCACCTCTCTTCCATAGAGCTGGTTGCCTGTGGTCTGCATGGGCCACGGCCCCATATGGAATTCTGAGTTAGCACCTAAACCCTTGTCTCCCAGACTTTACTGACACTGTGCCAGCTGCACAGATGGCTATTTTAAATGAAATAGAGAAAAAATTTAAACTACAGGACTTTTAATTGCCCCACAGTGCCAATAGGAGCAGCTTTAGAAGCTTTATTTTAGTCTTTGGTAACCGGATGAGGCCCACTAGGCACAAGTGCCTGTTTTCAGGGGCACCTGGGAGCACTGAGTGGTTAAATGACTTGCTCAGAGTCGCATAGTATGCAAGTGGAGGTTGTGAAAATCAAACCAAGGTCTGGTCTGCTGATGTTATCTGCTTGTTACTCTTAACCTCTAGGCTGTACTGCCAGCCCTGGCTTTATTTTAAAGTACTAGTGCACGGCCTGAAAAAGTAGCCAACAATTGCTTTACTATCTAAGGTAGCTTTTCTTTTCCTTTGGCTTTTAGAAGATCTTCTGCCTGACAGTATTTGATGTGATGGTGGAACTGCACTCACCTGAGACTGGCATCTAATTCTGTTACTCTTCATACTCATCAGCATTGTGGCCTCGTTGACTTTAGTATCATAAGTGCTCAGGAAGAGCCACTCAATGACTGCCAGATTGGTGACCAGTGATGTCACAATGGTGAAGTCACAACACTGATGAGGTAAACATGATACAAAAAAAAAAAATACTGATGGGTATAAAGAGGAATAGAACTGTATGTGTCGGCTGCCAGCTAAAGCATTGTTCTAGGAAGAGCTATGGAATGCAATATATGAGTATTAAGTCAAATATGGTGGCCCAGATTTCAATTTAGAAGCCTTGAAAATTGCTTTGCCTTTTTTTTGAAGATCAGGGCTCTGCCTCCCCATTCTATTTATTGTTTAACAACAATTGATTTGCACATAACCCAGTAAAACAATACAAAATAAACTACTAACAAAATCTTGGCGCCATATTGGATTTCACACTGCATGTCATAAAATGTAACCTTCCCCGTTCTATATGGCAGAACTGGTACTAACAAGTAATAAACTTCATTTTTCTTCTTTTCAACCCATTGTTTATCTCCTCCTTCCCCAGGGGCCTACCTACCACAGTCTCCTTTGTTCCCCATGGCATGGCTCCATGGCAGAGCCCCAGAGCACAACTTCCCCAACTGCATTAGGATCCCATCTGGGAGGTAGCTGCTGGGTCACTCATTATCCCTCCATCTGGGACTTATGTGCCATTTAATCCTCCCAGAGCTTGCCAGCATGCAGTGACCTATGTGCATGTGCCTGATACAGAGCTGTGTCTAGTAGGATCCGCACTCCTCGTCAGCCTCCACAGCACTACCACCCATCCTCCATTGAGTGGTAAATGAACAGCAGAGGATGGGTTATCTGCCCCTCCTCCCCACCTGAAGAAGGAGGAGAGCTACCTGTGAAACATTCATCACTCCTTTCCCAGCTGGCCCCCAACAATGCACTTCACTGGAATAGCGAAGGAAGAGTTGCCTGACCGCAAGTAGTAAACCTTTAAAAGAGCAAAAGGAAAAAGAAAAATATTACACTTCAGAAATTAAAAGTAAATATTGACTACTTTAAAAAACAAAAAAAACCCATAATTTCTAGGGGCATTGATATAGTTTACTATCCACACATTGGCAGTTCCACTGTAAAGTGCTGATTCGCCAGAACGTTTCAGCTAAGCTCCTCCCACCATTCAGGTGGTATGGCCCTCAGCTCTGCCCAGTGATGTCAGATCTTCCTTTCTGCTGGAAGAATTTGGTTTCTTGCTTCACAGCTGTACACATTGTAGGCTACCAAGGCGCCATTGCTGATTTCGCCGCTTTTATGTTGATTGCACGAGGTGCAGAAACATGTTCGTCAGCTTTCTCCACAAGCAGGTTGTGAGGCGTGGCACTGTTGTGCCCAATGCCCCCACAGCCTGCAAAGGCTTGTCCCGATCCCCAATGCCGGTGACGCGCTGCTGCTGACACCACTTCCAGCCAGCATGCCACAGCAACTACAAAAATCAGCCACTGCAATCAGGGCGCCCTCGTCATTACGGCGTCAGCCGTCGCTGCAATGAGGAAGCGTTTCCACGTCATTGCAGGAGCAGGATGTGAAACCCCTGATATTGTTTGTGAACATGGTGGCGGCTTGCCGCGTGTTCACAAACAATATATCCCCTCCCCACTGTGTTTACTTGCCGGCCAGGGGCCCTAATCCCCATCAGCTGTGGTGCCCGTGTTTCTGCTGTATTGCTGACGGGGATCCCACTCCCCATTGGCATTGTGTAACCCGCCCCCATTTTGTTCCTGCCGATGGGGTGCCCAATCCCATCGAGCATAATGAAACCTCTGTTTTGTTCCTGCTGATGGGGTGCCCAATCCCGTCACATAATACCTCCCCGATTTTGTTCCTGCCGGCAGGTGCCCAATCCCCATCGGCATAATGAGCCACCCCTGTTTTCTTCCTGCCAATGGGGTGCCCAATCCCCATCGGCATAATGAAACCCCCATTTTGTTCCTGCCAATGGGTGCCCAATCCCTGTCGGCAAAATGAGCCCCTCCCCATTTGTTCCTGCCAATGGGGTGCCCAATCCCGTCGGCTACTGGCCCCAAAACTAAATCTCTAGTGGCATGCTGGGAGCCCACCCAGCATGCCAGATACCCCTGATAAGGAAAGATGGTCCTGCAACATTTTTTTTTTTTTAACCTGTGAAAAGGAAACTGTCCTCGGCTTCGCCCTGCCCACAGCCGCACCCACCCACTGCACCTGCCTCCCCACCCCTCACCCCATACTTACCTCCGGATCTTGTGCAGCGATCTTTGGTGGACCAGGAACCTGCACTCTTCAAAGCCGACCGCGAACTGAGGAAATGCCGGTAAGCTGTATAATGTAATAAATAGGGTTTTCAACCTTGGTGCATATCTCGGGCATTTTGGGAATTTTTCACCAAATTTTCAACATGGGGTTTTGGGACCCTTCCTCATGAATTCTTGAACTGTCATGGTGTTAATCGGCCCGAAAGGTGGTTTCAGTCACTGTGCGGAATCACCCTTTGGGGCTGATTAACAAAATGACAGTGCCAGTGTTCATGAGTGGGCTCTCAAAAAGCCTATGTTGCAAATTTGGTGGAAAAATCAAAAAATGACTGTTTCTGGCGTCGTTGCTCAGTTACTACGCACCCTCGTAACTCATAAATTAGAATATTTTCACACAGATTTTCAACATTGACATTTTCTCACACCTCCTTGTGAGCAGTACTGCTGTCATTATTCACCTCCTGGCCAAAATGTGTTTTCGCACTTCTGGTGCAGATTAGCACGATCGCTGTGGAAATCAGTGTTCAGGACAGAGTAAGAAAATGACAGTGACACTGTTCATGAGTAGAGGTCCTAAAATGCCTATGTTGAAAATTTGGTAACGATACTCCATAAAATGACACTGTTCGACCGTGTGTTGTGCAGTTGCACGCTGCCTTCGTAACCGCTAATTTTTATATTTTCACTCCAGATTTTCAACATTGCCATTTCCCAGACCTAGTTATGAACAGTACAGCTGTCATTTTTCCCATCCTGGCGAAATGTGTTTCCACACTTCCAGCGAATAGAGCAGTCACTGTGGGAAATCACTGTTTGGGATGGATTAAGAAAATGACAATGATACTATTCATGACAGAGGTCCTAAAATGCCTATGTTGAAAATTTGGTGATGATAGCCCATCAGTTGACTGTGTTACAAGTGTGCATTGCGCGCTTTCCACACCCCTGTAACCGCAGATTTGTAATATTGTCACACCAGATTTTCAATAGTGCCATTTTTCACACCTCCTATAAGCAGTACAGCTGTCATTTTTCACATCCTGACCAAAATGTGTTTTCACAGTTCCGAGCAGAATAACGTGGTCGCTGTGGGAAATCAGTGTTCGGGACAGATTAAGAAAATGACAGTGGCACTGTTCAAGAGTAGAGGTCCTAAAATCCTATGTTGAAAATTTGGTGATGAAACTCCATAGCATGACTGTGCTACAAGTGTGTGTTGAACTGTTTCCACGCACCCTTTTAACCATAGATTTTAATACTGTCATGCCACATTTTCGACGGTGGCATTTTTCACTACTCTTATTAACACTACAGCTGTCATTTTCACATCCTTGCTAAAATATGTTTTGCACTGCTGCCTGACAGCACAGTCACTCTGGGAAATCAGTGTTTGGGACAGCTTAAGATCGACCGAGTGAGAGGAGGAGTGACCGAACTCAACTGAGCTCTGTCGGGACTGCTGCTGGTTTGTTTGTGTTCAGACAGAGGCCCCAATACAAGAGCCCAGTACAAAAGCGCAGCCTGCAGCACTGGGAGAAACAGAATGAAAGGCGAGTGAGGAGGAGGGGTGGCGAACTCACCAAACTCTGTCAGGACCTGCAGTTTCTTTGTGGGCAGAAAAAGGCGTCAATACGGGCAGGGGCGCCAGTACAAAGGCCAGCCTGCAGTGGAGGAGAAACAATACGGAGTGAGACAAGGGACTTAGTGAGCTCAGCGAGCTCTATCAGGACTGCTGGGATTTCTTTGTGGGCAGAAAATGGCGCCAATGCAGGCAGGAGCCCGTACAAAAGGGCAGCTTGCAGTGCCAGGACAAACAGAAAGAGTGATGAGAGAGGAGACTGGTGACCTCAACAGAGCTCTGTCGGGACAACTGCGGATTTCTTTGTGGACAGACAAAGGTGCCAATGCACCAGAGGCCCCATACAAAAGCAGTCTGCGCCAAGAGAAATGGGACAGTGGTGACAGAGCAGTAGTGAGCGAGCTCAACGGAGCTCTACTGTGACTGCTGCAGATTTATTTGTGGGCAGAAAATCGGCAACTCAGGCAGGAGCCCAGTACAAAAGGCCAGCTTGCAGCACTGTAAGAAACTGAATGCAAGAGTGACGGGAGAGTGGGCGAGCTCAGTGGAGCTATGTCGGGACTGCTTCAGATTTCTTTCTGGCCAGAAAAAGCCACCAATGCAGGCAGGAGCCCAGTACAAAGGGCAGCATGCAGCACCAGGAGACACAGAGCGCGAGGTGAGGGAGGGGAGTCAGTGAGCTCAACAGGGCCTGTTGGACTGCTGCAGATTTGTTTGTGGGCGAAAAAAGGCAGCAATGCATGCAGGGGCCCAGTACAAAGGGCAGCCTGCAGTGGCAGGAAAACCAGAATGAGCAAGTGAGTGAGCTCAACAGAGCTGTGTTGTAACTGCTTCAGATTTCTTTGTGGGCATAAGAAGGCAGCAATGCAGGCAGGAGCCCAGTAGAAAGGGCAGCCTGCAGCGCCCGGCATGACAGAATGAGTGACTGAGAGAAGGGGGTGAGCGAGCTCAACAGAGCTTTGTCAGGACTGCTGCAGATTTCTTTATCGGCAGAAAAAGGCACCAACAGAGGCAGGAGCCCAGTACAAAGGAGCAGCCTGCAGCGCCAGGAGAGCCAGAATGAGTGAGTGAGACAGGGGGAGTGGCGACCTCATTGGAGCTCTGTCGGGACAGCTGTGGATTTCTTTGTGGATAGAAAAAGCCACCAACACAGGCAGGAGCCCAGCACAAAGGGCAGCCTGCTGCACCAGGAGAAACAGAATGAGCGAGTGAGAGAGGGAGCCACCTCAGTGGAGCTCTGTCGGGACAGCTGCAGTTTCTTCCTCAGCAGAACAAGGTGCCAGCATGAGCAGCAGCCCAGTACAAAGAGCAGCCTGCAGCACGGGACAAACAGACTGAGCCAGTGACACAGGGCCACTGAGCGAGCTCAATAGACCAACGCAGTCAACATTCGGCATTGACAAATGCATTTTTTACTTTAATATTTCTGATTCCTCACCTCTTTCTCTTCACCATCGGTTCAGCTCCAGCCTTGTTGACAGAAGATAGAACATGAGGAAGCGAAGCCATCTCCCAGCTTCAAATTCTGCATCACGTGCTGCCAGAAAATATCGTGGATAGACCACACATCTTGCCTCTACTGTTTGGGGCTGCACATAATGTTATTTGCAGTGGCTTGAGCCAGGCTATGTTCCCTTCATCTTTGGAGGATTGCGCGTTGAAAGGCTGAAGAAACTGCAGCAGGATCTGCTGCCAGCTGCGGATATGCAAAAGGCGCAGCTGTGAACACAGTAGGGATCTAGTTGGTCAACTAGTTGGCCCCAGTGCTGCTTCTGACTGGGGCCAGCATCGGGTGTCCTTCACCGGAGAACTTCCAAGAGATGTGTTGGGCCCTCCAAGTCTTCTGGGAGAGCCCTGCCCACCATAGTAAAACACTAGCACTACCAGCACTGATTGTGGGATCAGAACAGATCGTGGTCCCCTGCTCCCTCAACTCCACTGGACCACTTGAGTCAAGCTTTCTGGGTGTCAAGGCGCCAGGTCGAAAGCTCCATGGTGCTCCCATCAGGCTTGTCATCCTCACAGTGGCTGAGCAGGTGGTCAAGGTTTTTCTAAATCCTGTCAACCAGCTGTTGGAGGAGATGGACAAGGAATCTATCTCCAAGACCGCTGTTTTCCCAAACCTGTCTCAGGAGGATGTGGACCAGTCTGTGTCCCAGGTGGCTTCACTCTGGAACAGCCTCCACTGGCTATCATTCCACGAAACTGGTGCTTGTCCACATACCTTTGCATGTGGTCTACAGTGATCCTCCGTGGCTTCACCTTTACGCCAGCCCTTGGCTGGAAGTAGAGGTTGAGCTGTTCATCAAGGTGCTGCTCGAGCTATCACTTTGGTCGGCCGGGAGATGTCACTGTCAATGTTCCTCGCCTCAGATGAGAAGCTCCACTGCCAGATGCAACAGCACTACAAGGAACTCTTCTGGCAGCAATGGACCATTGTGGAGTGGGTAAGGCTCTACCCTCTACACCTGTGTTGACTGGCAGGCACGGTCATGCCTACTGATCCATCCTCAACAGATGTCTCCAGCATCTGTTTCACCACCCGTACAGGTGGAGCCGTCTCCACCGCAGCTCTTGGTGGGAGCTCCAACAGACTCCCATGCTGCGGCCATCTTACCATGCCAGTTGTCAGTGGAAATCACCCAGTCGGATGACTCTCAGGTGGTCCACGGTGGCAAATAGTTGAGGTCCGTCTTTGAGGGGTCCTCTGACAACTGGATGGCTCATCTTTGCTGATTCAACCACGTGTCTGTCGAGAACTGATTACCGACCATGGGCGATGTAATTGAGTGCTGTCTCCGACACACATCTCCAGAGTCCATGTCTGTTCCCTGGAGCCTTTTCAGAAAAGGGCCAAGTACCTTTGACAGATCCTTGATAGGGATGAATCCCTGGGGTTGTCTTTCCCATGGCTAATGCTGTATTGGGACTGGTTGTGGAGTTTTGGCCACATCTAGCATCCTGCCTAGCACCTTTCATCCGTATGGTTCACAAGTATCGCTCCTTACTAGGTCTCTGTTCAGGGTCTCAAATCGTCTGTTGGCTGAGGGTCTGGTGGCAGACTCTGCTTCGGAAGTCCAGAATCCAAGGGGATGTAGACAAGCCCCAGATAAAGAGTTGAAGAAGCTTGACCATGTGACCAAGAAGGTCTACACTGCCTCCTGTCTTGGTTTCCGTCAGGTGAGCTATGTCATGATGATGGCGAACTTTGGTTACTCCCTTTTGGGAGCACCTGATGATCTTCTCCCCATCTACCAGCTAATGAGCAGTTGCCAATGAAGTTAGAGACCTGGGTCAAGCACTGGCTGAACACCAGCTCCAGATGGCCTTAGACATGGGCGACTCCTGTACCATGGCAGGGGCCATCGTGATTCATTGCAGTGCCTGAGGCTCTCCATGGTGGACACTCACCCCCAAACTGCTTGATGTCCTTTCTTTGGCCGGGGTGGAAAGTCATCTCACCAAGATTGAAAAGACCAGTGCCACCCTGGACTCTATGGCTTTGTCCCAGAAGGACCCTAAAGCCCCAGAAACCAAAAAGGCCTTTCAGTTTTAGTCCTTTCAGCCACAACAGCCTCAGCAGTAGCCCCAACAAGAGCAATACCATGCCCGGTGCCCCAAGGTCAATTTCTTGAGCCAGTGGCCAAAAAAGGTGGGATGGGAAAGTGTTCCTCCCTTGCCCCAACAGCTGTGCCGCCTCCAAAGCTGCCCCCTTTTTTTTTTTCCAATTCTGTTTTACCTCCTCCTCTCTCTGCTCCATAGGCCTCTCTCCAGCGTGGACCACTGGAGTGCAGGTCTGCTACTCTGCCTGAGATCCTCGGTCCAGGCTCCATCCCGAGGATGCTCTTATACCTCACCCGACTTGCCAGTCAGAGTCCCCAGGTGGGACCGCCAACTCCTCTAGCGCTCTATCTAGAATCTAGATGGCGGCCAGAGTGGGTGAAGCCAGAGGCTGGCTGGAAGGATCTGTGGTGGCGTAGTACTGTCCTCTTCGGGTGGGGGGCCTTCGCCTTCCTGGGTGCCAGGGCTTTTCTGTTTTTTGTTTTTTTGTTTGTTTGTTTTCCTTCTGTTGCCGGGGCAGACATGCAACATCGTCTAGCCAAGCAACAGGTGTGCTCCCACACCCATGTGCAGGACGCCTGCCGATGCCCCCACCTCTGTACATGCACCTGCTAGCTGCGATGCCCCTGCTCCACTGGGAGACACCAAAGTTAAGTGGGTGCATCACCTCCCTCCCCAAGAGAGGAGAGCAGTCCTCCGGATGCTTAATCCTCTTCCCCTGGCGACCCAAATCTGTCCTCAAACCCAGGTCGCCGGCTTGGAGCAAGGTGTGGCATCCAGCTCTCAACCCTCCGTGACACCAAGCCAGCCAAAGCTGCCCATTGATGGGTCGGGGGTGTCGACCCCCACCTGTCCAGTGCCTGACACAGCTCCCTGTGGTGGGTCAGGCCGCCACTTCTGACAACACTGGTCCATCATCACACGGACAAGTCGGTTGTCAAGGTGGCAGGCAAAGGGCTGCCTCTAGATTTTGAAGCTCTCCTGCCTTACCAGTCCCACCCTCCAAGGGATTCCTCAGTATCACAGGACACATTGTTTGCCCTAATTGAGAACTCCTGAGCTTCTTGCAAGGGCTATAGTGCATATCCCAGATGCCCTGGCAAGTCAGGGGTATGTGCCCAGTACTTCTTAGTCCCAAAATGGACAAAGACCTGGCTGCAATACTGGATCTCGTGATCTCAATCAGTACATGAAGAAGCGCAATTTCCTGATAGTAAACCTGAATTAAATCGTACCGTCTCTAGAGCAGGGCATGTGTCTTTCATCCCTGGACCTCAAAAATGCATTTGTCTACATCCCAGTCAGTCGGTCCCACTGGTGATACCTTCGGTTCAGCAGAGAAGGGTTCTGTATCAGTTCCATGTTATGCCGTTCGACTTTTATCCATGCCTAGGGTCTTCACCAAGGTCATGGCCATGGTGGCAGTTTTCCTGTGGTGCAAGGGGCATCGAGGTGTACTCCACCGGATGATTGTTGGGCCGTTCAAAGGAAGCCATGGAGCGGTCCAGGGATCTGCCCTCCAGACCTGCAGAGACTTGGGCCTGTTGATCAACCCAGGATAGTCTAGACTGATCCCTCCTAGATTATTCACTTTATCAGGGTAGAGCTAGACTCCCTACTGGCCATGGTCTGCCTCCCTGCGGACTGTGCACAGGATCTCTCCTCCTTTGCCTGATAATTTCAGGCTGGGAGCTCAAGCTTTGCGTGGGACTTCCTGCAGCTGCTGGGATACATGGCGTCCTGCACCAGTATGGTCCAGTGGGGCCACTGGTGGATCGGCATCTGCAGTGGAGTGGGAGTTGGGCCCACAGTGGTCCCAATGCCTAGGATACTTTGACCAGCTGGTCACAGTGACTCAACCAATGTGGGATGCCATCCAGTGGTGGCTGATCCCAGAACATCTTGAGGAAGGAATTCCATTTTCCACCAGAGCCAACCGTCACTGTCGTGACTGATGTATCTCTGGTGGGGCGCACCTGGAGTGGGTGCCACAGAGCTCAGGTTCTGGTCACCCAGGAGTCCAATCACCACATCAACCTATTGGGGAGCTCCACACAGTGCAGATAGCTCTGATGGAATTTGCTCCTTTGAGTCAGGGATCAGGTGCGTGCATGTCCAGAGCAGACAACACCACAAGCATATTCTACCTGAACAGACAGGCGGCACCGCTCCGTTCCCAGCATATGGGAAGACTTTCTGCACCTGGACACTCATTACGCAGCCTGGTGCAGATCTTCTGGCAGTTCAAGTCACCTGAGCACAGTCAGCTAGCAGATGCTCTCATCTGGGTGGGAGAGCCATCGCATGAGTGGTCCCTTAATCAGGAGTTGGTGAACCACCTGTTCTCCTGTGGGCACACCTATGGAGGACCTGGTTGCCCCTTGGGAGGAATGCAAAACTGAGGCTGTTTTTGCCCATCTCCTTCAGTCTGGGACACAGATGGGATGCCTTCACGAGCCCTGTATCCCTAAGCCTTGTTATGCATGCCCTCCCTTCCTTTGATCCACAAGGGGTGGTCAAGGCCCAGAAGAACAAGGCGTGGATGATCCTAATAGCCATGGCAGTTCTAGTACCGGGTCTCCTCAGCCTCACCAGCAGGTCTCTGTTGCGGTTGCCTCTTCACCCAGACCTGCAGACCAGACAGCAGGGGACGGTCCCAGACCTTCAGTCACTGCACCTCACAGCCTGGTTCTTGAGTGGCTGGAGTTCCAGGCCCTGGATCTCTTGGAGGAAGTGCTCTTTTTGTGGAAACAGTCAGAAAGTTCTAGTGGCACACAGTGTCAAATGTGAACCAGTACCCAAGTATCAAAATAAATTTATGTATTGAATCAAATCCACACATATGTCACACAGCAAGACCTGCTGCTCCAGCTCAGACTCCTAGCACCTCAAATCAAATGATTCTTCAGGATTTGATTTAATAAATTAATTTATTCTGAAACTGAGGTACTGGTTTACGTCTGTCACTGTGCCACTAGCACTTTTTGACCTTGTTTCTGTGTCCAGGGCAGGCCACCCTTTGGTAGTTTGCACCAAGCCCAGTTCTGTGGGTCACAGTTTTTCTTTGGGATCCATGTTGTGGAGGCTACCTGAAAGAGTCCTCTCACTGATGCTATGCCTTTAAATGGAATTTTATTTCCAGTTGGTGTAAGGGCAAGCTTGACCCCCTTGCCTACCCTGTGGCTAGAATCCTTGAGTACCTCTGGTCTCTCTCCAGCTGGGGCTGCAAGTGACGACCGATTGCACTTGTCAACCATCTTTTGCATATCTGGCGTCGGCTGGTATGCCAGCAGTAACCCATGAGAAGGTGTTTGGGCAGTTTTTCAAAGGCCTTGATCCCCTGTCCTTGCCGGTGGGTGAACCACCAACAGTACCATGCACAGGTGTGCAAGAGACCGCCTTCTTAGTGGCCATCACATCAGTGAGAAGGATTGGTGAGCTCCAGGTGCTCTCAGGGAGTTTCCTTGTCTGGTCTTGTGCAAGGACAGGTGGTCCTTCACCTGCACCTGAAGTTCCTCCCGAAGGTTGTATCTTGAGTTCCAGTTTAACCAGTTGATGAACCTTCCGGAATATTTTACTAACCCTTCTTTGGAGGCTGACCACAAACTCCATACTCTGGACCTACAGAGGCGCTCTCTTATTATAAGGAGTGTAAAGGCGGGAGTTCGGGATGAGAGCTTGCCAGCTGTTCATGACATAGGCTGAAACTGCGCCTGGCAGAAAAAGCAGGATCTTACTTCGGTGGGGCTCTTGCAGCAGGCTATAACAATTGGGACTAGCGCCGCGGTGTAGGACCCACGGAAAACTTGTCAGCCAGCAGGGACCGCCTGCCGTCTGCTCCCACCCGATGTCAGCCCTGGTACAAAGAGGCGGACCCAGCTCCCTCCAGTTCTTGTCCTGCCGCGACCAGCACATTGGAAAGTTCTTAAACGCCAGCTACCAGCAAAAACTTAGTTTTAACTTTCTATTGTATTTTCACTCTAACCCGACGGTTTTCAGTACCTAGCGTATATCGTCCCAGTCATCGGTCTCTGATGGACCCCATATAACAAGTAGCTGTGGCCGTCAGAGTCCAGCCAATGCGGACACACTAAGTGTGTCTTTTGCCTGGGGCCTAACCACGACACAGCAGCCAATTCCACCTGCCAGGGCTTCACAAGTAGAACCAGGATCCGCGGCATGAAGGCTCTCAAGGCGTTCCTTCAGGAGCAGAAGATGGACCTGCACACCTACAGGGAGAAGGCCAAGCATGAGGAGAAATCAAGCGGTCCCGAGACAAGGACAGTAGTTGGTCCCGCCACGGTCCAATTCGGTCCGCTCGCGGTCCTCCCTAAACCCCACTCTTCCTTGGGCTCTGGAGGCAGCACACCAAGAAGGATTCTGCAAAGAAGTGCAGGCCAAAGCAGGTACATCTGGGGAGAAGCCTGCTAGGCCCAAGGTGATGCCGCTCAGAGTCACCCCTGAGACCTCGAAGGCACAAGCCACAGCCCTGCCCACCAAGGTCCCGACTTCGCCAGATAAGGGCAAGCCCTGGAGTCTGAGGACACTCCAGCGTCCCCCGTGTGAAACCGTCGTTGGTCCAGGTACCGACACGTAGAAGGTGAAGGATCCTGATGCTACCGCGAAGGGACAGTGTCTTTATCCCCAAGTCCTCCTCCCTCGGGGCTCTCAGGAAATCCCCTCAAGGCGGACACTTTTAGAGGTCACTTTTCCGGGGACAGTGGCCTTGGTGTTTACCAAGGAAGAGCTTCAGCAACTTCTTTCCTTTGGTGGGGCCAAGTCCAAAAGCAGAACCCCCGAAGCCGGCCCGTCACTGGTACCAGACCCATCGGGTGAACCTCAACCAGAGGTGTTCCTTCTCTGAAGAGACCCCGAGAGGCTGTTGCCTCGCTCGCCCTCAGGCGCTTTCCGATCTCGGTCCGCAGACTGACACTGGCGCTCACCGAGGTCAGGTAGCCGGCAGCTGGTTTAGGTCTCATACTAGGAGCCGTTCCTGTTCCAATGGGTGGGCCGCTCCGGCGGTGGTCCCCAGACCGGCGTCAGTCATCGCTCCGTTATCGGTCCCGTGACCGACATCAGTCCTCGGATCGGCGTCGGTCGGTGAGCCACCGACATTCGGCGGAGCTAGTCATAGAGGCAGGTCTGGCTACTAGTCACCCAGTAGCCAGTTGCCCTCTTCTCTTCTTCTTCTCTCTCAGCAAGAAAAGGACCAGCCCACTCGCCTCCTGATGATCCAACCTTTTATAGGCGTCATGAGGCATATCCAGGCCTCTAATGAATGGGATACGGAGGACCTGGATCCAGACGACGATGACTAGCCAAGTACCTGAGGCTAAAGGAGCTCAAACTCTCATGGTGCCTCCTTTGGTGGACACCTTCCAGGATCTTACCAGGATTACCTGGAGCGTCCAGCTCGGCCCGGCAGTTCCCAAAAGTCAGATAGGCTGTACAGAGCCCGAGGGATGAGCCTTTCCTGGCAGAACACCCTCAGGCGGACTCCTCTGTGATTACAGCTGCCCACGATAAGTCCAAGCAGCCAAGAACCTTAGCTTCCAGCCTCCTGACCTAGAGTCTGCTATTTGGACCAGGTGGGCAGGAAGGTCTGTTCTGCCTCCACCTGCTCCATTAGGTCCCTAAATTTCCTGACTCATATGGTTCAGTACCAGAATGTTCTCTGGGAGCGGGGACAAGAGCTTGTGAATGCCTTGCCAGACTTAGCCCAGAAGAGCGGAGATTCTGGATGTTCTTAAGTCGGGCTCGGGGTAAGCCGCATGTTCTCCGTGCCTCGTATGACACTGCAGACATGGCGGCCAGAGTGGCAGCATCAGGGTTCTGTCTCCAGCGCCACGCTTAGTTGAGAGTCTCGGGCTTTCACCAAGACCTGTAATGCAGGATCGTGATCTCCCATTCCAGGGTTCCGCCTTGTTTGGACAGGAGACAGAGTCGCTCCTCTCTTGTCTCCAGGAGTGGGGAAATCCATCTGGTCTGTCCTTCAGATGTACTGAGGAGACCAGAGGAGAGCAAAGAAGTGGCCATTTCAAGCCCTGAGGTGCCCAAGCCCGTGGCAACCAACAAGGTCAGAGAGGTGGCTTTCGAGAGGAGCCGGCAACCAGCAGCCTGGGCGCTCCTTCTCATGGCCCAAAGTCCTCCCAGGCCTCTCTGCCCACTTCCAGCTCTGCCCAATGACTCCCTCCCTCCTGACCCCCGGCGGAGGCTTCAGGGAGGCAGTAGGGGTCACTTCTCCCTTCATCTGAAGGGTTGGAGCTCTGTCACTGCGGATCAGTGGGTCCTCGATATCATAAGGAGGGACATACGCTGGAGTTCTCCGAGATCCCTCAGACACCCCACCAAGGTCCTCAGGATATCTTCCTTCTTGCATTCCGCTCATAGGAGGAGAGACTCAGGCCCTCTTGCGGAAAAGGGTGATAGAGCCTGTCCCTCTGCAGCAGTGGGGGAAAGTGTATTCATCCCATTTCTCCCTGGTTCCAAAGGCCACAAGACCTTCGTCCCATTCTGGACCTCAGCTCTTTAAACTATTATATAGAGTACAGAATGTTCCGGATGGTGACTCTTCCAGGATTGCTTCCTCTCTGCATCAGGGAGACTGGCTCTGCTCCCTAGACATGCAAGAGGCACATCAGGGTCTTTCCCCTCACAGGAAGTACCTGAGGCTCCACTCTCAGGTGAGCATTATCAGTTTTGGGTTCTCCCGTTCGGCCTCTCCTCGAGTCTTCACAAAATGCTTTGCAGTAGTGGCTGCGGCTCTGAGCGCCAGGGACATTGTCTTCCCTTACCTGGACAGTTGGCTGCTTGCAGCCCCATCAATGTCAGCCTTCTTCAAGCTCTCGGAGGCACCTATACTCTATTCGAGATCTAGGGATCATCCAGATCTTCAAAGTCTTCCCCAGAGCCGGGCCAAAGGCTTCGTCTTCATAGGAAGCTGTCCTGGATTCAGTCCAGGGCATGACTTTCTACCCCAAAGAGGAGGCGATCACTTGCAAGAGATTGCGGATCAGTCCTAGTAACCCACAGGTCCAGGTCAGGACCTTCCTCAGACTTCTGGGGCACATGGCGGCCATTCCGTCACTCCTCTGTCCGCCTCCACATGAGAATCCCACAATGGGTGCTCAGGGTGCAGTGGGATCAGTGCTCAGGCGACCTAGACTACATGGTCAGAGTCACAGAGCCAGTAAAGAGGGCCTTCATTGGTGGTTGGACCCAGTAAATCTGGAAAAGGGGTCCCTTTCCATCCAGAGCCCCGAATCAGACTCTAACAACGGATGCCTTGGATTTGGGTTGGGAGGCGCACCTGGGGCCTGCCAAATGCAGGGTACCTGAATCCCCATGGATCATGAACTCCACATCAATGTCTTGGAGATGTGAGCAGTCCTCAATCGTAACATGCCTTTCAAGAGGCCTCGTCCCAGGCTCTCTTCTTGTTCAGACGGACAACATGGAGGTAGTCTTCTATATCAACAAACAAGGGGTGCCCCTCTTATCCCCTGTGCAGGGAGGCGATGAGAGTCTGGTACTTAGCACTGGAGCAGCACATCTCTGTGTCCACAGTGCACATTCCAGGTGTCCTAAACAACTTGGCCGACAGCTTAAGCAGGTCTCAGTCAAAGGCGCAGTGGGAGCTACTGCAATTAGTAAGCGGACCAGCTGTTCGACACATGGGGTCATCAGGCTTGACCTCATTCGTCACCACGCAACATCAAACTGCCAGTTTTCTGCTCGCGAGAGCCAGCGCCTGGTGTTTTCTGGCCAGCGCATTGTCCCTTTGTTGGGCAGGGAGGTTTCTTTCGCCTTCCCTCCCTTTCCTCTCATCCAGAGTTCTCTTAAAGTTACAGGCTGAAGGGGCTCAGATGATTCTAACAGCCACTCTGTGGCCTCGGCAGATTTGGTTCCCAGTACTTCAGCGGTTATCCACGGAACCTCCAATCCCACTGCCAATATGCTGCAGTTGCTGTCCCAGGATCAGGGCTCGCTGGTCCATCCTGATCTCAGGTCTTTGCACCTTCATGCTGGCTCCTTCAGGCGTAGCAAAGTCCAGGTACAGGGTATCCCAAGAGGGTAGGCGGACGTACTCGTCTTGGTGAGGAAGCCGTCTACCGCTCCACTTATGCTATGAGTGGAAACTTTTCTGCTTGTGGGCGTCGTCTCACGTCTGGACCCCTTACCTGTCGATGAACTTCGGCATTGCAGTATCTCCTCTCTCATATCAACAAGGCTTAAGCTACTTCTCCATAAAGGTGCACATGTAGGCCATTTCTGCTTATCACACCCGTTTGGAGACAAAACCTTAGCTCAGTTGGATGTGGCCACACCCTTTACGGTGGATTTTACGAGACCTCCCATTGGGATCCTATCCCACCCTGGGACCTCCTGTTTGTGTTGGAGAAGCTTACTCTTCCTCCTTTAGAACCCGCAGGCTGAATGTGAGCTGCGTTACCGTTCCTGGAAGGTTTGTTTTTAGTTGCTGTTACTTCAGCTCGAAGAGTTTCAGAGCTCCAGGCTCTGATGTGTAAAACCATATTTAATTTTTCATAGGAAAGGGTTTCCCTCAGAACGAATCTAAGTTCCTTCCGAAGTGGTCTCGAGTTGACCCTCAACCAGTCGGTTGACCTTTCAGTGTATTCTCTTCTTCCTCTAATAGGGAGCTCTCCTTCACACTCTGGACATTCACAGAGCACTGAGGTATTACCTTAAGCACACAGCTCCTCATCAAAATCAGAGCAACTGTTTGTGGCCCTGCGCCCACAACACTTGGTAAACCGGTGTCCAAGCAGGCGATCTCCAAGTGTCTTGTCCACTGCACTGTATTTTGCTATGAGAAGCTGTCGCCCCTCCGGACCGATTAGGGGTCACTGCACTAGAGGAGTCTCTGCTTCCTGCCGTTCTGCGGAATGTCTCCATTAGGGACATATGTGCAGCTGCTACCTGGAACTCTGTGCACACCTTTGAAGCACTATAGCTTGGACATAGCATCCAGATGCCGTGTTGGCTTCAGCCTGACAGTCCTTCAGGTACTCTTGTCTTAACTTGCTGTTTCCAGCCTTATCATTCCACCTCCTGGGATTGGCACCTCCCTGGCCTTGGGACTGCTTGGGATTCAATCCTAATTGTTATAGACTGCCATAAAGAGCTCCCACTCAAAGTAAGATAGTACAGTTATGTAAGAACTTACCGTAACAGTAGATCTGAGGAGGAGCTTTTGCAGCAGGATGCTTTCCGCCCTTCATCCCCGGATAAGGTGTGCAGATTGTCATCTTCAGGCTTCGCCTTCTTCTCTTATCAGGGCCCATTCGCGGGTCTTGGTGGGGAACTGGGGTGGAGCTGGATCTGCCCCTTTGTGCAGGGGCTGGCCAGGTGGGGGCCGGCGTGGGTGGTCCCTGCTGGGTACTGCTGGCTGAGAAGTTTTCTGGTGGGTCCTAATGCCTCGCGGCGTTGGTCCTAATTTTTGTAGCCTGCTGCAAGAGCTCCTCTCGAAGATCTACTGTTACGGTAAGTTCTTACATAACTGTACCTTATTTTCAGGTGGCTAACATCCTGCCTGCCCTCAGATCCCTGCTCCCTCAGCTCATACCACACATCTGCTCTGCTCCCCTGCCTTCTCCCTCATCCATCCTGCACTGATCCCTCCCCTTGTTCAGCATAGAGACCCTTCTTCATTGCTCCAGTCTCACTACCCTGCCTCCCTCACAGCCCCAGAAGGCTAAAGTACCCTTCTCACCTACCACCATTTCTACTTTTCCTGCTCCTCTTCAGGGATGTTCAACCCAACCCAGGTCCTCCTCCAAACCTCTCTCCACCAGAATTGCCAAAGGAGTCTGCCTTTTCCACCTAAGCCAGAAGTCTCCTATCCAAGATGGGCGTTCTAAAATCTGGATGACCCAGGACCCCCTGGCGTTCTCTGCATCATGAAACCTGGCTATCTGCTAGAATCCTGGACTCCTCTCTGCAATCCCTAATTTCAACCTCTTCCGTCAAGACCAAGGCAAGCGTGGTGGCGGAGTAACTCTGTATATCAGGCAGTCTTTTTCTTGCACCATCACCCTTGGTAATCTTGCCCTTCCTCCCATGAAGTTATAGTTGTCCTCCTATCCCTTCCCTCTTCAATCCCAGTTTCCTTTTTCTGCACTATACACCCCTCCCAAAACCTCTCAGAGTCTCTGTTAGCTATCATCTCCTCCGTGCAACAAAGAACTCTTGCTCCTTAGGAATTCAACCCGGATTGGGTCCCCCCTCCTCTAAGCCCACCCTTCTTAAGATTGAGTCTCTTAACCTCACACAGCTGATCCAAGAACCTACACGCATCAACCCCGCTTCCAAAATCGCACTCCTTGATTGGGTGCTCACCTTTCACCCCATCACATCTCTTCTGCAGGTGTCCTTCCAGATGACTTCAGCGATCACTGCATCACATATTGCATAAGGAAGATAAGCACCCCCCAAATCCATCTGGACTCGACCTCTTCATGCCCTTGATACAACAGTCCTCCTTCAGGACCTTAACCATGCTAACTGGCAGCCTGCATTCTCAGCACCAGATGTTGACTTTGCCCTCAATGCTTTCTCCATGACCCTCACCAGCAACTGGAATTCCGCCCCACTAAAGAAATCCAGGTAAAACATCTCCATCACCCCTGGATAACTGCAGATCTAGTAGCACAGCGTAAAGTGAGGGTCCAAGCCTGGGCAACTTACAAATCCTCCTATCCCTGACTGATCAGCAGACTTATGAACCCTTAGAAACAAGTGCAGTAAAGCCATCTTTCTTGCCAAGGCAATATACTTCAGGACACACAACCAAATCACAACTCTCCAGCTTCCTTCTGGAAAGTGGTACACTCAGCTCCTCAATCCTCCTGCTCACCAGGCCTCCCTACCCTCAAAGCCATTGGCTCTTCCATCTCTGACCCCTCCATTGTAGCAGAATTATTCAACACATTCTTCTCCCTTGCACTCCCCGACCACCTACCCCTTCCCCATCAGCCCTCTTCCCTCCCTTCAGCACTCCCTTCCCTTCTGCAGGTTTCTGCTTCCCAGAAATTTCCACGGAGAAAGTCTACAATACTCTTATCTCTCTAAATCCAGCCAAAACAAGCCCGATGGACTCCATCCCAGGCTCCTCCAAATCTCCACCCCTGCTAGCTTCCCTCCAGCTCACATTCCTAAACTTCTCACTCCTAACTGCCACAGTCCATGAAGCCTGGAAATTCGCTAAGGTTCTGCCTCTCCCCAAGGGGGTGACCCATCTCACTCCTTCCATCTCTCACCCAGACTTCTTGAGTCACTAATCCACAGTAGGTTATCTGAATTCTCCACAAATGGCACTCTCTCCCCAGTCCAGGCTGGTTTCAGAAAGCAGCACTCTCCTCCCTGCTGCGAGTCACTGACTCTATTTTCACGACCATGGACAAAAGTCCTCTAACTGCAGCCATATTCATTGACTTGGCTAAGGCCTTTGATTCTGTGTCCACCTCCTACTACTTCAAAACTTCATTCTGCTGGCCTGGTAGCTCCTGCTGTTCACTGGTTCAGCTCATACCTAAATGACAAGAAACAAGCAGTCTAAGTAGGCGATCGTCTCTTCCCCTCTACCTATCCTTACAGGAGTTCCTCAAGGCTCCATGCTTGGCCCCATCCTTTCTCCCTCTTTATAAACAACCTTCCTTCCATCTGCTTTACCTCACACATCCACATATACGCTGCTGATACCGTCATTTTCACCTGTGCAACTCCACTACCGATGTACAATCCCTCTTCAGGATGATTCTGATAGGGTTCAAAGATGGTTTCAGGTAAACAAACTAAAACTAAATACCAAGAAAACAGTCACCATGATGTTTGGAACTAGACAGAAATTGGCCATAAGCGCCCCGGTTTTCTCCACTCTAGATGGCTCCTCTCCTTACCAAGGTCCTCATATTCAAATACCTAGGCATTTGGATTGACAGCCACCTAGACTTCTCACACATTGAGTCCATCTGCACAAACTTGACCCAAACTGGCTATCCACTTGTCATCATAGGACAGCCTTCATCTCCCTACCAGTCGGGAGCTGGTCTCCAGAATGATTCTTCCAGTCTTAGACAATGCTGATGTGGTCTATGGCTCCACCCCGCCACTACCCTGTCTAGGCTCGACACACTTCTAAACTCATTTTGTTGTTTAGCCACAGCTGCACCACCCCTCACTCACTGCTGTCTGTTCTACTCCGCTGTCTCCCTCTCTCTGCTACCTCATAGGAGAATGGTCCACTGTGTCTCTTTCACTGCAAAATACTGGTTTGGGACTCTGCCACCTTTTCTGCCTCTCACCAGTAACCCCTCAGCTTACTTCCTACATAACAAGGACAAGCGCTCTTTCTCTCTTCCTCACCCAGAATCTGCTGCGGGTTGGTCCTCCTCCTCCTGTTGCATCCCTTTCCTCTGGAATCAGCTCTCCTCTTCACCTATCCCTTTTCTCTCCTCTCTTAAACTCAACTCTGACTACTCCGCCCTCCCCAGTGTTCCCACCTTTCTACCACCTCTAGCACCATTCTCTCCCCCTCACCCCTGCCTAATATTAATTCACTATCCCTTCTCAGAATCCCCTGCAGCCCATGTCAGGTTTTTGTTTTTTTCCTCCCTAGGTTCACTATGTTCCATTTATTTTGAATGTGGTAAATTACTTGCAAAATGATGACCATATGTTTGTAACGCTGTTTTCAGGTCCTCTGTTAGCTGAACTTGAATTGTATTTATTTTCCATATTGTTTTACTTGCTCAATTAATGTTTTACAGTATTTATCCCTGCATCCCATTTCCCAGTGCACCTGGAATTGAGCCCTGGCTCAGTGTGCCTTTCCGGTTACTAAATTCTAAATAAATAAATCCTGCATCCATCTCTGCTATAGGTTGGCTAGTAGGGAGCCTCCCGTGGGGCTCAGGGCACATTCAGCAGACATACCGCTGCCTCTGTGGCTGCTTCCAGAGACATTCCCATACAAGAGATCTGTAGGGCTGCTAAAGCAGAATAACGTACCACTCCTGGATCAGGTAATGTTTCCAGTGCGTTTATTTCAGATTTGCCATAACGTGTTCATTTTCACCATCACCAAAAATCAGCTACTGCAGGAACAAAATCCCCAGCACTTTGAGGCTCACCCAGCCTCTTCCTTTTTTTTTTTTTTTTTAGAGACTTTCATCAACAGTTCTTTTTTTTATTTTAATTCAAGTTTATTAACAATTGGGTACAATTACTTTATCAGGGCTATAGAGTTACATAGGTGTATTTACAGGAATGATTTCATTATACATTACAAGTCTATTATTCACATCTTCCATCTTTCATATCGTTACTCATTAAAACAACTCAATACATTTTTTTATCTGACTCCAGTCATTGATAATTTATCTCATGTCCCAACAGAAAATCTTTGAACCAGACTAAGACTTTCCGTACCAGAAGACTAACAAGGCAGATACCCTAACATTAGATCTGAGAGATGGATTAGAGCTGGAGTCCAGCCACAGTTGCCATCTTGCCCATCTTCTGACATAAATGTATGTCCTTTGATTAATTTTAAGGACAACTCCTCAAGCTCCGCTATACTCTGTACCACCTGAATCCAGGTATGTACAGTGGGGACTCAGGTTTTAACCACAGGTGGGTGGTGATAGTCTTATGTGCTGCCACAAGGAGAGCGGCCCATAAGTAAGTTGAGTCAGTATTGTTCAAGCCTTCCGGGGTTCTCCTAGAATCATATTGGGCCAGTCTAGGGGCAACCAAGGAGAACATTGCTTCAAGGCCTTAATGACCTTCCTGCAGAAGGCATCCACCCAGGACAGAGCCAGAAAATGTGAAGTGGCTGCTACATCTGCCCACATTGCCTCCAGCACCCTGGGTGTCTAGTAGGTCTTTTTTATTCAATATTTGGGAGTAAGGAATAGCGAAACCCTAACCTTCCAGCTGAATTCTTGCCAGAGGGGAGCAGGTAGTCCTTGTGACAACCAGAAATACTGCGGTCAGTTAATATCCCTCTGAACAAGTCATCCTCTCTGCCAGCTCTCTTTAATTTTTTCTGAGAATTTCTTGAAACCCAGCAGGGTTTTATAAATTACTGAAACTAAGCCCTTGGTTGTTTGTGAGGAGAGACTCGAGCCACAAGCAGTCCACAGACTGTATGAGCCTAGGTGGGCTCGGGTCCTCCATCTGAGTATTCACAGATGTAGGTGCGTATCTGTAGGTACCTGTAGTGATCAGAGTCCCACAGGCCATATTTATTCTTAAGGTCCATGAAGCTCTGAAGTGTCTCCCCTGAAAGAATTGTTTTATGTATGCTAGGCCCAGTAAAATTGTGGTCTCTGGCCAGTCGATATAGTGGCCAAAGGGCTGCTCTCATCCTGTACTTTTGCCAGACCCTGTGAATAGCTTTTATTGTGTTTATTACCGTAAATAGTTTAGGCGGGTGAGTTATGGCTATATTAGTAGGATTCAACATTCTAGTCTCCAGAAGCACACCCTGAGCCTTTTCTTCCTCTCTTCCATTTCCTTCCAATTAGAGATGAATGTTGGGGTAGCCCAGTGTGCAGCCATCTTCATCTGGGTAGCTAGATAATAGTCCTCCAAATCTGGAGGGATCTTCCCCTTGGATTTATTGCCTGTAAAATCCTCATATTCACCCTGGTTTTTACTGCTCCAGACAAATTGAGAAATTAGATTCTGCCAAAATTGGAAATGCAATTTACCAATAAAGATGGGGAGGCACTGAAAAAGGTAGAGAAATCTAGGGAGGCGTTCATGGTAATCATCTGGATCCTAGAGTAACTGAGCAAGTTTATGGGTCCCATTTATCAAAGTCTTTTTAATTTGGTTAGTAAGTGGGTATAATTTATTTTAAAGAGTTGGGAGTTGTTTTCATAAGCCAAATACCCAGATATTTCATCTGGTCTGCTTTCAGTTTAGAGGTAAAGTCTAGAATTGATTGGGATGGAGAGTAGTGAAAGCTAAGGAGCTCCATTTTGGTCTTAAGTAGGTACCTGGAATGCTTCCCAAACTCCATCAGGGTCGACCACACACTAGGTATCGACCGCTCAGGGTGTGAAAGATAAAGCAAAATGTCATCTCGTACAGGGACACTTTCTCTGTTGGCCTCCATCTCAGTTCCACTGATGGTGTCTGAGAACACGTATGGCCTCCGCTGAGGCTTTCGATATACAAGGCGAAGAAAAGTAGTGGGAGGGGACATCTTTGCCTGGTACCCCTGTATAGACTAAATCTGGATGAAAACCCTCCGTTAACCCTGACATAGGCCTGTGGGCGTTATAGAATCTCTTAATACTATTTATAAAGGTTTGGGAAAGCCCATTCGTTTGAGCACCAAGAACAGAAGGCACAGGGACCGGTCAAAGGCTTTTCTCGTCTAGACTCATGAGACACGATGGAAGGCGGATGTGGTGGATGGTATCAATAATATTTATTGCAGATCGGACACTGTCCAAAGCCTGCCTAGAAGAAACAAACCGGTTTGATCTTGTCTAATCAGATCTGGGAGCAACAAATTTAGTCTGGAAGCTATAATAGATGTAAATAACAGTCTGTGTTCAGGAGAGAGATGGGTCGATAGAATTCTGAGAGCCAGCTCTTTATTCTCTTATGTATTAAGGCTATAGTAACATATTCCATGCCGAGATTTCCTTCCCTCCAGACTTGGAGAACACATCCAACAGAGGAACTATCTCAACAAAAGTTTTATAAAATTCGGCACTAAAGCCATCGGTCCGGGCACTTCTCTGTTTTGAGATCTCTAATAGAGTCAGAATCTCTCTCTTTGCGAGATTGGTCTGGTCAGCGCCTGGCCCTTCTCAGGAAAGAGTGGGAGAGAGAGCACTCAAGTACTTCAGTTTGTCCTCTGTAGTGGAGTCATTTTGGGGCTATAGAGCCTGGAGTAGTAATGTCTGAGGGCCTCTGTAATTTGTTCAGACTGAGTTACTGGGCGACCAGTGAGTGGGAAATTACCTTGTGATATGGCCCTTGCCGCCCTGTTCGGAGAGGTGAAAGCAGCTAAGAGTTTGGTGGCCTTGGGCTGCCTTAGTATTACTTTGTTTCAAGTAAAATAGAGATCGCTCTATTTCTTCTTTTTGAAGCTTCTGCAGAACTTCCTGAGCTCCTTTATCTTGGAGTCTATGTCCCTCCACTTTATTTTTGCGGGGTTTCCAGCTCCCTTATTTGTGATGTCAAGGTTTGTTGTTGAAGCATTCAGGCTTTTTCTTTTGGGATGCTAGTGCAGTCGGTCTCCCCTGATAGTGGCCTTGAGGGTGTCCCCAAGATTTGGGGTGTAACCCCTGGTGTTGTATTATCAGCTATAGTGTCCTTAATTTATTTTTTAAGTTGTTTAGTACCTCTTTATCTCTCAGCAAGGAAGTATTTAGCCTCCAGTGTGTAGTTTTTTAGGTAGGAAGAGCGACTTGAAGAAAAACCGAGACTATGGTCAGAAATAGTGGATGTGCCTATCCACATAGAGGAAAGTTGGAGAGACCCATGGAAAAAGCAAAGTAGGTGTCAAGCAGGAAAGATTTTGAATCTGGGGAGCAGCATGACTCCCTCGCTTTAGGGGTATCTTACCTCCAAATATCCACCAGGCCCAGCTGACTAAGATCTTTTAAGGGCCATAGCCTTTCGAAAATCTGGGTTCCGGACCTGGGAGGTAGTATCTAGTGTTCTATCTAGGATCAGGTTCCAGTCCCGCCCCCAATTATCAGAGTCCCTTAGTCTTCTCCATACAAACTGGAATAGGGATGAGTAGAATGAGATGGGAGATCCGGGTGGGGCATAAGCGTTAACCAGGGTCACCCATTCATCCTTATCCTGCCACCACCAATATATATACCTGGCCCTGGGTCCATAACCACCTCTTCCTGTACAAAGGGAAGGGAGGCCATCATTAGTATTGCTACACCCTCTTCCTGCCTGAATCCAACAAGGAGTGAAACAAATGGGGATGGGTCTTTGACTTGAGCTTTAATGCTTCAGAAGGAGAAAGGTGAGTTTCCTGCAGGAAATTCACCTCACATCGATGCGTGGAAATAAATTTCAATACTTGTTTCCGCTTTATAGGATTGGAGCAGCCATTAATGTTAAAGGAGACCACTTTTGCACATTGATTAGCCATTGGTCTTCCTCAAAATTAAGCCTTCTGACAGATGTGGTGGGAGTAAGTCACCTTGTTCTCTCTGATTACCCCAATATTTTTCCAAAAGCAGTACCCATATAACTTTAAATTCACAAACATCCAAAAATAACCTATGCACAGTTCTTGTACCAAGGCGTGCGTTCTAAACATACATACAACGGCATTTAGGCCCTATAAGTGGGGCCAACAAATTACAGGCTGCACAGTGCATCCGAGCCTTGTGTCTCGGGGCCTCCCATGCAGTGCAGAGAAATCTTTGCTTCAAGGTGAGGCTGGTCGTCTTATCCAGCCATAGGGCATTCTCATAAATGATCAGAAGAGAGCACTCACAAAATTGTGAGTAATCCCTCGAGCCATCGGATTGTACCCCTGTCAGGCTAGCCCTTTGTTCAGCAGTAGATATGGCTGACATGTGAGACATGTCCCCTATAAACCACTTACTCTAGTCCATAGATACACACAAGTGTCGGCAGATAAGGCCTATGGCCCACCCAGTCTGCCCATTTGAGCTTGTAAGTTCAGTTTATGTTTTCCTAGAAGTCTGTTGCCCTTACCCTGACCTCCAGAATTCCTTTGTCTATCCATGCATTCTTAAATCCCGTGATTGTTTCCAGCCCCTACTTCCTCTGGCAGGGTGTTCCACTTGTCCACCACCCGTTCTGTGAAGAACTTCTTCCTCATGTTTCCTCTGAATTGTCCTCCCTCCAACTTCATCCCATGCCCTCTAGTCCTGGAACATCTTTTTAGCTTAAAAATAGTGTATTCCTGCACCCTGTTCCTCCCTGTGAGATACTGGTATGTCTCTATCATATCCCTCTCTCCCTCCTCTCCTCCAGGAGTACATGTTCAGTTCCTTCAACCTGTCTTCATAGGACTTGTGATGCAATCCATGCACCATCTTTGTTGCCCTCCTCTGAACCTTCTCTACCCTGTCTATGTCCTTACGTGGTATGGTCTCAGAACTGTACACTGTACTCCAGGTGGGGCCTCACTAGTGTCTTGTATAGCGGAATTATGACCTCCCTTTTCCTGCTGGTGATGCCCTGCCTATACATCCCAGCATCCTATTTGCTTTACCTTCTGCCTTGTCACACTGTTTCCCTACC
Organism: Neoceratodus forsteri; assembly: GCA_016271365.2. Taxonomy (NCBI): domain Eukaryota; kingdom Metazoa; phylum Chordata; order Ceratodontiformes; family Ceratodontidae; genus Neoceratodus; species Neoceratodus forsteri. Next base: position 244,445,297 of record CM028129.1, on the reverse strand, counting down.
TTGAGGTCATCAGAGATGATAACCCAAGATCCCTTTCCTGCTTGGTGCATGCTATATCCTCACCCCCAACTGATATATTGTGCCAGGGTTTTTGTGCCCCATATGCATTATCTTGCACTTCTTTGCATCAATTTCAACAGCAAACCCTGACCATTCTTCAAGTTTCTGCAGGTCCCTTCTCATTCTGTCTACACCCTCTGCAGGGTTTTAAATAATTGATTAGCAGTTTTTTCTTGGGGCGATAGTAAGTGTACAGAATGTATTTCTATAGATGTTCTAGAAGTGCTGTGTTTGCTGAACACAGTGAGGCAAAAGCTATGCATTTTCACAAAGATTTAACACTTTTATGATAAACAGCTAATCAATTTTTAGAGTTAAATAAAACCCTGCTCTGGTGTGTGTACTCTGTTACAGAGCTTTGTGTCATCAGCGAACAGTGAAATTCTGCCTTCTAGGTCCTGTGCAGTGTCACTGATGAAGATGTTGAATAGGACCCGGTCCCAGCACTGATCCTGTGGTACCCCACTGGTCACTCTTCCCTCTGTGGAGTGACGGCCATTTACCACCACCCTCTGTGTCCTGCTGCCCAGCCAGTTACCTACCACACACTACTGTCCTACCCACACCCATATTCCCCAGTTTGTGTAATAGTCTTCTATGTGGCACAGTGTCAAGGCCTTGCTGAAGTCCAGATGAGGCCATGTCACTGCCCTCCCTGATCCACCTCTCTAGTCACCCAGTCAAAAATTCAACAAGGTTGGTCTGGCTGCCTCCCCTGGTGAAACCATGCTGCCTTAGGTCCTGTAGTCCATTGACAACCAGATGTTCCACCAATCTCTCCTTCAGTAGTGCTTCCATGATCTTCCCCACTACCGAGGTGAGGCTGACTGGTCTGTAGTTCCCTGCTTCCTCTTTGTTCCGCTTTTGTATAAGGGGACTACATCTGCTGTCCTCCAGTCTTGGGTACCTCCCTGTTTCCAGTCATCGGCTAAACAGGATAGCCAGAGGTTCAGCCACCACCTCTCTTAGTTCTTTAAGGATCCTGGGTGCACCCCATCTGGCCCCATTGCTTTATCAACTCTTATTACTTCCAGTTCCTTCAGGACTTTTCTCGTGTAAAGGGACTTGTGTCCATTTCTGCACCATTCTCACCCCTTGTACTCCTTCAGACCCATTACCCTCCTCTTCCTCAGTAAAGACTGAGCAGAAATACCTGTTCAATATGTCAGCTTTACTGTTGTCATCCTCCACGTGGCCCCATCCTCCCCTTCAGTCTCACTATCCTCCCTTTGTCTTTCTTTTTCCTTATGTACCTGTAAAGGTTTGTCCCTCTACCCACTGATTTTGCAATGTGTTCTTCTGTCTGAGCTTTGGCTTCCCTTACTGATCTCCCTGCCTCCCTTTGCTTCTCCTGGTACTTCTCCTATCCCCTTCTGCCTGTGTCTTTTGTATTGCCTGAATGCAATCTTTTGGCTTTCACTTTCTTTACCTCTTTGGAAAACCAGTAATGGTCTCCTCTTCCTTTTCCTTTTGCTAACCTGTTAATGCATAATTCTGTTGTTCTTGTAATCCCCATTTAATACTGCCCACTGTTCCTCAACCCCTGATTCCTGTCCCATTCCCTTAATGCCTCTTTCAAGTATCTCCCCATTTCCCAAAGTCTGCCCCTAAAATCCAGGATCGTGTTTTTGTGTGGTTTGGTTCTGCTCTTCTGTGATTTCAAACCACAGTGACTGGTGGTCACTGTTCCCCAGGTGCTCCCCACTGTTCCCCCATCACACTGTCCCTGTTTGTGAGCACAAGGTCCAGTATTGCCTTCTGCGCGAGTTGGTTCCATGACCAGTTGCTTGAGGAAGGCACCTGAAGGAGTCCAGGATAAATTTGCTCTAGTTGATGCTGCTGCTGCTGGGATGCTCAGTCCACGTCTGGAATATTGAAGTCTCCAACCAGTACTACCTCACCCTTGTCTGCCATCCTTTGGATGGTTAGCATCAACTCCTATCTGTTTCTTCCTCCTGGGCTGGTGGTCTATAGACCACACCTGTGCGGATGGCTGTTCCCATTTTCCTTTCCAACTTAACCCAGGTATCTCTTCCCTTTTGTTCTTCCTGGATCTCTGTGGCCCTTATGTCATTTTCACATACAGTGCCCTCTTCCTCCCTTCCTGCCTGCTCTGTCTCTTCTGAGATATGTTGTAGCCAGGTATGGCCATCTCCCAGTCATGGTTATCATTACACCAGGTTTCAGTGATGGCCACAATGTCCAGGTCTGACTGCACCATGACAGCCTCCAGATCTTCCATCTTGTTGCTAAGGCTCCTGGCATTTGCACATGGCTTTCCATGATTTGACCTCCTAGACTGTTTCACTGTTCTCTCAGCCCATTCCTTGGTTGTCCTTTATCCTGGTTCTCCTTGCTGTCTGCCCTTCTGCTGAATTTTGCCCTTTTCTGCCTATCCACCTCTTGGGCACTAATCTCCATCTTTGCACACTGCTTTGCAGAGATAGCCACTCCTCTGGTTCACTGGTTCCACTGCTAGCTGTGGGGAGGTGAGCAAGTAGAGTACCCTCCTTGCTGGCCTGCCACCCCTTTGCTAGTTTAAATGCTTGTCAATGTAGCATTTAAACTTATCATTGGTCTTGGATTCCCTCAGGATGGATGCAGGCCGTCAGGCAGACAAACCTCCATCCCTCAGGTGGGTCCCCAGTCACCAATGAATCCAAACCCTTCCTCACAGCACCAGTTCTTCAACCATGAGTTAAAGTTCCTGGTGCATGCACTCCTATGCTCTCCCTTGCCTCTCATGAGTGAGTACTTCTGAGAAAGTGACAGAAGTAGCTACTTGCTTGAGACCCTCCCCAATTTCCTAAACTCTTCCTGAACTTCCTTTGGCTCCCCCATTTGCCAGGTCATTAGTACCTAGGTGGATAATGACATCCAGCTCACCCTCCTGTCTTGCCTTCCCAGTGATCCCCAGGATCTTCCTTCCATCCCTCCATGCCGTGGCACCTGGTAGCACCTCACCTTCCTGTCCTCCCCTCCTGTGTTCCTAGCTGGATCCCTCTTATGATTGGAGTCCCCACCAGGATTCGCTTCCACCTAATAAGATATATCTAAGTATATTAAATTTTAGATGTCAGGTTTAGTAATGACACTAATAGAAGGCAAAAATCCAAAAGGTTCTACATGAAAAATCCTACATAAATTTGAGCAACCGTTTTTAACAAGAAGAGCATTATGATAAACAGTATTGGAGCGATAGCTTTCTTGGTATATTAATGATGGTCAGTATTCAAACCTTTAATTGTCACAGTGAAAATTAAATAAAACAGCTTGTCTAAGGCCCATGGTTAAACGTCCCTACAGGTGAGGCTCTCTCTGAGTCACCAGCTTTTGGGGTGATGGTGGCCTTAGGGGTGAGGTTGCTGCCTTTAATCCACATAGCCTTCTACATATAGTCCCCCTCCCTGAGAACATAAACCTAATTTGACTCAAGGAATAAAGGAGGTGCAAGCCAGCAATTGCAGTTTCAGTGCATCGGCATAATGTTGTTGCTAATGGGGCATTTGCCACTCGGTATAATGCTGCAACACAGGACCCCAGGGAGATCAGCGTGAAGGTTCGCTGGGTCTGTGACTCTGTGAGCTCCATTTTTGCTGGAGTCTGTGTGACATCCCTCCCCTGCTTGAGCCGTCCGATCCCCCACCTGGTTCTACTAACTCACATACCCCACTCCGGAGCCGAAAAGGCCCGGTTTGACTCAAGGAATAAAGGAGGTGCATGCAAGCAATCGCAGATTCAATGCATCGGCGTAATGTTGCTGATGGGTTGTTTGCCACCTGTATGGTGCTGCAGCAGAATCTCACAGGTCCCCAGAGGGATCTGCGGTGGTTCGCTGAGTCTGCCAGTCCGCCGAGTTCCATTTTGCTGGGTCTCTACGTGAGCACCCCCACCCCGCTTTAGCCGCCCAGTGCCCCACCCAGTTCTGTAACTCTGGGCAAGTTTGTGTCTTAGTTTTGGCATCCACGGGACAGTACTCACAGCAATCAACAGGATTTCTTAATGTCTGAAAGCCCATAAATGGCTAATTTGATTGAGCCATTGTCTTTATCTGTGTGTTTGCATTCCAGGGTTATTCATATGTAAATCAGCCTGTAATTAAGGGCTGGTGGCAGCCATATGTTTTGGGCTCCTGAAAGGAAATGATGTCACTGGGGTTCTAGGTCCTCCTTTGACTGTATTTAATCCAGTAGGTTAAATAGGACATTGACGGTTTTATTAAGTGTGTTTTAAGGTGTTGTTACACTTTCTACATCTATAATAATTGTTTTGTATCGCATTGAAACTAGTGAGTTATCACCTTTACATTTCAAACTGTTAGTAAAAATCCATCTTCAGGTTTGATTTAACCTCTAGGCTATACTGCCACCTGATCACCAAAAACTACACATCTCAAGGCTGACTTTGTGGTGCCAACAGGTACTGGGGCCCCATGTCAAGATTTCTAAGCCCTGACTGTGTTCATGTCAGTATAGATTCTGGGACTGCCACAGCACCAGCTTCTGTCTTTTGCCATTCCCTCTCTTGCTGCTTTTCTCTTACAATTTCAGGTGTGAAGTCCGATCTGCAAGATGCAAATGTGGCTACGTACCTACTGGCCTGGCATCATGGCACCAGCCTTGAAATGTGTAGCTTTTGATTATCAGCTGGCAGTACAGCTGTGAACAAGCTTCGTTCATCCAGCAGAATGGGTTTTGAGCATGTTGAGATTCTGAAAATATTATACTCTTTCTATCCAAATTTGACTTGAAAAGAAAAAGGACACAATTACTTGTTTAATTGCAAAACACATAGATGGACAACATTGTTAAAACATGCATAACCTGAAATACATTATTAAAATCTAAAATAATATATGGGTGTGTGTGTAACCAAATTTACACACACCTGAGGTGTGGATGCAACATAAACCCCGAGGAGTTTATAAAAACATTGTATACCGAGTGTGTGTAAAATTCTGTTTTACGCACACACTATATTCTCTTCCTTTCATTTTTCTTTTCTTTTTACTTTTTACATTACAATGGTAATGACATTCTGAAAGTCGCGGTCCATCAACATTGCTGTATAGTATAAGACGCCTTGAAGGGTATGAGCGGCAGGATGAGCCCGATTTATTTTTTCAATTTCAAGCAGAATCCACTAGATAGATATTTAAAAATATTTAAAATCTTACTGGTCTTAACAGTGTGTGGCAAAGCTTGAGTGCTGATACCAGTGCTCCATAATGTAGCCGCCGTGTTGGCAAGATGTTCAGCCATACAGTGAAACTACACACCAGTTAGCATTCTGTGGAGTTGCTTGATTGACAGGTGTTAATTATAACCTCCTGGTTGTAACCACAACTATCAACCGTAGGTTGTAACTGGAGATAAGTGTCTTTTATCTGTATGTAAAATTGATCATCATTAATTAAGAGTATTTACTTCTTTTGATGATGTTAAAGTATAACTGTTCCTTACTGAAATACTTTGGATGGAATGGGATTTTCCACCATAACAATGCCAGAATTCTACTGGACTGTTGAGAGGCAGTATAGCTCAGTGGTTAAGGGCACTGAGCTACAAACCTGGAGGCCTGGGTTTGATCCCACAGCCCACTTGCATATTGTGTGACTCTGAGCAAGTCACTTAAGCTCCTTGTGTTCCCAGGTGGCACCTGGAAACAAGTTTCAGTTTAGTGTGCCTTTCCTGGTTAAACAATTTCCTTGTCCTCGTTTTTACTAACAGTTTGAAATGTAAAGGTGGTAGCTCACTAGCTTCATTGCACATACAAAACAAATATTATAAATGTAGAAAGTGTTGTAATGACAAAATCCCATTCCATCCAAAGTGTTTCAGTAAGAAAGTGTTATACTTCTTTTATTAAAAGTAAAATAGTCTTAATAATGCATTTGGAGGACCTTGGGAGGGGCGGGGCCTACTAACGGTGTCCTGGGAAGGCACTGACCATCGAGCCTAATCTGTTGGCTTCATAGTGTTAGTATGTCAGAGTATGCATGTTTTAAAAATATTGTTCATCTATAATAATTGTGTCCTATTTTTCTTTTCAAGTCAAATCTGGCTAGAAAGAATATATTTTCAGAATCATAACACATGCCCAGATTCTTTTACTGTTTTTGTCCAGGAAAAGCACACTGAGCAACAGCTTGTTCCCGGGTATATTAAGGGAGCACAGGTAGGCCATGATCCCAGGCCAGTAGGGACATAGACAAATCTGTGTCTTGTAGACCGAGTTGACACACAATTCTAAGAGAAAAGGCCATAAGAGAGGAATGGAAAAGACAGAAGTTGGTACTGTGACAGCCCCAGAAATCTGTACTGACATGTTCAGCTGGCAGTACTGTATATCACAGAGGTTAAAGCAGTCCTGAAGATGTATTACTTTTACAAACAGTTTGAAATGTAAGGTAATGACTCACTAGTTTCAATGCACATACAAAACAATTATTATAGATGTAGAAAGTGTTGTGTACTACTTAAAACGCATTTAATGAAATAGTTGATTTCCTGTTTAACCTGTTGAATTAAAACAGTCAAAGGAGAACCTAGACCCTTGGTGATCACATTTCCTGTCAGGAGCGCAAAACATATGGCTGCCACCAGCCCTTAATTACAGGGTGATTTACATATGAATAGCTCTGGACTGCAAACACTCACAGATAAAGACAATGGCTCAATCAAATTAGCTTTTTATGAGCTTTCAGACATTAAAAATCCTGTTGATGACCTTTCCCTTTAATGTTTCTAAAATGCCCCCATAGGCTACAATGGGGCACATCCTTATGCTCTTCCTGGTTAGATGTCATAAACATTTGAGCATGGGGTCTGTTAGCGGACGGGAAGAGGAAGGGAGCATGTGTGGTCGCTATTTGGCAAGAGATATGATCCTTCCTAAACTGATGGAGAAAAAAAATTGAAGTTTATGCATGGAATGATAATCGCAGCCATATGGTAATGGACTCTAAAGCCCATAGGCAGATCTGAGAAATTCAGTTTATAGTAGGAGTAAGGAGCATCGCACAGCTACTTCCTTTTCACATCTGAAGACACAACCACTTTTCAGCACTTCTCATCAGTTTGGACAAGACCACTGTAGACTGCAAGCATGCACTCACTTCTAAAGGATCGTGCCTGACAATCCCTGTGCTACTTTGAAAAGAGGCCCTAAGTACAGTTATTTTGAAGTCTGGTCCTTTGTAATATAACCAAAGGAAAACTTGATTAAATTTAGTCATGCTAAATAATAAAACAAGCCCATTACGCATTCCAGCTTATTTGACATTAACAACCCTTCAGGGTATGTGTATATGGCATAAAAGTAGATGTAGATCAGCCTGGCTATCAAGGGCAATCAGCGTGGGTGTCTTCTTGCCTGAAGCAGCTGTCTCCTAGTTATTGTACAGCAGATGGGTTAAAGCAGCAATATTAGTTTGCAGAAAAATGTCATTATACAGTATAGTTTTTGTTGTTGCAGATATGTATTTCTGGCATCCTTAGATTTATCCTCAGTGTCTTTTTAGTTTTCTTAGTTATTGTTAAAACAGCTTTTATAGCTAATTGTGTAATTAATAACTCACATCATTAAAGCTGGCTGCCACTCACAGTTGTTAAACATCTCTCCGCTGAATGTAGATGCTAGATTCATAATATGAATGTATTAGGATGGTGTTACGTAGAAACATAGAAGTTGATGGCAGAAGGAGACCGCTAGGTCCATCTAGTCTGCCCATTTGTTTTAGACCTGTTTTGACACTCTAGCTGCCCTTTGTAGTCAGGGCTCCTTGTGTCTATCCCATGCATTCTTGAATCCCCCACAGTGTTGACCCCCACAACCTCTTGGGGCAGGCTGTTCCAGGTGTGCACCATTCTTTCTGTGAAGAAATACATCCTGGTGTTGGTAGAGAACCTTCCTCCTTGCAGCCTGAGGTCATGTCTCCTGGTCCTGGAGCCCTTCTTGAAATGAAAAAGTTCCTGTGCCTGTACCTTGTTGATACCTTTTGTGTACTTGAATGTTTCAATCATGTCTCCTCCCCTCCCCTTCTCTGCTTCATGGAGTACATTCAGTTCCCTAAGTTTTTCCTTGTAGGACATGTACTGCAGACCCTGAATCATTTTGTCGCCTTTCTCTGTACTGTTCCCACCGGTCAATGTCCTTCCTGATGTGAGGCCTCCAGAATTGGACTTCATATTCCAGGCAAGGTTTGACCAGCAATCTGCATCTAATAGTAGTACCACCTCTCTTCTGCTCGTGATTCCCCACCCAGTGCAGTCCAGCATTCTGTTGGCCTTCCATGTTGCCTTCTCATACTTTACTAACCTTCAAGTCGTCTGAGATTATGATTCCCAGATCTCGCTCCTGGTTTGAGGCTGCCAGTCTTTCACCTCCTAGGTAATACTCCTTTCTTGGATTTTCTTTTCTATGTGCATGACTTTGCACTTTTGGCATTAAATCTCAACTGCCACACTCCAGACCATTCTTCTAGTTTCTTGATGTGCTTCTGTCTTGCTCACTCCTTCTGTGGTGTCCACATGTTTCTCATGGAAATAGCACAGCACTGTGCCAGATATTTAATTTTGGCATAGCGGACGTAGCACAGTAGCAGTGAGCGATGGGGTTTAAAACATGGATTGAATTGGACCAACTGGTGTAAAAAATGTGGGTCTAAAGAGGAACCTATTGGGTTAAAACATAATCATTAGCAGATTATTAACAGTTCACGTTCTCTTCCTTTAGATATTGTTATAGAGTAGGTGCATCAATTTGGACCCACTGGAAGAGGAAAGGAGTCATTTCTGGGCAAGATGGAACTTTTGTCCTTTTAGTGCGTGTTAGCGCTGTCCCTGCACAGGAGTGAGAATTTCTTAAAATGTTAAAATCCTGTATCTTGATTCAGGAACGAAAGAAAATGAAAACAACAAGCATTTGTCAATGCCGAATGTTTGCTTGCTGATATTAGCATTGGGCATGCAGGAGTCAGATAGATGCAGAATAGGAATGGCAGTGAAGTATTGGAACTCATGCCAACCCCACCTCCACCCTGCAGAGATGGACAGGCATTGGGGTGTGCCTTTGGTGCGTCATCCATAACGCTCATGGCATTTCACCTCAGCCTATCCTGCAGACACCGACAAGTGTTGAGGTGTGCCTTGGGGTGTTGGGCTTTACAGTCACCCCATTCCATAAGAACATACACTGAAATGGGTGCAGCATAGAAGAATGGAGTGAACTCTGGGGCCGGCGTGAGTCAAAGGCACACCTTGATGCCTGTCACTGGCTTCAGGGTGGGGTGGGTGGAATAGCATGAGCATTACAGCTGGCAATTCAAAGGCACACTCCTGATGCCTGGTCAGTCTGTACAGGGTGGGACGCTATGGTTACATAGAAACATAGAAGTTGAAGGCAGATAAGGACCGTAAGGCCCATCCAGTCTGCCCATTTTTCTACCTTATGAATGTGCTATAGGTCTTTACTCTGTCAATAGCCTATCTATTCATACTCATCCATATTGCTCCCTTATGCCTATCAAGCCCTGCATTGTATTCATATCCACCACTTCCTGAAGTAGCCCATTCCATGCATTCACCACCTTTCTGTGAAAAAAGTCCTCACATTACCCCTAAATTGTCCTCCCTCTAATCTCACGCTGGTTAGAAACCCTAACGCCCCAGGCATTTGTTGGTATTTGCACTACAAATTTTCAGCATGGCCTTTTGTGACCCCTACCTCATGAAAGCATATGGGACCTCTGCTCATGAACAGTGGCACTGTGATTTTGTTTATCTGTCCTGAATGTTGATTTCTCACAACCGACTGCGCCATTCTGTGCCAGATGTACGAAAACACAGTCCAGGCAGGATGTGAAAATGATAACTGTACCATTCTTATGGAGGTGTGAAGAGATGGCAGTGTAGAAAATTTGGAGTGAAAATAAAAAAAAATGCTTTCGAATTTGCGTGGAAACTGCACAAAGCACACTCGTAGCACAGTCATTTAGAGGAATTATTTCACCAAATTTTCAACATAGGCATTTTGTGACCTCTGCTCATGAACACTGTCACTATGATTTTCTAAATCTGTCCCGAATGTTGATTTCCCACAGCGACCCGCCACTGTGCACCAGATGTGTGAAAACACATTTTGGGCAGGTTGTGAAAAATGACAGCTGTAGTGCTCATAAGGAGGTGTACAAAATTGACAGTGTTGAAAATCTTGAGTGTAAAAATGACAAATTATCGAAGTTACGAATGTGCATGGAAACTGCATAGCATCACGCTTGTAACAGTCATTTTATGGACTTTTGTCACCAAATTTTCAACATTGGGATTTTGGAGCCTCCGCTCATGAACAGTGTCACTGATTTCCACAGCGACTGCACTATTCTGCGCGGAAGTGTGAAAACACAGTTTGGCCAGGATGTGAAAATGATAGCTGTACTGTTCATAAGGAGGTGTAAAAAAAAAAAAAAAATGTCAGTGTGTTGAAAATCTGGGCTGAAAATGTGCAAATTCGCAAAGTTGCAAGTGTGTGTAGAAATGGCAAGCCTTTTCGTAGCACAGTCATTTTTGGATGTTTACTAATTTGCAACATAAGCTTTTGGGATCCATCATCAACAGTGACATTGGCGTTTCTAAATTGGTCCCGAAGGTGATTCCGCATAGTGACCGTGAAATCACCTTTTGAGACCGAATAACCAGATGACAGTCACTGAATTTATGAGAAGGGTCCCAAGCACCCCATGTTGAAAATTTGGTCCCAAAATTCAGAAAAATGGCTGAAATGCCACATAAGTTGGAAAAAAACATTTATGCCATTATACAGCTTACCAACATTTCTTCAGTTCGTGGTCAGCTTTGAAGAGTGCAGACATGTTCCTGGTCCACCGAAGATCGTTCGCCAGGCTGGGGAGGTGAGATGCACAGAGGGTGGGAGCTGACCATGAGGGACCGTTTTCATATTTACAGGTTTAACAAAATAAGCGAGGAAGGTTTTCTTTATTTACAGCTGGTTTAGCACTCTGGGGTGGGCTCCAGTGTGCCACCTGAGTGTTTCTTTGGGGGGTCATCTGCAGCAGACTAGATTGGGCACCCGTCTGCACATACAGAGTGTTTGGGGGTGCATGAGCAGAGGATTAGGCACCCCTCGGCACACACAACATGGGGGGACATTATGCCAACAGGATTGGGCTCCTGTCGCAAATGAACTTGAGGGGCATGCTGACAGGGGATTGGGCACCCCGTCAGCTTTCATGGGGCCTGTGAGAGGCGGACGGTGATAGCTGCTGCCATGTTTCTTTAAAGCAAATGGGACATTATGCAGGCCAGGGATTGGGCTCCCCGTCTGCAAATGAACTGGGAGGGGCATGCTGACTGGGAGATTGTACCCCACCGGCTTCATAGGGGACTGTGAGGCGGATGGCGACAGCTGCTGCCATGTTTATTGAAATGGGACACCAGACAAGGCAGACTGATTTGCCGCTGGAATCTGGGACCGCCCCAGCAGCAAAACAGCTGATTGTTAATGACTGGCGCTCCCTGATTGCAGCGGCGAGTTTCTTTCAAGTTGGTGGCAGGCTACAATACTCCTGTCATGGACAGCATGCTCTCTTTGGCACCAGAGACCAGCCCCAAAATGGACAACTAGCATTTGCCACAACACCGCACCTCCACAACTCGCTACTACAGCAAGCTGCTGCAATATGTGCTAAGCAAACATAAAATGTGTATCTTGATATTTCTGCTAAGAAACATTATTGCTGGGGAAAAACTATATGGTGACTAACAAGTACTGCTGCTTTAAGCTAGCTGATCAGAAAACCATAAAAAGGTACATATTTACAAAAATCAGTGGCTATGTATAGTAACCACATCAGGAATATGTATGTCTTGGTTTTAAACTTAATTTGACTTGGTTATATTAGAGAAAGCAGCTCTACTCATTTATAATGTGTGTTTTTTTTTTTTTTTACTTTGTTGGTAACTTCTGTACTTTGTGATATCAAAGGGTTGCTGCCACCAATGGTAACATCAATCAATCAACAGATTCGAGCCCCCCTCCCCGGGCGAAGGTACATAAGACTGCGGTACTGCCCTCCTGCCAGATTTCACCCCTCCCCTAAGGACCAGGAGGTCACGAGGGCCTAACTGAAAGCCCTCCCTGCCCAGAGCAAGATTCGAGCCCCCTCCCCGAGGAGCTGGAGGTCGCGAGGGCTGCGGTCTGCCCTCCTGCCAGGATTTCACCCCCTCCCCTAAGGACCAGAGGGTCGCGAGGGCCTAACTGAAAAGCCCTCGCCCAGAACCTAAGGCAATTTTCATCCTGCTGCAGTCGCGATCGTCGGGAGCTCTCCTGGTTGTGGACTAACCTGCACTGTGCTGTTGCTGGGATTTGGCACCTTTCCAGGCTCGCTCTGAATCGCCTCTCTCCTACAGTGCCAGGTCTGGCCCGCCCGAGCGGCTGGCGCGTTCGGCTCCCCACCGCCCACCACCACCCTTGGTCGGCTCTCCCTTTTATAGAGCTACTCACATGGGGATCCAGAACCAATCAGTCGACTTTCCCATTTGCTGGTTATACCATTCCAGCACTAGAGGAGCCTGCACTCAGTTCCTACTCTCTAATGTTGTATCATCCACAATTATGATCCTTGCTGTTCTGGTACTCCTCCTACCACTAGACCCACTGCTCACCCTCGACCCCTTTTATCTCCATCTGATCTGCCCTCCCAACCACTATCACCCCACTCCCAATTCCCTGTCTTTCCCTCAGCTTTTGCACATCTACCCCCTGTCCATCCCCCTTTTCCATCCTGTACCCTGGACTACCATACCATTCCCCTAAATCCATCCAGACCCTCGACTACCACTCAACCCCACCACCCCACCCCTGTGCACTATCCCCAGTACCATGCACCCTTTCTCATGTGGTCAATCTCCTCGTTGGCGTGTCCGGCTCTCTTCTCTCTTCCCATCCATTGCACATCCTGGTGAGGTCTCGGCTCCTGCATATGCCCTTCCCTCACCAACCACCACCCTAGCAGGCGCTAATCGTTCTGCTGCTCCTGCTGTCTGGCAATGTGCACCCTAACCCTGGGGCCGCTTACGCTGCCACGCTCAAGCACACCTGTGGTAGCGGTCTCGAACTGCTCCATGAACATATGCAGTCTCCCCAAAAATAGCTGCCCTCCAATGCTGGGTTACGCACTCCCCGGACATCCTCATGCTAGCAGAGACCTGGCTCTCCCCACTTATGCCTGACTCAGCTGTCTCTCTACCAGGCTTTTCCCTGTTCAGGGCTGATAGGTTGGGCAGGCGGGAGGGGTGTGCTATCTATCTGCGTGACTCGGTCCTGGGCCATGCCCTCCCTACCCCTGAGCTCAACCACAGGCGCAAGCCATTACCCTCAAAATCACTCCTTACCCTGGTGTGGCCCCTCTACCTAACCACGGTTTACATACCCCGAATACAAAAAACTTGGCGGTCTCCTCCCCTTCACTATCTATCCTCCTTACCCCAGAAGGCTGAACAACTAATATTGGGTGACTTAAACTCCAACTGGCTCAGTTCCTCATCTGATACTATAAAGGATGAACTTGCGGCCCTTGACCTGTCTCAATTGGTCACTCAGCCCACTCGTCTTAACAAAGCAACTGGAACCTGCTCCCTCTTGGGCGTAATCCTCTCTAACCCGGCCACATAAAGTGGCTTCCATCGTGTCATGCCGGACTCTCTCAGCGACACTCCCGTCATCTGCCATTGGTCCTCTCCCACACCTCAGCCCTGTGTACTGCACCACCCCACAGCGCAGGTTTCTCCCCAGGGTCTTGACAACCTCAAGCGCCACCTTGCACAAGTCAACTGGACCCCAGTGGCCTGTGCTCCAGACATAAACTCTGCACTAACCTACCTCACTACTGCCTTCACCATCACCTGTGATCTGTTTGCCCCATCTCCACGTCCAGGAAAAAAGCGGTCTGCTGCTTGGATATCCCTGCTCAGATCCAGCAACTAAAAGCGGGATAATCTCTGGCACATTGCAAATGACTCTGGTAGAGTGGCTGACAGACAAGCCTACAGGGCTGCCCGTAACCAGTGCACCTGGGCCATCAAGCAGGCAAAAGCTAAATACTATCAGGCTGCGCTGGCGTCCACCTGGGGCTCATCCAGAGCCTTCTGGGACAACATTAAAGAACTGAATGGTAAAACCCGCTCCCCTCTGTCTCAGATTGACATAAGCGGGACTGTCTCGACTGACCTAACATGTATTGCTGACTGCCTTAACAAAACTTTCCACGGACTTAGTGCAGTCCTCCGCCCACTCTTTGACCCGGTCACCACGCCCACCTTCTCCACACAACTCAAGGCCACCTTTCTGCTTCCAGACAATCTCACCCCTGTGATGCCAAACCTTTCTCATAAAATCCCTCGACTCTCAAACCCTAGTGATGACCCTCTTGACTCCAAGATACTCCTCCTTACACTGGATGTCATGCTAATCCCCTCACGCTTATCTTAAACAAATCCTTATGCTTAGGTCAATTCCCGGATGCTTGGAAGCATGCTGAAGTAATCCCATTCATAAGTCTGGGGATCGCATGGTACCAAATAATTACAGGCCCATCTCCATCCTCCCCCATCCAAAGTGTTAGAAAAATAGTATCCACACAGCTCTTAGAATATCTATCTAAGCACAACCTTTTATGTCCAGAGCAACATGGGTTTCGTCCAGGCCACAGCACAACCACCGCCCTTCTGGAATTCTCCCACCACTTACACTCCGCTGACAAGGGTTGTCTTGCAGAGGCAGTATTTATAGACCTATCTAAGGCTTCGACACGGTGTGCCACCCCTGCTGTTAAACTCCCTATCCCAACTGGGACTCTCATCTGGCCCTATGAATTGGTTCTCTAGCTACCTGCAAAACAGGTCCCAAAGAGTTATACTAAATGGGACCCTCTCCTCCAACCTGCCGGTTCTCTCAGGGGTCCGCAAGGTTCCATCCTCGGACCCACCCTCTTCAGTCTATTCCTAAACTCTCTCAAACTCCTGTCCCAGCAAATACTGCTTCATGCTGATGATGCAGTGATCCTAGCATCTCACCCCTGACCCTCTACTCCAAGGCACACTGCAAGCGCCTTCCTCCAAGCCGAAAAATGGTTCAGTAACCATCGACTAGTCATGAACCTGAAGAAAACTAAGTCCATGCTGTTCTCACACCGGCAAAACAGCGCCAAGAACACTTCCTTCTCATCACCACCTGCAAGCTCCTCCCTCTAGAACAGGTAACATCCTATAAGTACCTGGGCATCACCTTTGACCCAGGCCTTACGTTCCACGCCCACCTAAAAGCCCTGTCATCTGCCATGAACTCCAGGATCGGGCTCCTCTACCGCCACAAAGACTGCCTCCCGGAATCTGCTAAGATTAGCCATTTCCTCCTCGGTACTGTCTGGCCGACTCACGGACTTCCAATATACGCCATGGCTGATCCCACCTCCTTATCTAAGGTACAGACCGCTATTAACAAAGCCTGCAGGCTCCTTACAGGTGCCAACAGCAGAACTCATACCTGCCTGCTATACTCTACCTCCAACTTACTCACTCTTGATGAAAGACTGAAATACCATAACTGCCTACTGGCTAAAATCCATGTCAGGGCTTTTGCCCGCCAGAATCTCTGCTCCACTGCAGCTGGCTGTCCGGCCCCTGCCTACCCGTAACTCCAGCGCAGCCACCTTCATAGTTCCCAGGGCTAGGACCTCCCTGCCAAAGATCCTTCCATCATAAAGCCCCTCTGGTTTAACTCCTTCCTGAGGCTATCTCTAAGATCCCGTGATTGGCCGGTTCAAAACTGCCCTCTGTCAACACATTATTGACAGTCGATGCTGCAAATGTCGATAGCTGACTCCAACCAAGCCCTTTGCTCTGTGCCCCTGGTTCCTTAGATGACTGGATACTGTCTGTAACTATGTTGTTATTAATTGATGTGTATATGATGTATAATATGCAAATTAACTTATGTATATTGCTCACCTTATGCTTGTACTTGTATAGTTGCTGCCTGTAACTCCAGGTGTTTTGTATCTCACCTGTATGTAATCCCTGTCCTAAAACCTCACTGTTGTTGTCTCCCCTTTTTGACGGTACCTTTGTAAGCGAGTCGCTGACTCAAAGGTTGTAATCTGATTCTTCAATAAATAAAATAAATAAATATTTTATTTGTAAAAGCAGTTCATAAATGTCCAAAGCGCTTTTACATATCTAGTAAAAGGCTTAAAATGACAATATATAAAAGCATATTAAATCACATATCAGCATTAACTAAAACTTGTCAAGGTTAGAAGTTGCATTCACAGCCAGTGTCATGCCCACTCTGTGACTGACCGGTAGGTGGTATACAAATGGCTGGCAGCCCTTAGTCATGCCTTCAGTGAGGGAGGGTATGACACTCACAGCCTGGACATTTGTGCTTCAGAGACCTTGAATATGGTTATTGTGTAAGTTTTTCATTTTAAATAGTTTCCCTTTGTGACTGCCAGTTTGCTAGTGGTTTTTTTTTTTTAGTATTCAGTAGCCACCCCAAATCTGAAGGTATGCTTATCACCTTTGAGACTCACTTTCCACCGGTTCAGTGAGCAAGAGACCCATGGTTGTTATGCCAAGCCACTGGTCTAGCTCATGTCTGGTTGACACCCAGAATCCATCACTGGAGCTGGCTGGTGGTTGCAGACACCGGAAATGAGGCACTCCAACCATTTGCGCACCACCTACTGGTCAGTCATAGAGTGGCATGACATTGGCTGTGAAGGCAACTGCTAACCCACTAATACCTGCTGCAAGAGTTCCACCTCTAAGTCAGATCCCACTCTTCTGACCAGAAGAGTGCAGCTGGGATGGACCCATTCATCCATGTGGAGAAGAGGAGGATCCATAAAGGGGTGAGAATTTGGCCCACCGAGCTGCCCTTCTTATTTAAAGCAGCAATATTTATTATTTGGCAGCAAATTTCATCATGTAGTGTTTTTTTTTTTTTAGCAATAATGCATTCTTTTTTTAACATATTTTATTAAATAAGGCAAGAAGAACAAATATCATCTTACATTGTACATGTGGGTATATAAGTAATGTAGTGGTTTCAATGCGGGCAGTACAAACCGTTGGTATGGAAATCTAAAATGAGTAAAAGCATAAAAGCATTAATTCAAATGCATGTAGGGCATATGACTAACGTAGTACATTCAAGGCATCCATTATACAAGCATTGTTACCCTTTGATCTGAAACCAGTGTAAATGGCAGAGGTGGCAAGATTGACAAGTACACAGATGTGGTATGTTGTTAGTGCCACAACTGAGTCAGTGGCCCGTAGCATGGGCTCAATGTTTTCTGAATAAATTAGCGTGGCCATTTGCACTAAGCTGAGCCTTCTCAATTTGGAGGCGGGCACCCATGTTTAGAGCCCACAGTGCAGCAGAAGGTGGGGATTTACTAATCCACTGTTGAGCAGTGGTTTTGCGGATGTTGATCAAGGTTATGGCCCATAAAGCTGCTGGGGTCCTTTAGGTGGGGCCAGTTCCCTCTAACAATAACTCAATAGGAGATTGTGGGAGATGGAGTTCTAAGACTTGTTTCAAAATGGTGTGGCTAGCCCCACAAAAGGTTATGATTTTAGATCATATTAGAGTCATGTGCACAAAGGTGCCTCATGTATTTTACATTTAGGACATAGCGGGGAGTTATCCAGGCTTCTCCAGTGCCTCTGGATGGGATAAGGTAGGCCTAGTACATATAGTTTAGTTGTATCTAAGTTTGTTGTTCCTTGAGCAGTAGCTAGGTGGAAAGATGCCTTTTTTCAGATTTCTTCTGTAATGAGGGCACCCAGGTCTGCCTTCCATTTTTGCATATTTTTCAGAAGGTGAGGTTCTACCCTCTAAGTATAGAGTAATATACCGAGAAAGGTTTTTGGCTCGTTGTGGTTGGTAGTAAGTATTGGGGGACTAGATTTGAGCATAATACATCATCCATAGATGTTGTGATAGGAGCTAACATATGCCTAATGCGCATGTATGCAAAGAGATCTCCAGGTTGTAGACCAGACTCTCTTCACAGGTGCGTAAAGTCACTAAGGGTTCCTCCATAAAATAGCTGGCTGAGGTTGTCAAACCATGTGTTTCCCAAGTGAGGTTGGGCTGATGTAAGGCAACATTATATTGTGGTTTTCCCTTGAGAAGGACCCTTAATTGAGTGAACTTAGAGGTGCCCTGCTGCCAGTCAAGAGATCTATGTTCTGCTAGCTACGTGGTCACCAGGGCCTTTGTAAATGGATTAGAAAGCTGTGGGACTTTAAACTATTCCATTGTAGTAGACAGCAATCTGAGGTAAACATCCACTTTCTCCTCTTCTGTCTCCAGCCAGACTGGACTAAGGTTGGCTAAACCAGTGGGTATATAGCTGATCTGGGCTGCCCAATAATATTTTTAAATCGGGTAGGCTGCAGCCTCTCTCTTGTTAACTGTAAGATGGCTCTCCTTATCCAGGCAGGTTTGTTGCACCATTGGAATCTATGAATAAAAGTATTTATTTGGGAAAAGAAGCATTGTGGAAGCCCTGTTGGGATGGACTGGAAGAGATATAAACATTTTGGCAAAATGCTCATTTTCAGGACGTTGACTCTAATCACCAAGAGTGGCGGGAGATCCATCTTTCACAATGTTCTTTTAAATCTGCCAGAAGAAAATAATGTATTCTTGACATAATTAGATTAGTCATCTGTATATTTTTATTTCTCTGGTGTTTTAAAACACCGTTAATACAAAATGTATGACTCCTGTCACTAAAGATTGTCTTCTAGCAATTTTTTAAATCCTTTCCACGAAGTTACCTCTATACTTTACATTCTAGAGTCATGTTATGGATATAATAGGAGGTGCTACCCACATTTCTGATGGTAAACTGCACGGAACACACCAAAATGTTTCATTCACAGTGGGCCTGGCCACAAGAGCACAGATTTTTTTTAACTTAAAAGTCCGTTTTCAGTTCAGGGTGAAATACAGTGGAAGAAAATGGTTATTCTGATGTTTGTACCAGAAATACATTATTACTGAAAAGCTATATGATGACCCTTTTCCTACCAACAAATACTATTGTTTTAAAGAGCAACTATCAGGTCCCTGCCTCAAAAAGCAAAACAAACCCTCACCTGTGCAGAAGTCATATGCTGCATATAGTTTTCTTTCTAGTAGCCCCTGTTTAGGAAGAGAGGGATTGTAATTTGGCTCTGTGGAG
Organism: Neoceratodus forsteri; assembly: GCA_016271365.2. Lineage (NCBI taxonomy): Eukaryota > Metazoa > Chordata > Ceratodontiformes > Ceratodontidae > Neoceratodus > Neoceratodus forsteri. The sequence continues at coordinate 244,425,958 of CM028129.1, read as the reverse complement.
CCAAGCAGTGCTGATCCCTTCCACTTCCTGAAATGGACGTTGTCGAGACAGTGATCCACCCCGATCTGCCCCTTGCTAAGCATTGTGTGAAGTCACTATATGGAGAGCATGGGGGCACATATAAGATATCAAATGGGGCTGTTTTTAAACTTAAATTTTAAGTAATTTAGATGGCTATTCGAACAGATCATGGACACTGCTTAACTAACAAGGACCTTTGTTAATTAAGCAGTGGCCCCGATCGATTCAACAACGGCAATCTAAACTATGAAATTTAAAAACAGCCCCATTGATATCTATGGAGCACGCCTAGTCTTCATATAGTAACTACACAAAATGTGCTAGCACGGGGCAGATTACTGTCCGAGAAGGTACCAGTAAGTGGAAGGATCAGCACAGCTCAACTCCATGGAGCCGAGATTAACTGGGCAGGAACTGACTGAAACTCAGTTCCACCTCCTAACACCTTTCTCCACTGAATACTATTGGAGAGTTCTACCTCCTACAAATTTAGAGATTACAGTTCCACCTCAGAAATATTTCCAGTTTAACCACTCCAGAGGCAAGTTACAATCCTTCCCTTCCTAAACGGGGCTACTAAAAGAAAACTATATGCAGCATATGACTTATGCTCAGGTTGAGGGTTCATGTTGTTTTTGGGGTTGAATTGAGCGAGAACGTTTCTTTAAGTCATATGTATTAGAGGTATGTGCAAGGTACAGTTAACTGCAGCAACCATATGGTTACTTTGGCTGGTCTGATGTACATGTCTTTCCACTCCTTTGTAATGCTATAGGCTCTTTGAATCCTGTTTGTACAGAAGGTATACGTCTGGATTAGCAGAGTGGAAACCAGTTTGGACAGTGTTTTCCCAAATGGGTGTTGCATATTGAGTTTAGCAGCAAAGTCCCCATTCATCATGCCAGAGGAAGTGTAGGGTCTGCACAAATTGAGCTGCCAGGCTGTAGAAAATTTGAAAACATATTAAATCATGAAGTAACACACTTTTCTGGTTGACAGCGTGCTACAGAAATCATGAACACTTGCTGCAAGAAAATATACTAACAGTTTCTCTTTCAGGATTAAGAGCACATTTTTTACATACCAAATTGGTTTTGTTAGCTAAACTGTTACATTTACTTTATAGCATCTGTCTTTCTTGTTGTTCATTTTCCCTGCTTACCTAGACGTTAACAAAAAACAGGTTTTGCAGTAGATGCTTCAAATGTATGAACTTTTCAAAAAGAAGCATTGAGTGTATGTATGAAAACGACTGCATGAAGCAATAAAAACAAATTAAAACACTCTTACCTATGTTTCCAGTTCTTTCAGTATGAAACTCAGCCTTTCCATATGTAGTACAGCTTGCTGATTGCCAGACTTTATGAGAGGGTAGCGGTTTTGTCAAGGTGGTAACAAACAACTCAAGAATAAATGTTTATATAGGAGGCTAGGGTAGTACTTTGCAGGGCTAAAACCTATTTTTATTAGGTAGCCACTGGCTTCCCAGTTTTAAAAACAATGGTTGCCAGACTATTTTTCAGACAACGGATCGTAACAATATTTGTTAAGAAACATTTTTCAGAGCCTCTGCTGACAGAGTAAAAATATGGAGTTGCTAATTTAAATTTATTTTAGCATTTGTGAGCAAAATGGTAATTACAACATGAAGAGACCAGCTTCACTACATAGCTGGATCACCTGGTGGTAACTTGCTGTGCCAGTGCACCTCCATATTAACCTGAAGGGGACCACCGTTTTCTGAATAAGTATGTTTCTAGGGACATAGATATGTTGTTCAAGCCACACTTACTGGCAGGTTCCTTGCTGCTTTAAATCTTGCCGGAAGGTCTTCAAGCTGGCTCATCCCACCCATCCAGGTGGTAAAACTCTCGGCTCCGCCCATGACGCCAGATATTCCTTACCGCTTGGAAGCCCAGGTTCCTCCTTTGCGCCCTGCTTAGGCCTGATCCTAACACTCGGTTAAACCGAAACTTATCTTAAAGTTTACTAGACTTCTGTCTTTTTCTTCCTTCGTGGCTGCTGGACAAGTCAACTCACTGATTTCGGCGGTGCCCTGTGGGGCAAGATGTCTCAGACCGATCCACACTCCACATGCGTTATTGCCTGGCTTGACACACCGCAGGCTCGCGACTTGTGCAAGTCCTTCTCTGCCACGTGTTCTTGAGGATCGACTGCCAGATTGCAACTTGGGCGCCCGAGAAATGCTATCCTCCGGGTAAGCCGAAGGAGGCCCATTGGGCGGTAGTTCATGGCCGCGGCTCGGCTGAACGGCTCGAGTAAATGATCGCCCCCGAGAGGAGGCGGCCCTGGCCACATCTGCTTCTTCGGTCGCAGCATTTATCCCGCCTCCTTGGGCCCTCCTACATGGCTTCATTCAAGGATCTTTGTCAATCTCTCTCACCAAGTGAGAGGGCCCTTTGGGATATCCGTCGATGTTCGTAGGGTGAGAGGTCCCTTCCCGGATAGTTGACACTCTACTTGGTCGAGGAGTTGCGGCTAGGCCGCTGGCTTCACGGGTGTCCCCATCAGGTCAGCTGGCGAGACACCCGCTGATGCAGTCAAGATTTTCTCAACCCGTCCGGACGGGCTGTCGACTGGAGAAGCTAACAATCCTTCACCGTTCCCCGGTGGAAACTGAGGACTTGCCTCTGCCAGAGTCCCTGGGTAAGGTCCTCGACCGAGGGAGGAGCTGGTTTCCGCTCCCTCTCAGACCCACTTTCTGAAACACCGAAGGTCTTTGTCTCAGACCTCTTCTCGGTCCAGCCGATCCTGCCGACATTGGCGGTCTCTGTCTCTGCACCGAGGGAAAGCGCGGCGCCACTCATCCGCATCTTCGTCCTCTTCGGAGGATAGGCTCCGCACAAATTGCGCGGTGCTACAAGGATCTGATGTGGCAGCAGCTCCTTTGACCAGGAACAAGCCGACACCGTCACCTTCCCTGGCCATTAAGTGGATGGTCAGAGGCGAAACAACCCCTCGTTATCGAGAGCTGAAGCCGCACCGTTGTTCGGTTGAAACCAGTTGTGCTACCCATTGTGGTGGAACCCCGCCTCCACAACCTAAAACTGGGTCTCCCACCAAGGATTCTCGGTCGGGTCAGGGTTTGCCCCATCAGTTGCGGTCACCCTCACTCCCGATCGACCTCAGCAAGTGGAGGTGGCTCAGGCCCTCGGCAGCTGTTTGCAGACTCCTTGGAGTCTGACGACGATTCATCACTGTTCTGCAGGCCCTCTACCTGGAGTCCACTGGGGTCAGTCTGGTGGACAGAGCCCATCATCATTCCTGGGAATGCTTCAGCTCATCTCAGGCTCTACTGGGATGAAGCTCAAACATGTTTCAAAGCGGGCCAAGTATCCCCTCACGGAGATACTGGAACAAGGGATTCCCCATGGAGGCTTTCCGTGGCCAAGGTATTGTTGGCCCGGCTCTGGAGCTATAGCAGACCACTTTGTCCAGCACTTTGGCCAGGATGGCCTCAAACGCCGCTCCCACTGGTTCACTCTCCAGATTCTCAGAGCACCCCTCCGCCAAGGGGCTTGGACCAAAGTGTTTTCCGACATCCGAAACGCCAGGACGTGGACAAGCCACCCGATAAAGAGTCCAAGAAACTGGATTACTCCGGCGTAAAGTCTATGCTACTTTCTCCTTAGGCCTTCGCCAGGCCAGTTCGGCCGCTCTGATGGCACACTTTCACATGTCCTTTGGGCTCCCTGGATGAGGTGATTCCTCATCTCCCGGCTGACCTCCAGACTACGGTCAAGCAGGTGCGGGATCAGGAAAGGGCGGTGGTTGCAACAGCTCCAAACTGCCTTAGGCATTGGAGACTCTTGTGCCCAGTCAGTAGCGGCTGCAGTGGCCATGCACTGCAGAGCTTGGCTGCGGATCTCCACTTTCACAGCGGATGCCCAGCACATGCTGGCAGACGCTCTCTCCTGGGTACCGACTTGTTTGGTCCCAGGGTGGAGGGTCATCAGCAGAGGATCGAGAAGTCCAATGCCACCTTGGACTCGGTCACGCCTGCCTAGAAGAACAAAGGCCACTAGCAGCAGCATAAGCCTTTTGGCCTTCTGCCTCTGCGTGCGTCCAGCCCAGCAACACCAGAATCAGGGCCAGCAGGCTCACACTTGGCACCCCAAAGCTAAGCCTGCAGCTTCTCCAGCAGGAAGCTGAGGGGAAAGGTCCAGGAGGTCCCTCGGCCTGTCCTTCCTCCAAGCCTGCCCAGTGATGGGTTGAGGGTGTTGCCCCAAACCTCATCACTCCTCCCTGGGTTCCCCGTGGGGACGGCTCGTCACTTCCTTTCCGCCTAGTCCGACATCACCACGGACCACTGGGTGCTGGAAGTGGTAGGAAAAGGTCTGCCTCTGGAATCGAGCAGGCCCCACCCTATCGAGCCATCGTCTCCACGGGGCTACAGGGTCCGCAGCCTCTCTGTTGGCTCGCCGAACCGACATTGCTCTGCTCCTCCAGAAGGAGGTGATCAGGAGGTGGCGGATCCTCCTCCAGACCCAGGGTTTGTGTCCAGGTAGTTCCTGGTCCCAAAACAGATGGGGGCTGGCGCCCATTCTAGACCTACTGACCTGAACAAGTTCCTAAGGTCTTGAACCTTCAGGATCATCACTTTGGTTCAGATCATTCCATCCTGGGAACGAGGCGTGTGGTTCTGTTCTCTGAGCTCCAGGAGCGTTTTTCACGCCCTAATCCGTCCGTCCCACCAGCTGATTCCTCTGCTTCAGGGAAGAGGGGTCCCTTACAAGTTCCGGCCATGCCCTTCGGCCTCTCTCCAGCTCCCAGGGTCTTCACCAAATGCATGGCAGTGGTGACAGCATTTCTGCGGCATCGAAGGGTCCAGGTGTACCCTTACCTGGACGACTGGCTGATTGCAGACCGAGGTGGAGCGGTCCGGGATCTGGCCTCCAGGTCTGCTGTCAGATTGACCTCCTCATCAACGAGGCCAAATCAGACCTTGTGCCAACGCAGGTGATTCAGTTCATCGGGCAGAGCTCGACTCTCTTCAAGCCAGAGCACGGCTCCGGGCGACAGGGCGAGGTTCTTTCTCCTTGCCCAATCATTCTGATTGGGCAATTGCGCCTGCCCGGGACTTCCTGGGCTCATGGCCTGCACCAGCGTAGTCCGCTGGGCCTGCTGGCACATGTGTCCCCTACAATGGGGTCTGGCCTACCAATGGTCACAGCGTCCGGTCCTCTGACCAGCCAGTGATAGTGACTAGGAGATGGGGAACGCCTCCAGTGGTGGATCGCTCCAGCTCATCTGCAGGAGGGTATCCCGCTTTGTCCGCCCAGAGCTGACAGTCACTCTAATGACCAATGCCTCTCTGATGGGTTAGGTGCCCATCTGGGGAGCTCAGAGCGCATGGCTTCTGGTCCCTCAGGAGTCTTGATGCCACATCAACCTGCTGGAGCTTGAGCGGTCCGACTAACCCTCACCGCCTTCGCCCGCTTGTACGGGGTCAAGTGGTCCAGGTCCAGATGGACAATACCACGACCATGTACTACCTAAACCGCCAGGGCGGGACGCACTCCTTGCCTCTGTGCAAGGAAGCTCTCCGCACTTGGTCTCTCGTGAACAGACTGGAGGCGGATCTCCTAGCCATCCATGTGGCAGGAGCCCCAACAATCTGGCCGTGCCCTAAGCCGGATAGGTGCTGCATCTCACAAGTGGTCTCTTCTGCCGGAGGTAGTACACCATCTGTTCTCCCACTGGGGCACACCTCGTGTGGACCTGTTTGCCTCCACGGAGAATGCGAGCTGAGGCTGTTTCATGCCCGCCCCCTGAGCAGGGCTCGCTGCAGGGGATGCCTTCTTGAGGCCATGGACCCCGGCCTCTTCCGCCTTTCCCCATTTCCTTGATCCACAAGGTCCTTCTCAAGGCAAGGAGGGACAAGGCGCAGGTGATTCTGGTAACCCCAGACTGGCCCCACCAGTTCTGGTATCCATATCTCCTCGGCCTCAGCTCCAGGCTCCTGAGGTGGCTTCCAGCCCACCCGACCTGATCTCAGTCAACCAGGGAAGGTTCTCCACCGGACCTTCAATCCCTGCACCTGCTGACCTGGTTCTTGAGCTGCCAGAGTTACAGGCCTTGGGTCTTCCGACGAGGTCCTCAACGTTGTTGAGGCATCCCATAAGGAGTCAACCAGAAAATGCTATGCCTTCAAATGGAAGAGATTCTGCATTTGGTGTCAGGATAAGGGTTGGACTCTTCCTCCTGTTCCTTGGCCAGCATTCTGGACTACCATGGTCCCTTTCTCAGCTAGGGCTTCAGTCAACGACTTAAGGTGCACTGGCAGCCATCTCTGCTTACCGGTCATGGGACTGCAAGCAGTCGGTGGCCAGGAGAAGGTGGTCGGGTGCTTTTTCAAAGGCCTTGATCACATCTCCTCCGGTGCGAGAACCTCCACCTGTGGATCTACTGCTGAGTACGGGCTAAGCTCATGGGCAGTTTATCAAACCAATGCACAGGTGTGATATCTCTCACTTGTCATGGAAGACCGCCTTTTGGCGGCTATCACAGCCAGAAGGATGGGAGAGCTCCAAGCACTTTCCATTGAGTCTCCTTATCTGGTCTTCCACAGGGACAAGGTTGTCCTGCGCCCACCGAAATTCTTCCAAGGTGGTGTTAGAGTTTCACCTAACCAAGTGTTGACTCTGCTGGTGTTCCACCCCAATCACACCTCGAGGCCAAATATAGGCTCCATACTTTGGACCCTAGAAGAGCGCTTCTTACTATAAGGAGCGGACGGCTGAAGTTCAGGAGAGGTTCGCCATCTGTTTGTCACCCACGTTGAAGCCGCACCTGGCAGACCTGCAGCCAAGTGGAAGATAGGCAGGTGGGTCACCTCCTGCATAGATCTCTGCTATAGTTTGGAGGGCATGGAGCCTCCCAAAGGGATAAGAGCTCATTCTACCTGCCATACCGCTGCATCGGTGGCTGCTTCCAGGATGTCCCTATCCAGGAAATCTGCAGGGCTGCTACCTGGAGGTTAGCACACACCTTCATTACCCACTACCACATCGACCTTGAGTCACGCCGGGATGCTGATTTTGGGACCTCAATTCTCAGTCCTTATTTCCCAAGTAGGGAGTGTGCCTTGCCTCCCTCCTCCCGGAGAACTGCTAGGAGTCTGCCAGTAAGTGTGGATTGAACAACATATCCATGTCCTAGAAATACAGGTTACTCACCTGGCAGGAGTTCTAGGAATGGTATGTTCATCCGCACAACCCTCCCGACCTCCGGCTTGACGCACAACCTGGCTTCCAGCGGCTAGATCTGGCGTCAGGCGGAGACGAGTTTTACCACCCAGGTGGATGGGAGGAGCCAGCTTGAAGACCGTCCGCAAGATTTAAAGCAGCAAGGAACCTGCCAGTAAGTGTGGATGAACAACATATACCATTCCTAGAACTCCTGTTATAGGTGAGTAACCTGTATATATCAGTCTTTATTCAGTCTCGGACCTAGTTAGACCAGACTGACAGCTGGGCTGAATTACAGCATATGGCAAAGTAGTAAGTTTATGATGTGGATTGTTGATCAGTAGTAATCAGCGAGGGCCACCGGACTTATTTAACATGGCCATTTTGAACTGAGGTTGAGCAGGAAACATTCTGACTCCCATATGCTCTAATTTAAGAAACCTTTTATTTTATTTTATTTAGTTTGTATTTTATTTATTTTTTGTAACCTGAGCTGGGCAGCCACAGCAAGGCTTAAGAGACATCACGCCCTACACAAAATGTTTAAAAGGCAGGAAGTCTCTCCTCCTCAACAGGCTTTGGCCCTAAAACAGTCAGTTAAAACCAGAGGAGGAAGCAGAGAATGGAAACAAAGCACTTTGTTAAATACATTTTCAGTGCCATGTTCCTTATGAAACAGACAACAGAAACAGTAAACAGTGGTTACTTACTTGTGACCATAGCTCTGCTTCTAGTTTCTAGTTCACATCCACTCTTAGCCTTGCACTGAGCATGTGCAGTCGCTGTAACAGTCTTCAGGCTTGGCTCCTACCACAACCCCACCACATAGTCCTGCGGCTCCACCCACAGTGCACTCAGATCCGCATGCTGGAACAGGACTGGGAAGCAAGCTTTGCAGGGAGATTTGGGTGAGTTGTGCAGATGTGACTTGAGTACTAGTAGTAGAACTCTGGCAACAAATCAGTAACCTCAACATCTATGAACAACTGGATACAGACACACTAGGAAAAAAATAAAAGCATGAACCACAAGATCTAGTTCCAATAATTTAATTGCAAAACTAGCACTATGTGAGCACAGCTCTAACAGCCCTAATGCTCGATTCCTGACGAGTCGCCTTCGTGGCAGCAGGCATAATGAAGCACAGTTTATATGTTTCAATACACTTTTCCCATTACATGGTTAATTAGCCTGTAGCCAGTTTGCAATGCAAGAACAGTTTGAACCCAGTAGTCAGTATTCAAATTTACTAAATCACCAATTTGAAAATGTTTTTAAGCGCCACCAAGTGTATCTGACATTGTCATTTGTGCCGAATGGCTTTACAAAACAGTAACGTTTCTATAATAGAAAATAATTGGTGTGCTCAGCAAATGAGGAGCAGCACACAAGACTATCTTTGAGTTAACAGAGCTACACTTAAAAAAGTAATTTATAAGAATGAGGCAAACATGATCTAAAAGTGAACAATAGGATATAAATACTTCATACTTAGTTTGCTGTTATGCATACATATGCATAGTAACATACCAGAATAGAGGATTTATTGTTCGTAAGTAGAATTTTGCAGTCCGATAAACATTGGGGGTGGGTGGGTGCAAGCAGGTACAGCACATCTGCCTTTACAAAATCAGTTACATTGCATGAAATCAAAGTTGAACTAGGTTATGAAATGGAAAAATATATTTTCACAAACGGGACCTACAGTAAAATGACTTTCAGGATATCTCTTTCATCAGGCCACACCTATGGAACTTAATAGTCGCCAGGCACCAGGCCCACACAAAAGCTTTTGCAAGCAGTCCACCAGGGCCACCCTTCCTTCCTCTGTTCTTTTCCCACCATCAACCTTACTCTGGCTGTACACACAATGCCGCTGTTACAGCCGCCGCTTTGTATAATTGGTTTTCGACAGCATGTATGTCATCAGAGGAACCACCAAAACTGTTCTGTTACTGTGAATGCAGTAAAAAGATTTACACTGGTGATTAGCATATCTGTGTGTGTTGCCTCAGATTGGACAACATGCAGGCTTGCCCGATTTGCAAAGAGTGTTCAACACAACCGCTTGGCGACGCCGAAAAGGCAGTGCGGAGAAGCACCTTTTTTTTTTTTTTATTTGCTCCTCCGACTGGCCTCTCCGGCCACCATGGACCCGCTGGCACTGATCCCCACCACTCAGATCACAGCCTACCCTTGGTAGGGGTCCCTCTCTGAGGGGAAGGCGCCAGCGGGGTGGCCAGTGCACTCTACGATTGGCCTGTGTTGCTGCTGAGGTGGGCTGGCTGTCCGGGCTTTTTGCGTGGGGCTGGCGATATCATCTGGTCAGTCCGGGAGCATTTCCATTTTTCTTCCCATGGGAGCATGACGTGCCACTGGCATCAAGGCATATGCTGACATCCGTCACTCTCCTAGGCAATGAGGCCTCGCCGCATTGCTGTTCTCTCGGCCAGGAGTCAGCAAGCCCCGGCCACAGACCCCGGGAGAAGGTGAACAGTTGTCAGATGCTCAAGTCTTCCCTCCAGATGGCTCCTCCAATGCCCGAGTCCGTTCCTGAACCCGGGTCACCAGCGTTGCAGCGGTGAATCTTTCCACTGTGCTGGCGAGTCATGGAGAAGCACCTTTTCATAGAAACATAGAATTTGATGGCAGATAAGGACCATTGGCCTACCTAGTCTGCCTATTTTCCTACTATACAGATAAGCTGTCGATACTTAGTTAACCAACAGCTTACTTCCTCCTACTCCCCACTAGGACTGCCTTATGTCTGTCCCATGCATTCTTGAATTCCCACTGTTCTTGACTCCACGACCTCCTCTGGGAAGCTGTTCCATGCATCCACAACCTCTCCATGAAAAATACTTCCTCACATTACCTCTGAGCTGTCCCCCATCTATCTTCAAATTGTGCCCCTTGTTCTTGGACATCTTTTTCTAAAAGATGCTAACCTCTTGGACTTTGTTGATTCCCTTGAGGTACTTGAAAGTTTATATCATGTCCCCTCTCCCTCTCCTTCTTTCCTCAAGGGTATACATATTAGCTCCTGCACCATTTTGGTTGCCCTCCTCTGAACAGCTCTCCACTTGTCTTTGTGGAGACGGGGTCTCCAGAACTGCACACAGTACTCCAGATGGGGTCTCACCAACTGTCTGTACAGAGGATAACAACTTCTTGTTTTCTACTATTGATGCCTCTTCCTATGCATCCCAGTATCCCCAGCCTTCCTTACTGCTTTCTCACATTGCTTGCCCACATTTAGGTCATCTGATATAATTACCCCCAGGCCCCTTTCCTTTTTACTGTTGTCAGTATCTCACCCCCATTGTGTACTCTTCCCTGGGTTTTGTTCCCAGGTGCATTACCTGCAATTCTTTGCATTGAATCTGAGCTGCCATACATTTTACCATTCCTCCAACCTTGCCAAGTCCCTTCTCATCCTTTCCACTCCATCTTGTGTATCACCCTGTTGCAGATCTTTGTGTCGCCTGCAAAGAGACATATTTTTCCTTCCAGTTCCTCTGCAATGTCACTTATAAAGACATTAAAGAGGACTGGTCCTAGTATTGAACCTGCAGTGCCCGCTAGTAACCCTTCTTCACTGTGGACTCTGTTTACTACTACCCTTGTATCCTGTTGTCTAGCTAATTTTTTATCCAGGCTACCACCTTGGGACCCACCGGCTGGCTAACTTGTGCATTAATCTTTTGTGTGGGACTGTATCAAATACCTTGCTAAAATCTAGGTAGCCATGTCCACAGCCCTCCCTGGTCTACTACTTTGGTCACCCAGTCAAAGAAATCTATTAGATTCATCTGACACGACCTTCCCACTGTGAATCCATGCTGCCTTGGGTCCTGTGCCCCAGCAGATAGCCCAAATGGAGAAGAAGCCGTAGCAAAATACTTCTTCCTTGTCACTGGCTCACTCCTCCGGTCCAGGTCATCAAAATCCCAGGAGAAATCATCTGAGACACACAAGCATATGCACCAGGAGATGGAAAGGAGAAGGAGAAAACATCCCCTGCTTCACTCAAGGTCACCCTTCACACAAGTATGATATCTACATCACTGTAGACCACTCTGGCAGCGACAATGCCAGTCGCCTAATCATCGACCTAACTTCCGGGTCAGGGCAGGCCAGAGGCGCCACCAGGCCTAGTATGGCTGGTTTGTCGCCATCGACGTAGGGAGGTCTTGTGTCCTCCATTGACATCCACTATTGTACCCATTGACCACACGGGCACTGATGTCCAGGTGGTGCTATCGTATTCTATGTATATGCTTAGGTGCCTGTTACCTCCTCCTCATGTACTAGGAGGTCCATCAATGGGGCCTGCAATTCAAATCCCCACAACAATGCATTCTAGGGCTGTGTCTCAGCCACTTTCTCGAGCATTGACGGCCTTGCTAGCATGCTCCCTTCAACCCGCCGCCCAGACCAATGATGACTTGAGAACAGTCCTGATCTCATGATCCAGGATGATGAACAGGAGGCTGAAGATCTGATGAACAGGAGGCTGAAGACTATGTGGAGAGCCCTTATGAAAGGACTAGTTCCACTGTTTCTACTTGCAGATGACTCTGTGGTTTACATCCCAAGGTTCTCCCAGATGACCCATCTTTTATTATGATATTTATTAATATATGATGCAGCAATTACAGGCTGCCATAGGGTTTGATCTGGAGTAAAGGATACTACCAAGAAAAATCTACCTTCATGTCAAAATTCGCAAACCTCACAGAAAATATTTGAGGTTCCTGTTTCAGGGGAATACTACTAGTTCAGAGTATTGCCCTTTGGCCTGTCATTGGCACACGCAGGTCTTTACCAAATGCTTGGCAGTGGTGGCAGCAGCCCATCGGAGAAAAGGCCTCTATGCGTTTCCTTACTCTGGACAACTGGCTACTGAAACTCACTCCAAGGAGCAGCTCCGCACACCCTAGCTGAACAAGGCAGATTTTCGATGCCTTAGGGATTACTGTCAATGTACCCAAGTCTGTCTTAACACCTTGACAGCACTTGTAGTACAGAGGAGCAGTTTTGGACAGCCCAAGACAGCCTTCCTGCCTCTGAATAGGGCTAAATGTCTGATGCACAGGCCCAAATGGTCCCCAACAGTCAGTATGTTATAGCCAGGACATTCCTTCGACTCCTGTGTCTCATGGCAGTGGCCACTGTCACAGTACCTCTGGCCAGACTGCATATGAGGATACCTTAGTGGACTAAGAGTCCAGTGGGACCAGCTCCTGGACAATCTAGAACAGAGGGTTCGAGTAACCTCTCCTGTACACAAAGTGCTCAAGTAGTGGATGGAACCCAGCAACCTGTTAAAAGGGGTTCCCTTCCACACCCTCCCCTCACCAGATTTTAACCACGGATGCCTCGGGAGGGGCACATGTAGGCCCCATCAGACACAGGGTACATGGACCACAGCGGAGCGTACCCTGCACATAAATGTTATAGAAATGTGAGCTGTTCTGTATGGTCTACAGGCTTCCAGGCTCCCCTGCCCTTGAGTCCTCTGTTAGTGCAGATGGACAACATCAGTGTCATGCATTATATCAACAAGAAAGGGGAACTCACTCTTACTCCCTGCAGGGAAGCAATGAGAGCTTGGTATTGGGCTCTGGAACATAGTCTAGAACTGTCAGCAGTACATTGTTCCAGATCTCAGTGTATATTGACATCAGTACATATCAGGCTACATGGTCTTAGGGAAACAGTGGAAAAGGCACAGCTGTACCAGGCACTACAAAAATGCCTGATTAGTGCTTTCAGACAGTAACATTTTTCTGAACAAATTACTCTAATATATTTTTTTAGTGATTTAAACAGTGGTCTTCAACTTTCACTGTCTATTGCTGGCAACCACCATTTCATGAGTAGCAGAGAGCTTCCTGAGCTCACTTTTATGCTAATATGTCCTGCCAACCAATAGCTGAGGTGAAATAGGCATATTAGCATACAGTGAGCTCAGGAAGCTCCACTGCTGCTCATGAAATGGCTGCTGCCAGCAACAGGAAGTGGAAGTTGTGGGTAGCTGTTCTAAATCATTAAATAAAGTTGTTACTATCTGAAAGCACTAATTGAGAGTTTCTGCATTGTCTGAGGAAAGCTTTGTCTTTTCCATTGTTTCCTATTAATTCCTTGGTGGTCCTTGACTAGAGTTTTTGTTTGACACTAATACTGTCAATTTATATTTAAATTATCATTTATAAAGTCCTGTCACTATACTAGAGGTTTTTGAAGTTATGGGGCAGGATAACTAGCAGGAGAGTACAGTTGGTGATGGGTCCAGCTAAGTTTTACATACATCATACAGTGTGCACTGTTTTTATGACAACTTCACTGGTAATTTCTTATCTTTAATGCATGCATTGAAACTTCTAGAGTCCTAAGACAATCTTAGTATGTCTTTAATCTGGGTGGGGTTGCTTTTCAGTAATCACATCCTTATACACACTGTGACACGTATAGCTTGATTTAAGAGTCATCTGCTCCAGCAGTGTTATCTTATGTCAATTGAATTTATATGCAGTATGTGTTTTATGTCAAGCACCTTTGACCCTGGGACCCTCCTGCCTGAAGTTAATATGGTACTGTTCTATTTCTCTGACATCATCATCTGTATTTGTATTTTTAAATGAGTAGTTTAAACCAATGGGGATTTTTTTGTTTTTTATGCATGATCTAGCTGTTAAAAGTATTGTTTTTCTAAACAACGCCATTAGGAGGACTGGTTGGTCCGAACGCTAGAGCACTTTGTTCTTGTTGTTACATCTAGGTTGGCCCATTAAAAGGTATCAAATCATTTGCTTCTGGATGTGTTGAAAAGATTACTTTGGCTCCTTTTGAGCCAGTCACAACTTGTGGTTTACGTGCTCTTTCTTGGAAAGCATTGATTTTGGTTACCATTTCTTCTGCTCAAGGATTTAAGAGATACAGGCGCTAATGTGTGAGCCTCCTTATTTGATTTTTGAATCCAGGGGAAGCACTGCTCCATACTCTAGATGTACATGGAATACTCAGATACTATATACACCGCACAAAGGACAGCAGGAAGTCCTCACAGCTTTTTGTTTTATTCGCCCTGGGAAAGAAGTCACTCCAGTTTATAAACAATGCCTGTCCAAATGGCTAGCAACCTGTATTACTTTTGTTATAGGAAGTATGGTAAAGAACTTCCTGGGGTTGTTCGTGGTCATTCCACTAAAGGCATGGCCACATCTGTTGCGTAATGATGATGACACGGTCCTCTTTACTTCCGCCATACCTACTTAAGAAGTCACCTCAAATCTCCAGACTGACTTCAACAAAGTACAACGCTGGTTTAACTCCGACCAACTCTCCTTAAATGTCAAGAAAACAGTCTCTATGACTTTCGGCACTAGACAGAGGCTATCCAGACTTACATCCCCTCTGATCTTCCGTACCCTAAATAACACCATCCTTGAAGACGTGCCCTCCTTTAGGTACCTGGGGGTTTGGCTTGATCGCCACCTCCTTTCCACACACGTGGACACCATCCTATCAAAATGCGCCTCAAGCTAGGCGCCTCTATAGAAACCGCAGTAGTCTCCTGCTTCCTGTGAGACGGAAATAGTCCAGAAAATGATTCTACCTTCCTTCGACTATCATGATGTTGTCTACAGCCTGCCTCCAAGTCCACTTATCCACACTCAGACCCCTTCTTCAATGCTTTCTGCCGCCGCCTTGTTCCCCTCAACCCATCACTGCAAGCTCTTCCATTCGCTGGCCCTTCCATCCCTGAGCAACGGGCGCCTACTTCACAGTGCTAAATTTGTTTCTAACTTGGCTCAGTTCCCTTCCGCCCCCACCTCATCTCCTCCCTATCTTCCTCCCACGCCCTCAGGTCTACTGATTCCAGGCTATTAGTAATCCCTCACCGAAGGACCTCTGCAGGCCATCGGCTTTCTCTTACCTCTTCCCTAAGCTCTGGAATGACCTGCCGCCCAAACCGCCATTCCTCCTCCAAACACTCTCTATCCTCTGCCCTCACTAACTTCTTTTGCACCCAATTGTACATGCCCTGACCTCCCCGATCCCTCCTCACCTTGCGCCTGACCAGTGGCTTGGCTTCACCCAAATGACTGGTTTATAAATTGCCCTAAACAACCCATGCACTTACCCTCTCATGACACTTATGTTGTCTCCCTTCTTATTCCCCATCAACGTCTTCCCTAGGTCTACCCTCTCATCTTTCCGTGTATACTACGAGACCTGTCACCTCCCTGGCCCCAAGCTCAGGCTTCCATTTCTGTCTGCCAACTTGGTGCATTATACTTCAAATCAATCTCTAGATAATAGGCACTTATGTAAGCATGTATAGTTCTAGATGTGTAATCAAGTATTATGCCACCCTCCTTGTGGCACATGTATGTAGTGTCTCTCATGTAACAAGTTTGTAAAGCCACACATAACTATGACTATGTAACAATTGTTTGAATTACTTGACTCCAAGTTCAACCTATTGATTGTTTTATGTATACCCTCCTCCTTGTACCCCCAGGTCGCACGCGTGAGACGGCATCTTTTGCTCAGTGTGCCTTCCTGGTGAAACATTTTCAATAAATACAATAAATAAATAAATAAATGTTTCAAGAATGTGTCTGCAGCACAAACCTGTGCAGCTGTCACCTGGAGTACTGTTCACGCCTTCAGTAGACACTACAGTCTGGATGTTGCCTCTTGCAAAGGGCTTGCTTTGACCTAGCAGTGCTTAAAGGCCTACTTCTGGTCTGTAGGCTCCGGCCATGAGACTGTTTATGGTCAGTATTGCTTGGTACTGTTCCATAAGTGTGGTCTGATGGAAGAGATGTTCTCAAGAAGATAGAACAGTTACATACTCACCATAACAGGAAATCTTTGAGAGAATCTCTTTCATCAGGCCATGCACGCCCCACCCTCCATCCCCTTTAGGATCCTGAGACTCTGGTGAGTGCTCTCTCCTTCTCCATGAGGATCTACCTGCAGTTCTCTGGCCCTGGTTGGCAGAGCCCTAGGTTCTCTCCTGGTTCTGTGCAGGGAGGTCCGCTGAGCATGGTAGGGAACAAGCCACCCACATTGATGTAGTAGCCAGGTCTGACATCATCATGGCGGCCCTGGTGGACTGTTTGCAAATGTTTCGTGTGGTCCTAGTGCCTCAAGTGTAAGTTCCGTAGTAGTACAGTTTATTTATTTTGGGCGCCTTCCTGTAGACTCAGGGCACCCTTACAAAATATAGAACAATATATAGAACAAACAGCATTAGGAACATCAAGCATAAATACAGTACATATAAAATCAATAAATACAGCCATTTAAAATTCAGTACAGGCTAATTCCTAAGCTGTCTAGCAGTTTAAATATGATTCCTCAGGCCCCAAAGATGTTGGAAGAAGAATGTCTTAAGATGTTTTTAAATACCTATAGGAAGGTGCCTCTCAGAGGTACCTCAGGAACAAGTTCAGAGGACTGGGCGGCCACCTCAAATGCCCAGTCCCCAAAATATTTCAGCCTAGCTATCTGGACCTCTAGTAGGGTCTCATCTGGCAATCTAAGAGAGCAACTCAGGGTGTAGGGATGCAGAAGCTCTTTTCAGGTAGTCCGAACCCAACCCTGTAGGGTCTTATAGGTCAGAAGATCTATTTTAAAGGTGATGTGCCAGCACACTAGCAGCCAATGCAGTTCACACAGCACTGGTATGATATGACTAAACCTTGAATGTCCAGTCAACAACCAGGCCGCCACATTCTGCAAAGCTGCAGGTGCCGTGATCGCACCTCCTCTGACCAGGGGTAGAGTGCATTACAGTAGCCAAGCCTTGAGGTGGCAGACACATGTACCAGCTTGCCAGGTCATCAGGGGAATAAGGAATTTAAATACGGGCTATGTTCCGAGATGGTAAAACTGGTCCGGACAACACGATACCTGAGCTTCAAGTGTCGGCTCATTGTCCAAAACAATGGCCAAATTCTTCACCCTAGGGAGGCCTTCAGTTCGGTCAGACCAATAAAAAGCCCCAACCTATCCCCAGAGGCCCCACTCTCCTCCTTAACCCGGCTCAACCACCAGCACTTCAGTCTTCCCAGGTTAAGTCCCAGCCACTTCAACGACGCCCAAGCCCGGATCTTTGCCAAGCAATTATTCAGCACTTGACCATGTCAGATTTCCCAGGTGTGAAGGACAGATAGAGCTGACTGTCATCAACATAGCAATGATAACTCAGCTCATACTGCCTTATGACCTCACTCAAGGGCAGTATATACACTGTGAACAACATGAGGGAGAGGACAGAGCCTGGGGTGCTCCACAGGGCAGGGCCGTTGGGCCTGAGGAATAACCCCAGTACCACCCTCTGAGACCTCCCGAAAGGACCCGAGCCAGCTGGTGACCTTGCCAGTGAGTCCTACTTATTCCCTCAATCTGTCCAACAACATCCCATGGTCCACAGTGTCAAACACTGATGAGAGATTGAGGAGAACGAGAATCAATCACTCTCTCTCTCCCCGCCCCAAGCAGGTCATTCAACACCTTAACTAACACGATCTCCATGCTGTGCATGGCCCTAAATCTGGACTGAACAGTTCTAGAATCTGAAGTCCATGAGGTGACTCGAGCTGTTCCACAACCATCTTCTCAAGAACCTTACCCAAAAGAGGAGGTTCGAGATAGGCCATTAATTCACCAAGACATCGGGGTCCAGAGATGATTTTTTTCAACAGGGCTTCACCAGTGGCTGTTTAAGAGACTCTGGAAGACCCCCACTGCAAGAGAACCCCGGCAATCTCGGTAAAACCGGACCCGGACCCCGATGCAACCAACAAATAATCGCATTGGGCCTGGGTCAAGGTCACAGAACATTGGTTTAGCCCTGAGATCACCTCACAGACCTCAGCCATCATCACTGGTCGGAACTCTTCCCCAGGGTGACTGCATCTGTCCACACCACTGTTGAATGATGGTATTCCGCTTGGAGAAATCCTAGCCCTAACTGAGGAGACACAGTCTGACAAGAACTGAGTGAACTCCTCACACTTGTGAGCTGAAAAGCTCTAATGGGTTCTAGACAGGCTGGATGTAATAGCTTGTCCACAACCCCAAAGAGCCGAAGCCGTCGACTATTCCCAGCTGCAATTATCCTAGACATAAAAGCTGCCTATGTTGGATGATTGCATTCTGATACTCACTGTAATGAACAATCAGAATGAGCCTGTCCTCCTCCAGTGCCTCTCTAACCTCTGCCCCCTGGTTTTCAGCGCCTTCAGCTCACCATCAAACCAAGGCAAGCTGAGGCACGAAACCAGCGGGCATACACGGATCAGCACCAGATGATCCAGGGCCTCCACAACAGCCCTTTTATAGGCTGTCCGCCAAGAAGCCCTTTAACACAGTCGAAATGTTCAGTTCTGCTATCAGTCGCTCTTGTCGTAACCCTTTCAAAGGGCAGAACTGAACCATTTCCACAGGGAAGGACATTCAGAGGTTCTGAAGTTGAACCTGATGGTGCAATGATCTGACTAAAAGACCGAACAATCTCAATGGTGTCAATTTCGAGCCCCAGAGAGAAAACCAGATCGAGAGCATGCCCGGAGTGGTGGGTCCCGGATATGGTCTCAAGAGCTTCCATAATAGATAGAAGTCTCTGGCCCCAGATGAATCCTAATACATACAGGTGTTGAAGTTGCCAAGAATGCACCATCTTGGTGACTCCAACACCCTCTCGGTGACAAAGGTCATCAACTCCTGCAGAAAACTCAGTTCCGGCCAGGTGGATGGTAGACCAAAAGAATCCTGAACTCCACCCCAGAACCCCCACACACCATCATGCACTCACACTGGTGTCCCCACTATGTGCACTGCCAGGCCCAGCTCTGACCTGAAACAAACAGCCACTTCCTTCTCCCTGCATTCCTTCCTCGGGCAGTGAACTACAGTTAACTCAACCCAGGCAGATGCCTCTAACACAGGGCCTGAGGCATTCCCTAGCCAGGTCTCCGTAATGCACGCCAGGTTGACCAACACAACCAGCTCTGCTATTGCAGTGGTCTGTTGGCCATTGACCTGGCATTGCACAACACTGTCCGAAGAGGATGAATGACTGAGGCCGGTCCTCAGCTACCTGCCTTCTCAGTCTGAGGGCTCCCTGGCAGAGAGACAAGGCACATGGAGGACCCTGTTTCAATCACCTTCTCGACCCAGGGCTTCTCCTGGTCCCCACCACCGAATCAGCCCCCTGCCAGCCTATCCTGCTTCACATCTCCCTCCCCATGCTCCTCCTTACAATGCCCAACTCCCTCGCCTCTGAGAGACTTTGGCCAAAAAGGTGATCTTGAAGGCACAAAGCTTTTAAAAAGAGAGGGGAAAAAGCA
Source organism: Neoceratodus forsteri (assembly GCA_016271365.2). NCBI lineage: Eukaryota > Metazoa > Chordata > Ceratodontiformes > Ceratodontidae > Neoceratodus > Neoceratodus forsteri. The sequence continues at coordinate 244,406,355 of CM028129.1, read as the reverse complement.
GAGCACAGGAGCCTGAGTCTAGAAACCCATTTCTAGGATCCACCACTAATACTCTGTCTTCTGCTACACTAACTTTAAAATCAAATCAATTACTCCACCACACAGTCTTACTCCCATACACCCCACACTCTCCCACACAATCGCTCACTCCAATATAAATAACTAACAATAAAGAAACCCCCCTCCCCAGTCCCAACAATCTAAAATCCCAAATAATACACAAATAATAAAAGGGGTCACAGTTCAGAAGCATTGGTAAATTCTGACAGTTCTTAAAAGGACAGAAGCTCTAACAAAGTCCCAATAACAGGAACAGATTGTCAGCTTAGGGACAGTCAACAATACAGTTACAAAGCAGAAGGATAGCAGCACCTTCAGGAACAGTAAAGCCAATATCCAGAGCAGTAGCAGGGGCTCATCACACCAGCCTACTGCCACTGGTCAGTCCAAAATCTCTCCAGAGCAGCAGGCCCTCTCATGGCCTACTGCTTGTCTTGATGTTATTGAAGCTGTGGACCATGTTGGGTTGGAACAGATGGTGCTGAATGAGACAAGAGGGTCTAATATTCTTGACCTAATCCTAACTAATATGGGAGATAGGGTTGGAAATGTGGAAGTTATGAGTCCACTAGGAAATAGTGACCATTGTTCAGTGTTCTTTTGTATTAGGAAGCTTCAAATACTACAGATGTCACTGGCAACACATGTATGTTAAATTTTAGAAAGGCTGATTTTGCAGCATTGAAAGCAAATATAGACAAATGGGATAGGGAGTCCGAACTAAGTGGTATTACCATAGAAAAACCTGGGGAGATTATTACATAACATATCAACTAAAATGATTAAACATGTACCAACTAGAATGAAATACAATAATAAAAACAGCCCCAGGATGGTTTAATACAGAACTCAAGAAAATGGTAAATAAAAAAATAAATTGTTTAAAATTGTCAAGAAATCTAAGGATACCCAGGGTATGATAGCTTATAGGGAGATGGCCCGTGAGGTTAAGAGAAATATTAAAGAGCAAAAGCAAATTATGAACTATCATTAGCAAAAAGGTAAAAGATAATAAAAATTATTTTATGCACACATAAATAAAATAAACAAGGATATAGTAGTATTGGACCCTATATAAATAATGAAGGTAAATCCACCACCAACAAGCAAACAGCTGACATACAAAACTACTTCTGTTCGAATTTAATTCTCCTAATCTGGCCAAAAATAATGATACGGTCCGCAATACTAAATCAATGCCTGGAAAATAATAATTGACCAAAAAGATGTAAAAGATAGGCTATTGAAAATTAATATTAATAAATCTCTGGGCCAGACAATGTACATCCCAGAATCTTGAGAGAATTGGCTGATCAGTTGGCACCTCCACTTACTTACTTCTTTCAGAAATCTTTGGATACGGGAAAGTGGTACTGGATAGAGGGAGGCCCTAGTAGTGCCTGTACTAAAGAAGGGACCACAGACTAAGCCAGAGAACTTCAGACGTACTAGTCTAACTCTCTATCCTGGTGAAGATTCTGGAAGGATATTAAAGGATCTCATTATAACACATTTGAAGACGAGGAACTCTTGGATCCACACAGCATGGGTTCACTAAAACAAAATCCTGTCAGACAAATATGTTGGTGTTCTATGAAAAACAATCATGCACTGGACCAAGGGAATGCTGTGGACATAGCCTTTTAGACTTTTCTAAAGCCTTTGATAAATTACCGCATGATGAACTAATACAAGTCCTAGATCAATGTAAGTTGGACTCAAACATTATAAATTGGGATAAATCTTGGCTGAGTAATAGAAGGCAGTGGGTGACAGTGAAGGAGTCCTTTCAGAATGGGCAGCGGTGACAAGTGGAGTGCCTCAGGGCTCCGTGTTGGGGCCATGTCTGTAACATCTATGTCTCCTCCTTAATTTTTACCCACCCCAATATCTGGATTACAAAATTAGCTGATGACTGTAGAATAGGGACAATAGTTAATATAGTCAGACACAGTAGTCCTGCAAGCTGCCCTAAGTGAAATCTACACATGGGACAGCAAAACATAAGTTAAAACTGAATCTAGATAAGTGTTCCATTATGCATCTAGTTAGAAGAAGTTTATAATTCGCTTATACCATGGGCAATAAGGACCTACCAGTTACTGCTGAGGAAAGAGATCTCGGATAACTGTTACATCTAACCTTCAATTCAGTACCCACTGTGATAAAGTGGCTAGAAATTCTAACCAAAATCTAAACTGTATTTTGCACAACATCAGCAGCAGAGATAGGGAGGTGATAATGCCCTGTACTGTTCACTGGTTAGACCATATTTAGAATATGGGGTCCAGGTATGGTCATCTTATAAAAGGCGGACATTATCAAATTAGAAAAATCTAAAAGAGAGCAACAAAGACAGTTATTGGATGTAGGAATCTCGCTAAACTGATAGACTCAAAACCTTGGTTACATTTACCTTAGAGTATAGAAGAACAAGGGAGATATGTACATGATATATAGAGCACTCCAAGGTGCCACCCTAGTGGATAGTTTTGGTCTGATATTAAATAAAAGCCAATACATCAAACTAGAGGCCACCCTCAGCAACTACTAAGTGGAAAATGGAATTTACTTAAAGGAAATTCTGGTTCAGCCAGAGGGTAGTTCCTTGTGCAACAGTTTGCCAGTGGACGTGATCACTAGTGATACAATCAAAACATTCAAATAGCGATTGGATACTTATGCTGGAAATAAATATGAAATGGTATAATTTGGAACACAGCAAGCACTCATGGATGAAAGTCCAATACATAAGCTTGTGTAATCTATGAAATCTATATTGAAAGACTCACCAGTTCTACCAGAGAAAAGAAAACAAACTGCCGATTCAACGTCCGAATTCACTCCAAAAACTGGATATGACCACAGCCCACTCACGGCCCTGCCAATCGGTCAGAAAGTCCAGAAACCTGGATAATAAAAGGGCAGCACCTCTTACCTATGGCAAAGTGAGGGAAAGAAATCTTTCTGCAGGTACTCAACTCAAACTGCCATGTCCTGCAATAGACTTTGATTTAAAAGCCCAAATTTCCCACTCAGTGTCTTTCAGGCTCTTTCCTGTAGGAGCCACCAAAGCTACTCTGCAAAGAAGCAGAGCAATGGGCAGTACAGACCTCAAACCTCGGCTTGCCTCCAAACTCCGCCACTCAGGCAGCTGGCCACATAGGCGTGGCCTCATGAAAAATATTCTCTCAAGATCTTCTGTTAGGTGAGTATGTAACTGTTCTTTAGCAGTGACAGCCATTGCCAATTACCAGTGAAAACTAGATCCAAAAATCACCACAGACTGGCATGAAATATGCTGGTTGCATAACAGACATGGTGCATTGTACAAGCTGAAGAATGCATTCACATTGCACTGTTGGCACACTCAACATGAAGCAATGGCTTTGCTCCAAAACATACCCCAAAGAAAAAAACATCATATAAAATAACCAAAGAAAAATGTGAACTACATTGGTAGTGATACTCCAGAACTGATGATGTATAATACTGTAACCCTAGTGGCGCTATTCTATGGCTACTACCCCTACCTGTATGGCTCTGCACAGGTTGAGGGTCCTGAATTCGCTAATAAGGTGCCTCTGCCCAGAAAAACGGTATTGGGGTAGCTGGTCTACCCTGGCATAGCCCTCGAAAGCTATGATCCCCACCATTACTCCTAGTGGCCTAGTCCCTGATGCAGTGCAATTTCACAGGACGGTATCAACAGTAATAATATGCACACCCTTCACACTTACCACCAGGGTTGGTTGTTCCCCTGTAAAATAAGGTTAGCAATGCAACAACACATTCTTGACACTGTAACCCCACTAATAATATGCATACTGACCAGGTTAATGTAAAGAAAACAATCAGGTTTATTTAGGGCAGTGAACAAGGAAGGGGTGTGAATCTAGATTAATGATTGGTTACCTGATTTAGTCCAGCTATTGCATGCACTTTTTGTCCCAACCTGACAGTCACACTACACTGGGTACCCAGGATGTAAGTATGGCTAGCCAGAGGAGTTGCCGGGGTGGCGGCATTGCAGCTGATGTTGGGGCCCTTGGTGGAGAGAAAAGCAGTTAACATGCAAAACATCCAGCTTATTTGTAATCCAAGCCGCTTGGCTCAGTCCTTTGCAAACCCAAGAAAGTGAAACAACTCGATGGTACCACAAATGATTTAGCACTGCTGAGGGATCTACTCTGATTTGTACTGTGCTACCAGGAATCTGCTGCAAGGCAGGCGATATGGAGACCTCATGGTGATGACGGATAAGCATGGGGAACTGCCACGACACACCTCCTCTTCATGGCCTTTCCATCCAGGTGGTCGCAACCTGCATGATGTTGCTGTGCAGGGGCTGGATCCCGAGCTGGTCTCTTGCTGTGGCGGTGTCCAGTGATGGAGTAGCTGCCAAGGCAGTGGTAGGGCCACTGCCCTATCATGGAAGTGGTGGGACGGCAGGATGAGTAGTTTGACAAGTTCGTGATCATCTGCTAGTAAAGCCTCCAGCTGACGTAACAGGTTCTTTCATGTAGGGCAGCAGGTCTCGACCCACGAAACACATTCAGCACTTTTAAATCTACAGCTACTTCAGAAAAATAGTTCGGATTTAGTTCAAGGTAGCTCAGCAGCTTTACTGAGCAAACCTCTCGATCCAAGTAAATCTTGCACACAAGCTGGACCGATTGCTTCCGGAGCAAGTCTTGGTTCCAAATCACAAGTTGCACTAACACTTCTTCTTCCTTCTGTCGCAGTTCCAGGCTGGAATTGGACAAGTCCGACTTCTGCTAAAGGCAGTTCACAAGCAGGAGAAATGTGGCAGGAAGGTAAATTAGGCCTATTCCTGCCGATTCCCCTACTTCTGGGAGCAGCTGCTCGACAGCTCGAGTTGTTCACACTTCAACTCTAACTGATCCACTGTCTCTTGGCACACTGGGCATTTCCCTACTAATCCAAAGGTCTGGTGGGCTAAAGGAGCTGTCAATCACAGTAAGAGCTCCCTCCAGGTCCATTTAGGTGCCAGCACTAAAACTACAAAACTACAGAATTTCCTTCACACAAGACCCTCTGGGCAGGATCCATTTTAGGCCCCTGGAGTCTAATTGACTTGTCCTCCCTATCCCTTACCCCTACCTCTCTCCTGACCCCTCTCTACCTCCCTGCACTTAATCAAAGAAATTAGTTCACTTGAGTTAATAATTTGCACTTTTGTTCTGTCTGAGGTGCTCCCAGATTGCACTAACACTGTGTTAACTTCCCTTCACAACTGATATATTTTTTCTCACTTTTCTCCGGTAATGTTCCCCATCTTTATCCTCTCCTTCCCCAGCTTGTTTTCTCTGTCTACCCTCTACCCTCCTTGATGTTCCCTATTAGACCTCATGTATTCAACAATTGCTAAATAATCTGCCTCTTAACCATGATCCAGTCCTGCAAGGAGTTGGGTCCAAGGTTACATTAAATTTCTGTACTATGTTCCTCAGAGATGCCACTTGTAATTAAATGCATATTTCACAGGTATGATATTTATTTAATTAGTTTTGATAACCAGGTAAGTGCACTAGACACAAAAGTGACTATTTTCAGGCACTACCAGGAGGTTACAACATCAACAGCAAAAACAGTGACGATACAGCACAAGGAGTATTTAATTATGTTACAAATGCAACTGTATGATTATTTATATTTTTAACTGTATGTCTTGTTACAAATGTAATTGTTTAATTTCTTGGATATGATAAATGTTAAACTGTATGTCTAATTCTTCATCCAATTGTACCCCCAGGTCTCACCGGAGAAGAGCAACTTGTTCAGTGTGCCTTCCTGGTGAAACATTGCAATAAATAAATAATTGGTCCAATTACTGGAAGTCCCAGACCTAACTTGGTGGTTCCCATCCAAATGAATGAGCTGCAAATAAAGCAGGTTAGACAAACTTCTCGGTCTATAATATAACAGTGTACAAACAGTAAATAAGCACAGTTCTACATGGGCTCCTCTGCAAGTAGCGACTGCAGCTTGGAACAAAATAACACACAGTCTGGCCATCCACAAGCCCTAAATCACCCGGACCCAGCACAGACCAATTCCTAAACACAGATTAGCTGTTCTCTTAAAGGGACATACACAGAGGCTTAGCATGGCACTCACATGCAAATACACAGAATCACCTTGGATGGGACACCAGCCTGACAGTGGGCATTTAAAGGAGCCCAGGAAGACATTAAGGTAAACCCAAATTGGAGGGGGTTACAGTATGAATGATGAATTAAATTTGAAAAATCATGAGGAAATTGAAAACTAAAAATGTTTTAAAAGAACTCCAACCTCTAACTCACCTCAGGAAGAGGTGAACAAGAACAAAATAATTCAGAATATTAAAGAGAGATATCCATATCCTAATATTATACTATTGAGTTTATAACAGACAAATCATTATTTTGTCAGCTCCCTAGATTCTGTTAACGATCCACATTTAGGTAGATGCCTAGCAGTCCTCAGGAGGAAGGGGCAAGGTGTACCTCAAAATTAGGTGCATAGATCTGTATATAAACAAAATAAATCACCCTTTTCTGGTCTCGAGAAAGAGAAAAAAAAACTACTTGCATCAGATAGTGAAGTGAGAAGCCAAACCCCATGTTAATATGCATACATGGATACATAGACACTGTTGGCAGATATGGGCCTATGGCCCACCCAGTCTGCCCATTTGAGCTTGTGAGTTCCTTTATGTTTTCTAGAAGTCTGTTGCCCTTACCCCTGACCTCCAGAATTCCCTTATGTCTATCCCATGATTGTTTCAGCCCCCACTTCCTTTGGCAGGGTGTTCGACTTGTCCACCACCCTTTCTGTGAAGAAATTCTTCCTCATGTTTACTCTGAATCGCCCTCCCTCGAACTTCATCCCATGCCCTCTAGTCCTGAAACATCTTTTCACTGGAAAATAGTGTATTCCCTGCACCCTGTTCCTCCCTGTAAGGTACTTGTATATCTATCATATTCTCTCTCTGTCCCTCCTCTCCTCACGGAGTACATATTCAGATCCTTCAGCCTGTCCTCATAGGACTTGTGATGCAATCCTGTACCATTTGTGTTGCCCTCCTCTGAATTTCTCTACCATGTCTATGTCCTTATGTAGGTTAAGGTCTCCAGAACTGTACCGTACTCCAGGTGGGGCCTCACTAGTGTCTTGTATAGTGGAATTATGACCTCCCTCTTCCTGCTGGTGATGCCCCTGCCTGTGCATCCCAGCATCCTGTTTGCTTTACCTGCTGCCTTGTCGCATTGTTTCCTACCTTGAGGTCATCAGAGATGATAACCCCAAGGTCACTTTCCTGCTTGGTACAGGCTAATCCTCACCCCCAACTGATATGTTGTTCCAGGATTTTGTGCCCCATATGCATTATCTTGCATGTCCTTGTGTTGAATTTCAACTGCCAAACCCTTGACCATTCTTCAAGCTTCTGCAGGTCCCTCCTCATTCTGTTTACACCTCTGGCCTGTCCACTCTGTGACAGAGCTTTGTGTTGTCAGCGAACAAGGAAATTCTGCCTTCTAGGTCCTGTGCAGTGTCACTGATGAAGATGAATAGGACTAGTCCCAGAACTGATCCCTGTGTAGCCCACTGATCACTCTTCCCACTGTGGAGTGATAGCTATTTACCACCATCCTCTATGTCCTGCCACCCAGCGTACTACTGTCCTGCCCACTACCATATTCCCAGTTTGTGTAATAGCCTTCTATGTGGAACAGTGTCAAAGGCCTTGCTAAAGTCCAGATAGGCCACGTCCACTGCCTTCCCTGATCCACCTCCCTCGTTACCCAGTCAAAATTCAATGAGGTTGGTCTGACATGCCTCCCCCAGTGAAACCATGCTGCCTTGGGTCCTGTAGTCCATTGGCAACCAGATGTTCCACCAATCTCTCCTTCAGTAGTGCTTCCATCATCTTCCCCACTACCGAGGTCACGCTGTTTCCTGCTTCCTCTTTGTTCCACTTTTGTATAAGGGGACTACATCTGCTGTCCTCCAGTATTTGGGTACCTCCCGCTTCCAGTGATCAGCTAAGCATGATTGCCAGAGTTTAGCCACCACCCTCTTAGTTCCTTTAGGACCCTAGGGTGCACCCCATCTGGCCTGATTGCTTTATCGACTCTTATTCCTTCCAGTTCCTTTAGGACCCTTTCCTGTGTAAAGGGACTTGTGTCCATTTCTGCACCATTCCACCCTTGTACTCCTTCAGGCCCATTACTCTCCTCTTCCTCAGTACAGACTGAGCAGAAATGCCTGTTCAGTATGTCAGCTTTACTGTTGTCATCCTCACGTGGTCCCCGTCCTTCTCCCTTCAATCTCACTACCCTCCCTTTGCCCTTCTTTTTCATTTATGTACCTGTAAAAGGTTTTGTTCCTCTACCCACTTATTTTGCGATGCTGTCTTCTATCTGAGCTTTGGCTTCCTTACTGATCTCCCTTTGCTTTCCCTGGTACTTCTCTTATCCTGTTCTACCTGTGTCTTTTGTATTATGGGAATGCGATCTTTTGGCTTTCACTTTCTGCTACCTCCTTGGAAACCATAATGGCTTTCTCGTCCTTTTCCCTTGCTAACCTGCTTAATGCATTATTCTGTTGCTTTTGTAATCCCTGTTTTAAATATTGCCCACTGTTCCTCCACCCCTGATTCCCTCCTCATTCCCATTAGTGCCTCTTTCAAGCATGTTCCCATTTTTCCAAAGTCTGCCTCCTAAAATCCAGGATACATGTTTTGTGTGGTTTGGTTCTGTTCCTTCTGCGATTTGAAATCACAGTGACCAGTAGTCACTGTTCTCCAGGTGCTCCCCCACTGTTACCCCATCACACTGTCCCCGTTTGTGAGCACGAGGTCCAGTATTACCTTCTGCCGAGTTGGTTCCTGACCAGTTGCTATGAAGGCACCTTGAATGGAGTCCAGGATAAATCTGCTCTGATTGATGCTGCTGTTGGGAGGCTCGAATTACCTCCTTTGTCTGCAATCCTTTGATGGCTAGTATCAACTCCCTGTCTGTTTCTTCCTCCTGGGCTAGTTGTCTGTAGACCACCCCTGTGCGGATGGCTGACCCCATTTTCCTTTCTGGCTTAATCCACAGTATCTCTTCCTCATTTTATTCCTCCTGGATCTCTTTCACATAAAGTGCCTCCCTCCTTTCCTTCCTGCCTGCCCTGTCTCTTCTGAATATGTTGTAGCCTGGTATGGCCATCTCCCAGTCAATGGTTATCATTACACCAGGTCTTTGTGATGGCCACATTGTCTGGGTCCGATTGTACCATGGCAGCCTTCAGATCCTCCATCTTGTTGCTAAGGCTCCTGGCATTGGCACACATGACTTTCCATGATGTGAACTCCATGGACTGATCTAGACATAGATCTAGGCCTGCACATCATGCCCCTATGAGTAAGCAAATATATCTCACAACCTGTCAGGGACAAAATCCTATCAATGGCTCATGATGTACAACACCCATCACTGCCATAGATTTAAAACTTTTCAGACTGGTGATTTAACTGTACTGTAAGTTTATCCATTTTATATATACCTATTACTAGGTCTTGCCGGAGTTTCTTTGTATTTTTAACTACTCCATGTTATTCAGTTGGTATCATAACTTGACCAAATCCCACACAGTACAAAAATTCTAGGACACCTTGAAAGATGTGTATACACCTAGGAATGCTGGAAAGATTGATATGGTCATTTTGGAGATGCAGTTCTGGATACCAGTCAAAAGTGGCAAATGAGTTCAATGAATTTTATGGACAGGAGTCAATGTAGAAATAAAAAATTCAACTTTCAGAATTTAGACATAAGCGATAGAAAGTGTCATATAAGTTCATTACCATTGAACACTGTTGAAATCAGCAGACATTTTCATTTATGAAAATACAGGAAGATGAAGTATATGACCTGTTGGCTACATTGAATGAAAACAAGGGCTCAGAGGCAGATGAGTTACCACTGAAACTACTAAAGACAGCTGTGAGACTTTTGACCAAACCAGTGACTTATCTGTTTAACCTATCATTGTGTACTAATCAAATTCCAGACATTTGAAAGACAGCTATAATTTCCCTGTTTTCAAGTCTGGGGACAAGTATCAGGTTGCTAATTATAGACCACTATCTGTTTTACCAGCTTTAGCAAAGCTGCTGGAAAAAATGTCATTAAACAACTGACAGACTACCTAGAAAAACAGTTTGTTAAGTGACAATCAGTATGGGTTCAGAAGGGGTACAGCACGCGATGGCCTTGGTCAGGTTAATTAGTGGTATCTGTAACAACATGGACAAGGGTCTATTAACAGGTGAGATTTTATTGACCTGACCAAGGCCTTCGATCTGGTGGACCACCCTATTCTGATATCTGAACTGAAGCACTTAGGAATAGGGGACTATGCAATCTCCTGGTTTGAACACTATCTGTCTGGAGGAAGGCAGCAAGTAAAGATTGGTTCAGTAGTATCTTTCTTGAGACGTGTCCAACCGGCATCTCCCAAGGTTCAGTTCTGGGTCCACTCCTGTTCTGTCTTCATAAATGATTTACCAACTATCCTTAATAAGGCATCAGTTATTATGTATGTCAATGATACAGTGATTTACTGTGAAGCCAGAACAGGAGTGAGCCTAGAAGAAAAAACTGCAATCTGTTTACTTGAACCTTCAAAGATGGTTTATGGAAAACAAAATTTTATTAAACGAAAAAAGACAAGTTACAGTGCTGTTTGGTCTCACACGTAGACTTGAGTGTAATACCCTGAACATAGTGGGAAAGCATGGTGATATACTAGAGTAGGTTAGGACGTTTAATTATTTAGGAGTCATGTTAGACAGTAGTCTAACTTTAAAAGAGTATGTATCTAAAATAACACTGAAAGTCAATAAAAATTGGGGTTTCTATATAGAAACAAAAATTGTCTAACTGGATTTGGACTTCCAGTGACGTCACCTGGCATGGCGGACTAGTTCTCTCTGGCTCTCCCAACTCCCTACTGCAATCCAGCCACATCAGTGTTTAAAAACTGGCGCCTTGCAGAAAAATGTTAGTTAGATATCCTAATGGCCAACACAAGAAGTAAACTGAAGGATTTCGCTGTTCCGACAAGCGCGAGGGCTGAAGTGGAGACTTTTGAAAACCTCGGATCTGGGGCCTACAACTAGAGAGGTGGACAACCGCATGAATTCCCCACAACAGACTCTCTCAGAAGAATCAAGCTCCGAGGATGAAGAAGACACAATGATCTCCTCCAGGCAACTGTGCCATGAACTCCGGCAACTGGGGGACAAGATTGGAGACTTCCAACAACAAATACTTGATCTTTAAAAGAGCAAACACATCAACAATCCCAAATTGATGAACTTTGAACAGCATGACACTGAAATGTCTGAATCGGTAGATCTTCATAATGGGGCTCTCCTTCAACTTCATGATAGGGAGATATGGCTCCAACAAAAGTGGAAGATCTTGAAAATAGATCATGACGAATAAACATCCGAATACATGGCATTCCAGAAGGCACAGAACTGGGGACATGAGCAAATTCATGAAAGCTTCATTCGGAAATCCTAAACCTGGACCCACATTATGCTCTTAGTATCATCAGAGCACATTGTTCCTGGGCCCCAGACCCACTGATCCCAAAGCTCGCCTCGGTCGGTCATCATAGCCTTCCTCAACTACAAGACCAAGACTGATATCCTACAGAAAGCCTGGCAGAGGAAAGAACTGATCTTCGGAGACACAAGGCTTTTCTTTGAGCATGATTATGCTCCCATGACCATGGATCAAGGAGGAAAATGTTACCTATATTGAAACTGCTGAAAGAGAAGGAGTAAAGCTGAATAGATTATCCCTCCACCCCACGATAACTACTTCGGGCAAAGGCACCCACCTTTTCCCAACAATATCGGAAGCAAAACCTTCCTGCAACAATGGAACATAGCAGTGGATGAGGTGCTTGACTCTGACACCCTGAAGGAGCTGGACCACAATAGATGGTACACGGTGAAGAATGCAGGCTTTTCTAGAAAACAGGCAGCGAGAGGTGGGCCCGCTCTTGCAGATCCCTTGAAATCTCTATCCAACACCCGAGGAGGCCCATCAGCATGCCCTTGCAGCAGAAAGGGGCAGCAGAAAATGTAACGGAACAAGGGTAGGAGGTCTGCGGCTGCTGGAAATTGACTTGTGTGGCATAGCAGTGGTGAAATGGTGTTGCACGACATTCTCTGCGACTTGGAGGTCTCAATACCTGGACATTATTTTAAAACAGATGAGTGAACTGCCGTCTGACTAAGCAGTGACAATAACTTTTCTTTGGCTTCTTCCCCAATCGTCAGTGGATTGAACTAACCCTTTGATTAAAATGACTTTCAAAAGGAGAGAACCCATCGGCCTTGCCTTCTCACAATGTAGAACATTCCATAACTAAACCATTGTGGTCTGCTCAGATGTTGTAAGTAAGGAATACTCTGGACTCTGGGGAAATAGTAAGGCTATGATTGAAAAACTGAAACTTTGCTGAAAACAACTTACATATAACCAAAACCAAGAAGAAAAGTAGATCTTGTTCTCTGCATATCTCTGGGTGGGGATTTTGAAGCACAGACTGTGCATATGCTCTTAAGTGGTCTTGATTTTGAAATTTTGAAGGGGTCCTGGTGATTATTTTCCCCACCCATGCTATATGAGAATTTTTGGGAGATCAAGGAGCAATCGTGTGGGTGGGGGCGATGATTAGTCTCCACTTGTGTTTTCTTGTCTTTAAAAGACATGCAGCCAGTTTCCACAGGGGCAAAAGAAATTTACAGAGGCAGGAATCTTATCTCTTTCTAGATCGCTTTCAGTGCTTTATTTTTTGAACAAATCTTTTGGCTGGATGGGGGTATGGGAGCGCATAGCACTATGTATGGGAGGATGATGATAACTACCACCTGGGATGGGGGCCTCGAGTTAGGCCCTCGATTGGATGTGATGATGGGAAATTGCACCCTCCACCTCCACACATAGAGGTTGTGACATGGTGGCACATTTGAAGTCACAAATTGAAGTTCAAATTATTTTATTTACAATTTGTTACTTATTGTTGCTTTGTTTAGGCTGTTTTGCTAGTTACTGTTTGTACCTGGGAGTACATGCAACATAAGAAATTTGCCAGCAGATAAAGGCCTAGAGGTCTATCAAGTCTGTTCGAATTTGCAGCTAGCACCCTTATCCTGCAGCTGCCCTCCTTCCACCCTTCCCTTCATTAACCCTTCCCCTTGTTCTGTCCCATCCCTTTGAAGCAGTCCACTCTACTGGATACCACTCTGCAGGTAACGATTCCACCCAGGCACCACCCTCTCTGTAAAAAAGTGTCTCCTCATCTCCCTCCTGAACCTTCCTCCCTCCAGTCTCATATCATGGCCCCTGGTGTTCCTCCCTCCTTACTTTGAACAGCCCTCTGTACCTGTCTTGTTTATTCCTTTCATGTACTTAAGGTTTCAATCATGTCTCCCGTCCCTCCTCTCCTCCAGTGAGCACATGTTCAACTCCCTCAGCCTCCTGTCATATGATAAGTCCCCAGCCCCTTGATCATCTTTGTCACCCCGCGCTGCACCCCTCCAGTAACTTAATGTCCCTCTTCAGATACAGGCGCCAGTACTGCATGCAGTACTCCAGGTGCGGTCTAACTAATGACCTATACAGTGGCAGAATCACCTCCTCCTCCGAGGATATACCCCTTGCAATGCAACCCAGCATTTTGTTGGTGTTTGCAGCTGCCTTCCTACATTGTGCCGAGTTGTTCATTGACCCTGCATGAGCACACCAGATCCTGCTCCTCCTCTGTCTGGGCTAGCTGCACTCCCAGCTGGTAACTCCTCTTGGGTTCTTCATTCCAAAATGCAGTACCTTGCACTTTTGGCATTAAACCCCAGTTGCCAGGTGTCTGACCAGGTTTCAAGCTTTGCCAGATCATCCTGCAACCCCTGCCATCCCCTAGGTCATCCACCACTGCTCCTACCTTGGTATCATCAGCAAACAGACTGATCTTGCTCTTGATGTCAAATGATATGTCTGCAATGAATATCCCAAACAACACTGGTCCCAACACTGAGCCCTGTGGAACACTGCTTGATCACTACCCTTGGGTGTGAGAGCTCCCCACCCACCACCACCTTCTGTTGCCTTCCCTGAAGCCAGTTTCCTACCCATCTCACCAGCTTTGCACCCCCCTGTGCCTACTAACTTACTTCCCAGCCTTCCATGCGGCACGTAGCAATGCCTTACTGAAGTCCAGATACAGGACATTGTGTCATTGAATATACTGTGGAGGGTGGAGGAGATCCAGGTATATTAACCTGGGAGGGGTGCCTAAGAATACAATAAGGGTCTGTTGAATGCTTTAATGGTACCTGATGGGTTTAACAATAGTCACATACAATGTCAAGGGCTTCAATAGCTCAATCAAAAGGGTGAGGGTGCTCCAGGAATTGGGCAAAACAGGAGCCTCCTTGGTCTTTTACAGGAAACACACCTGTCTAAGACTGAGCACGTAAAATCATGGAGAAATGTGGGTGGGGAGATCCATGCTGCCTCTTCGCCAGAACACTCCCATAGAATGGGGACAGTAATTTTAATTCGGAAAATACTCCAGTCAAGGTAGAGAGTGTTGAACTGGACCCTAAGGGTGCTATATTCGACTTCATGCTACTTTTTCAACTTCAAGTGTGTCCTTTTACATATATATGCTACTAATAACCAATCAGAGAATAGAACCTTCCTGAAAAAAACAATCTTTAGTACCGTAGGAGACCCAGATGCCCTATACCTAATAGGTGGAGATTTTAATACTGTCTTGTCGACTGGAAGAGATAGAAGAGGCCCACATCATGTGGTGGTGGCTTGGGGTGGTGGTGGTGGTGGTCATGAAAGCTTTCTGAAGCACCTGCTGGGAGACGGGGTCCCAGTGTCCTGGAGACAGGCACAGATAGGTGGTGTTGCCAAGGAAGGTAAGGACCCATTGCATTGTTCCTCCTACTGGCCCATTTCGCTTTTAAATGTTGATATGAAGATATTCACTGGCATCCTGGTGGACAGGCTGCAACAGGTCATCAGTGAGGTCATTCACCCAGACCAGACTGGTTTTGTGGCAGGGAGATACTTGTCCGACAAGATGGAGATTACTCAATATACTTACTTCCCACCAAAACAAATCGAATTTCAGCTGGCCTTCTCCATGTATGTGGAAAAGCTTTTGATTGGGTCAATTGGCAATTTTAAAATTCTCCATGGAGAAGATGCAGTTCGGCTCTAAATTTCTAAAATCTTCCATAACCTTGCTGCACCTGCTGCAAGCTCAAATGAAGATAAATGGGGTAAACTCAGAAGCTTTACTTTATCTAGAGGATCAGCAGGGCTGTCCATTGTACCCTATACTTTTCGTAGTCTGCCTGGAGCCCTGCAGTGCTGCCATCAGGACCCCAGATAATTGGAGTGATGGCCAGTGGGAGAGAACAAAAATTGCCTCTTTATGCGGATTATTCCTTTTTTTTCTTGTGCACCTCTCATAGTCTGTCCTCACCTCTTATCCAGGTTGGAGACCTTTGGAGAGCTGCCTGGTTATAAACTAAATTACGCAAATCAGAGGCCTCAAGTTAAGTGGCACAGTTCCTCGGGCTTATAAGAGGTTTCCTTTTTCTTGGGCTAAAATAATCAAATTGCTACTTAGGCATACAGGTTCAAGTGTATACTACCAAATTGTTTGAAATAAATTGTAAACGCTATGGGGTGCAGCACAGCAAGACCTAGCCAGGTGGTCCCTGCTACCTTTGACAGTCACAGGGAAAATGGATTCTATTAAATGAACCTGCTCCCTACTTTTTGTTCCTATTTGCTAATCTCCCCATACTGATTCCTCCAACATTCTGGCATGAGGTTACAGTAGGTTGGTCCAGATTTATATGGGGGCCACCACCCACAAATTCTACCTCGTGATGGAGTGGGGTTAGGGCTGCCTGACCTTTATTCCTACTACTTGGTCTGCCAGCTTCAGGTGGTCCATACTGGATCATGGGGTAGCCTCTCAGGCTGGCTGGACAAGGAGGAGCAGGAGGTGGCAAAGGTCTCTCTGTGTTCTCTGGCCCCTCTCTGTGCCATCAACCCAGTCTCCACCCTGTCGAAGCAACCCATGAACTCAGCATACCTTGAGAGTCCTTAAAAGGGTCAGATGGAGGATGGACTCTGGGGAGACCTTGGGCCTCTTTCTCCTGATTCGTCAACATGCGGTCTTTCTTCCTCCCACTTGGATGGAGGAGCCTATGCTAGGTGGGACCTAAGGGGACTGGAGCGTTTCTCCCAGCTGATAGAGGAGGGAGGATGTCTCATTCGCCCCAGCTAAAAGATCAGTTTGGTTTACAGGACTCAGACTTCCACAGATACTTACAGGTATGCCACTTTATTACTACCCAAGACAATCTGAAGGAGCTTATGTACAACCAACCCCTGGGAAAACTTTGTACTATTGTTACAGTGAGCAGAAAACAAAGTAAGATGGACTCTTAATTATATAAACTTATAGGGCTGGGGAACAATACCTCTTGGGAGCAAAAGCTTGCTTGGGAGAAGGAAATGTCAGAGAGTATCCTAGAGGACTCATGGCTCCAGAGACTGAAGAAGGATGGAGGGTAACATCCTCCCTACCTGGAGGGCATTCTTTTCGGAGAATTTTAGTTCATTATTTTTAGTCCCAGTAGTAACTCAGCATCATAATAGCACAAACACAAACCTCTGTTGGAGGACTTGTGGCTCAGTAGGCACACACTGGCATATATTTTGGAGCAGTCAGAATATAGCCCACTTCTGGCAAGACATTAGAAGAGGCAAACAAGGAGGTGTTGTCAGAGCACATACTAGATACATTTATGGATTGGGTACTGGGTTTCCCACCATAGTGAATTTCCTTCTAAGCGGGAAGCTGGCCTTGGTACTGGTTGCTGCGTGCCTTGAAATGTCTGACTGCACATTGGTTGCACCAGAAATCCCCAGGTATTGGGGAATGGGTGTCTAGAGTTAATAACATGATGGATATGGAATCTATCACGCTAGATTGCATCTTAAGGAAGAGAAATTTAGACTGGTCTGGAGCCTATGGATTGCAAGGAGGCAGCTCAGCCTCTCAGGCCCTCACGAACCTTAGCATACTGGATAATGGGGTGAACATTTCTTCTCGGAATGATTAACTAACATAGTACAAATATACTGGATAAATAAAATTGTTCAAAATTCATTTTATAGTATATTGTACTTGGGCATAACTTTCTCTCTTCTCCTTTTCTCCCCCCCACCCCCATGCTCCTTTCAGGAAGTATTATTTTAATATGTTTTATAGAATGGACTCTTATGCTGCACAGTTGTCATATGTTTCTACCCTGATGATGTTATTACTCATTTTTTTGCTCTTGTAAATAGTTTGATATCACAGAATGGAATCATAATGTTAAAACTTTGAAAGGTCTCCTGTAGACATACACAAGTTAGGCAAATTGATGTATTAACATTTTTATTGTTTTTCTTTTTAAAGAATGTCAGCATGGTGGCTACATACTGTTGTAAACTGATGTTGGTTTAATAAACTTGAGTTATAAAAAAAAATTGTCTACCTGTACAGTAAAAAATAATAGCTAACCAGGTTTTGTTGTCAGTTTTAGAATATAATAGTATTCTACTAATAAACGCTTCTGAGACTTTAACTCACAAATACACAGCGACTTTCAGTAGTATTATGAGGTTTGCTACAGGTTGTTTAAACAAAAGTGAACATCATTGTAACTTGTATTATTCTTTTGGGACCTTACCGCCAAAGCAAAGGATCATTAAAACAGCATATATGCTACTTCATAAGTTGTATCACACCCAGACCCCTATAGTGGTAGCAAAACAATTTTGACGACAAATTCAGTTAGACCCTTGAGGTGTCTTTGACCAAATTATATACTGAAAATAAAACCAACTCAAAATTGCAGCACGTCTCTACTATGAACTACGCCCAAAATTATTAATGATTTAATACACATGAATTTGGATATTAACAGTAGTAGACTTGTCTTTAGGAAAACTCTTGAGAACCATCTGATTGGAGCATCTAGTTTTCAGTTTGTGGGGGTGACATGATGTAACTGAATTATGAAACTAACTATTTATTAAATTGTATGTGATTTGTAAAGTGTGTTGTATAAACAGTAAGTAAGACTGAGATATCATAATTATTGTTAATGGTTTTATGTTATCTGTTTTTGTAATTGTGCTTGTATCCCTGTTACCCTTTCCCCAGACGAGGTTGAAAAGGGTCCTCAGATCCAATCTACCTTCCTGGTGAAACAAATAGAATAAAAATAAACAAAGAATATTCCAGTCCAGCTGGTTTACTACATTGGCACTCCACTCCACTACCATTCCTATACGTGACACTGTTCTAACAGTTTAATACCTAGCCTTGCCCATCCACTTCACAACCTCTATCCAGCACTAGCTGACAGTAACCCAAAAAGTCCATAACTGACTGCATGTAGTACTATAGAGGAAGACTCACATACTCCACCACCTCTTGCTACTTTGGCCCAGGAAGGCAGGAGCTGTCTGCATGACAGAGAGTACTCATGTACTAGACACATGTGACATTCAGACAGCTGTGGGACAACACAGCGAGTCTGTAGGATGGTTTGTAATAGTCACCACATACACTTCACAGTCAGTAAAGTACAGGCTGTTACTAGGTGAGGCAGTGACAATGGCAGATGACAAGTGGGTGGACAAAGTGCTGAGTAGGTGGTCAAGGGAGGATGGTTTATAACTGCCCTGATCAGGATGAGGGAAAAGGTTTGAATGTCAGTAGACAGTCTTGGTGATATCTCACAATGTTACTTTGGGGAGGGAGTTAGAGAAATCATGTCCCTACATGGGACTGGGTGTCAGTCACCATCACCGCTGGGCCCTACATCTGGAGTGGTAAATAACATTCAAGAGGCATTTACTGTAAATATAAAGAGCAATTTTCAAGCACAACAGTTTAAAGGAATGTGTTATTCATTAAAGTAGACTGGACTTTTTTTATTATCTGTGCCTACCTAAATGCAGTCTGAGTCGCTCCATGTGTAAATACTAATTTACAGTCTGGACCTTTCAGGAGGTAAGAAATCATAAATTGGACAGAGATGACAGCCAAGAAATGATCCCTTCCACCTCCCGGTGTGTTGACTACGCCATAAGACATTTTCTGATGTGTAACCATGGTGATCACAGGGACGCAACCCATTGAATTGAATGGGGTAATTTCTTTTCATCTGTTTATGCCTCCCTGCTCTACAGACGGCCCCTGTCTGTTCGACCCATCCAGCACTGTCATCCTGGCATTCCCTTAGGTCATGTGCAGTGAAGTGGGCGAAACCCGAAGGCAACACACACATCGCCACAGGAAAAGGACAAAGCTAAAATGGCAACAGAGGTTTCACCCTTCCTGAGGTGCTATGACCTCAAAGTTTGTTACATTAGTAAGGGGGTGCAGGGGAAAAGCCACCTGCAAGAAAAAGGGTTGTTTCGGTTTTGCCCAACTGGTTTCGCAATTCCAGGTTCACTCTTATAATTTTGCCCTTATCACTTAAAAATCCTTGAGTCTTACCTGAGCCTCCCTGTTCCCCAGACCTTTCCCTCTCTGATGTGGGCAGTGGGGCCCCCATACCTCTGCCACAGAAGGATCTGGGGTGGGAGACAGTGCCTAGGTAGCCAGGTGCATGGCCTGTGACCCAGTTACCTTAATCCTGCTGCTCAGGGTGTTTCTGCTTTTCTCCTGAATTCTCCAGGATGCCAGCATCAAGGGCACACCAAGCACAAATACATGCAAGCATACATCGTGCTGTTCCTACCCATATCATCACACCCACTACATACTTCCTGCATCGCCACCTGTGATCAACCAGGTGACAGTATCACAGCAGAACTGGCTGTCCTCCCTCCACAGAGGAGAAGAGCATCCTCTGGGACACTTGTTCCTCCTCCCCAGCTGGCCCCTATAACCTGAGCACATTGCCAAACTCTGGTTGCAGGTATGGGAGAGGTAAGACATGAAGTGCCTCTGCTCTCTATGCCACCCTACCATCCAAAATGGTGGTAATGTTTAAACTGTTAATAACTGATGCTCATTTTTTTCCTATAGGAAACAGGGTTGTAATTTTGCCGTTATAACCAGCTGGTTGTAACGGCGAATACGTACGCCGGTTTCCCTAGCTCACGCATGCGCCAGTCACAGTCTTCTCTCCTGGTGCCATCAGCCTTTGCCACTGCTCCACAGTTTGTAGCACCCTTGACTCAAAAGCAGTAAGTTAATTAAACAAATGAGCAGTTTTTGTAAAGTGTCTGACTAAAAAAAAAAAAAAAGAGTTTTGTCATGAGCCGTGGACCACACTGGAAACCAGACCAGTCCACGGATATCTTTATTTATATAATTGCTGTGGCAAAAATGAGCACCAGCAATTATATAAATTATATAAAATAAGGCTAGGTAGAAGTTGTAAACTCAAATTTTGCACACCCTTGGTGTGGGATGCCTTAATAACCCCTCAAGTTTTGCTCTCGGGTTTTATGGTGTCCACACCTCAGGGTGTGTGTAAAATTCTCATTATAACCCCTACCCAGCCATTATTCTCTATATTCTGTATGGTAGTATTTAATCATTATGTACATTTGAACAACCACTGCTAACAATGGACTTGTTAGTCGAAGTGGTTGTGTTCATGTATACATACCATAAAATTAACAGCTTACAAACATGACCCCATTCAGCTACATCTGGAACATGCTCCATCATTAACCATGGATCTTACTCGAGTGGGAGCTCTTGCAGCAGGCTATAACAGCTAGGACTATGCCGCAGGCACTAGGACCCTCCAGTGAAAACTTCAGCCAGCAGTACATAGCAGGGACCACCCCGATGCTGGCCCTGCCTCGACGTCCAGTCCAGGTACAAAAGGGGCAGACCCAGCTCCACCTCAGTTCTTTTCCTGCCGCGTCCCGCATGTGAACAAGAGAAGAACAGCTTTAGCTTGCCAGTTCAGCAAGAATCTACAATCAGCCTGCCTTTGAACTTTTCAACGTTTTTTCAGTATTTCACACTGACGCCAGACCGCTGTCCGACGACTCTTCAACCGTTTTTCGCGTTTTTTTTTTAAAGTTACCGATGTCAGGCTGTTGTCCCGACGGTTTTGTGCAGTCCCGACGGATGTCTTCTCAGGCGCCGGCCTCGCCGAACATCTCAACAGGTGCGAGTGTGGAAGGCAGATCCTCGCCAAGGACGCCATCGCCGCTGTGTCTTCTGCCTAGGACCGAAGACGATACCGCAACTGCTCCACTTGCCAGGCCTTCACTAGCAGGACCCACATCCACCACCTTAAGGCCCTGAAAGCCTTTCTCTTGGAGCAGAAGATGGATCTGCACTCTTCAGAGGGAAACTCAAGGAGAAGAAATGGCACAGCAAAGACTGTAGTCGGTCCGGCACGGTCCCGGTCTTGGTCCCGCTCTCACTCGCGGCCCTCTCCAAAGAAGGCTCGTCCCTTGGGATCAGGAGGCGCCCTAAATCTGCTCAGGCCAAGGCCGGCCCCTTGAGGGGAGAGGCTAAGCCTAAGGTAACCCGCTAAGGGTCACCACGAAGCCCTAGGAGGTGCATGCTTTGGCCCCACCTCCCAAGGCACCGCACCGCCTGCTAAAGGCATGCCTCCAGAGCCCAAGGACTCTCCGGTGCCCTCAGCGGCACCCTGTCATCAGTACCAGCACTGATGCGGTTGAAGGGCGAGGGTTGGCTGTGGAAGAACTGACGCCCCCATCGCCCAAGTCCTCCTCCCTCCCAGGCCCCAGGAGGGCTCTTTCTCAGGGCCGACATCCTGGATCCTTCCCCTCTGGGCAGGGGCAGGATATTTTCACGAAGGACAAGTTACAGGAGCTGTTTTCCTTTTGGTGGGGGCAGGACCACAAGCGGACCCCACCCGTCGCCGCCCAGACACCAGTTCCGGATCCAGCAGGTAAACCACAGCCGAGAGGTGAGCCTTCTCCGTGGAAGTCTCTGGAGCACCAGCCTACACCTCCTCTAGGGCTCATTCCGCACCAGTCCAGGGACCACCGGCGTCGCTTCAGGGACTCTGGTGCGTTGTCGGTCCAGGTCACGTTCTAGGAGCCTTTCTCCGTCCTCTAGGCGAGAACACTCCTGCGTCGGTCCTCTGACTGATGTCGTCTTTGCTCTGTCGCTGGTCCAGAGACGAGTCGGTCTTTGGACTGACATCGGTCCCCCAGCTACCAACGACAGTGGGAGTCTGGTCAGGGCGAGGTCAGACTATTCAAAATCCTATAGTCGATCTCCCTCATCCTCATCTTCCTTTCTCAGTTTGCAGCATTCCCCGTGAGAGAAGGACCAGCCTCGCTTGCTTCCAGACAATCCTACCTTTATGGACGCCATGAGGCATATCCAGGCCTCCAACAAGTGGGAGACAGAGGACCTGGACTTGGAGCGCCGGAGACTTGCGAAATACCTGAGGCAAAAGGAGCCTAAACCTTTGGTGGTCCCTCCTTTGGTGGATACTTTCCAGGACCTCAGCCGAACTACCTGAAACATCCAGCTTCAGTCCTGGCTGTCCCAAAGAAGTCAGATAGGCTGTACAAGACCCTGAGGGCAGAAGTTTTCCTTGTTGAACACCCTCAGGTGGACTCTTCGGTGATCACGGCTGCCCATGATAAGTCCAGGCAGCCGAAACACCTCAGCTCACAGCCTCCTGACCCAGAGTCTTGCTGTTTGGATCAGTTGGGCAAGAAGGTCTAGTCTGCCTCCACCTGTTCCATACGTTCCTCAACTTCTTAACATATGGTCCAGTACCAGAATGCACTATGGGAAAAGGACAAGAGCTGTTGAAGGTCCTTCCAGACTCTGACCAGAAGAAAGAGCTCCTGGATATTCTCAAATCTGGCTCAGACATAGGCTCACATGTTTTGAGAGCCTCGTATGATACTGCAGATATGGCAGCCAGAGCAACCACTTCCAGGGGTGCCTCACCTGCTTGGTTGAGAGTCTCTGGCTTTCACCAGGATCTGCAGGCGGTATCAGGGATTCACCCTTCCAGGGTACCGTGCTCTTTGGGCAGGAGATGGAAGCCTTGATTTTGTCTCCAGGGTCGGGTAAGTCTATCTGGTCGGTCCACCAGATGTACTGTGGCGACCAAGCGTAGACAATGAAAGCGGCCTTTTAAATGCGCCCTCAGGTGGCCAAGGTCATGCCCGTGGAAACCAGCACGGGCAGAGAGGCGGCTCAGAGGGAAGTCCAGTAACCAACAGTCTGGTGGAGCTCCTACCCGTGGCCCAAGTCCTCCCAGGCCTCTCTGCCCACACTCGGCGCGACCCAATGACTCCTCTTCCACCCCCTTCCGCAGGAAGACCCAGGAGCCGGGTTGGAGGTCGCTTCTCCCTTCACCGGGGGTGAAGTCAGTTACTGTGGACCAATGGGTCTTAGACATTATCAGGAGGGGCACACGCTGGAGTTCACGGAGTTTCCACCGAATATGCCACCAAAGCTCTGTTATCCTCCTTCTCACATCCCACTAATAGAAGGAGAGATTCAGACCCTCTTGCAAAGAGGGCAATAGAGTTAGTCCCCTTACATCAGCGAGGAAAAGGGTTTTATTCACATTTCTTCCTGATTCCAAAAGACATGGGACCTTCGTCCCATTCTGGACCTCAGCCTCTCAAATCTCTTTATCGAGTACAAAAGGTTCAGGATGGTGACACTCCAAGGCCTTCTTCCTCTACTACACCAAGGAGACTGGCTCTGTTCCCTAGACATGCAAGATGCATACATGCGCATTGGGGTCTTCTCCCCACCTGAAGTTTCTGAGGTTCCGCTTCCAAGGAGAGCACTATCAATTTTGAGTGCTTCCATTCGGCCTCTCTTCCACTCATGAGTCTTCACCAAATGCTTGGCAGTGGTGCCTGGGGCTCTAAGGTGCTTGGGACACTCTTTCCCTACAGCGACAATTGGCTGCTTACAGCCCGTCGCGACAGCCCTGCCCGCCCTCGGAGACACCTATACTCTATTCTGAAGGCTGGGATCACCTGAACCTACGAAAATCATCCCGGAGCCCAGTCAGAAGCTTGTCTTCATTGGGCGATCTTGGATTCCATCCAAGGCATGGCTTTCTTCCCCAGGACGGGAGATCGCCTAGGAGATTGAGGAACAGATTTCATAACTCCTCAAGTTCCAGCTCGAACTTCCTCAGGTTACTGGGGCACATGGCGGCGGCCATTCCTGTCACTCCTTGGCTCGCCTCCACATGAGGGTCCCGCAATGGATGCTCAGGGTACAGTGGGACCAAGGCTGCGATGATCTGGACTCAAAAGTCAGGATCTGGGGCCAATCAGGAGAACTTTGCCTTGGTGGTTGGACCCCAGGAACTTGGAGAGGGGTCAGCTTCCATCCGGAGCCACCAGGTCAGACTCTAACAGATGCATTGGACCTGGGATGGGCGCACCTGGGTGCTCATCGAATGCAAGGGATTGGTCACCGAGGAGCAGTCCCTCCACATCAATGTACTGGAATGCAAGTGGTTCTCTATGTCTTACAGGCCTTTCAGGAGGACCTGGTGCCGGGCTCTCTCTGGTTCAAAGCGGACAACATGGCAGTCGTCTTTTACATCAACAAGCACGGGGCACTCACTCGTGCCTTTGCAGGGAGGCGATGAGAGTCTGGTACTGGGCGCTACAGCAAGGCATTCTGCTGTCCGCAGTGCATGTTCCAGGCATCCTCAACGATCTGGCCGACTACCTAAGCAGGTCGCAGTCCAGAGCGACGAGTGGGAGCTGCTACAGTTGTAGCAGACCAGCTCTTCCACATGTGGGGTCTTCCAGAGCTGGACCTTTTTGCTTCACCACGCAATGCCAAACTGCCAGTGTTTTGCTCGCGAGAGCACGCACCTGGATCTTTCTGGCCAGACGCGTTATCCTCTGCTGGGCAGGGAGGTTTCTATGCCTTCCCACCCTTCCCTCTCATTCAGAGAGTCCTACTAAAGTTGCAGGCAGAAGGGGCCTGCATGATTCTGTAGCCCCAGATGGCCTCGGCAGATTTGGTTCCCACTCCTGCAGCAGTTATCCAGGAGCCTCCAGTTCCGCTGCCCATATGCTCACAGTTACTGTTCCAGAATCAGGATTTGCTGGTCCATCCGACCTTCGGTCCTGGCACCTGCCTTGGCTCTTCAGATGTAGCTCAAAACAGAGCGGGGTCCCCGGAAGCGCCGGCAGTCCTAGTTTCGGTGAGGAAGCCCTCCACCCGCCTCCACTTACGCTATGAAGTGGAAGCGTTTTTGTCTATGGCCTCGTCACAACATTTGGACCCCATCAATTGCCCAGTGAACTCAGCATTGCAGTATCTCCTCCTTATATCAAACGGGCCTCAGTTACTCCTCTATCAAGGTGCATATGTGGGCTATTTCTGCCTATCATGCCCTTTTGGAAGATAAGGCATTGGCTCAATTGGATGTCACCTGCACCTTCCTTAGAGGAATTCTGCATATGAAACCTCCCATTCGAGACCCTGTCCCACCCTGGGACTTCCTTTTGTGCTGGAAAAATCACCCTTCCTCCTTTTGAACCAGCAGTTGTGAGCTGTGTTACCTTTCTTGGAAGGTTTGTTTTTTAGTTGTGGTTACCTCAGCTCAAAGGGTTTCTGAGCTTCAGGCTCTGATGTGTAAAGAGCCGTGATTTAGTTTCCTCAGAACAAATCCCAAGTTTCTTCCGAAGTGGTCTCAGAGCTGACCTCAACCAGTCGGTTGACCTTCCTGTTTATTTTCCTTCGCCTTCTAATAGAGGGAGGCCTTCACACACTGGATGTCCACAGGACTTTGAGGTATTACCTCAAGAGGACGGCTACACACCATCAATCGGAGCAACTTTTGTGGCCTTCACGCACAATGCTTGGGTATACCGGTGACCAAGCAGACTATCTCGAAGTGGATAGTTCACTGCATCTCCTTCTGCTCTGAAACACAGTAAGCCCCAACCGGGCCGGTCAGGGTCACTCCACCAGAGGAGTGTCTGCTTCATTCACCGCCTTGAGAAATGTCTCTATAAAGGACATATGTGCGGCCACCACCTGGAACTTGGTGCATACCTTTGTCAAGCATTACAGCTTGGATATCATCTCCAGACGCCGAGCTGGCTTCAGCCTAGCTGTTCTGCAAGGGCTTCTGTCCTGAGGCCTCTGAGTCAGTATATTCCACCTCCTGGGAGTCAGTCTACCTCTTTGGGCGTGGGACTGCTTGGTATTCAGTCTAACTGTTATAGCCTGCTGCAGAGCTCCCACTTCAGTAAGATAGTACAGTTACATAAGAACTTCACTGTAATAGTAGATCTTCGAGAGGAGCTTTTGCAGGATTTACTTCCCACCTGCCTTCCCCTCAAGGTGTGCAGATCCATCTTCATTTCCATCTCCATTTTCATTTTCTAAAGTAGCTTTGTCCCTTCTCTTGTCAGGCCTTGTTGCGGGCCTTGGCGGGAGAACTGAGGTGGAGCTAGGTCCGCCCCTTTTGTACCCGGACCAGCGTCGGGCAGGGCCGGCGTCAGGGGCGGTCCCTGCTGTGTACTGCTGGCTAAAGTTTTCACCGAGGGTCCTAGTGCCTGCATAGTCCTAACTGTTATAGCCTGCTGCAAGAGCACCTCCCGAAGCTCTACTGTTACAGTAAGTTCTTACATAGCTGTACATTACACGTTACAAAACATCTTAGTATGGCAGGCACATCAAGAATTGTAAGGAATTGACTGACCATCATATCAGGAAAATTTACAATGCCTTCCCATCCACAGGAGACTAGACTATAAATTCAGATTTACACATGGAATTGGACAGAGTCAGGCTGCATTTAGGTAGGCATGTCTAGACTAAAAAGTACAGTTACGTAAGAACCTACTGTAACAGTAGATCTTGAGAGGATCTCTTACAGCAGGCCATAACCGTAGAACTGGTAGGACTAAGCCGTCAGGTGCCAGGACCACACGGAAACCTTTCTAGCTAGCTGTCTACCAGAGGGGTTGCCCACCTCCAACGCCAGCTGCTGATGTCAGCCTATCTTATATAAGGCAGGCGGACCCGTGACCTCCTCAGTTCTCCTGCAGGAGACTGTAAGCAGATTACCAGAAGGGGGACCGAGAGGACTCTGAGGTAGCCCTGTAGTAAAGGAAAGTAAAGCAGAAAACTCACCCAATGGAAGGGGAGAGAGAGCCAAGAAGGAAGGAGGAGGAGGAAAGCAGGGCCTGCTGCAGGAGCTCCTTTTGAAGATCTACTGTTATGCTAAGTTCTTACATAACTGTACTATCTTACCGAGGGTATCTCTTGCAGCGGGCCATAACTGGTAGGACTGAGTTCTAAGCAGTTCTGGCACTACAAATGGACAGTCCAGGTGGTAGGCAAGAGACATGACAGCCTAAGAAAGGAGGCTTTGGAAAACAGCTAGGCTGAAGTTGGCCCCTACGCGAGGGCAATGTCCAGACTGTAGTGCTTTGTAAAAGTGGGGACAGTACTCCAGATGGCAGCAGCGAGATGTCCGTGGCTGACACATTATGGAAACAAGCCACTGATGCAGCCATACCTCTTGTAGAGTGGCCCTAAGGATCAAATGCACATATTTCATAAAAGCTTGAATTCACATCACTGTGTAATGACTAGTGTTTCCTGAAAATATCATGTTCATGTTCTTTGGTTTTCTGATTTTCTTTAAATCAACATGTTAATGTGCTCTGCAGTAACTGAAAACTGAAGATGTTTCTGTTTCTGTCCCTGTCAGTGAGCAATTACATCACTAGTCCAGCCTGCTGCTTCAGCAATTAAGACACTGATTGACCCAATAAGCTGTTGCAGTTCCTAGTTAGAGCAGTCTGTAGAGCTAATTGTTTTCGCTCAAAGTTTGTTATTAACCCATCTGGTTTGTAGGAGATTAGCTTAAAATATATCTTTCTGTTCTCATAAAAGTTGATCATTTGGGGTTCAATGCTGAACTGAAGTGGTATGAATGAATGCATGTAGAAATTACCTTGTCTGTATCACAGTTATCAGTTCTCTGTCATCAAAATCCTGCATTCTATTCTGGTTATACAACACAGGGTTGTTTAATGGATATAGAATAAATCTGCATTCCATTAATTCATAGAAGCAGTGTGTCTTTGATGTAGCCTCAATAAATATGTTCATGTGATAACAATTTTGTTTTCATGTCAGATTGACAAACGTGTGCTTGCCACACTCTGCTATTCGGTGATTCTCTGCAGCTCCAGGCAAGAAGCTGAAGACTTCTGGCTGGCAGATGGTTCTCTTTATGATCCGCAAATGACCGCTGGCAGGTCTCTGGCACCAGATGACCTCCCAACAAGAGGACTACTGGCGGTATGATCTTCCGGACGCCTCTGTAGAGTGACAGGGTACGCACACTTACGGACAGACTGCAAAATAAAGGAAACAATGGCATGCATGGAGTTAACTGTGATTCCTCCTGCTTGAGCCAGGGCAGCTCTCAAGCTGACTCACTAGAGAGACTCTGCCACTCCCGCCGTAGGACTGATGCTGGAACACTTGTGGCATGACTTTGACACAGGCTGATGTCACTGAGGCAGTTTTGCTGCAGATGGTGAATGGGCCAGGACCCTCCCTGGGTCAGTGTTGGACTCTGAAGAAGCAGGTCCGGGCAGCAAAGGTGAAGCTGGATGTTAAGTACACGGGATGGAATTCAATCATTATTCACAGTTCCAAACAAACAGTTCGTTTTGGCAAACAATTCAATTTTTCAAAGGGTGCAGCCTCTAGGAGGCACCAGGCTACAACACAGTTTGGGTTGGGTGGGGCTCAGAACACCTCTAAGCAACTGCATGGTGACTTTGGTCATAGGACCATCCTCCCCCCTCCCAGTGGGTATAGTACCTCTAAAGATGTCTCTGTTCTGGCTGTCTCTGCAGCCACACCCTTATTACCAATTAAGTCATGGCACCCCTCTCCTTTAGTTTGGGGACAAGCTGCTAACCAGCTCAGACTGTTCATTCCCAGGAGACACTTCAAACAAGACAAAGGAGGAAAGCAAAAAGTAAAGAAGGTTGTGGGCTCTGGCCACAGCTAGGACTCTCTCTCTCTCCCCACTGGGGCTTCAGTCCCCTGCCCTTAATTCCTCCCCCAGGGTTGTCAGCTCCCTAGGGGCCCACTGTGCCTCCCCTTGTCTTTATTAGGTGCTGGCCCTTTAATTTTCCTCAGGCACTTTGCAGCATTCTGGAGATCTCCAGTATCCCACTTTGCCTGTTTCCCACTTCTGTACTTTTGGGCTCTGGCCCTTAAATTTCTCCTTTTTCCTCCCCTGCCCGCACCTGGAATCAGTTAAAGATCGGGCACTCAGCCCACTCACCACCACAGCCCAGGACTCTAATGCTGCTGGGGGTCAAGAAAACCTGGCCAGGGCGTCGCTCCCACCCAGCTCTTCTCTGGCCTGCACGGCTGCTGGGGCAGAGCTACAGGGTCCAGGGCATATTTTCTGCCTGAACCAATTTTCTGATGCTCCTCTTCTGTCCACCAGTGCTTTCATTCTTCCTCGCCGATTGAGGCTCTGCCCAGTGAGGACAGGTCGCACAGGAGCTGTACTCCATCTGACCGACCCTGCTACTGCTGCCACCACTGCCAGACTGATGCAGGAGGGAGCAATGCCAGAGGAGCCACAGACTCAATTAAGGTACCTTTTTTTTTTCCATGCTTCTTGCATTCTCCACACTGTGCCACCAACTGCCCCTCTGGCCACTCCCTGGCCCTTTGTAGGGAGGTTCTGGCCTCCAGCCAGGAGATGGGACATAGCAAGCCCTGCAGGAGGTTCTCCTGCCCACGCCCTTCATTAGTGCTGAATGGTGCAAAACTAAACAAAGGGACTAGGTGGAGTGTGGGACTGAATGCAAGGTGGGGGATAGCAAGGAAAAAAAGTCCCACATCAGAGAAAGGGTCCCTATTTTCTTGTGTTCTAACTTTGGGGCACTACAATTCACCCTCTTAAACATATATGTCCGCATGTATGGAGATGAATTTATAATTTTGAATTTTAGAACACAAACCACATTTTAGTACTCTTAATTATTTACCTAATCTACTTGAAAATATTAATTGTTAACTGTTCTACTGTAACTTTTTAACCTGCAGAACAAAATGAACTAAGAATAGGGATAGACAACCTCAACGTGCCTTTTGGGGAGTGGTTCCTGCCTCTCCTTGTCAATCTGTCCATCCATTCTGACAGGAACTGGGCAGGACTTTAGACACATTTGTGCACGTGCTTTTGCATTCCGTCCCAGGATTGGAGCTGGTAGCTATGCATTGTGGGGAAAGGGATGCCCATGATGACGGGTCGGGTTCCTATCTTGAAGATTACTTTTATCATCCCAGGACCTTACCAGCACTCGCTCCCCTATGGGTAAGCACATTTACTGATCATAGGCATCATCTGACTCTCCCAGCTTCCTGGTCTATACACCCTCTTGGACTGGCCGGTGACTTAGGCTGTGCTGAGGACGGGTCACTTTTTTCTTTTGGTGGTGCGCTTCAGCTGTCAGGTCTGATCTCTGGATTGGGGGTGCGGCCTGCACGCACTGCCAACTGGTATCAGTCACTGTGGCTCCAACTGGATCTGGTTTGGCCTTGGGTGCCCGATGGATGTTAGGGGCCTCGGGATGCAAATGCGCTAGTTTGCTAACTGAACACTACTAGATGTCGGACCCTGGGGGTCCTAGCAATTTCTGGGGGCATACAGCACTTAGCTGGGTGCTATCCATTCCACAAGGATGCCTGTAGCTCCACTATGCATCTGCTGATCTCTTCCTTTTCCTGTGTTTTGATGAGCAGTGAACTGTTTAGGTCTTCAGTCATAACTTTGCAGCCTTGGATGATTGTGGTGCACCAGGTTTCTGCCTCTTTTGGCAGATGGCTTGCTCAGCCTGTTCCTTAATCTCTTGATCCCACTGTCAGAGACTCTTTCTGAGATCCTACATTCTTTCCACAGCTCAGTATTCTGCTTGGCATATTGTACGACCTGCTGTATAAGCTCCTGGTACCTGGACTCCTTTGGGCATTTCAATCTGGAACCTGCTGACTCACCTCACAGGTGACAGCACTCTCCATGTATAGAGGCTCCTCTACTTGGGCATCTGGAACTCTGGATGGACCTCCTGAAGGTGCCGTGACAGCTCAATTGTGTTGTTGATTCTCTCCATCTCACTCCTAGTGTCCTCATACAGCTGGTGCTGAGCCCTTTGGATCTTGCTGCTCCTGGGGCACTCCACTCACATGGTTGCTAAACAGGCCTTCATGATTTCTTTGCCTGGGGCATGGTTCTGCCCTGCTCCACCTATCAATCCATGTGTCTTTGACCTCAGCTTCTTCTCTCTTCTTGGACAAGTGGGCTGGGCCTTTGCCTCATCTCTGCGACAAGTGCTGCCAGCTCCCATGCTTGACATGCCACAGGGCCAGCTACTCTTTCATAACATGGTGGGAGGCCACATCACATCTTCTCTTGTAGGCATCTTGGTGTGGGTAGCTTCAAGCTTTGGACTACTTAATGTTTCTTATCCTGCTCGAAGCACCAAGGTCTAGCAGGCCAGAAGTTACCCCACAATTTCAGGACAGGCCAGATGAATCTGGAAGGAGAGGAGGAATCTTACTCGGTGACCAAGATGCAAAATGGTTTATTTACCAGGGAAAATAAAAACAGGATAATAGTTTTCTAAAACACTACAGGGTAACTAAATAAACAATGAAACAATATAGAACAGGACCAAAATTGGTGAACCAAGAACAGGGGCTAACCCCTTAGTCCAAATCCTATATGCACTTGACCAAGATGATGAAACAACTGACGAAACAAGCTTGGCTTTCCTATGTGTCAGCTGATCAGCAGGTGGGCATTGACCCCACAAAGAACTCTTGCAAACAGTCCATAATGGGGCGTCCCCAGCTGAACAGAACAGAACACAAAGAGGAACACTGCTAGTTGGTAAGTGAGGATCTTGGTGATCCTCTGTGGCTCTGGGCAAGAAGCTGAAGACTTCTGGTTGGCAGATGGTTCGCTGGACATGGCAATGACCACTGGCAGGTCCCCGCACCCAGATGACCTTCCACCAAGAGCACTACTTGCAGTTTGATCTTCAGGTAGTTTCTACGGAGTGACATAGGTGCGTACACACTTATGGACGGCCAGCAAAATAAGAAAACAATGGCATGCATGGCGTTAACTGTGATCCCTCATGCTTGAGCCAGGGTGGCTCCTAAGCTGACTCACTAGCGAGACTCTACTTCACTAGTGACTCTCTACCACTTACCATTGCAGGACTGATGCTGGAACACTTGTGAGTAGACTTCACACAGGCTGACGCCACTGGAGGCGGTTCTGCTGCAGATGGCAGATGGGCTGGGGACTCGCCGGTCAGTGTTGGACTCTGAAGAAGCTGGTCCAGACAGAAAATCCAGTTGTATGTCAAGTACACTGGGGCTGAATTTGATCATTAGTCATAGTTGTAAGCAAACAATTCAGTTTTGGCAAACAATTCCGTTTTTCAAAAGGTGCAGTCTCTAGGGGTGCCAGATAGGCTACAGCAGAATTTGGGTCGGGAGGCTCAAACACCTCTAAGCAACTGCATGGTGACATAGGTCATAGGACCATCCCTCCCTCCCCTCCCCAGAGGGTACTGTACCTCTAAAGATGTCTCCACCCTGGCTCTCTCAGCAGTCATACCCTTTATTACCAATATTACCATTCCTATGCCCGAAGTCTATGGGACTCCTGGGCCTGGTCCCACCCTCCTTATGACTACCAATGAGGCTTTGCCCATCCCTACCCACTAATCAATATAGCTGAGGGCCTGCTGGGCCCTGCCAGTCAACCCTCCCACCTCTCAGGGCTTTTAGTCGTGGCACCCTCTCCTTTAGTCTGGGGACAAGCTGCTAACCAGCTCAGACTGTTCATCCCTGGAGACACTTCAAACAAGACAAAAGGAGGAAAGTAAAAGTAAATAAATTAAGTTGTGGTCTCTGACCACAGGTGAGTCTATCTCCTCTGGGGTGCTTGATCTCCTGCCCCTTAATTCCTCTCCCCTCAGGGCTGGCAGCTCCCTAAGGAGCCCACTGTGCCTCCCTGTCTTTATTGGGCGCTGTCCCTTTAATTTTTCTTTGGGCACTTTGCCCAACATTTCTGGAGAGATCCAGTATCCTCACTTTGCCTGCTCCCCTTCTGTACTTTGGGCTCGCACCTATGGCATGAGTTGAACAAAAGATTGGGCACTCGGCTCACTCACCGCCACAGCCCAGGACTCTAGCGCTGCTGGGGTGGGGGTCAGGAAACCTTGCTGGGAGCTGCTCTCACCTGGCTTCTCTCTGGCCTGCACAGCTGCTGGGGCAGAACTACAGGGTCCACTACAGGATCCAGGGCGCGTTTCCATTCAGACCAATTTCCTGATGCACCCTCTTCCATCTGCCGGTGCTTTCATTCTTCCTTGCCGTCGAGGCTCTGCCCAGGGAGGACAGGTCATGTCAGGGAGCTGCACTCCATCCAACCGACCCTGCTACTGCTGCCACCACTGCTGGACTGAAGCAGGAAGTGAGCAATGCCAGAGGAGCCACGGGCCAGATTAAGGTACCTTTTGTTTGTCCATGCTTCGCATCCTTCAGCCTCCACGCTGTGCCACTGACTGCCCCCTCTAGCCACTCCTGGCCATTTTGTAGGGCAGGGAAGGTTCTGTTTCTGGATAGGAGATTGGGCATAGCAAGCCCTGCAGGGAGGTTCTCCTGCCCATGCCCCTCCTTACGCCGAGTGGTGCAAAACTAAACAACGGGATTGGGTGCAATATGTGGAACTGCATGCGGGGACTAGAGAGGAAAAGAAAAAAATTTCCCATGTCGGGAAAGGTCCCTGTTTTGTTGTGCTTCTAACTTTGGGGCACTACAATACGCTTCTTAAACATACATGTCCCCCATGTAATGGAGTGAATTTATCATTTTGAATTTTAAAACACAAACCACATTTTAGTACTCTTAACTATTTACCTAATCTACTTGAAAACATTAATTGACTAGTCTACTGTAACATTTTTAACCTGCAGAACAAAATGAAACAAGAGGAGGGATGGACGACCTTAAGCTGCCTTTTGGGAGTAGTTCCTGCCTCTCCTTGTTGATCTGTCCATCTCTACTGACAGGAACCGGGCAGGACTTTAGATGCATTTGGTGCATGAGCTTTTGCCTTCTGTCCCGGACTTGGTGCTGGTAGCTATGCATTGTGGGGAAAGGGAGCCCATGATGACATATGGGTCGGGTTCACACCTTGAAGATGACTTTTATCATCCCTGGACCTTACTAGCACTCGCCCCCTTAAGGTAAGCGTGTTTCTGATCATAGGTGTCATCTGACTCTTTTGGCTTCTTGGTCTATATGCCCTCTTGGACTGGCTGGTGACTTAGGCTCTGCTGAAGGTGGGGTCCCTTTTTCTTTTGGTGGTGCAATTCAACTGCCTGGGTTGATCTCTAGATGGGGTTAGGGGTTGTGGCCTGCATGCCCTGCCAACTGTTATTAGTCACTGTGGCTCCAACTGGATCTGGTTTGACCTTGGGTGCCCAGTGGATGTTAGGGCCTTGGGATGCAAATGCTGGCTGGTTTGTTAACTGAACACTACTAGAATGTTGGACCCCAGGGGTCTTAGCAATTTCTGGGGCATGCAGCACTTAGCTAGGTGCCTCCTCCATCCACAAGGATGCCTGTAGCTCCACTATGCATCTGCTGAGCTCTTCCTTTTCCTGTGTTTTGATGAGCAGGAACGGTTTAGGTCTTCAGTCATAACTTCGCAGCCTTGGATGATTGTGGTGCACCAGGCTTCTGCCTCTTTTGGCAGAGGGCTTGCTCAGCCTGTTCCTTAATCTGTTGATCCCACTATCGGAAACTCTTTTGAGATCCCTACATTCTTTCCACAGCTCAGTATTCTGCTTGGTGTATTGTACGACCTGCTGTATAAGCTCCTGGTACCGAGGCTCCCCTTTGGCATTCCAGTCTGGAACCTGCTGACTCACCTCACAGGTGACAGCGCCGCCATATATACAGGCTCCTTCACTCGGGCATCTGGAACTCTGGATGGACCTCGTGGAGGTGTCACAACACCTCAGTTGTGTTGCTTGATACTCTTCATCTCACTCCTAGTGTCCTCATACAGCTGGTGCTGAGCCCTTTGGATCTCACTGCTCCTGGGGGTACTCTGCTCACATGGTTGCTAAACAGGCCCTCATGATTTCTTTGCCTTGGGGCATGGTTCTGCCCTGCTCCACCTATCAATCCATGTGTCTTTGACCTCAGCTTCTTCTCTCTTTCATGAGGAACTGGGGCTGGGCCCCTTGCCTCATCTCTGCATAAGTGCTGCCAGCTCCCATGCTTGATATGCCACGTGGGTCAGCTCTCTTTCATAACATGGTGGGAAGCCCACATCACATCTTCTTTTGCAGGCATCTTGGTGTAGGTAGCTTCAAGCTTTGGACTACTTAATGTTTCTTATCCTGCTCGCAGCACCAAGGTCTAGCAGGCCAGAAGTTACCCTAACAATTTCAGGACAGGCCAGATGAATCTGGAAGGAGAGGAGGAATCTTACCCAGTGACCAAGATGCAAGAGGTTTATTAACCAGGGACAATAAAAATAAGATAACAGTTTTCTAAAACTCTAGAGGGTAACAAAATAAAACAATTTAACAATACAAACAGGACCAACAATTGGTTGAACTGAGAACAGGGGTTAACCTTTTAGTCCAAGTCCCACGTGCACTTGGCCAAGATGATGAAACAAGTGACAAACCAAGCTTGGACTTTCCTATGTGTCAGCTGATGAGCAGGTGGGCATTAACCCCACAAAGCGCTTTTTGCAAACAGGACATAACAGAGCATCCCTCAGCTGAATAGAACACAAAGAGGAACACTGCTAGCTGGTCAATGAAGAACTTGGTGATCCTCTGCGGCTCCAGACAAGAAGCTGAAGACTTCTGGTTGGCAGGTGGTTTGCTGGATGATCTGCAGAAATGACCACTGGCAGGTTCCTAGCATCCAGATGACCTCCCAGCAAGAGCACTACTGGCAGTACAATCTTTGAGCAGCCTCTACAGAGTGACACGGTATGTGTGCACACTTACAGAAGGATGGCAAAATAAGAAAAACAATGGCATGCACAACGTTAACTGTGATCCCTCATGCTTGAGCTAGGGTGACTCCTAAGCTGACTCACTACTGGATACCTCACTAGCAGCTGTCTACCACTTACTGTCCCAGAAGTGATGCTGGAACACTTGTGGCAGGACCTCGACACAGGCTGATGTCACTGGAGGTGGTTCTGCTGCAGATTGCCAATAGGCTGAGGACTTCCTTGGGTCAGTGTTGGACTCTGAAGAAGCTGGTCTGGGCAGCAAAGGCGGTTGATGTCAAGTACACCGGACTGAATTGATCATTAGTCACAGTTGCAAGCAAAGAGTTTGGTTTTGGCAAACAATTTTTTTTTTCAAAGGGTGCAGTCTCTAGGGGCCTGGATAGGCTACCGCACAGTTTGGGTGGATGGGGCTTAGAACACCTCTATGCAACTGCGTGGGTGACTCAAGTTATAGGACCATACCTCCCTCTCCCCAGAGGGTACTGTACCTCTAAAGATGTCTCTACTTTGGCTGTCTCAGCAGTCACACCCCTTTATTACCAATATTACCATTCCTATGCCCGAGGCCTATGGACTCTTGGGCCTGGTCCCACCCTCCTTATGACTACCAATGAAGGCTTTGCCCATCCCTACCCACTAATCAATATGCATGAGGGCCTGGCCACTGGCCCTCGCAGCCAGCCCTCCCACCTCTCTGGGCTTTTAAGTCATGGCCCCTCTCCTTTAGTCTAGGGAGAAGCTGCTAACCAGCTCACACTGTTCATCCCCTGGAGACACTTCAAACAAGACAAAAGGAGGAAAGCAAAAGTAAATAAATAAGGTTGTGGGCTTTGACCACAGCTGGGTCTCTCTCCCATCTGGGGCAGTTGGTCCCCTGCCCTTTAATTCCTCTCCCGTTCCAGGGCTGGCAGCTCTAGGGAGCCCACTGCATCCCCCCACATCTTTACTAGGGTGCTGGCCCTTTCATTTTTCTCTGGGCACTTTGCCGGCATTCCTGGAGATCTCCAGTATCCCTGCTTTGCCTGCTCTTCTGTACTTTTGGGCTCTCGCCTTAAATTTCTCCCTTTTTCCCTCCCTCTGCCTGGCACTTATGGCAAGAGTTAAACAAAGATCAGGCGCTCGGCCCACTCACCAACACAGCCCAGGACTCTAGCACTGGTGGGGGCCAGAAACCTGGCCAGGGAGCTGTGCCCCAACTGGCTCCTCTGGCCTGCATAGCTACTGGGGCAGAACTCACAGGGTCCAAGGCATGTCTTTCCACCTGGACCAATTTCCTGATACACCCTTTGGTCTGTCGACGCTCCATTCCTCCCTTACTGATCGAGGCTCTGCTCAGGGAAGAAAGGTTGCATTGAGGAGTTGCACTCCATCTGACCGACCCTGCTACTGCTGCCACCACTGCCGGACCAAAGCAGGAGGGGGAAGATGCAGAGAAACCATGGACCAGATTCAGGTACCTTTTGTTTGTCCATGCTCCTTGTGTCCTCCACCCTCCACACTGTGCCACCGACTGCACCCTCTGGCTGCTCCCTGACCCTTTATAGGGCAGGAGAGGTTCTGGCTTCTGTCCAGGAGATTGGGCATAGCAAACCCTACAGGAGGGTCTCTTTGCCCAGGATTCCTCTCCTTAGTGCCGAACAGTGCAAACTAAACAAAGGGACTGAGTGGGTGTGTGGGACTGCAGGCGAGGGTGGGGGAGACTAGTGAGGAAAAGAAAAGGGGAAAAAGAAAATTGCCACATCGGGAAAGGGTCCCCATTTCCTTGTGCTTCTAACTTTGAGGCACTACATATGAAGTAAGTGAAATAACACTAAATCCTGAGGAAGGTGAAACTGTAGAGCAAATATATGAACATATGAAGAAGCCAGCAGAAGAAGGCCATTTGGTCTATCAAGTCTGCTTCATCTGCAGGGTCCACAGCTTGAGCTACTGTCCCACCTCTCATCCTCCCTACCCATGATCCTTACCTCTCCATATGCCTATCCCAGCCTCTCTTAAAGCTGCCCACTGTCTTCAACAAGATGACCTCTTCCGAAGTGCATTCCAAGTGTCCACCACCCTCTCTGTGAAGAAGTGCTTCCTGACCTCCCTCCTAAATGTCCCACTCTAATATGGGTTGCATTGATGAAACCGGCAGCAAAAAGCCACTTATCGGAGTTTGTTATAGAGCACCAGGACTAAATGCAATAGAAAGCAGCTTCTTAAATACACTTGAGAAAATAGACATGAGTGGGAGAACCTTAATACTAGATTTCAACCTACTAACCATTAAGTGGGATGAAAACAGGGAACAGCCAGTTTGAATAAAAGACTCTTGGAATTAATAATAAATAACAACATGGAAAAATATGTGAAACAAAATACCAGATGACACAACATCTTGATATTATATTAAGTAACACGAAGGATGAAATGTGCCAATGCAATGTCAGAGAGCCCTAGGAACAAGTGACCATACATGGCTGAATTTAACATTCTGGGAGGAAAACATACAAGCATAGGCACTACCATAGTTAAATGCTGGAACAAGGCAAATGCGAAGAAATGAGAACGTTCCTTAGAGGCTGGCACACAGAATTATCTAAATTATGTGTTCAAGGGACATGGGAATGAATAAAACAAAAATACTTTACTGTTCTAATAAGTACATACCAAACAGAACAAAATATAATACAAATGGTAAAGTACCCTTATGGTTCAAAAAAAGAATACAAAACTAATAAAGAAAAAGAAAACAGTATATGGTAAATACAGGAAAGACCCTTCTCCCAAAACTAGAACACATTTTAAAACATAGCAGGGAATACAAAAAGCTATTGTCAGATAAAACATGAAGAATTAGGAATAGCTAATAAAATTAAAGATTAAAAAGAACTAACAGGATAGGGCCACTAAAAGAAGACAATATAATTATTAGTGAGGAAAAATCAGATGGCAAAATTAAAATTACATAAATAGACATTTTTAAGTACACAACAACCTAAAGGGGAACAAAATAAAAACAAAGAAATATTCAAAGCCAATCTAAATCCAAATATTATCTTATTTGATGAAAAAAATCTCATAAGAAGGCTAAATAAACTAAAATTAAATAAGTCACCAGGACCTGATGGGTTACAGCCATGAATCTTAAAAGAATTAGCAAATGAGATCACAGGCCTTGTAAACTGTATAATGTACTCTCCGGACGTGCTTGAAAATAGGCAGGTTTTTGTCTAATGCACCTACCTGGTCAGCAAATGCTAATAAATAAATAAATAAAATCATTAGATGAAGGTGAGGTACCCAACGACTGGAAATCAGCCAGTGTGTTACCTATCTTTAA
Source organism: Neoceratodus forsteri (assembly GCA_016271365.2). Lineage (NCBI taxonomy): Eukaryota > Metazoa > Chordata > Ceratodontiformes > Ceratodontidae > Neoceratodus > Neoceratodus forsteri. The sequence goes on along the minus strand of CM028129.1, from coordinate 244,366,723 downwards.
AAGGGACCAAAACTGAATGTAAAAACTATAGACCTAGAAGTCTTACATGTATAATAAGTAAAATTATGGAAAAATATATAAAGAAAAACCTAACCAGACACCTACAATATAATGGATACATAAACCTAACACAGCATGGATTTACACTGGGAAGATCATGTCAAACTAGCCTTCTACATTTCTACAAACAAGTTAGCAGAACATTGGAGGTAGGGTTACCAGTGGACATGTTACCTGGATTTCTAAGGTGTGTGATCTTGTGCTACACATGGGACTAATAGATAGGTTGTATGACTTTGGGATAGACCCAGAAGTAGTGAAGTGGATTACATCTTGGCTAGCGAGTAGGAAGCAATGGGTGTGCATCACAGGCCATATGTCTGATTGGGGAGAGGTGACAAGTGGGGTGCCACAGGGCTCATTGTTGGGCCTGTCTGTTCATATTTATAACCACCCTGCAAACTCAAAAACTGTTGGATGACCAAATTTGCAAACAACAGTAAGACTGGAGCAATTTTACCAGTTGTGAGTATGATATCATAAACCTTCAAATGAACTTAGACCAAATATACAGGTGGACTCAGGAAAGCAAAATAAAATTTAACACTGACAAGTGCTATGTAATACACTTTGCAAAAATAATAAAATGCAAAATATTCATTAAATAACAATATCTTGAAATCATCAAAAGTGGAAAGAGATCTGGGAGTATTTGTCTCAAACAGCTTCACATTCAAACAAAAAGTATCAGCCGCCCGGTGGCGAGAAGGTTGAGACGCTGGACACCGTGACCAAACATGTCAAAATCCGGCTCAGGGGAATGGACCTGGGTTGCTGGGGGGCTGGGACGGAGGAGAGGATTGAGCATCTGAAGACAGCCTCCTTCCCGGAGGAGGCTGGAGGACAAGAACCACTGCAGCACTGGCTTCTGGTGGTGGCTGGGGTGATGGTGCACGGTAGCATGAAAAGTGGGGGATGGCAGGGCAGACGTCAGATGTGCAACATGTGGGTGCTGCTACTACGTCTCTAAACATCATCCCATGCACTGCCGACAACGAGAAGAGAGGGAGGAGAAAAGAGGAGAAAAAAATCCTCCAGCACACATGAGGCCTCAGCCCACTGGCGCCACACCAGACACATCAGGATTCTACCTCCAGCCCAGCTCACCAGGAAGGCCCCAGTGTGCAGGGTATGTACCTGCTGGATAGAGACCTGGGTTGTATGAGGGGAAGGAGGTCGAGAATGAAAGCTGCGGCCGGTGGGGTACTGAGATTGAAGGCTGATGGGGAACCATAGGTGCACCCCAGCCGAGGAGGTAAGGAGTACAAATAATAAAAACAAACAAAAAACTAAGGAAAGGGGTGAATTTTGTTAAGCATTCACCTGTGTCAGACCAAGAGGGTAGTTACCAACTTTGTCAGGCACCCTAGATGGAAAGAAAATTTTACTGTGCAACATCTATGCCCCAAATACTGGCTAGGAGGATTTTTATCACTCTATATATAATTTATTAGGTAATTTTCCTAGAATATATCATATCATTCTGGGTGGGATTGTAATCTAATACCTGACCCCATGCTTGACAGATCACCTAACAGATCCATACAGCTAGAAGCAAAGGCAAGGACTGCCCTTTGAAACTCATCATGGAACTTAAATTGTCAGATGCTTGGCAGTTGGTTCAACCCAAGGAAGAGATTTTACTTTTTTCAAATAGGCACAAATCCTATAGTAGGATAGATTACCTGTATATCCTGCTCTCGAATGGTCTGACAAAATGTATCTCCAGGGCCGATATAAGTAACATTACTATTTCTGATCACGCCCTGTGCTGATTAACATGGAATGGGGGAGAGGGAGAGAAACAGCATAGATGGCATCTTAACACAAATCTACTTAAGCAGGTTAGCAAGAGGAAAAGGAAGAGGAGACCATTATGGTTTTCCAAAGAGGTAGCAAAGAAAGTGAAAGCCAAAAGATTGCATTCAGGCAATACAAAAGACACAGGCAGAAGGGATAGGGAGAAGTACCAGGAGAAACAAAGGGAGGCAGGGAAGTCAGTAAGGGAAGCCAAAGCTCAGACAGAAGAACACATTGCAAAATCAGTGGGTAAGGGGACAAAACCTTTACAGGTACATAAGGAAAAAAGAAAGACAAAGGAGGGATAGTGAGACTGAAGGGGAGGATGGGAGCCACAGGAGGATGACAACAATAAAGCTGACATATTGAACAGGTATTTCTGCTCAGTCTTTACTAAGGAAGAGGGGGTAATGGGTCTGAAGGGAGCACAAGGGTGAGAATGGTGCAGAATGGACACAAGTCCCTTTACACGAGAAAGGGTCTTGAAGGAACTGGAAGCACAGAGCTGATAAAGCAATGGGCCAGATGGGTGCACCCCAGGTCCTTAAAGAACTAAGAGAGGTGGTGGCTGAACTCTGCTATCCTGTTCAGCCAATCACTGGAAACAGGAGGTACCCAAAGACTGGAGGACAGCAGATGTAGTCCCCTTATACAAAAGTGGGAACAAAGAGGAAGCAGGGAACTACAGACCAGTCAGCCTCACCGGTAGTGGGAAAGATCATGGAAGCACTACTGAAGGAGAGATTGGTGGAACATCTGGTTGTCATTGGACCACAGGACCCAAGGCAGCATGGTTTCACCAGGGGAGGCCGCGTCAGACCAACCTCATTGAATTTTTGACTGGGTGACTAGGGAGGTGGATCAGGGAGGGCAGTGGACATGGCCTATCTGGACTTCAGCAAGGCCTTTGACACTGTGCTACATAGAAGACTATTACACAAACTGGGAATATGGGTGTGGGCAGGACAGTAGTGTGGTGGGTAGGTAACTGGCTGGGTGGCAGGACACAGAGGTGGTGGTAAATGGCTGTCACTCCACAGAGGGAAGAGTAACCAGTGGGGTACCACAGGATCAGTGCTGGGACCGGTCCTATTCAACATCTTCATCAGTGACATTGCACAGGATCTAGAAGGCAGAATTTCACTGTTCGCTGATGACACAAAGCTCTGTAACAGAGTAGACACACCAGAGGGTGTAGACAGAATGAAGGACCTGCAGAAACTTGAAGAATGGTCAAGGGTTTGCAGTTGAAATTCAATGCAAAGAAGTGCAAGATAATGCATATGGGGCACAAAACCCTGGCACAATATATCAGTTGGGGGTGAGGATATAGCATGCACCAAGCAGGAAAGGGATCTTGGGTTGTCATCTCTGATGACCTCAAGGTAGGGAAACAGTGTGACAAGGCATCAGGTAAAGCAAATAGGATGCTGGGATGTATAGGCAGGGGCATCACCAGCAGGAAAAGGAGGTCATAATTCCGCTTATACAAGACACTAGTGAGGCCCACACCTGAGTACAGTGTACAGTTCTGGGAGACCATACCCACGTAAGGACATAGACAGGGTAGAGAAGGTTCAGAGGAGGGAACAAAGATGGTGCATGGGTTGCATCACAAGTCCTATGAAGACAGATTGAAGGAACTGAACATGTACTCCTGGAGGAGAGGAGGGAGAGGGATATGATAGAGACATACAAGTATCTTACAGGGAGGAACAGGTGCAGGAAAACACTATTTTTAAGCTGAAAAAGATGTTTCAGGACTAGAGGGCATGGGATGAAGTTGGAGGAGGACGATTCAGAGGAAACATGAGAAAGAATTTTTCACAGAACGGTGGTGGATAAGTGAACACCTGCCAGAGGAAGTGGTGGGGGCTAAACAATCATGGGATTTAAGAATGCATGGGATAGACATAAAGGAATTCTAGAGGGCAGGGGTAAGGGAAACAGACTTCTAGGAAAACAAACTGAACTTACAAGCTCAAATGGCAGACTAGGTGGGCCATAGGCCTTATCTGCCGACACTGTCAATGTATCTATGTACTGAATCACAAAGATTTTGCTAAAGATCTTGACAAACAGACAGAATAATTTTTGAACTAAACGATAATGGGGGAGTGCCCCAGACTATAGTATGGGAAACATACAAGGCTTTCATTAAGAGGTGTGATTATAGCCTTTGCATCCAGAAAGAAAAGGGAAAGGCAGAATGATCTTGTGAAGGCAGAGAAGGAGCTTAAAAATCTTGAGGAGGTCCAAAGGGCAAAAATACCTTCAGGGATTTACTATGGAAAATATCATTACTTAAGTATGAAATAAATACAATGTTGTCAGCAAGGGCAGAATATGCACTCTTTAGAACCAAGCAAAAGTACTGGAAGCTGGGAAAAAGCAGGAGATTACTGGCTCTAAGGTTAAAAGCATACAGCAACAAAACATTATCCTGGGTATTAGAAGCAAGTCTGGAAGATAGTAACAAAGAAATAAATAAGGAATTTCTTTCTTTATATAAAAGATATGACTTGGTGAAAGAAACCCAAACAATACACAGATGAGCTACTTAATAACCTTAAATTACCAATCCTACACATGCAGGATTGTTTATCCTTGAAAAGAGATATCATTACAGATCGAGAGGTCGCCTTTACAAGCGTTGTTAACTGGTAAACTCTGGGCCTTGATGGCCTCACCTGGTGAGTTTTACAAGACTCTATTGCCCACGCTATTCCCAGGTTGTACTTTGTCATTCAAGCAATGAAGAGCTAGGTTCCTCCCCTGCACAATGCAAGAAACATTTATCATTGTAATTCCAAAGAAAGATAAAGACCCACTGGACTGCTCGAGCTATAGGCCCATTTCCTGCTCTAAATTCAGACTATAAAATACTAACTACAATCCTAGCAAAAGGAATTCAGCTAATTCTTATGAAACTGGTAGGGAACAGGTTGGCTTTGTTCAGAACAGATCTAGTGCAGACTGTCTGCACCGATTGTTTAATATCATATGGTGGTCCAATAAAAATAGGAAACCCTATCTATTCCTCTCATTAGATATTTTTGACGATTTGACTCATTACAATGGGGATATTTACTAAAGTCACTTAAGGAATTTGGATTTGTTGAAGGTTTCCTATCATGGATCTCTGTAAGTAATAGTACCAACAGGGTGGGCATTATTGGGATATGGACCGCCCAGAGGCGTAATAGAGGCCTGACGCTGGAGGTGGAGGGCCTTATAGCCCTGGAATGTCCGTTATATCCTATAACCCACTCACCCTGGAGGGTATTATTACACTTAGATAATGGGTTGTATGTTTGTTTATTTTTTAAATATAGCAAGGTAAAACTATATATTTAATAAAAATACAGAACAAAAAATGTAAATTTGTACTAAAGTAGTGCCTGTAGTATTGGAGTCACCACTGAGGGCGTAGCTTTATAAAAATATTTTATTTTATATGCGATTGTGATGACTGTTCCCCTTAGACACACACACACACACACATCAATATGGAACAGTTCCTTGTACTTTCTTTAATCAGCATCTGTTAGAAGACAGCAAAGATAGCGTGCTGAGAGGTAAATTTAGGGCTTTGAAAAGAGCCAGTGACCGGAGATACGTGTCTGAAAGCGCACTGCCACTTGACACCGGCATGAATAGAAGTAGGTTTGTAAATGAAAGTACATTAGTTTAAAAAAAGAATGTTTTTGTGTATTGTTTGGGGGTTTGCAGGAAAGTGTGGCTTAACTAAGGAAGAGCGATAAGACGGGTGAGCGTATCTCTTTTGAGGAATCGCGGTTGTTGCTTGCAGTCGCTTTTCCTGTTCCGTTTTCTTTTAATGAATGAAAGAGGAAGTAGGTTGTATTTTGGTGATGGGTTGCTGTATTTAGGAGGAAGATGTCCATCTGTTGTTTCTTTTGCTGGACTGGTTTGTGTGTTGAGGTCAATCTCGTAAACGAGTGGGGGAGACATGGCAGTTGCTAGATTTACATTGGTTTCAGCATTCAGGGTTGCCCCAGGATTTCCTAGGTAATGGGGCATCTCCAAGCGCACTGCTTGAAGCGGCCATTGTTAAGAAATAACGGCCCTGGTGGCAGGCTGTTTCAGCCAATTAGGATGCGAGTTTCACTTTAGATATCTAAGATATATTAAAACCATCAGCACAGATAATACCTAACGGAACATTATCATCCCAATTCAATTTACATAGTGGTACCAGGCAAAGATGCCCTTATCTCCGCACTTTTATTTTAGCATTTGAGCGGCTGATACAAACGATTAACAATAGTCCTGAGATACAAGTTGTAAAACAGGTAAAATAAATCACAAAGTTTTGACATTTGCTAATGATTTGTTATTAACACTCACAACCGCTTATTATTGTAAGAAGGTGCAAGACTTACTTAAAAGGTTTGCCGTGTATCTGACCTAGTAATCAACTGGAAGAAAACTCAAGTGCTGCATGCCTATATCTTACCAGCAGTTCAAAATGATTTAGAAAAGGAGGGCATGGCCCGCCAAGCTTACAGCAGCTTCTCAGTGGAGCTCATGCACAACAGCCTAATTTATCAACTTTCAGAAAATATTCTTTGCAATGCTACAGGCTACTGTCATCATTATAAGACCCCGACCCCGCCTTTCTGCAAACGACAGGTGGTATGCTGTTGAAGCTGACAGCAGTACCTGGTGGGGACTGTCTGGGAGGACTAGGTTACTCGCACAGGGGGCCTAGGTTTGGCTAATCTCTGCACTGGGGCACCCAAGTAACCGAACACAGGAAGCAAGAACTGTAATGTCCAATACCAGAAATGGGATTCTAAAGTGTGGCTTTTATTCACATCCAAACTGAACAAACAAAGCATAGATGGACCTCACAGGGCTACATTCCTGGTAATGCAGATAAGAGCAACAGAACACTTCTTCACTATTTCAGCCCTCAGGCTCTGAACCCACCAGGCACACAGCCCGGACTTGCATGCAGCTTTGGGTACACAGCCCGACTTGTACACTACTTGGGTTTTTCCCCATGACCTGCTCCCCGCTGGCTACTTGATTGCGGTCCATATGGCAGTGAACCAGTTTTCCTGTTGGTGGCTCCCCAAACCACCTTCGACTCCTAAGGGAAATTTTCCTTCCAATCCCACGCCTGGGTACTTCCCTCATCACTGGCCAAGTGCATGAGGCAAAGTAGAAATCCACAGAGCAAATCCGTAGAGGTGGACCTGGTTACTAAAGATGGGGGTCTCCCACCTCCAGCTCCCACAATCCATACCCGCCATTTCTCTGACACTAAACAATTCCTTTTGAAAGCTTGGCAGTGTAGATTACAGGGTAGACGTATATCACATCTCCTCTATATGTCTTGACTTTCCCTTGTGCTGGACTTGAACATACTTTTACTTTGGCTAAGCTTATTACTCTAGGCCTCCCACTACTTCAGCAGTCCAATCCCCACTTTAACACAGTTCAGGTGAAACATGGGCCCTTTGGAAAGAGCAGAACTCACCCTTTGGTTGCAGGTGCCCCACAGGCGAATCTTGAAATCTTCTTGTACCCACACACATGGAAAAATAAGGCAGCTTCTTCTCTAGCAGTAGCAGGGGTTTGCCAGTGGAATAGCATGCAAACCTTCCACCCCCATCCCCTGAGGAATGGGGCACAGAGACCCGTATCAGTGATCTCCACCACTTAAAGAACAGCTTACTGTGTTCCTCTTAGGCGGAAACACGACCTTTCCCTAGAAGTAGCTCTATTTCAGAGCTGAGGCTTCAAGAGCCTGTGCACAGAACTGCTGTGCTCCTCTCACAACAATCTCCAACTCCAGACTGAACACTGACTGACTGTTCAAAACTCCCAACATTCTATTCTAACTCCCTTCTGCAGATTCCAATGTGGCTCATGCAGCGATAGTTCTATGGTGATGTCATCCCTCAGTCTCAGCTGAGACTGAGAACAGAGGAGACAGTGTGAAATCCATTTAACTGGAATTCTCATGCTGCCTTCCTTGCCTACCACTAGGTCTTACTGGGATTCTAGTAACCCCGGTAACAGTGGGGTTACACTGCTTCTGACCAGGAAAATGACTGTCCGCAGTCATTATTTACCCAGCTTAGCCATCCCACCCTATGTGCTACCTGTGGAGGGGGGGTGATCAGGCCCCTCCTACCATGTGCGAGCACAGGCAGGCAACACTAAGGGCCTAGAGGCCTTTAGCTAACATATCAGCCTCTACTCTACCCACTTACTATGGATGCCTAGTGGCTCTGGTAGAACTGTCCAGAGCATAGCCCTAATAGCTCAGCACTGCAGTCCCTATGGCCATTCAGAACCACATCCTGTCTATCCCCCCAGCCCTCTAGGGAAAATCTGTCTGCCTCTAACTTAACACCCCAAAACAAAAACAACCGGGGCCTCCCGACCTTGGGCACCCTGCAACCACACACCAAGAAACTAATACTATACCATTACATTACATTACTGCCTCCCTACCCCACAATCACACCTGTGGAAGGAAACGAGTACTACAGTAACAACAACAATAACAACCACAGTACTTTAAATTACTACACACTGAAGTACTATTTAGGAACTCCGATGAGCCCCTCCTCCTCTTCTTGTCTTCTTCTGTCTTTCAGGAACACCTGCAAGAAAAAGAAAGACACCACACACCCTAATCTGCATACACAGTCTATCTAAACCCCTACCATCAAAACACTGAAGAATCCCAAAATAATTTTTTAGAAAAGGTAGAAAACAGTATATACACTAGAAAACAGTAGAAAACAATGACATTATTTACATACACATTTGGGGATGGAGTGCCCTAAAAGTCCCATCTAGTGACCACAGTGCCCAGGCTAGTCCATTAAAGAGTCTTCCTGGGCCACAGCCTGGTGAAGCACAGTTCTAGCAGGCCAAAGTCCCGAAGGGAGAGTCTTTGAGGACAGTTCACACATTCTGGAGTCTGTTAGTGTAGGGTGTGTACTGCAATGTCATAAGACTAGAAAAGTTTGGACTTACCAACCCCTTGTAGAATAAACACTGGCACCGACCTGCTCCTCTTCCGAAGACTCTCCCTGGCAGCATTCTTCCGATACAGCTGGGCGGACATCTTCTGGGAACTACAGGAGGGCACATTGGTAACTGCTGGGCTGATGTCATCTCTGGAGATGGAACCTTAGAACAGGAACAAAAGGAAAACAGTTGGTCTGACGTCATCCGATTACAGGGCCATTGCAGAGTTTTATGGGGGTTCTTTTGCAATGAGTGGTATATTTCACACAGTTCATCATGCAAAATCATATTTAAAAAGCTGTGTCTGGGAGCAGCGAGGCAGAATCTATGGGTACTAGATGCTCTGTGGTGCATTTTCTTGCTTATTCTGCTAATCGTTACAGACGGATAACGGGATAGGCCTGACAAACAAAACCTAACTTAAGAGCCAGGTGGAATATACTATCATTTCCTTCACACAGACACTCAAGATTACTTACAGTACTAAAAATAAAGACAGACCAACTGTGCCTTACAGTTTAAAAAGCCAATTTGACTGGATTTCAAACTTGTATCATCATCGACAAATATTTTTTTTCATCAAAATTCCAGGGCATCAGGTAGTAAATAAAAATCTAATAAGCTTAGCCACAGTGTGGTGTTTCTGCAGCTGATGCTGCACTTACTGAGGGGCTCGCTAGGAGTTTCCTTTAAATAAGATTTGACTGATTAAGTGAGCATCACCTACTGTAAGTAATCTGATGTGTAAACATAGGTTTATGGTGCACTGAGTGCACCATAAACCAATGTTTGTATGTCCTGAGTGAAACAATACAGAAACAGTGCAGTCTACTGAGTACAGAAAATCACAGTCCCTGTGTGCATTCTTGAGTCTAACTCAGCTGTATAAAACACATGAAAGCTGCATTCTGCGAGGTGCATTTTGCAAATAAGTCTACAACCATGTCAATGTCTACATTAAAGTCACTGTTATGTGCATTAGTGCAAGAGCACTCAGTCGCTGCTGTCCCATTGTTGAACGAAGGTAAGTACTTAACCTCGAGGGTACTAGCACTTCGCTCACATTCACAAGAAGTCACTGGTAAAGTAGCAAATATCTTCAGCAGCATATAAATGTTCGAAACATATCACTGTCACAGATTTTGATACTCTGTGCAACTATTTGGCATGTCTTTAACATTACTGTATCTGTTACAACAGCTGACTTTCCAGTGAAAAGTTCCTCTTGAAACAATTCTGGAGAGGTCATCACTGTAAGCTTCAAGAAGTTGATCTACATTTGAAGTTCCACATTTGCAGAGCACAGGACTGAAGGGACCAGATGCATAATTTTACTCACTGTGATGGATAAACCTGAAAGAAGAAGAGAAGACAATCAGGAATGAATAACTGACAGTTTTGCTCTGATTTATGAAATATCCCACCTAATCTAATGCCCCTACCCTCTGCACTGTATGCTGTTCTGTTTTGTATAATGTCTACCTGTCTTACTGAACTATTACCATGTACTTCAAATTAATACAACATACACCCAACAATGACTCTGTAGTTACTTATGACTATGCACTTAGCACTCCTGTTAAAATTATGTACCACTCCATCTTAATGAATTATTTACATGGCTCCCAGAGACTGTCTGCATCCTATATTGGTAGTATTTAAGGCCTTAAATTGTGTATCCATTTCTTGCATCTTATTTGCACCTGTATGTACTGATTTTTCTGTATTCTTCAAAACGCTGAGTTATGTAGTTTGACCACACAGTAAAGCGTGCTTCAGTTGTCTTGTTTTGTTGTGGCACTGTATTGTACTTTTCTTGCTGATGTGTAATGTCTGCCACACTTGTGAGCCATATTGTAACTGAACTGTTCCGTATCAGTCTGCTTACCCTGTTAAAAAAGTCATAAGTAGAAGAAACTTTTAATTACCAGTAAACTGTGCCTCAAGTTCAGAAGTAATGTGATCTATAAATGGGATAGCCAGGTTTCGTAGATAATATTCCTCCATTGTCTGAGCTGGTACATTAGCTCTGTGCTGCTGTCTCCAGCCATCCTTGGTCTACAAGGTTCAACTTCCAGCTTTTCTGCCAGTCTGATGCTCAGTGTATATATTTTGCTGAAAGCCACCTGCACATCTTCTCAAGAGCAGCATATGTTTGCTTCACATCAGATACCTATGGAAATGACAAATAGTTAAATAGTGACTGTTTTCTATAATGAAAAGCAGAAAAGCATGTGCTGAAGTGAGGATGTGCTCCTTAGGTCATTCTAAAATGTAAAACATCCTCAAGCTTGTACTGCTACAGTAGTTAGAATTGAATACTGCTCACCATTGAATATGCATTGATAATGTCATTTGTGGTACTTTGAAGTTTCACAGAAACGCCATGCAGATGTGACAATGTTGAATATATGGTCGTTAAATTAATGATAAAGTCAAAGGTGGTTAGAGTATGAAGAGTCTGCATGCATTAGTTTTGTCTTCGGTCCCAGTTGCTTCTGGTAAATGATTCATCGTATTGTTCTGCATGATGGCCATGTGCTATTACTTCCATGGCAGTCACCATGTAAACACATGCCTGGTAAAATGTCGAAGCTCTCATCGCATTCTGCCCATCTGGTGTGCACAAATTTAATAATGGTTTCCGCGATTTTGCTCCTTCAACATGTTTGCTTATAATGCATTTCAGTAATCCTCTCTTTGGGCTGTGGTTAAAAACATGCAAATTTCCTTCATTTTATCCAATGTGTTATGACTGTAGGGACTTGGCAAGAATGCACAATAACAAGAATCTAGGCAATGTCCACCGCAGTGGACATATGTTGCTAAAGGTGCATGCTGTTTAATCCGAGCCTGTACTCCAACTCTGTCACTTGACATTGCAGCAGCACCGCCATACCCCTGGCCTCTAATGTTCTTTAGATTCAGTCCACCTTTCTCAAAGGCACGGATGATTTCATTTGCAATTGCAACACCCGTTGTAACTTTTAGATCAACAAATTCTATAAATTCCTCTCTAATGTTATTGTTCTTGTCTCACATATCTAATAACTAAAGGCATCTGTTCGTGGTTATGGCATGTTACCTCGTCAGCCAGTACTAGCAAAGTACTGTGCTTCCTGTACTTCATGGAGTATGTGCTTCTGAATAATCTGTAGCCTAATCCCTTCAATAATCTCATTTTATGCATATAGGGAACATATAATGTACTTGACTTAGTTTGTTTTCAATCTGTTTTTCCGCCATGCTTCAATATGTTGCTTCAGAATTGTATCAGATTCTCCAAGAAGCTGCAGTAGTGCAACGAAATTTCCATGATTGCCACAGTCCGATAATCTCTCATTGCTACCCCTTAAAGCAATGCATTGTCTTCCACAGTATAATACTGCCTTGGCTATTAGTTTAAGTATATGACGATTCTGGGAAATGTTTTCCAACCTTCGCTGATCGAGAATAACAGGAATACTGTTCTCGGGCTTTCCATTTGTATTCTGAATGCATCAGCTGCCTGTAAGGCTAATCTGTGATATGGTTTGATGGCATGTCCACTTAAGGTGTCTGATATTTTGTCCATGTTGTAAATGGTTTGTTCACTAGAATCCCTTGTCATCCCATTTATGAACAAACAATGCGCACGGGGGCAAAACACTCCATCAAGTTTCGGACTGTACACTAGCCACTTGTACATAGTCAGCCACTTGCTACCATTGGAATCCACGGTTACACCCATTCGTGTACATCGACGGATATAAATAGTCACTGCTTGGCTTGAAGTGGTTCCTCAATAAGTGGTATTTCTGGCCACTGGATAGTGTTGCTAATATTTTGCCTATTTCTGATGTACACCTTGTTGCATTAATGACGCTTCCAATGTCCTCATTACATATGCATCATAGTCACCTGAAAAGAAGAAGAGCAATAATTACTATCAATTGTTGGAAACAAAGTAAACACATTGGTGATGTCTACTGCCTACTACATGCACACAGTGGCAATTTATTCCAAGCATGGCTTTTAACAGAAGTTGTCAGCTAAGCAAAATATGCAGCACGTCGTGGCTTGTGTTATAAAGTCAGTTTTGTGTATTTTACCATTCTGTTTTGTATTTCTGCACGTGGAAAGAACCATAGTTTGGCCCCTCATGGCAGTCAGCAATTCCTTCAACTTCAAGGTGGATTGAATGTCCACCACACACTGAAGCATGAAAGATCAGGAGCTGTGTGTGATGCCCTTATTCAGCTTCCATAAAGCAGAGTTAGCACATGCCAACCAGTAAATAAACTTCAAAACATGCAAGGTCGGATACAGGTAGGAAATAGCTGAATCATTGCTGTATCATCATCTATTGAACTAAGAGATGCAATGGTAATGGTGGGTGGGATAATATCCACCCCAGGAAGGTAATCAGTGGAGACCCTCAGGGTTCAGTATTGGGGCCACTCTTGTTCAATGCCTATGTCTCAGATATAGGAGGGAGTTAGAAATAGGTTGAGTCTTTCTGCAGATGAATCAAAATTGGGAGCACTGGTGGATAGTGAGGAAGCAGGAGACAGTCCATGGAGATCTGGATGAGCTTGGGCTTTACTCAATGGAGGAGAGGAGGGATGGGGACATGATAGAGGTTTTGAAGTATGTAAAGGGAATAATTTGGAGTGGAACCAGGGAGTTGTTTAGGCTGAAGAAGGGGAGTGACCAGGGCCATGAGTGGAAGTTGGAGGGGAAATTTCAGGGGGAATGTAGGAAGCATTTTTAACTGAGAGGGTGGTGGAACCATGGAATGCGCCCAGGGAGACTGGTGGAGGAAGGCACAGTGGATGGTTTTAAGAAGGAGAGGGACAGGTACAAGTGAAAACTGAAAGTAAAGAAGACCTCTTGGGGCTGGGGTGTAAGGCGAGCAACAACTAGGTTGCTGGCTTTGAGCAGGCAAGACAGACCATTTGGCATATTATGCTGGCTCTTAGTATGTTAACAGAAATTTTGTTACTTACTGTGGAGAATATTCATTTCTCAGTTCTTCAGGGTAATTTGAAGACTCTGCACTGCTGCAGTTATCGTGAAGGTCAGCGACAGTTTCATTGTCTTCAACTTGGCCAGAAACTGTTGGTTGATCAGCATCCATAGGAAGTATAGCATGGTCTGAGATATTGCCTCAGTAGGAATAATCTGGGTATTTATTTCTTCATCCCTTCCTTCAGCTTCTGAACTGTGGCCAACAATCTCACAAGGTGGAAGAGAGTCAGGCTCCTCACAGTGTCTTTTTTCCTGTTTCAAAAGCATATCAAGGAGTGAGGCAAAGGTAACTTGGTGGCAAAGTTACCATCTCCCTTTCCAAACCATAACAGTATTAAACAGGAAGCTCCTTACCTCTTGGGAACTCATCCATGCTGTCTCCTTGCAGTCTTTTCTTGTCTGGCCCCACAGAAAGGGAATGGCCACACAATTTGCCCCAATGGGTTGCTCACAAGATCACTCTCCCACTTCCTGATCCGCTAAGCATCCCCTGCGTTCTTTGACATTTTTATAGCAGAGCATGGTCTGTGCTCCTTTTCAATGAAGCGCCTTTCTCCACTTTCCTGATTATGCATCAGGTTCTGCATCTAGTGATGGTATACTCCAACTAACAAGAACTGTAATTATAAAAGGTTCTCAGAAATGCTGCAATCTGATTGGCTGTTAGATTCCAACAGCCTTACAGTAATCCATGTTACACTGTCATGTACAGCCTGCTCATCATGGCACATGGATTCTTCCTGTCAGTATTCCATCCTCTAGCACTGCTGAATGACTGGAATGCTGCATTCTGATTTTGAACCAGAATTCTTAAACTGTTGGTTGAAGAACTATTTTATTAAAAGTCTCCCTCTAAATGAGGAACACATTCAAAAGTATTCTTTTAGCACTCTTCTTTTAAATGTTTTTTGTAATAGCAGTGAGCACTCCCAGGAGTTAGATTAACTGTCAGTTAATCACCCCTAGGGCAATATGGCACTCAGCTGTGCCTCGTGCCACATTACACCCTAGTGGGTGATTAACACACTGTCAATCTAACCCTGGTCATGCCTTATTGCTTAATTAGTTGACTTCTACTATCACCAAGTACCAAAACCTTACATAACATACAATCCGAAAATCAATTTGTAAAACATGCAGTTTTGGAATTGAGTGCATCCCACACTCATGACTCAGTGGTGGGAAAGATCATGGAGACACTGTGCTGAAAGAAAGGATGGTGGCACATATGGAATCAGCGGTGCTCAGGATCTGAGGCAACATGGACTCACAGCAGGATGGTCATCTCTCAGTAGGATTTTTGATTGGGGGTCCAGTGGGGTCCGAGACTGGCTATGAAAACAAAAGGGGTCTGGAACCGAAAAGTGAGTCTTCGTAAATTTCCAGGGTCCCATTCAAATACATGGTAGCCGCCCTTGTGCCAGCACTGTTTTTACTATATTATTCTGCAGAAAGCTCCATTAATTTCTGTTGGGGCATTTTAATCTACATTTTGTTTCAGAAAGTGTATTCAACAATTGTGGCCACTGCTAAAGTAACAATGGCTTAGTTATTTGAGCAGTGGCTGTAATATGTTATAACTCCCTGGGCCTCTGTAACATAAAAATTCCCTAAAGTTTAGTGACTCCCAGGGCTTGGTGGCTGAGTGTCCTGGGTATTTTGTGAAAAAAGACTAAGTGTCCCAACGCAAAATGTGCGAAGGATGCGGGTGCCTGCGCGAGAGCCCTTTAGTTAGATTTAGAGTTAGCTGTACTAGCCCTGGTCAATGTACACTAGTTAAACACTTGACCCCTGTATTATTAAGGTTTCCCATGGCAGACTCAAGTCAATGCAAAACAGATTAAAGCTGGAATAATCAAACGATGGCCACTTACAGATGCAACGCTAACCTTATCCAAGGTTAGTGCTGGTCACCTTGTTCATTCCGAAACTATATCATTCTTATAGAGAGGTAATGCATACATCAACAAAAGTCCATGCATCCCTCCCCATTGGCAATGCAGTATTTCATAAGGAGTGGGTGTCTCTTGGTATTCACCTCAGGGTCCTGCAGCAAAGTCACCCAGTTTGCTATACCCTCGGCTGTGTCTACTGTCAACGGCAACTGTCTCAAATGGTTTGTGTATAAACTATGAATGGCATTGTAAAAAGAGGGTGCTACTGCTTATTTATGACATATAACCGCCAAAAATAAGTCAATGTACCCCCATAGAGTAAATGCAACAAAATGTTTGTGCAGCCGTGATTGGCAATTTTACTAATTTAATTTCAAAATGAGTGGGGACTCAGTATTCACCTCAGGGCCCTCATGCGAAGTCGCCCAGCTACCACTGCCGAGGTGGACCCCACCATCAGCTGGGTCCCTACTCTAAACAGTATCCACCTTTCTCAAATGCACAACCCAACAGCAACAAAACACATACTTTTTCACACAGGACTGTGTTGTGTAGATTTCATGGAACACATACAAAACAGGTAAGAAAGAATAAGTACTTCAGCTGGGACTTGAACCCAGGCCAACCGAATACATTTCAGATTACCCATGTTCCATATGCCCAAGTGACAGCTAGTTAGTGCAATCGGAATGGTATTTGACCGGCGGCCTAGGTTCAAGTCCCAGCCATGGCACTTACTCTCTCACCTCTGTTTGTATGTGTTCCATGAAATATGCAGACCACATTCTGTATGATTGTTAAAACTAAATATTTTATTGCTATTGGGTTGGTTAGCACATCGAACGGTGTTCCAGGTGACCTGGGTTCAAGTCCCAACCATTACAATACCTGTTTTGTTACTCATTCAGACTCCCACCCACAGCAACTGAAAGCAAGCCCACACAACCTCACAATAAAGTGAACAAATCCTAAAAATACATACATAAATATACATATGAATCTCCCAGCAGAAACAGACCAACCAGTCTATCAAAGTCTGCCCAAGTGTGCAGCTACTACCCTAGATTGCAGCTTCCCATCCTCCTTCCCCAGTCCACTGTCTCTCCCTTACCTGTCACACCACCTGCCACTGACCCAGACTCTTCCTCTTGCTTTGAAAATCTAAGGTTTGGGCAGCCGCACCAATTTAAACCATTACAATAAAATTACCACCCTCAACTTGTTCAGAACCCCAGCAGCTGAAAGTGAATGCCTGATGAACAAACCAGTAAAAAAAAAAAAATTCCATTGACCCCTCAAGCTGCTGTACATTTGCCCTGTAGCCTGCCCAAAGACAGAATAGATGTAATTTGCTGCATGACCACAAATAACATGACAAATTATTAATTATACCCCACAGAGTCAATATTTTTCCACTTCTGCAGTGAGTTATATTCATGCCTTCCTTGTTCAGTGCTTTGCTCTAAGCAGTGGGGCCACACTACTGTTCTGCAGCTTTTAGATTTAGAAGCCTAGTTTGGTCAAAGTAAAAGAGAACACTGATTTTGTTAAGCATTGGGTTACGTTTATATGGTCTAATTCTGTCAGCAACCTAAGGGCTTTTATATGGTCACTGTCTGTCAGCTGCTGTCTCTGTGATGGACAGAGTATGAGAAAATAGTTTTATATTCAGAACCAATTATCTAAACACCACGGCCCAGATATTCCAAAAGGGCTGCGAACCCACTGATGCGCCCCAACGCGATATTCAAAAGGGAAAATTAGCTTCACAAATCCTGATGCGCTGAAGCGCATCAGTAATATATGCAGGCACAGGTAGGGGGGTGCCCATGCATAACCTGCACAGCTCGATATTCAGCCCGGGATGTGCAGAGTCATGCATGAGCAACCTCTACCGCGCCTGCACAAAGTTAAGCCAAAAGAAAAGGAACAAGTGATGGCTCATCAACAGGTGAGCTGCCGCATTGCAGGGCGCAACACGGCAGCTGCCACCTGGCTGTGCCCCTGCCCCATCGCGTGGCATCTCTGAAGCGAAATCCCTCGCCCAATATCCATGCTCCACTCTGGCCACTTGGCGCTGGTGCAATGCTACTGCGCTGCGACAGTGGGATGGCTAGGTGCGATATTCAAAGCTGCTGCACCATAGCGCAGCTCCGCTGAATACGCCCAGGCCACACCCCTGCACAACAAAGCTGGCTGCACTCAGGCTTGCCCACAGCCTGGCGTAGTTTGAATATCTGGGCCCACGACATTTAACCTTAAATTTCAGTACTTTGATTAAAAAGTTAAACACACACATAATCCACATTTGTTCCACATTTCTATTGACCCCACACATGTGTTCTTTGATTCTGATGAATTTGGGGAATTGGAATGTGCCAAAGGAAGCAGAGGGATGTAGAAAACGGGCAAAATCAGGGAGACTTCCTGAAATAGGCAGATATGTGTATACTCCCTATAGTGATGCTGCAGCAGTACATCACAAGAATCAAACCTGCTTTTATTTCTCACCAACTTTTATGCAAGCGATACAATTCAGTCTCACATTTGGCTGTTTCAAATTTTCTATTTGGCAGCTTCAACCTTCTAGAAATCATTTGCTGAACTAGAAAGGTAACTTGAAACCCTCATTGCTCATGAATAAAAATACAACATGTGGACTCTACCTTATTTGCTCAGCAACAGAGTACATTACAGATACCTTGACTTTCATTATATGGACAATCAATAAAGTCAGCATTAGCACAAGTCTTAAAGGGCACACCATGTAGCAGCCCTCACATGTTATGCAGATGTTGGCCTGGGCCTGCACCTAAACTGCATCCCCTACTCCCCACCCACTCTAATGTTCCACTTATAGTGCTTATCACTGAAAACCCATAGAAAGATGGGATGGGGCATTTAAATTTTTGTTTCACATGTAGTTTTTTCATTAGGGCTCACAGGTCCACATTGGCTTCTGGACAGTAAGAAGCACACAGCTGAGCAGTTTAGAAGCCAGAATAAAATGGAAACCACTTTTAAATAAATACTATGGGTCTGATATAGGGACATCATTGACAAACCAAACAATTTTCAGCACAATCCCTACATTATCATGTTTAGGCAGCAGAACATTGTACTTAATTCACATGATGGCCATCAAAGATAAGATAAATGGCATTAACTGTGTGCAACTGATGAGCATACCTCTCAACCTCTTGCCTCATAAATCAGGGACAAGGCTTAAAAAATCTGGGCCAAAGACCCAAAATCAGGGACACATCTGTTATTAATATCACTCAAAAACTGACAGAATGAGGGAATTAATGTAAGATGCATTTTGTGAAGA
This sequence comes from Neoceratodus forsteri, assembly GCA_016271365.2. Taxonomy (NCBI): domain Eukaryota; kingdom Metazoa; phylum Chordata; order Ceratodontiformes; family Ceratodontidae; genus Neoceratodus; species Neoceratodus forsteri. The sequence continues at coordinate 244,347,613 of CM028129.1, read as the reverse complement.
ACAAAAGTCTGTAACTGTGATATATGGGCATTATTTTGTGCTTACAATTGACTGTTCTGTCATAAAACACAAATTTTAGAGGGACACAGGAAAATACTGAGGCATAATCATTCAGGGACATCCCTGAAAATCAGGGACAGTTGAGAGGTATGCTTATGAGGGGAGACATAGTGGAGATCCACAGTGTCTAAGTGAGAGAGTTAAGTCTTTAGAGGCATAAATGTTCTGTGGTAAATGATCAATTCAATTCTCACAGATGCCATTTTATGAAAAGCTACTTCTCATGGCCACAGATTTCCCCACGATCTACTACAGAGTGCTAATTACGGCAGTGCAGTAGCAGCACTTACCAGGAGGCGCCGTGGCTAGCCGAAAAATCAGTAATTAGCCCGCCTGGCAGATTCTTTGCCATTTTTCTTCAGTTGACGGTCACGCTCGCCCATATTTATCACCCAGACCCCAGTTGCAGTCTTACTTCCACAGACTCGGCTCACTCTTGCCGCTGCGCTGTCTTCGACAGAATTAGCCACCTGATGTCTAATCTGGCGGAATGTCTTAAAACAATTGGTTGGTTGGTTATTGGCTGGGGGTGTGGGGGTAAGCTACAGAGTGAGACCGACGCAAATTATTCTGGGGCATTGTTATTCAGTCTGTGGCTACTGTGGGTGAAGGGAACGGGGGGTGTTTGCACTAGAAAAAATGGATCTCTGCAGACGGATTCATCTTTTCTCTATTATGGGTCTGCGACCTGGGGAGCGGTTTTATGGTGATAAGAAAAGCTCTGCCTAAAAATTCTCTCTTCCTTCCAAGGGCTTCCCTAGACAGCAGAAGTCCCAATTGTCGCCATTCTGAATTTTCTGGCTGGAAGTTAGTGTGGGATTTCACACGGGTCCCAGATCAAATTAAATCACCCACCTGGACAAACTGACTACGAGGGCGCCTGCCTAACTACATGATTTTACCTGTCGGAAATCTCTATCCTATACAGAGAGGGGATAGTAATTCAGCCTTGCCTGCTGAGCCTTTAAAGCAGATATTCATCATGTATAATGCCCAGCTATCACAAATATTATAAACATCACATCATTTACAGTATTTTCAAGTTCCAGTTTCTCACATTTGACCATTTGTCAACATACCTCTCAAACTCCTTGCAAATTAGGGACAGGGCTGAAAATAATCAGTGGCAAATGACTAAAATCAGGGTGACACATCTTACAAAAGGAGATACCTGCTCAAGAAGCCTGTTATGTTATGGGGCTTCATGAAAATCATTTTCTGAAGGAAACTTGGTCTGTAGCAATATCAGCAATAGCCTTGTTTGCTCAAAGTAAGTGCCAAATTTAGAAGGACTGAGGGAAATGTTTTAGTCAAAATCAGGGACATGTCTAAAAATCAGGGACAGTTCAAGTATGTTTGTCACACATCTTGTGAACATTTGAGTGATGAAAGGTTAATGTACAGTGTTACGTGAAACATATTTTGATGTATTTTATTTCTATACTTCTTCGGATCCTCCTAGCCATCTTTACAGACACCTCTTGTAGGAGCTGCATATCTAAAACATTATTTTCGAATATGCAGTAATTACATGGAGGCATAATAACTTTGGCAAGTGCTCAGCAGAGCAGTGAAACAGGCACTACTGGTATGCGTTCTATAGGAACGCACCTCTGAGTTTTGTTGCCCTTTGCACCAAATTTCAAAGCAGTAACTACAGTATTTGACCAGTAACCTTCATGATCTTTACAACACCGATCAGCTCCTGCAACCATGCAGACCTCAACGAGGAGGAGAGCTTGCAGTCCGATCCATTTACCCAGTCCGAACTGAGGCTTCGAAAAAGTTTTGTATTGGACTGCATTGCCGTGGAGTCCATAGCTAAAGATTACAGCTGTTCTTGCCGGGTTAGGTCTATTATTCCACCGCATAATGCCCAGAATGATTGACATGCATAACCATTGAACCAGACCTGTCCTCCGCTGCTCAGGAAGACAGGCGCTAAGGGCGAGCCAGAGGACACGCAGTATTTGTTTGTAAATTGTCCAACCATGTAGCAGTCCGGTTAAGAGCTGGCTGTAAATGAGTTCCTAGAGTTGGAAACTGTGTGGGGAGAGCCAATGCATTTATTTCTCACTTTGATTTTCTTTTCATTTTTTATTATTTCAGTAAATGAGAAAAAATTAAAATAAATAAGACAAGTGCAAAAGAACCACCAGACTCTCTCCCTCAGTCAGGATCCAAGAAGCTGGGGCTCAGACATCTCTCCTCCAACTCAGCTGGTTTATCCAGCGGACTTAATTGGCTGGGAGGGTACGCAGCTCAACCGACCGCAAACCATTCATTCAGATCATTCTGTGCTGCTGTGGGAGCGGGGGTACACCGAGGCTCTGTCTTTCCCTCAGTGGATCAGGATCCAAGAAGCTGGGGCTCCAGATATCTCTTCTCCAACTCAGCTCGATTATCCCGCCTTCATATCCAACAAAAGCAGGCGCTAATGGGACCAAAACAGTTATTCAAAACAGCTGCTCCACAACTTTTCTAGCTAAGATTAATATCTTTCAGCTATTTAATCAAAAATAACATGAGCTTCATTCATGGAATACCCACTGAAATCTTACAAGTAAAGCAAAGACGCAAAACCCATGGGTTGAGCAGCACGTGACCATTCTTGCTGCTCCTCACGCGCATCGAGTTTGGCTTGCTCTGTGATCGGGTATTACATTTTTTACTGTGGCCATGCACTAGCGTAATAAATGGAGTTTTCAGAAGATCATTTCAATTGTTTTAATTCGGTAAAGGGCAGCCGAGTAATTCCGTTATTTGGCGTGTGTGACTTACATCGGGCATCTTTTTCAGGCAGTGCGGTATAGTCAGAGTTGAGTTACTAAATAACTTCAGCGCCATCACCATTACAGGAGAGGTTTAGCGGCATTGCACATTTAATCTAAGAGACCGTCCAAGAGGCAGAATCTGATTTAGCACTAAAAAAAAAAAAAAAAAAAAAGCCGGGGGTGTTGAGACTATCCCCACACATGCAACGGCCTTGCGATTACTAGGCGTTGATCAGAATACAGCTGGGCTGGTGTCCTCTTGATCTGAAGTCATCTGGTGGGCCAGTCGATGGATTCTGGAAAGGCCAGTACACTGAAGAACTGATGAATGTGGGCACCTGAGTCCTGGATGTCCATACTGACGGATCAATAAAGGCACTACAAAGGCTGATGTGGCAGTATTAACTACCACTGCTCGATGCTCCATCTGGCAGGCATGGGCACATTTGCTGGGAGGTCCTTGCATTGAGGTCAATAGTACCGGGGTCAGGAGCTTGAATTATTACCCGTCTGGGCGCATATAATTTACACTGTAGTAGTTTTCACGTCCTCTCCATCCACTATTCGCACAGTGTCCATAAACAGTGTCCTGCCTCTCTTCCACTGGGTATATTTCATGAAACAGTCTGTTCTTGACATGCTTGTTTGCACCAGGATGCACACATTTCATTGCTTCAGCCCAGATCCAGGATTTCCTGCTGTTCTCAATCTCCTCCCAGACTTTCCGAGGAAAGGTAGGAAAGGACATTCCATAGATTTCATTCACCTTCCTACGAACCAGTCTCTCCTCTTTACTAGCTTTGGTCAACCTGAGACTGCTGGCCTAGCTTGGGGTGGCCAGTCCTGGTTCTGCCAGCTACGCATTCTCAATAAGATGAAAACGGATCCCTGACTTCTTCTTCTTCTTGCACAGCCAGGGCAGTGGCACCACTCTCTTCCATGCATTCTTCCGAGGCAAGAGCTGAGGCTGTGTACCCATTCCTTTTTCACAAGGCCACATAGGTTCCCTCATCTTCTTCCTCACTGAGAATCTGTACCCAGGAGTGAGCTGTCGCCCCTCACTCCTGAGACTATCCATTCATCACTAGGCGGAGGTCGACACCTCCCATTCAAAGGCCTCCCTCATCTCATCTTCCTATGAGACTTGGCTAGGCCGCCCAGGGTCTACTGATGCTTTGTCTGAATTATCCTTCATGTATCCAGCATCCCAAACATCAGCTTCTGGTTCTTTCTAAATCTGCACCCTCTAGCTTTGTGCCACACTCCGAGGGGTCTTCTTCAACAGGCTCTGCCTGGTGCTGTGTGTTGCCAACTACAGATTCCTGAACCTTTGTCCATGTGGGAGCCAAACGAATCTGGGGTGCTTTTTATGCTTCATATTCTCTAGGCACCCAGAACAGTGAGGTATCACAAAGACGTCCCTTCCAGCATTTAAGCATATTTGACACATTTGCACTGGATATCCAGGAATCGCCACATGAGAAGGCAGTTGTCCTCCACAATAACACCTTTCAATGTCCCTTAACCTATTTACTGCTGCTGTTACTGCAGCCTGGCATGATCCGGTAGCGAGCTGGTTCTGAGGCCATAACTGCAGGGAAAACAAACAAATGCTCACTGTTACTGAAAATCCCACTTCACTGAATACTTTCTTTACTTTTAAAATGGCTCCTCTGTTGCTGTGTTTACATTACTACCCACCCTGTAATGGCGGCGGCAGCACTCCTGCGCATCAACATTCAGAAATTGGGTCAAGCCATTGCGCATCCGATTTATACACACTACTGATAACTTGCTCAAAGCGCACAAAGTTGCACTGTTCTTTTCTAACACATTTACATGATTTGCCACGGACTCTTCACTTGCTGAAAACATTTCTTTAGTTCACAGTCCCTTAAAACCTCAGGATTTCAAGCACAGGATTGCCTGTAAACTAGTGCTGCACATTTGGCTACAACTCACAGTCTCTCTCTGTCTTTGAAACTTTAAACTGATGCTGAATTCATAACTATGCTCACAGTCAATGGCTTAGCAGACTTGCTGTAGCTGGTAAAACTTGACACAGTCTTTATTTGCAAAGCGACTACACTGTGCACACATATTCAGCTGGCTTTTGGCAGAAAATCACTGTTTTAGCAATTATTACTGTTGGTACTCACTGTTATCAGTAGCTGTTTACTACGATGGAAATGGCCTGCAGCCAGTCTTGGAGGCCTCAGAAAGAAAACGGGTGGGCAGTCCTGCCGATCGTCTCCTGATCACCACACTCACAATCCAGTCGATCGAGATGCTGGTTGAGCCTGATTTTAAACAGCAAAGGCTATTTTTACAGTTTTACAGTGCTTTTTAATCACCGTGACACACCTCCACCAAGCCAGTACATGCACTCCACTCACACCTCTCTAATGCTGGGCAGTCACTGTAGAGCTGGCTGGAGGGCGGGACTGATTGCAGCCTCACCAATCACAATGCCTTGCAAATGAGCCTCTTTCTCACGAGTGCTCTTCTCTGCACGGCGATCGTCGAGCAGGCAAATTTAAACTGCAAAACATTTTTTTTGTTTCTTCGAACTGACTCCACGTCGGGAGCTCATTTCAGCCATTTAGCATGGCCATTCACACAGCAAGTCTCTCAGTTTACTCAAAAGCATTTCCAACGTCCAGGGCACAATTTTCCTGTTGCTACCCTAGTCTTCCACACATTTCTTTATCACCACAGTTCTTTTAAAAACATTTCCAACGTCCAGGGCACAATTTTGCTGTTACTACCCCTAGTCTTCCACACTTTTCTTTATCACACACAGTTCTTTAAAAAGCAGGCAAAACGCTGTAAACATTTGATGCAGGACAAGGCACACTCTTTTAGCTTTACTGCTCCTTGGTAAACAGTTGGCATTTTAACAGCAGCATCAGAACCACAGCACACAGCGACACACTAGTTAACTTGCTTCAGCTTTTTGGCTACCCACTGCCAGATAGCCAAAACAATAGCCCTTGTCCGAGCACCTTTCCTCCCTAAATTAAAAATCCAAAGCGGTGCCTCCATTTTGTAAGACCCCGACGCCTGCCTTTTGCAAAACAACAGGTGGTATGCTGTTGAAGCTGACAGCAGTACCTGGTGGGACTGGGTTCGGGGAGGATGAGGTTACTCGGCACAGGGGGCCTAGGTTTGGCTACTCGCACAGGGGCACCAAGTAAATCCAAACACAGGAAGCAATAACTGTAATGTCCAAAACCAGGAATGGGATTCTAAAATGTGGCTTTTATTCACATCCAAACTGAACAAACAAAGCATAGACGGACCTCACAGGGCTACATTCCTGGTAATGCAGATAAGAGCAACAGAACACTTCTTCACTATTTCAGTCTTCAGGGTCTGAACCCACCAGGCACACAGCCCAGACTTGCATGCAGCTTTGGGTACACAGCCCAACTTGTACACTACTTGGGTTTTTCCCCATGACCCAGCTCCCCACTGGCCACTTGATTGCAGTCCATATGGCAGTGAACCAGTTTTCCTGTTGGTGGCTCCCCAAACCACCTTAGAGCCTTCAACTCCTTTAGGGAAATTTTCCTTCCAATCCCACATCTGGGTACTTCCCTCATCACTGGCCAAGTGCATGAGGCAAAGTAGAAATCCACAGAGCAAATCCATAGAGGTGGACCTGGTTACTAAAGATGGAGGGTCTCCCACCTCCAGCTCCCACAATCCATACCTGGCCATTTCTCTGGACACTAAACAACTCTTTTTGAAAGCTTGGCAATGTAGATTACAGGGTAGACGTATATCACAGCTCCTCTACATGTCTTGACTTTCCCTTGTGCTGGACTTGAACATACTTTTACTTTGGCTAAGCATATTACTCCAGGCCTCCCACTACTTCAGCAGTCCAGTCCCCACTTTAACACAGTTCAGGTGAAACATGGGCCCTTTGAAAGAGCAGAACGCACCCTTTGGTTGCAGGTGCCCCACAGGCGAATCTTGAAATCTTCTTGTACCCCACACACATGGAAAATAAGGCAGCTTCTTCTCTAGCAGTAGCCAGGGGTATAGCAGGCAGATGTCCACCCCATCCCCTTAGGGATGGGGCACAGAGAACTCGTATCAGTGGTCTCCACCACTTAAAGAACAGCTTACTGTGTTCTCTTTAGGCAGAAACACACACCTTTCCATAGAAGTAGCTCTATTTCAGAGTTGAGGCTCCAAGAGCCTGTGCACAGAACTGCTGTGCTCCTCACACAACAATCTCCAACTACAGACTGACTGTTCAAAACTCCCAACATTCTAATCTAACTCCTTCTGCAGATTCCAATGTGGCTCATGCAGCTGCGATAGTTCTATGGTGATGTCATCCTCAGTCTCAGCTGAGACTAAGAACAGAGTGAGACAGTGGAAATCCATTTAACTGGAATTTCACAAGCTGCCTTCCACTAGGTCTTACTGGGATTCTAGTAACCCTGGGTAACAGGGGGTTACAATTAGAAACTAGACTGTGTACTGAATCTAGCGATCCAATTTTTACCTTGTTCTTCGTTTGATCTGGAAGCAATGGGCAGAACCAACAAAGAGGCTGCTAGTGGGGAAGGACCCTCAAAGGACTTAAACCGGCACCAGCAGGGACCCTGGTACGGGGCAGGAGAAGAGCCTTCCACTCAACCATCTAATGTGGTACTATTAAAGGCTATACAGAAGCTTGACCAGAAAATAGAAGAATTCACTGCCCAATTTGAAATCCTGGACACTAAAGTCACCACACTACAGGAATAGACCAAATGGCCACCAAATCGGCATCCACAGCACTAACCATTACAGCTGGATTAACAAAAGAAAATGCAGTACTTGGAGGAGACTCGAACATCTGGAAAATCTATCCAGAGCAACCCATGTATGAATTTTAGGATTGCCTGAGGGAGTGGAGGAGGAGGACTGTATGGGATTCCTGAATACATTCTTTTTCAGATACTATGCAAATACAGGATGAACTTTCTGTGGTCCAGGTCTACAGGATAACTCCTCGTGGTGTGAGAAGACACCGCTACCAATACACTTCTGCCTTGTACCCAATTAGTGGCATTTAACATTAAAGAAAAGGACATAGTTATCATACAGGCAAAAAATTAAAGGTCCGATCAAGTGGGATGGACAAAAATACATATTTTTCCCAACTTGAGTTATGCTACTAGACAACGTTGGAAAAGTTATTATGGCATACAAGCTAGGCTGAGGCAATTGGGAGTACAACATGTGCTACTGATGCCTGCAAGTCTGAGAGTTTTCTACGGTGGAAAGTCATATCAGTTTGCAGATCCTGTTGATGTAGGTGTTATTAGAGTGTGATAAAAGGAATTTCAATCCAGGGAAGACAACTCAGAGAGTGACTCGAGGGACAGTGAGTAACAGTTGATAACTTAGTCACCTCCGCAGTATGCTATCAAATGTGCACAGTGAACTGAAACCTACAGCTATCTATAGTCACAAGAACTCTTATCTTTGTTTGGGACTTTAATAATGAATTGGGTACTGTTGGAAAGTGGCTATAGTGGATGGGTGGTTGGATACCTCACTGTGTTACATAAATGTTTAAAAATTTAAAATGATGCTCTTAAAGATGAGCAAAAGGATTTAGTCGTCTGTCTGTACAGTTTTGAAAGACGCCACTGATCTCTCGAATGTGTAGAGTACAGATTGTTATGAGACCTACAAAAGTTCAAAATATTACGCAGTCTTTTAGTAACTGTTCTGTTTATGGCAGAATGCTTAAAACTGCTGATCTCATTGCCAAATAGAATATATATATGGGCTGCTGGGGTAACTGGGGTAATGCTGTGTTTATAATTTGAATGATTGTTTTAGAAGGGGACACTTTAACTCATTAGATAGAGTAACAGATGTGATAATACTGCGAGATTTGTTGGTAAACCCTGCTCATGGCAACAATGGCCATTTTTCTTCACTACTTTGGGATTAATTGATAATCCTTTAGTAAACTCCCTCTGGTGTATCAAGTGGTAGGGGCTTAAAGACTCCTTACTGTAATTATGCATCATTTTCAATGCATTTATTAAAATGTGGTAATCCTACCTATGTGGGTAGATATCTGTGTACTCTATACAGTAAATCAAATAAAATAAAGTTTAAAAAATGATTTAGGAAAAATATTTGACAGAACCTGGATTATGGACTCTGTTACGTACCTGGGCATTAAATTAAGTCTTAACCATAGAGAAGCTGTTCCCTGAATTTCCTACCTTCCTTAAAGACTTAGAAGCAGACTTAACTCACTGACTCAGCTCTGTCTCCCTATGGGGCAAGATTAATGCAATCAAAATGATAACTGCCCCAAAGATCTTTTTCTCTTCAAATATACCGCTACCTCCAGAGGCAGGCTGTTTCAAAAACTCAACAGAATTGTGAGAATGTCCCTCTGGGACAATAAACCCCTCACTTAAGTGTGATTACATTAAGGGCGCCCAAAGAAGTGGGAGGATTTGCATTGCTGTGGTGGGAAAGATATCACTATGCTTTCACAATAAAACCTATGCTTATTCATATGACAGAAGAATCTCCCAACCTCACGTAAGCCATTATGGCTAGAAATAGAGCAGATCTTTATAAAACCAAATAAACCAAATAGAAAGTGGATTACCTATTCCTGCATACTGCCCCTCAGATCAAGGAAAACCCATGTACTGTATATCACCAGTTATCAAACCCTCAAAAAGGTGAATTCTATTGTTAACCCAAATAAGATCAAAGGGGATAAGGGGCATGTGAGAAGGAGGACCATGTAAAGCATCTATCCTAAATAGATACTTCTGCTCAGTATTTACTGAGGAGAAGGTAGGGCAGGGCCCACAACTCTGTACCATGAACACAGAGGGAAAGGAGGTGCACTAGTCCCTTCACAAAAGAAAGGGTCCTACAAGAGCTCGATAAGCTCAGGGTGAACAAGACAATGGGACCTGATGGCATACATCCCAGGATACTAAGGGAGCTAAGGTAGAACTAGCAGAGCCATTATCAGAACTGTTCAGTGAGTCTCTGAGCACAGAAGAGGTCCCTGAAGACTGGAGAAGGGCTCATGTGACCCCACTCCACAAGAGTGGTAGCAGGGAACTACATACCAGTCTGTCTTTCCTCAGTAGTGGGCAAGATTATGGAGGCACTCCTTAAGGAAAGGGTAGTGCAACACCTGGAATCCATAGGAGCACAGGATCCAAGACAGCATGGGTTTACAACAAGAAGGTCCTGTCAAACTAATCTCATAGATTTCTTTGACTGAGTAACCAGAGTGGTGGACCAAGTTGATGTTGCATACCTTGACTTCAGCAAAGCTTTCGATACTGTTCCACGAGAAGATTGATTAACAAGCTGGGTAGGCTCAGGTGGGTCAGAAGTTGGTCAACTGGGTGACAAACTGGTTGACAGGCAGAAAACAAGAGTGGTGATAAACTGTATTCAGTCAGAAGAGATGCAAGTTATAAGTGGGGTACCTCAGGGATCAGTCCTGGGGCCAGTCCTCTTCAATATCTTCATCAGTGGCATTGCAGATGGACTAGAGGGTAAGGTTTGTCTGTTTGCAGATGACACCAAGATCTGCAACAGAGTAGATGATCCAGATGGGGTGGGCTAAATGAGAAGAGATCTGGATAAACTTGCAAAATGGTTGGAAGAGTTGCAGCTGGGTTTAATGCAAAGAAGTGCAAGATCATGCACAATAGGGAAGAGAAACCCTGAAGCCACCTATAGGTTGGGAGGGGCCTGCTGGCAGTCACAAGGGAAGAAACAGACTTGGGCATCATCATCACAGATGGCCTGAAATCATCCAAGCAGACCACTAAAGCAGTAGAGTAAGGCTAAGGGATGTTGGAGTGTATTATTAGGGTATCACAAGTCGTAAGAGGGAGGTAATAATCCTCTTACAAGACACAGGTTAGCCCCATCTGGAGTACTGTGTGCAGTACTGGAGGCCACACCTTCACAAAGACATTAACCAAATTTTTTTCCCAACTCTATTTCTACTCCCACCTACTGGGGCATCTCTCAGGCATCCCTCGACTCCACGGCCCACTACCCACCTGAACCACTCCTCTGCGTACTGCATCGGTGTCAGAACTCTGAGCCTCCTGGCCCAACAGAGAGGCCCCATAGTTCCCAAGGGAGAGTTGGAGGAAGCGCCAACATTGGGCGTGTGGCTGGGGTCACTGGTGGTGCCGTCCGCCTCACCCAGCAGTGTGGGATTTTCTCCTGGGTCCCTCTTCCGGAGTGCAATGTGCAGTAATGTCTGTGCCAGCTGCCAGCAGACATCTGCCACACTCTGCCCCCTATGTTCTCCAAGCTGGTGCACCTGTAGTTCCTGCAGTCTCCATCGGGGATGCTAGGCCACTGAGCTTCCCTGAAACCCATCCCAGGGATAGGAGAGCTGTCCTCAGGATGCTTGATCCTATCCCTATCCCTCCTCTGCCGACTCCCGTGCTCCCACTCCACTCCTGAACCTGGTCACCAGTGTGGTGCGAGGTTTGGTGTCCAGTGCCTCAACCCTCAGCACCACCAGGCCGACTTGACATTAACCAAATTAACCAAATTGAGGCAGTCTAGAGAAGGGCAACTAAATGGTACAGGGACTGCATCAGAAACATATGAGGACAGATTAACAGAACCCAATATATATACCCTGGGCAAAGGAGGGAGAGAGAGAGAGGTGATATGATTGAAACATTCAAACACCTTAAGACCATTAACGTGGTAAGAGAGTCTAATGTGTCAATATAATAAAATAGCAGGACAAGAGGACACAGCATGAGATTAGAGGGAGGCCAATTAAGGGTAATGTGAGGAAGTTCTTTTCACAGAAAGGTTGGTGGATGCATGAAATGGCCTACCTCAGGAAGTGGTGGATTTGAATACAGTGCAGGGCTTCAAACAGGCATGGGATAGGCATAAGGAGCAATACAGATAAGTATGAATAGATAGACCATTGGCAGAGCAAACGCTGATGGCACATTCATAAGGTAGAAAATAAATGGGCAGACTGATGGGCCTTGTGGTCCTTATCTGCCGTCAGCTTCTATGTTTCTATAATCTAGTGTCTGACTTCATGCCATGGTGGCACAACCTCTACTGGCACATCATGGGGGACCACTAGTTAACCCTTTGTGGGCCAAGGTGAGCATAATGAGAGTTAAAGATGTATTTGACAATGACACAGGTTTGTTATTATCATTTGCAGAACTTCAACAGAAATTTGCCATTCACAAGTCACACTTCTATTTACATTTGCAACTAAGGGAATTACTTTCTAATCATATTCTAACTCCTGACTATCCACTACCCAAGTGCAAAGGTTGGGAGCAAATGATCAAAGTAGGGACCTTAAGGAGAACCACAGGGATGGAAGAGCACTGGGAGACAGAACTCCATATCAATATCTCCGAGAGGATTGGGAGGCTTCATGGAAGCAGGCATGCACTAGTCACAAGGAAACACAAGGAAGGCTAATGCAATTTAAAATCTTGCATGGCTTCTATCTCCCAAGACTATTCAGCATAGGATGCTCAACAGATTCAACTTGCTGGCGGTGTAGTTAATCAAATGCAGACTTGGCTCACATTGTATGAGAATGTCCACTAATTCAGATGGGTTGGAAGGCAGTTCATAGAATATGTACTAAAGTTATCAATACTGTTATCCCTCTCACCCTCTATTTTTTGCTGGGTATAATGTCAGGATTTCATGGATTAGATTTTCATGAACGATTTGGATCTGTTTAGCTTCCATGAATTTCAAGAGACTCATTTTAAGAAACTGGCAGTCAGGTCACATCCCCTTGATTGATGAATGGTATGAACAAATTTCTGTACAGGCTAACAATGAAAGAATAAGTTATGCTATTATTGAAAGGACTGAAACCTTCCAAAAATATGGGCCCCTTCCTGAAGCATACTCCAGAAATCCTAGTTTAGAACGCATTGACTAAGGTATTCTATAGGTTAGGGTAAGCTACTTACATAGAAACATAGATTTTGATGGCAGATAAGGACCGCTTGGCCCACCCAGTCTGCCCATTTCCCTACCTAATGGATAAGCTGCAGATCCTAGTTAACCAGCAGCCTACTTCTTCCTACCCCGCCCCCTAGAATTGCATTATGACTGTCCCATGCATGCTTGAATTCCACCACTGTTTTGACTCCACAACCTCCTCTGGAAGGCCGTTCCATGCATCCACAACCCTCTGTGAAAAATACTTCCTTGTTACCTCTGAGCCGCCTCTTCTATCTTCAAATTGTGCCCCTTGTTCTTGCACACCTCTTTTTGAAAGATGCTACCCTCTTGGACTTTGTTGATTCCCTTGAGGTACTTGAAAGTTTCTATCATGTCCCCTCTCCTCCTTTTCCTCAAGGCTATACATATTAAGCTCCTTAAGTCTCTCTTCATATGTCTTCCGGTGCAGACCCTGCACCATTTTAGTTGCCTCCTCTGGACAGCTCCCATCCTGTCTATGTCTTTGCGGAGATTGGGTCTCCAGAACTGCACGCAGTACTCCAGATGGGGTCTCACCAACTGTCTGTACAGAGGGATAATAACTTGTTTTCTACTGGTGATGCCTCCCTATGCATCCCAGTATCACCCCAGCCCTCCTTGCTGCCCTCTCACATTGCTTGCCCACCTTTAGGTCATCTGATATGACTACCCCAGGTCCCTTTCCATTTTTGTTGTTGTTAGTGTCTCACCCCCATTATGTACTCTTCCCTGGTTTTTGTTTCCAGGTGCATTACCTTGCACTCTTAGCATTGAATCTAAGCTGCCATACATTTGACCATTCCTCTAACCTTGCCAAGTCCCTCTCATCCTTTCCACCCCACCTTGTGCATCAACTCTGTTGCAGATCTTTGTGTCATCTGCAAAGAGACATACATTTCTTCCAGTCCCTCTGCAATGTCGCTTATAAAGACATTGAAGAGGACCGTCCTATACTGAACCCTGTGGTACCTCACTAGTAATCCCCATTTCTTCAGAGTGGACTTCATTTACTGTTACTCTCTGTGTCCTATTCTCCAGCCAATTCTTTACCCAGGCTGTCATCTTGGGACCCACTCCCAGGCTGGCTAACTTGTATATTAATCTTTTGTGTGGGACTGTGTCCTTAACTGTGTCCTGTGTACTTAACATGACTCTGCTAATATGATTACTGAATGCTTTTGCTAACCTGCTTTCTGTGTTTACTGTCTAGAACACCATTTATTGATGTTTATTTATTCAATTTGTTATTGATTCGGACTTATTATCTGTAACTAATTAACCAAGTAGAAAACTACTGTGATTGTATGTTTTTTATGCTTAAAACTAATAAAATCTATTATGGAAAAACAATTCTATGCTCCAGGGCAGATCATTACAGCATAGTGAAGGATCCCTTTGGAAGAAACAACATTACTACAATGAAGTTTTCTTCTCTCTCCTCTGTCTCTCCCCCAGCGGAAAATATAAATTGGGGTTTTGCCCCATCAGGAAAGCTGAACATAGTGACCTTACATAACCTTGCTGTTCAAGAACAGAGGCAGACAACATACAGGACCACTGATAGGGCTACTGTCAAGAAGAAAAGTGGAATTAGGTTGAAATTCAGGCCACCACAATGGTGCAGTGTTACATATAACAACTAATAGGGATATTCCCAAGGTAGGTGGATTTACCCCGGCAGGGAGGGAGGGAAAGAAGGGTTAACACATGGCAAGAGAGTTACACCAAACAAATCTTTTTTTGTGGATTTGTGCCAACCCATTTTTTTTTTTTCGGTTTTCCAAAAACATTTTTGTTCCATTTTCTCAGAAATAATCTGGGCAGAGAGAGAGAGAGAGAGAGAGAGAAAACAGCCCTGCATTGTCAGGCAGGACACCCACAGTAAAGGGTAAGCTGCCCAGTAGCCCTGGCTCCATACAGAAATGGGGATGGTGGGCAGGTGAGTGATACTCAATGGAAAATATATTCTGGAAGTTCTGCAGTTATAGTAAGTATATAACCTTTCTGTCTTCCCAGAATCAATCTTCTCCATGGAGTCCCACTCTTGGATCCAGTGTACCAAGTTGCTTCTTCATTAGGGAGGACTCATTTTACCCTGAAGCTATGGAAACAGCCTCAGCCCTCTACATGGGGAAGAACTTTTAATAGAAGTGGCTTCACTTGGTCTGAAGGGCAATAACTGGTCAGACTATTTCATTTTTTTCATTTATTCTTTGGTAACGGGTAAAGGCACTGGACCAAAGGTCCTTTCAGCCCGACCCGACAAAAAACACACAAAAATACACAAATACAATCAACAGCAATACAAAACCAAAAATACAAATGACAAATTACAGTTACAAGCAGATTTATGTAATAAATAACTTTGTTTAAAAGTTAAAACAGAGGAGCAATCCTAACATCAAGTGGGAGTGAATTCCAATTTAATGGTGATGCTATTGAAAAAGCTCTAGAGCTAGATCTAAGCTGGGACCTGGGGACAAAATATGGGGCCGTCAACTGACCTCAGGCTGGGAAACAATTCTCTCATTACAACAAGATCAGAAAGAGGAAAAGGGAGCCAAAGTAAAAACATTTATATATCAGACAGCCAACAAAATATTCTATTCTGCAACTAGGGAAAACAACCCCAACCGAGAATAAAGACTACAACGATGTGTCCAATTGGGGATCCTAAAATAAATCTACAAATATTATTATAGGCCACAGTTAGTGCTTGCATTTCTTTTGTACCTATATGTTATGCTATAATCAAGAACTGTAGTCAAAATATGGACGAAGAGAACCAATAGCAATTGTTAATCTAGTTGCTTGTGAGAAGAATAACTTGAATTTGTATAGCACCCTATTCTTTGATTTACTTTCTTAACCATTGACTGAATCTGAGGTGAAAAGGTCAAACTGGGCTCCAATAGTGTGCCCAAATACTTAACTTGAAACACTTGTTCAAGCAGACCACCCGAAAATCAGATATCCTCAGTTCCTGGGTGCCCACCAACATAAACTGCGTGCAAATAGCATAACTTTTGTTTTAGCTGAGTTCAAAACCATAGCATTTAAAGTAAGCCAAGAACAAGACAGCACCAAAATCCTTGTCTAGGAACAAGAAAGTTCAGACACAGAATCTGACTGAGCACAAATGACAAGATCATCTGCATAAAGCAGTGATTCACTAAACTTACAAACTCCAGGAAGCTGATTAATAAAAATAGAAAATAACAGGGGTCCCAAAATGGACCCCTGAGGCACACCACAACTAACTGGCAAGACATCAGAAACCACAGAACCTACTTGAACAAATTGACACCTGTTACTCAGATAATCATAGAACCAAGACACAGCGACATCAGAAAACCCCAGATCTTTCAATTTTGTGCAAGCCAAACCATGATCAGTCAAATCAAAAGCTTTGGTTAGGTCCACAAACACACCCCAGTCATCAAACCCTTCTCAAGCCCATGTGGACGGTGTTCGTGAACTCAACCAAGGCCTGCCTGTACTCAAAGTGCTCACGGAACCCATGTTGTTGCCTTGACAACAAATCATAGGTAACTAAGAGTGTTGTTTCTGTGGCACTGTCAGTTAGACATCGATTCTTAACTGAAAGGTTGGTGGTTCAAGGCCACCTAAGAACATATTTTTTCTCAAGGTAGGGAAACAGTGTGACAAGGCAGCAGGTAAAGCAAATAGGATGCTGGGATGTATAGGCAGGAAAAGGAGGTCATAATTCCACTATACAAGACACTAGTGAGGCCCCACCTGGAGTACAGTGTACAGTTCTGGAGACCATACCTACGTAAGGACATAGACAGGGTAGAGAAGGTTCAGAGGAGGGCAACAAAGATGGTGCATAGATTGCATCACAAGTCCTATGAAGACAGGTTGAAGGAACTGAACATGCACTCCCTGGAGGAGAGGAGGGAGAGAGGGATATGATAGAGACATACAAGTATCTCACAGGGAGGAACAGGGTGCAGGAATACACTATTTTAAGTGAAAAGATGTACCAGGACTAGAGGGCATGGGATGAAGTTGGAGGAGGACAATTCAGAGAAACATGAGGAAGAATTTCTTCACAGAACGAGGTGGTGGACAAGTGGAACACCCTGGAGAGAAGTGGTGGGGCTGAAACAATCACGGATTTAAGAATGCATGGGATAGACATAAAGGAATTCTGGAGGTCAGGGTGGCAAGCAACAGACTTCTAGGAAAACATAAACTGAACTTACAAGCTCAAATGGGCAGACTGGGTGGGCCATAGGTCCTTATCTGCTGACACTGTCTATGTATCTATGTAACCAAATAGGCATCAATTTGCTTAGCCACTAAACGCTCAAGTAGTTTGCTAAGAGTTCAGTAATGATATTGCCTATAATCATCCATGGAAGTAGCACAGCTCTTTTTGGAATTGGAACCACCTTAGCTTTCTTTCAGGACAGGGAAAACACCTGTAGCCATAACATATTAAAAATATAACAAAGGGGATCCATAATAAAGGGGATAGCTAATTTTAAGAAGTGGGCATCCAACCCTTCCCTACAGTCAGTCCCTTTATTTGGGAGAGACTGCAGAAGATGAAAACTTCATTTGATGTTACTTCCTAAACAGAAACCTGGTTCCATCTACCAAAGGAACAGAAGAAAAGGATTTAGTATCACCAGCCTGAGGGGAAAAAGATCTAAACTTAGAAAGATCTGAAAATTTAGAATTTAACAATTTCGGGCAAGTCACCAATTTCTTTGTTGTCAACATTTAATTTCTGGATGTCTGATTTTAATTTAGGAGAACGTAAATAATTTTCATTATTCCAAAACTTCTTTGGGCCCAGCTATCTTCAAAGTGGTCCCTGAAATAAGCTTTTTAGCATTTCTAACAGTTTGAGAGACTAAATTCCAAAGTTCACGGTAGAGATCCATTGAAACTCTATTGGGAGATAATTTAAATTTAGTCCAAGCACCATCCCGCCTCCTTAATTAATTTCTTAATGCTGGGACCAAACCATCCAGTAGGAGACCCTCACAACCGAATGGTCCATAAAGGGAAAAGGGATTCCTGAATGGAAGAAGTTGGCTGCAAAAAAAAAATCTAGTGCTGTATCCACATCTGGAATACATTCAAGAAATGACCACTCAATTAACCTCAAAGAAGAATATAACAGGAATAATCTATCCTTTTAATGATCTAGTCTGAAACACAGAAGTAGGGTGTTTAAGACAGCAAAATCTAGGACACAAAAGGTGGCCATGTGGTCGCTATGGAATCTTCCAAGACACCAGAGGCCCCTGCCCTCCCACTCTATTAGTCAAGACCCAATCCAACAGAGAATGATTCTGTGAGATGGGATTGAGACGGGAAGGCACATTTATACACTGAGTCAGTCTGTAAGAGAGAAGAAGATTTGAGCCCCATGGTGTCATTAGCCTCCAATTCAAATTACATCTCCAACAACAACAAAATCACTCTGCTTTAAATAAACTTCTCAAACATCCAAGAAATGTTTAAGCCCTCGAAAACCACATTGAGGGATTATACAAACAGCCCACATTTAACTTTTTTCTTTCCTCCAAGAACAAATTCCAAAACCAACCAATCAGTATTACAATCCAAATCCTCACTATTTATTTATTTTATTAATTTATTTATCAAGTCTAGGATTACAAATACCTTTGAGCCAAGGCTCTTTACAAAGTTCCATGTCAGAGAAATACAAATTATGGGAACATCAAGACAGACATTACAACAATGTGGACATTGCAAACAGAGTACAGATTAATACAATTCAAGGGTAGCATTGTAAGCAGGCAGCCAGCGGCATTTGTCAGAGAAAATAGACAACAGATAAGAAGTGCCAGAGTCATAGGGAGAGCGAAGAGGGGAGGGAGGGGAGAAGGAATGTAGGTAGGGTGGGAGAGGGTGAAAAGTGCAGCATTGGGTATACCAAGATGTGAGGTAGAATCCAATGAGTAGGGGAGAGGGACCACTAGAGCAGGCAGGAAGTGGAGAAACAAGGCTAAGTTGGGCAGTCACAGGAGCTGTTGGTAGTGAGATAGTCCTGAGCCTAATTTTAAACATACCAATTGCTGGGCAGAGGAGATGGTGGGGCTGAGGCCATTGAACCAGAGTGGCACTCGATAAGCAAAAGAGCATTGTCCTGTGAAGTGTGACAGTGGGGTATTTTGAGTAGCTGTAGCATGGATCTCCAAGGCACCATTTGTTAATTCAGTGTTGTAACAGAGTTGGGACCCCAGTGGGTGCAAGGCCAAGGTAGATTTTTTCACCATGGTGCAGGTGAGAAACTTTATGCGGTTTGATAGTTGGAGCCAGCCAGTCTGGGTGTACAGGTCACATGTATGGGTGAGCGGTGAGCACCAGTGATGAGCCAACATGCCTTATTTAAGGCAGTTGAGAGGCGTCTAAGGGTTGTGGTTGTGGCGAGCCATAAATGATGAGACCATAGTCTATTATAGAGATTACAGAGCTCAGGACTGCAACCTTCAAAGCTTCTGCGTGAGGTGTTGTCTGTGTTTGTAGAGGAGACCTCGCCATGTATTAGCAGCTCTAGCTACATTATCTACGTGAGGTCCATAGGAGAGATTAGGGTCAAGCTGTATCCCTAACTATTTGAAGGACCCCACCTGATCTAGAGTGTTCTCCTGGGTGGTGGAGATAGCCAAGTGGTGTAGCTTGTGTGGGTTATAAGAGCTGAAGAAGAGCATAGATTTGGGTTTTCTTGTCATCGAGGACCAGTTTATGATTAAGAAACCATGTTCTGAAAGTTCAGGCCGGACGGTTATTCCGGGAATTTTACAAACAGTTTAGAAAGGCATTACAGCCTGTACTCCTGAAAACATATAGAAGTATTATGCAGGAGAGACTGCCCCCTTCCTGGCAATATGATGATAGCCAGTATACTAAGCCAGGAAAGACCAAACGGTCTGCGCCTCATACAGACCAATATCGATCTTAAATATAGATTACAAGATTTTTCAAAAATATATGCTCAGAGATTGGAGGGTATGCTGGGCTCAATAATTGATCATGATCAATGTGGATTTATTCAATGAGGCAGACTCAAGACAGTATCAAAAGAACCCTACATACTGCACCATGCGCCTGTCGGAGGCCCTTTCTGCTGATGAGTCTGGATGCGGAGAAGGCCTTGACCGGTGTCCTAACCTTTTTGTCTGCGACATTAAGGATAATGGGTTTTAGGAGTCCTTCATTAAAATTATTGAGGTGATGTATAATCAACCCAAGGCTTATATACGGATAAATGGGTCTATAGCCCTCCCAATCAACCTGCTAAGAGGTACAAGACAAGGCTGCCCCTTAGTCCTTTGCTGTTGCAATTTATTTAGAAACATTGGCACAAGCAATAAGACAGGACAGAAAATAGAGGGGCTAGAAATAGAAGGAGTCACATAAAATTGTGTTGTCGCAGATGATTTACTGGTATACTTGACAAACCCAGAATCCTCGCTACCCCTCTCTGGGAGTTACTAGAGTCTTTCAGCAATGTGTCAGGTTATAAGTTAAATACACAGAAAACAGAGGTTCTTCAAATAAATTATACCCTTCACAGAGAATGACCAAGCGATTCCCATTTAAATGGGACTTAAAATCCCTAAAATATCTAGGAGTTACTCTAACACCAGACTCTACTAAATTATATGAGTATAATTATCTCCCTTTAATGGACACAATATATAAGGATCTTGACAGATGGAAAGAGTTACCGATTCCACTAATTCAGCGGTAGAAACAGTTAGAATGAATCTGTTACCCAGAATATTATATTTAGCACAGTCATTGCCAGTAAATCCCAGAAAAGTTCTATATACAATTAAACAGAAAATGTCCAGATTTCTCTGGAACTGTAAATACCCATGGATTAAATTAATTACCCTGCAGCTCCCAAAGCGAGAGGAGGCCTAGCTCTACCTGATTTTAGGAACTACCAGGTGGCAGCACAATTAAGAGTGGTGTTCTTATGGCTGCACAAGACCTATTATGCGAAATGGAAAGAGATTGAGGTTAAAGCAGAAGATATTACAAACCCTTATCAAATACTCCTCTCCTTTCCCAGACCTCCCCAATGAACCTGTCAGTCAACCCCCATACAATCAATACTTTGGGAATATGGGACGGATTCATTACATCGAAGCAGTTTTACTCATCCAGAGAGTTGGTTCTCTCTTTGGCTAGAAACTCACAGTTGAAACCGCCATTTTAGACAGCGGATTTAGAAAATGGGAGAAACAGGGTATTATCATTCTCTGGCATCTACTGGAGAATGGAACACTAATTGATTTTGAGACACTGGCCCAAAGGTATAACCTAACTCCACAGGATAGATTCAGATATATGCAAGTGGTGGCCTTTGTTAGAAGCTTCCACAGAATAACTTAATTCAGGGATATAATGCTCCCATTGTTGACCTTATAAGAAAGCTCTGGAGGAGTAAAGCCCCCTTACGCATATGACATCCCAGATATATAAGGCTATAATGAGCCTAAAGAAACACACTACACTCTATATAAAACAGAAATGGGAAACAGATTTGGGTTTGGTGATCCCTCAGGATATGTGGGAGCAGAATCTCAGACAAATATATACAATTTTGGCTTCCCTACATGGAAAGAGTTCAATTGGAAAGTTTTGGTTAGGTTTTTATAACTCCAGCGGTTCAGCTGAAATATACCACAGAATATGGTGGAATATGTTGAAGGAAGTGTGGTACCACTCCGCCACCCATGGGCACATTTTTGGATATGCCGCTGCTTAAGCCTTTTATTGAGCAATTACAAGATGCCCTGTCAGAACTATTATCTTCCCCAATAGTAATTACAGGAATTATTCCTCTTTAATGGTTATCCTGACAGACATCGGGAAGTGAAGACAGGGAAGATTATGTTAATAGCCATTTTGGCTGCAAAAAAATGATTACAAAACACTGGCTGTCAGCCGGACATTCCAACAATTAAGGAGTGCAAAACATGATGAACGAGATATATAGGATGGAAAAACTCACAGCATGGGTTCGACACCAGAGAAAGCAGTTTGAAACTAGCTGGAGGCTGTGGGTCTTGTACATAATGAAACATAACCCTACCTTTGTTCCCTGATGGCAAAATGGACGAAAATATTTTTACACATGGTTTATAGTAGGAGAAAGCAGGAAGGTCGGGTTGGAATTGCGGTTAGAAAAAGTTATAGAAAGGAAAATGAATCCAGAGTGGGAAAATGGATAGGGCTTAGAGGAATGGGGTAGGTTAGAGTAAAGGGAGGGATTAGTTGGGAGGGTAAGCTGAATGGGGGAGGAAGGGGACTCTAGTCATGAGATTGGGTTCTATGGGAATTCTAGCAAGTGGGGTCATATGAAGTAGATTGCAGATTTTATATTGTAATTAATGGACTATCAAAGTTCAAATGTAAGTATATGATGGTATTGTTAGTAAAGTGAACTCTTGAATCTTTCATTAATTAATTAACTAGTGGGTCCATTCTCTTAGGAATGAGGGAGGATGGAGGTGGAATGGGACAGGGGTAACGAAGAATGGAGGAAGGGGGTAAACACAGGGAGGTGTGTGGGTCATGTGTCTCCTGTCTTTCTCCTTGTGTGGTTGTCTGTGAAATCCAAAGTAATCAACTCTGACATCTGAACATGTATATAAATTGCTTTCATGTGTATGTTTAATGCAGAAGAAAACTGAATAAATAATAAAGTTGAAAAAAAAGAAACCATGTCTCTACAGAACTGAAACCAAGTTGAAGGTTGTGTTGAAAAGTTGCAGGATCTTTTGAGTGGAGAATACAACAGCATCATCGGCATATAGTATGGTCTGCTCAGAGCAGTGGTAAGAGAGGAGTTTAAGAAAAGGCTAAAAGGAGGGAGCCAGTATGGATCCTTGTGGGACACCGGCGAACAGGCAGGGTGTCAGAAAGAGCGTCTGCAATTTTACTCTCTCGACCGATTTTCTAAGTAGCTTTTAAACCAGACAGAAGAGTCAAGTGATAGCCCAGCATTCAGTAGTTGGTCAATTAGTAGTCCATGGTGTACTGTATTGAAGGCCTTGGAGAGTCGTGAGCGGCCCCTGTGGAAGGCCGTTGTCAGGGATTTATGCAAGCTCAGTGAACTCAAGAAGGGCTGTGGTGGTGCTGTGACCTTTCCTGAAACCATGTTGTTGTGGACAAGGTATATTGTATTTATCGAAGTGGTCAGTAAGTTGATCAGCCACGATGCACTCAAGTGCCTTAGAGTGGAGGCATTATGGAATAAGGATAATTTGAGTGATTCGTCTTATCCCCACTTTTATGGACGGTGTCACGGTGGCTGTTTTCCATAAGTCTGGGAATTTTCCACAGCTAGAGAGAGGTTTAGGATTTTTGTTAATGGATGAATTACCTCATCGAGGGTGAGCAACAGAAGCTTGAGGTCCAGGGTGTTGCTACTAGATCTAGATTTAGAGATAGCTGCAGTAACATAGTAGCGGAGCTTCATTCAGTTTACCTCCCTGAAGTAGAAGAGGGATGGCGAGACTGAGGGCTGAGGTATTTGTGGAGTAGGCCCTGTTTTCGAAAAAAGTCATGGGGTAGGACAGCACTAAGGTCTGAAAAAGCCATGTTAAAGATGTTTGCGATCACCTTGGGGTCGAGGTTGAGGATCCATCAACCATTAACATAGCCAGAGAGGTTTTGGCTGCTTCCTGTGACATCCTTGATATTGTCCCAGAAAGCATGACCATTTCCCTATGTATTGGTGAGAGCGTCTTTGTAATAGGTGGATTTCATTAGCGGATGGCTTTTGTGCAGACATTTCGTGCTTGTTTGTAATTTTGGATGTCCAGTTCTTTGCCAGTGGCCCTGGCAGCACCCCAGAGGTATGGTCCTTAGTTTCAGCTGTGAGAGAAGAGCGGCGGTGAGCCATGGGTTAGGAGAGAGATTTTGTTTTGCGCCACTTTTAGCAGGGGCAAAGGGGTCACAGGCTTTGTTGAAAATTGAGATGAAGAGTGATCAAGAGCCAAGTTAACATCTGTTGCTTCATAGATGAGTAGCCAGTCTTGTAGAAGCAGGTATTGTTTGAGATGTGGAAGTTTTCCATGAGGAAGGACTCTGCTAGCGATAATTTTGGGAGGGGCTTAAGAATTTGTTAGACCATGCACATGACTGGGGAGTGGTCACTGAGGGAGTCTGGGAGAAGCAGTCGTATGAGAAATCCTTGTGGGGTGAGTGGTGAGGACCCAATCCAAGAGGTACTGGTGCCAGTCTTGTAATTAATCCTAGTAGGGAGTTTACCATTGCGTGAGGTTAGCAGCTGAGATGGAGTCTTTATAGGCACTGGTGCTCGATGCTAACCAGTTTATGTTGAAATCCTAGTAGAATAAGTTCAGCTTCAGGAGGATGAGAGTTGATAAAGTTTAGGAGTCGTTGAAGCCATGTTTAGGGTCCCTGGGTAGGATGTATCCGGAGACAATGGTCAGGGCTTTATGGTTGGGACCTAGGATGACTTTTATTGGCAGAATCTGGACCGAGGCAGAAAGTGATGGAGTTGCTACAGGGTGCCATGACAGGAGTCTTTGATATAGATTAGCTAACGCGCTTTTTGGATATCGGTCCAGTCTGTGGACATTGTAGCCCTTATTGTTACTGCTGAGTCAGAAACTTTAGGTGTCAGCAAGTTTCCACCACTGCAAGGATGTCAGGGTTGTGTTGGCATATGAAGGCTTGGAGTGCATCCAGCTTTGGTAGAAGGCTGCAGATATTAATGGTTGCAAGGATAAGGGCACCTGGGTTTGTGTGAGGCCTGAGCTTCTAGGGCCAGGATTGGGATGGACTGGCTGAGATGAGAAGGAGGAGTAGGAGTTTTAAGGAGCAGAGTCATAGCTCTTTGAGGATAATTTTGATCGTTGTTTCCTGGAGTAGAGGTTGCAAGGTTCCAGGCGGTATCCCATATGGACTGCAAGGTGGTACAGTGTAGAGACCTTAAAAATTAATTTCTAAATGATCCTATAATAAATCAAGACCCCAGCACCCTTTTTCAACCTTTACAGTCTACCTAAACATTTTATAACCCCAATATGACACACATTATCGGCACCCCAGCTTCAACCACATTTCTGATAAAGCAACAATATCAGGCAGATATAGATCAATAAGCTGTTGATTTCAGCAATCTTAGGGATTAAACTACGAACATTCAAATGGATAATTTTGAATCCATGACAGGATTTCAAACAATTGTTCAAAGATGATGCTTGAGAGGAAGACATAGAATCCAAGAGCAAGGCCCTGGATTTGGTTCAACATTGCCAGAAACTAACAACAGAAGGTGGTTGAAACACAGTTGCCCAATTTAGAACAAAGTAACATGCCATAGTGCAAACAAGTAAAGTAACCCTATTCCCACATTGTCTTATGGGCTGGGGCTACTGAGCAACAATTGCCATGAATCAGTAACAACAACATCAAAAACTAAGCAATTTGAAAGCAAAATCACTTGTCTCATATGAGGCAGTGTTCCTGGCGTCAAACCTATATCACGTAATTCAATATAATCACATATATCAACCCCCAAAGAATACACACCCAAATAGGTAAATATTTAGCATCCACATTATTAACATAACATACTTACAACACCAACAGTATTACAATCAAACACTCCCACTCCCTACCTCCCTCGGACTCCCGTCAGACTCCCCTGCACCTATGTGCATTTGCTGCTTGCAGCATAAAGCCACCATGTTTGGCAAGTGAGATCTTTAAACACCTCAACCCCATAGAAACATAGAAACATAGAATTTGATGGCAGATAAGGACTGCTTGGCCCACCCAGTCTGCCCATTTCCTTACCTAGTGGATAAGCTGCAGATCCTAGTTAACCAGCAGCCTACTTCTTCCTACCCCCACCCCTAGAATTGCCTTATGACTGTCCCATGCATGCTTGAATTCCACCACTGTTTTGACTCCACAACCTCCTCCAGAAGGCCGTTCCATGCATCCACAACCCTCTCTGTGAAAAAATACTTCCTTAAATTACCTCTGAGCCACCCCCTCTATCTTCAAATTGTGCCCTTGTTCTTGCACACCTCTTTTTGAAAGATGCTACCCTCTTGGACTTTGTTGATTCCTCGAGGTACTTGAAAGTTTCTATCATGTCCCCCCTCCCTCCTTTCCTGAGGCTATACATATTAAGCTCCTTAAGTCTCTCTTCATTTGTCTTCCGGTGCAGACCCTGCACCATTTTAGTTGCCCTCTCTGGACAGCTTCCATCCTGTCTATGTCTTTCTGGAGATTGGGTCTCCAGATCTGCACTCAGTACTTCAGATGGGGTCTCACCAGCTGTCTGTACAGCGGGATAATAACTTCTTGTTTTCTACTGGTGATGCCTCTCCTATGCATCCCAGTATCCCCCAGCCCTCCTTGCTGCCCTCTCACATTGCTTGCCCACCTTTAGGTCATCTGATATGACTACCCCAGGTCCCTTTCCATTTTGTTGTTGTTAGTATCTCACCCCCATTGTGTACTCTTCCCTGGGTTTTGTTTCCCAGGTGCATTACCTTGCACTTCTTAGCATTGAATCTAAGCTGCCATACATTTGACCATTCCTCCTAACCTTGCCAAGTCCCTTCTCATCCTTTTCCACCCCACCTTGTGCATCAACTCTGTTGCAGATCTTTGTGTCATCTGCAAAGAGACATACTTTCCTTCCAGTCCCTCTGCAATGTTGCTTATAAAGACATTGAAGAGGACTGGTCCTATCATTGAACCCTCGGTACCCTACTAGTAACCCCTTTCTTCAGAGTGGACTCCATTTACTATTACTCTCTGTGTCCTTTTCTCCAGCCAATTCTTTTACCCAGGCTGTCATCTTGGGACCCACTCCCAGGCTGGCTAACTTGTATATTAATATTTTATATTGGACTGTGTCAAATACTTTGCTAAAGTCTAGGTAGGCCATGTCCACAGCCCTCCCTGATCTACTACTTTGGTCACCCAGTCAAAGAAATCTATCAGATTTGTCTGGCATGACCTTCCTGCTGTGAATCCATGCTGCCTTGGGTCCTGTGCCCTCTGGCCTCTAGATACTCAACAGTTCTTTCCTTCAGAAGTGATTCCATCATTTTCCCTACCACTGAGGTTAAACTAACAGTAAAAGTGCGACATTGGGCTGCACTGGCCATAGTCGGTTACTGCAGTCACTGTGAGTTGCATGCTGTTTGGGAGTGTGGACTGTGGATTTAGGGACATGCATGGGACTGCACAATCACAGGTAACAACTGCCATTCTTGTAGGCTAAATAATGACCGAGCAAGTTGTGGGAGAGGAGGAACACAGTGGTGGGAGGAGGAGGAGGCCTAATTTTACCAAGGCCGAGACCGAAGCCCTGTTTGATGCCTACCTGAATCAGGGCAGCTTCTCAGCAGGGCGGGGAACACCTCAAGCCCGTGCTGCTGCATGGGAGGAGGTGGCACGTGCTGTGAACCTGCATGGCAGCCACCAGCTCCGTGCAGGAGTGCAAGAAAAGATGGGCATGGACAGGAGGAGAATAAAGGAGAAGGTGGCTGCCATCAGGGAAGCATGAGCTGCAACAGGTGGGGGACAGCCGGGGTGGTACACCTGACCCCACAGGAGGAGAGATTGCTGGAAGCATGCAGCGAGTGCCATTGAGAGTGTTCAGCGTGGTGGCTTCCAGACGGGTGGTGGCCCATCACTGCATGGTAAGTCATGGTCTGTCTATGGGGAGCAGGGTAGGTCACATGCAGTAATGCGACTTTGCTTTCCCTTACAGATCCTGAGCATCTGCATGGGTCAGTGGTGGTGTGCCTGTCCACTGAGGACAGTCAGCTGGAGATGGAGGATGGCCCATCCACCTCCACAGGTATATGTGGCTCAGTGCGACAGTGGGGCCGCCTGGCTGTCCACACTGATGTTTTGTAACAGAGTGCGGAGGAAGCCCTGCCTGTGTCCCAGCATGCCGGCATCCACGGATGCCCGGCATGCTGCCTGAGCAGTGCTGAGTCTGTCACTGATGATGATGTCACCAACGTCATGGCAGTGACACGTGTGTGCCATGGGATGGCCACACAGCAGGACACATCAGAGCCATGGCTGTGGGTGATGCTGCCTTGGAGGTCTGCGTGTCAGCACAGTCCCAGCCTGTGCCTGTCAGAACCAGTGGGGCAGCACTGGTGTTTGTTCAGGACAGTGGGACTGTTGCGGCCACTGCGGCAGCACCACTGAGCCCTGGGAGCGGCAGCCAGAGGGCAGCATCAGCAGTCGGCCAATGGGCTTGGGGTACAGGGTTCAGCGGCGTCCTGTGCCCAGACCTGGTTCTGGTGCGCCAGCGCCCACCCTCAAGGGTGCTGAGCATCAGGGCGCGCACACCCTGAGGGAAAGGATGCCGAGGAGACAGATGACCTCTTGGACGACACATCCACCTACTGCAAGCATCAGTCCAGCAGCAGATGCGGCATGCGACCTCGGTGGATGCACTGCATGAGGCTCTGGAGCGGGCAGAGGAGTGTCGCAGCAGGGACACTGCTCTGATCCTGGCAGGGTAGACCAGTTGCAGGAGGATGTGACCGCTGCCATTGACAGGCATGCACAGTCATTCAGTGCCGTCATGGCCACAATGGGCACACAGTCATGTGCCCATGCATCGCAGACAACACGCAGTGCACTGTCCACCCCGCTCCTGGCGCCGCAGCGACACCCTCCCTGTCGACACCGGTTCAGCTGAATCCCGAGCATGCCTGGCGAGGCATGCTCAGTGTGCTGCAGACTCCCCGAGCGAGCACGGTCGCATTCACACAGTGGAACCCCTGGGAACCATCAGTGCCACCCCATAAGGCCAGTGGTCAGCCTGTCAGTGCTGGTGGGTCCGGCAGGGCCACCCACACATCCGTGGTGGCGGGGCACTGTGTCGCATGACTGACCTATCTCCCAATGCGGCTACTGTCTGGTGCTGCCCTGTGTGCATTGTGTCTTTCAGTGGGAAGTGCACGGGTGGTACCCGCCCGCACGTGGACACACAAGTCCATCTGCACACCTCCTGGCTGCTGTCCGCAGTTGCGTGTGCATGATGATGCCTGCATTGCACTGTACACCAATGTGCAGTGGTGCTCAGCATCTAACACATGCACATGGACAGGCAATGGGCGTGGTGATCTGTGGACATGTGTGTGGCTAGGGTGGTGTTCTGGGTCGGTGTGCCTCCTGCCCTTTGTGCAAGTTTGCTGCGTTGTGTGTGTGTGCATTGTGTGTGTGTCCATTCACATGGCATGTTAGTCCTCACCCATCCCTGGTTGTGTGTGTGGTTCCATGCCCTGCCACTTCCCTTGACGGCATGCCCCTGGTGTGTGTCCATGCGTGTTTGTGGGTTGTGCCTTAGCCACTGTTGGCTGCACATGGCACCATGACTTACCTGGGTTGGCTGAAGTGCTCCTCCGTCGTGATGCCCCAGTGCAGCTGTGCCAGCCGGAGCAATCGGGGTCCCGTCCGCCAAGGGGCTGCCCATCACCATCGTCACTGGCGCCCTCATCATCCCATTGCTGTCCCCTCTTCGACCTATACTGGCTATCCCACATTCGTTGGTCATGTTGTGCAGGATGCAACAGGCCAGGAATAGCTTGCAGGCCTTTGAGGGGCTGTACTGTAGGGCACCGCCTGAGGTGTCCAGGCAACGAGCAATACCTTTAGCATCCCGAACACCCACTCGATGACATTACGTGTGGTGGCATGTGCCTTATTGTAGCGTTGCTGCAATAGGGTCGGGCTGCCGGTGGGTGTGAGCAGCCAGGGACAGAGTGGGTATCCACTGTTTCCTGTGTGTAGAGGGTGGAGGTTAGTTTGGTGATCAGCACGCCCTGCCCCGGCCATCTAGGCCACCACCCATGTCACCTCTGGCCATGCCCCCAGGCCCTATGATTGTCCATGTGGTTTGCATACTCACCCACTAGGTGGCCAGTGGGATCTCCCCACTCTCAAATCTGTGGCACAGTGCGACTGGTGTCAGATGAAGGCATCGTGTGCTCTCCCAGGGTGCGTGGCACAGACATTGATTATGCGCCCTGGCATCACACACCACCTGAAGTTGATGCTGGCATAGCCCTTGTGATTTATGTATGCGGCCCCTCGGGGCCAGGTGAGTGTGCGGATGGCCACATGGGTGCAGTCTATTGCCCCAGCATGCCAGGCATGTCTGCTACCCTGTGGAACTCCTGTATGTTTGCTGTGCGCTCCGCGGTGTGCTGGGGAAATGGATGTACTCCGCAGCATGTGGCAGCAATGCGCTGAGGTGGGTGAGGTGGTGTGGCGTGGCCGACAGGGTTATGCCTGTGGTGTCCCCAGCTGGTCTCTGGAAGGTACCCGTGGCGAGCAGCACATGCAAGCTGTCTCTTTAGTCTCCACTGACAGGGCATGGCTCTGTCGTGTGAGTGCCTGCATCACATCACTGCACAGCTCACAGAGCCACCTCAGTATTGCCCTGTTCAGGCGGTCCGGCCCACAATCTCAGTATCACTGTACAGCTCGAAGCTGGTGCGGGCTCGGTACTGCCTGATGGGGCATACCGCCAATGGCCTTCCACGGCCACGCCCCTGCTGCCCACTTCTCCCCCCTCATAACGGCCTCCATCTGGAAGGTGGCACTGGCCATGTCCCTGGCTTGTGTTTACCCCCTGGCAGCTGTTACTGCATTCCCCGCTGTCCTCACTGCTACTTCCCCTGCACGGAACACCTTCCTGTGGTGGCCTCTGTGTTGTGTGGCACTTCCCCTTCTGCACTGGCTGTGGCTCCCACACCTTCCCTGTGCCTCTGTGTTCAGGGTGCCCTTTCCTGGCCTGCCCTGTCTGTGTGGCTAGAGTTCAGCCTCATGTGCCTTCCTGTAGCATTCTTGCACCTCTCCCTTGCTCCTTTTCATTTTGGCTCATTTCCGCTATAGGCAACTTCAGCTTGCTCTATTGTGCATGGCGCAATTTGTTGAATATCGCACTGTGCCATTTATGCATGGTTCCTCCCCTTCAGTTGCACATGCCTTCATTATTATTGTGCTGTTGCTCAAGTGATTTAGGGGCGCAACTGCCTCCTGCTGAATATCGCAGAATGGTGCAATTTCGGACTTGTGCAGGCACAACCCTATTGCATGGCTCAACTCTTTTGAATATCTGGGCCTTAGTGTACAAAGCTTATTAGAAAACATGTTATAATATTCATTATAAATGGGTATATAATTTCCTGCATCTTGATTGGTTAATAGGTACCATATGCGTGTCCTTATCAGGACATATACTGCAACTGGCACTACATATGCCAAACGAAACGCTGCACTCTGAAATCAGTCGTGCTACCCACAGGTCTCTTAACTGAGGCTCCACAACTGGCATCAGATCGAAGTGCAAAAGCTGCACGGAGAGCTCTGCCACCAGCCATCAAAAATCTACCACACTAACCACTGTCACACTACACAGACAACTAAGCTCTTGAAGGGTTGTCTCCGATGTTGAAAACAGAACCTCCCCTTAGAGTCACAGACAAACTCTCTCTACAAAGCGCACAGCCTCATTTCACAACTAAATACAATATTTTAAAAATAAAACTGTAACCTGTGTGCTGCACTCGAAAAACCAAGCTGTAAGAAATGGAATGCTGCGGTACTGCTTCACCAGAAAACGCATAACTCTCAATTAAATCTTAACCTGAGCAGCGATCAAATATTTAAATGCAAAGTACCTCTCTTCCCCTTCAAAACATCAGGCAAGCAGAGCGCTCCACCATTATCGCTTTTTTCATCGCCCATTAACGGCAAAATGCGAGCGCACACTATGGTGGTTCATGAGGGACACGCCGCGTCCTAAAGAAGCCGCAACTGACACCAAGCACACGCCAATGTAACAAAACAGTCACTCTTAGTTAAATCAACAGCAATTAAAAATGAAAAAAAAGAATTCTACAAAGTATAGCCATATTGGTGCTCGGACAACACATGATGGGACCAGGAATGAAACACCTATACAACAAGGAGAATGCTTTTAATATGAGTGAATGACAATCATTTATGAGGCTGCCACTGTTTCTTAAAGCACAAAATACTATAAATTATAAAAAGAACGAATAGTACATAAACTTCCCTGTTGGTGTTGATGATGGAGAGGTCTGGAACACTCATAAAACAAAGAAATTATATTATAGAGGGACTATTTTTTTCACTATTTCTCCTATTGAAAGCTTTTGTTTGTTACTCTTGAAACTCTGTTCTACTTTATTTACAAAGTGCAGTGCCTATTTTATAAGTGGAATAAGACACTCCGAGGTGATTATGGCTTGATAGTAACTTCCCAGGTGTTAAAGCTCACCGCCACGCCGTGGCCTCATCACGCACCTGGGGCGTGCTCTTATCAAGCCATAAACCACACCTCGTCATTCTTATTCTCTACTTAAACCTACAGTATCACAAACAAAGAACCAGTTAGTAATATTCAATCCATTTTAATACTAGGGGTATCTGCCCTATCATACAGATAAATTATGGAACTATTAGAGGCTACAGAAACATCCTGAGAAATAACAAAGTGATGGAACTATGATCACTGTTTCTGATGGAAGATTGGATTGAGAGATTATTAACAATAACAGAATTACTATAAAATAATAAATCTAAAGATTATTACCCCACGTTGGTTTGTTTACTCCTTGAATTAAATTACATCGTTGGCCATATCAATAAGCTTTTTCCCAGAAGTAGATGGTGCCACTAATGTTGTCTGGTCAATATTACTCAAATTAAAATCACCAGTAAGAATATTTCCCAAGGAACATGCTGATTCTGTCTCTCTAATAATTTCATCCAAATACTCATTAGGGGTACTAGGGGATGATAACAAACCCCAAGAATAAAGTGTTGAGAGGTATTAAACATTAATTTGATCCTTAAGGATTCAGATGTACTAATGGGGTTTTTGACTTTATGTAAGATATCAATAACCTGCAGAGTATTACAGAGGATAATAGCAACACCACCTCCCTCCTATCCTGTCTATTTTGTTTATATAATATATATCCAGGTAAAGACACCTCCCAACAAGATTTATCATCTCCCCAAGTTTCAGTAATAAACACTTTGGCCCAGATATTCAAACTCGCCCAAAAAGTGCACAACAGCAGGATCAAGCGCCAAGTCCACTGCGCCCATGCAAGAAGCGCGATATTCAAAAACTGGGCGCGGGCCAAGATGCGCCTATGGCACACAACTGAATGTCGCACCACCCGCGCCATAGCGCAACCAGGGATGTACAGTTGCACATTTCTGATGTGCCATAGCGCAACAAGGGATGCTCAGTGGAGCAGTCCAGATGCACCATAGCGCAACCAGGGATGCCCGTGGAGCAGGGCAGCAATGCAACAGCACAACCAGGGATGCAGGGGCCACCACCCATGCCACAGATGGGCAGAGGAGCACACAGCAGAACAGACATCGTCCCCCACCCCATGCACTGCACAACCGGAGGAGAGCTGGAATAACCACCGGCCCATGGATACCAGCAACCAACCCACAGCTGGGGCGGTGACTGGCACAAGGAGGGCCGACCACCCGTGCCACTCATCCCACCAATGCAGAGCACGCCCTGCACCACGATCACCATACAACCTTCCCAGAAGTAGCGCCAACAGTGCAGGACACCCCATGCATGCCACCACCCCTGCTGTGACAATGCAACCCTGTGCACCACGTAGCCATGCAAGGCAGCCCCACCATGTGCACCCTGCAGCGGGCAGCAGCAGACAGCAATGCAACAACAGCATACACAGTGCCACCCTGCACATCCCCGAGGGACAGCTGAGAGACCGACCATGCGTCAGCACACGAGGTACCCACATGCGACAGGGCATGCCCCGGACCCACCACCAGTGGTACAGCACCCTGCACACCCTCCCAAGGACACATCCCTATCCCAGCACTGGCCACAACAACCAGCACAGACACACACACAGTGTTGCATGGAAGCACAGCGCCACACAGGAAGCAACAATAGAAACATAGAATTTGGACGGCAGATAAGGACCGCTGGCCCACCCAGTCTGCCCATTTCTCTACCTAATGGATAAGCTGCAGATCCTAGTTAACCAGCAGCCTAATTCTTCCTACCCCCACCCCTAGAATTGCCTTATGACTGTTCCATGCATCTTGAATTCCACCACTGTTTTGACTCCACAACCTCCTCCGGAAGGCCGTTCCATTCATCCACAACCCTCTCTGTGAAAAATACTTCCTTAAATTACCTCTGAGCTGCCCCTCTATCTTCAAATTGTGCTCCCTTGTTCTTGCACACCTCTTTTTGAAAGATGCTACCTCTTGGACTTTGTTGATTCCTTGAGGTACTTGAAAGTTTCTATCATGTCCCCTCTCCTCCTTTCCTCGAGGCTATACATATTAAGCTCCTTAAGTCTCTTTTCTATGTCTTCGGTGAAGACCCTGCACCATTTTAGTTGCCTTCCTCTGGACAGCTTCCATCCTGTCTATGTCTCTGCAGAGACTGGGTCTCAGATCTGTACGCAGTACTCAGATGGGTCTCACCAGCTGTCTGTACAGCGGGATAATAACTTCTTGTTTTCTACTGGTGATGCCTCTCTCTATGCATCCCAGTATCCCCCAACCCTCCTTGCTGCCCTCTCACATTGCTTGCCCACCTTTAGGTCATCTGATATGACTACCCCCAGGTCCTTTCCATTTTGTTGTTGTTAGTATCTCACCCCCATTGTGTACTCTTCCCTGGGTTTTGTTTCCCAGGTGCATTACCTTGCACTTCTTAGCATTGAATCTAAGCTGACATGCATTTGACCATTCCTCTAACCTTGCCAAGTCCTTCTCATCTTTTCCTCCCCACCTTGTGCATCAACTCTGTTGCAGATCTTTGTGTCATCTGCA
Source organism: Neoceratodus forsteri (assembly GCA_016271365.2). Classification (NCBI taxonomy): domain Eukaryota; kingdom Metazoa; phylum Chordata; order Ceratodontiformes; family Ceratodontidae; genus Neoceratodus; species Neoceratodus forsteri. Next base: position 244,312,835 of record CM028129.1, on the reverse strand, counting down.
AAGACACATACTTTTCCTTCCAGTCCCTCTGCAATGTTGCTTATAAAGACATTAAGGGACCGGTCCTAATACTGAACCCTGCGGTACCCCACTAGTAACTCCCTTTCTTCAGAGTGGACTCCATTTACTATTACTCTCTGTGTCCTATTCTCCAGCCAATTCTTTACCCAGGCTGTCATCTCGGGACCCACTCCCAGGCTGGCTAACTTGTATATTAATCTTTGTGTGGGACTGTGTCAAATGCCTTGCTAAAGTCTAGGTAGGCCATGTCCACAGCCCCTCCCTGATCTACTACTTTGGTCACCCAGTCAAAGAAATCTGTCAGATTTGTCTGGCATGACCTTCCGCTGTGAATCCATGTTGCCTTGGGTCCTGTGCCCCTCTGGCCTCTAGATACTCGACATTCTTTCCTTCAGAAGTGATTCCATAATTTTCCCTACCACTGAGCTTATACTAACAGGTCTGTAGTTTCCTGCTTCTGCCTTGCTCCCACTTTTGTGAAGGGAATCACATCTGCCCTCCTCCAGTCCTTGGGTACCACTCCATCCTCCATGATTTGTTAAAGAGGTAGACAGTGGTGCCACTAGTTCTATAGTTCGTTTTAGAATTCTGGGATGAATCCCATCAGGCCCCATTGCTTTGTCCACCTTCAGTTTTAAGAGTTCTTTCAGAACCCTTTCTTCTGTAAATGGCTGGTATCAACTTCTGTATCCAGAGTGTTTCTACTGTTTGTTTTAGGTACCTCCCCTCTTCCTTTGTAAATACTGAGCAAAAATATTTGTTTAGTATCTCTGCCTTTCACAGTCACCCTCTGCCACCCTCCCTCCCTCCCTTTATTAAGCCTCACTGATCCCTCCCTTGGTCTTCCTTCGCTCCCGATGTACCTATAAAGGTTTTATCCCTTCTTAACTGAGTTGGCTATCTTTTCCTCGGTTTGGGCCTTTGCTGTTCTGACTGCCTTCCCAGCTTCCTTTGCTTTAACTGATACAGTTCTCTGTCCTGCTCCTTCTGTGATTCCTTGTACTTCCTGAATGCTTTCTTTTCTCTTGAACCTTCACTGCCACTTCCTTTGAGAACCATAGTGGTTTCTTACATCATTTCATTTTGTTTATTTGCTTCACACAAAGGCTTGTTACTTCTGTGATGGCAGTTTTATTATTCCCATTGTTTTTCCACCCTCCTTCCTGCCCATTTGCTAGTGCATTCCTTAGGCACGCACCATTTTGGCAAGTCAGCCTCCTAAAGTCCAGTACTTTTGCCTTGTGTGGCTTGACTCTATTGCTGTGTTTATTGTGAACCATACTGTTCGATGGTCGCTAGTTCCCAGATGGCTACCCACTTCTACATCTGTAATCCTTTCTTCATCTCCATTTGAGAGAACCAGTGCACAGACAAACAGCCACCCATACCCAAGGGCACACCAACACAGGGACACAGTGGCGGGTCAGCCAAGCTCCTGGTGTGTGGCCACAGCAGCCATGTGCACATGGTCAGAACCCTTCCATGGCACAGGTGCCAGCAACCCTGCAGGCACCATAACGCTGCACGCCAACAGCATGCGGCCGGAGTGCAAGTGACAGACAGTGAGCACATCCCTGCAACAGGCACAAGTGACAGCATTGAGGTGGGACAACAACAGCAGAGCAACAGTGCCACCCGAGGCAGGCGTGCACCCCACCAGTGACAGGAGGCAGCCCACATCGCGCTGGGTACTGTGGCAGATCCAGCATGGGCAGCCACCACTGACATGCCAGCAGACTGTGCAGGTCACAGACATTCAAGGGTGGCAGCTGCAGGCCACGGATGGTCTGACAGGCGCCATGGACACAGCGCGTGCACTGTGTACCACTGCACACAGTCATCCAGTGCACAGGGAACAACACACAAACCACAGACAGTGACTGAGAGCTATGCCACACACCAAACTTGCCTCCCCAACGGACACACACACACCACCCATGATACACCACCCCCGACACCATGCACACCACTGCAGCTGAGCACCATTAGCCTGCTGCAAATCAGAGACCACCACAGTAGGCATAACTAAACAAATGTATTAAATTAGAATCAAAACTATGTACATATTTACAGTAAAAATGGGGTGAGGGCCACAAACTGGGTGGAGGTGGGTAAGGACGGGTGAACAAATGGGAGAGGGAAGCAGGGTGTGAGGATGGGTCCAGGGGGTTGTAGTAGTCCATGTGGACAGTCTTCAGTGGGAGCCCTGCTTCCCGCTCCTATGGCACCTCCTGTGATGTCTTCTCCTACACGCCATGCTGATCCACCCTCTCTAGAATGGCCAGAGAGGCCTGGCCACCTGAGCAGCTCCTGCAGTGTCCTCTCTATAGGGACCATCCTCTGTCCACCTAGGACAAGGGGCAGAGTCAATGCAGCGTGAATGCACAGCCCCTGCAGCCCACCCATTGTGCATGGCATACAGCCGTAAGACACACCCCTGTGGTGGTGTGTGACCACCCACAGTGATCGTGTCCATGAGACCTGCCCACCCAGGCACACACAGCCATGTGGACCGCTGCACACACCACCGCCCAAGTCCTGCACAGCACCACCGTGGCTGTACAGTGACATGGCTTGGTGAGAAGGCAGTGGCACAGCCATGTACCCAGTGCATGCATGGACCACCAGTGATGCACTCCCAGACATGCAAGTGCCACTGGACAGTGCTGCACTGTACTATGTGTGTGTGCGGCAGTGGTGTCAATGGATGGTGGCCATGCCGCGCGCCTGCCCTGCTACACAGCATGCAGAAAAAATCTGGATGTAAGGCACTCACCGTCATCAGGCTAGTCCTGGCGCTGAGCCAGTAAGGGTCCTCCTGCATCAGGACGTGCCTCACACCACTGCGCTCCTCCCTTGCACGGTGTTGTTCCTCAGGGCCTAGGGTGCAAACATGGAGAGAGGAACATTAGTACAACCCAGTAGCAAAGACCCCCACCCCAGGTTGCGTGTGATCCCACACAGCCAAATCATTCAGCCCCCCCCCCATACCACCACCACCACCACTGCCCACACTGGACAGACCCCCCCGAGTGGTGGACACATGCCCACCGCGATACCCGTACGGACATAACCAGTGTATGGATGGGGCACCTACCTGGCCGCGGAACCCTCACCTCTCCTGGTGCATGCCCGCAGGTGGGCAGCCTGTATGGGTCCCTCCGCTGGAGGTCCCCGTACTGGTGTCTGCACTACATATGGTTCTCCTCGGATCCTATCGCCTCCTCCAGGGCCACCGCCAACTCCTCCCACATGACACTCCTGGCCCTGTCCAGGGTGCCTCACCAAAGAGAGCACCAGCATGGGCTCAACTAAGGAGACAAGGTTAGCCAGTTCCACCTGGCTCCAGATAGGTGCTCATCTCCGTGCCATCTTCCACTGATTCAGAATCAAAATGGCGCTTCTAGTACACGTCCACCACATGCGGATGCTGCATGGTACTGCACTGCCATTCCCCATTGTGCCATCACCGAACAGCACAATAGGGTGCACCGATGTGGGCGCATGGTGCCTAGGGGGCAAAGGTCGGGCACAGGGTCAGGATCTCTCATACACGGACAGCCACAGTGGCGATTGGAACCCAATGCGTAGCGCGATTGGTGCCTGTGTGCCCTCCTGTAGTGGCCTACAGTGCTGTGGCCCCCAGTGCACCTACAGAAGCGCCAGTGCCACAGTGCCATATATGTGAACAGCGCAGTAGTGCCACTGGCACAATGGTGGCCGTGCCCTGCATTGCCTCCCGTGCACAGCACGCCAGCAGCATGGCAGGCTGCATCATCATCACCCCGGCATACACAGTTAGGTGTGTACTGTGCATGTCACAGAACTGTGCCCTTGGCTGAGCACGTTCAACACAATTGGGCAAAGCGCCACTCGCGCGATATCCAGCTGTCATATGCAATCAGCTAATCAGCCATTCAATGGCGCGACACTGCATTGCATCCACTTAAAAATGCCCGCCTCATTTGCAGCGCTTTCGTTATAAAACTGAGACATTGGCTGCACTGCCATAGTCAGTTACTGCAGTCTATTGTGGTGAGTTACATGCTGTTTGGGAGTGTGGACTGTGGTGTTTGGGACATGCATGGGACTCACAGTCACAGGTAACACCTGTCATTTCACAGGATGAATAATGACCGATCGTGAGGTGGAGGAAGAGGAACAGAGACGGGGCGGAAGAAGGCCTAATCACCAAGGCAGAAACAGATGCCCTGTTTGAGGCTCATCGACCAGAGCTGCTGCTCAGCGGGCCCCAGGGAACACCACAGACCCATGCTGCTGCATGGGAAGAGGTGGCGATGCTGTCAACCTGCATGGCAGCCACCAGCGGTCCTTGCAGGAGTGCAAAAAGAAGATGGGCACGGACAGGCGGAGGATTAAGGAGAAGGTGGCTGCCATCAGGGCAGCATGGTCTCACGATCGGTGGGGGACAGTCGGACGGCACCACCTGACCCCACAAGAAGAGCGGGTTGCTGGCAGCATGCAGCGTTGTGCCCGCCGGTGGTGGATTCCAGATGGTGGTAGCCGCCTCACTGCATTATGGGTCCTGGTCTGTCAATAGGGGACCAGGGTGGGTCACATACATTAATGCTATTGTTTTCCCAGCTCCTGAGCATCTACCATGGGTCAGCGGTGGTGGGCTTCTCCACTGAGGGCGGTAGCATGGAGATGAGGAGGGCCCATCCACATCCACAGGCATACACGGTCAGGGCGACAGTGGGCCTGCCTGGATGTCCGGACTGATGTTGGTAGAGCATGTGCGGAGGGAGGCCCTGCCGTGTCCCAGTGCCAGCATCCCATGGATGCCAGCATGCTGAGACTCGGCTGGTGCGGATCTGTCACTGATAATGATGGAGCTAACGTCATGGGCAGTGATACGTGTGGGCCACAGGATGGCCACACAGCAGGTGACATCATGGGCATGGCGTGGGTGGTGCCACCGTGGAGCCTGCATGACATCACAGTCCCAGCCTGTGCCTGTCTGCACCAGTGGGGCAGCACTGGTGTGTGTCCAGGACAGTGGGGCTGTTGCGGCCACTGCAGTGGCACGTTGAGCCCTGGAGCGGCAGCCGGAGGGCAGCGGTGTCAGCAGTCAGCCAATGGCCGCGGGGGTACAGTGTCAGAAAGGCGGCATCAATTACCACCTGTGAGACATGCGGGCCTGGCCCTGGTGCCTGCCGCCCACCCTCAAAGTGCTGACCATCAGGGCCATGAACACCATGAGGACAGCATGCTGATCAGGCAGATGACCTCTTAGATGAGCACACCTGCATACCCAAGCATCAGTCAATCAGCAGAGTGCGGCTTGTGATGGTGGTGGATGCACTCAGTGCGGCTCTGCACCAGGCAGAGGCAGCACAACAGAGACACCGCTGCTCCTGGCAGGGATGGACCAGTTGTGGAGGATGTGACCGCTGCCATTGACAGGCAGACACAGGCAATCACAGCTGTCATGGCCACAATGGGCACACAGTTATTTGCCCATGCATCGCAGACACTCGCGCAGTGCAATGTCCACCCCGTTCCTGGCGTCATGTGACACCCTCCTTGTCGACACTGGATTCAGCTATGGGCATCCGAGCACGCCTGGCACCAGGCACATGTTCGGTGTGCTGCAGACCCCTGCACAGATGCGGTCGCGTTCGCACGAGTGGAACCCTGGGGGACTGTCGGTGACACCCCATGAGGCCATTGGTCAGCGTATGTCACTGCTGGTGGGTCTCGGCGGGCCGCCCATGCATCCGTGGCGGCCGTGGCACCGTGGCGCATGACCGACCTGTCTCTCAGCATGGCACCATCTGATGCTGCCTGCTTATGCATTGTGTTGTTCAGCGTGCAATGCACGGGTGAGACACCGGCCCTGCACGCACGCCAGCGAACACCGTTCCATCACACCACCCAGCTGCTCTCCGCTGTGGCGTGTGCATGATGATGCCATGCATGTGCTGTCTGCCACTGTGCAATGGTGCCCAGCATCTGACACACGCACAATGACAGGCACTGGGCGTGGAGGTCTGTGGACGTGTGTGTAGCTAGGGGTGGCAGTCGGGCGTCGTGCCTCCTACCCTTTGTGCATGTCTTGTAGAGTGTGTGTGTGTGTGTGTGTGACGCGTGACATGTTAGACCTTGCCCATCCCTGGCGGCGTGTGCGGTTCCATGCTTGGCCAATTCCATTAATGACATGCACCCTGGTGTTTGTCCATGCATGTTTGTGGGTTGTGCCTTTGCCACTGGTGGTTACGGCCCCATGACTTACCTGGGTTGGCTGAGTGCTTCTCTGTGATGGTGTCCGGTGCAGCTGTGCCAGCCAGATCAGTCGGGGTCCCTTTGCCCAAGGGGCTGTCATCACATCTTCACGCGTCCTCATCATCCCCATCGCTGTCCCCCTTTGACCTTTATGGCTATCCCACAGTCATTGGGCCAAGTTGCTGCAGTGATGCAATAGGCGAGGAATAGCCCACAGGCCTTTGAGGGGCTGTACTGCAGGGCACCACCAGACATGTCCAGGCAACGGAAACATGCCTTCCAGCATCCCAAACACCCTTCGATGACACTGCATGTGGTGGCATGTGCCTCATTGTAGCATTGCTGCGATGGGAGTCGTGGGCGCCGGTATGGTGTGAGCAGCCAGGGACAGATTGGGTATCCACTGTCACCTGTGTGTAGAGGGTGGAAGTTGTTTGGTGATCAGCGTCCCCCTGCCTTGGGCCATCTAGGCCAATACCCATATCACCTCTGGCATGACCCTCCCAAGCTCCATGTCTTTCTGTGTGTTTGCATACTCATCCACTAAGTGGCCAGTGGGGATGTCCCCACTGTCGAATAACTGGCACAGTGCTGACTGGTGCCAGATGAAGGCACTGGTGCTCACCCAGGGTGCATGGCACAGACATTGATTATGCGCCTCTGGCATCGCACACTACCTAGCAGTTGATGCTTGTATACCTTCCGATTCATGAATGCGCCCCTTTGGGGCCAGGTGGTGTGCAGATGGCCATGGGTGCAGTCTATTGCCCCGAGCATGCCAGGCATATGTGCTACCCTGTGGAACTCCTGTATGTTTGCTGTGCGCCTCACGGTGTGCTGAGGAAATGGATGTACTCCGCAGTATGTGGCAGCAGTGGTGTGAGGAATTGGGTGAGGTGGCGGATGCGCCGACTGTTATGACTGTCATGTTCCCTGTTGGTCTCTGAAGGTACCCATGGCGAGCAGGCACATGCAAGCTGTCACTTTTGTCTCCACTGACAGAGCATGGCTCTGGCCGTTGGGTGCCTGCATCACATCACTGCACAGCTCACAGAGCCGCCTCAGAATTGCCCTGTTCAGGCAGTACCGCCCACGATCTCGGTATCGTACAGCTCGAAGCTGGTGCAGGTTCAGTACTGCCTGCTGGGGGTATACCACCAACAGGCCCTTCCACGGCCATGCCCCTGCTGCCTGCCTTCTCACTCCTCATAACTGCCTCCATCTGGAAGGTGGCACTGGCCATGTCCCTGGCTTGTGTCCCCCGGCAGCTGTTTCTGTGTTCCCCTGCTGTCCTTGCTGCTACTTCCCTGCACTGGGAACACCTTTCCTGTGGTGGCCTCAGTGCTGTGTGGCACTTCCCTTTGCACTGCACTGTGGCTGTGGCTCCCACACCTTCCCTATTCCTGGGGTTCCAGGTGCTCTGTCTCTGTCCTGCCCTAGTGTGTGTTGCCTGTGTGGCTGGCTATGGTTCAGCAACATGTGCCTTCCCTGTAGCGTTCTTGCGCCTACCTCTTGTTCCTTTTATTTTGGCTCATTTCTCGCTTATCGCGTTAACTTCCGCTTTGCTCCCCTATTGCACATGGTGAATGTTGTTGAATATCGCACTGCGCCATTTATGCATGGTTCCTTCCTTCAGTTGTGCATGTATTCATTATCATTGTGCTCTTAGCAGTGTGATTTGAGTGTCTGCCTCCTCTGAATATCGTAGAATGGCGCATTTGGACTTGTGCTGGCGATCCTTATTACGATGGCGCAACCTTTGAATATATGGGCCAATATCTATATACTCAGTAGTGACTACAGCCTTAAGTTTGTCTAGTTTATTGGATAAACTCCTAGCATTACTGTAGAAACATTTTAAATAAGTTGGATGTATATATTTCTCCTCAAACGAATGGAGAAGAGATAATATTCTCTCCAAATTAATCAGTTTAAATGTTTGTTAATGCAACTTAATATGTGGTTGCCAAATATTAAATTTCCATTTTGGTTTAAATGTAAACCATTCCCAATACAAATCAGATCTACCGATGAATTTCTCTCAGTGGGTGACACAAGCCAAATCTTGGACGAAGGCACCACACACAAAGCCAATTATTAAATCTACATATGGCGCATTACACTCAATAGAGGCTCTAGGAACTGGCAAGACCTCTGAGAACACCAGTTCACATCCAATATTCACCAAAGTATTTGAAAGTGCAACAAGGTCACATTTAACATTTAATAAGTCAGCATGCATAAAATCATTTGTGCCAACATGGATAATCACAAGGTTTTTCTTCCTTGATTTGCCAAGATGTTACAGGACATCCTTGTGATGTCTGCAATTCTTGCTCCCCCTAAAGCTTGAGCAAGTACAGTTTTCCTTATCTGAATCACATATGACTCTATCCAAATGTTTCACTCATAGAGTCACCAATACAAATATCTTCCTATTAGCATCTTCGATAGGTATAGGGACTTCCATAGGAATGATATTTAAAATGGGGTGCAAGAACATTTGGTATTAGTGGGACATCTGAGGGGTGGACAATTAGACACAAAACTATTGTCATTAGTATTGTTTATTATTGTTATGTTTGCAATTGAACAGTTAGAAACTGTACACAGATCAGTACGCCCATTAAGAATGGAAAACCTGTTACCAATGGGTAAGGAAAACTGGGAGGCCTTTGCAACCATTTTTATATACTCTGTTGCTCTGGACCTCATACCACTGATTATCTGAGGTATCAGGACACTCGGTATCTCTAGGCCGCTTGGTACTAACAGGAAAACTGCATTAGATGAAATATCATTACATTGGTGAGCATAATCAGGGACAGATACAGGTATATTATTTACGGTGGAACAGATGCAGCTGCATCAAAATCAGCTTGATCTAGTAACAGGAATCTAGTCCTGATACAAGAGACGACATGTCTCCTGGTGAAGCTGTTAAAACAGATGCCTCATTAGGGGGTACCTGGATATTATTCACCTTCTCTTCTAAGGCAAGAGGTGCATCAGTATGGTTTCCCAGGGGCACCCAGATCAAGGCTGTGCAGGTAGGTTTGTGCTGGTTAGGGCTGGAAATGCCAGGGGTTGGCACTGTCTCCTTTGGATCAATCTATGCCCCAATGTGGATGACCCAGGGTTTTACCAAAAGCTAGCCCTGGATATGGCAGGATGGGCAGGTCTATGGATCCTGAGGGGAGATTTCAATTGTGTAAGGGATATCGCTCTGGATAGGTCCAACACGACACCGATTTCACTCACTAAGAATGCCAAAGTACTGGGAGAGTTGGAATCTGAGTTTAGCCTTGTAGATGTGTGGAGACACATTAACCCCACAGGCAGGGACTACAGCTTCTACTCTAATGCACATCAATCATACACACGCTTAGATAGGCTGTTGCTTAGTCCCTCCCTCCTCCCAGCGGTCAATGAGGTGCAGTATTCCTCCATACTGTCATCTGACCATACCTCTTTGGTGGGCCTATCTGCCCGGACTCTCCCCAGCATCCAGACAATGGAGAATGGACTCATTGCTCCTCAAGGATCAAGAAAATGTGAGAGGTATGACCAAAATATCCAGGAATTTTGTATTTTAATAGAAGGAGACAATATATCAAAGCAGATGAGGAGGCACTTAAGGCTTTCATATAGGGGCAAACAATAGCCTTCTCCACCTACTCTAGGAAGTGGGGTGGAGGTCACCCATCTACATAATACAATTGAGGCTTGTGAAGCGCCATAGACGAAGGCCATCCATCGCCTTGTATAGGGTAATCCAAAATTGAAATGGTGCTACAACACAATGAGCATTGCAAAAACAAAGTGTGCCATTCTATTGGCCAGGCAGGAGCTTACTACAGTAGAGACCGCAGGGGTAAACTGTTAGCTTGACAACCACCACAGGGAGGAGGAACGATCAGTGGGCAGATCCATGACAAATTTGACAAGTTTGTGCAGGACCCTGTAGCAATAGGAGATTCATTTGGAGCTTTTACAGGGCTCTTTACACATCGGAGGTGGCTCCGTCTTCTCAGGAAATGGATCTTCTTCTCCAGGGCCTCTCTTCCAATATTGGGGGAGGTGGTTAGTAGTTTGGACTTGCCTTTATCTCATGCTGAGGTGAAGGCAGCAGTTAAGATGCTTAAGGCAGTAAAGCCCAGGGCCCAGATGGTCTGCCCATAGACTTCTTCAAAGTTTTGGCCACCTGTTATTAGACCCCTTATATGACATGCTGGGGAGAGTTTGGTTAGGGTGAGCTGCCCCTCCAAGCAGTCAGATACTTCATGGTGCTACCTAAACCAGGCAAAGACCCGACCTGGTGTGCATCTTACTGGCCAATATCCTTGCTCACAGAGATTATAAAATTCTGGTAAAGGATATGGCAACCTGGCTGGACCCAGTGTGGCTGGACTTAATACATCCAAATCAGTCTGGATTTGTGAAGGGATGCCATAGGTAAACACAACATTTGCAGAACTTTAAATGTGATTTACAAGTGGGGAAAATGACCAGAAACATGGAGCAGCAGTCCTGGCCTTAGACGCCAAGAAGGCTTTTGACCGCGTGGATGGGAGGTACCTTTTGAAACCCTGAGGAGGGCTGGTATAGGTCCTCGCTTTAGATCCTGGGTAAGACCCTATATATGAACCCACAAGCCCGGAAGCTCAAATAGCAGTGAATGGATTAGTGACTCCACCCTTCAAACTGGGGCATGGAACTAGGTAGGGTTGCCCTCTCTCCCACTGTTATATATATTGTCCTTGGAACCCCTGGCTGCAGCCCTCAGAGAGCATAAGGGATCAGGGGTCTGGGAGGATGGCTCCAAACATAAGATAGCTCTATACGCAGATGATCTTCTGCTGTATCTCCAGCACCCAGCACAGGACCTGCCAGAAGTTCATCAACTCATGAGGGAATTTGGGAAGTTGTCAGGCCATAAAGTAAACTGGACTAAGAGTGAATTACTCCCGTAGGGAAGCAAGAAAAGCAAAATTAATTTCAAATCTGGGAGGCCTTCAACTAGTAAAATGATCCGGCATTTTCATGTCAGTATCTGGGCATTTTCATGTCAGTCAAAACAAATTCATTATATGCACTAAATTACAAGCCCCTCTTGTCAAAACTATCTGAAGACTGTGACAGGTGGGTGGCCCTTCCACTTTGCTGCTGGGCGGGTGGTGGGTAAAGATGACAATTTTGCTGAAATGCCTATACTATACCAATCTTTGCCCATAAATATTCCTAAAGCCCATTTTAGGCTTCTGTCAACAATCCTGCATAAATTCCTTTGAGAGGTAAGAATGCCAGAATTAAGAAACCATACTGTAGTTGCCACCAAGGCTGGGGGGGTAGGATTGCCAAATTTTATGAGGTATTACTGGATGGTTTAACTAGCATTTATCCTGGTTGGGGACTCAACAGTGGAAAACCCCTGGCTTAGACTGGAGGAGGAAACTTTAAATGGTCGACTGAGGGAGGATCTTCTGGCAGTGGCCCTTGGCTCAATTCTTCCCCAGAGGTTATAAATCCCTTCACAGCCACAACCCTGAAAGTTTGGATTGATGCCCATAAGCATAACAAATTTGCAGGAGACCCTTCCTCTACTCTGATTTACTGTCAGCAATGTGGGATAGGGCCCTGCTCTGTCCCTGTGGTTCAGAGGCTGCTGGCATGGCGATGGAGAGGCCTAACTACAGTGAGTCAACTGTACACAGGAGGCACAATCAAGAGTTTTTTCTATTTGTACCAAGTGGGGTACTCCTGTGGGGGACTTTTTGCATATCCCAGGTTAGGCATTGATGTGGAATCTCCTTGGCAATGGTTAATGATTGGCCCCTCACCCTTTGAGGAAGAATTATACAGACCCCAGCTGAGCAGAAAACCTCTTGCCACATGCTATCATACCATGCAGGAGAAGAGAGTCTGAAGCAGAAGGATTAGAGCCAAATGGAGCCAGGATCTAAATACTCCAATTGACTTCAAGATCTGGAATCTCGTTAGTCAGCACGTCCAAAACTGCTCTCGGAGCGACAAACTGAGACAAGTCCAATTAAACTTTATATATTGAACTACATCACCTCAGAGACTCCAAATAACAGACACCCAGAAACCCAGTGAGTGCCCTCATGAATTATTGCAGAGGGTAACTTCTTACATATGGCCTTGACCTGCCCAAAGGTGACCCCTTTGGTACACAGTCCACCAGATAATCTGTAAGATTCTGGGGTATTGCCTTGAAGTTCTCCACTGGAGTTGCGGCTGGGAGCCGACCACTGCCACCTAGGGAACAAGACACATAACCTTCTATGGTCTCTAGCATTGGTTAATACATGGAAAACTGTGGTTCAGGCTTGGATGTCACCATCCCTCCCCTCTATTCAGCAGTGGGTGAATAATCTAAAGATGAGCATGTCCCTAGAGAGGGATTGCTTACTGCAATGGGAAGGAAACAATCCTTCCTGGACACTTGGAATTCTCTTATAGCAGCAATGGAGCAGGAGACTTCCCATAGGGAGCCAGTTGAGGGTATCTAGCTAAAACAGAACGAGCCAGCCTGCATAGCTTTTGTCTTTGGAGGTTGTGTCTCTCTGCACCACCAATATGTATGCCTTCCCTGATTGTTTCCTCTTTACAACACTGTAAGAAGCAACTATCATCAAATAATGTAACCTAAGTACTGGTCATTGTGTAATGTTGTAGTACCATGTTAAGTTGTTCACTATGCAACATCCTTCTAATAAAATATTTTTTGGGGAAAAAAGATGCCTGGAAAGAGATGTCCTGCTACTGGAGGAGAGGAGGATGGCAGGGCAAAGAGACAGTGCTTGTGAATGAGGCTGGAGGAAGCTAGCTTAAAAGTACACTGTCAGCTTTTATTCAGTGTTCACTTCTCATATAAATATGTCCCTTAGCCTGTAGCCTCCAATAAGGCTGTAGTACTGTAATAGGGTCTCCGATTTTCTTTTAGGTTTTTCTTTAATCTTTTTTGATACCACCCCTAATTCAGACAATCTGTTCTTAGTGTGGCTGCCCAATACTCTGGCATCCACACATCAATATGGACCGAGTTTAGACACTTTTGTTTGATATGAGTTAAATATGGTTTCAGATAGAGGCATTGACCTGAGCTTTTGACATATGTCTCATTTAAAACATGCAGTATAACCCAATTAAATTTATGGTTGAAGCTTCGTTATGTAATCTGGGCATGAGCATGCCATATTGATGTATGAACGTGCCAGAGTATTGGGTCATGCAAGAGTCTTCTGAATTAGGGCAGTATAAAAAATTATTAAAAATAACAGAAAATTGAGCATGCTATTACAGTGCTATAGCTCTACTGAAGCTGCAGGGTATATTTTATATGAGAAGTGAACATTCACAAAAACTGACTGTAAATATCTCAGGAAAGGGGATGTGGCTGGTAGCTCCCACCACTGAACTGCAGGCATTGCCTTGCTGTGTTCAGTGGGGCATATGCAACTTAGTGAGGAGTTTTACATGTGCGACACTGTTACTAGTCAGAAGGTAGTTGAATAAATGAGTTGTTTGACTGTTACACATGGATACTTTGGCTGTTCGCACTCTCTGTCCCATGAGGGACTACCAACCATTGGGGTTCTGTGAAGGCAAAGGAATCCTGTTGAGGAGGGTTCCAACCCTGGAGTTACCCCAAGAACATAATTCCTTTAGGCTAAAGGTACCTTTAGGAAGGAGCCCAAAAGTACCACAAAATTGGTGGTGAACCCAGAGACTGAGGGAGTACTGAATGACAGCAGCTGGTGATGACTGATAACAGACAGAGACTGACTGTAGAAATGACTGATAGCAACTGGTAACTAAGAGTAGACAGAGGCATGACTTCCATAAGAAGAGAGGGAATGGAAGGATTGAAGGATAAGAGAGCCACCATCCAACCCCAGCTCACAGTGGCAACCTACTTGAGGTTAAACGCTATACTTAAATATGTGTACTACAGTATGGCCTTTATCACTTACGAGAGAAAAGAACAAGCATAGGAAATTTCTGGAAATTCATGGCTTCAGTCATCATCTCTCCTGACATGGAAATTTATAATTGTGACAGGTCAGCATGCAAATTTGGCATTCAAAATTCAGAGGAACTTTTGGGGCTAACTCTCTCTCTCTCTCTCTCTCAACACTTTTAACAGAATATGCTGTAGGGTGCCACGAGTCAATCTCTGCAGCTAAAGGAAGTTCCTCATGAAGGAGACCCACCCCTCAAAGCATGAAATGAGGAGTAGCAACTGCTGAAAGGTTATCACCCAGCCTTGAGACCATGAGGAGGCCCATCCTTGAATGGAAACTAAAGGGAGGATAAAGAATGATACTAGTGGACATTAGGCAGACACAGGAGAGTAGCTTCAGAGGTGATGCCAATGTGGTCTGCACAGGTAAAGGAACCTATGTGGGCTTAAGGCTCTACCCTCTGGTAGCTGAAGTCTTAAATGCTACACCTTGAGGTACCCACCAACCAGTGGTCTGCATAGCTAAAGCTTCCCCAGAGTGTTGAACCTCACCACCTGGATGGACTGCTAGGAGGCACCACATGAGACAAGCAGCCTACAGAGAAGGACCCCTTCCTGAGATGAGGGACTCATCCTCAAGATGGAAACTTAAAGGGAGCAAGAGCTGTCTACCCACAGGGCAAACACTGAGGGTAAGATTCTAACTGAAAAATAACTGTTAAATGGAAAGACTGATATTGATGGAAAAAGCAATGACATTTGAATGTGCATTAAAGGTCAAATTGAGGTAAAGCCCAGCCTCGAGGACTTCGGTGACGTCACCATAATGGTGGGTAGCTGAACCTAAGAGCTCCACTACCTCCTCGCCTTTATCTGGTTAAATCCTCTACGGAGCGGCTCCAACATCACAAAGGTGGCACAGCCCATGGTGCCTTAGATGGCAGGAAGCCTCAGAAAACTAAAGGCTCGAGATTCTCCTCCGCTCAGCAAGATGAAGCAAACAACACTGAGCAGACCTCAAGAGGGCCTAACCGCCCTTCCCCGCGCAGAAGGCTTCCATCAGACTCCTCGGCGGATTGGGAACAGGAGGAAGCAGACCCTCCCGAAAGCACGAGCCAGACGCTGAAACAAATTTTAGCCACAGCAAATAAAATAGACACAGTGCTTGCAGACCTGAGGCAAAGACGACTGCATCCTGGATAAAAAGGTTTCGCATCGGACACAAGAATCGCGGAGATCTCAGAAACACAGGACGGTACAGATCGCCTGCTCCTACACTTACTTCAGAGAGATCAGGAGATTCGGGCTAAGCTGGAAGACTTAGAAAATCGATCTCGCGTAATAACTTCAGAATCCACGGAATCCCCAAGTGGGAAGAAGGCTTCCCCACGATTGCAGAGTTCATCCACAGCTGCTCAGATCCACGCCTCCCCCCGCCTCGATGTAAACCTGGAAGTAGATCGAAGCGACAGATCCTTGGGCCCAAAACCGACTGATGAGACTGCCAGACCTCGCCACTAATAATCCGCATGCTGTATTATCAAAGCAAGGAGTGGATTCTTCACGAAGCGTGGTGGCGTGAACAATGTACCAAGAGAAGAGGATCTATTTCGACCAGGACTTTTCATCAGCTTTGCAGGCAGAGAGGCAGAGAGTTCGAGGAGTCATTAAAGAGTTAAAGCAGAAGAAGGATGTGAAGGCGCAACTGCTCTTCCTGCCAGGATCAAGATTCATTTAGAATCGGGTGCTAGGATCTTTCCCTCATTGGTGGAGACGACTCCTATCCTGAAGGAGCTCCATATCTCGATGCCGACTTAGAGACTGACATACTGGAATGGAAGCTGAGGATGGGGGCATGGAGTATGGTAACTCGTGACAATAGCAGAAAATGTGGCTTCCAGGCTCAATCACACCAGCTGCAATAGGGGACATTGTCAAGCTCATGCAGTGAGCGGAGAAGAGGGTAAAAGCTCAGAGTGGAGGTAAAAGTGGATCCACGTCTACAAAGGACTGATTGTTAACCCCAAATCAAAGGTACTGTTTTGATTTGAATAATGTCCCCTCGGATGTACTGGAGAGGGATAACTTGGGAAGTATTGCAGAGAAGGGGCGGGGTTATTTTGAGAGGAGTTTACTGTTTACTGTATATAGAGATCTATAAGTTCCTCTTTTCTAGCTGGGCCACCACATGAGGACTCATTGGGTTTGAGGTGCTGTGACGCTCAGTTTTGAGCACTGGAGGGCAGACAGGTGTTTGCTAAGGGGGGAGACAGAGATGTTGGGAGGGACCCACTAAGGGAAAATGGGATGAAATGTTTAAAGGTATCTGAAGTGGTTAAGAAGGAAGGGGGAGAAGGGGGAGGTGAGGGAGGGTGAGGTGATGGGGAGGAGGAGGTGAGGGGCAAGACGGGGAAAGGAAGGAGGGATTTTCTCCCGTCTCCATAGAAATGTGAAGTCACGGCACCGTGGGAGGAGGGGGTCTGGGGAATATTGATGCTTGGTTCAGCTCCCACCTTGGGTGCCGTAGGGAGTTATATGTTGCAGGCTAAAAACCCATTGATTTGGCTATAGCTGCAACTCCCCTAAACACCACGGGGACCGAAATTAGTCACATTGGTGACTTTCAGTGGTGGCAGTATCTACCACCAGAATCTCCTAGGAGGTCAAACACATTAGGATCTTGGTTCAACTAATAAATGTTTTGTTGTTGGAACCAAAAGGGCTCCATTTACAAGTTAATGGTTATATTTTAAGATAATGTTCTTGTTACTTGTTTTGTAATGTGTCAATGTGATTTCATACATGGTAAGTCTGCTTGGCGGATTTTTGGGCAACTAAGTGGAGGGAGGGAAAGAAGGTGTAAGCTACATAAGATGATGGATAAGAGGCTTAAAACACCAGAGCTCAATGACACATTTCAAGATAATTTCTTACAATGTTAATGGAATTAATTCGCCTATTAAAAGAACTAAAATCTTGATGGAATTAAGAAGAATGGAAGGTGATATTGCTCTTCTCCAAGAGACTCACCTCTCAGAAGTAGAGCACATGAAGCTACGGTGACAGTGGGTGGGGAGAGTCGAAGCTACTTCGGGCAAGGAGGCAAAAAAGCAGGAGTGGCAATTTTAATAAAGAAAGAGTCCCATTTACAGTTCAAGAGATAGATATTAACATCAAGGTAGATGTATTAGGGTCTCTGGCTTAGTGCAGGAGAAATTAGTACATATAGTAATGTATACGCACCTAATACAGGTGCGAAAATTTTACCTGGAAGTCTTCCAGAAAGTAGGGTGGCTCCTCAAGGGACTTTTGATACTGGGGAGGGGGATTTTAATGCCACCTTGTGGCCTGCAATGGATCGTCCTCTGGGAACATGGACACATCAGAGGTGGCTAGCAGGAGACTGAAGACCTTAGTGGAGGAGGGGAATGGTAGACATCTGGAGAGCACGCCATAAAAAGGAGAAAGACTACACCTTCTATTCAGCCTCTCAGAACTCGACTCGAGAATAGACTCTTTTTGATCTACACTACAGATCTCCATCTTTTAGTACATCCCAGATTCACTCTTTAACCTTATCAGACCATGCCCCAATATCCATCGAGGTTACCTGGAGCAGGAATCTAGAGGCACTAACTGGAGGCTAAACGTATCATTGTTAAATGACAAGAATTTTGTCCAACAAATTACTCAAAGTTTCCAACATCTAACTGTGGACTCCCTATGGCAGACTGCACCGGGTTTGTGGGACACTATGAAAGTGGTTTTAGGGCCATATAATTAGCTTGGCATCTGCCAAAAGAAATTGAGGAATAAAAATTGTTGGAATTGCAACCACAATAAAAACCTTGGAAAGGGAACATAAAGTGAACCAAGGGGAAAGAGAAAATTCTTAAGGAGCTAGTTAAAAAGGAAAGAACTTAATGATCTGGAATCGGATAAAGCTGAAGGATTGTTACAGTTTGCTAACCACAAATATTACGGGGGCATTGAAAATATTGGCCTCAGAATGAGGAAGGAACATGCAAGTCGACATGTCCCTTTCTCCAGACATGGGGCACTAACAAAGACCGGTAGAGAAGCCAGGAAAATAGCTAAGGCTTTTAAAAGTATTATCAGACCCTATATACAGAAAAGAGATCCCCAGGAGGTAACTCAGACGGAACTCTTTTGAAAACACTGAAACTTCCTAAATTTTCCACCACAATGCAACAAGAACTATCAGCTCCATAAGGGACCAAGAAATTTTAACAGTGATAAATAACCTTCCTCAGGAAAGTCACCTGGCCCAGACGGACTCCCGCAGAATTCTACAAAAAGTTTAAAAAATATTAATACCTAAACTAGTAATGGTCTTGAATGCCATGCTTGAGGAAAAAAACTCCGAACTCCTGGCGGAGGCATTGATTATGGTAATTCTGAAACCAGGTAAGCCAGTAGCATTTTGTGAGTCTTATAGGCCAATATCCTTATTGAATCAGGATTCTAAGATATTTACTAAAATTTTAGCCAACCGTCTGCAAAAATACGTAGAGACATTAGTTCACCTGGATCAGACGGCTTTATACCCATAGGCACTTGTCAGACAACATCAGACGTCTGTTAAATATATTGGATCACAAGACCCTCCCAAGTTCCCAGAATGGCTATTTTTTAGGCATGAAAAGGCCTTCGAGAGGCTTAATTGGTCTTATCTTAACTCAGTGCTTATAAAAATGGGCTTTGAGGCTCCTTCTTGCAAAAGGATCATGATGGCATACCAACAGCCAGTTGCAAGAGTACAGGTAAATGGCACTATTTCACAACTTTTCAATACAACGAGGCACCAGACAGGGTGCCCCTATATCATTACTCTTTGCTCTAGCAATGGGCCCTTGCCCAGGCAGTTAGAGTTGAGGACAAGATTCAGGGAATTTCTATAGAAAAGATCCTGAACAAGGTCTCTTTATATGCAGATGACACCTGATATATATGCAGGACCCGTAAATTCGATTCCTCCATTAATGGATTTGTTAAACCAATTTGGCAAAATCTCAGGATTCAAAATTAATATGAATAAGTCGGAGATTCTTCCAATAAGTGGCAAAATTTCAAGGGAACTGAGGGGCTGATTCCATTTATTTGGGCTAAGGATAGAGTAAGATATTTAGGCATACAAATTCCAACTAAAATATCCGATTATATCAAATTAATTATGGCCTGTTGCAGAAAGCAGTTTTGCTGACATAAATAGATGGCAGATGTTGCCTTTTCCTTTACCAACAGGAAAGAGGCTGTGAGAATGAACATTCTCCCCGGTATCTTTTCTGTTCACCAGTCTACCACTACCCTTCCTAAAAAGACTGGAAGGAACTGCGGCCTAAGCTTTCTCAATTCATTTGGGTGGGAGATGACCCAGAAAGTGCTGGGAACTCCTTACTGAGGATAAGGAAAAGGGAGCAGGGAGTACCAGATTTTTATAATTACTACAAGGCAGCCCAGATACTGCCTATTCTTACATAGATACATAGACAGTGTCGGCAGATAAGGGCCTATGGCCCACCTAGTCTGCCCATTTGAGCTTGTAAGTTCAGTTTGTTTTCCTAGAAGTCTATTTCCCTTACCCCTGACCTCTAGAATTCCTTTATGTCTATCCATGCATTCTTAAATCCGTGATTGTTTCAGCCCCCACCACTTCCTCTGGCAGGGTGTTCCACTTGTCCACCACCGTTCTGTGAAGAAATTCTTTCTCATGTTTCCTCTGAATCGTCCTCCCTCCAACTTCATCCCATGCCCTCTAGTCCTGAAACATCTTTTCGCTTAAAAATAGTGTTTTCCTGCACCCTGTTCCTCCCTGTAAGATACTTGTATGTCTCTATCATATCCCCTCTCCCTCCTCTCCTCCAGGAGTACATGTTCAGTTCCTTCAACCTGTCTTCATAGGATTTGTGATGCAACCCATGCACCATCTTTGTTGCCGTCCTCTGAACCTTCTCTACCCTGTCTATGTCCTCACGTAGGTATGGTCTCCAGAACTGTACACTGTACTCCAGGTGGGGCCTCACTAGTGTCTTGTATAGCGGAATTATGACCTCCTTTTCCTGCTGGTGATGCCCCTGCCTATACATCCCAGCATCCTATTTGCTTTACCTGATGCCTTGTCACACTGTTTCCCTACCTTGAGGTCATCAGAGATGACAACCCCAAGATCCCTTTCCTGCTTGGTGCATGCTATATCCTCACCCCCAACTGATATATTTTGTGCCAGGGTTTTGTGCCCCATATGCATTATCTTGCACTTCTTTGCATTGAATTTCAACTGCCAAACCCTTGACCATTCTTCATATTCTTAATATGTTAAATCTGGGACATGTGGGGGTGGTGTCCTATGGAACTCACGGTCCACCAAACTATACCCCTGTGGATGTTGCCCTGGGTGGCAGTGCTCTCAGACATTAGACAAATTAATAATAAATGGATGAGGCACACTCTTAAAGTGTGGCTGGATGTCCGACAGCACTGGGGGTCTTTAACTCGGTCTGGAGATATATTTCATAATTCCCTCCCAGGATTTCCAGCCGCACTTGAGACAGCTGTTTCAAACAAAGGCAGAGTAAAGGATTACAGCTTCCTAACTCAACTCTTTCAACAAAATATACTAAAATCTTTTCAAGAGCTGCAAAGAGAATTTGGCCTTCCTAAACAGGACTTTTATAGGTTTCTTCAGTGTTGCCACTACATTACCACGAGGATGGGACCACAGGCGATCCTTTCGGACCCACCTACCCCAATCCGAACCACCTTTCAAAAGAGCAGCGGCAGGCTCCAAAGGGTTTATATCATATGTATACAAAACACTGCAAGAAGAAGTAGGTAAATTATTAACCCAGCAGATTGAACAGAGGTGGGAGGAGGATTAGATTTTCAGCTATCACAGGAAGAATGGTCTGAGATATGGTTGGGAATTTCTAAAACAACCAACTCTCCGAGTTGGAAGGAATTTAGATGGAAAGTAGTAGCACGATATTTTATTACCCCAGTGACCTCGGTTCATTATACAATACGGCAGCAAATAAATGTTGGAGGGGCTGTGGAGGACTGGGCACACACACCCACCTGTTTTGGGACTGCCCACAGGTAAGTAATTATTGGAGGTCGGTTGCTCAAGCCTTCCAGGCCATTTTTCAATGGGATGTTTTAGTAAATGGAGCTCATTTTATATTGGGTCTCACACCAAAGGAGTTGGATCCAATAACCAAAAGTATTTGTATTACTTATTAGTAGCCGCAGCCTTAAAAGTTATCACGCAACACTGGTTGCAACCAGAACCATTGACTCTTCCCATGTGGAGAGCTAATGTTACAAAATTAAGGACATGGAAGCCATAACTGCCCGATTGAGATTGACCACAGAACAATACAATGTAAAATGGCTCCCTTACTATAGTTATATTGAGGATCTGGAGCGCTAGAGCAATACCTCTTAGCCTGAATGAGGCTTTGGCCTATTATAGATGGGGATGGAAAAACTATGAACCCAACCTGTATGTGAAGAGGGTGGCCTGGAGAAGGGAGACAGAATGGGGATGGGGAAACAAATAAGATGGCCAGATAAATGAAATCACATCGACTGGTTTATATGTAAATTTTGTTTATTTATTAATAATGTCAATATAGCACAAGTCACATCAAAGTTCAATTTAGATTTTTAAGACTATTTGATGTTATTTAGATAGTTTGGAACAGGTGGCATGAGCGAAGGATGTGGATGAAGGGTGGAGTAGAAATAGACCCTTTTACTTGACCTAATCTGGAATCAGCGGGTTGATCATCTCTTTTATTGGACAGCTCACTGTGGTTACTCACCCTTTGTTATAATGGTGGGGTAAAAATGTGCAGAAAGTAAATATGGTAATTTTATAAGGATTTGTACAAATGTATTAGCTTGCTCCATTGGATTGTACATCCATATGTAAAATGGAAGTATTTCAAACTATCAATAAAAGTTATTTCAAGTTCAAAAAAGCCCAGCCTCAGCAGGACAGGCTGGAAGCTGGGGATACTCGGACTAGGGTGGTAAATGCTGAAGCAGAAGGAATGGGAGCAGATGCTTTGCCAGGAAGCCAAGCGAAAGCAATTCTGAAGGAATGCAGTGGAACTGAGAGGAGATTTGCAAGTGGCCTGGTTTAAACAGCAAATGGAAAAGCCTGACATAGCACAAGCCAAAACAGTAGAATGACATAAGTAAGACATAATATGGAAACTAGTAGCACATCAAGAACCAAAACAGAAAGGAACATGGGGTTACATGAGGACAGGAGCACAGCAGGAGTAGCTGGCCAAGAGAAAAGAAGGGACCGCAAGCTACAGCCAGGAAAGGTAAAAAAATAAAATATTGACCTAGAAAGCCATTGAAAGCACAAACTGAACAGAAGCCCAAAGCACAAAGGAATGCTGCAGACAAACATGTGGAGAAGGGGTTGGGGGAAGAGGACCCATAGAGCATCCAGCTGCAGTAAAGAAACAGTACTTCAAAGGGGCTGGAAGAAACTGTGTGAAATAGCTCAGGAAAGGGGTGCTGGGGGTGCCAGAGAACCAACTTCCAGGCAGGACATGTTTTCTGCAGCTCTGCACTTCTTGCTCCAATTTTGCCTTTTAAAACTCAAAAATTTAAGCAGAACTTCCTACTTTAACTGACCTCAGTGAATTCTGCAGACTCTCAGCTCTCTAACGATACCAGACTTGAGAAGGGGCATACTAAGCAAAATCAGCCTCACTTGGCTGAAAATCTAAAAGCCTTCTACTGCATCACAACCTCTGCCTCCTAGCTCTCATCAAGACCATGCAGCAGGGCCTGCTACTCTTAAGGAGCCTCCATGGCAAGCGCCCTAGAATCAGAGTGATGGACTCAAAACTAGAAAAACACTCTTAAAATGGAAGCCCACGATGCGGGCGATACAGCCCGGAGCTCAACTGTCGCTGATGCAGACAAGTGATCTTTAGCAGCCCAGACTACTCAACCACCTTGGTTAAAGACAATCAGCAACTCAGATATCGCTTGGAAGGAGTAGAGAATATGATTCGGATGAGGAACGTTCGAGTGGTTGGCCTACCTGAAGGTGCAGAAGGGGTGAACCTCTTGTCCTTTTAAGGCAATGGCTGGCTGAAAACCTATCGATCCCTGAAGATTTTGAGTGGACAGCTCTGGGGCGGAAGTATTGAGCAGCACCGAGAGTACGACCCGCAGACGCGAGTCAACCGAGGATGGTGATCCTGAAGACGATGGGCCGAGGTCCAGGGATGATTCTAATTGGGGAAGCTCGTATAGCCTCCCCTTGGAGATCCAGAACCAAGAAATAAAGCTGTTTTCCAACCTCTCCTACTAGACACGCCGAGGAGGAAATAATTGATGCCGTTCAATTCAGAAGCTTCTTTCTTGGAGATAGTACATCTTCTTGTTATCAGCCCGTTTATGAGTCACATATGGGGGTCAGAGTTGGCAATTTACAGACCCGAGGATGCGGGTCACTGGTCCAAAACAGCAACTGAATTTGGCAGTAAGCGGGACTGGAAAATGTGAAAAAATGGAAACAGCGATTAAACAGTTTCTCCAGTCTTCTACAGGGTGAGCCTAGTTCCCACTCCTTCAGCATCTCTTACTCTCAGCAGCTGAGGATTTAGTCTGAGTCAAAATGGCTATGCACTGCCTGAGTTTAGGCCTCCCACATGCTTCCCGTGCGAAACTGTGTAGCGCAGAAGCTCGGAGCTCCTTCTCTTGTCCGCGGTCACAACGGATCTGCTTCTCCAGACACAAGGCAGGGCATTCCATTCAGGTGCCACCCTGTCAAATTGGTGGACTCAGTTATCAGTCACTCAAAACTCCCCTGTTGGTGCAAATAGGCCAAGGTCCAGAACTTCACTTCCCAGGACTACTAGCTATATGTCTTATGGCAAGCCGGCTCCCCAAGAGAGTCCTGATTCTGGTTGGTCTACATAAACTCCATTTTAGAGCTCCCCTTGCACCGATTGGATCTATTCAGTAGTTCAGATCCAAAATGGAGGGGCAAAACACACAGAGTCCCAGCTGCAAGAAAGGCAGGTTAGACAAACTACATTTCCACTAATACTCTAAATGATATCGGCAAACAGTTATATCTTTGAAAAGTGCTCACTCTGCCCACTTAGTGATGGCAGAAATGGAGCAATTTGTCAGCAGCTCAAGCAAGGAAACACACAGTCCCCCATACAAACTAATTATGTCTGCAAGCAGACAGCTCTTAAAGAGACAGTACCAGAGGCTCTAAAAGCACTCACAGATAAACGGCTTAAATGCTGAACACCATTCAGACTGGGAACACATAGCCAGCTCCTGGAAGACCTTTGGGAACCCCATTTGCAGGGGTTACATTACCTCCTGGGAAGACTGCTTGACTTGGCTACTGACACTGAGAGAAGTATGGAGTACCAAGGCTGCCTGGCCCAGTCTGGGGCAATGAGAATCATTGAGGCTGGTTGAAGCCTGAGTTTGTTCAAGACTTTCAGCAGTAAAGAGAATGGAGGAAAGCATACAGGAATTTCCCTGTCCAATTCAACAGGAGTGCATCAAAGGAATTGTGCCCCTGGTGGGGGTCTGCAACAATATTCTGGGAGCTGGTAATTGTTCTGGGGCTGCAAAACAAATCCACTTCTGGAGTGCCCCACCTCCTGAAATGATCTGTAAGACCTACCTGTTCAGTGACCATTCAGTGATGATTCTGGTTCATCCTGCTGAGTGCATCTGCCAGGACATTGTCCTTGCCTGGGGATGAACAGCTGAAAGGGACACCTTTAGAGAGTAAGCTAGTGTCTAAATTCTCATAGCTTCTGTGCAAAGAGGGTTGACCTTGTGCCTCCTTATTTGTTTATGTAGTACATGATGGTTGTGTTGTCTGTTCTGACCTGCACCACCTTCCTGCCACCTGGGTAGCAAAAGACTGAAGGGCTAGAAGAACTGCTCTGAGTTCTAGTAGGTTGGCGTGCAGAAGGGATTCCTGCTTTCCCCACATGCCGTGGGCAGTGTGATCCCCAGATGTGCCCCCACCCTAGAAGGGAAGCATCTATGGAAGCACCAGAGAGGGACTGCTACAGGAAGGTACCCTTGTCTGAGGTGTTCCCTTACCTGCCACCACTGCAGTGCTTGAATAAGGGTGGCTGTGACTGGGACCAGCTTTGATAAGGGTCTTTCTTTGGGACTAGTACTGCCTGAGATGAAACTGGATGTCTTTCATCTGGAACCTGGCTCCTGGGACAGTTAGAGTGGAGGCTGCCATGTGCCCTAACAGCTGCAGAAAATGCCTTGCTGGTCTGGGAACATGCAGTGAGAAAGACCTGGCTATTTGAACAAGGCTGTCCACCCTGTCTTGAGGAAGGTAAGCCATTCCTGTCCTTGTATTCAATTCTGCTCATATGAACTGGAACAACTGCGCTGGTTCTAGGACAGACTTATTTTAATTGACTAGGAACCCCAGTGAGAACAAGGTGGTCTGAATGACTGAGAGTGCCTCTCTCACTTGTTGCTGTGACTGGCCTACAATGAGCCAGTCATCCAGATAGGGAAACACTGACACTCCTAACAGCCTTAAGTGTGCTACCACGACAGCTAGGCATTTTGTGAATACCCTTGGAGCAGATGTTGATCCAAAGGGCATTTCTCTGAATTGATAATGGCCTAATGGCAACCTGAACCTGAGGTACCTTCTGTGAGACCTTCTGATTGGGATATGGAAGTAAGCATCTTTTTAGGTCCAGGGAAGCTAGCCAGTCTCCCTGTCTTAGAGTAGGTATAATGGTGAATAGAGTGACCATCCTGAATTTTGGCTTTGCCAGACAGCATTTCAGGTATCTGAGATCCAGAATGTGATGCCACTCCCCTGTTTTCTTTAATGTAAGGAAGTATCTGGAATACAGACCCTTACCTTTTGAAGGGCAGGGACTGGCTCTACTGCCTGAAGCAGCAGAAGGGATGACACTTCCTTTTCCAGTAGGGCTGTTTCTAATGGGGAAGAAGGCATGAAAGCTTTTGATCTTAGCCTTGGTTGGCATTGAAGCTGAGTACCAAACCCTGGCCCACTACTTCCAAAACCCACTTGTCTATGGTGATGTTTTTCCATTCCTGAAATAATGGTCCAGTCTGCCCCTACTGGCAATGGGGAGGTGATCTGGACATTCTGTTCAGGGATTCTGTTTTGATTGAGCTACTGGCTGGACAGTGGGGCTAGTGCAGCCAGTGCCCCTCCTGCCCCTTCCCTAAAGTATCCCTGGGCTGATGCTGGGCATACCTCTCAACTGCACGGATTTTCTGTGATGTACTGTTTTCAGTCTGCCCCAATAAGCCTGTTCCGCCATCCCACATAGTGCAGTTTATTTCCACGCTGAACACTGAAAATGCCGAAAACCACGCACTGACCATTGTTCCCCAAATACTCAAAAATTTCCTAGTTTCCTTTTGTGCTCTGCTCACCAATTGAGTGCTCGCTCCCTCCCTCACCTGAAGCCCACCCTTGCTCCATCAGGCTTTGCCCTCTGCCTGCCCTCAGATTAACTCCTTGACTGCCTGGCTGGTCCCCCTCAGGTCCACTGCCGTACAATAAAGCAGCTAGGTGGCTGGAGG
This sequence comes from Neoceratodus forsteri, assembly GCA_016271365.2. NCBI lineage: Eukaryota > Metazoa > Chordata > Ceratodontiformes > Ceratodontidae > Neoceratodus > Neoceratodus forsteri. The sequence goes on along the minus strand of CM028129.1, from coordinate 244,285,954 downwards.
GGGGAACCATAGCTTCGCTGAGAATTTCCTGAGGACAGTCAGAGAGAGGAGGAACAGCTGCCACTGTACCATGTCACTCTGAGAGCACAAGCAGTGCATCCAGGAAGAGTGGAACAGCCTGTCAGCCACTGCACCACAGAGGAGCTTAGAAGGGAGCCAGAGCCTGGAGAAATGCGCCAGTCTCCAGTGCCACACAAGGTGAGACTGAGAAATGAATTGTCTCACAGTTTTGGGGTTTTGGTCACCGGACTCTTGTGCATGGTGGAGTGAGCCTCGAGGAGTTTGGCTGTCTGCCTGTCTCCCGAGTTCAGGAGACAGAGTCACTGGTGTGGTGGTGCAGCAGAACAGCCTGCTTGAGCTGGGAAGGGAGGGAGGGAGGGACAGGGCAAGGAAGGAGGCACTGAAACAGCAGCAGACAGACCACCTGGTTTACCCCAGCACTCCAGCAGAGATTATGTGTCTGACTTGGACCCACCTGGGGCATCACTGGATGCCCAGTGCTCACCTCCTGCTCACTGACCTAACTTTCAGAAGAGTCTGTAATGGTGTCCTTTGTACCATTTTTAACTCTCTGATGGCAGAGTAAGATGTGCATGTGTGTAGTGAGAGGCCAAACATTTCAGTTCTTTGGGGGAATTTTATTAATATTAAAAAACCTTTTGAAATCTGTGGTGAGAGTGAGCCTGTGTTCAGCCAAGCAGCAGTGATGGGAGTGAGCCTGGGACTGGGAGTTTGAGTTCTGGAGGAGAGAAACTGCCTAGTTTCTGCTGCCTGGCTGGTGCCTTGGGATGGGGATGGGTCTGGGTCTGGGATGGCTCTGCAGTGCACACAAGGCAGTTCTGGCTGCTACAACTGTGCTGTAGTGTACTAACTTGCTTCTGCCTATTTGTGAAACAGAAGTCAGGACAAGCAGCAGTGGCACTTCTAGCACAACTTATTTACAACAGCACTGACACTGCAGAACTGGCAGCAACAAAAGAACAGCTGGTGAGCACTACTGGGTTTACAGAGATTTGTGAATAAAGTGGGTCCCTTGCTGCCTGCAGTGCCAGCCATGCCAGAGCGCTGCTAAAGACTCTTAAGTTTGCCAGGACAGGAGTGATGTTCATCTGCTTGCCTGCCTTGTACAAAAAACAGTGACTCAGAGCCATGAGTTTGCCTACAGATTTGCCCTAAGTTACTTGCCAGCCCAGCACAGTCACTGGTGGTGCATGCAGTTCTCTGTGTGTTACATGATTCGTGACTTTGCTACCAGTTTCTAATTGCTTGTAAATCACTTTGGGATACAATGTGTATCATACTGCTAATTCTTTTTATTTTTTTATATATAGAATGCTCTCAGACTACTGGTCAACTCGGTGTATTTTTAGATTAAATCAATAAAATGTTAACACATTTAGGATTTGCATCACTATTTTAATTGAGGACACACACACATTTAGGATTTGCATCACTTTATTTTAATTAAGGACACACAGACACAACACATTTTCATTTTCTTTAATTTGCAACACAACCACATGCCAAGCATGCAAAGAATAATGTTATTGTGGTAAAATCAGTTTTATTCATTTTACGTGAAAATGCCACAGTGCAGACTCTGTGTGCTGTCAAAAATCAGGCTTACCACATTTTTGCCATTTGTCACACATTTTGTAGCCCTCTGTCACACATTGGCAAGTTGGCAGGTTGAGAAGTATGATACCATGGAAAAGCTTGGGGCTGTAAATAAGGCCTGTAAGAGTCCTGCCCTGCCACCCCTAGAATGGTGCCTTTGAGGGTTGGCAGGTCTCTCCTTACTGCTGCACTTTGTAAGCAGCCTTGTATTCATCCATTTTTTCATATATGCCTCTGTTTGTTGTCCAAACAGAGACACAGGGTCACAGGAAAATCCAAAGCCTTATTCTGTGTGTCCTCTGAGAGGTTAGTGGTTCTCAGCCATGCAAATCTTTCTCAAGGACACTGCTGAAGCTATTTGGTTGGATGCAGTGCCATTTGTATCCACTGCCAACCTAAACTGGGTTTTGAGCTTCAATGCCCCTCTTAACTGCTTCCTCCAGGTCAGCAGCCATTGGAGGGGAACAGACCTGACAATTTCTAGTACTGTAGACCACACAAATGTTTGGTATCTGGCTAAATATGCCATATAGGATGCCTGCCTAATGGCTAGGGAGGATCCCAAATAAATATTTTTGCTATTGAGTCCATCCTCCTGGAGTCTTTTTCAGGAGGGTGGAAGCCAGAGGATGCCAGCTTTGCCACAAGCTGCAGCCTGTACCACACCTTCATGGCTGGGGTGCCCAAACAAAACTCCTGCCCAGACTTATCCACCCAGTACTTCCTGTCCACTTTCTTATCTGTTGGGAGGACAGAAGTGGGTTCTCCAAAATTTCATGGTCTGCTTCCTTAAAGATTTGTGCAGTGGGAGGAGCAGCCTTTTGATGGAGGAACGTCCATCATTTCTTTATAGTCCTCTTCCTCCTCATCTTCCAGAAACTCATGGGATGGGAGGTCAAGAGACTGGACAACTTGCTTCATAAAAGCAAAGTAAGAGGAAAAATCCTCAGTTCCCTTATTAGGGGAATCAGGCCTGTGGGGATCAGGAGAGCTGTCTGGCTCTATAGGCTCGCCATAGTCATCGTCTCCATAGTTCTCCTCTGAATCTTCAGCAAGACTAGTATCATCATACTGTTCCCCACCTTGGTCTATTAAACCGGGACTTGAGAACCGGAATTCACGGAACGGGCGGTTTATCAACTGGAACCGGAGACTGCAAAGACTGAATAATTCTGATTGCATTCATGATCTCTTCAGCAGAAGGAGCAGCTGTTGGGGTCAGTTAGGTTCCTGGTGCTTTTCTTTATGTTTTTCTTAATGCATAGCGGCTGGTTCAGCAGCCTTATCCGATGTTCTCTTTTTGTGGAACTTGCCCTGTCACAGGACAGTCCTCCGGTTCGTAGTCTGTTCAGTAGCTGGTTACGGCCTTATCCGACATTTTTCCTTTAGTCTCTTTAACCTTCTATCGAGGATAGACTGAGGAAAATTAGCACAGATCTCACAGTCTGTCTGAAGGTGGTCAAACCCCAGACAGAACAAACAAATTAAGTAAGTAAGTAAAATTTTATTTATATCAAGCACCTTCCCAGCTCAGGGCACTTTTGCAATAATTCAGATCACTTAAAAACACAATAAATCCAACAGTCATACAATACACTTACTTATTATGTTCCAGCAAATGCTAGGCAAAAGGAAAGTCTTTAGTTGTTTTAAAACTTTCAACAGTTAGGCAATCTTGTATCTGACAAGGTAGAGAATTCCACAGGGTTGGTGCATATAGGCAAAAGATCTACCTCCAGACATCTTTAGACATACTCTGGGAATCTCTAGCAATCCCTTGTCAGAGGAGCGAAGAGAATGGGCAGGAGAGTAAGGCACCAAGAGCTCTTTCAGGTAGTGAGGTCCCAAATCATGTAGGACCTTAAAGGTCAATAATGCGACCTTGAAGGTGATCTACCACTGTACTGGCAACTAGTGCAGATCACGCAGCACAGGTGTCATATGACTAGATCTTGAAACTCCCATCAACAACCTGGCGTCGCGTTTGCACAAGCTGCAAGCAGCAGATATCCACCCCGGCAGCCCTAGATAGAGGGCATTGCAGTAATCGAAATGGCTGGTGACAAAGGCGTGGACTAAGATGGAAGATCTTCCAGTGGAACCAAGTGTTTCTCCCGGCAATGTTCCTCAGATGAAAAGGCAGATTTGACTACAGCCGACACCTGCATCTTCATAGTCAGGCTTTTGTCAAAATCACACCAAGGTTCGGACTTGGCCAGAGGCAAGAAGCGGGCCCCCAAGATATAAACCCGAAGGTTTCCCAGTCCAAGCCTCTGTCGTCCTCCCTCCAGGGTCCACAACCAACACCTCAGTTTTCCTGAATTCAACCTAAGCCAACTAGCACTCATCCAATCCTGAATCTCCAGGAGGCAGTTATTAAACATAGTGATGGAATCAGACTCCTGATCAGGCATAAAGACAGGTAGAGCTGAGAATCATCAGCATAACAATGAACACTCAGCCCATACCATCTTATAATGTCCCCCAATGGAAGCATATAAACCGTGAATAACATAGGGACAGCACTACCTGCAGTACCCACAGGCAGCCAATGAGGGCCGAGGTGTAAATTCCAGACACCACTCTCAGATCTGCCTCCAGAAAGATCGAAACCAGCTGTGGACTGCTCCCCTCAGACCACAGAAAACCGCAGAGGCGGTTGAGCAATACCCATGATCCACGGTGTCAAATGCTGCTGAGAGATTCAGGAGACCAAGATGGAATGGGTCCTCCGATCTCTTGCCATCAGGTGATCATTCAATACCCAAACAAGAGCCATCTCTGTACTATGCCTTTTCCTGAAGCCGGATTGAGAGAGAGTCATAGATATTGTGGTTGGACCAATGATCCTCCATTTGCAGAATGACCACCTTCTCAATAACCTTCCTACAAAGGAAGGTTAGAGACTGGTCTATAATTTGCTGGGCAGTCGGGGTCAAGAGGGCTTTTCAACAGGGGGCATACACGCCTCCTTTAGGGGATCCGAAAGATCCCTCTCTTTAATGACACCACCACTATCCCAGCCAGGACTGGCCGATAATATCTACACACCCCACCACCAGGTCAGTAGGGCCTGGATCCAACTTACAGTAGGTAGGTCGCAGAGTCTGGATGATCCTCACTATATCTATTACTGCTGGTAGTCTAAAGGTAGACCAGTACAACTGGGCATTAGTACCACCGATTGATCAGTGCAATGTCCAATAGGAGGACACTGGCGGATCTTATCCCTGATGGTGGATACCTTGTCAGCGAAGAATTTCGCAACTCCTCACACTGTACCTATGATAATGCTTCTACCAGTCTGGAGACAGACTGATTGCACAGTCTGTCCACAGTCCGGAAGAGCTGGGATGGTCTATTCCTCGCTGCAGCAGTTTCCCTGACAGGAACTCTGCCTTCTTATGGGAAATTGCTGATTGGTAGAATTTATAATGTTCTAACAATTCAAGTCTATCCACCTCCAGTTGAGTTTTCCACCAGTGTCTTTCCAATCTTAGTCCTTCCTCTTCCAGTCCGGACTTCCCATCAGACCAGGGAGCCCCTAGTGAAGATTATGGGGACGAAGACGAATTGGAGCAATGGCATCCAGGGCCTCAGTTACAGCCCTATTATAGGCTAAGACAAGGCCCTGGATCCATGCTATCCCTTGAAAATCCGAGAAGTCCAGCTCCATCATTAGGCCTTCTGAGGTAACCCTCTTAAAGGATGGAACTGTACTAACTCCTAGGGCATGCCTATTTTGGGGGCGCAAATCTAAACCTCAGGGCGTGATGGTCAGACCATCCCACTGGCTCCATCTCCACATCAGATACCTCCATCCCCAGATGGAACACAAGTCCAATGTGTGCCCCTCCATGGGTTGCAGAGGTAATTACCCATGACAGGCCCAATGAATCCATCAATTGGAGGAGGTTTTGACCAAATGGCGAGAGTTCATCGTCAGCTCCAGGCATTGAAATCCCCAGAATTAACCATCTGGGAGATTCCAATACCATATCGGTGATGAAGTCCACAACCTCCTTCAGGAACTCCTCTCATCCCCTGGTGGACGGTAGATAAGAAAGGTCCTGTAGCCTGCACCTACACCCACTATGCACTCAAAGGAGTTGGTATCACCAACTGGCACTTCCCTGAGATCCAGATCTTGTCTAAAACAGACCGCAACCCCCGCCCCTCCGTCCACTCTTACGGTGAATCACCGAGAACCCAGCCGAATCGCGGAGTCCAACACAGGACCAGCATTTCCATCTAGCCAGGTCTCGATGATGCAAGCCAGTCGACTGAGGAAATAAGGTCCATAATCACTGCAGTCTTATTCCTTATCGACCTGGCATTGCTTAACACTGCCCAAAAGGGACGGAAATCCAAGTGTGATCCCACTTCCTGTCTGACACACTCCAAGTCAGTGCTCCTTGGGTATGGGAACCAGGCAAGGAGGACTCCTCCCAGTACCCATTTTGCCCCAGGACGCCTCCTAGCCATCATTGCCTGTATCCGTTCTCTTCCCTCCCATCCCCCGTATCTTTCTGCATTTTGATCTCATAATGCCGAGATTTCAACATCTAGCATAAACCTCCCTGTAAGTGGGGGTAATTTAAGGGACGGAGATCCCAAGTCTTGAGGGGAGTACTGCCTAACTGTTTTACTTATACCCTAACACATATTTTAAACCAATTTATTCACCCTCATACAAACAAAACAAAACCCTCCCACCCTCAACTTAAACAACCCTAAAAGAACAGTAAATAAAATAAAATGAAATAAAAAACCTTAAAGTATTAGAACAAACAATGCAGAAATACTGTATCAAAAAGCAAAACATTCATTCACAGAGTCCAGATTTGCAGTCGAGAATTGAAGTCCAATCAATTATTCCAGCTATAGATAAAGGTCCATTTGAGCTCTCACCTCCAATGGAAAATCAATTAAATAAATAATTTTAAACTGAATCATACCATATTTGTAAATGAATCTTGAGCTCTCACCTAATAGAGAAATTAAACCAAAAATAATTTCCACTAAGCCAATCTCTCACATTGGTTATAATAATAAACAGTAAACAAAACAAAAGTACTTTAGATTGGAAAGTTCTCACCAATGCTTTGGTTAGATTCAGATCTTCTTCTCCCAATAATCTTGACCTGATCCACAGAGTATAATGTTCTTTCCAAAATCCTGGCACATCAACGGATAAGGATCACAAAAGGGGTCACCCAGTACACGCAGGAGACAACCTTCACCCACCGAGCCCATGGATTCGCCCCGGCTGGGAACAACTCTCCAGAAGATCCCCTGGAACACCTAGAGGCACGGGACAGCACCATCCACCCTCCAACAGATCAAGCCCCGGTGTCTCCCCTGACCCAGCAGTAACGGCAGCTCCCCACAGTATCAACAGCAGTAGTCTGCCCTCTCACAGCCAGGGAATGGCCACAGGGCACTCTCACTGCCCCAGATTAACAAGCCAGATTATTGCACACAATAAATTTCTATATGATTAGAATCCAAAAGTTCCTTTCGATGAACGGATGAAAAAGTAAAAGTGGACACCCAGGTCCTCTCACCACCAAGGAGTACCACACAGTTCTGTCCGGAGCAGCAGAGTTCTAAAACCAGTTGTACTTTTGGAGCAAAAATAAATAGTGTTCTATGTAATGTAGGCAAACCAAGAAAGAAGGCTAGTCAATTTAAAAACAGTCAGATCAGCTACCACATATAAACTGGCTGTCTTCCTGCAAGTTATCACAAAACAGCAATCTTGGGCAAAACCCACAAGACCAGGTAGCAGTCAGAGCCAAACTCAAAGGGCACCAGTGCAGCGAATAGATCGGGCATGCAGCACAGTCTCAAAGGGAGCCTTTCCAATGCACCAGAACTTACAGGCCCCCCGCCAGATCACCCAAGAATCTGCAACTACAAACCCCAGGTGGCAGGCCACACGGACTGTCCCCCTAAGGGTTTTAGAAGAGTCCCTCCATGACCTGACTCCTCAGAGCACATGGGGACAACTCCTGTTCGGGTCTCAAGCAGACCTAAGTCGATGGCTGACCATGGGCGCAAGGAGGGTCCCAGCCAATGCAGCTCCCAGCCATGCCGCGACTGATTTTAAACCTGGCTGCCCTTGAGCCACCAAAAGCTCCTTAATGCTGCACCCTGGAGAACTTCGGTCTCCCTGTCGATCCTACAAAGTCCCAGAAAATCACCCAAGGTGTCTTCAGCTACACTGCATTTCACGCTACAAAGAACAGAACGAAAAACCAAAGACTCTGCTGATTAAAATCTCAAATATAGTTACTCCTGTAGAGATTGTCCGTGAGTTAGCCGAGGGTGAAAGTTATTGATAAATCCATCAAAAACTCTAAAATCTTCAGCTAATTCTTTGTAGTAAGACGCAATGCAGGAAAACAGGATAGCTGACTAAGCAAGCGTGCAAACAAGCGTAATGAGAAATACCAGCGACTGTCTGCAAATGCAACGGAAAAATAAACAACAATGAAACTAAAAATAAAACAAAATAAATGAATAAAACAGTCACGTAAGAGAGCTCCTCACAGCAGACCCAGCACGGCCGGCATTTTGACAATCTGAATTCTAAATTTACCCACAATTAAGTGAGGATCAGCCTTTGCAAACAGTTCCCTGCATTCTGAACAGTGCTGGAAACCTGTGGGTCCTGTTCTCTTTTAGGTTTCTGTGACATAAGAAACAGTAATCAGAAAAGACTAAAACTGTTTTTTTTGTTGGTTGTTACACGGAAAAAGAAACCAGGCTTCAAAGTATGTATCCAGAAGTTACCCTGGTTCAAATAAGGGACCCACACACCGGAAATTACTCCGGTATAACTTTGAAATAACTACCTACTATACTGAGTCAGAAATATTAAACACTAACTAATACAATATAAAAAGAGAAGTTAAGGAAACTGTCAGTTTCCTCGTTAAGGAACCGGGAGAAAACGACTACTTACCCTTTACAAACTAAAATCTAAACAATTACTACCTGAAAACCAAGGACAGTGATAAGAACACCAAATAAAATAAATTCACTGATATAAAACCGAGAAAATAAACTTTCTTCAAGAGATGAAGGAGAGCTCTCTGAGACGCCTTACTGAGGCAAGCGGAGTAAAGAATCTGATGGTTAGAGATTGTTTACCAGGGACAGTGGTTTGAAAACCGAGCTTGCGCCTAGCACTCCAGCATTTGCATAGGTTCTATTAACCACTTCAACTCTGGGGCAGTTCCATGGTGAGACCATACTGCATTAGTCAGAATACAGTAAGATGTCCTGGGGTTTTAATTTTTTCTTCTAACAGCAGGAGTCTAATAATGATGATGTCAGACTCACTAAGAGTACCTTGGGAGGCTGGATCTAGAACCTATTTAGGAAAAAGGATTCTGGAAGATGGCAGTTCCAAACGTTGCATCTATTCTAGAGTGGATGTTGAGGCAATAATTCCTTATAAAGGTGAAAATTGTTGAGCTGGCAGCAGCTTTACAAGTCTCCTGAAGGGCGATACCTCTTGTGGCTGCCACAAAGGCAGAAGTAGCTCTTCTAAAGTGCACCCTTAGGCCTCTGGGTGACTGCTTACCAGCTTTTTCATAGCAGAACTGGATACAAGAGACTATCCACCAAGAGACAGTCTTCTTTTGCTGCTGGTCTGCCTTGCCTACTTCACTGTCAGTGACAAACAGCTAAATGCTGTCAGTTCTTGTGTCCTTTGTTCTGTCTAGCTAGTAGCTCAGTGCCATTTTACATCTAGGCAGTGGACTTTTACTTACCTGTGCCTGAGTTTTTAAGCAGCACAGGAAGGGTAAGTGACTGATTTAGGTGAAATTCTGATACCACCTTAGGAAGGAATTTTCATCTGTTCGTAGTACTACTATGTCTCTGTTTGAGGTTAGGTTCCTTACAGAAGGCTTTCAGTTTACTAACCTTCCAGAAGGCAGAAGACATTGCTATCAAGAACACAGGTTTCCATGTCACATACTTAAGATCTTCTGCAAGGCATATGTTCAAATTCTATTGTGGAACCAGTTCCCTCACTGGTGGATACATGTGATTTAAGCCTTGAAAATCTTGAACACAGGCTGCGAAGAGACAGTTACATAAGAACTTACCATAAGAGTAGATCTTTGAGAGAAGCTCTTGCAGCAGGCCAACACCGATAGGGACTGAAGTCACCAGGTGCCAGGACCACACAGAAAACTTTCTAGCTAGCAGTCTACCACGGGGACTGCCCACTGCTGATGTCAGCCTACCCTATAAAAGACTGGCTGTCCCCAACACCCACCCTCAGTTCTCCCACTGGAGACCTGAAGCAAAGCGGGCAGTGAAATGGAGAACTGAGAAGGATCCTGAGCACAGAGAAAAGAAAAGCAGTAAAGTGAGAGAAAAAGAAACAGCAGGGGTCAGGAAGGAGGGAATAGGCCTGCTGCAAGAGCTTCTCTTGAAGATCTATCGTTATGGTAAGTCCTTACTAACTGTACTATCTTACTGAGGAAGGCTCTTGCAGCAGGCCAACACTGGTAGGACCGAGTCCCAAGCAGTATTGAGCATAAGCATGAGAACAGCACTGGGAAGAGGACTGATCAGCAGCCAAAGGCTCATGAAAGGAGGCCCTGAAAACTGCCAGGCTGAAATTAGCCCTGCGCTGAAAGCAATGTCCAGACTGTAGTGCTTGGTAAGAGTGTGAACAGAGCTCAAGTGGAAGCTGTATAAATATCCGCAGCAGATACGCTTTCTGAAACAATCTGTAGAGACAGCCACACCCCTGGTGGAATGGTCTCAACACTCCCAAAGAAAAAATTACTCACCTTAGTAATGTTGTTTCTTCTAATGGAGTCTTGCTATATTATGACATATGCAGTGAGTCCCAACCTTGAACTGCTCCGGAGGTGAAAGAGTTAACTTTCCATGCCAGGCATGGAACTTTGAGCACGAGCTCGGTTGAAAACTCTGTCTGTTGTTCTTCAAACTCAAACTGTCAGATCTTTACGAGCAAAACTCACTAAGGTTCTGTGGAAGCCAGAACCTACACTAGCCAACTGGCTACTAAATATAAGAACACATTTTTCTTGGTCCCAAAACAAAGACTCAAGTCAGGGGATCCAAAAATTAAAAACATAACACCCAAACACCCCAAAAAGGAGGGATGAAAAATAAGGTGGGCATCTACTAAGTGCCAACACTGCACTGCCCACCCACATCCCAAAAGTAGAGGTTCTGAGAGGGCAGGTGGGAGGTCATAATATAGCAAGACTCCATTAGAAGAAACAACATTACTAAGGTGCTAATTTTTTCTTCAAACAACATGAAGTCTTGCCATTATGACATATGCAGACTACACAGCAGTACCTCCAAGGAGGAGGGACAGAACCTACTGAAATATGCTCTGAAGCACAGCTGTGTTAAACTGAGCATCACCCCAGCCTGGATGTCCAGGGAGTAATGCTTGGTAAAAGTGAACTGTTTTCCAGGTAGCTGCTTGACATATCTCTAGGATAGGGATGTCCCTGGCAGCAGCCAGGAGATGCAGCTGTAACTCTGGTAGAGTGAGCCCTCAGGCCTGAGGGAGGAACCTTACCCAGTTTTTCATAGCAAAATTGATACAAGAGACAATCCACCTGGCAATGGATCTTTAGTGGCAGGTTTCTTTACCAACCTCACCATAAGTGAGGAACAGTTGGAGGAGTCAAACCCAGACCTGTGGTACATTCTACTGTAGTAACTAAGGGCTCTTTTGACATCTAAATGTGCAGTCTCCTCTCACCAGAGGAGGAATGGTCAGTGAAGGCACAGGAGAGACAGACTGATTAAGGTGGAAGTCTGAACCACCTTAGGCAAGAACTTTCTGTTAGTCCTGAGGGACCACCTTATCTCCATGAAAGGAGATAAAATCAGGTTCCACTGACAATGCTTGTAATTCACTTATGCGCCTGGCAGAAGTGATGGCTACAAAAACACAGTTTTCCAAGTCAAGTACTTAAGCTCTGCTGAAGACAAGGGCTCAAAGGGGGTTGCATAAGCTGAGCAATGCAAATATTAAGATCCCAGGCAGGGTCCCTGAATGGAAGGTTGGTGTGAAGCAACCCTTGAAAACTTGGAGAATATAGGATGAGCCGAAAGAGAAGAGGGTTTACCTGTTGATAAGAAAGCAGACACGGCTGCCAGGTGCACTTTTAGGGTAGCTAGTCTCAGCCCCAAAGTATTCAAATGCACCATATAATCCAGGATCAGGGTAAGTCAGCAGATTCTGGGGAATATGCTTGCTAGAGCACCAAATGGAAAATCTCTTCCATTTGGAATTATAAGTAGCTCTGGTGGATGGCTTCCTAGAAGCCTTCATATATCCAATACACCTTGGGAGAGGTGTAGGTCAGCAACTCTAACTCTCAAGAGCCAGGCCTTGAGATTGAGAGATCTGAGATTGGTACCAAACCCTTCCTGAGCACAGGTTAGCAGGTTGTGATTCCTGGGAAGACACAGGGAAGGTGGACTGCTAAGGACATAAGGAGTGAGTACCAGGGCTGTCTGGCCCAATTTGGAGTAATCAGGATCATCTTGCAGGGTTGAGATCTGATTTTGACTAGCACCTTGAACAGAAGAGGGAAGAGGGGGAAGCATAGAGAAACTTCCCTTCCCAACTGAGAAGGAAGGCATCCAGAGGGACTGAGCCCAACACTGGGGCCTGCAGCAAAAAGGGAAGTTGGTGATTGTCTGGGGCTGCAAAAGATCTATCTATGGAAAAGCCCCATCTGGCAAATACTTCCAATACTGGGATCCAGTGACCATTCGTGATGGCCCTGGAAAATCCTGCTGAGAGCATCTGCCAGGACATTGTCCTTGCCTGGGAGGTGAACTGCCGGGAGGTGTTCAGGGAATACGCCAGAGACCACAACTTCATTGCTTCGTGCACAAGGCCGAGACCAAGTGCCTCCTTGCTTGTTGATGTACCACATTGTAGTGGTGTTGTCTGTTCTGATTTGTACAACTTTGTTCTGAACAGAGGTGGAAAAACTTGAAGTGCTAGAAAACTGCTCTGAGTTCCAACAGATTGATGTAGCAGAGATTCCTGAGGGGACCACAATCCCTGGGTAGTGAGATTGCCCATGTGAGCTCCCCACCCCAAGAGGGATGCATCTGTAGTAAGGATTAAGGAGTGAGACTGAGGTGAAGGGACCCCTGTCTCAGATTGCTCTGGTCCTGCCACCACTGAAGGGCTTGGATCAGGGTTCGAGTTACTGGGATCAATTTGGTCAGAGGGTATCCCTTTGAGACCAAAAGGCTCTCAAATGGAACTGGATGTCCCTCATCTGAAATCTTGCTCCCTGCACAACTGCTGTAGAAGCAGCCATGTGCCCCAGGAGCTGCAGAAAATGCCTTGCTGGTCGAGAGACCTGCAGGGTGAAAGAGGAGGCCAGAGAGACCAAGGCACATTTATAAGGTAGAAAACAAATGGGCAGACTTGATGGGCCTTGCAGTCCTTATCTGCCGCCAACTTCTATGTTTCTATGTTAAGGTCCTTGCTCTTTCCAGAGGAAGGAAGGCTCTGGCCTCTTTTTGTGTTCAGTTCTGCACTATGAAGGTGAGAAGCTGGACGGCTCTAGAACTGACTTTGGAAGATTGAGAGGGAAACCTAGAGATGTGAGCAGTTGCTGAGTTACCTGAAGGTGTAGTTTGATTTGTTCTGAGACTGGCCTACTATGAGCCAGTCGTCCGGTAAGGAAAATGGCAATGTTTGCCTTCTTATGGGCAACTGCTACTGCCAGGCATTTTGTGAATACCCTCGGGCAGAGGTGAGGCCAAAGGGCATTGCTCTGAACTAGTAATGGCCTGAGGGCAGTTCGAATCTGAGGTACTTTGATGGGAGCTTCTGATAAGAACATGGAATAGGCATCCTTGAGGTCCAGGGACGCTAGCCAGTCCCCCGCCTTAGAGAGGGTAAAATAATTCCCAGAGTCACCATTTTGAATTTTGGTTTTAAAAGGTGCTTGTTTAGGTATCTGAGATCCAGGATGGGCCGCCATTCTCCTGTCTTTTTGGGGTAAGGAAGTACCTGGAGTACAACCTTGCCCTGGTGTAGGGATGGAACCCTTTCCACAGCTCTGAGAGCTAGGAGGGTAGAAACTTCTGTTTCTAGGGCAAGTGCCTCTGATGGATTTGCAGGTGGAAAGGACCTGGCTCTCATCTTTGGAAATTTTTGAAGTTGAGAACCAGTCCCTGGCTTACTACTTCCAGGACCCACTTGTCTGATGTTAGAGACTTCCAGTCCTGAACAAAGTAAGCCAGCCTGCCCCTACAGGTAGAGGAGAATCGGCCCTGGCTACCCCATCAGGGTGCCTGCTTGGCAGGGGCTTTGGGCTGAGGGGTGAAGCAGGCTTGCTTGCACCCTGCCTGCCTCTCCCTCTAAAGAACCCCTCTGGGCATAAGCAGAAGAGGAGGCCTAGGCTTGGTAAAAGGCCTTATGAAAAGGCCTGCCCCTGCCCCTGGGAAGCTGCTTGAGGAGTGGCCTGCCTTTCCTTGGCCTGTGCACCCTATAGGTGGTCCTATATTCATTCATATTTTTCATGTAATTCTCTGTCTGCTCCCAAACAGAGAATTGCCCACAACAGGAAAAATCCATGGCCTTAGACTGGGTATCCTGTGACAGGGTAGTACATCTGAGCCAAGCCATTCTGCAAGTGCCACAGATGTAGCCATGACCCTTGATGACACATCATTAGAGTCTACTGCAGCATGAAATTGCACCTGGATGCCTCAATACCATCCGCAGCCACCTGTTCCAGCTCCCTGGCAAGCTGGTCAGGGACCCGCTTTGCTAGAGCCAGCACAGTATCCCATCTGGATTTCTGGTACCTAGCAGCATAAGCATATAATTTGCCTGTCTGAGTCCCAAAGATGCTGCCATGTACTGTTTCTTTGCCATGGCATCAACCCTCCTGGAGTCTTTTTCAGGGGGTGCGAAGCAGAGGAATATTTGCCTTGTCACAGGCTGCAGCCTGCACTACCCCCACATGGCTGCATTGCTGTGTGAGGAACTCCGTATCAGAGTTCGATAATGTATACCTCTTTGTTTATCCTTTTATCAACAGGAGGTATAGTGTGAGGAGTTTTAGAATTTTACTGTCTATTTCCGAAAAGATTTATGCAAAGGAATAGACAGTCTCCTAGACTCTGGAATATCCATCATTTCTGCATAATCAGGCTCCTCTTGGTCATCAACAGCTTCCTCAACAGGGAGCTGGAGAGTTTCAGCAACTTTTATAGAACATAAATGAGAAGGGACTCAGAGAGCCTGGGAGGAGAAACCCTGATGGTCTGTCTGGTGAGATGTCCGTTCAATGGGCACATCCAGACTTTCAAAACCACATTCACTCTCCTCATACTCTCTTCCCTTCCTCCAGTTCATAAAAATCCTCAAAATCATAATCTTGAACTGGTGGAACCGGCCGAACCGAGCGCTTCCTGATGGTGTCGGTTCAGTCGGAACCGGGAAAGTGACTGAACAATTTGAATTGCTTTAGCTATTTCCTCATGGTTGGAGAGAGAACTTTGGCTCCACACCAGCTGACTTTCTAGTCCTTTTAGTTGGAACCGCCCTCAGAGCTGGTTCTTCGCTTGCCCGAGGAAGTATCGCCTGGTAGGAGGGCACTCCTCTGGTTCGGTTGAACCGAACCGGCTGGCCATCCGGTCAGCGGACTTTTTGGCCTCCTTTCCTGAGCCTACCACTCTTTCTATGGTGGCAGCAGGAAAATTTTACAAATCTGGCAGTCTGCATTGAGGTGGTCAAACCCCAGACAATACACACAGGTGGTGTGTTGGTCAGCCTTAGCAAAGGCTTCCCCACAAACACTACAGTGCTGAAACCCAGTGGGCCCGTTTTTCTTTGGGTTTCTCAGACATAGTGCCAGCCTAACCAAACTTGCCCGCTTATGGCAATCCGCCAAGCAAGACTCTCTTATCGGTTCCCAACCGTGATACGGATCGTGGAAAAACTGTAATGAAACTGCTTTTTAGAACTGATAAGAACCGGAACCGCACTCTAAATAAGGACTAGTAAATTTTGAAAATAACCTGATCAGTTCAAACCGAACCGAAAAGCGTTTACAAGTTCCACAGAATAAATATAAATGTAAGCCTATCTATTACTTACAATACCACAGACAGAGCTTGAACTGACCGTTGCGGTTTAATTTCGTCAAAACTGATAAAATAATACTTTAACCGACAAAACGAACCAAGCAGAAGGAGAAATCTCTGGAGCGACTGTTCAGTGAGGCGGAGTAAAGAATCTGACAGTTTGAGTTTGAAGAACAACAGACAGAGTTTTCAACCGAGCTTATACCAAAGTTCCATGTCTGGCATGGAAAGTTAACTCTTTCACCTCCGAGCAGTTCGAAGGTTGGGACTCACTGCATATGTCATAATATAGCAAGACTTCATGTTGTTTGAAGGCCCTTGCTGTACTTACGGTAGCAATAAACAATGCAATGGGCTAACCACTTAGACAAACACTGTTTGGAAATAGGAGCGCCTCTCTTGGGGGTGAATGAAACAAACAACTGGTCAGACTTCCTAGAAGTCTTGGTCTGGTGCATGTAGTATTGCAAAATTATATGTACATCCAAAGTATGGAGCAAAGCCTCCTCTGATTAGAGTATTCAGGAAAATAAACCAGAAGGCGAATGGATTGGTTCAGCGAGACTCGACACCACCTTGGGAAGAAACTTAGGATTAGTACGCACAGACATCCTGTCTTGTGGAAAACCAGATAAGGCTCTTACACATCAGAGCCTGAAGCTCGGAAACTTTGAACAGAAGTAACAGCAACTAAAAAGTGCACTTTTCACAACAGAAAGCACAACTCACAACTTGCAGCTGGTTCAAAGGGAGGTAAAATGAGTTTCTCCAACATAAAATTGAGGTCCCATGGAGGGACCAGGTCCCAATGGGAGGTTTTAGTGCAAGATACCCTGCAGAAATGTGCAGGATACCCTCAAGCTGAGCCAAAGCCTTGCCCTCGATAGGTGCATGGTGCTCAGAGATAGCAGAAAGCTGCACCTTGAGGGAGGAATATCCCAAATCTGAATCCAAAAGGAGAGAAGGTACTCCAGCACCTGACTCACCAGGCAGGTGAAAGGGTCCAAGTGATGGGAAGCGGTCCAAAGGGAGAAACGCTTCCACTTCATGGTGTACTTGGCCCAGGTGGGGGTTTTCGAGCAGCCACCAGGACATCTGCAACCCTGGTGGACACCCCAACATGGGCAATAGCTAAGTCTGCAGGAGCCACGATGAAGATGCAGTGGACGCTCAGGTCTGGATGGACCAGGGTGCCCTGATCCTGGAAGAGTAAGCTGGTACACAGGGCAAGGGTACTGGAGGTTCTACTGCCAGCTGCTGCAGCAAGGGGAACTGAATCTGACACAGTTAGAAGGGTGCTATGAGAATCCTCTCCACACCCTCCAACTGGAGCTTGAGTAGGACCCTTTGCAGTAGTGGAAGGGAGAAAGGCGACAGAAACCTCCTTCAAGAGAGGGACAATGCATCTTGCCAGAAAACTTCAGGCCCAGGATCGAGTGAGCAGAAAAGCAGAAGTTTTGGGTTGTGTGGGGATGCAAAAGGTCCAGCTCTGGATGACCCCACCCATCAAAGAGATCTTCACCACCAAGGTCAGAAGCTCCTATTCTGGCGCCATGACCAGGAGCAGCTGAGACTGTCTGCCAGGACATTTTGGACGCCTGGAACATGTACATCTGAGAGCTCCAGGCTGTGCTCGACAGCCCAATACTAAACTCTCATCACCTCCTGACACAGAGGGTAAAGTGGGTCCCCTGCTTGTTGATGTAATACACTATGCACATATTATCTTTCTGCACCAGTAGGGGACCGGAGAGGAGATGAGTCTGGAAGGCCTGCAGAGCATAAAGGACTGCTCGCACCTCCAGGACGTTGATACGGAGCCCATGCTCCATGTCCGTCCAGGTGCCCTGGGTCTCATGATTGCTAGATGAGCACCCCACCCTAGGCCAGAAGCATCCATTGTGGGAATCTGATGAGGAGTTGAAAGTTGAAAAGAGACTCCACGAAGGAGGTTGGCTAGCCACCTTGACAGGAGTCTCCAGACTGGTCGGACACCATGACCAGCTGGTCCAGGTCATCTGTACGTTGGTCCCATTAGACCCATAAAGTCACTTAAGAACTCTCATGTGGAAGTGGGTGAGAGGATTGTGGCAGCGGCCACTGCTATGTGGCCCAAAAGTCGAGGAACACTCTGATGGGGACCCAGCGACTGGCAGAAACCATATGAGCATGCTCCATCAAATGGTCTGCCCTGTTCCGGGAAGAAAACCATTCTCAGTAGTGTCCTGAACCACCCCTATATTGAAGGTGCTGGTGGAGAGAGGCAGGATTTCGTAGACTGACGGTTATCCCAAAGTCAGAAAAGACGGAGAGTGTAATCCAGAGTCTGAATGAGAGATCCCTGGAAAGGCTGCTAACAGCCAATCGTCCAGGTAGGGGAACACATAGAAGCCCTGCCACCTCAAAGTGGCTGTCACCACTGCCAGACATGTGGTAAAAATCCTGGTAGCCGAGGACAGGCCAAAGGGAGGGCCTGGAAATGAAATGGTCCCACTGAAAGAAACGGGAGGAACAGCCAATGGGCAGGAAGAAACCCTTAATATTCAGGTAGGCATCCTGCATATCCAGGAACAGAGCCAATCCCTGATGCATAAGGGTAACAGCCTCTGAAGAGTCACCATCCAAAATGTTTGTACTCTATGTACAAGTTCAGATGGCTTAGGTTGAGGATGGGTCAAGATCCCCGGTCTTTTGGGGATGACGAAGAAGTGAGTAGAATCTCTTCCTCTTGAGCTGGAGGGACGGGCTCTGTGGCTTCTTTGTGAAGAAGGACCTGAATTTCTTCCAAGATCAGAGGCAGGTGGGTTGGGGATAAGAGGAGTGTATGGAAGGATTTTCTGGAGGCCACTCCAAAATTCTAGAGTGTGATCTTTCTCAATGATCTGAAACACACAATTGCCCATGGTTATCCCCTCCACCCATTGAGGTAGAAGAAGAAGTGACCCTGGCTGCCTCCCCAGATCCCTTGCTGGGGGTCGACTAAGGAGTCAGGAGGTGGGAGTGGAGCTGGGAGGGCAGCCATGCTGTAGAGGCCCTGAGGCAGCAGCGGCATGGACTAATGTTGGCTTCATGCATGCCCTGACCTTTAGCAGGATTGCTTGCTGGAGGAGTGGTGAAAGGATGACCACTGCTCGGTCCTAAGCTGGGTATGATAGAGTGAATGAACCATCTGGAGAACTTTACCCGACTCTTGTAGAGTGGAGATCATATCCTGAAATTCCCCACCAAATAGGACGGCACCCTGAAAGGGGGCATTCAGAATGCTGGACTGCACATCTGGGGCAAAGCCCAAAACCAAGAATGGTAACAGAGGCATACCCCCACTGCCGCCCCTACCAGAGGCATTTATGGCATCATAGGCAGCCCGAAGGGACGTGATTGCCCACATCAGAGCCTGACTTCAGGAGCTGGGCAAGCTGAGTTTTGATGGGATCGTCGGCAAGGTATGAACCAGATCCTGGGCTTGGTCCCAAAGTACATTCTGGTACTGAATCATATGAGCTAGATAGTTGACAGCCTGGATAGCGAGGGAAGTGAAGCAAAAACCCACTTACACAAGTGGTCAAACTGCCTAGACTCCTTATCTGGAGGAAGGGTACAGGTGTTAGGCCACTTTGTGCAGTCATGGGCCAAATTGATGATCACCAAGTCCGCCTTAGGATGACTCCCTAAAAGCGGTTTGCCAGCAGGTGCGTGGCTATGTCCACCTTCTTGGGCAAAGAAGGAATAGTGGAAGGGTGATTCAAGGCTGCCCAGTAACATCATAATAAGATTCGATAAAGAGTGGCACTGCCACCAGGTGGGCATCCTGCTGCCGGAGGTAAGCAGCCAACTGATGCCACTTTGGGTCCTGCTCCTATGTCTCCCAGTCCATCAGGGACTGAACATGGCACATCACATCCATGAAGGAGGGATCATCAGGAGGAGACTTGGGAATCACCCTGGCAGGTTCTTCCCCTCTGAAGACTCCCAAGTTGAGGAGGAATACCGTGGGAATCCGAGTCCTCACCACTGAACTCGTCCAGGTGACTAACTGGTGACGGGGCTCCTCCAGATGAGTGCCAGAGTCAGTGTTGAGTCTAGACTCAGAAGACCAAATGACAGAGGTTCACCAGTGCCAGATCTG
Source organism: Neoceratodus forsteri (assembly GCA_016271365.2). Lineage (NCBI taxonomy): Eukaryota > Metazoa > Chordata > Ceratodontiformes > Ceratodontidae > Neoceratodus > Neoceratodus forsteri. The sequence continues at coordinate 244,266,066 of CM028129.1, read as the reverse complement.
GCTGGGTTTTGTGGAGGCAGGTCCTGGTCAGGATACCGAGGGATGCCAGGGCAGCCCTTGAGGCATGGGAAACTGCTTCTGAATGAGAGACCACCACATGAAGAACAGGGCCCTGTAGTCCATGGTGGTGTAATGTTAAAGACCGGCAGGTATGGGAAGAGGTACCCCAGTGGAGGCCAGTCGGTGTGGCTGAGAGTCTGGTGCCGGCTACAGTAGTGGTGACCCGGCATGGGCCCACAGGCTGTAAGCAGAATTGACAGCTGCCCATCAGGCATCAGCAGGAGTACCGTGAAAGGGACCAGCTGGCGCTAGGACTGGAGAGTCCAGCCTGGGGAAGATGACCTCCCAGACAAAGGCAGAGGTGACACCAGACTAGAAGAGACAGTGGTAGCCTGCTGTGGGAACTGCCTAGCTGGACTAGTGTTGGGTCCCACAGAGGGACTAATGTGAGGCAGCGCCGTGGCCATGGGGGTTACAGGTAGAACGGATGCCCAAAGCGCCAACACCAGCTGAGCCTCCTGGATGAGAGCCCGTGTGTGAAGAAATAGGCCTGAGTGTCAGGGGCTGAGGGGTGGGAGATGAAGTCCCTTGCCACAGGTGCCACCACCTGAGATAGCAATGAGGGCAGTGACTGCGCCACTGGCAGCCCGGAGGAGGAGAGGGTCAGGGCAGATGGAGCTGGCCTCCCACAGGAGGTAGACTTCAACATAGTCGCAGATTTATGGGGCTACCACAAGCATGAAGCAGACAGGTCCGGTCATAGAAACAGAAACATAGACTTTGACAGCAGATAAGAACCGCTTGGCCCACCTAGTCTGCCCATTTCCCTACCTGATGGATAAGCTGCAGATTCCAGTTAATTAACAGCTTACTTCCTCCTACCCCCACTAGAATTGCCTTATGCCTGTCCCATGCATTCTTGAATTCTCCCACTGTTCCTGACTCCACAACCTCCTCAGGAAGGCTGTTCCATGCATCCACAACCCTCTCTGTGAAAATATACTTTCTAACATTACCTCTGAGCCGCCCTCTATCTTCAAATTGTGCTCCTTGTTCTTGCACATCTTCTTCTGAAAAATACTACCCTCTTGTACTTTGTTAATTCCCTTGAGATACTTGAAAGTTTCTATCATGTCCCCCTCTCCTCCTTTCCTCAAGGGTATACATATTAGCTGCTTTAGTCTTTCCTCATATGTCTTCTGGTGTAAACCCTGCACCATTTTGGTTGCCCTCCTCTGAATAGCCTCCACTCTGTCTATGTCTTTGTGGAGATGGGGTTTCCAAAATTGCACGCAGTACTCCAGATGGGGTTTCACTAACTGTCTGTACAGAGGATAACAACTTCCTGTTTTCTACTGTTGATGCCTCCCTATGCATCCCAGTATCCCTTCAGCCCTCCTTACTGCCTTCTCACATTGCTTGCCCACCTTTAGGTCATCTGATATAATTACTCCTAGGTCTCTTTCAATTTTGTTGTTGTTATTAACTCACCCCCACTGTTTACTCTTCCCTGGGTTTTGTTTCCCAGATGCATTACCTTGCACTTCTTTGCATTGAGTCTAAGCTACCACATATTTGACCATTCCTCCAACCTTGCCAAGTCCCTTTCATTCTTTCCACCCCACCTTGTGTATCAACCCTGTTGCAGATCTTTGTGTCATCTGCAAAGACATACCTTTCCTTTCAGGTGCTCTCCAATGTCACTTATAAAGACATTAAAGAGGACCGTCCCAGTACTGAACTTCATGGTGTACCCCGCTAGTTACCCTCCTTTCTTCACTGTGGACTCACTATTATTACCCTTTGCATCTTGTTGTCCAGCCAGTTTTTATCCAGGCTACCCCTTGGGACCCACTCCAAGGCTGGCTAACTTGTATATTAATCTTTTGTGTGAGACTGTGTCAAAATGTTTGTCCCGTGTTTGTACTTCCCACCAGATTTGTGAGAAGAAGAAGCCTCCAGAGGACTGAGCTGGCAAGGCTGAAGAGCTTCTGGCCTGCAGCTCCTTTTCCATCACAGTCAACTTCTGCTTAAGTAGGTGGCTCTCCAGAATCTTAAGTCAATGTCTCCAAGTGGCCTGGTTAAATTTCTGGCAAAACTGGTAGGCTTTGGTGTTGTGGCTGGGGCCTAGGCAGAGGATGCAAGCAGAGGGTATCTTTTCTGGAATTTATTTGCCACAGGCACACTTTGTGGAGCAGATGGAAGATGAAGCTGGTGTAGAAGACATAAACTTGATGGCTGAACACCAAAATTCAATGTTTACTACGTAAAATAAGTGCGATAAAATGTGGTAATGGCGGTTGACTGCAGCTGCGGCATCCACTAAGGTCTGACATGCACGGGGTGGATGGCGGGAAAAGAACTGGAGGTGGGGTGTGGGGGACTGTTCCGCCTTTTAGGATAGGCTGATATCAGGACGTGATGTTGGCGGTGGGGCGGTCCCTGTGGTAGACTGCAAGCTAGAATGTTTTCAGTGGTCTGGCAGCTTCAGTCCTACCGGTGTTGGCCTGCTGCATGAGCCTTCCTCAAAGTAAGATCAAGTGATTTTTCTTTACTTACTAACATAATCTGAGATAGCTGCCAAATGTCCCTTCAGGGTGGAGGACCTGAGCCCAAGGTATGAAGCACACCAGACAATCTAGAACCGCAGACAAGTCTATCTGTAATGGTGAGATTCTATGTAAAGCACACCAGTGTGAAAATCTTTTCCATTTTTAGAAATATGTTTCCTGTGGGTGGTTTTCTGGCTACTTTTAGAACCTCCAGTACCTGGTTTGAGAGGTTCCTGCCAGAATACTCTAGATCTTCAAGAACCAAGACTTCAGGTGTAGTCTTTTGAGATCTGGATGAGTCACCTGGCCCTGTGGACGGGGTCAGAAGGTTGCATCTTAGAGGCAATGTGACTGGATTTTGTGTGGTCGGAACAGTAGCAGAGCACCAGGCCTGTGGCTGGTCTGGAGCTGTCAAGATCACTGTTGCTGATTCTATCTCAATTTCAGCCATACCTTCTGTATTAGAGGAAATGGAGGGAAATCATAAAGGAATTTTCCTTTCAGGACAGGGATCGTGCATCCTCTGGACCAGTCCCTCTGGAAAGTGGTGTAACAAAACCTGAGTAACTTTCTGTTCTCCCGTGAGATGAACAGATCCATCTCTGGAACACTCCACCTTTGAAATGGTGTTCAATACTTGATCTAGTGACCATTTGTGATTCTTTGACTCACCGTGCTTAGGAGCCTGCCAGGACTTTTCCTGGCAGGTGCACTACAGTTATCCTGGAATTCAAAGAGAATGCCAGTTCCATACCTGCATTGCTGATGTGCAGAGCTTTGTGGATCTGGTACCTACCTGCTTGTTTATGTAGTACACTCTTCGAATGTCTGGCTTGATTTGTCCTGTTTGACCTTATAACAGGAGGAGAAAGACTTAATTGACAGGAGCACTGATCAGAACTCTTGTTAGATTTATGTGCTCCAGACACCATTTACTGTTTTATCCTCTAGATGACCTCCCCATCCCAATAGTGAGTCATGTGTTGTGAGACTCATTGCAGGAGACAGCTAGAAGAAGGGATGCCCCTCTGAGATTGTCCATGTCCTGCCACCACTCCAGGGCCTGAAAGAGTTTTTGGATGAGTGGTACCAGATGGTCTAGAGAATCTTCTCTGGTTCCAGTACTTTTTAGGTGGTACTGCACATCTCAATTTGCAGTCAAGTCCATAGCAGCACAGCTGTTGCTAAAGAGATGTAGCCTAGGAGCTGCAGACACTCCTGGACAGTATTTTTGTGCCCGTTAGAATGAGTTTGCACACTGAATGAGGGTTTTAGCCCTGTTCACAAGCAGTAAAACCTTCCTTCTATTGTGCTTAACTCTACCTCTGTGAACTCCAGTACCTGGATAAGTTCTAGGTGTGATCTTGGCAGGGTTAGAAGGGATCTCAGCTTTTCCAATGTACCTTACCACAGGTATGGAGAGTACTGCTTCCTCTTGCTTTCCCACTTATGAGCCAGTTGCTAAGCAGGGAAAAAACCACACCTTTCCTTCTGCAGATTGTGCAGCCACTATGGTTAGACACTTTGTGAACACCCTTTGGTGCTAATGTTAGACAGAAAGGCAGTGCTGAGTGTTAATACTAGCCAGTGTCCAGCCTGAACCTCAGATATTTTCTTACTGGGATATGGAAGCAGACATCTTTCAGATCTAGAGACCCTAACCAGTCTATTTGCAGGGATGGGATTGCTGTTCCCAGTGTCATCTTCCAGAACGTTTCTTTCTCGACATGCCAGTTCAGGACCATCGGGTCCAGAATGGGCTGTCATTCTCAATTTTCCTTTTGGATAGGGAATATAGTACCTTGAAAATAGTCCTTTCCCCATTAAGTGGAGGGGCTTTTCCAGTACTTTGAGCTGGAGCAGTTTTCCACTTCCAGGATGAGTTTTTGCTCCTGACTCATGAGCTGGGAAGACCCTTGGTCTGTTTAACCTTGGAAATGATACAAATTGAAGAATTTAACCCTGGCCCACTACTTCCAGGATCCACTTATCTTTGGTAATATTTTGCTACTTCTTGAAGTAGTGGGCCCAGGCGCCTTCTGACCCGGCAAAGGAGACATAACCTGGACAAAATTGTCAGGGTTCTCAACTCTGCATGTGGCTGGGGGGCTAGTGCTGGCCTCTACCTTGCTTCACTCCTGCCTCTGCCAGTGCCACTCTACAGTGGACATAGGGCCTGTTGTGATAGGCTCTATCCCCACCGCCTCTTTCCATAAGGCCTGTAAGAGGTGAAGGCCTTTTTCTTCTCTGTTAAATTTTGTGAGTGGATTTTTATTCATCCTTCTTTTCATGTATGCTTCTGTTTTGTCACCAAAAGATGACCATTCAAAGAATGAATCTATTGGTTTACTTTGAATATCCTGGCTAGGTCTGGTACTCTTAGGCAGGAATATCTCATTAAGGTCACAGAATGTGCCAAAGGCCTGGATGATGTAACCTAGCATCCACTGCCATATGAAACATGCATTTTTGGCTCCCAATCTGGCTTCAGCTGTGCCAGCCAGACTGTCACCTTCTTTACCTGGGAGGTTTTCACACAAAGCCAAGACAGTGTCTCATAGAGCCTCTGGTACTTGACTGTGTATGACATGTACACTGCCTATCTTAGTTGCAAGGTGGCTGTTGTGTAATCCTTTCTGCCATATGGTTCAGCTTTCTGGAGTCTTTTCTCATGGTAGGGCTGACAGGGAGATTTTGGGTCTTTCATAAGCTGCAGCTTACACTACTCCTGCATGGTCATGGTGGGCATACAGACACCTGACCCCTGTTTGTCCTCCAGATATCTCTTTTCTGCTTCTGTCTATGACCATGGCTGAATGGGGTGATTACATCCCTTTGCTGTGGCCTTCTTGAGGGACTTATATATGGAAAATGAAAACTATGTAACTACCATAATTATGATCTTTCTGTGTATCTTCACCATTCATCACCTTTGGGTATATGACTGGAGGTCATGACCCTGGGGAATGTTTTTTTGGGGGTGGAGTCGAGTGCACCATCAGCGCGACCCTCAAGGCTGACGCACTGCGTGGCGCTTGCAGATTGGCCATTGGGTGCTGTCGACTCCGCCTCTCCCACCAGTTCTGAGTCACCGGAGAGGTTAGAAGAAGGGTTGGGAGGGTGGGACAAGGAAGTTCAAGGGACAGACAAAGGAAAAGATATAAAACTGAAAGGAGAAATAATGACTGAGAGGACAGAATAAGAAAAGAAGATGAAACTAAGGGGATTGGGTAGGGGCCCCAATCTCTGGAAATAGAAAGAATGAGGAAGGGTGGGTTAGGGATTCTTAGACATTAAGAAGACTGAGGAGGGAAGGTAAGACCATACCCTGGAGCCTTGACCTGTCTCCAGATTGTACAGGAACTGCAAGGAGTAGCCAAAGGCTTACTTCCAGAATTCAAGGCACAGAATCGCTGGCAAAACTCCCTTTAAGCAGAGTCGGCTATTCTGGAAAGAGACAGCTCTACAGGGAATTCTCCCTCTCAAGAGAAAAAAACTGTTGGTGTAATGAAAGTATTTTCTTGAATGGTTAAGGATATGACAAAATGACAAGGGAACTGAGGAAAGTTGGGAGAAAAAGAGAGGAGGAGAGGACAGAGGGCAACTGCCCACTCCCACCCCACAGGTGGAGCCTAGAGCACTGGAGAAGGAGTGCCCTCCTGACCACTCTCCCTAGAAATATCTCCCCTATGTGCTCTATCTACCCGCCCCTGACTAAAGAAAGGAGAGGGCAAGGATGGGCAGAGAGGGAGGGGACCCAGAGACTAAGGCCCCAGGGATGGTGGGCGGATTGTGATGAATGGTGAAGATACACAAAAGATCATAATTACGGTGGGTATGTAATTTTCATATCTTAGCTGTGCAATCTTCACCATTCATCACCTTAGGTGAGTGCTGAGCCCCCTGAAGGGGTTATCAACCCAAGGGACAGAGTCCCTTAGCTCTCAATGGGTGACACACTAAGAGGAGATCCTTCAGGGCCTGGGGGCCCGAGTGTGGGGAGAGTGAGGCGGTGACCCCAGAGAGGTAGGAAGTTGCCCGACAGGCAGCCGCCTCCTCTCTGGAGAGAAAAGATAGGTTTTCTGGTGGGCGGAGTTAATCGCCTATGCCGGGCCAAGGGTGGTAACTGGGAAAGACGTAGCCATGCCATCTGCCTAGTGCAGATCGCTGTCCCTCTACACCCTGGTAGCTACCTCATTGGCGGCCATACGCCTTTGCTTGGTGCCTCGCTAGCTCCAGGCCACGTGCAGAGAGTGCAATGGCTTGTCTGGTTTGCTACATGTCAGGCATGGAGGCTAAGAGCTGACCCAGCCTGGACCACAAGAACCTGTCATAGGGTTGCATAGTGGGCCTGATGTGCTGCAATAGAAAGCAGTAACCATGCCGGTAGAAGGTCCTCCTCCCCAGAAGTCAAAACCGAGGAATCTTGATCTGGGGGCGGTCACATGCAAGGCACAAAGCCCATCAGGATATCCAGTTGCATCAATCCTGACTGAGGATGAGGCATGAAACCTGGAGACTGGGGCACAGTACCACTGGCAGAGATCCTAGGGCAGGAACCCGGAAAAAGGTCTCTGCCAGGAATGCAACGATGCCTCCAGAAGGGAGCAGGCCAGGGGGCACCACAAGGGTGTCCTCACTGAAATCGCCTAGAAAGGCATGCACTGAGTGCTCTGTATTGTGTAGAGTGGGAGGGTAATGTGCAGGTCCTCCAACATCCTCATGAGGAATCGCTGATACTTAGCGAGATCAGCAGCTGGAAAGATGTGGACAGATGGCTCCTCTCCCCAGAAAAGGGGATGAAGAGTTGGAGGACCTCAAAGGTTCAGAAGCTGTCTGCTCAGGGGAGGTTGAAAACCTGTCTGTCCATTGCCCTAACGTAAGAGGAAACTGAGCAGCCTGAGCTCTGAACTGCTCTCAGGAGAGAGGCCTGCTAGGACCATGAATGCCTGGGAGGCGCAGGAGAAGGTGGCAGAGGAATAGGGCAGAACCGACAACGGAATCGGTTGACCTCCGCCTGGGCTAGGGAGCACACCGGGAGCCCTAGGGAAGAGAACTCCTGAAGACTCCACAAGCCGACAGCTGAACAACCAAACTGGTATTGCCTAGGCTGCACCCCTGAAGAATCTCCTGTGAGGTGACCGGGCTGTGTAGGTCCAGAAGGACAGTCCCTTACCTCCAAAGAATGGGGCCCTCTCAAGAAACTGAGGGGAAAGCAGAGATCCACACTATGGCTTCTCCCAGAGCCGGGTGGGTTCAGAAAAGGCCCAGCCAGACCCCATGCCCCTCAACCCCATGGAATCTGAAAGCGTCCTCCTCCTCCTCGAGAGAGCCAGCCTAGGCAACTGACAGCCCTGGTCAGCCCCAAAGGAGCTATCCAGGGGCAGCACCTCCCTCCCGTGGGTGCTCTGATTGGCCCCAAAGTTGGGTGATCCAGGCACACCACATAAGGGATACCACCATTGAGAGGTCAGAGAACCTCCGAGGCCAGGCTGCAGTGCAATGGTGGCCTGCACCACTGCCTGCTGGTCAGATCCCTGACCCTGCACCAGCAGTCACTGTCCGCTCCTCAGGAGGGGCTGATTCTGGCCTGTCAAAGACACTATGAGGGTGTCCACACCAGCAGCTAACTCCAAGAGCCAGACTGCCTGTCTGACTCAGAGTCCGACTCCTCCTCAAGAGGTGGAGACCGATGTCCTGTGCCAAACAGTGGGTGGGTGCCTGCTGCCATCCCAACAAATAGGGCACCAGAATCTGAGACAGCACCAGAGTCAGTGCCAGTGTCCTCCATGGCACCATGAACGGTGGCAGAAGAGGACACGGCTCCAACAAGGGCAACAGTCTCCAGTGCCAGAGCCTGACATGGTGCCATCCTGCCTGGCGCCGCTCACGAGCGCGAGGACAAGATGACACTGATGATGGCTCCGACAGCACTCTTGGCGCTGTGACGGTGCCGAGGATAGAGCCTCCACCATGGCCTCTGCGGCGGTGCCAAGGACAGAGATGGCGCCGACGGTGGCTCGACAGCACTCTTGGTGCGGATCCAGAACCCCTATGGCACCGTGACCATGCCGGAACCGCCAATGGCTCCAGAGCTGGACACAGTGTCGGTGCTCAACCTCGACGCCACGGACGGCACCGGTAAGTGAGAAAAGTCAGAGACGGCGCCGTAGGAATTCCCACAGCACTGGTGCTAGCACCATCGCTCCACAAACGGTAACGACAGCAGCCATGGTGCTGGAGCGATGGACTGGTGCCAATGATTGCACCATCAGGCCCACGGCACCGCGAAGAGCGGAGGCGGAAACGCGATGACAGACAGCATCAAGGGACGGCGCCCGACCCGGCCTTCCGAGCTGCGGGTCCAACACTAGGGGAGCCTTCGGCACCAGAAGGCGTTACAGTCGGTGCCTCCCCGTCCCCGGAGGGAACAGACTGGGCCTCTTGCACTGCGGGAGGAGCCTCAGCCATGGCTAGGCTGTGAGAGGTCAAGGTTCTCCTCCTCGGTTCATATAGAACCGGAGGGGACCCAGAGGAAAAGCCGAGAGAACATGGCTTGGCCCAACGAAGTGCGCGCCTGACCCCTGGAAAGTCGTCGGAACTTGTCCCACTTTCCATGCACATTGTCTGGATGACCCAGCAGTCCGTGGAGAAGCGGCATTGCATGAATCCATGTCGTGAAGCGGGCCAAGACACGTGAGGCAACGGTCGTGCTGGTTGGTGATGGAGAACTTATGACCACAAGGGAACCATGCATGGGGCCATCCCATCTTAGAAGATTTCTTGCCCTCCTACTGAGAGACATGACCTACAAAAAGAAACACCAAAACAAGACTCAACATTGCAAAATTAAACAAATAAAGGAACAATCTTACCAGGCAATGTCGAGTAACCTATCAGAACCGGCAGGTGAGGCAGGGACGACGAACTACAGCACAGATCGACAGAGTCGAATGTTTGAAACTAAACCGCGTAGAAGTAGGCCTCAAAGTAGCTCAGAAGCTTCCCACAAGGTGACCTCAACGTGGGAGATGAACAACTGGTGGAGGGCGAGTCGCACAGCACCTAATGGCCAACCCATGAGCGCTTATGCAGTCCATTTGCCATGAGGGTGGCACCAATGGTGCATTGACTCCACCCCCAAAAAAAAAAAAATCACGGGTCATGACTCCGCCATATACCCAAAGGTGATGAATGGTGAAGATTGACAGATAAGATTTGGCAGTTACATGTTAGATGGCACGCCTAACATGCTTATAAACAGCCTTTGTCTTAGTAGAGAGGAATGTTTATTGTAGCTACCATTTGAGACACAAAGGAAGGATAAGAGGAAAAATCTACGTTTACCTGAGAGGGACCAAAGTCCCATTCACGGATCACCTCAGACTCTATCAGTTCACCCTCATCCTCCTCATCCACTTCCTCCTGCTCAGGTACCTAACAAGCCCAGTGGCATGGCAGTAGTGCTGCCACCCACCATGCCAGCAACCTGGGATCTGAAGCGATCTTGGGTAGGTGGGGGCTGGTCATGGGAAGGAGGAAGCATCTGATGGACTACTCTCCTTTCCTGGGGGAGGATTGCTGCTTCTACCAAATGACTTCCACCAGGTGGAGGCCTGCTGGCAGTGCAGGCCTGTGAGCAGCAATAGATGGTGGTGCGTGTGTACCTCCAGAAGCTTAGCGCCAGGCCAAGTATAGCAGAGGTGCTAGTAAAGGCTACCCTCCTGTGAAGAGTCTTATTCTAGAAGAACCAGCAACAGGTAGGTCTCCTTCATCTGGACCACATCCAATGGAGTGTCCAGTGTTACAGACATGTATTCCATGAGAGGGCCATGGAGGACTGGTACCCAACAGGAGGCCTGTCTATCTGCTGGGTAGCATTCTGCTGATACATGCAAATCTGAGTCAGGACAAAGGAGCGTTGACTGCCAACACTGGGTGTGGATGACTCTCTGCATTTGGGTAAAAACACCAACAAGAGATGAGGAATTACAGACTCTGGTCTGAGGTCCTT